>JAQFVV010000010.1:6110286-7550530 GCA_028023455.1 Epiperipatus broadwayi
AGCAATCCTATCTGCAGATATTGTTTTTTTCTTTGAATTGTAACAAAAGGCAGTTGCGCTAGTTTCTTTATCCGGATTGGTGTGTTAAAAATTTGCGGGTTGTTTCCTTTTATAACTCATTCAAAAAATATAAGTAAACTGCTATATCCAAGAGTTTATATCTTTCTGAAACTAGTCAGACAGCATAAGAAATAACGAGCATGCATTTTGTTATATAATATTTTAATTATAATCAAACATGAGAAACAATAATATTTTACATATAAGTTAGTAACGATTACATTTCAGTTTGGAAAACACTAAAAGTTCTACAATTTTACCAGTGTATGTTCGGCCTTGGGAAACTTTAGTGGCTTCGACCATTTCTAACCTACGGCCTTATGCACAGCTTTCTTCTTTGTCACATCTCTATCTTAATTGTCCGTGCTGGGAAGTCAGGACTGAGAGAGAGAGAAAAACGTAATCCGTACCTTTTATAGCTACCTCCATTTATCGAGCATAATTCCAGGAGCGAGAATCGATAGCAGCGCTCTTTTACATTTAAATACTAGAGTAGCGTTAAATTTTTACTGGCGTATTTTGCATAAACGTAGTTGCAATTTTTTAAATTTTAAAAATTTAAATCTAAAGCTCTATTTTTATTACAGAAAATGCCACTTCCAACGCTAAATAAAAAACGAAAGATTGATGACGAGGGAAGAAAATTTCAAGAAAGGTGGGAACTGAATTATTTTTGTGTGGAAGTGAACAATAAGATTACGTGCTTAATTTGCAAAGAAACTATTAGTGTTGCTAAAGAATACAATATTAAGCTTACATTATAGCACTAATCACGAAAAACAATTTTCGTGTTTTGAAGCTAAAATAAGAGAAGAAAATTAAAAACAATGAAGAATTCATTAAGTAGCCAGCAAGGAGTGCTTACAAAATTTATAAAAAGTAATGAATCAGTAACAAGAGCTAGTTATGAAATAAGCTATTTATTAGCAAAACATTCAAAAGCATTCACCGATGGTTCTTTAATCAAGGAATGTATAATAAAAGCTGCCGAATTTGTCTGTCCAGAAAAAGTACAAGCGTTTCGAGACATCTCATTATCAAGAAATACGGGGCAGATAGAATTACTGAAATGGCAGATGACATCACTTCGCAATTACAGAAAATATCTACCAAAATCCAGTTCTTTTCAATTGCTATTGATGAAAGTACGGATATAAGAGATGTTGCACAAGTTGCTGTTTTTTTCGTGGTTGCGATAATAACATGAGGATCACCGAAGAATTGTTGGAATTCATCCCTCTTCACGGAACAACAACTGGTGAAGATATTTTTGATGCCGTATGGAGCATTTTAGAAAAACTTAACTTGCCTGTTGACAAGCTTGTTTCTGTTACAACTGATGGTGCTAAATCGATGACAGGTGAAACTAAAGGTTTTGCGCCACGACTAGCAAGGAAATTACAAGACGAATATCCAGATAAACCGAAAATCAAAGCTTTTCATTGCCTCATTCACCAACAAGTTCTCTGTTTAAAATTATTAAAAATGGATCAAGTACTTAAAACAGTTACAAAGATAGTCAACTTTATTCGATCAAGAGCACTTAACCATCGCCAATTTACTTCGCTCCTTAAAGATTTAGAATCCGAATTCAAGATCTTCCTTATTACACAGAAGTTCGTTGGTTGTCCTGCCACAATGTCTTAAAGAGCTTCTATCTGATTTTGGAGGAAATAATATTATTTTTTGAAATGAAAGATGAAAACAACGAAAATATATCAATTATAAAAGATCCATTGTGGGTACAAGACCTAGCATTTTTAATAGATATTACAGGCCATCTGAATAATCTTAATATTACATTGCAAGGCAAAGATCAATTGATAACGAATATGTATGATGCAGTTGCAAGCTTTGTACAAAAACTGAATTTGTTTAAAAATCATTTGCAAAAGAACGTTTGACGTATTTTCCTACATGTGAGCAGTTAAAAGCACAAAATCAAAGTTGCTCGCTTTCACATCACTCTGCAAAAATTGAAAAATAAAAGACGAATTCGATAAACGCTTTGATGATTTCAAGGAGTTCGAAGAAATTTTTTTCTTTCACGGGACCATTTGCCTTTGAAGTCGAAAAGCTCCGACTTCGATACAACTGGAATTAATTGATTTCCAGAATGATTCGATTTAAAAACCAAATATCGAGAAGTAGGAACTCCGAAAATTTATTCCTATTTAGGTGAAAGATACCCGGAAATTAAAAAATTTGCTGCACAAATTTTAAGCTTTTTGGAAGTACATACTTATGTGAGAAATTATTTTCATGCATGAAATTAAATAAAACAGCTTACAGATCAAGATTAACTGATAAACATCTATCTGCCATAATGAAAATTGCTTGTTCTCAGTCTTTGAATCCAGATATTGAAAAACTAGTAAGAGGAAAACGCTGGCAAGTTTCCAGTAAAAACAATAAATTGTAGTTTTATAAATATGTAATCAGATAAAATAAATGTTTAAATAAAAGCAATACTATATCAATTGTATATTATTGAAGTGAATTCACTAAACTACATAATATGCTTTAATTACCCTATCTATATTCCTGCATTTTCACTTTCAAAATACAATTTTAAGAAAATTTGTGTGATGTGGCCCGCGAGAATCTTACCAGTAGCATAAAGTGGCCCATTGTTTGAATGAGTTTGACATGCCTGTCCTAAACAAATAAAATTTCTAAGTTAAATAAACGTGTTTAAAAATAATTAATATATATACATTCTTACCAGACGTTTCATCTTTATTATATTTAGGAGTAATTACTTCTTGAGTTTGCTGAGGAATAATTGTTTCATCTTTGGTTTTCATATTTATAGAAGTATCATCTTTATTTTGTGGTTTTGCAAGTACTAATGGGTTAACTATTTCTTCGGGCATTTTGTTTTCAACAGGTTTACTAGAATCAGGCATTTTGTTTTCAACAGGTTTACTAGAATCAGGCATTTTGTTTTCAACAGGTTTACTAAAATCAGTTTTCACTTCATAATTAGGATTGTATCCTTCTGCATAATCTTTAACAAGTGTATCATCTATTGGAACCTATAAATAATATTAATATATATATATATAAAGAGAGAAAACATTTATATATGAATAAAAGTAAGTACAAATGTTTAATTCTTTGCACAAGAGAGATTACAATTACCAGGCAATGATTTTATGATGAGATGATAATACTTGAGTGTTATTAATAAAAGTTGTTAATATTTGGCATTTTTTAACATAATTTAATCTAGCATATATCATAGAATTTTTTAAAAAAACCCAAGTATAATGGCTTACTGAGAAAGCAGAAATAATGAAGGAAAATAAAATATTTCTTGAATAAATTAACACATAGCTATACTAGAAATATTATACTTCCATTGCAATTACTAAAATTATAGTAATAAACAGTAATCAATATTGTGATAGATTTAAATATGAATGAACACAAAACAAATATATAGTTATATAGAAAAAGAGTGAAATAAAAAATAATGTTGAAAGTGCCAAGACATTCATTTCAATAGTGTAAAAGTAAAGATTAATGCTCAACAGAAATATCTGATTTAGCAGCCATTTTTAGTTTTATAGCATTCAAGTTAATGACTTAAGTTTTACCACTTTAAAATTTTTATATACATATATATAAAACTAGACAAGCATATTAGCATGAATTCTAAACCTTAAGAGTGTTCAAGGTTTAATACTATTAATTTGAATGGGTTTTTTTAAAAAAAAAAAAATAACTGCTGGTTAAATATATGCAAATCAATGTTCTTTACTAATGAAGGCTTCTAAAAATTGATTACCTCTTTGGCACTATCATGATGATTCATGTTTATATAGATGACTATAAAGACATACAGAATTAATTATTACTGTTATTGCAATGTATATTGTCAGTGCATATTATCAATGCATATTATCTTGTATCAACTTTATATATTTTGTTGACAGATGGCTCTGTGGCTCTTTTTTTTGTTTATATAAAAACTGTTTCAAAGTGCATATTTCACACCATTATTTAATTACATTGAAATCAATTGAAAATGTTAGAATTCTGAATGATCAAAGATTTTATTTTAATTATAAGGTATTTCTATCAAGTAGGAGAGGATGAAGGAGAAGATTGGGAGAAAGTGAATAAGGAATCACTTTTATGAACTTGCTAAATAATAACCTTTCTTCTAATTCAAAAGCTATTATTTCTTTATATGATTGGAGATATATAAAGTGAATACATTTACATATAAAGAAAAAATGTTTGGGGACAAGATTTATGAAATTTGCAAAAAACAAAAACATATTATGAATTCGTTTTTGTTTTTTTGTTGTTTTTTTTTGAGAAAAATAAAAATCAAGAAATAGACATGAAAGTATTCAAATAATGGACAATAGTTCTGGATTCAGGAAATGATCATCATTGAAAAGATGAAAAATATTTATTAATGTTAATAGTTGAAAACCTTCAGAAATACTCCAAAGAATTAAAAGTTACAAATCATTTTGAAATATAACCATACTTTGAAGATAGTTCAGATTTTTCTAATGAGATAAGACAATATATGCAGATAATATGAAATATGAAAATAATAAAAAATGACCTATTTAGAAAAACTAACTATTTGGAATTCTGTCAAATGATACAAGAATATAAATAAATATAATCACAAAATGAGAAGCAAAGTCACACGAGAATAAAAATCTCAATAATATAAAACATTATTTAATAACTGAAACACAGGCTTATTATATACCTGTGTCTATATATGTAATATATAGGGTACCCTATATATTATAAAACATTATTAAAAAAATAGGGATTACATTATGACATATGCAAAAGAATTCTAAAAAGAACAAGATAGTAATGAAAAAAAAAAACTCTAAAGTAATCCATATAATAATGATAATATCAAATGAAATGCCAAGTTTTAAATGAAGAGATGTAAAATGCAATTAAATCTACAAAAAGTGAAAAAGTTACAGAAAATGAAGAAATCATTGTAGATATTTTAAAAGAAGATGATGAAATAGACAAATTGTAGTTTAATATATATTCCATGTATCTAAATAATAATGATACATCAGATGACTGAAAGAATACAATAGTACTATTAAAATTTAAAAAAGGGGAAAGATTTTAGGAATGACAGATTTTTCAATTATCTATCAGTTCTACACAAGATATATAGTAAACCATACTGCAATTTCCACAAATAATTCTATATACAATTCCTTTTTTATATTTCATATCATCTCTTAATTTATATTTACCTATTCATTTGTCAAAATTTTTACTATTATCCATTTTATGTTAATGCTTTTATCCATATAATTTTTATTTTTTAATAATATATGATAAATTTTAGAGAAATATGAAAGATTTATCCATGTTTTTATTATTCTTAGATCTGCTATTATTATTAATAATACAATTATTATTAACATTTGAAATTAGGTAATTTTAAGTCAATCAACATCACATGATCACCATTTCATATCCTTGCTCATAACTGTTATCAAAACAGGCAAAACTCTTTATACGTATTGCACAAGCCTTATGGCATCCATTGATTACTCTGGTTTGCACTGAGTGGCAATAGTATAGGGAGCTTTGCCTGTTTTGTATTAGGTAGTTTATAATTAAAAAATATATTTTCAATACTCTTAGGGTTATGCCCATATTTTTTTGTATAATTTAATAAACTGTTCCTTTTGTAAAGTAGCTATACTTTTATCTGTATTACATCTATAATTTTTATGTTTAAAATTTTTAATAACTACCACCTTTTGTATCCATGCTTGTGAATCTATAGAAATTATTTTTCTTAATTTATCTTCTTTAATGAAATGTTTTAATGTATTTCTTTTATCATTATCTATAACATCAAACTCCATTTTTGTAGATTTAATATTATATATATATATATATTATTATTATTAAATTCTCTATACATATCGTTCATAGCTCTTTTGTTACCAATTATTAAGATATCATCCATATATCTAAAATTACATATTATTTTTTGATTTATTATTCTTTTTTTAATTATTTTAATTTCCAATTCATTAATAAATATTGATGACCTTAACTCACTAACTGCACAAATCATTACCTATCCTTTATGTATACTCCAATATTCATTATTGTGTTTAAAGTATAAACTATTATGTGTTAATTTTAAATCTTCTTTTATAATATGTATTGTATTTATATCACCAATGTACATAGACAATTTCTGTATTAATATCTCATATACTTTTAATTCTTGGAATATACATTTTCTGACATCCATTGTAAAATACCTTGGTTTCTATTGAGTTGTATCTTATTTAATTTACTTATGACAGAGTTTGTATTTTTAATGCAAAATTAAAGTTTTATATATATATATGTAAAGGTAATAAATCATTGAAACAAAAAGGAACTCTAAGAAATCACATGTTCTGCAGTGATGTTTCAAATCAAGATAAAACAGTTGAGTGTATTTTTTTCTTAATAGATCAGAACTTAAGCAACATAAATCCAGTGATCATGATCAAGTATATTTTTATTCTTGCAGAAAAGGTTTTTTTTTTTTCATTATGTCATAGCATCGGCCGGGAGGCGAACCCACAACCGCCTGCAGCCAACTACTTGCTTGCAAGACAGCTGCAATGATCTCTCGGCTAACAACGCTTGACTGCAGAAAAGGTATTTTGTACAAAAAACTAGCACTAGTTTCAAAAGT
Organism: Epiperipatus broadwayi; assembly: GCA_028023455.1. Taxonomy (NCBI): domain Eukaryota; kingdom Metazoa; phylum Onychophora; class Udeonychophora; order Euonychophora; family Peripatidae; genus Epiperipatus; species Epiperipatus broadwayi. The sequence continues at coordinate 6,117,065 of JAQFVV010000010.1, forward strand.
ACTTTCAAAAACATGTAGGAGGATTATATAAATGTGATCGGTGTGATTTTAAAACTAGAAGAGGCAACAATCATTTAAAAGGAGTTTTTAATGTTTCATACAGAAGGAAAGTTTTACTACCTATACTGCCACGCTCCCATTAAGACTTAATTTTAAATTGCATTTAAAGATATACCATCCAAAAAATGCAGGAATATTTTAATATTATTTATGTATTTTCACTATTCTGAATTCTTCTGGTGTTTGACTCTTTTTAACTTCACATTTTTATAATTAATTACTTCATTTGCAAAGATATAACCATTAAACATCACATAATCACCATTTTCCATGCTCTCAAATCCAAAGTACTTCACTGATGAAAACCATACGCTAAAAACTAGTCTATTGGATAACTAGACAATAGATAGGAATTTTAGGAATAAACCATCTTGTCTCTGTCAAAGATACACAGGTCTGAATCATTTCAATCATTATTTTTCCAATTCTTTTTATTTCATTTATAGTTTTTAATGATCAATATATTTTTATCATTTCCCATGCCTCCACTGTATTTTAGCATTTTTTTAAAAGACTTGATGAATAAATATATTAATCTTCTAGATATTTATTTTCTAATTAATCTCTCATCAATAATTTACAAACTCAATATTTATATTCATTGCACATTTTAGTAGTATTTCCATTTATTTGTAAAATACTTTTAAGATTTTTCACAACTAAATATTTGATTTTCTTATAATTTATTTTCAATTGGTTTAGCTATATTTTTTTTATTAATTTTTAAAAGTTATGTATATTTGTTTGATTTCAAAACAAAGCATTACATGATTACTTTAGCAATTTCTTTCTCTTAATTCGATATCGAACTCTACAAGCCATCAATGGATGAGAGATAATAGCGCAAACAGATTATTATAGCTGGTTTCTGGTTTACCAGCTTTTTTTCAAGAAAGAAGCACTGATTATGCATTATATCCATATAATGGTCTCCTGTACTCTTATTGTGTAATTCAAGCTAATGGCTTAAAAAATTCCAGACACTTTAAGAAAGTGTAAGATGAATCCACTATTTATATAAATCTAAAAAAAGTCAAGAGCCGAAAATTCTGTATGGTAATCTATTAGTATTTCCAGCTTGTATAAAATTATTACTTATGCTTACAAAATTTTCTTAGAGATGCTGAGAAAAAGATTATGTTCAATGCACACTCACTTGTTGTTTTTCAATACTCCATATATTTATCACTTTACCAAGATTGAAATGAACTCTCAGCAATAATATACCAACTCTTCACATACTGTTATGGTGATGATTGTCAATACATATGTAATACTCTATGTGTGTAAAAATTACTAATTATATACTTACTTTAGTTGGAACCCAATAATATAATTTTCCTTGAAAAATATAATGTTCTTGTACTAATGACTTGGGAAAATAACCAAATTTCCCATCAATCTATAAAATAAAATAAAAAAGATATTTTTAGCTACTTATTTATATCATTTAATAGGCAATTTGTGGAGAAAATCTAAAAATGGTGCATGTTTTGAATTAATTTTATTTATCTAAATACATATAGTTTAATTTTTTATATAAATAAACAAATCATTATTATAAATTATTTTTTTAAAAATTTGAAAAAAAATGGATGTCGTAAGAAAGGTGAATAAAATTAAAAATCTTACACCACTTTATTAAAAGTATTGTTTTAATTAATTCATAGCTTAAATCTGCCTAAGATTATATACATTTATTAAGCAATAGTAATTTTACTACATATAAAATGTAAACTATTTTTATAATGCAAGAAAAAAAGTATATATATATTTGTAAATAAATTATTTTAAACAAATGTTATAAGCTAATTTAATAAAATACTTAAATCCAGTAGAAAATTAAATCAAACTTAAGCAAATAAATAAATAATGCAAAAATATGTCTGTAATTTCACTTCATAATTGTTGAAGTATTTAATGTTATACATATTCCAACATGCAATGTGTGATTCATAAAAAAACTATCAAATCACATAAAATTCAAGCACTCAAAATAGCAGGTTGAAAATAAGTTCCATTCAACTGGCTTACAAGAATTTTTTTTTTGTTTATTTTATCAACTGGAAATCAATTTAGAAACCTTTATACCTGAATCAATGACTACCACTGTATTAACTATATAGGACATGTGATTGACTACATTGTGACATTAGAAAATTTCATGCTAGCAAGAGTTTCCCTTAATATTTAACTTTTTTTTTTCCTAAGCCGCATTTCTCTAAATTACAAAATGATATATTTGATATTTTAATAATATTTTTAAATGTAGATAGTTTAATCATATTTGAAATGGTCAAACTCTATAAATGGAGTTATAAATAATATAAATTACTTAAAACAATATCAAAAAGTTTCTTAATGAGTTATGGAATAATATAACTAAATCTATCACACTATCTAACAAGTGTTAAATTTATATAAAGAGAATAGTAATTCTATTTTTAATGAGAAATTGACATAAAAGTTTTGTTAATATCTCTAAATATAAATAAAAATGACATCTGCTTATGCCAAGTGTTAAATATGTGTTGTTGTTTTTGTCTTTTTTTTTTTGGGGGGGGGGGGGGGGTATGGACAGTAAAAATATACATATACTAGAATTTAGCAAAAATTAAAAAACCTTACAAAAATGTATTCAAAATTATAAACATGGTCTTCACATAAATTTTATATGGTTGAACATGAATAACATATTGGAAATTTTACAATATAGCCATTAATCAACATATTAATTTTATTTTGTGGAAATGCTATATAGAATTCCTAAACACTTGTCTTATGCCAGCAAGGCAATGATTTTTACTCCTTTTTTAAATTAGGTAAATCCTTGGGTAGCTCCTCAGATAATGCAAATAGATAAATATAAAAATAAGAATTTAAAAGATATGACAACAATTTAAAATAAATGTAATTACTATCTAATAAGTGAAAAAAATTTTGAATGAATAAATGAAAGTTCACAAAGTTGCCTTCTCCCACAAAATTGTAATAAGCAATTCAAAATACAGCAAAACTCTCCATATAGTATTTTGAATTGTTTATAACAATTATTGTGCTAGTATGAGATAGTGATCATGTGATGTTTAGTGGTAAAATTGTAATAACCATAACATCAATTATATTGTACTCTCTAGTCTTAAAAGTTGCCATTGTGCTTAGAAGAATGAAAGAATATTAGAAATTTTTATTAGCAACTCAAGTTTAATATTGTTTAATAATACTTTCCCAAGGATTTTATAGAATGAAGGCTTCAAAATATAAACAAAATTATCTGCAAATTTATAAAACATAAACTGTTTGTTAATATCAAACAAGTAATTGATTTAGACATGAGTTTTTAATTATATAATTGTTTCAAATATTTGATATTAAAGTTACTGAAACTCAAGGTAATGTATACTTTTACTTGGGCAATCAATTCCTGAATCTCACAGACCAATCCAAGAATCCGATCAAAACATAAGAAGCCCATTAAATATATAAATGCATACAAAAATCTTTAAGTCTGTTAAAAATTTATCATAAGTCATTTGAATAAGATATAAAATCTTTAATTTATAGCAACTTTGTTGTTAAAATTACTCAGATATGATTGCCATCCTCCAAGTAATTACTATTTCAGTGCTATATTATAGAGCCTATAAATAAACTCTGAGAATAAAAGCAGTTTTGGTTTATTCTTGAGACATTTCCTTTCTGATCAGTAATGATTACAGAAAAACAAGATCCTTTCAAATAATATACTGTATATGAGTAAAATTGAAATCATCCATTAAATATAATACTTGGTTACTTATTTGAGAAGTAATGGCATCGTCCATCAGAAATGATAGATCTAGATATAGAAACTTTAGCTTTCAAGCCCACCATTCTACTACTTATTTTTTTCTGTCTATTAAATTAACAGATTTAGAACTTAATCAGATATAGAAATTTGTGATTATTCTTCAAGATAAGATACCACATTTATTCATATCACTTTAAACAACATAATTTCCTAATGATTTTCTTATTTAAAAAAAAAGATTTTTAAAATTTTATCAAAATTTATAAACAATAATATTTATACTTTTCTAACTTATGATAATTCAAAAATTATTTTATAAGATATAAAAATTTCAAAAGATTTTTGACTTTAATAATTGGTGAAATAAATTACTCTATATTAGCATCTATTAATGCAGGGTTTTTTTTATTTTTTAACAAATATATTATAATGTAGAGAAAACAGAAATGAAATGAGCATCAAGTTTGAACATAAGGGAATATAAAACCTGAAGGGAAAGTTATGCAAATATTTTATTAATTATATAATTCTGAAATCCTGATCTTGATTCTCCATTAATAATTAGAATGATAACAATAATCAAACACATATTTCCTTTCTGTAAATATCATATAAAAAAATTCCATAAAGAACATGAACTACACTTCCTGATCATCACTTTACAACCATCTATATAAGGACTGGACTAAGAATCATATCAAGTAGCTTTCTTTATCATCGGGTTATACATACAAAATATGTTTCCAGAGTATCATTTTTCTTTTATGGGAGACTACCCTAATTCCATATGTTAACATATCAACATATTTCTCAGTCAGAGTATAAGCATACCCAGAAACAAAAACAAACTAATAAATTTAAGTATACATTGGAAATGAGACAAGATTTAAATGAGAATAGCATGGATATTAAATTTAGTTTTAAATAATAAAACCAAATAATTTATTAAACCAGTTTAAAAAAACATTATATGAACACAGATATAATAACTGATAAGTCAAACAAATATTGTATAGGCATGCTCTTTTCAAATAAAATAATGGGATGCAATATTTAGCCAACAATTATTAAAACATCCAATTCTTTATACATTAAATATAAATATAATTTTCAATAAATCAAAGCAATATGTAATATAATAAGAAACAAAATGGATAATAAAAAAAATCTTAACATCAACATAATCACCATTTCTTATGCTTGCTCAAGCTGTTAAAGCAGGCAAAACTCTCCATACTGTAGTACCACTCAGTGCAAGCCAGAATAATCAATGGATGCAAGGTTTGTGCATAAAATCCCTATCTAGTGCCTACTCATCCAAAATCCCCAGACTAGTTCCTAGCTTATAGCTATCATATTATTATGTTATCAATATCATTATGTTTTCAATTTTAAACTCATAGTTACTGGAAGGTTGCATTAAATCCTAAGATCTAGGTGCAGTGCTCTCAGATTCAAGACTCCTCACTGATGAAAGTCATAAGCTAGAAGCTAGTTTGGGGATACTGGATAAGTAGGCACTAGATAGAGATTTTATGCACAAACCTTTTTGCATCCATTGATTACTCTGGCTTGCATTGAGTGGTACTACTGCATGGAGAGTCTTGCCTGTTTTAAAAAAATCTTATCCCAGATATAATTCATAAAATTATTGATCAGATTTCTAACATAGGAATATTTTAATATTTATTTACTCCACTCTTTAATTTCTTAATCTCCAAGTTTGGATTTCATTGAATCCGCCACAGTATATGCTTCTTCATTCCCCTAAGTTAGGCTAACTTTTTGAATAATAGTAACAAATTTCTATCAGGATATAATTAAGATAGATTTAGCTTCATATCATTTATTAGGCTCTATTAATTTCAAGACAAAATTACATTTGAAAGGAAGTTTGAATTATAAAAGTATGTTTTAGCTCTATCATTTTTAATACAGGTAGTTATTGAATTGGATCATTTATCATAGTTATATTCTGATTTCTAGCTTTGTGTTGGCACTACATTTCAAGCACTCTATAATAACATGACAGAAGAAATCTATCATTGAATCCATGCAAGAAAGAATCTGAATTGATGTCATTCATGGACAACCTCCGAAAGAAAGGGACTCTAGCTAAATATATGAATAAATCAAATGAATGATACCAAAAAAAGAGACTATTATATAGTCTCTCTGATCAAAAATTGTTTTTTTCTCAGAATGTTTCTGTTTTCTTAGTTAATCCCATAATTACAAAACTTCAATTAAGTACAATTTATCCAAACCACTTCGAACACTTTTAGCAAAACTCTTAATATTATTTGTACATATATGCATACACCTAAAAGTTTTCAAAGTGATTTGGAGAAAATGTATTTATATAAGATATTACAGCAAAATAAAGAAAAGGGTGATTTTGGTAATATTTCTGAAAAAACTTCAATTACATATAATTAATTATAGTATTTTTACAAATTAACAAGTATATTCCTTTTTTATTTAACTAAATATAAAATGAATTTCTAATAAATTATCCGCCAATTATTTTTGAACAAAATAAACTAAACTTTTTACATTTCTTTATAAATTATTGAAATCCATATCTTCATTTTGATTTTTGAAAATATGGATTTACTTTTATCTCTTTTATCCACAAATATAAATTTTTTATATATAAAATCTTCCTAAGTTATAAAAATAAAAATTACATCAATATATAAATCCCCTAGGACCTTAAATAAAATTATTAAATATAAACTTTACTGAAATTTATCGTTACTAATTTTATTTATTTGAAATTAATATATTTTATTTAATATTTATTAAATTGTATAATAATGGATAATCATTATCAGTAAGATAATGTTTGATCTGATTTTGCTATGTTTTATCTACTTTAAATTTTACTCTAGTAAACTCTTTCTGATTTTGAGTGAGTACATAAATGGATGAGCTCATAACATAATAAAGCTAATAAATTTACTTTCTGAGCAAGACCAATATATATATAAATATTAAAGCAGCTTTATAGAGAAGTAATTGTGTGTTTTTTCTTTTATTAGTATATATATCAATAAATTTCTAATATAGATTACATGGAAAAGTAAAAACAAACTATTACTAACAATATTAAGTGATCATTCTACAAATGCCCTTTGATAGACTCTTTGGAGACATCGAACCTGCTTTCAGCATATCATTAAATTAAATATATATATTGTATGTATAAAAAATGAATCGTTATTATTTTTAAAGAAACAGAAAATTTTGATTTATCAATATAACTATCATCTTAAAAAAATATATTGTGAAATCCTACCTTTCCACACCACAAATCCATTTTAATTCCAGCAGATTTACAATGAATAAGAACCTCTTTGCCAGTAATAAATGACATCACATCATCATGAATACTGGCATATTTACCAACTGTATAACCTTTGGAAATAGGAACTAAAACAAAAAAATAAATAATATTATTGAAAAAATATATACATTCTTTAATTTTTGCATACGTATATATAATCAAGCAATTAACTGACATGCTAGTTAATTTAAATGTATATATGTGTGTATATATATATATTTGTAAAGAGAAAAAGATATTAATCAAAACTTTGAATAAACACCACATATTAAAATAGCACTTGAATGCAATCTATGTCATAAATTAAAAATAGATTTAAAAATAACCTAAATGATTAGATTTCAATATTCAGTTTTTGTTACAAACTCGATAATTTACTGATTACACAGAAACTAAACTCTCCATACATACAGTAGTACTCCTCAATGCAAACCAGAATAATCAATGGACGCAAGAAGGTTTAGGCTCCTCACTAATGAAAGCCACAAGTTAGAAACTAGTCTGGAGATATTGGATGAGTAGGCACTAGATAGAGATTTTATGCACTAATCTTCTTGCATCTATCAATTACTCTGGCTTGCACTGACTGCTGCTACTGTATGGAGTTTAGTCTCTGTGCAAACAGCTTGTGTAAGCATAAAGAATGGTGATCATATGATGTTTAGTGGTTTAATTTACTGAATCACACTATCTACGATATTAAATACAAATACATGAATATTAAAATCTTAAGAGTGTTGAAACTTTCAAACTTTTCATTTATATGGTATAAGACATATGTAATTCAATCTCTTAATAATGAAACAGTCAGAAACTAATAACAATTATTATTCAGAGTCCATCGATTACTATTGCTTATGTAAATGAGTTCTAAAATTGTGTAGCAGAATGAATTAACGTAAATGTAATTAAAATTTTTATACAAACAATTATATAGTCAAATGCAAGTAAAGTACTTTTTTCAGTTTTATTGAAAATGCTTGTTTGATGGTGAACTGTGAAGAATGATGATTTTTGGAATCCTTTTAATATATTTTTAAACATTATAGGTCTATGATGCAATAAATTTTTTAAAAAGATTTTTTTAAGACATAAAAGTTTCATTCTAAGGAAATACAATTATTCAAGTTTTATTAGTATGCTTTAAATATTGTAGTAGTTATCCTGAACAGAATCCTTATTGACAGCAAAAAGAATGACAGGTTTATTATTCTATTCTGAATCTGTCAATAGATAAAATGATTAAGGCAATTAACACATTTTTAGCTTTAAGATAATTTGATGAAAATTATTATGAAAGTGGAATTTTTCTCTCATTTATGTGGGAGTTTTAAAAAAAATAGTGGAATTTGTCTCTCATTTATGTGAGAGTTTGAAGAGAACAATATGTCACGCGTTAGCCTAACAATGGAGAGTACATTAAACTTTCAAGAAGTATTACATTTACAGTTATTTGCAGTAAAAAATAATTTTGACTATTAAGGATTATAATGCTGAAATGTGGTTTGATTACACACAAACACAATTTTTTCTTTAGTATTGTCCAATTATAAGCCTTTTGAGCTGACAGCTAATGGCTCACTGGATTGTTAAATCAAGGTTAATTGAAGAAAACATAGCAAACATCTACTTAACATGATTTCTGATTATCCATAAGTGCCAATAAAGTAATAGAATCATAGTAGTTTGTCATCTTACTTTGGATAAAAAATTGTTATTTAAAACTGTAATAATCTAAATTCTGGTAATTATAAATGGGCAAAAAATGCTAGTAAAAAGAAATTTGAATATCATTCTATTCAACATTATTTGACTTTAAATCATGTTAGCATACAGTATCCATTTCTTCAAGTTTCTTCTAGATGCCAGATTTATACAAGTGAATTGTGCATAATCATATTACTTGCAATTCTCACTCCACTTCTGTGAGATAGCTTTGTGCCACCAAATTCAGTGCAAAGTATAAGAATAGATTACAGGGTTGTTGTTATTTTTTTAAAAAAAAAAAAAACTTTAACAGATATTATAATATACTTGCTGTTCTGATTTGATTCTATAAAGTTTTTCACAATCGTATTAAATTATATAGAATGTAGTAGAGGATCTCAGAAAGAAAGCCATTCCATTTCCAAGATCTTGACATAATTCTATACATCCTATTATATAGATATGATCAGTTCTTTTACCAATAATTATCTTTCATGTTATTATAAATCATAATCAGAAAGCCTATGGCAGAAAAATCACTTGATAATGGTTCAGTAATTATAAATGTCTAACAAAGAATAGTTTTAGCAAAATGTAATTGTTTACTTTATCAATAATATATATATATCAATTTAAAGATAAATCATGATTTTAATCCCATCATCATAATTCAACATATTCACCTATTATCAATCTACTGGAACATGAAGATCTTTACAAGTTTAATTAAGTTTATTTCATTTATAGCTCAAGCATCTTTTGCAATTCAATTATGCATTTTTTAGTAGAAGTATTGGGTGAGAGTGGACGTAAAGACTTGTTTTCCAGATTCTCAACATCACCATTTCATGTAACAGTACAGAATTGTAGAGTACACTGATGAAGTGATTTGCTTATCTAAGAGATGGTAGATGTTCACATAATAATCAAATTATTTATACTTCATGAATTACAGTCCTTCCATGATAGTACTACTATCTGGACTTCCAGACAAATTGGTTTCACAAGAGATTTAAAGCTTACAACTCAACCCTTTTTAGACCATAGTCAGGATATCTAATATAGTACTAGGAATGATTCTAGCATTAATAACAATGTAGTCACATACGTACATATGTAGATTCCATAAATAAATATAGAATGCAATGCAAAGATCAAAGAATCAAATATAAATTAAATTAATAATAATCTATATTTTTTGGTTAACATAATAAATAACAATGTGACGTTTTATTACAATATAAATTACATTTAAATACATGATTAAATGAAATGATGTACATCAATCTAGACATTGTCTGTTCTAAAATTAAATACAGAATAAATTTTTTATATTCATTTTTGATAGATTACTATGATGTACTGGCTTGATGCATTTCAATTTTATACCAATACTTTATACAAAAAAAAAAAAAAAATTAAAAATTCATATGTAACAAAATACTTTTGTGCAATAATTGAAATATATATTTTTTATAACTTTAAACAAAAAGTCAAAAATAATACTCTCCTCAGATTCTAAATATGAGTATACATATAAAACTAGCTATTATTATTATTATTTTCTTTATACTTCAAAATTTCTTGTTTCGACTTGGTGACATCGATTCTTGATGTTTTATATAACTCCAATAACTTGACTGGTCTTTCCTTATTTCATATATTTTGTTAATTTGCATGTTGCTTCACAATTAGACAAGCATATTTTTAGAGCAGAGGTTTAAAGGATGTTTTGCCATTATTCTAAATTACGTAATTTGTCACTAAATATACAGTCCAGATGGAAAACTCAAGAAAACATATTGTGAAAATTATAGATTCTAGATTCATTTGATTTTTGAGTTTAGAGATCTTTAACTGTCTCCCAAGTTCTTCAAAGTATTAGTCTTTGATAAATATTTAGTTTTTAATGAGGCCTCTTGGCTCAAAGAAAATCTAAAAGGGTAATGGAATGGTAAACATAAACCCATAATTAAGAAAATAAGAAAAACAAAATGGAAACATCTCTTAAATAAGAAAGTAATAAGATAAAATAAAATGAAAATCTTTAACTATTTTATTGACATAAGTAAATTAAGTGTTAATCTAATTACTAATGATCATGCATTAATACTGCAATTGGGCTCAAAGTCATTCAGTCATAGTTATTTATTGCATTCATTCAAAAGTTTTGTGTTCACTTGATAAAAAAATAAACTATAATGCTTCAATTGATTTTAATTCAAATTATAATATCTAGTATATCAACGTCTATTGATGAAACGTCAAAGTGGGCAGTTAGTCTGTTTCTATAAGAAAATAGTATGCTTGCACAATTTCAGCTTCATAAATATAGAAAATATATAACTTATACATAATTTGTTTATTCATTATATTTTGTAAAATTAATCTTTGTATTTTTAGTTTAATTCATGTTTATGCAATAGGAAATGCTAAGAACAAATAAGAAATGCTTATTTTCATGAATGTTGTCACTATTTTTTGCTGTCGTTTTTTTCATAAATTTTAAGGTGAATTTAAACATTTCAAATAACATTTCCATAAGATATTTTTTATAAAAATTTATACTACTCATAGCAATTTGGAGATTTTATTTTGTGTGTGTTAAAATCATTTTTTTTTAGCCTGATAGCTAAAATGAACTATTTGTTTCTATTTTTCACTCTTTGTTTATTTACACAGTTTATAAATTATTTTCTAAGATTACTTTTCATTTTTAAAGTGCTGTTTATAAAAAATTTTAAAGACTTAATGGTTTTTTGCCTTCATCTTTTTTCAGAAAAAACATTACCATTATTGAATTCTTCCAATAATTTGATATTAAGTAATAACCTGTAGATTTATACTTTACGTTTGTCTTCAATATGATAATATTAAATCGTGCTATCACATTTCCAACATAAAGCTTTACGTTGGAAGTGTGATAGCACGATTTAATATTACAATAATTTGATATGCAAAAAGAATTCATAACAAGAAATATTGAATTTTTTAATATATAAAAGCATCTTTCACCACTGTTTCATTATCCTCCACTGTGTAATAGTTACATTACTGAAAAGTAATTCATATTTATATCTACATTTTTTTTGTTGTTTTCTTTTCTTTTCTACTTTCTTCTCTTTTCATTTACATTATATACACCATAGAAATTAAATATTAATACATACTTCCAACTATATTAACAAGTTAAAAGCAATGATTTTTTTTTTTTTTTCTATTTGTAGTTTTCTTTATCATTAGCCATTACTATTGGTTTGTATAAAAATATCTTTTCTTTATAATTATGTGTGGGGAAGATATATACAGAAATCTATTTACAAATGAAATATGCTAACATTTATGCACACATCTCTACACTTTTAGAACATTCTACAAATCTACATACATGCATATGCATTATATAAGTTTTCATTCATGTTTAACTGACCAAATATTAGTTAAGTATACAGACATTTTGTAAACATTCATACTTTTTCTTCATTATATGTAATGTAATTAATTTCACGGATTTTGCTTCTATTTGAATTTTTCATGAGAAGTAAAATTATATGATGCACATGCGTGTTTAGATCGGTACATTATTATAAGGGTACAGAGAACATATTGTCTGCATTAAACATTTTATTTAAAATAAACATGTGTATTTGTGATTATAAAGAATATATTTATATTTTTTTTTAAACAAATTTATATTACTGATAAATAATAATATAAATTAAAAAATGAAAAAAAAAATCATTATTTTTAGCTTCATAATATTTATGGCTCAAACGTTCACAAAAAATTTGAGAACTGAAAATGACGAAAAGGGACATGATCTATGGATCTCGACCTCCAGTCTACCTTACTACCACTGTATTAGTTACAAATGTGTAATAAAATTATTATACTGTATAATGCATACTATAGTTAATATGAAAAGAGAAAAGAAAGTTATATAATAATAATAAAAAAAAACCTAGATGCTGCTATGAAAAATAGTCTGTGAATCTTCTCAATAATGTTACACTAGAAAGAGCAATACAATATTGCTGAAAAAACTTTTATATATTGAAAAATATTTGTTTATAATCTTTTTGCTTTTATTTTATGTACAAAAAAAACATAATGAATTATTTTTTACCATTTAATAATACTTTTTATTATTTAGCTATTTGGTAGCTTTACCAATAATTTCTATTTCTTCATCTACATTTTTTTTAAAATTGCTATAATATTGTATCATTTCCTACAGCATTTAAATTATTTTTATATTCAATTACATGCTTCGCACCTCCATTTAAAATTTCAAAATATTATTATTATTGGAATTATTTTTTTCTCAATTTTTACTATTATTATACTGTTTCACTTCATAATGTTATCCCTCCATCTTAGTGATAGTACTAAATGATTGCTGAAACAACTTTTCTTCTAATACTAAGAGTGGTCTATAATTCTAAAACAATACTCATTCTTTTTTATAGCTTTCCTTTCACAATTATATATTCTTATATCAACATTAACTTTCTTATTTTTAGATATTCAGTTCTTGTACCAGTTGTCTGTGGCGTTTCTTAAGAGAGTATCAGTTATCCCAATTCAAATCTGGGCCATTTTCAAAATCTATTAATATTTTTAAATGATTTAAGAGCATTTTAAAAATCAATTGCATATACTTCTTAATAGCTTTATTTTACATTAACACATATTTTACATCTCACTAATCAATGACCATTTCTTATATTTAATGTATTAAGCACATTATAATAACAGTATATCTTTTCTGTTAGTCAAAATGTAACCAATTCTGATATTCCTTCATTGTGGAAACTATCTTATCATTTCCAGTTAGCATTTTTTTCAAAAAATAAATTCATTTCTGGCTCTATCACCAAATTTACCCAAAAACACATTAACCATCTTTTAATCTTTTTTAAATTCTAGTATAAATCTTCCATGATAATTTTAACATATTGTTTGATCTGATCAAAGCATTCTATATATCTACCTTAAAAAAAAAATAGGGATTTGTTGGCACATAAACTTGAATTATCTGCATTTGGTGTCTTATATTAAGCTAAACAACTAATTTTGCTATTATATTTAATATACCATCAATCTCATTATATTGTTCTGATATCTTTTATTTATAATAAATTTCATTCCATTTCTACTTCCAATATTTGTCCCTTTATAATAAAATACAAATTCACTTTCCAATTAAATTGATTCTTTAAACTTCAAAAAGTAGTAGCACTGCACTGTGACTTCTCCTTATAGGAGAGTCAGGAATCCCTCAACAACTATATCCAGAGAAACCTCTTAGCCACTTTACATTTCCTTTCCATTCCCTGCCCTAAGTTTTCCCATATCCTGTCCCATCCCATTCCCACAACATAATCTTTGTCAACTCCATGGCCTTCATATCTAAATCCCCCTTATCTTTTCCCAAACCCAGCATAAAAACCAATAACCCACTTTCTGTATAATCACTTTGTTTACATTTATTCTTCCACAACGTCATTGTTTGTACCCTTCTGCTTTCAAGCATGTACATTTCATTAACAGATATCTAATACTTTCTATGCCTTCCTTATACAACTGGCAGACTAAATCACTCACATTTTCTATTTATGTGTATATTCCCTTGATGCCAAAGATCCTGTTCGAGCCTTAATAGGAAACTACTTTCCTTGCTATTATCATAAATTAACTCGCATCCAATGTTCCACTTACTTCTAGCAACTCTCTCCAAACAGCAGTGCCAACTAGTGCTAGCCATGGTAATTAATGAATACTAGAAGGTTTGTGCATCAGAATCTCTATCTAATGCTACTCATCCAATATCCAGACTAGTTTATAACTTGTGGCTTTCATTAGCGAAGAGGCTTGGATCTGAGAGCACTGCACCTAATCTTCTCCAGAAGCCATCTTTTTTTCTATTTCGCTAAATATAAAGTCATACAGATCTGAACTTAACTTCAGTGTCTATAAATTTTAGCAAGTTTGGTTTTTTAATAGCTAGTCACTATCATCCTTTAGCCAGATATGGTATTAAACCACTAACACGTCACATGACCACCATTTCTTATGTTTACATAATTGGCAGTAGTGCCACCCAACTTTACCATGTCCAATATTTAATATTAGACATTTAATATCAAATAGTTCTCACAATTCATGCAATTTCTTTCACTTTAAAGTGATTTACAATTATAGATAGCTAAAGGAAAGATTATCATTGAATGATAATCTAGGTCAGTAACCACCAGATCCTTCATCATCTGACATCGATTGTTATGGCTGCCCTGGCTGCTGATTTAAAAGCTTCCAGAAAAAGTGCCATAATTTAGTTTTGTCTATTACTATTGTAAACACACACACACGCACAACCATTCATTTTGCCTTCAATTAAATCCAAATTTAAAATCTATCATGCATCAAAGAAAAAAAACCATGTTATTTTTGCCTTAAACTCGAATGTAAAAGTCAGTGAAATTAGCATACTAATGAAGCATATTGGTGAGCAGTCTATCCATGTTTCTTTCAATTCCATCATAATAAAGGCTATAAAGATAAAAATATATAGAATGAATTTTAAAAATCTGCCCTTATTAGTTCACTCGAGGTTTCAAAGAGAAATCGGTACCTCATTTTTGTTAGTTAATAGCAAACTCCTTTTTTGAGAGTTATTTTATAATCAATGCATCAAAATTCATATCATCAACTATTGCAAACTTTATTCTCCAGCCAAAAATTACATATCGAAAATTAATCTTTAAGGGAAGAAGCACGACTGAATCTCTCTTTTCCTCCGTTAATTTTTGAGTTATTTTCTGGTACTATGTACAGTATTGGAAAATCGTATCGTAAATCTGATAATTACTTTTCTATTTTTTCATTATTTGCGCATAGCAAGAAGATATTAAAAGGTCAATATTTCTAAGACTTTATTCTTAAAATCAGATTCTAAAAAATAATTGCAATTGAAAAAAAATTAATATTTATTTTATTACAATTAATTTTTAAAATTTTATTTTTTCCAAAGCGCAGACTAGTCAGCTGTTTATATCTGGAAACATGAAGCCTAAACAGCCTAAACAGTGATTACTTAAGTATAGCTCCCTCCCTCCCTACATGTATAGTTGCTACTTGGAAAAATTAACATCCCTTTTTCCTATATTCTCACAGTCACTTAAACAGTTGAGTTAGCATCTGAGTTACACCAGTATAAAATCTCATTTCCTGATCTACATATATTACTACTGTAGTTTCTTCTCCTTGGAAAGCATATTTCCTGGTATACTTTCCCATATAATAATAAAAACTTTAAAGCAACTATTAATTTTTAAATTATCAAAAACTATTAATTTTAACCGTTTTCACAGAAATTACAAATAAAAATATTTTTTCTCATTGTACAATTAAACAAAACTCTGCCGAAAAATATTCAGTAATCAACAAGTAATAAACAATTAATACAATTATCTACAGATAATTGTCACATTCTTGATATAAACTTACTCAGACATTGTCTATCAAAGCACAAACGATAATTTGCTACAGCAGCATGGGAATACTTAAAAAAACTTAAAATAAATAATAGTAATAAAAACCTGCAAGCCGCCATAACAGCTCCGCATAAAAACTTTGGACACGTCATCTTTAATAATAAATAATTTTTTGAGGTTATTTCGTCACTTTTACTTTATTATAGTTTCTAATTTAAATAAACACTTTTATCTCCCCCAACATTTTAAGATGATTATTATCTCATTTTTAAATTATTGAGCTTTAAGCTAAACTTGTTAGCGAGATTTATCTTTTTGTAAAGTTTATGTGAAATATTCAAGTCAAAGTAAAATTATTTTATATTTTGTAAATTCTAAATGTATAATTTACTTAGATAATATGACATTGTTGTTATATTTAAACTTTAATTTTAAATGCGAGTAATACAATATTAAACAAATGCGCATAAAGCACTTTTTTTTTGTTGTATGAGAAGAGTATATAACTTAGAAATCTTAGGTTCTCTAAAATAAATTTTAATTATATTTGTCATTTTTATATAGCCATTTGGCAACAAATATTTTTAGGCAACGGTCTTAATCAGATTTCCAAGTTTCTATTAACAAACAAAAAAAATGTTTAGATATTTTATTAAAGGCTCTTTCAATTAGAATTATCAGAGTAAAACAAAAATAGATTTAAAATGCTTTCTTAACTATGATGAAATCACATATCTTAAATTAATTTGTCTAGTTCAGCGCATTCATGTTAAAGTAAAATTGCTATACATTTTGTAAGTTCTAAATTTATAATTTACTTATTAGATAAAATGACTTGCTATATTTAAATTTTAAATTGTTTCGAAGAAAATTTAGCGAGTAACACAGTATTAAACGCGCAGAAAACATTTTTTCTTTGTCGTAAGAGAAGAAGCCTATACTTGGAAATCTTAGGTTATCTAAAATAAATTTTAATTGTTCGCTATTTTTACATAGTCATTTGATTTCCAAGTTTACATTATCAACAAAAAACTGGTTTAGATATATTATCTAAGGCTCATCCAAATATAATTATGGATTTAATATAACATTGTATATGCTTTCCTAACTGCTGAAATCATATAGCTTAAATTAATTTGTCTAGCTCAGCGCATCTAACTTAATGCATCAGTTCGGATTCTATGAGGTAGATATAAAAAATTATTGGCTTGTTATTTTATTATTTACTGTGATAATCATAAAAGATACCAATAAGTCTAACACTGCTGTTCCTATCAATAAATGATGCGATTATCCTAAATGAATTTGCTCTTTGTTTGCAATGCATTCTAAATGAGTTATGGTGGAATCCTTATATATTTTATTCCAAGGCTCACACACATATATCATATTGCAGAATATTATTTACTGTATTGGAAAGTGTATAATGCTTTTCAACCTGCTTACATAGATATTTATGGTTTTTATGTGTATAGTATACCTGAATAAATTAGGATTATAGCATAAAAAAATGATATTTAGCTATAAATGGAAATTTGAAAAAACACATTGTGGTTGTATCCATTTATTCATTAAAAAACTAAAAAATTAGTCTGTGTTTTTATTTTTTTAAATAAAATGAGCAATGAAATATTCTTTAAAAACCCTCTGGATAATACTCTTCATTTAACGACCTTTTTTTCTATGAAAACAAAATAGTATTATTATCGGCAATTTGGTTATTTTGGTGTTTTAACATCTGTATTGACTTTGGAATCTATGTGTTACCCCTATTTAAGAAAGATACTTTACAAATTTTCTAAATTTCATAAAGCTAGTTTTATCCTTGGATTTTTATTACATGAAATACTGCGCTTATCAAAAAGATTTAGAAGGATTATGTTTCATATTCAATTCAGGAGAAATATGTATGCAGTATATGATTTCAATGTAATGCAAAGAAACATTATTAATAAATGTGCAATGCAGTGCTTCAGGATGAAAAATGACTGCTACCACTTTGTAAAATTGATTAAATTTACAAGTATTTAATGTTTTATTTAATTTTTTTGTTGTTGTTGTTGTTGTTTATTTACATTGGTAGTGTATTATTAAAATAGTGTATATCATTGTATATAGCAGTAATGATAACATTCAGAGTATTAAACCATACTTAGCATCACAAAATCATTGACTAGATATTATGTGATAAATTAATATAATGTATAAGTGGTTATAGGCAAACACAAATATATTAAATGGAAAAAGTATCTGATGAGCATAAAATCTTTCACATCAAGAATTCACTCTGGTTTGTCTATAATTAAATAAATTCATAAATGTAATATTATTGGATTAAATAAAGTTTTAAAATATAACATTTATATATAATGCATAACATTATATGGCTATGAGAATAGAATCATAAATATTTCATACTGATCAAGCATTAATGTGACATCTTTTATCGTAAAATCAATTCAAATTTAGGAAATAGTATCTTGTCTTAAATTGCAGAACTATATGTGTGGTAATAAAAAATAATGAATACTCTTTATAGTTTTTAGAAAAAACTAAACTGGCAGGCATGCCTTAAGTAGGGTCTTGAAGAATTTAATCCAGGTTATCCAAGTAGCTGGCTAATATGAGTTGAATTAACGTCAATTACTCTGGTGAATATGTCTGGGCTTACTACTTAACAGATCTTATCATTACAGTGCATAATTGTTTGAACTAAAGTTTAAGAATGCAATAGAACTAACATTTTTGGTCCTGAACTTCTGATTATAATGGAAAAGGATAAATTTAATTTGAATAATCAACATGAAGACAAAAATACAATTGATTATGCAGCTGAGCTCCAGAGATTATCTTAGGCCTATGATTTTAAGCATTTCTGGAGGAGGCATTCAGAGATTGTTTTACATATGGTATGCGGGATACAAATTATGGATACCAATACAACATTTAATTCAAACACCTTTCAAGCAAGATATGGCTAACAGCTATTATTTTTATTTAAAATATCAGTCCAAAATATATTGATGAGCTCGATAAAAACATAATGAAAGAACAAGTGTCTGTTTAGTTCTGATTGCAAATAAATATTATGTAAAATCACAAATAAATAAAAAACTTGCTATTGTTATAAAAGATCTCACACAGCCAGTCAGTGTTCACATATAACAATGTGTTGTTTATTCCAATGAAAGTGATGCATTGTAATTGCCTTCATATCAAAAAAGAAATGAGTAAAACAAAGATGGCAGTTGCTTAACATAGAGCATTCAGAAATGTCATCTTTTAAGATGCAAGTCATTATTAGCAGTATTTTTATAAAAATGTTGATTGATATCGGCTCTGATGTTCTTCATTATTTATATTGTGCAAAAATAAAAAGCAAAGGGCAGTATTCCATCTGAAATATAAATTATTAATGACTATCAAAGCAAATTAAAACTGACAGTCACAAGAGACTAAACACATATAAACCACTAAACATCACATGATCACCATCTCTATACTAGCACATAATTGTTGTAAACAAAGGCAAAACTCTCCATACAGTAGTGCCACCCTGTGCCAAACAGAATAATCAATGGATGCCAGAAGGCTTGTGCGTAAAATCTCTATCTAGTGCCTACTCATCCAATATCCCCAGACTAATTTCTGGCTTGTGGCCATCATCAATGAGGAGCCTTGGATCTGAGAGCACTGCACCTAGATTTTAGGATCTAATGCAACCTCCAGAAGCCACCTTTTAACTCTACTTTACTACAAAACTATGAGAATGAAATTGGAAAACACAATAATATTTTCAATCTAAGCTCAGTAGCTTATATAGTCATATGGGTCTGAACTCAATTCAGCACCCATACATTTTGGTGTCTTTGGCTAGTATAGAGATGGTGATCATGTGATGTTTAGTGGTTTAACACCAATCCTGCCTAATAGGATAGTGGTGGCTATGGTTTTTTAAGAGCCAAAGACACCAAAATGTATGGGTGCTGAATTGAGTTCAGACCCATATGACTATATAAGCTACTGAGCTTAGATTGAAAATATTATTGTGTTTTCAATTTCATTCTCATAGTCTTGTAGTAAAGTAGAGTTAAAAGGTGGCTGGTGGAGGGTTGCATTAGATCCTAAGATCTAGATGCAGTGCTTCCAAATCTAAGGCTCTTCACTGATGGTGGCCACAAGCCAGAAACTAGTCTGGGGATATTGGATGAGTAGGCACTAGATAGGGATTTTATGCACAAGCCTTCTGGCATCCATTGATTACTCTGTTTGGCACAGGGTGGCACTACTGTATGGCAAGTTTTGCCTTTGTTTAAACACATAATTGCCATTGTTAGTAGCATAGCAACTTAATGAGCTGTAAGTGGTTCAAGCCCCTAGGTTATACTTTAGTGAATGTGAATCAATTCTCTAATGTTTATATGAAGTAAAATTGGGATTGTTATCAAGATACATTTGTTTGTACATATATATAGTCTTTTAGCTGTTGAATATCACTCTTTCTGTTAAAAACTAATGTTTTCGAAGAGTCAAACAGATTACATGCTAATGGCGCCATTGAATCATTACTTCAGGGTGAATGAGATATACTTATTGTACTTATTAGAAAAAAATGTATATGTGGAGATTCATTAACTAAGACTTGCTCAATAATTACCCTTATCTTTAAATAGACATTTACTTTTCACAGAGGCTAAACTCTTCATACAGTAGTGCCACCAATGCAAGCCAGAGTAATCATGGATGCAAGAAGGTTTGTGCATAAAATCTCTGGTGCCTACTCATTCATTATCCCCAGCTTGTGGCTTTCATCAATGAGGAGCTAGAAACTAGTCTGGATATTGGATAAGGAGGCACTAGATAGAGACTTCATGCATGAACCTTGCATCCATTGATTACTTTGGCTTACACTGGTGGTACTACTGTATGGAGAGTTTAGCCTCTGAGTAAACAGCTTGTGTAAGCATAAGAAAGCAGACAAAATATTTTTAAAAATTTGACTTTTATGCATGCTTTCTTCAAATATTAGTTGATGATGAAGCCTCAACAGCACTAGCCATTAATGGATAGTTAATTAATTAATGGATAATTAGAATTTGGAATCTTGATCGGTCCAGTCATTCCTGTGTCTGGTTGATCAACTTGCTGCTAGAATGCTGAGAAGGCATTCTCTATTTTGATGATTTCTGGATAATGGCTAAAAACACTTCTGAATACTACCAAAAAGCTTTTTAATAAATCTAAAGAGAACAAAATTAACATTGTAGGGAACATTTTTCATCAAAAATAAAATAAATGCTGTATTAAAATGAAAAACGCTCGTGAACAAAAGAAAATATCCATACTTTTTTCTGGGATACATTAATTATTATGAAAGTTTTATTCAATACAAAACTGAAGCTCCTAAATTATTTTATCAGCTGCTAAATTAAAAAGTTGACTGGAAATGAGCAATAAACACAAACAAGCTGTTATCATATCAAAAAAATTAATAGCCAATTTAAAGTGGTTAGTTCTTTATGATAAAAAGATAGAATTGGTCTTGGGTGTGATGCTTATTCTAGGTATCTCTGAACAGTTTTAGCTCACCATAACAGATAAGCATGACCTATGCATTTATATCTCACAGTTTGAGTAAATTATTCTTAGAGAAATTTGCATTGATTTCAGGTATTAAAAAATTCTATTAATATTTTTATGAAAAATGGTTCTTATTATAAATTTTTCAAAATTGTTTTTTTTTATCTTTTTTTAATTTTTCAATATTTAATTTTTTTTCTTAGATGATATTTTTTTAATTTTATATTTATAAATAAACAGTTATTCACCATATTTATATTTGTGGTCTGTTAAAATACTTGGCAGTTTAAAGAAATTAAACTCATTAATAGGTGTTATTACGGCTTTATTACATCTGTGTATATATTATTTTAATTATATTAACAGCAAAGTATGTTTCAGTCACACATTATATTCAAATAATATTTTACTTTGATGTCATTCTTAAGTGCATAATGAAATCATTTCAAAAACACAATTGAACAGATGAAACATGTTTTCCCATTATTATAAAATAAACACATATTTGTTTCTAAACTTTTTTTTACATTATGATATTAATAATGTAGTACATTTTTACATATAATAAATGATTAAGCTAAAGAATTAAATTCTTGATTATAGTTTGTAGACACTATAATTTATACATATATAATACATATAAATGACGATATCCAGATTCATCTATTATATAATTAGTAATATTATCAACTGTTAATGAATATTATTATAAAAAATAATGCAGAGATTCTGCAAGCATTGATATATCACAAGATTAATGATTAAACCAATAAAAAAGTAGGACAAATTTTAAATCTAAAAGTTGATTTGAGATTATAGTAGATGAGAAAATCAAAACTATTCAGACTAATGGTTTTTAAAGAATTTTTTCAAATGGAAGACAATTTCCTTGTATTCTTTTTGTTGATACAAACTGGTTTTTTAAAGATCTCGATGGCTTTTTCAATTTTTCTTTGGATGAGACTATTGCCTATGCATAGGATCTTGTGTTTGAACCTAGATAATGTCATTTACATCTGTTGTCCATGAAAAACCATTTTAGTATATCACATACAGTTCTTGATTTTCTTACATCATCATTTTGATAAACAGCAGAGGATTAAGGTAGTTGTTAGTAAGGGACTCAAACACTAATGGTTCCTTAATGAAAGCTCAATCTGTTACTTCTTGTGTCAAATGTCATACAATCTTCTAAGAAAATAATCATTTGATTATTTTATTAAATGAAATTTATTTGTGAACTGTTTATTAGATATTTAATTGGATAAATAATTCATTGTTGAATGGAATAAATATATAATACTGTATGAAGTAAGAATTTAATAAGCTGTATGATTAATTTACTGTATTAAAATATCAGATTGGTATAATAGATTTCAAAGAAAGTTAATAAAGTACTATTTTAGAAGATTTTTACATAATTTATCCTAATCTATTTTCATAAATTTAATCTATTTTTTCAAATACCAAGTATTAGAATGCATAGAAAAAGTGGTTTATGTAGTAGAATTCCAAGGAAGGTTCTATCTAAATCCAATAATGGAAGTATTTTGATATGTATTTTACAATTAACATGGAAATACTTGGTTTTTAATATTTTTTTCTTGTAATAATAATACAAATTTATTTCACAAATATGTATTTTTTCTCAATATTGTTATATGATGGAAAATTGCCAATCCATGAAGAATAGACTATATATGTGTATATATATGAGTGAATATTGCTTGTGAAAACATGTATAGTGAAAACCAATTCTGATAATTATAATATGAATTTGATATCTATTTAGTTATATACATATCACTTGTATCATGAATGGCTGCTCAAAAGTCATTTATGATCAACTAATTTTATAAATCCTGTAGAACTAATGAATGATAAAACTGCATGTACTAACAGATATGATTATGATAATGCAGAAAGAGTGACCTTTAATAGTTAGGCATGAGGATATAATGAATGTTTCTTTAGAAACCACATATATTCTCCTTCAATAAAAATTAAATTGTTCTGATATAATTAACTTTGATTTGCAAAATACTTAAAATTGTTATAGAAAAATAAGTTATATCATTATTACTGATGATTCTAAATCTTCTCTAGTAAACAGTATAAGTTAATGATATGGTTGAGATAGTTTGAATCTAAAACTAAATAGTATTTTGATGTTTGAATCATGAGAATTTAAAAAGCATTTTTGTGAAATATGTACATATTAAAATGAGAAATAATGATTAATCCCTTTTCAAATGCAAATTCTTTTGTTAGACAATTTAATAAACTGTTCAAGAATAATAACAATAAAAAAATATAAGTGATAAAAATAATCCCATAGCTACAATTTTTGTAACATCTACACAAAGATAGTATTTGTATAAAAAATAACATTAATAATTATAATCTGGGAGAAGTATTTTATTTCTTCTTTGGCACAAATAAAAATAAGGAAAGAACTTAGAGCTTGTGTACAAATGGAATTTTATTTTAAGGAGATATCTAATTTTTTCATAGATAATCTCCTTTTTTATAAGAAATATATTAAAAAAATAATATTTTTTGTATATTTCATTATTAATGCAAACATAATCATAACTATAAATCAATTTATGGGATTTTACAATAAAATAATATTCAATAAAATCTAATTTTTTTAATATTACAAAAAATATATCACCATTTAATCAGCTAATGTTTTTCTTAAAATGTGTACTAAATTCTAAATATTTTAATGCAGGAAACTGCCATTGAAATAGTTATTTCAATATGTTCACATTCCTGTAATTAAAACTGAATGATTAATTTGAATAATTAATTGGAAAATTCCTTTATATTTATATTCTTTTATTCCATGTGAATTCTAATACAAGCTTTCTAGTTTTTTATCATTCTCTTTTTACTGCAGACTATATATAATTAAATTGGCCATTTTATTTTGAATCTGAAGCAGTTGCACATTTTCTTAAATAAATCCAGCAGTTGATTGAGTGAATTTTTCTACCTTTTTTTTAATAGATTAAAGTTAGATTCATTGTCCAACTCTGGAATTATTTGCTGTATATATAGACTCCTCTTTAATAATTTTTGAAGAAATACTTATTCCAACACGTTATTTTTTTCAAACATTTTTAGAATAATAATAATAACAGATTTTATTTCTTCCAAGACAGTTAATTGCTTATGAATTATACTAAATTTTACCAGAACTATAAATGAAGTATTAGGATGTGGCTGATTAAGAAGAAAAACTTCAAAATAAAAATATTTTATAGCTTTTACACTTTTTTCCAAGATAATTTTTAGCAAAAGAAAGGAAGTAAATTTCCTCCATTTTTTTATACATCAATCACAATGTTTATTTTTCACCTAATTACATATGCAATAGTTGAAAGGGTTTTTTTTTGTTGTTTAAATTTCACATGGGATAAAAATATATAAAACATTTGTGTAATAACCTATTTTTACATAATTATTGAAAATCACAAAATGATTAAATTGATATTATTTATTTTATAGTTTTTTTAATAATAGATATAAAATTATTATCTCAATATCATATATATATGAACACATACATTTTCATTCATACATACACTTCAAGGACATCTACAGAGTATTATAATAGCTAAAGATTAGAAAAGTAAGAAAATAATTATTAATTTTGGTGAATGAACTATTCATTAGTTATTATAACACATTAATGCAAATGTGGATTTAATATTTCCTTCCTCTTGAATCTATTGTCCTTTTTTTTTTTTAATATATATAATCAACCAACTTGACTTGGATGTATCGTTTTATATTATGTGTGTGTATATCTATATATCCAAAGTATAATGCAAGGTCATAAAATTCATTTTTTTATGATAAGTAGCTAAAAATTCTTTGAAAAAAGGGTTTTAAAGTCTGTTCTTATAGAATCATCAATATGAGTTAGAAAAGAGCAAATAAGAAACATTCATTAGTTATTATTTTTTTCTAATGTTAATTCACTTTGGAATGTTTCTAGTTGGCTTTGTTTCTATTGGCTATTTTTAAATTTTCTTCTGATTTTTTATTTTGCAAATTTTATTGGAGTGTGAAGTGTGAAATTACCATTGAATTTAAAATTTGATTATCACAAGTGCATCAGCAAAGATTATTGAATACATCATGGCAAAAGTCTTTCTTGTAAATTGTGAGGTGCATTTTTTATATTAAAAATAGGATTAATTTGCATTAATAAAATTGCTTGTCTTGACCTGAATGTTTTTTGAATTCCATCTAACAAACAAACAAAAATTTCCATCATTCAAAAAGTGTTTTAATATTGTGTTAAAATTATACACTTATTTTATAATATTAACTTTAACTAACTATATATTCTAAAGTAATTTATTATTATTCTTATTATTATCATTAATAATAATATTAAATAAATTTATTGTTTATATTAGTTCTGTTTTAAAAATAGTTTGTATACTTACATCTTTGATATTTTACATATAAGTTAAAATTAAGTAGCAAATATTTTAACAAAAATGACTATTTTTACTTATATTTGATCAATATGCAGTAAAATTAAACTAAGGACAAAAGAAAAGATTATAAGAATTAAAAGAACTATGTAATATTAAATAGAACATTGTTGAATCTTCTGAACTTAGAACATGAACAGATAATTGTTTAAGAACTGAACATGTCAATAACTCTAAAGTCGCAAATTTGGAATTTATTGTAAATAAAAGTGAAACAATATTTTAGAGATTGAAGGAATATCAGGTAGAGTTGTGAGATTGCTTATTTAACATAATGAAAGATATACCAAATTCAATATATTAGATTTAAATTCAATAAATATTTCTGATGAAGAAATACTTGATTTTGATGTAAATAAACATACCAATACCAATCAGCATTTTAAGAGTTTCATGGGAGACTTGAAAGATGAAAGAATTATGGGTAAATTTGAATATGGAACAAATTAGAAAGAAAATAGACATGGAATTTGTAAAAAAATATATTATTATGACTTTTTTTTTAGAAGAATCCAAAATGTGAATGAATATGAAAGCATAAAAATGAAAACACGGGAGATTTTAGTTCTATTTTGCCCATAATACAGGAAATGATTATAGATTACTGAGGTGTGTCAGATATACGTTTATGTAAGCTACTTGATATTTTTATCTTTCAAAATTTTTCCAGTGAATTTAAGTTAGAACTTAATATTTTAAAATGTTTTATTATTTCAATACCAATATCCTACTAAAATCAACTGTAAAGATAGTCATTACAAAAAAGCATCAGTTTACAGTGAATTAACAAGTGAAACAAAGCAAAGTATATAGAAAAAAAGGAATATGAAAATAATCTATTTAGAAAAATTGAATTTCTGGAATTTTGTCAGATGCTAAAGATAAAAGTTAATGATGATATAAATAAATATAAATGTGGATTAGCTAAGAAAACTATGGAAGTCAAACTCAAGTGATGTATAACAAGAATCTTGATATTGAAAGAAAAGTTGTTTTAATGATAATAATTCAGGTTGATATTATTATTAAAAAAGTGGCACAAAATCATAAAGTGTAGAAAATTTTGACAAACACTTGTATAGTAATATAAAGCAACAAAACAATATACCACCTACAAGTTACATTTTTTTGAACTGCCAAGAATTTTAACTAGAGTAGAGTGGTATGCAACAATCTTTGGATAACGGGAAAAGCTTCAAAAAAATGATGGAATTATCATGTTATCTTTAAAAAAAACATGAAGAAATAGAAATAAATATTGGCAAAGCTATATATCAAAAGTAGGTACTTTATTAGTATAGCTGCCACAGCTTTTGCACTTCCACGATAAATGTATTATTTTCACAAAGTAATCCCTGCGATCCTTAAAGTACTGAAATGTTTTTATTTGTACAAGTCTTAGTAAATATTGGTACTTTATTAGTATATGAAAATAATATATTTATTGTGAAAGTGCAAAAGTCACCGCAGCTATACTAATAAAGTATCTATCTACCTACCTACCTATGTGTATTTGGTAGCTTCCAAATATTCATCATTTTGAACGATAATACACAATGAAAAGACACAATGGAAAAAAAGCTATTGCCAGAAATAAATCTAGACAATAACTGAAAATGTCAAATAGAATCGCAGATTGCGCGCTGATAAGGATCGCAGAGATTACTTTGTGAAAATACATTTATTGTGGAAGTGCAAAAGCCACCGCAGCTATAATAATAAAGTACCCAAAAGTCTAAATCCTAAAAATATATCAGATTATTAGAAGAATGCAGTAGTTATATTGACATTTAAAAAGAATGACATATAAAATATAAGAAATTAAAGAACTATTAGTTCTATAAAATTTCTTTACAAAAATCGTTACTAGTCTTCTATAGAAAACTCAATTCAAATCATTCAAAAGAACAAACTGGATATAAAAGTAATTTCAACATTCACATCATGTTCAAGTATTGAAAGAAGTTATAGAAAGGACCAATGATGAGTCAACATAATGCTTTAGATTTGCAGATGATGAAAAGGCAGTTGACTCTATACACATTTCTATAATGATTAATCTCTGATATATTAAAAATACAATCCCAGAAGGTCAAATTCTAAAAGTATTTGTTTAAATGCATCAGCAATGATTAGATGACATTAAAAAAATTCTATATTTACTAAACGTTTTTTGCGGAAGTATTTTGTAAATTAAAATAGAAAGCTAAGGAAATAAAAACAAATGGGGACTGGATAGCTAGATTTCACTGATGTTGTATTGTTGTTTTTTTGAAAATAATATTTTTTTAAGAGCTTCAAGAAATGTTACAAAAGTTATCAGATGAAATAAAAAAAATAGGACTAAAAGATAAATGCTAAAACCTTTTAAGTAATTTTCAGTGGTTCTTCACATAAGAAGAAAATAAAGATTGATAATAATGAATTAAATGTTAATAATTACAAGTAATTAGATTATTAATACGAATAGAAGTACAATGGATAAATTATTCATGAAATTAAATTTTGATGGAGTACTTTTGATAAAAATATTAAAATATACCTATGTGTTTGAAAATAAAGTTTTTTAGTAGAGGTTGTTTTACCAATTTTTATGCATGTAACTGTATTTTATAAGTTCTTACCTGTATAGATCTAAACTTATTAACATAAAAGCAATACAGACTTCAAATCACATGGAGGATTTATGTTGGGAATAATGAGGGAATAGGAATAATGAATAAGAGGCCAAACTTGAAGAGATCTTTAGACTGAAGTCAGTTGATAATGCATGAAAATTGGTGATGGCTTTTTGAAAGATATTTCTTGATACAGGTTATTTTTTTAGTTTTCTTTCAGAGCTGTTCTTTTTTAATTTTATTTCACTTTGATCTACTCTATTTGAAAAATTTATCAAAAAGTTGTATTATTACAACTATCCATTTTTCCAAAACATCGTATTATTTAGACTAGTTATTTAGAGTTATTATTTTTCAAAGATGAACAGATAGAAACTATTCAATTTATTCTTAATAAATGTGGATATGGAACAAATTAGAAAGAAAATAGACTTATGGAATTTATAATAAAAAAAATATTATTATGACTCTTTTTTTTTTTTTTTTTGAGAAGAATCCAAAATGGGAATGAATATGAAAGCATAAAAATGAAAACATGGGAGTTTTGAGTTATGTTTTGCCCATAATCCAAGATTGTAATGTACAGTATTTAATAGATCCAATGCAGGAAATGATTATAGATTACTGAGCTGTCAGATACTTGATATTTTTATCTTTCAAAAATTTTCCAGTGAATTTAAGTTAGAACTAAATATTTTAAAATGTTTTATTATTTCAATAAATGGACGCATTTGAATGAGCTCAATAACTACTCATACCCTACTGAAATCAATTGTAAAGATAGTCATTACAAAAAAACATCAGTTTACAGTAAATTTACAAGTGAAAGAAGGCAAAATATATAAAAAGTTAATTATAATATAAATAAATATAAATGTGAATTAGCTGAGAAAACTATGGAAGCCAAACTCAAATGATATATAACAAGAATCTTGATATTGAAAGAAAAGTTGTTTTAATAATTATGGTTGATATTATTATTAAAAGTGACACAAAATCATAAAGTGTAGAAACTTTTGACAAACACTTACATAGTAATATAAAGCAACAAAACAATATAACACCTACATGTTACATTTTTTTGAACTGCCAAGAATTTTAACTGGAGTAGAATGGCATGCAACAATCTATAGATAATGGGAAAAGCTCCAGAAAATGATGGAATTAGTATTGATATCTTTAAAAAAAGAACATGAAGAAATAGAAATAAATATTGACAAAGCTATATATCAAAAGTCTAAATCATAAAAATATATCAAATTATTAGAAGAATGCAGTAATTATATTGACATTTAAAAAGAATGACATACAAGATAAAGAAATTAAAGAACTATTAGTTCTATAAAATTTCTTTACAAAATCATTATTACCCATCTATAGAAAACTCAATTCAAATCATCCAAAAGAATAAACTGGATTTAAAAATAATTTCAGCACCCATATCATGTTTAAGTATTGAAAGAAGTTATAGAAAGGACCAATGATGAGTTACCATAATGCTTTGGATTGACTCTATACACATTTCTATAATGACAATCTCTGATGTATTGAAAATACAATCCCAGAACATTGTCAAATTCTAAAAGTATTTGTCTAAATGCATCAGCAATAATTAGGTGACATTAAGAAAACTATTTCTATATTTCCTAAACGTTTTTTTTTTTGTGGGCAGTATTTTGTGAATTAAAATAGAAAGCTAAGGAAATAAAAACAAATGGGGACTGGATAGCTAGATTTCACTGATGTTGTATTGTTGTTTTTTTGGAAATAATATTTTTTTAAGAGCTTCAAGAAATGTTACAAAAATTATCAGATGAAATGAAAAAAATAGGACTAAGAGATAAATACTAAAACCTTTTACTTAATGTTCAGTGGTTCTTCACATAAGAAGAAAATAAAGATTGATAATAATGAAATAAATGTTAACAATTACAAGTAATTAGTCAGATTATTAATACAAATAGAAGTGTAATGAATAAATTATTCATAAAATTAAATTTTGATGGAATACTTTTGATAAAAATATTAAAATGAAATATACCTATGTGTTTGAAAAGGAAGATTTTTAGTAGAGGTTGTTTTACCAATTTTTATGCATGTAACTGTATTTTACAAGTTCTTGCCTGTATAGATCTAAAACTTATTAACATAATAGCAATACAGACTTTAGATCACATGGAGGATTTATGTTGGGAATAATGAGGAGGGAATGGAAAGGAATAATGAGTAAGAGACCAAAGTGCTATCAATGTTATTAAAAATTAAGAAACTGAAATGAAAATTGTTTTGGACATGCCCTTAGAAAAGATAATAGATGGACCTTAGAAATATTGAACTGGATTCCAAGAGATTATACAAAAGACCTAGAAAGAGCCATGTGTAAGATAGATGTACAGAATTAAGAAGATTGTCTAGAATGATATGAAGAAAAAAGCTATGGAATTGGAAAAACTAAATCTCCTTAGTTCCATGTTGGTGAAGGATGTTTTCTGATTTTTCCTTCTCAAATCATGTTTTGATAAGTCTTGTTCACATGATCTTTTCATTACATGTAGTAAATGAAAATGTTTTTGTATTGTGTCTCTTTATATTTACATCTTTCTGGTTATACTCATATTTCCAGGTGAAGAGCATGGTAGTTCACTGGCACAAAACCTGTTTCATTATGCGGTCTTATGTAGCAACTTTTTCTATTAGGAGATCCATAGTTAATAATTATATAAAATATGAATAGTGTGTCTTTCATCTGTTACCATTTCATAGGCCACAAATCTGAAATTTGTGTGGGCTGTATTTCTTTTTTCCTGTTATGTTTCAAAGAAAAGACATTTGAAATCAAAAATGTTGCTACCATCAGAAAATAATACAGGCTATAAGATAAATATCTATGAAATTTTTTTAAATAATAAATAGCATAATTATTAAATTTTATATAAAAACTTAATTATCTTCATAAATATATTTTTAAATATAAACTTTAGAAATATTAACAGCAGTCATTTATCAGAATCCACCTAGCTATAATTTTCATAATTCTTTAAAATATTATAATTATATTCTTTTAAAAAAAACTATCTTTTTTCCTGTTATTTTATATATTTTTTACTATATTTAATGAGGAAATTAAAAAGAAGCATTATGACAATTCTTAAAAATAGATTTATCTTTAACGATGGCCATATTTTTTTTCTGATTTTCTTATTTAATATTCTATTCATGATATTCAGTGAAATCAGTACTGCCATTACAAGGTAGAAATAATAAATATTATAAATATATGTCTGTGAGATTATAGTTATATCATTGCTTTTTGCATTATAATTAATACACATCATTTTATTATGATCATTATTATTTTTGTGTAGTTCTGAATCTTATCATGATAGCTTTAAACTATTAATAGTATTGACATTTTCCTAACTAAGTTTGATTCTAAGAATTATCAATATTAGGAAAACTTACCAGTAACTAGGATACTTCTAAATTCCTTTGTTATATTTCAGCAATTCAATCTTACCTGGCCACATTGAACTTTTTTTTAACTTTTGTACTGGACAACCAAATCTTTTCACTAACAAGGTATTCTAATGCTGAACTTGTTATTGGCCTCTACTGTTAAACATGATTTTATTTGTATTAATGTTCAAAATGAATATATTTTAAATATAAAATAAACTCTTTCACCTTATATTCTTTATTAAAAGTGGTCAAAATACTTTTAAAATAATTATAAAATACACCAAATCTTTTAAAAACTTGTTTTTTATTTTTTTGCCACCAAAATGAAATATATATTAAAATAGATTTCTTATATATTTTTAGTTCCTTGAAAAAGACTATAGAAGAAATAGTCGAAACGTTGGAAATCTATTTTAATATATATTTCATTTTGGTGGCAAAAAATAAAAAACAAGTTTTTATAAGATTTAGTATATTTTATAATTATTTTAAATATAATTTTACTTATACCAGTATTTTTACAAAAATTACATATACAAAAGATAAACAAAATTATAAAACCACTTACCATATTTACACTATATTTTTGACATTATGTAGTACACAAATGAAAATGCTTATTTTTTTTGCAGAAGGAGTGTCTGATAGTTGAAGTTCATAACTGTTTTATAAGCCTCTGAGAAGAAAGCTTGGACTTATTCAAGTTTAAAGGATATCCAATTTATGTTATCTGATTAACAAGCATTATTGTCTAAAACTGTTTAACTATTCAATTTTTTTAAGACCAACAAAGTTTTAAAATAGTGAAACCTGATAAATCAATTGTAACTAGACACCAATGCTCATAAAGAGGGAGCATTGGGCATTACAAAAGTTTGTTGTCAAAAGTAAAAAAAAAATTAGAGATCAACACATATCTGAATAATTCATTTACCAAACAATCTTATATGAAGTTTACAATCAGGACATTTAGAAGAACTATGGAACAAAAGAAGCAATGTCATGAGTTATGAATTAGATAATGAATGATTGAAAAAATATATATTTGAATGAATCTTGTCTATATTTGTCCCAATTGCTTTTTTGACAATCAACTGTTAGTTAAGATGCTGGAATCATCATGATTTAAGCAGACATATATTCCATTAATCTAACTATTACTCTACATGTTCTCAATATAGCTTCAGATTATTCAAATAATTTATGGGTATTGCTATGTCAAGCGGTGACCAAGTTACAGCACAGCTGGATTGCAATTTTTTAAAAAATGACATTAATATAATCATGGGCAGCATAGCAATTTAAATTATCAATACTCCATAATATTTAAATAGTTATTAGAAAATTTCTTCTCTCTTCAACACATGAAGTTATAACATATATATTTACAACGGGTTTGAGGGCAGTTGACTTATAAGGGTCCTGCAACCTGATACTGTGATCCTGGAATATTAAAGTCCAGAGAATAGTTCTCAGAGAGACCAGATTGGCAAGGCTGACAGTAATTGCCAGAGGAAAAAACACTTCTGTTCTTCAAGGGCTTCAAACTAATTCTTCTTTTTCCCTTTCTGGTGAAGATCACCGCTCTCAGTTTTCATTTTAATAATATAATTGGTTGGAGTCCCACGGTACATGGTAATACCAATGTTATTATATTATAACCTGCATTTTTGTTTAATAAATATATAATACAAGTTCTTATATACTGTATTTAATTAATTCGTTTTCTTTTTTCAGATAATTCTTATCAGTAATGTAATCCATATTTTCCAATGGCATTTAATTAAATTTGCTATAGGGCTACTTGATATTTAATCAGAGTTGCTGATCTTTAAATTAATTTTTCCTAATTAGTTCATAGCATTTTTAGATGTCCATTGCATTTATACACGCACATACTTAATTTAACATTTTCATGTCTTTTTCTGTTTTCAATAAAAATATGCGTATATTAGCAGATTTTTCTAATATACGCATATTTAGCAGGTATTATATTTATTCATGATGCATTCCCAGACAACATATTTTTCAAGATGATATTGCTCTAA
This sequence comes from Epiperipatus broadwayi, assembly GCA_028023455.1. Taxonomy (NCBI): domain Eukaryota; kingdom Metazoa; phylum Onychophora; class Udeonychophora; order Euonychophora; family Peripatidae; genus Epiperipatus; species Epiperipatus broadwayi. Next base: position 6,151,689 of record JAQFVV010000010.1, read on the forward strand.
TTCATATCATACAAGCAGTCAGATATTGGTTTGAGCATTATAGGGATAATTTTATAATTCATGTTTGTTATCTGATTTAAATATTACAAACACTCTTTAGACCATTCTTAAACAGTAAGTGAAAGCTCTTCATGTTCAGTGATAGCTCTCATAAAATATTAAACTTACTTTCATATAAAAGGGTCTTCATGTTGTGAGACTTGGTTAATATTCTTCTAAAGCTATAAAATTAAACAAATTTTTTGTGTAACTGATGGATATATATCTTCTTTATTGCTCTCTCTTTTTCTTTATATATATATATGAGTGTGTAATGGTAAATAATATGTTAATATTGAATAAATATAATGTCATGTGAAATTTACCAAGTTATTTTAAATAATAATTGAGCTGCCATGTTCAATAACTATAAAAAATTATTGAACATGGCAGCTAGAGAGCAGTTCAGATCCAAGTCTCCTCACTGAAGAAGGCCACAAGCCAGAAACTAGTCTGGGATATTGGATGAGTAGGCACTAGATGAGGATTTTATGCACAAGCCTTCTGGCATCCATTGATTACTCTGGCTTGCACTTGTAATATCTATAGAGAGTTTTGCCTATTTAAAATAACTTGGTAAATTTCACATGACATTATATATATATATATATTATTTAATGTCACAAATTTCATAGGATATGAACTTTAGAATTTGTGAAATAAAGTTAATATAGAAATATACACCATAAATAAGCACATATGAACTGCAGATGTTTTTATTAGAAAACTCTTGTTTGGCAATTGTTTTAAATCAAATAATAATCCATAAATTAATGATGACTATAAATGATTCTTAGTATTTTATATTAAATAATTAATTGCTTATTCAACTATGATGAAAGACATTGTGATGCCATTTACAAGGTATATCATTTTTATAAATTATTAGTATACCATCTATTCACCCAAGAATATAAGAAATTTTATATTAATTTTAACTACCTGGAGAAATTTTTAAAAATGTTGACTATATATTAGTTTCAAAAACATTGGAATTTTTTAATATTATATGAACTCATGAAGATGCTGTTATTGTTTCAATTTATAAAAATTAAGTAATATTTACTGAGGCTATAACCTCGATAATATGTGTATAAAATGCGATAGTAGGGACCTCTACAGGTGTTTTAACCACAAGCTTATGCTATGGAAGAAAAGAGGGGAACCCTTCTTTACTTCAACCTACTTTCTATTTAAATAGGTGAAGATGAAGCGGTTAGATCTGTGAGCGTGAAGCTATTCAATACTTCACTGATTAAGTCCACATTTCTTATTACACATTAATACTCACGAAATCTTTCGATTTACAATGAGTCAATGGAAAGATTTTATATTTAGAAATCTATTACAGTAATTTAAAGTTGTAATTATAAATTTATTAAACGCACATTATGGAATATCATCGTTACAAAGAATAATAAAAATTCTTTTAAGAATTTTAACGGACTAAGATAAATAGTCACCAAAGACTCAATATGGTTAAAGAAAATCAATGAGAACATTTTTATTGCCAAAGAAATTGGAAAAAAGTATCAGGAGACAGAGTATTTGACTCTATTAATCAAACAGATGTATGGAATATTTGTAATTAGTTAATTATTTATATTATGCAGCTTCTACATGATGGAATGAATAAAATAATTATTAATACAGGTAGAAAATCTGAGTCAATTGAAATGAAACTGGTATGAAATAAGGATATGTGTTATCTCCAACTCTGTTTTCAATTTTTATGATAATGGCATTTGAAACTGTTTATATATGGCTTCATCAAGTAGGTTTATATTTTTAAGAGATGACATTTTAAAATTGAATCAATTAAAAGTGAAAATCGACGATGTTTTTCCTTCTAAATTTGCAATATACTAATGATTACACGGTCCTTTTCAATTCAAAAAATCTACTACAATGTACTCAATAAGTGCAGCATATAAAGAATTAGTTTAATAATTACTATTCAGAAAAAGCCAATGATGAAAAAAAATCTTCAACAATAGCTTGGATTATTATAATCTATTTGAGCCAATTCAAATATCTGAGAGTTGTTTTTTGAAGAAATGTGAACTTAAACCACTAAACATCACATGATCACCATTTATTATGCTAGCGTATAACTGTTATTAAAACAGGCAAAACTCTCCATACAGTAGTGCCATTCAGTGCCAATCAGAGTAATTACTGATGAAGGCCACAAGCCAGAAACTAGTCAGGGGATATTGGATGAGTAGGCACTAGATGGGGACTTTATGCATAAGCCTTCTGGCATCCATTGATTACTCTAGTTGGCACTGAGTGGCACTACTGTATGGAGAGTTTTGCCTGTTTTAAATGTGAACTTAGTTGAAACACAGCACAGAATCCAATTTGCTGTTGTTACTTTAAGAAATTAAAAAATAGAATATTTTGTTTCAGTGATATATCTATGGCAACCAAAATAAATATAAGTGAAACTGTTATTTGATCTAATTTATTGTATGGAAGTAAAACTTAAGATTCCTTATTGATATAATAAAGGCATTAAAACTTTTATTTAAGACCTATATAAAATTCTAAAATTATAATGGAAAGATCATAGAATCAATCAATCACTTTCTTCATGTAATATAATATAATGTAGCAAAATCACATATTACTAGATTTGTTATATTAAATGAATGAACAATACTAGTCTTCCTAAAAAAATATTTTCTTAACGCAAACTTGAGCATGGTTTTTATGAGAGAGGCAGGGCATAATAAAGATTATCTCAAACACATTCTAATGAAGTGCAATTTTGATTGCCTTCATTGGAAAGATATGACTGAGAATAAAATACAACAAAGAACTATAATTAGACGAGGTATTAGAAGTTAAAAGACAGCATCACAAAATATCTAATAAATTAAATAATGGAGCAGAATCTTTTATATGTGAATGTATTGGTGATTCATAGATTTTGTTTGAATACTCATCACAAATCATTTTTTACTTTTGAAATTCTAATTTGTAAATGCTGCTACTGATGTTTGTGTGTTCAAATGAAATTAAGAAATCCTATTTCAAAATGTAAATAAATTAAGCATTAGGACTTTTATAAAAATGATGAGTTATGAAAATACATGAATACAATATCTTGTACACTTTAAATAAACAGTTGAATTATTAAATATATTTAACAGCTATCATCAATCCATTGCAGGATGAAGGTCTCTCCAAGTTCAAACCATATTCTCTGATCTTTAGCTTTTCTTCTCCACATCACCCCTGCACACTTTATTTTATCCATCCATCTCACATGTGGTCTCTTTCTGGGTCTTTTACAATCTCTTGGATTTAATGTGAGATTGGCTCTAGATAACTGACTAGTTATGAGTTTTATTTATAAGATCAATCTTAATTTATGAATTAATATTTTTTGTATGCAATGTTGATTTTGCACTATGAGATGTATGTATATTAAATTCCAAATAATTTTTTTCAGATTTTCCATTATTAAGATCAAGCAAAAGCGTGTAAATGTTTAAAAAGATAAATAAGTGAGTAATCTTGATTGCTATTATAGTTACGCATGGTATTTAAAATTGTTATTGTTAATCAGTTATTTTCTGACTGGATTCCAAAAGAAAAGTCCGGATGAAATCCTGTAGACCTTTTCTCTTTTATAATTCAATCTCTATTGACTAAAGAAAAAACTGCAATATTATTGAAAGATTAGAAAGCCATTTTACATATTCTCACATACTGATGTTTCTCAACATGACTGCCTCTTTCTATTTCTACAAATGAGAAAACCTGAAAGATTTGATATCTTTTTATTCATGAAAATATTTCTAGTTTCATATATATATATTTTGTAATAACATAAGTCTAGCATATAAACTGTGTGTGTGTAGTAATAAATAAAACAAACCTAAAATCTAAATATTTTAATTGCTAAAATAATTGTATTCTAAACATTTATAACAAGAGCTGTACAATGATTCTTGTGAGAAATTTGATAATTTAAAAAGTGATTATGAATAATGAGGACCTTCCATAAAGTTTGTCATTTAAATATAAATTATTTACTTTGTATTACACTTTTTAATAGCTAAATTAAAAAGAATTTTAGCAAATTAAAAAAAAAATGTATATATATATTTTTGATTTGACAAAAAAACAAAAAATTATATCAATTTAAAAAGAGAAGGAAATGATTTGCAACTAAATCAATGACATTTCATGTGAGCTTATTTACATTTTTTTTAATATATCTATAAATTAACAATAACAAAAAAAAAGTTAAGCTTTTGTAATAGTATGTATGCAATAAAAAAAATATGTTAACGTTTTTCTTCATGAGCTTTTTTGACAACTGCCAGTTTAGAATTAGGATCAGTTACACGGAGATGCTTATATGGTGCATCTTTTGTTCCATGGAGCATTAATGTCCATTGCTTGAGAATTCCAATTTGAGGTTGTGAACCAGCAAATTTGACTTCCAATTTCCATGTACCATGAGGGCTTTCTCCCCAAGTGTGTGTGGTCATGAAAGGCCACTTTGTAAATCCATCTTTATGATCATCATCATTTGGTCTTCGATTAAGAATCATCGATCTGAAAAAAATAAAAGATGTGAATTCAATTATTATGTAAAGAAATTCTGGCATCTAATAGTTAAACTGCAAAACAAAATGAAGTCTTAATATTTAATATTCAGCTATAGATATTATTTATAAACAAAACTTAATTTATTATTTCTCTATAAAGTATCACACACCTCAACTTTTTCAGAATATGCATGAGTAGAAGGAATTCACTTTAGCTAATGGCCTAATACTTAAAACTCCTGGATTTTGAACCCAAGCTAATTTATTTATATAATTATATAGGCATAATTTCTAGAAGTCTGGCAAATATATATTTCTTTAACCTTAATATAAGCTCATTAATGGTCTGTAGACAGAAACTAATTTGAAGGCTTAGTGTTACCTAAATATTAAAGCTTATGACAGATGGATCTAATGTAGCGAAATACAAACAGTAATGAAAATAAGCCATTCAAGTTGTGATATTTTGTATATATATTTTTGTAAAGGTTTCTTAGGTATCTGCATTTAGTTGATAACAAGTTACTAAAATATACTTAATTGCTGGCAATAATGTTAGTCTATAAAACTATATGATTTGGGTTCCAAAATCTATGGTGTTGAATCTCAGACTGCTAATTTGAATAATATAAAGGAAGCAAAGATGACTACTGTGTGACAAATCCATTGTGTCCCACTGACAAAGAATAATAACTAGAAACTAATCTGTGGATTTTATTAACATTATTATTTAATATTTTATTAGTTCTAGATTACAATATATGGCTTTTGAATAATATAGTAGAATTTTTCTCACTAGACAGCAGCACTAAAATCCTTAAAAATGTGGGAAAACTTAGACTGGGGAATATAAAATTAAATAGCTTTCTCTGGGCATAATTGCTGAGAGATTCTTGACTTTGTTTAAGAAAAAGCTACAGAACATCACATCACGTGTAGAATTAATACAATAAATTAATCATACTTTATGTAGTTTATTAAATAAAATTTTATTATTATCAATCTTTTATCAATATTTTAACTAAATTACTGTGTTTGAAAATAATAAAATATGGAGAAAAAGAAGTATACACATGCTTAGACATATTATAAAATTAAATTCCCAAGTAGTAAGTGATTAAAAAACACATACAGACTTATGCATATATTGTATGTATGTACAGTTGCACATATATATTGTTTGCATATTTTTATTTCCTTCTTAGTTTAATTTAAATAAAATTTTCTCATTAAAAACAAAAGATAACAGTCAACATTCTTTCAAAACTAATTACAGTGATTTTTCTATTTATTTAAAATCATTTTACCTTAAAAATAAAATTTAAACTACTAATTTATTTATTTTTACTTTATAAATTTTTAAGTATGAACTTGCATAGTAATATCAGAAATAATATAGTTTTGATATCTTTAGTAAATTTATTATAGAAATAATCTGTGTGTAGCAATTTTTTCTTCATTTTGTTTATGTGAAAAAATGTATGCTTTGATTAAGTATTTTAAATATTATACAAATTATTATTATTTTTTTATATAATAATACATAATAATGTATTTATGAGTAAGCATCTTAACTCAATATTTAAGGATGCACTTACTATTCATATGTTTTGGGATAGAAATGTGGCCTATTAACAGTTTTTGTGATGGACATCTATGTTCACCAATTATAAATAATGAAGTGGTCGATAACAGATTGACTGGAAAGCATATTAGATCCAAATATTAAGATACTTTTGTAAATAATGGATAGCTGAATATCTGCATATTTTCAATTTGCCTATAAAATTAAATAGATGTTTTCAAAACAGTATCAGATTATAGTTGGAAGCAGAATATATTGAATAAAGTAAGAAAGAATTCTATAAAATATTTAAAAACAATGATGTTGATGATAATTCTTCTACTCCTCTTTTTTCTTCTTCTACTTGAATATGGACCATGTTAAAATTCAACTATATTATTTTATGTCTCTAGACAATAGTATTGTCATTAATTCAGGCTGAATCGTAATAAAAGACTAAGTTATGTTTATTAATATATAGTATCAAGCTACTTGTTATGCCATATACTTTAAAATATAAGACCAGTGTGCAAGAATACTATGCTGCTACTATATAGAACATCCATATCTGGATATAATGTTATGGTTATCATAAAGAAGAAAAATATAATTTTGAATTAATATGCTTATAGAACTGAAAACAAAAAGATGAAGTAATACTAAGACTAATAATTTATTTTAGGACATTTTAGAAATACTTGTTTAATAATGATTAGATTTTCTAAGAAAATCCTGTCAGGGAATGTAAATATAGGTTACCATCTGATATACCATTGATTAATTAAGATCAGAATTATTCCTCCTAATTTGGATGTTGAAAGTAAAGCAGGAAAATCAAATGATGCTTTGTTAAGAATATATCAATTTTGTCTAGTTACCATAAAACTGAGATCACTAATATATATATATATAGTCACTGATATAGTGGCAAATCTATATAACTATGCAAACAAATTGTTTTGAATCTTAGATTAGTTTTATAGTATTCAAGAAGTCAATGCTTCTCATTGAAAAAATATAAATAGTGTTACCATTTATTGTCCAGTAATTATTTAGCCTTATGAAAGTTGAGAGTAAATAGAATGAATTATTGTTTCTAAAGTAGATGCAAAAGCATGATATTCTTAAAAATTAAAATGATAACTAAGAATAAAAAAGTTGTCAGCAGAATATTTAGAGTTTTGGCATTCACTTATTGAATTAATGTATCTTTGATTTTGTAACAAATTGAATTGATTTCAGGTTTGATTGTCAGTCATTCCAAGTCTTAGGACACCAGACTTTTGTTTTCAATTATTATTTGCTTTAGTCTTGTACAAATAGTCTTTGACCATAAAATATCTCTAAAAGACAAATATCTTAAGTTATTAAAATAATATTTTTTCCAAATACTACTCAATTTATTGTTAATCTGATTTTGCAATGAAAAAAAATTCCTATTTTGTCTATTAGAAATAAAAAATTATGTGAAGATGATGTGTTTTTTGTTGCTAATTATAAGAATTAAAAATATGCTAGAGATTATGTTGGCTGAATTACATCCAGATATCTTCTTTTTAAGCTAGAATCATTTCTAATTTTGTTAAAATTATAATTTTATGCCTAACACTCACTATTTAACTATTAAATAAGTATTTTTATTTTGTTTTTAAAAAGATTATTCATTATATTTAAAATTAAAAATAAACTGGATAACATGAACTTCATACAAGTGAAATATGACTGCTAATAATATTGATTTTTCCCTTTGTTTGAATTCATAATTCAAATTTGCATAACTTTATTCATTTGTATAATAAAGTGTTTTTTTTCTTCTTTGTAATCTAAAACTGAATGCACTTTTAGTGAAGTTCACCATAATTGGAGCTCCAATTATGGTGAACTTTGTCGATAATGCACTCAGCTTTAGATTATAAAAAATAAAAACACTTCATTGTGCAGATGAACAAATATATGCAAATTTGAATGATTACTATTAAATAACAAAATTCATAACATTCTCCAGAGGTAAAGGTTGATCTGAGAGATATAAGCAAACTCCTTTCTTAAATTTTATTGGATATATCCAGTCCATATCTCCAAGATCGTGACTAGCTAGACATTTGTGTCTGACTACTGTTAAACATAAAATTTAAGCTATCAATTTCTTTGTAGCAGGTTTTGTAAGAATGTGTAATATTTAATAGTAAGTTTATCTGAGAGATACCACAAGCTATAAAATCAATGTTTTGCAAAGTGTGAAAATATTTCTAAGATTATAATTGAAAATCAATAAAAAAAATTATGTATTTCATTATAAAATAAAGACATATTTGCAGTGTTTTTAATATTTTTTATATTTCAGCCCATATAATAGTAAAAATATATCTCTGAGATACATGGCCACCACTAATTTTTCTGTGGTCTTTATATTTTTATATTTCTTGGTTTAATGATTTCTAGATTGTAACCAAAAATAAATTAAAAAATCATGTGTTTTATTATATAAATATAATAAAGGCAAATTTGCAGTTTTTTGCTTTCAGCATATATGAGTAGCAAATGTATCTCTCAAATATACATGACCATTATTGCAATTTTTTTGAGTTTGATCACCACAGGGTTAAAATAAATATTTAATTGTAAAATTATTACAATATAGAGCCTCAATTATCTTCCATATAATTTGTCTATATTTCTAGTTCATTCAATTTTAGGGAATCTTCTCCTTTTCTGGAATATTATGAGAGGATTTGGAAGGGGACTAAATTTTAAATATATATTAATTTTTTTTTCATGACAGAGCTCCTGTTCCAACATTATTGACTGGAAATGATTTTGAATTCATATGACAACATTCTAATACATTATTATATCCTTAAGATCTAATCTTTAAATATTAATATTGAAAAACTATGTAAAAATATGGTAGCAAATTCTCCATACAGTAGTGCAGTCCAGTGCAAACCTTAGTAATCAATGGATGTAAGAAAGTTTGTGCATAAAATCTCCATCTAATGCCTGCCTACTCATCCAATATCTCTAGACAAGTTTCTAGCTTGTGGTTTTCATCAGTGAGGAGCTTTGGATCTGAGAGCACTGCACCAAGATCTTAGAATCTAATGCAGCCTTCAATGACCTTTTACCTATTTATTTAACTATAAAATTATAATCCCAAGATGAAAACCCAATAATGTTCTCAATTCAAGGTCATTATAGTCATATAGATCTGAACTAGTTTAGTATCTATTCATTTTGGTGTCTTTAGTTTTTTAAAAACCACAGCCATCATTATTCCATGGGCAGGATTGGTATAAAATGACTATAGCATCACATGATCACCATTTTCTATGCTTACACAAGCTGTTAATACAGAAGCAACTTCTCTATCTAGTAGTTCCCACCAGTGAAAGCCTTATTAATCAATGGATGCAGGAAATGGTAATCATGTGATGTCATAGTGGTTTATACCAATCCTGCTCATAGGATAAGGGGTCAGAATTTGTAAAAAACACAAAGACATTAAAATATAGAGATACTGAACTGGATTTAGCTCTATATGACTGTATAAGTGAATGAGTTTGGATTGAAAACATTATTGTGTTTTCATCTTGGGATCATAGTTCTTTATAGTTAACTAAATAAATAAAAGGTGGCTTCTGGAGGGTTGCATTAGATCCTAAGATCTAAGTGCAGTGCTCTCAGATTCAAGGCTCCTCACTGATAAATGCTATAACCTAGAAATTGGTCTGGGAATATTGGATAAATAAGCATCAGTTTAAGATTTTATGCACAAACCCCCTTGCATCAATGATTACTAAGGCATTCACTGGGTGGTGTTACTGTAGGAAGAGTTTCCTATTATATTAACAGTTCGTATAAGCATATAAATAATGATAATGTGATGTTATGTACCAATCCTTCCCATAGGATAAGGGTAACTGTGGTTTTAAAAAACCAAAATATATAGATACTGAACTGGGTTCAAATCTATATGACTATATAAGTGAATGATTTTGAATTGAAAACATTATTTTTATAGTTAACTAAATAGGTAAAATTTGGTGGCTAGAGAATTGCATTAGATACTAAGATGTAGGTTTAGTGCTTTCAGATTCAAGGCTATGCACTGATGAAAACCACAAGCTAGAAACTAGTCTGGGGATATTGGATAAGTAGGTAATAGGGATTTTATGCACAAAACTTCTTGCATCCATTGATTACTAAGGTTTGCACTAGATAGCACTACTGTATGGAAAGTTTGCTACTGCATTAACAGTTTAGGTAATGATAGGAAATGATGTTATATGTAAAAATAGTTGTAAATGTAATATAAAAATAATTCTACTTAAACAGTTTTTAAGATTTGTTAATATTTCAAAAAATCTAGGCTGCATTAGGAGCAGCAATAAACTTTGTTCTTCTCTTTAGGGCCATTTTCTGTACGTTTGATTAATAAATGATTGCTAGACAATAATACTAAACAAATCCCTAGCTATTAGTTTCTAGTTATCCATCCTCACCACAAGGAGCGATAAATTTTCACACACACCCTGCAGCTGCCTATACTTTTTTTACATTATCTAAGCTAATGAGATGAGATTAATACTCCAATATTTGGAATCCAAGAAAGCTTGCTTGTATATCTAATTAGATAGGCCTGACAATAAATTAACAATTATGGATTTTAGCAGGTACTTTTTACCCTGTGACAAGGATGATATATATATATAAGATAAATAAGTAATAATAAATACAGCTGAAATAATATATTTAATGATCTGCTATGTCAACTTTCGACACGGAGAGTTATGCTTTGATACAGACACTACATGTCAAAAGTTGACTTAGAAAATCATTAAGCATATTATTTCAGCAATATTTATTATTATTTGTTCATTTTTTACATATTTTCTACAGCTTCAACTTTTATTTTATATATATATACTAAATAAGATAATACACGTCTGTCAATTTATGTTCAGTATCTTCACTAGAAATGTAAACTACTTTTATTTTATTCTGCATTCACCTATTGTAAAATCAAATAATCAATGAGCGCTAAATGGCATCCTAAGACTAGCCTTGATTATAATTATAAAGTAGATTACAGCTTTGAATCCAGATAGTCAAAAGTAAGGTGAGAAAGTCATATAATGCTGTGAATTGGTATATTAATTTGAATGCTATAAAAAATGCACTTTTAAATTATTAATATTTTTTTCCTCTTATAAAGTTTTGGCAACATCACATCTTCATTATTTATAAAGTTCTTCTTAATTTCTATTATGAATTTTCTTTTCCCCATATAATCTTAGACATTGAAAAACTAAATATATGTAATAATATATATTCTTTATATCATAATATTTCTTCCTGAGGTTTGTAAAAATGTCATTATAAAAAAATGCTATGGCTACATACAACAGTTGAGCAATAATTGATCACCCACTTTTTCATATCCTCACTACTTTGCTTCCCCTTCCCCACTCCCAAAAAAAATATTTTATAGCAAACTTTTAAAATGAACTCTAGAGCAATTGCATAAAATATTAAAGTTATTACATTATTGAATAATGGTAAAACATCATTTAAATAGTTCACAACAGAGCTATATATATCATATGTCTTGGAATAATTCAATAGCTCTTCTTAGGTAAAAAAACATAATACTCAACAGATTTTCTAGGTGTTGACTAATGAAGACACATCTTTGTTTTACCTTCTAGCTAAAAATAGTTAGATACCATTTACAGTTCAATATTGGATGTTTTCTGGATCAACTATGAATGATCTACCTAAAACAAAAATCATGATTGGAACCTGAAATTTTTTTTTAAGTTTACCTGGCTTACATTTAAACCCAGGTCATCAGAATGAAAGGTGAATGTCCTACTAATATATGGACCATTAGTAAGAGTGGATTTCCATTCTTGCTATTAAAAGGTGAGAAGGTTGCCTTGACAGCAGTGAGAAATATTAATTACTATCTTTATTGTGAATGTTTAGGTGGTTACTGGTTGGTTTCTAATTACTAATATATTATATAATCTGTATTTTAATTTTACATTTTTAAAATATTATATGTGTTTATGTAATTTATAACATTTTGATAATTAAAAAGATAACTTCTTCATAATATACTTAAAATCTTCACCACAATTTTAAAGACATTTAAAAAAGTATATACAGCTGGGTCTCGTTTTATGTGATAGATAGGTTCCGCAGAAAACCCACATTAAAAAAAATTGCACAAAAATAGACTTACCTTGAAAAATGGGAGATACATTCTGTAATTTTCAGAAATTGCATAAAAGCAAAGCAACAAGGAAAAATTACTTTAAAATTCGCATTAAAAAATAAGGAAATAAAGTATGACTAATAAAAAATTTCAAATATATGAAAAAAATTGATACAAACTTTTTTTATTAACTACAGTATTTAATTTTACATATTTTAATCATTATCGCTATTTGACAATATGCGGTTCATTTATGAACTGGTAAGAAATCAGATTCGTCACAAGAGAAAGTACAACTAGCACCACCTTCAGTCTTGTGCTGTGTTAATGGTTTTCTGTCGACAATGTAATCAGTGATTAAACTTTGATACAATGATTTTACTAATTGTTTATAAAGTTCACAATATCCAGACATACAACTATTTAGCTCTCATTGGAATTTAAGAAGTTGTTCATTGCAGCAAACTCTCAGATTTCAGCATTTTCTGATTTTTTTTGCCTCACACATCAATGTAAAATCTATGATTAAATGATTATTATTTATCAGAAAATAATAAATTTGACTTCATTTGATAGATATTTTTGTTTACTACTGAAATAAATTTTAAATATTCATATTTTGTTTCTATATTAAAAAAATGAGATTGCAATCAAAACAAAAAGATTACATTATCATTAGAAAGATTATTTTCAGTTCACAAAATCTTCATTATTTCTGATTATTTTTAAAAATCTAAAAGAATATTTATTTCTAACAAAATATACTTTAAAAGTTTAAAATTTTTGAATATTTATTGTGATATTTTTATACTCGTAAGTATAAATGTATTATTATTATTTACTCATAAGTATAAGTAGGTTATTTACATAGAATCTAAGATTCTAAATAGCTTCAGGCCATATCCACATTAGCTGCTAATATAATGTTATATTTTTGAAAGAAAAAAAGTATTTCAAGTCAAAATAAGTTATTAATACTTTAAATTTCTTGATATCTAATAAATATAATGAAATATGAATTTCTTTATCACATAAAAGAAAACCTGCATAAAATGATATTAAGAAGAAACATGAATCACATAACTTCAAAATTGCATTAAAAACATCTGCATAAAATGAGACCCAGGTGTATCTCAAAAAGAGATTATTACATATCAAAAAAAATACATAAAGGATTGAGTTATTTTATATGTCAAATGTAATTAAGAAATAGTTATATTAATCTTTAATTGAGTTTTAAAGTATATATCTGGGATAGAGTCAATCTCTATTTTAATAAATAATTAATAATGTATTTATGTGAAGTGTTGATGGCAACCTCATGATTGCATAAAATTTGATACTTGTAAATTAAAGTGTAAAAAATACCTTGTTTTCTTAGGTGATGTTAAATACATGGTAATGTCACCACGCCTTGTGCTGTTCAAAGTGATCACAGTCTGGACATGTTCTAAGTAGTTAACTTCAGTATTGCTACCTATACACGCATCGGTAGTGATTTCCAACACTAAAGTGCTATTACTTGGAATCTGACTGTAGAAAAAAAAATATGCTAAACAAATTGTCATTTTAAGTTTTTTTTCTTAAACATATATAGTAAAAAAATAATTATTTTTAAAATTACTAATGCTAATACTATTTTAAAATGTGTATGCATATATATTATATATACTTACTGTGGAGTAGTTATGGATCCAGCTTCACAGTGAAATCTTGCTGGAACTGTTTTCCATTCCTTGGCTAATGCTACCATTGCCCCAGCATCCAGTACACCATAACCAAATAAATGATTAAATTCTAAACCTACACCATTCATCTGCCAATGAAACCTGCCTTTGCCATCAAATAGAGAATTTCTCTTAGAAGTGAGAACAGATAAATGTTGAATGTCACGCCAAGTGAGATTGCGACTAGATAAAACAAAACATAAAACTATAATAAACATTTTTCAATATGTTAGATTAATACCACATTTTATTTTGCTTGTTTTTGTATGTATGATTCACATATAAATATTTGTGTAAGTAAATTTACTATCACTGAAATTAATAGTATTACAACTTTTTATATGCATACATAAAGTTAAAAAAGCCCAGAGCAGGGTAAATGCATCTTTAATAGCACATTTAAAATATTAGAAAAGAGGAAGTTTACTCATTATGCTTACTGATTGGTGTCTAGTGAAAATATGAAGGCTTTTTCATTCTTGTTTTATTATATAACTAAGATAAATTAGATATTCATTTACTAATTATTATTAGTCGTTAATTCTATTCACCATGACTGGCTACCTAAAAGAAAAATGTCAATCCTGATTAAAACCTGGTCATGAACATGGTGGACAAATTATGTACTCCGCCAGGCCCTATTTGTTTGTATTATACACAAAGAGAAAGCAGATATTGTTCTTGGTATTATGATTTGATTGTTCTATTATAAACTTATTTTTGATACTATATAATACAATTTTTTTCCATTTCACAATAGAATGACCATTAAAGATATTCTGTTTATGACAGTGAGTCTTATAGTTATTTATTTGAAAAGTCTTAGAGATTTATTTATTTAGTGTATGGTATCAGCACATTAAAATTTAATACCAACAGTTCTTAACCAAACCAGAGCCAACGATTCCAAATTATGTAGAACAAAGAGGCAACAGGGATTTGGTAAATTGGATACCCCTGTAAATATGTAGCATAGTTTGTAGTCTTCCACACTCATAGTTTGAAGAGTCTATAAATCCCCACTTATGCAACATATAATAATATCTACCCTGGCCTCTCTGATTTTATTAATCTTTGACCCAATTTCTTGGAAAGGAGAGTACTCAAAGAATAGGTTCAGCTATTAGAATATGATTATTTACATTGGACTTATTTTATTCATTTGTGTATTCTGTTGATATTCAATGTGGGTTGCTTACCAGCAGCCAGAAAGATTGTCTTAATATTAACCTGATGTTTGGGGGACTGTTCAGAATAAGGTTGTTTGGATGATTTGATAGCTCAACAAGTTTTTTGAATTCATTAATAGTAACCAAGCTACATCTGGGGTTAGCTAGAGGGATGGATATTTGAGAGTACAGGTAACCAATTTACTGATGTTGATTTAAGAGTACCAATGTGTAATTTGCACCATATTGGAGAGCAGTACTCAGCCACAGAATGTTTAAATGGGCTAGTCCAGAAGTTCTAAGAATGTCAGCATTAGAATCCCATGTGTTGCCTGCAAGCTTGGAAATATTATTCCTGGTGGCAAATTTCTTTTTTATCAGTAAGATGGGGTTTAAAGGAACTGAAGTATTTTGGGTGTGACTGATTTGTAACTTTGTAGTTACAAAAATTAATATTGAAGAGTTTTTTGACTAACTAGATTGTTATTGAGGTAAAAACAAGTTAATTTCTCTGGATTAGGCCTGAGATGTCAAAAACTGAGATAATCCTTAAGTATCTTTAAATCAGAGTTTAAATTTCTTTCAATTTCATTGAAAATGTATCCTTTGAAAGCAAGAGCAATGTCATCAGCCTAGATTAACGCTTTTGAAGCTGTAGTAGGATGATTGTGAATATACAAGTTGAAAAGGATTGGAGAGAGAATTGAGCCCTATGGTAGACCATTTTTAGCTGAGTAAGTTTGCTGCTGTTATGACCAAGAACAATCCTAAATTTCTTATCTTAGAAGACATTTTCCAAGAGAGTAAGGGTAGATTTGCATGATGACTCTGCTTAAATTTGTAGCTCAGCCCCTTCTTCCAAACAGTATCAAAAATAAAGATCAATGATTACAGTATGTGTTCTTAACAGAATTTTATGACTTCCCTGATTTAAGAATGGCAATAATTTCGGCCAATTTTCAATTGTCAGATATATAACCACTTTGCAAAATAATTGTATAAAGAATAGCAAGCCATTTAATTACTCTAACATTAAAGTGTTTTAGAAAGTCAGTTAAGATATCATTCACACCTGAAGCCCTTCCAGCTTTGGTCAACTTATGGGCCTTACTCACTTCTTCTGAGGTAACTTCTGCACTAAGTAAGGTTGATTTTGCAATTGTTCATTCCAGTACCCTGGAAAGGGATTATAGTTTCCTGATCTTAGAAAGATTATGTCTAACCTGACTTGTCTGTTTAATGTGCTCTGCAATGTTAGGTGAAATTCATATGTTGTGTGTTATGGATTGAACTATCACCTAATTTGTGAAAAAGATTCCAAGATTTTCTACTTGAATGGGTAAAGTTGAGACTTTCAACAGTTCTGATCCACTTAGATTTCCTAAAACTATCAAGTAACTCTATCAATGAATCTGTCATTACTAGATTTCCAGTTGCTTCATATTCTTCCATTCAGTAACAAACTTTTATTTAGTTACCCACATGGTAGATCAACTTCAAGTAAAAGAATATGCAATGAATTCAATTAAAAAAACTGCATAATATTCTATTAAACATTGTTAAACTTTCTCTCAAGCTGAATAAGCAGTAGTAAACTCTCCATACAGTAGTGCCACTCAGTGAAAGCCAGAGTAATTAATGAATGCCAGAAGGCTTGTGCACAAAATCCCTATTTAGTGCCTACTCATCCAATATCTCAAACCAGTTTCTAGCTTGTGCCTTTCATCAGGGAAGGAGCCTTGGAACTGAGAGCACTGCACCTAGAGTTTAGCCTTCTGGCATCCATTGATTACTCTGGCTTGCACTGATGGCACCACTGTATGGAGAGTTTACTACTGTTTTAATCAGCTCTGGCTTGCACTGAGTGGCACTACTGTATGGAGAGTTTTGCCTGTTTTAATAACAGTTATGAGCAAGCATAAGAAATGATGATCATGTGATGTTTAGTTAGATTATATTTTGTTTAACAAAAAAAATATGTCTTTTAAAATTGTAATATGTCTAAAAGATAGAACTCAGGAAATTATTAATCGGTAAGAAATGTATGGGAAATGGAAAGAGGGATGATATCATTAAAGTGAATGAAAGAGTTCTATAATAAACTATACAAACAAGAAAACAAATTAGCTTATCAAAATGTAATAGTTTTTTTAGAATGGTATTTTAAGTGACGAGATGAGACTCTCAATTAAATTGGTAAATTTTAAAAGACGTAATGAAATAAGGAAACTTCTGGCAAAGTTATATATTCCAAATGTTTATAAAAATGGAACAATGACATTAATATTTAATAAAATTAAAAAATATTATTAGAGATTACAGATCTATCAGTCTTTGGCTAGTTCTGTAGAAGATCTTTACTAACAATTTGAACTTTAACCAAAACAGATACAAGCTAGATTTAAAAATCTTATTGAAAGAATCAATGATACAAGTTTCCATTTTTGTATTAGATTTGCAGACAACGAAAAGCCATTTGAGTCTATAAATATTTTAATAGTGTTTAAAATTTTGGAATATCAAAATATCGATCCAGGATATTATAAAATCCCAAAAAATATTCATCAATATACAATATCAATAAGTAAATTATGGAAAGAGAAGATTTCCCACAACTTGATAAAAATAATATTACAAATGCTAAAAATGATTCATTTGTTTATAACAAATGTAATAATATTAAATCTGGTTTTAATTTTGATATATCAAATAAGAAATCAGGTAATGAGATAAATCATTCACTGCTTCAATCACCTTCAGTTATAAGCAACTCTGCAAAAGAATCATATGCTAATATACTCTTAAATCCATGTAATACATCAGGAATTAATCATGATAACAATTCTTTATCTAATAATGATATATTCAATATTTGTGATGAAGATGCATCTACCTCATTGCAAAATATTTTTAATAATGATTCAGCATCGGTGGCTAACTTAGACGAAGATGAAATCAATAGTATTATTACTCAGTTTAATGAATCTATCCCTGATCAGCTTCTACAATCTTTCATCAACTACACTAATGAAAAATCAATTGTTCTGGCAGTTAAAAACAGAAACAAAGATCTTTTTAGATTTCCTGTTGATCATTTTTGCCAAGAAATTACTGAAAAAAAATTTATGGTCTCATATTTATCAATTGCTAAATCACCCAAATAATAGGTATCTTATAATTCAATGTCATAATATTCTACAGAAAAGCATTTTACTAAATTCTCAAAATCATTAACAACAAAATAGTGTTAATGTAAACATGAACAGGCCAGTAATCTTATCAGGCCATATAAGAAACTGTTATTTGAATTTCAGGCAACATGATCTCCAAAAATTATTAAAACCTTATGGTTCAATTTCAGAGTTCAAATATATATTGAAAAAAAGAGCAAATACTGAAGTCATTACAAACTCTGCTCTATTTAAATTATCCCTGATTAAAGGTGTATCTCCTACTTCAATTCCTACAATTCATTGTGCAGAGTCAGTTCCTCTTATAATTTCATTTTGGGGTATTCCCCCACAGTGTTTCCTATGCCGTTTAAGAACACATCTCATGAAAGACTGCCCTGCTAGAATTTGCATTAAATGCAAGGGAAGAAACAGCAAATTCCATAACTGTGATAGGTCTTCAAATCAAAATATACTTGCTACATTACAATCACCTTCAAAATTACTCAAACTCATGAAGTTCTGATGCCTGTATTTCCTGTAAAGAACCATATTGTAGAAGAACAAACTGACCTGCAAATGATTATAGATAACAAATCACACTTAATGGACTCCGATTTGGATGGAATTATGACAACAAATTATTCTTATACTCATCAAAAATCCAAAAGAAAGGCAGGAAGAGGTGATAGGAATTTTATTGAAAAATCACACTCAATGACTTCTGAGGATTTGTCAGACTCAAATAAAAGTTCTTCTGGAAATGAATTGTGCAAAACAAATGTCAAGAGCAAAAAAACTTAAAGCTGACAACTCAGATGTCTGACATCACTTCTAAAGGAAATTCAAACATGGACAAGATTTCTACAAAAAAAGTCACTCCTCAAAAACTTACGGATATTGAACATAATATTAATATTACAGATAACCTTGATAAAAAACATGAGAAGATTGAAGAATTGACACTCATACTCTAAATGGTTTTTTTTTTTAAAGATACAAAATATCTAGACTCAAGCTAATTCTTTAAATTTTTTTTTTCTTTATATATATTGAATGAAATTAAAAATATCTGGCTTAAATGTCCATGGGCTTAACTCTGATAAAAGAGTTGATGCTCTTGCTCAGTGGACAAAGAAGTTTTTGCCTCATTTAGTTTGTTTGGAAGAGACAAAATTACATATTAATTCAAATCAAAAGATAATTGACAAATTGCACAGATTAGGCTACTTTCATTATTCTACATCTAATAGCCCATCAGCTGGGGTTGCTCTTTTTATTCCTTCCCAATCTCTGATACAAAATTTCAGAATTAGCTTTTTAAACTCTAATTTAATCTTTATAACCATTTGTATAAACTCTTTCAAATTCAATGTAGTTTTTCGCTACTTAAACAAAGATATTGGGCTCATTCACAATCAAATACATCTCATTAATTTAGGACTTATCTCAAATCCTTTTCCTACACAATTCTTCTTGGAGACCTCAACTTATGACTGTTTCAATTCAAAATTTTTACACCTTCTAAATTCTCATTTCATGTGTGCACAGGGTTTTTTCCCACATGATGCATGTTCATTTTATACAAAGAAATTTTCTGCTCTTATAGACCTATTATATTACTCTCCGGAACTGCACTTCTTCATCAATCCATCTTTACAACCATTACCTTTCTCTGATCATCATGCTATTATGCTTGATCTTACATTAGACTTACCCCATCAAACCTATGTACCCCTTAAATCTACAGTAAGAATTTTGCTAAAATCTGCTACACCAGAGACGATTATCTCTGAAGCTTATATTTTTTTCAATAAAATAGACATCCTAGCTCTTCCACCAGCTGAATCTTGGTTTGCTTTTATAAATATTCTTAGTTCTTTGATTTCTCATTACACCAGAAAGAATAAAGGGCCGATTGGGTTACTTAAGAGAGCAGATAGCTTAATTACAACATTGAAAGATATACCTCCAACACCAGCATCTGTACAGGTTATTATTGACCTGGAGCAACAATATGTAGAGACACATCAAATCCTAATAGACTATCTGGCTACTAAAAAGGTGAGGCTTTACCCCTCTAAACCTCATAACTTCTTAAGGGGATATATAAGGTGGGCTATGGGTTTTCAAAGTAAGTCTAAAATTCCATCAGCAATCACAGTGAATAATATAAATTTTCTCAGGTAATGGCATGATTTTACAAATTTTAAATAAATGCAAGCTAGTAGATGTTTCACAGAATTTGGTGCTTGATACATCTATATATTCTTGTGAGACAATTCATGGTATATGTAATGATGATATTAGAGCTAAACTCTCATCCATGCCTGATAAAATACACCCTGGAATCCATGGAAAACCAAAATTCATGTTCAAACATCTTGAAGCCTTCACAGTACCAATAGTGAGTAGAATGATTGATCTACTTGCCTCAGGTCCCGTTACAATTGATCAACTCTATCCCATTGCGATGGTCCCATTTATTAAGAGTGCTACTATCCCATCGCCTCTGGAGAACCTTAGACCAATTTCAATGACTCCATTGATTATTAAACTGAATGAAGCAATTATCAAAGATAAAATTCCAAAATCTCTTTCTGCCTTTTATCTCTAGTTTTCAATTTGCAAAGAAAGGTAGTTCCACAGTTGAGGCATTGCCTCAGCTGTGGAAAAGCCAATAGTTGTCCAACTTGATATTTCAGCTGCTTTTGACTCAATCAGAATTCCTCAACTAATACATCTTCTAAGTGGTCTGAACATTCCCACAGGTATAATGAACATCATTACTAACCTTCTATTAAACAGACATATTGCAATTTCATTAAATGGCAAAATTTCAAACTCATTCACACCTACCAAGTCGATTCCACAGGGTTCTTCTCTTAGTCCCCTACTTTTCATTCTATATATAAATCCATTCCTTAAATCTTTAGAGATGAATCTTCCTGGATTGTACATTCCTGGTATCAATAAATCCATTCAGCACATATTCTACATGAATGATGTGGCAGTGTTCTTACCATCTAGAAAGTTCATACTGAAACTAATTCAAATTATGGACAATTTCACCATAGAGTCAGGTCTTGCATTTAACCTTAGAAAATCTGCTGTATGGAGACTTTCATCTGGAAAATCCATTCCATCCCTTTTCACAGCTATGCCACAAAAATTTTTGGGCTTACCAATGAGTCTCTCTCATGCAGCAATGAGGAAATTAATACAAGACACTATCATGAATTCTGCAAGAAAAATAATTGATTCACTTTCAAAAGTTTATACATCATTATTTGCAAAAGCAGCCCTACTCAACATGTTACTGTTCCCCAGAATTGCTTACTACATGCCGTTCATTAAATTCTCATCAAAATTTATCCAGAATATAAACTCTCTTTGCTCTAGATTAATGTGGAATGGTAAAACTGTTGCTAATGGCTTGTCTCTGCATTCACTTCATTTATTGTAAACATAGTTGAATAAACCTGTTTTTGATACTTAAGTAAATTATATAATGATTTGGAATTAATTCTTTTCTCCAAAACTTTTTAAAACATTTAAAAAAAAATATTTTTATGGATTAAAAAACAAAGTAAAGAGAATAATAATATATGGTGATTACTTGAATAATCTAAATTTTTCAGATGACGTGATTGTTTTTAAAAATAATGTTTCAAGAAATTATAAGAACTATCAGATGAAAGAAAGAAAGTATGATTAAGGATAAATGCTGAAAAGATTAAAATAATGTCCAGTGGCTTTTTTAAAAAGGAAGAAAATAAATAGTTTTAATAATGAATTAGAAGTTAAAATCTTTGTTCATATTATTAATATGGATAACAAGTTAATGGATGAATTAATTAAAGAATTCAAATTGGATAGAAGCTTTTTGGGACTATATTAAATATACATCAAAATGCTTGGGAAAAAAGTTTTTTTAATAAATGTGTCATGAAAGAGCAATAGTGATCTAAGATTAGGTAATATAAAGAGATTATATTAAGATTAGTTAGAAGGTATTAAAAGTGAAATACATTGAAAAATACAAAAATGTATCAGTAACATTAATGAAAGTATTAAGAGTCTGAAATGAAATTAGATTTTATATGATTCTAGCAGAAATGACAATACAAGGAACAGATTCTAAGAGAATGCAAAAAAACTAGGAAGATATCATATGTGAGTAGATGGAACAGTAAGTTTTATGGTAAGATATAGGTAAGAGAAGTTACGAAGCACAGAAACTGAATTAAATTTAAAGAGATCTTCATTCTGAAATGGAGTGATAATGATTGAAAATTAAGATAATTACATTTACTTCTTGCCATTTTGAAAAGTTCATCACTTTGAGTTATAACAATTTGCAATTGTCAACCACAACTCTTCAATTTCCTTTAGCCAACTGTTTAATCATTGAGTCAACAAACTCTACAAAGAAAATCTATTTGCTTTTCCATCTGGTATCTATAGGTTTTTAGAATGCTTGAATTGGAGATACAGGTGCTATCAATACGTAATAGATATTGTGGATAGTTTTCGTACATATTAGCTTTTGTTATAGATATTGTGAATAGTTTGGGTACATATTAGCTTTTGTGTTAAATCATCAAAACTTTATGTAATTAGTATATAACAGATAAATAAAATATATGAATTTTACATTGTTTTATATCTATATATCTCAAAAACAAAGTGATTAGGATTTAAAGTTCTTAAACAGTATAATAAATAACCATAATCATTTCTCCTAAAAATAAAGCAATTAGTCAAAAACTGATTGCATTAGTATCCAATATCTATTTACTTTTTGCAGTGCTTACATAAATGTCTAGAATGGAGTTACCGAAATAGTACTGCCTCATTTTGGAAGCTCATTATGATTCTCAGATCTGTCTAATATGAATTTCACAGTCATTATAACACAATACTTCTGTTTTATACACTGAACCATTATGCTTTTTCTATTTTTTAAATAATCCTTTGCATTCATAATTAATTATGCGTATGTAAGATTTACTGACAAAACTTTTTATTCTTTTAGTAGATGGCTGTGTCAACATGTTACTTATTGCAGCTCTATTGAGGTAGGTCTTTAAAAATAATTGCATGAGAAGTAATGTGAATTTTAGAACACCTAGTTAGAAGGATGAACAGAATAGTTCTATTCAGTTAACTAAATTCATATTTTTTATTTTTCCTTATCTTGGAATTGATCCTAAAACTTTTAGTTTTATACTTCTGTCTTTTTACCATTGGGCTCAACTGTACAGGACATAGGCTATGAAATGAGACAAAAAACATTATCAAGAAGTCAAGAATTTTTTTAAGACACAGCTCATATATTGATAAATTACTGAAAATTGACCATTAAAGTATTAAATAGTTTATTTTATAAATGTAATTCACAAAAAAATTCAACTACATAAACAGTTTGTGAAATAATATAAAATATATGCATTAGCAAAAGAAATTCAGAAATAAATTTGTCAACAAAAGACATTCAATATAAGAGCATATATGTTAAATAACTTTATTAAAGCTGAAATTTTAAATAACTTTATTAAAGTTGAAATTTATTAAAATTTTATTTTTTTAAATTTTTTACTTAAATTACTTTTCTAAACAAATCCTTCAGTTTAAAGCATCTACTCTTAATAATGCATCAACTTTTACAATGAGCGTAGGCAGACAACTAGATGGAAATAATATATATTAAATAATGAATAAAAACTAGACTTCTATAATGGTAACTAGAAAGTGACTGTATTTAAGATTTTTCACATTTGATATCTAAAACATGTCTGTACAGTCATTATATTGTTTCCAAACACATTTATAAAGTGTCTATTATTATAAAGCGCTGAAAATCTTGAAATTGTTAGATTGGAAGTCAAACTCCGTGAATGCGCTGTTATGTTAAATATTAAAAACCTCTGCATACTCACACATCAGTAAGTGATTCATTTAAGTTTTTTAAGCTCTTACTGAGTGTGTGGAGATTTATAATATTTAAAATAATAGTGCATTATCGGAGTTCGACTTCCGATCTAACAATTATAAAGTTTCGGTAAATTTCAGTTTTTAAAAAAACATGGATTTATGTTATATAATCTCTTATATTTTTTATTATGATATATTTTTTAAGATTCACATGCATACTATTTTATAATAATCAAAACAATTATTACTTGAGAAGTCATTTGGCATTTGGATATCTTGCGGGAGATTGAGTTATAATCTGTAGCTATTGACTCTATCTATCAATAACTGTGCTAAATTGTACAAAGCTGTATATTATTAATTGAAATACTAAAATGAATATTATATATTTTTTTAAATGCTTTCAATTAAAAAACTATACATAGTTACTCAAATTTTATTCAGAATATCATTAATTGCTACTTGTAGAAGAATAGCTACATTTTAAAAGAAAAATTGTCATTAATATTGTTTCCTTTATAAAATCCTGAAACCTTTCTTATTGGCTGATTTTTTAAATAAATATTTTACATTTATCTGGGATATTAATTTGTGTAAATAAAGATATGGAATATGAAAGCAACTTTAAGATATAAATATCATTTTCCCACTTATATTCTATTTAATCATGTGAATAATGTGGTTCCTGGTCTTATGTAGATTTAACAACAATCACTTAATGTCTCCATCATTATTTCTTCAACTATTTAAAATATTGCCTCGTATATTTGCTTATAGCTGCAGTGATTGAATTTTTATTGATAAATGATACTTTCATAATTAGCTATTGAGGAGATATAAAGCTCACAGACAATGCAGGCAGAATAATAAAGAAATAGTCTTGAAATACTTGATTTTAATATCTTTCTGTTTTCATTTAGCTTATAATGGAAGTCACTGAAATATAGTTATTGAACTAGTTTCAAGAGACCTAATTGACAGTATTAAGTTCAAACACTTAAAACCTGATTAGTATAAAAAAAAATAAAAAAGTCTTGGGAATTAATGATGCCCTATAAAATCAAATAATAACAAAATTTATTTCATTACTGTATCTGATTTATTTTACTGAATCACTAAATTTATTCAAAAGACAAATGCTACTTATTCTGCATAGTTTTCTTTTTTAATAGATTTTTAAAAATCATTAAAATATGATGAATACAAATTGCATTTTGGGGCCTAATATTAATACACACCTTTGTGTAAGAGAATATGCGCTTGTATAGTAAAATATCATTTTGCTTGGAATAGTAATCAATCAATGCCCAAAGATTTCTTGATATTTGGATAATCGATTTTTTTTTTGTTTGTTAAGTATCATTGGCCATTTTACATCTGGCATAAAGCATATTGTGATACTCAAGATTTCAATAGAAAACTATTAAAAATATTTTTAATGTGCAGTTTTATATCAGTTATTAAATATTTGCTGGAGTCTATCATTTAATTTCTCATTAAGTTAAACTTTCTCTAAATATAGCACCTGTTGGGTTATTAATACATAATTATACATCAATGCATGTTGCTTTGTGCCTATTATTCAATTTTTTATTAAGATAAAACTTTATCCAATAGACCATCTACTGAATGTAAGATTACACACACACACATATATATTGTAACCCAGTGTTATTGACACTTGGTTTACTTGGCATTATTTCTGCAGGAAAACAATGCTATTCTTTAAAGAAATAAAAAGATAAAATAACAATAGTAATAATTGATTAATAAAGTATGCTATTCACTCACTTTGGCATGTTTTGGGTGAATAACTAATAGATTTAATAACTCAATGTCATTTTTAAAGAAAGAACATGAATAATTTAATTGAGATATTAATAATTAGAGCAAATTAATATGGTATAAAAGCTAAACAGTAATTGATTTTGGATGGGTAGAGGGGAGAGTGGATGAGTGTCTTATCATAAAGCACAATAACTTCTGGTAATTTCTTTTTGTAAAAAAAAAAAAAAAAAGAAAGAAAAAAAAAAAAGAGAAAAAATATATATATATAATGTTTAAAGAGTTATACATCACTGATTGTTAATTTAATGTATTTATTTTTTTTTTTTATATTGTCAAATTACTTTGTAATCCAGGTAAATAATACTAAAACTATATGATTGTAATAGGTTTTTCCTTTCTTTTGTTTATGTTATAATCAAATGATTATTTTTCTGGAAGAGGTCGCTAATCAAGATCATTTTTTTTGAAAAATATAGTCTGCTTTTAGTTTTCAAGGAAGGAACAGTGCTGAAATTTGGTAACTCAATTTTTTCATTTTATTTTGCAGAAATAAATGTAATCAAAGTAAAATTTTAATAATATAATGTGTGGCTAAATTTTTTTGATAAGATATCCTGATTTTCTTTGCCATCTACCTATTTAAAGACCTTTTATACTTAAAAATTTATTGTCTCACGCTAAAGTTAAAAATGACAGAATTAACTAAGGGAATCACGAAAAATTATATTATATCTAAATTAAGGAAGATAAATTATTTCCAAGTAAGAAATAATTATTTATTAACTTTATGTCATTTATTGATATTTTCTTGGTATAGAAAGAAAAAAAAAAATAATTGAAAGAAATATTTTGAAACCAAGGAAAATCAACTAGAAACATTTTCGCGCTCTTTCTCAATATTGTCTGCCTTTACAAGTAATGTAGTTACATACGTTAAAATATGTTTTATTCACCAAGAATTGTCTGGAAATAATAATAATGATAAATAAGATTAAATTATGCACCTGTATATTTTTTTTTAAAAAAAAAAAAAATATAAACTTTCTCAGAGTAAATATAGGAAAAGTTATATAGGGGCATTCTTACGGAGAAGTTACCGTTAAAAAAATTTATAATTCCTAAAGTATGAACAAAACCAAATATCTTAGTGACTTAATGATAAAAATAAATGATATATTATATTATACATCAGTTGGACTTATTAAAACTTCATGTACAAGTAAATTGACTGCAGTTATTATCATAATAATCTCTCGGAAAATTGCGCATTTTCGTCCATAAGTAAGCTAGCTAATAAGTATACGTATCATCAATAAAAAAAAAAAATATTGTGTATGTTTATCGTCTATAGTCAAATATTCGTCTATGTTAGAAGTCTATTTTTTTTCTTGGATCCCAAAATTGTAGTAGTTTAATTCAAGTAAGAATTAATCTTCAATTCTGCTATATTTTTCTTTACCTAATTTATTAAACGCACAAAATAAGAGAAAACTTTTATTTAAAGGAAATAATACCATGCGTTTATTGTTTTTAAACTTGCTTCGTGAAATATGACTGGATAAAGCTCTTCACCTGGACCAATTGCTCAACAGAAAAACATTTTCTAATGAGAGAGTATGCACTTGTTAATTAATGATTGTTTAAAACTAAGTTATAAATGATATGTATTTTTGTTATATCACATAGGTTAAAGTCTGTATGGTCAAGTGATATTTAATAGCCTTGTAATGACAAAGGTATGTTTTAATATAATTATTATAGGTTAAGTTGATATTTAATACGAAAGAAAAAAAAATCTATAAAATATGTTTTAATTAGTACATACAATTGTAGGTAGAAATTTTGTATGTTAGATACGTAAAAGAAAAATATTTAGATATTTAAGGGGTAAAATAAATATTGAAAATTATCAGAAGTAACTAAAAAAAAAAAAAATGCTATAACAAAATATTTCTTGTTAAAGTTTTGAAACGAATTTATACTGTATTAATTGAGGAATTTATTCCTAATTATTCTTAAATAACACATCCACTTTATTTAGTTTAAGATAGTATGCTACCAACTATTTTGAATGTTCCTTTATTAAAATTAAAATTATTATACTTTTATTCTATGATGTCCATTGATTTCAGATGTTGATCAAAGTATACACGGTAACATAAGTTAATTATAATCAGTGTATTTACTTATCCTGCCCATATATAGCATTGGTATATGCTTAATATTCACATAGGTAATAATTATAATGTATTTATTTTGTGGGATGAAAAATGATCTCCCCAAAAGCTTTGTTTTCCATGAGAGGAAGATTTTAAATATAATGTTCGGGTATGTTTATAGCCCAAGTGATCGATTCTCATAGATAGGACGATCAAGAATTTATCTAGCATTTAGTATGCTTCATTCGTTTAAATCCCAGGAGAGGATTGTATTTGGTGTGTGTTCATTGTATGCCCAAGTAAGAGGCAAGAAACCACCAAAATATTTTAATGTAGTAGATTACTTTACAGACCTTCGTGGTTATTCCATATTCCTCATGTGAAAATAAAGATAGCTCCACCATGGAAGGTGTTGATTATTGTGCTTAATTTTGAAAGTTCGGGCAAGATAAAGGTTATATTGGAGGTGTTAGTTCCTCAAGATCCACTTTAGTATAAATAGTGCGTTAGTAACTAGGATCAATATCTGTATTGTGCTGCTAAATATTGCTAGTATTTGACAAGTAAATCAATGGAGAAAGTAATTAAAATTGCGTAATTTAAAACGCTTATTTACTGAAGGAATATTCAAATGCAATATTTAATTCTGGTTAGTAATTAAATAATACTCATATTTAAAATTATACGTATGAATAAAATTTGTATCATAACTTAAGTTAGCATTAAGTTAAATGTAAGATGGTAAGTGTAACTTCTGATAACTGGCCTATAATTAGAATAGGTTATCCCATTAAAGACCATAAATAAAGTAAATGTATTAGAAATAAATTTAATATTTTGCGTATTGCATATGATGGGATTAATCATTTTAAAAAAAAAAAAAAAAAAAAAAAAATAGTTAGTCAATAATTTTGAATAAAAGCTTCTACAAGGTTACCAAAATGTAATAAACAATGTATTGGTAATGAAATGTACTTTTAGTTAATCAATCCATATGATTGCATACAGGAGAAGTAGTAACCTCTAGTCCATAACCAAAAGAGTATACAGATTAATGTCAGTTATATTTTATATTTTTGTATTACTATGGGATTATTGAATAAATGTTCATATATTTTTTTTTGTGATAATAATAAATTATAGTCTTGTTAAAATTTGTTGTAGATTCATTTTTTTGTTTTTATATGCTAAATATAAGTGTTTGCACAATATTTGCAAAACCTTTTCTTGAGTCCGAAATCATTCCAAATTCTTAAAAACTTAATATACCAGATAAATAAAGTTAAGCAGATCGGAATATGTCATTATATTTTAGTTTAATGATAATTATTTATGGAGTTGAAAACTTAAGACTAAACATTCACCTTTGTATAAAAAAAAAAAAAAAAATGAATTTATTCCCAAACCATTAACTTTGGTTGCACATTATTCCATTCCCATTTAGTTAAATTGTCTAAGTAATAAATCTTAGTTATATTATTGTGTTGTCATGGATGATGGAAGGACACAAAAAGCACCCTTGTCTTTTTATTATTCTGACTGAGATTCTAAAAAAAAAAAAAAAGAGCTGTGTTATTCAAAATTATACGTCATTATTGAATAGAATTATCATCTCTTTAAATAATATAGCAGTTGATATGAGAGATGAAGACACATTGAATTTAAGTAAAATAAATGTTTCCTATAGCCGACCAGAATGCCAGTCATATGCGACAACACAATACTGCCGAGCATTTCCTTACATGAAACAAAGAACCCTGAGATTAATATTATTATAATTATTCTTTAAATTAATAAGTGATCAATTATTGTTGTTATTACAATCGTGGCATGGCTTAAGAGAATTGAATGTACAATTGTATTATATGAAAGGTATTTTAGATCATACCCAATATATTAATGGATATGTTGCTTTATTTTGGTTGCCTTAACAACAACCAGAAAAATTAGTGTCACAAGTGCAAATAAACTAATAAAAAAATAAATAAATAAAATAAATAAATAAATTAAACTAATAATAATAAATAGACTGGGTTAGAATATATATATATATATTATTCTTTAAAATGAAATATATAATGGTTTTCTAATGCCATCATTGTGAAATATATATATTCTACCCTCCTCCTCCGTCCACGTCCTCTCCATAAAATTTATATAGTGTTTAAAATATATTCCGGGTTCTAGCTCAGTCTAACTAATAAATAAATGAAATATCCAGCGTTAATTTAAATGATTACTATGCAATGCTTTTATAATACAAGTACAGTTATATTTGTAAATGAATTAATAAATATTTATTATTTTCATGAGACATGGAGTGACGACACGGGGAACGAGACAGACTACATTGAGATATTATCCACATGATACTATTTCAATGGCATAAGAACACTATTCCCCCCTTTTACTATATTAAATAACTAACTTATAGTATTCTTACGACT
The DNA here is from genome assembly GCA_028023455.1 of Epiperipatus broadwayi. NCBI lineage: Eukaryota > Metazoa > Onychophora > Udeonychophora > Euonychophora > Peripatidae > Epiperipatus > Epiperipatus broadwayi. Next base: position 6,182,477 of record JAQFVV010000010.1, read on the forward strand.
TTCTAAGCTCTTTCACTAAGATTAAAATAATAATCATGTATTAATATTCTTTGTAATAATAATCTAGCTCAATTAAATAAGATTAAGTAAATAAATAGAATAAATAAAATAAAATAAAATCTCAGGTTCATAAATTGTATTCTAAATGATTTAAAATTATGGTAGTAAACTATGAAAAGGGAATTTTATGTCATAAATTCACTACACAGCAACTAACAATAAATAATAATAATAATAATAATAATAGTATAATATGATCTTATTACTTCCTAAATGAAATAAATAATTAAGTACGTGGTAGTATTTTAATAATCCGACAACAAAATACGTGTGGTAACATTAGCATATAATTTATTTTAATATTGTGGCAACCAACTTATGACCAATAAATGATATAATTATGATCTTTTAATTTTATCATACAAATAAATTTTTAAAATTATTATAACACTTTTATGTTTACCTATTTTGTGCAAAAACTATATATCTGTTTCAATTATAAATGTGTATTGTGATATCATGCATCCATGTGGAGAAATAATAACGAAGTCACAAAGCTTTATAATAAATTTACAACAAAGTTTATTAATAACATAAACAAAAAACACTATTTTACATTATGTACATTGGATATCCTTACTCTCCTATCACAAAATGATTTTACTAGTTTATACAATAAAACCAAACTTCTACTTATTTTTCTAGTTAATTCTTATCTTTTAAATACTTAAGAAAGTATAGTATTATTATTATTGGATTTCTTATTTTAGTTTAGCTTGTTACAAAATGTATTTATTTATAATTATCACTAATACTTTATATCCCTACTATTTTTTAAAATTATATTTTTATAAAATTACATTCGTAGTAAACATTCTCCAAAATCATAAAACTCTAATTTTATATTAGTTATATGGAATCCTCCAGATTCAAAAAATATTCTTTTACATTTGATCTTACGTTTTACTGTTCACTATACAATGCTTATTAATCTAATATACTCATTCATGCCTTGCTTCGGATGGTAATTACAATTATTAACACACCATGCACAAATATATGTGTCTATTACACATTATTGAATTATTTTCTTAACAAACATGCAATATTTATTTTCTAAATATTATTATAAAAATATTCAAATTTTATTATCACTTTAAAAAAAACTTTGTTTTAGATTTCTCTTTTAAAAAACTGATATTCGTTTCCAAATTGGTTTTAAACTGTATTATATGATTCTTTCTCTCTTTATGACTTTTGTACTTTCACTTTTAAAATTACACAATTCTAACACATTCCAGTAAATAAACTATTCTTACTTAACGATAACATACCCTCAGTTCTATTTTATTCATTATTTCTGTAAAAAAATATCTTTCTGACGATGCAGATTCACGAAACAAGGATAGCGAAAATAGATGCACAGGATCAAAATAACTAGAATATTATCCGTCATAAAACCTTGACAATAATGGCACAGTGAATTAAAACAATATAGAGGAGTGACCTTTGTCTGTCTACCCACCTCTATTATAGGAGTGATGCTAAAGCTATTTCTTCAGCTTTATATAACATCAAAGAGTTTAAAAGATACATAAAGACACTGTCTAAAATATATGTGTTCAGTGATAGTGCTTAGTTAGCTATACTGAAATCACACAAACTAACTATGATCCAAATACTTTATTTTTCTTATTTCTTAGCAAAACATCATCTTGGTTTCCTCTACACTAGTACTACCAAGTCACTATCCGATATTATTTCTCTGGATTTTTCTATACAGTACATCGACAAATTCTTATCTGCCTTTCTAACAATAATAAAATTCATTTTATTTCAAAACTATACAGCTGTTCTCTAAGAAAATCTTTTACTACTTTTCTCTTATATTTATCATATACAAACTATTTTAAAATATATGAATACTTTGTTACATGAAAGTTCAAAAGAATCACACAATTGTTTTGACAACTTATACTATTAATTATACTTGAAATAACTTATTGCATGCATATTTAAATTATTCTTATCTCAGAATATGTTTTAATGTTGTATAAAATGTGTACTTATAATTTTAAAACTTTCACACATCATTCTTACTCAATAGATGATCTAAAAAAAAAATACATTATGCATTATGAATAAACACCAAAATTACCAAAACGATCTTGATCTTCTCGATCGTGTTCTGTGGGCTTCACCATTCCATTACTTCTTGTAGATATAAAAATTCCATACATACTTTTTATTTTTAAAACAATATTTCTATCATTCTATTAAGCTATTATATTTAAATCTCATTATTATTAAATTTATGTTTATATGTTTTCCCTAATTTAATATAGCATTTTATATTTTAAATACAATCAATAAAAAAAATATTTAAATTATATTTACGATACTTCTTCACCAGACTTTCTTGAACCGTTCATATTTAAGCTAAAAAAAAAAAATATTTTATTTCTTCTTCAGTCACTTAATGTTCTAATTTAAAGTAAAACAATAGCTCTGTTTAATAAATCTTCATAGACGACAATCCTTGGTTTTCACAATATTGTATACAATTATTAATTCATGGCATTCTCTTCTACTATTGTCTGCTAAAATTTTCCCGCGCGACTTTTCCGATGCATCTTGTACGTACTTTTATTTAAATATTCAGTAAAATTTTCTGATTTCCATGGATCCATTTTCATTAAGTAATTTAATTTTATATCATTCAATTAAGCATTTTCTCCATTGAATTCTTTATAATATTTTTCTCTGATTAGATAAAGTTTTATGCTCCTTTCCATAAAATACATAATAGCACTTTCATATTCTTCTTTACTTTCTTTATTTTAAAATTCTAGTACTATATTTTTATAATATCTCTTTTTAAAAGATAAACATTTTTTCTTCATCATTATTTTCTTTATAATAAGACGCATATTAAAATTTTTCCATAGAGAAGTATAACATAACTTTAAAGTAGCCTTATAATTTCTGTGCGTCATAATTTTTTCCTGACGGCATGTAACTTCTCTTTTAAGTTCTTATATAGCATCCCAATTATATTTCTTTGAGTTATAACAATCAGATTCTGGTTGAGCATAAATAAAGTTGTATTAAGACAATTTCCAAATATTTTTCCTTCGGTAATAAATTTAGATATTTTCCCTTGTACTTCCATCTCTACTGTAGGTTTTTGGTTAAATTCGAATAAATTTCCCTGGTAAGATAACTTTTAAAATTAGCAATTCATATCGATACAGTCAAAATATATTATAAGTTACAGAAGAACTTTTTTAAAATAAATACAAAATTTTAAATTTATATCACTTTTCCAGCTACGGTGTTATCAGCTACAAAATGTGTTACTTTCTCTTTCACTTATACATTCCTTCTCCCCGCTCTGTATAATTCCTATATCTTGTCTACTGGATTATCCTCCATTGATTGGTTAATAACTTTATTTTAGCGCGAACAAATTTATCCAGTTTAGTTTTATAACAGAATAAACGTTTAAAAATGAAGAATTGATGACGTCATGTCTCAAAATATTATTTAGACTAATATTTTTAAATTCACTTTTAATTTTACCAAAATTATTTAAACTTTAAAAACAATTATTAAAACAATATTTAATATTTTAGCTTTTACTTTATAGATCGATGGCAATTATATTTAGTTTCATATTAACAAACTTTATTATTATTTTAACAAGCGTGTGTGTGGAGGTATATAATATACAGTCACGTGTTTACTAACTTTATCAAATGATTTTTTATTTACGTCTCGGTCTAAATTACCAAAACTGATATATTTTATAAAAAATTTGAAAAATAATTTTAAAAATGTTGAACTAAATATAATTCTCACCATCCCTCAGTTTATTAATAAAATATACTCTATGAAATTTGTCTATTAAATATAATTATAACACTACATCTAACATTTATTTAATTTATTAGTTTTAAAATATTATATTCAAATTATTAATCTACCTTTTAACTATTTATAGCTGTATTATTTTGTATGGCCAGCTTTTACAACCATAAGCAATGATATTATTAAGCTTTATTTAACTGTTTTCTTTTAAATAATCCTTTACATTTTTAGATACCAGGTATTTTCAGCATTAAATTGTACTATAAAATTTAATTATCCTACTATTATTTATATATCATACAAATATAACTTAAAATTTAAAATTTTTTAGTAATTGACCTATCTACCTTATTATGACCTATAGATAAGGGCACAATATATATATATATTTCACAATGATGGCATTAGAAAACCATTATATATTTCATTTTAAAGAATAATATATATATATTTCATCTGAAAGATGGTAGAAGTAACTGTACAAAAATATATTGCAATCAAGCAACAATAGCATGTGATCAGTGATCATTGTCGATGGCAATTGACATTTATTGTCACTTTCTTAACATAGTTCATCATTTATATAACAAAATTTCCAGTTTTTGTAATTTACTAGCCAGTGTTTACACATGTAGCATGAGGTGACTTCTTGCTTTACAAATGCTGCAATTTTTAATAGATTTTTCAAATGGATACATCAACATAATATTGCAATATTAAAGATCAATTAAATTAGAAAAAATATAGTATCATCTTACATTAGATTCAAATTCAAGCATTTCAATATATGGACCTCAAGATTAGTGGTTAAGGTAACTACCTGCTAATACCATTAATTACCAGATGTTTAAGTCAGGGCTAGATGAACATTGGGATTTTTTTTATATCACAAGCAGACATAGAATTTTCTTTATGGTAGCAGACATCTAGATAATCCAACTACTTATTGATGATTGATTAGTAAATATATATCTAGATGAGATTATTTGGAAGGTAGTGTCTCCAGCTTAATAAGGATTGATCACTAAATGTAAAAGTTAAAATATGATTGTAATATAATATCTTCATCTTTGATTACAAACTCCTATGGGCACTGAATTAAGAGTTAATTTTAAAATTGTTTTTGTTTATTGATTGTAGTAGTGTGGGTAATAGAAATTTCATATATTCTTATGTTTTTGTGTGCCTATTTTTAAAAGCATAAAGCATATAATTATACATACATTAAAAATTATACTCACTTAGCTTCTAAAGCTAAAGCAAAAATCCCAGCAGCTTCTGGAGCAGCAGCTGAGGTTCCAGAATGAGTTTTAGTACACTTTCCATACAAGTCTGTAGTTGCCTAATAAATAAAGTAACAAGCTTTAATTTTTTTTAAAGAGAATTTACTGCAATCATATTTCATTTAAACATCACCCAGAGTATTACTTTAATTTTATTGTTTTTTTTATTAATCACAAATATTTACGTATTTTATCATAGTCAATTAGAATGAACACTTAATCTTAAACGGTGGGGGGAGGGAGCTAAATGTGTATATATATTTTTGTAATAGAACAGTTCTAATTGCAGTGCTTACATTTTCTTTTCATTTCGTTTTCTAAAATTATTAGCATAAATGAAATCAAAACAGTCTTTGCTAGAGATTTCCAAAGTGCGGATCATAATTTTTTGAGGTCGAATAAAAAAAAAAATTACTTCTTCCTACTGCTAATATAAATAATAATAACAAAAAAAACTATTTGCTTATTCATTTATAAAAATAATGGTATAATTTAAAAACAAATGTAAAATTGTTTGTTACAACAACATGGTCTCTGTAAGATGTTTCAGATAATACCATCAGAGCTATTGTTAGGAAAATATGTTGAATATAGTGATAAGTGTGAAAAACAATAAATGGAGTATAAATAGACAGAAATAAACAACTAATTATGGCAGTCTATTCTATTCTAAACCTCAACTTAAGAAGCATTGTTGCAGTGATCCCATGAAAAGAGAAACCAATCATTAAAAGTTTAGTTTGGATCTTAAAACAGGCAAAAACTCACTATGCATATTGCCACATTGCAAGCTAGAGTAATCAATGGATGCCAGAAAACTTGTGCATAAAATCCCCATCTAATGCCTACTCATCCAATATCCCCAGACTAGTTTCTAGCTTTTGGTTTTCATCAGTGAGGAGCCTTGGATCTGATAGCACTGCACCTAAAGCTAAAAACTAATCTGCTAGAAACTAGTCTGGGGATATTGGATGAGTAGGCACTAAATGGGATTTTATGCACAAGCCTACTGGCATCTATTGATTACTCCAGCTTGCAGTGTGGCAATATGTATAGTGAGTTTTTGTCTGTTTTAATAACAGTTATAAACAAGCATAAGAAATGGTGATCATGTGATGTTTATTAGTTTGGATTTTCATGCCCACCATTTTTTAATACTAAGATCCAAAACAGCAATGGCTAGAAAACCACTAACCTCACCAGTCAAAACACCCAGGATAATGCAATTAGATGCAGAGACTAATGCTGAAGTTTACTAAAATCATCATTTCCTGCTTTAATCATGTGAGAAAAGAAGTGAATTGTGCTGTAAGACCTACTATATATCCTATCTAACAGCCAATGCTCAAGGAAGACAACTACAGTCAAGAACTAACTAATAGACTTATTCATACATAAAGTAAAAGAACAATGTCTGTAAAAAACATGGTTTTGAACTTTTCAAACTTTACACTTGGCAAGAACTTATCAATATAGTTATCATAAGGCTTTAAGTTTAAAATATCTGTTATCAATTATTATTTTTATTAACTTTATTATTTTGTATTATATTTATTATATTTAATAATAGTTACAAATACATAATTAACAAGTTACATATATCTATTGTTAATAAATCAATTTAATTTTATTATTAATTTAATTTGTGTTTGCTTATCAAACTCACTCCAAATATTATACTATTAACATCCTGTAGTGTCACGGACAAGTTGGTTTAAGATTGCTTGAAATTTATGATTGTAAATAATATTGTAAAATTAAAGGAATTCATAAATAATATTAGAAATGTATAACTAAATAATATTGGAATTATTTAATGTAAGATGTCATGTAAAAAATAACCATATATGGTTTGAAAGTTAAGTAAAAAATTTTTACACACATATTATCGAGGTTATAGCCTCAGTAAATATTACTTACGTAATCAATGTGCATTTAATAAATTTATAATTACAACTTTAAATTACTTTAATAGATTTCTAACTATAAAATCTTTCCATTGACTCGTTGTAAATTGAAATATTTCGCGAGTATTAATGTGTAATAAAAAATGTGGACTTAATCAGTGAAGTATTGAATAGCTGCACGCTCGCAGATCTAACCACTTCAGCTTCACCTATTTAAATAGAAAGTAGGTTGAAGTAGGGAGGGGTTCCCCTCTTTTCTTCCATAGCGTAAGCTTGTGGTTAAAACACCTGTAGAGGCCCCTACTATCACCTTTTACATGCATATGATCGAGGTTATAGCCTCAGTAAATATTACTTGCCTTATAAGGTGAAATTGGGATGAATCAAAACCCATTGGAACTAGTGAAGGGCTCAGTTAGCAAACCATATAAGGAGAGATATTTATGGAATGGGAGATGTTTTGTTTGAACTCCAGAAGTTGGGTATATAAGTGGGATGTAGAGGGAGAATCAGGAGCAGTAAATTAGAGACTACAGTGGCCCTAATGGAAAGACTTATGATACCCAGCTTTAAAGGAGTGCTTTACCAACATATGTAACAGTTATGTATGTAATTGAATTTTGCTGGAAATTAAACTAATATTTTAACTTACTCAAATCTGTCTAAAACTCTCATTTATTTGACACATACACGTCATTTGAGTAATAAAGAATATACTCTAATATATAATGACTTTAGGAAAAAAATAATGCTTATCTTGACATTATCTAAAATGAAACTATCATAGCTTTTGGTCCAAAGTTTAAATTGCCAGATGAGAATATAACTTTGTTATATTTTGGAAAAAATATTGCTTTAATAATCGTAATTTGTATAAGTTATAAAGCTAGGATTTGTGACTTCAGAAAAAATAAAAAAGAATAGAAACTTAAATATAGAAAGATATTGTAAGTTTAAAAGCAATGAAAAAAGATTTCTTATAGATAAAAAATAAATGTGAATAATAATGCCAGAAAGTTTTAATGGACTTAAATATAGAAAAGGTTAGTATTGTTTAATTAAAGCATTAAGCTATTTTGAACTAATTAAACAAAAGAATACAGAAGTAGGGTTAGTTTAATAAAGACCTGAAAGTCTAATTGTAGGTAAAAGAAATGTATACTGACGCAATTAAAAGCTTGATGGTAATTTGTGAAAAGACGCATTATTGGAAGGGGGGAGGTAAATCGCTATTAATAATAATTAATATGGAATATTAAACTACATAAATGTATAAATAGTGCATGCTGAAAAGAGCAGAAGCTTTTTCTTACCTTTCATATGATGATGCTATTGCTGTTGTGTTGTGGGATGTCAGAAGGACTCCAAGGAAAAAAGCTGTTGGAAAAGTTGTAGTGACTTTTCTGCTATGAGGAATGTCATCCCAGAGACCGAGCCTCTGTAGATGTAAGAAGCTGGATAGGGAACTTAAACAGAGTGCACCGGTGGTCTTGTTTTTATTTGTATATGCTTGATAAGGCCCTCAGGAGAACTATGCAGAGTCGGACTGCGAGTATAGACAATTTTTTTAGTATTTACTCTAAGTCTGAGAATTGTTAAGACATTGTTTAGTCTTTAACAGTGAGAAGTATTAGCATTTATTGAGAACTAGGTTTGTCAAATTGTATGTAATGTGTGATGTATTATAATGTAAATAAATATAATTTTCATCTTTACTTAATGATTTTTATTTCAACTTATAATCTATAATTTTTGTTATTTTAACTGGAAATCAGCTTCGTGGTTGAATACACAACAAACTTTAAAATTGATCTGTATTAAGAAAGTATTAAAAAACAAAAATACATGTTTTTTCAGAAAAATTTAAGAATGATTTGATGATCCCAGAGTATTGATATCGCATGTTTTTCAATTTTTAAGTTGCAGTAGCCTAAAAGCACAATATCTTACAATAAGAAAGCTAACTGCTTTAGTTATATTATAGTTTATATATAAAAAAAAAATACAACTGGATATTTAAAGAAGATATTATTTTAAAGTTGTAGAAGAATTAAAGTCAATCTAATCTCAATTCCTTCACTCTTTACTAAAAAAGAATATAAGTAAATCTACCATAATCAATCTTGTACTGCATATTATTAATGTTAAATATGAAAGCAAACTTTTATTATCACTGCATTAAATAAGAATTAATATAATTATTTTAAAATTATTTATTGAATAAATTTGTATTATTTCAAATTTGTTGTCTCTTTTCTGAAGCATTATTTCCAAGGTAAAATCTTTAACATAATATTTATTGTATATTTTTATTTTATTAGTAAATATATTTTATATGTTGTAATTTGTATTGCTTTTATATTCATTTTTGATAGACCTATCATTCATAAAGTTAATAATAAACAACTTACCACCCCTGTATTGGGATCACCACCTCCATTGCTGAAGGTGGAAGCTAAAGTAGATGAACAGGATTCATCATAGTGGGCATTTTCACCATCATTTATTGCAGAGTTAATAGAAATGGTCCACATGCTTGCAGCATACCCATCGCAATTACAATCGTCATCTTCCCCACCATCTCCTGAAGCCCATACATAAATATTTCCGAGTCCATTTCTTCCCTATTTAAAAAAAAAAAAACACAGAAAATTTTATGTTTATTATTACAAATAATCTTTAAATTTTGAGCTTACAGCTTATTAAACTGTATGCCCATGCAGAGAACTCAGAAAATTTTCCAAGTTCTAAAGTTATTATTTTAAAAAACTTTTATTACTTAAATTCTTCAAGCAAGAAACTAATAGTATTTCTAAAAGAAAAAATAATAAGACTTTCTTCAATTCTACATCTATTAAAAGATCCAGGGTTAGTTAAAAAGATAAAGGTAAACCATGAACCCAGAAACACCCTAAAAATATATTTCCCTACTCATGGGTGAAAATCGTGATATATTTTATATAACTATAATTAACATGTATTCTTATCTGCTCTCTCTATATATATTAACCTATGATTTTTATTCTTCTAGCTATTAAATGATCTTTAAAATGAGATATATCTCAAAACATGGTTTTGTTAGTATTTATTCCATTTTACTAACAAGATTTTAAGTTTACATACTTATTTACCCAGACATGTATAAACTGTTTTATAGTATAGTTTTAATGTAATTTAGTAATTATTCTTATTAAAGGATTTATATTCAAATGTAGGTCATGATTCTTTTCCTACCTTGCATATTAATTCTGAATTTTAAATATGGGTTTTCTATTTATCTGCTGAAAATCAACATGTGAACTATTTTTAAAAATAGAATTGCTCTATGAAATGAGAAAAAAATATTTCAAATAATAGATTCTTCTTTTTTTTTAAACCTATGGATGCATAGATATGATGAGAAATTTCTTTATAACAATATCTTATCCCTTATTCAATCACTTTTGAAGCTTTCTTCAAGTTTTTACTATTGAATATCTTGAGGAAAAAATTTTTACCAATAAGAACACAATAACAATTTACTATCTTAATTAAGGTACTAAACTTTTAATTACTATAAGTTTTCTAGCAGAAAGAGTAAGTCACCTACTTTAATGTAAGAAAAATACATTTTTTTCTGGATTAACTTATTAATAGAAAAATGAAAAAAAATATATAAATACTATATTTATACTTTATTCATGTTGGTGGTGTGCAATCATATTGTGACCATTAATGCACAATTTTCAGGAGGGCAGGATTCCATACTTTTAGAAACAGTTCCCTGTATGACATCCTATGACAGAAAAGTCCCAACTTTTTATCATTATGACAATTTATCAAAAAAAATTGTGGTAAACATTACCTTTAGCAGGCTGAGACATATGTGCTCTGGCAGAATAATTTCAAACTTTTTCCCCCCTGACTTTTGTTACTTTTTCTTTTTTTCCCTGTAGTTGTAAACTTGGTCCTTTGATGATATCTATAATTGTAAAGTTGATACTTTGATAAAGTAATTGTATGTATGCTATCTGGTGCTTGAAATTTCATTCAGAGAAGTCGTATGAGAATCGCATTAAATTCACGACTATCTACAATAAGGCTATGGCAGGCATAAATCGTTTAACACTTATCGTGTCAGTAAATAAAATGTTAGATCTTCTGGCTATTCATGCAGAATCTTGGTGTTCATGGCAATGGAGGAACTTCGAACTCTGGAATTGGCAAAGAGGTGGTTAGCAAGGAGGTAGCTGCTAGAGAACAATGTCCTATGTCAGTATTGTGATGAACAGTATTCACTGGTGATGTATAATGAAGGCACAGATGGCAATGCAGATTATGTCAATGCTTGTGAAACCTAAGCTAAAATAGCAATTTGGTACCAGAAATGCCTTATTTTCATTGCAGAAATTTTCATTCAGGATTGCAATAGTGACACCATTTTTGAGGAATTTATTATATGTATTTCTGAGAACTGTGCATTGTAGTTCGAAATTATCCTGCCAGAATGTGTACGTTTTGTCTCACTAAAGCTAATGTTTACCAAAATTTCTAACAAAAAGAAACACACTGAATTGAACCAAAGGACAATAATGTTAAAAGCATCTTGTGTCTTCCCACATAGTATTATAAATAAATAAAAAAATTGAAATAAAGCTTTGTAATGAAATTTATCAGAATTTAATCCTTTTTTAAAATTTAACAATCGATTTATAAATTTTGTTTTAATTTAACAATTAACACATCTTTGATAGATTATAGGCCCTCGAAACTACATTTACTAAAAATACAGGCAGCCATCTTGGTTTACTTGAAAACTCATAAGGATTGCTTTTTTTTTTTCATAAAAAATATAGCCTATTTTAAGTAATCAACTGAAAAATGTAAGTCTTGTAGTTAAATTTCATTGTGTTGTTAGAAATGAGAAAGATACAGATTTGAGAAGTTTGCAAAAAAATATAAACTATGATACCATTAAATAACACATAATCACCATTGCCTATGCTTACACAAACTATTAAGCAGAGATAAATTTCTTCATACAGTAATGCCACCTAGTGCAAGCCAGGATTACTCTGATTTGCACTGGCTGGTAATACTCTATGGAGACTTTAGCATTTGTTAAAACTATGTGATTTGTTTCTCAGAGATGTTACAGAAGAATTGGGTTATCTTTTATTTCAAGACTGTAATATTCTAAACAGTTTCAACACAGAATTGGTGATCTATAAAATACATATTAGTGAAGAACTAAAGAAGGGAAAATTATTAAAGAAGACAGTATTAACAGTTAAAACCCCTAATTGCTATGTCTGGAAGCCAGATTCTTGCATCCCAAAAACACTTCAATAAATTTATATTAGAACCTTGAAAATCATTTAAAAATATTAATAAACTTTGAAGATGTCTCAATCAATAAGAAAATAATAGATACTCTATTAAAAACTCCAAGAAGATAGTGGTACAAAAAAAGCAATAAATTTTCTACGGAGATAAAACAATGTATGATGAAGGCAAGAAATATAATTTTTTTAAAATGATATATTAAGAAGAATAATAAGAATTTTTTAAAATGGTATTAAAAAAATTAATAATGTTAAAAGAAATTTTTGTGATTTAGTAAGAACTATAAAATCTCAAAAATATAAAACAATATCTCATTATTTGATGGAAAGTAAAAGAGAGATGACATCATGAAATGTGTGAAATATTTCTATAAAAAATTACATAGTAATAAAAATCTTCTGAAGTGTCCAGCATTTTATATGAAGAAATGAGAAATTTAATTAAATCTATGAAGAACAAGCTCTGATAAGAGATGGAATTATTATTTTTAATTAAGCAGATGATCTAGAAATAGAAAAACTGTCAGCAAAGTTATATAACAAATCTCTAAATAATGATTGAAAAAATGAAATAAATAATATTCATATTTACCATATTGAAGCGGAATCTGAGATTCAGATTGCGCTTCACAGCCCACTTCCAATCTTCCGCTACCAACCTAAATTCAAACCCTATTCTTACATATATATTCCACTCACTAACACATTTGTTTGTATCCTTTTGTTTGAGTATATTAACTAACATATTTATTAACGAAGATATTCATAAATATCTGAATTTAAACATGCAAAATAAAATTAATAAATGTAGTTAAAATTTATAAATGGAATGGGGATTAATTATACGACTATAATATCAAAATATATTATAATTTTTATAATTTTTTTATAAATTATAATAATTGTTTTTAATTCACTCAGATATTATAGATATTTAGAAATATGCAAATATTTAGAAAATCGTTATATTATTAAAAATTTTTTTAATTATTTTTTTTATCTTTTCTTTTTCCAATATGGAAGACACTAATAGTCAAAATTAATAAAGGGAGAGGAATTATAATATTCTCACTTATGTTTCTCTAGAATCAAAAGTAGAAACTAAACTAATGATTTCTTTTGTTCAAACATTTTTTATCAAAATTAATAAATTGAATACTCTCAACACTTCCACCAAAGGAATGTATCGAATCTTTTGAAATTAGAAAGACACAAAAAGACCAATCAACAATAATCAAGGGAACCAAGAAAATGTATTTTAATCGAAAACTAACCCTCCCATTCGAATGAGCCTCATCTAACATTCCTCAAATGAAGTCTCCGGGAACGAAACACAAAGCGCAATTGTACGAACAATTCAAACGACCTATCCTGAATAATTTCTTCCCTATCTATTTCTTTAAACGATTTATTTGTAAAATTTAATATTGTTTGAACAATTGTAAAATCTTCCTTTTTGTTAAGATCTCTCTCTTCTGTAATCTCTCCTCATTAAACCTCTCTGAAAATATATCTAATTCCCATATTTCATATATATTTCTTTCGATCCTAATATTTCATATTTCCCCCGAACAACCCTTTAAAAAAGAAACCCTCTTGAGAATAACAGTATTTTAAAAAAACAAATATTCTAGTTGGGCTGGGAAATAAAACAAGAAATTATTTAAAAAAAAGAAAAACTTTTGAAATTTTTTTGTAATAAAAATAACTCAAAACATTAGATTTATATGAATAAATAATATCTTCTTGAAACAACCCCCGCTTATATATATTTAATAACGAAAGATTATTATAAAACCAAACCAAAGATATATATTTATCCGTGGAAAAGTTAGGTAGTTAAAGAACAGAAGGGGGAACCTTAGTCTAGGCCTATTATATCAAAAAACTCCATCTAGTAACAAACACCTTTTTATAATAAAGAGCATAATCTTTATTCCTAGTAAATATATATTTATATTAATGCACATAGTACCTTATATTTTAGCTTGTTCATTTTCTTCTATACCGGACAATTTAAACGTTGGATTCTCGGTATAAGGCCTAAAGCTGCAACAATGTATTAGAGCGATGATTGAAGACTCATCCGAATAACCAAAAGTAGATAAAGGAGGTTTAATATCTCACTGATAGCCGCCATACTTTATTTCCCAGTAGCTTCCCCGTCTTGTATCCGCAAATATAAAAAAATCTTCACCAACTAATAAACTAGAAAGTATTTTGTAGGGGATTCAAAATTCGAGTATATAAAAACTTGTATCACACGAAACGCAATAAGGCAAAGAATAAACCAGATATTGTTATTGATGATTAAGTTCATGATGGATTGTAAGGGAGGTTAATGTTGTCCAAGAGAAAACCCCTTTTTTCTTGTACCCACTTCAACATTTCAGTTGATTTAATAATTTTATATCCTTCTAAATCTAGTCTTGTTTCATTTATTGATTAGAAATATTTGAGTAATATAAAAGGTTTTACTAGGACGAAAACGCTAATATAATTCTGACGAACCAGTCAATGGCTTTGGCCTTTGGGGGAGGAATGTGACTTGAATTGTTGCTAGTTGGACTGGAAGGCAAATGAGTTGACTTATATGGGTTTGGGTTGTTGAACGAAAGACAATATAATATTAAATCATCCGTGCACTTTACTACTGTTACACAATGCTTTATTTACCATTCTCTTTTACAGTTTACAGTTTCGATTGCCCCAGCAATCTTCTTCAGAATTTTTGCAATTAAAGTTAGTAGATAAAAAAGTTCTGAAGAAGATTGCTGGGGCAATCAAAACTGTAAAAGAGGGTGCAAATAAAGCATTGTGTAACAGTAGTAAAGTGCATGGATGATTTAGTATTACACGGTATACATTTGGCAATGCAATAAGAAAGAATAGTTATTATACTTCTTGAATATTGATATTTAAGAAAGATAATATTAGAAATTAGAGACCAATCAGTTTTCTATTAGTTCTTTATAAAATCTTTTCCAAAATGATTTGTATTGTAACAAAACAAAAGAACAAAGTGGATTTTAAAATGATTTTAGCACAGTGGATTTCACCCAAGTATTGAGAGAAGTTATAGAATAAACTAATGAATATGAGTTGCCATTATGTTTGAATTTTTAGATTATAAAAAGATATTTGTTTCTATCACATTGCTACAGTGATTAAAGTATTCAATTATCAAGATATAGATTTGACATATGGTTATATTCAGAAGACTATTTATCAAAATGCAATAGCAGTGACTACATTACATGGTGATATTAGCAGAATGGTATATGAAAGTATGATTCCATATTTCCAAAACTTGTTACAATTGTTTTACAAAGTATTTTGTGGATAAAATTGGAAAGCTAAGAGAGAACAATTAATGGAGATTATTTAAGTCATCCAGATTTTACAGATAAAGTAATGCTTCAGAGCTTCAAGAAAAAATGCAAAAATAATCAGATGAAAGAAAGAAAATAGGACTAAAAAAAATTCTAAAAAGACTAAAAAATCTTCAACGGATTTTCTCATTAGAAGAAAATAAAGATTGATAATCATGAATTTGAGAAAACTAACAACTACAAATACCTTTGGGCAAATTATTAATATATATGTAAGCATAATAGGTGAAATTAACCATAGAATTAACTTGGACTGAGTACTTTTTCTAGATGTAACTTCTTATTTAAAATGTGTATGTTTTTTTGAAAAAAGATTTTTACCATATAGTTGTTTTTATTCATATATTTAAAAATTGGTTTATACTTAACATAAAAATAATACAAAAATTTCAGACCACTTAATGAAATATAGAGATGTAAAAGAAAAGAATGAAAATGAAATACCTTAGTGAGAGAATAAACATGTATTACTGACATCGTTGAAAGAGTTAAGAGACTGTAATGGAGCTGGGATGGACATATTGCTAGAAGAGATAATAGATAGATTGTTCAAGTTTTAAATTGGATTCCCAAGGGATAAGTTAACAGACATAGAAAGAACCTACCTGTGAAATGGAAGGAAGAAATAAGGAAGTTTACTAGTATGATATAGAGAAGACAGGATATGGATTGCAGAAATTAGATGTTTATTGAAAAAAAACATACTGCAGCAGATCAATAATGAGTGAAAACAATAATGATGATTTTAAGTTCTCTATCAAAAGGTAAATGGTCTCTAGGCAGCAGAGTACTAAAATAAAATCATAAAACTTGATTATCAATGGTAGTTTACCATTGCGTATCACCCCCTTTAATGCATTTTATTTTAAGATCTCAATTTTACAGCCATATTATAAAGAGAAGTTTATATCATTTAGATTAATAACGAAAGAAGAATTAATGTTATAATATAACATTACTTACATTTAGTATTATATCTTAATAGTTTATAATGTTCATTTAATTCACAAAATGGTGCTGTTATCATTGCTGAAAGATTTCGTTTAAGGAGAAGTCACAGTGCATCACATTCAAACTCTTTATAGATAGTTTAAACTGTATTATAAATTAATCAAATACATTTAAAATTATAATAACTATACCTCATTTACACCTTTTACTATTGCCCTCATGGTAGCATTACGTGGGCCATCCACTGTTCGCCCATCATCAGTAGGACCCCAAGATGCACTGTAAATATCTATTAAATTTAATTCGTGGCCCATTGAATTAGCTTCAATTAAATCAGTCATATATGGTTGATCAAGCATACGAATACCTATAAAATGAATATTTTCTTTTAAATAAAATCATTTAAATATTTGTGTTTTTATTTAAATTATTTAATAAAATACTATACAATTGTATAATTCTTAACAGAATTCAACAAATAAGATTTGAGAACATTTTTAAATTGTATATTTCTCTCTTTTTAATATATCTAATCACAAAAATAAAATGTTGAAAATTTTTAAAATTAAACAGTAATTTAGCCAAATCTCTTAGTATAATTTATATTGATTATTTTACTGAAAACTTATTTTACCAGCAATTTTAGAATCATATGCTACACCCACACCGCAAACTCCATTATCTCGAGCTGCTACCACTTCTCCAGCACACCGAGTTCCATGACTAAAAAAGAGGAACAATAAATGTCAAATGAGTTTTAGTTAATTATTAATTCCACAATTGTATATGAACTAACAATTCAAATTTATTTTTCCTATAATAATTCTTATTATATGTCAAAAAAATATTTTAATATTGAAAAGTGTGATGGTTAGAATAATTGGTTGCAAATAGAACTGGATTTTTTTTTTAATTAAGGATTTCAAAGTAAGAACATAATTTTTTTTATGTAGTTGGCTTGTAATTAACTCTGCTAGATAATACTGACTGGTATTCAATCAAATCTATATAATGTTAGTATCTTTTTTATTATTATTTTGTAAAACAATATTCCTAATTTTATTCATGTAACAATTATAGATAGTTATGCAATGATAACATTAATTTGTAAGGCCTTAGATAAATATGGAGTAATCAGGGATTACCTGATGTCAATGTTAATTCACTTCTACACACTTCAAGGATTGTTTTATATAAATTACCCTTTCATGTACAAGATATCACTAGACAAAGGAATGCATTCATCTAATAGAATTTGAATTCTTGTACCATGTGTGAAGACGAATGATCTAAAAATTTGTTTTTAATTAAAAATACAAATAGATTGTAATTACTATAAAATTTTATTGTAAAAGATATGTTTCAGTTTATTAAAAACCATTATGTATTGTAATATTATATTTATAATAAAAATAATATTTCAGAAATTATAGTTCACAAACTATATTTAATAATTTCACTTATAATAGCAAGTACATTTACCTTTGATAAAAATATAATCTATTTCAAACTAATTATCACATGGGTTTTCCTGAAGGTTTGTGATGATGGTGTTTTAGTTGTATTTTTATATTGGACTATTTCCACCATCTAATATGAGTATTGAATGTCTTTAAAAAAATTTAACTTTATTTAAATATTCCAAATACATTCAACTATTAGTAATATAACAGGTTAGTATATGCACAACGTTTCAAGAGGTATTATTATACCCTAAGATGACTCAGTTGGTTAGAGCGTTACCTTAAAAATTTAATACTCAAGAATCTAAGGTTCTGGGTTTGAATTCCATGCTAGTACTGCCACTGGTCTGGCCATCAACATCTGAAGAAGAGTGGAGAATAATACTTCTCAAAATGTTGTGCTGTTTGATATGCTATTTATTACTAACAGTTGAATGTATTTGGAATATTTAAATAAAGTTAAATTTTTCTAAAGACATTCAATACTCATATTAGATGATGGAAATAGTCCAATATAAAAATACAAATAATTATCACATTTTCTATTTTAAATTTGTGGCATATATTAACTTATTTTCAGAAGACTGAATTCAAATATTAAATCTCAGAGTTTGGTTTGTATAATAAAAATAAAAAGAGCAATGGATATCAAAGAAGTTTGTAAATAGTAATTTCATAATTATTGGAGCCACAGATTAATAAATGGTTTTAGATATTATTGACTAATATATAAATAAGAGAAAAGAATTTGATTTATCAATTTTATAAATGACAAAGTAAAAAATACAGTTTAATAACAACTTTCCATATAGTAAAGACTTTATCAGATATAGTTTTTGAAAAATATATTTATTTAAATAATTTCATTTTGAATCATATATTTTTTTTGAATTGTTATAAATGAAATGAGGAACTGTCTTTTTTTTATTTATCAATTTATTAATTTATTAATTTTGGGGGATTATCACATCTAACATATTTAATCAAGTGCAAGAAAAATATGCATACAAAGAAATTAAAAACATATACAATTTCTGTTTCATATATAATTCAAAAGCATTGTTATTTTTGCTCATATCATACACATGTCAAAAATATTTCTTTTTGAAACTTAATTCTGAAAATATGACATCTTTTAAAATGAATAGGTGCAATTTCTGACTTTAGAAATGAAATTAAATTGTTTATAAATAGGCATAATTTGTTAAATACAAACAAAATATTAACATTCATGTGTAGTTTAATGGAATGCTAAAGTGATAGAATTGAGAGTTAAAGATTTTTGATTCAATTTTTAACTGAGAAAAAATAATTCAGTTTGGTCAATTGAATGGAATTGTTACTGAAATATCATAATCTCTGAGAAACTGACTAAAATAAATTCAAACGTAAATTTTTATGTGCATCACAAACCCAAAAAGATTGAAAACTCTGTCCTATTGATAGCTGTAGGAAAGTAAACTAAAAAATTCTTAAAAATTATTGTTTATGGAAAATTGTATTAGCTTGCAATATAAATTAGTTTATAATTCTTGGAATTTTAATGTTTTTTTT
Organism: Epiperipatus broadwayi; assembly: GCA_028023455.1. NCBI lineage: Eukaryota > Metazoa > Onychophora > Udeonychophora > Euonychophora > Peripatidae > Epiperipatus > Epiperipatus broadwayi. Next base: position 6,202,221 of record JAQFVV010000010.1, read on the forward strand.
TTTTTTTTGAGTACTTAACAATAAATAAGTATGTTAAATGAATGCTTTGATTACTCACAATTAATGTGCTTTATATATGAATCAGAAAGAGATACTAATATGATTCCAAAAGTAATTGTTTTCATCCTAGTCTAGTCATTTATCATAAGCTTGAATAATTAATGGACACCATATGATATAGTAATGTAAAATCTGCATCTCCAGCCCAGTTTCTAAATTTTGTCTTTATCAGTAAAGACTAGGATTTAAAGTTGGAATTAATGCACTTATGCATCTTGCAGCTATTAATAAATTCATTAGTTCCAGCTTTAAATCTGATGTCTTCACAGATGAAGGCAAGAGCTAAAAACTGGTTTCAAGACAGGGATTTTATACCACTATACTAGTTGTGTCCATTTATTACAGAAATTTACAGTAGATGGCTCTAGAGTATGATAAATGAGTCACTTTTAATATTAATGTATTAAATTAATTATTAAATTTTTTTTGGGAAAAAAAAACATATACTAATAAAGTAGCACATAACTGTCTGGGTCAAAGAGTTCAATAATGTTAATATATGATTCAAAAAAATAATATTCTTTCTAATTGACTTATAATTATAATAATAATCACTAAATTTTATGAGCACATATAATAAAGAAAATGGAAGTAAAGTGAATAATATAAAATAGTCATGCTCTCAATCCAAGATACTTATGATTGGCCTTATGTAATTGCATTTAGGTACAAAGATGGCCGCTCTTATCTTTTTAGAGTCTCTATCATGTGGCTTGAATTGAGAATTTCCTTATATTCAACAAAACAACAGTTTGATATGACAGTACTGCACATGTGCGTAGTGGTTGATTACTATTTGTCTACAGTTTGAAACTGTGCTAGTAAATATGTTAGTCAATTACACTAATTCCTGACAAATAAACATTGAGCCAGGAGTAAAGTCTTTATTCAAAAACTATACAAGGAGATGTCAATTACTTTGCAAAAAAAATGTAAAAGATATCATATACACATTTATTAAATGTGTAATTGTTATTATGAACAAGCACACATACATTAATATAATTCTTTAAAAGGAAGAATATTTATGTATTTAATAAAACTTTTGGTAAGAAATAATAAGGTTCCTCTGAAACTAAATCTTTAGTCCTGAAATGTTATATTTTATTATTTAAAAAAAAAAATTAAAAGGTTTTAGTGCTTGGAGTTCGTGAGAAATTCAAGCATCAAAAGCGACAAAACTAGGATTGATCCAAGGATCAATCTGCTGACTCTATCATTGCACCTGCTGTGTGCTGCATGAATTAAAATGCGTGCACACAAGTTTTCTATAGACTCGCTCAGATCAAGCATGATTTAAACCGGATTGAGCATGTAGCACTGCAAACCAATAAGCATAGGTATAAATATGAATGACCAATGGGGGGGGGATTGTCCACTGGATCCTAATGCTCACAGTCTGGAAGGGGAACTACCTATAAAAAGTATTTGCTAGTGGAGATTGGACACTCTACTAAGAAGAAGGACCTGGACTGGCTTTCTTACCCAGTGAATCCCCACTGAAAGTGCAAAGGAGGGATCTAGGCAAAATTAAAGGCCAACTTGGTCTATATTATTGTTTGTTAGTAAGCCTCAGGGCATAGATAAATGTACAGTAAAAAATACTTGTGTAAATTTTGTATTATATTTTATTACAATAATTAATTGTAAATAATTATTCATTGTAACCTTTTCTAATTTGTCATTAAATAGTTTAACCTGACTGTCATCTTGAGAGTTCATTTCTTTTTTAAACATATATGCTAGTTTATGTTCGTAATAACAAAATAGGTGGCTGTAGTAGAAGGCTGTTTTATTATTTATGTTCAGGAATTAACAATTATAACAACTAAAAAAAATCTTAGCTTAAATGCTAGATAAATGGAAAAAGGAATTAATGCATTTTTAATTGCTTGTTATATTCATAAGTTTAAAAACTAATTATTATTTAATTATATATTGATAATGTTAAATATCATTTTTTAGAATATTATATACATGTGGTTGTGTGCTTCTAAAATATACTTTTACTAATAGCTTTATTATGAGATGGCATGGAGAATTGATGGTTGTGTAAAAGTCTAAGTTCGAATCCCTTACACATTATAAATAATGTAGTTTAAACCATGGCACATGCATTTTACAGATGGAAACTATTTAAACTGAATACTCTCCTTTCCAAACACAAGATAAAGTCTTTTTAAAAGACAGAATGGATCACTCTATCTTTTTTACTCAAGCTATATGTATGGGCCAATCTGAAGCATTTGGAACTGAGAGCGTGAAGATTTTGATTAATCGCGTTAAACTACTAATCATATGATTTTTATTAATGACGCTTGCAAAATTTTAACAATTTGCGATACGTCATTATTAAATGAAAACTTAAACATATGTAAATATTTTATTTATATAGTGCTATGTTTTTATATAAATTATAAATAATAATGTAGCTTTTAAACCATGGCACGTGCGCTTTACAGCTGGAACACTATCTAAACTGAATACTCTTCTTTCCAAACACAAGATAATAGCTTTATTACATTTTTTATTAATAGTTGTAAAAAGAATTATTAAACTTTCACAAAATCTCAAAATAAATATATTATAAGAAAAGGCTACTTTTTAATTGTTATATCCAAAAAGAAATAATTTTAACATTATTTCTCAAGTAATCTCTCAAATTTCACACACATTTAAAATTAATTCACAAACTTCTTGACTTCAGAGGAAATAACTTCCAGTTGCTCCTGAAATCATGTTTGCACTGTTTTTTTATCACTCCTAAATTCCTGAACACATAACCTTTCTTTCTATCAAACATGAACTATAATTTGTTTTTAGTGGAATATTAGTTATTTTCTTATTGATCTCTGACCAAGTCTGAATGATTTCCTTTGTTAATATTTCAAAATAATTTGAAAATTCTAGATTAAATTCATTAGACTGTTTCTAAAAATGAGATATAAATTGTTATTAGAGTCTTTTTAATAGTTTATATCTCTCTAGCTTTGCATTACCATATATTTTCCATTTTAATAATTGATAATCATTTCTTGTTTTAAATTTATTTAAAAAAAGCATTGTATTTTTGAAATATACATTTTCTATATGTCAAAATTATTTCTGCATAACATTTTTTCTAAAAAGGAATTCATAACATGCTTTTTTTTTCTAAAAATTTTATAAGTATGATTTGTCACAGTTCTGTATTCATAATCAAATTTACCCATTGAATTTTTAATTACCTTCCATTTTTAGTATTAAAACCTCATGGCAATTTTAAATTGATTTCATTTGTTTAAAAGTTTTCTAAACATCTATATAAAAATTGTTTAGATCTTCAGTATAATAAGAACTTATTGGACATAATTTGGTACCTTTCACTAAGTTGAATAATTAATTTAGTTATATAAGTTATCTATTAGCACTATGTTTGTTCTATCTTTTATTTAAATTGAATTCATTTTCATTTATGCTTTATAATAATACGCTCATCCATTTTTCAAATTACTATACTTCTTCATCTTTTCTTCGACTTTCCTTCGAACTTCAAAAGTCTGATATCTCATTGAATATTAGATAGTCCCAATTCATGCTGTCACTTGAAGGTGATATAGAGTTGTAGATAATAAATAAAAGATCATAATCAAGTGGCAGCCTAGTTCTATAACAAGGATTCTTAGATGTGATAATATGTTGAATTATTTCCATTATCTATCATTAAATACTGGATTTTTAGCCATCAACTTCTGTCTTGATTGATGACTTTACAGTGTTCATAAAATGAAAACTATAATTTATTTTTATCTGTCATAATGGTAAAGCAAAGAGAATCAGCACTTACACATCCATACCGCCTTCAAGATAATCCACCAAATGTCCTAATTAAGAATTATCGGATATCTATTTTCTTGATCTTAAAGTAAGAGGTCAGTAAATTCTTATGCTGACTGATTCTTGATAATAATCGTGTAAATACTTATCTACTAATAAAATAATAAACTCAGTTTTTGGAAGAAAATCACTCAATTACTCAGAGTACTGAACTTAAACCACTAAACATCACATGATCACTATCTCATACTAGCACAATAATTGTTATTAAACAATTCAAAACAAAACAACACTCTCCATATAGTAGTGCCATCTTGTGCTAACAAGAGCAATCAATGGATGCCAGAAGGCTTGTGCATAAAATCCCTATCTAGTGCCTACTCATCCAATATCCCCAGACTAGTTTCTGGCTTGTGGCCTTCAAGGCTCCTCACTGATGAAGGCCACAAGCCAGAAACTAGTCTGGGGATATTGGATGAGTAGGCACTAGATAGGGATTTTATGCACAAGCCTTCTGGCATCCATTGATTGCTCTTGTTAGCACAAGATGGCACTACTATATGGAGAGTACTGAACTTCAAGCAGAATAAAAACATCATTCAGTGGATTATTTTCAATTTCACCCTTTTTTTAACAATAAACCCAAACAGATATATACTTTTAGCTCTTCAAGTAGCAACACTTGGAATAAGTATTCATGACAATAATATAGTGCAGCCTACATTTTTTATGAATTTTAAATGTAACTTTTAATGAACATCACATGATCACCATTTCTTATGCTGGCTCATACTGTTATTAAAACAGGTAAAACTCTCCATACAGTAGTGCCACTCAGTGAAATCCACAAGCGAGAAACTAGTCTGGGGATATTGGATGAGTAGCACTAGATAGGAATTTTATGCACAAACCTTCTGGCATCCATTGATTACTCTGGCTTGCACTGAGTGGCACTACTGTATGGAGAGTTTTGCTGAATAATTGAATTATATGTTTGAAAGTTAAAGTAAAATACTAAAATTACATAAAATTTAAAAACTATTTATGAAACATTCAAAAAATAAAAGAAAAATTATAAAATTTAAAAAGTTTTCAATAAAATGCAAACAATGTTTTATAACTTTACCTGTTAAACCAATCATCCGTGTAACGGGGATATGGAAATGGATCGTTACTGCTAAAGTCATAACTTGCTTCAGCATTCTAAGTTTAACAATAAAATAAGAAAAAATAAAATAAAATTATTACTGTCCATCATATTTTCTTATTCAAACATCATTTATTAATATCAATATAAGTGACTAATTTTTATTTATTTTAAAGTTTATATTCTGAAAATACAATGTATGTTAAGCTTTCCTTCATAGGAAAATAGAATATCTAGGCAATATGGTATTGCAATTAGTTAATAATATTAGATATTCAGAAGGGGTATTTTGCCTTTGTTTGTTAGTCTTTAACATAATTTATTTTAGCATTTGAAATTTAGAGCTATAACATAAAGAGAAACTCACAAGCATCATTAATGTTGTACTATTTTCTATATCAATAGAAGATATCAGGCATAAAACATGTTGAGATCTGTTGATTTGATCATTTCAGTATATATATATATGATCACTAGATGGAGCTTTACCAATAGCCCACTATCAAGCTTTGTTTACATAAATGCTGATCATAAAATGCAAGCTATGAGCAAGTTACGAAATTTATAACTTGTTTTGTTTATCATATATATATATATGTAGACTGAGTTTAAAAAAAAAAGAGCTTAGTTCAGAAAAAAGACATGGATGATGATAGTCAGACATAATGTCGTATGTATCTTTAATAATCATGGAAAAATGGGGAAATACTTGGAAAAAATAAACAGAAAATGGTCATAAAAAAGTTTCTTTTATTCTCCCTGAAATAATCAATAATTTATATCATGTACTAACAAATATTAATATATTATTCACTGAATAAGAATATGCTGATGCATATTTAATAACATTTTTTTAAAATAGTGTTCAAATATTTTTGCATTTATTTATTATTATATATAGATATATGAGCAGAACTGCACCTAAATATAGATATTTATATTTTTGTGAATTAGTCAAATATTTTTTTTATAATCAAGAAATCCAATACAAAACGGTCACTTATGTTCACTGCTCTTTTGGCTGAAACTATTTTTAGGTGTCATTTTGTTTAATTTGAATCTAAAATTTTTTGTAATTGATTTTTAATGATTATAGTAAAGATATAGAGAAATAATAACAATATTAATAGGTCTGGTTTGTAATTTCTAATATTATTATTTTTTCTTTCTAATTCCAACAATATTCATGTATACCTTTAGCATTTAGACATTTAGCATATAGCTTTGTAAGCAATTTATCTACTTCTTTATCATGCACACATATATGTATATTTATATCCGAAAGACCTCATGGCAGAACACACCTATGAAATTTTTTTTATCAGATAACTAAGAATTAACAAGTCCAACTAAATCTAGTATGAATAGTAAATTAGTAGCTAACTATTCACAGCAAGCATCATAATACTGTCTTCTTTTTTATTATTCTTTTATGAACAGCTGTAAAAGAAGCCTTTGCTCTGCTGTGGAGTATTTAAAGGCTGTGTTGTTTTTTTTACTTTTATATATATATAAGACATATTTTGCGGGTTTATCCGTGTTAAAAAATTTAAATATTGAAATATTTATCACACAAGTTATCTACTGGGTGATGAAAGGTAGAAAGACAATTGTAGAGGCACTACAATCACTGATTTGAAAACAAATTTAAAGTTCCACCAATAGCAAAAATGTTAAATTTAAAATGTTTTTTAAAAAAAATCTTTCCAAATATGAGGAAGTTTGCATGTATCATCTTGCTTATTGATACAATCTGGTCTTTTAAGTATCTCAATGGCTTCTCTAATTTTGCACTGGTAGAGATTATCACATCTGAATATGATCCTGGTACTAGAAAAATCAATTTTATGACCTGAATCTATAGTATGGAGTGAGAGTGCTGATGATGATGAGGGTTGTTTAACTGCATTAAAGTACTCATCTCTCCTAACACTGATGCGACAATTACTCATACCTATGTAAGAACTTTACAATTTTCACATGAGATTTGATACCATAAGATTCAAGAGGGATTGAATCCTTAGGCTTGGTAATAATTATATTGTTGATCTTTTGATGAGTAGAAAATGCCATTTTACAATTTTCACATAGATTTGATAACCACCATGAGATTCAAGAGGGATTGAATCCTTAGGCTTGGTTATTATATTGCTGATCTTTTGACAAGTAGAAAATGCTGTATTTATATTATAGCATTTTAATATACATTCAATACTGTCTGTAGTTCCTTTTACATATGGAACACAAATTCTAATAACTGATTTATCATCTTTTTGTTTCTTATTTTGTCCATTTTGGGCTAGAAATAAGGGTTTTTTAATAAATTTATAATTATAACTATTTTCTAATAAAACACTATTAATATGATTTATTTCGTCTTTCATAAGTGACTTATCTGAAAGGTTAATTGCTCTAAGAGTTTTGGCTATGGAAATTATCTGAGTTGGGTGATGATGAGAATGGAAATGTAAATATCTCTCCATAATTGTATTCTTTTTGTAAATCAAAAAAGATAAACTATTTGGTGTTCTGGTGACTAGAATATCAAGAAAAGGGAGTTTTCCATCAGACATTGTCTCCATTGTAAATTTAATATGAGGATGCATATTATTTAAATGTACGAAAAAATCATCTAATTTATTTTTTCCATATTGCTATATGACAAAAGTGTCATCTATGTATCTGAGCCAAATGAGAGGTTTTAAAGATGATGATTCTAAAGCACAAGTTTCTATATTTTCCATGAATAAATCAGCTATTACTCCTGAGATAGGTGAGCCCATAAGAGTACCAAAAACTTGTCTGTAATGCTGTCCATTATATACAAAATATGTGTTCAAGAGACAATGTTTAGAATAATATGATCTGGTATATTGCATCATTGTGAAATTACATTTAAAGCTTCATCAATTGGAATGTTTGTAAACAAAGACACGACATCAAAACTGACCAGAATGTCATTAGCATTAATTTTTAAATTTTTTAAAACAGAAATAAAATGAAAAGAGTTTTTAATATATGATTTAATAAATAGGATTGTAAGTTTAATGAAATCCGATAAATATCTAGCTAAAATATGAGTTGGAGATCCTATTGTGCTTAATATTGGATAAAGCCAGTATCTGGTTTGTGAATTTTTGGAAGTTTATAACATTTTAAAAAATACTAAAAAATTATATTTACCTCAACATCTTTTCTATTACAAACAATCTCAAAACTTTATCAAATTGTTTACATTTTATATACCCATCCACAAATATCCTAAAAACATTTAATTAACAAAACTATTATTTTCTTTTCTATTAGATTTGTTAATTAAATGTTTTTAGGGTATTTTTGGATGGGTATATAAAATGTAAAAAATTTGATAAAAGTTTTGAGATTGTTTGTATTAGAAAAGGTATTGAGGTAAAGATAATTTTTTAGTATTTTTTTAATGTTTTTGAATTTGTCTAGAATATGTGATATTTTAAATTAAAAGATTGAAATGGAGTTGGGCTGGACATAATGCTAGAAGAGATGATAATAGATGGACAATTGAAATTTTAAACTGGATTCCAAGAGATTGTAAAAGACCCAGAAAGAGATGACATGTGAGATGGATGGATGAAATAAAGTGTGCAAGGGTGATGTAGAGAAGAGAAGCTAAAGATCGGAGAAGATGAATCAAACTTTGAGAGACCTTCATCCTGCAGTGGATTGATAATGGTTGATGATGATGATGATGATTTGTATTTTTATGTTTTAGTCGAAACCTTGGTGTGTTATTTCATTTTTATAACAGTCATATAAAAAACAAGTTTTTAAATAGAAGAAGTTTGATGTATTCATTTATATATATATGGAAAATTATGAACTATTTTTGAAAAGAAACATTGTGTAGATGATACTTTTCATTTAATGTACTTATATAATTATAACTCAATAAAAAAGTTGATTCAAATATTTGATTAAATATATTTTATTTAATAGAATCAACTTTTTTATTGAGTTATAATTATATAAGTACATGTTTTTTATTTTAATTAAAATGAAAAAATATATAAACAATTTTATGTTGGCAGATAAGGTAGTTTATCCAAAGAACTAATTAATAAGCTTAAAAAATAAAATAACTATGCAAAAAATATTTAGAAAAAAATATCTTTAATTTAAATTTAATGTATTTTTCAAGTAAATTTATATAGAGGATTTGAACTCAGACTTTCAAACCCTTTCAACTATGGCCACATGCATGCAGAAAAAATAAATAATCACCAATGTATGTATTTCTTACTAAACCAGCACTCATCAATTGGTCCAGATTATTATCTCCCATACATATATATAATCAGTGCTAAGTTTATATTAAGATAGCAAATCCTTATACTTTAATGGACAGGCTTCAATCTACTCCAACTCTTCAGCCATCCATACCATTGAAAATCTGATGATAGAATTCCCAAATCCCATGCTGATGCCAATATTCTTATTATTCCCATGTTGACCTCAAGGCACTCTGACCTCTCATATATATAGGACAGTATCCATTTTAAATACAAGTAAATTTATATATTAAAAAAACAAATTAAATTATGTGTTTCACTTAATTCTAAATTACAGTGAAGTTGCAATCAAGTGGTAGTAAGACAGCAGCCAAATGTTTGGTTTTACACTTGAATATGTCATTGTACCAAAGCAATGCAAGAATAAATAAAATTAAAAGATTTATATTGGCTGTCCCATACCTAGAAGAATAACTATCCCACAGATTAATTTGGTCTAGAAAGAATCTATTTATATTGCAGAAAGACCATTGAAGCACCATTACCCAAAACCATGGACTATCAATTGCATTATGAAATTATTGAATTCCAGTCAACAAATAACTAAGTCAAATTAAAATTCAATTGAATGTTTATATGGACTTGATAAAAAGGACATTTCTAATTACTGAGATAAATCTGTTATCACAATATTTATTGTTGTAAGCTCATTTAAATCTGATTTATTTGCTAGTATAAAGTTATTTATATATATTTTTTTAATTTTAATTAAAATTAGAAACTTTACTAAATAAAATGTATTTAAGAAAATATTTGAAATATCTTTGCTTTTTAAATTATGATTGTATAGGTATAATTATATGAAGAAAATGCCTAATAAAGTTTAAATACAAGCAAATATAATTTCTATTTTTTGATTTCCCAGTTACTTATTGTTATTAAGTATTTTTTTTTCTTTATAAATCTTCACACCTATAAATAGCATAAACATCATAATATATAAGGAGATCCAATAGTTTATGACTTACCTCTAAATTTAATATGGAAGAATAAATTATGTTAAGGGAGAAACAGTCAATCAATGGCAAATAAACCCCATCATAAGTCAAATATTATCTTGAAATAAGTGTATTATAATGTTTAATTATCTCACTGAGAAATTAATTCATACTAACATCAAAAAAGTACAATAGTTAAATTATCAATTTAATCAATTTTTAAACATGTATAAAAATATGAATTACAAAGAAATCAAGTCTTTGTCACATGACCTAATTTAACAAGCTTGTAATACAAATGTTGTATATAGAGCTTGCAAATAAGCTCTTAATAAGCTTTGCAATCTAATGCTTGAAATCCTAGCATCTCACTGAGGAAGCCAGTAGCAGAAACTGGTCTGGGGTTGGGGATGTTCTGCAAAGCTTTTTAAGAGATTATTTGCGAGCCATATATATAACATAATATTATGAATGTATGTTAAAATATATATTTATACACAAATATCCAAGCATTCATATTTTTCAATGTATTTATTATGATAATTAATAATGTCTTGACAATACTCACATAATTGTTTTTTAAATCTGGATGTCTGTAGTCAACACCTAAAAAAAAATTAAAATCAAGTTATCAACCACACTGCATTAGAGTAATAAATGGTATAATAATGAATCTGCTAATTATTGAGATGATTCCAGAAGAAAATTGTATGTGTGTGTAATTCAAAAGCAATCACTTTCTTAAAAAAGTAAATAACTAGAATATAGTTCAGATAGTATAAAAAGTTTAGTTATTAATATATTTTGCTTTTATTAGAAAAGAAAATCTTAATATAAATATTATAATAGAAAAAGTAAGCTGGGATGTGTTTTTGAACTGAATATTATATATTAAAATGAAAAGCAAGTTTTTACTTTTTAAATTCATCATTAGTAATAAACTAATTAGACATCATTTAACTTTCTTTGAACATTAATTAAAATAAATTAAATAATCAATTTAAATAAGATTGAAATAAACAACTAATGATAATTATATTTTTGATATTTATCTAAGACTTTTAACTCCATTGAGACCTTCTCAAGATATTTAATTATAAACAGGCAAAACTCTCCATACAAATCACATGACCAATTAATTATATTCACTTATCTACTAGACATTATTCACATTAAATTATACTTTACTACATATACTCATACATTATAATCAAATAAATAAATAAATTTAAATTTTAACATCTTACATATATATGTAATTTACAATATATAATTAAATAACTTATAAAATATAAAAAGATAATAAATATTTCATCTTTAAAAATACTATTTACATTAATTTCCTATATCTTTCAACTATTTAATAAAGCCACTTTCCTCCCAATTTTGCTGTACTTAACCATATTTACACATTTATCCAAATTTTCTTGAATATATATTTCATAATACATTCTCTTATGATAATCTTTTATATACTTCATAGCTTTTATACTTTCTTCACATTTCATTTTATGCTCTGTATCTAAAAATGCAAATATGGTCCTGATCTTATATGTTTTCTATTAATTGCTCTATCATGTTCCTTACCTCTCTCAATTGTTGTTTTTCCCATCTGCCCTATACATACTTTATTACATTTTCATATCCAATTTTATAAATCATTCCTACTTTACTATTAATAACATTTAACTTTTTTGCATTATATAATCACTTACCCAAAGACTTATTATTTCTCCAAGCTATTTTTACATTATTTGATAATCTTTCTTTCATTAATTTTTTTATTCCCATTTACTATCTTTATATACTAATATCATTTTTCCTATCCATCTTATCAAAAATCCTTGTCCTTTCTTTTATAACCCATTTCTATATAATCATTGTCCGTATTTAATTTCTGTGCATATGCCTCTTTCTAATACAAGATTTTCCTATCATTCTTTAATTTAAATCCTTTTAAAACTCCTATTTTTTGATACCATGGCTGATACAACTTTGGATCAATCAATCCTCCAATCTTTTTATCCTTAATATAATATTCAATAATTATTTCAATCTTCATTTCTCTTCTTAAAAAACAACTAAATATTTTAATCCATTTTGCTTTTTCTCCATTGCAAACTTAATACCACATTTATTCTTATTTAATTCATTAAAAGCATTAACAGTAGGAATAAGTATAAAGATAGTAAATGGCTGTCTATTATGTATTCAGAAAAAGTACATAAAAAGTTAATGAAAGAAAGATTGCCAAATGATATAAAAATAGGTTGGAGAAATAATAAGTCTTTGGGTAAGTGGTTATATAATGCAAAAAAAGTTAAATGACATTAAAAGTAAGATGGAGTTGTTTTATAAAATTGGATATGGAAAATATAATAATGTATATATAGGACAGCAATAAGAACAGCAATTGAGAGAGGTAAAGAACATGATAGAGTAATTAATAGAAAACATGAGATCAGGACCATATTTGCATTATTTAGATAAAGGGATAAAATGAAATGTGAAGAAGAAAATATAAATGCTATAAAGTATGTAAAAGATTATCATAAGAGAGTATATTATGAAAAATATATAAATGTGTAAATATGGTTAAATGTCCAGCAAAACTGGGAGGACATTGGGCTTTATTAAAAAGTTGGGAGATATAGGAAATGAATTTAAATATGTAAATAGCATTTATAAAAATAAAATATTTATTGTTTTTTTTATATTTCATAAGTTATTTAATTATTTATTGCAAATTATATGTAAGATGTTAAAGTTTGTTAAATTTATTTGATTATAATGTACAAGTATATGATATAAAGTACAATTTAATGTATATAATGTCCAGTAGATAGAGTAAATATAATTAATTGGTCATGTGATTTGTATAATTACATATCTTGAGAAGGTCTCAATGGAGATGAAATCTGGTTAAATAAATATTAAAATATAATTATCATTAGTTGTTTATTTTAGTCTTATTTAGATTATTTAATTTATATGAGTTACAACAATGTAGACAAATAAATTATATTGAATATTTGATTGTTATAGTTATTAATTAAAATAAAATAGCTCAAATATTTCAGTTAATAATAGAAATAAAAGTTAAATTTAGAGTGAGGAAGACAATAATCTTAATGGGCATAAGTTCAATTGTATGTTCTGTATGGTATAATTTCAGAGTATAAAGAACTTTGGAATGAAACTCAAACTTTCACATCAGATACTTAAGCATCACCTTATCTCCTAGTGACTAATCTTTTTTAAAGCTTTTAATATATTTGATTATATGCCTTTTATTGTTAAACTCGGCTACTATTTTATTTTTCAGATTTCTTTCTGTAAAAATGTAGGGGGAAAAATATTTAATACAAATATATAATGATCAGTCAACAATTAATATTCCATGAGCATAAAACTAAAAACCAAGAATTCAATTACACAAGCTTTTAACCAAATATTTTATCAGTTAAAAATATATATAATTACTATGACAATAATGGTAGGTCGGGATTTTGAAAAACCATTGTTTTTTTTTGTTTTTTCATGTGTCATAGCATTGGCCAGGAAGTGAACCCACTAACCCAGGACAATGGCTTGTAAGGCAGCTGTGCTGACCTCTCGACCACCAACGCTTGACAAAGGAAAATCATTGTTTTGCTAGTATTTATGCTTTTTAACAGATGTTATTTTATTATTTTGTCAAGCCTGAGGTAGCTTCCAGAAAACTCTCCTTAATTTCAGCCATGCTGGTAAGCAACAAGCTGTAGTTTTGTCAAGCGTTGTTAGCCGAAAGGTCATCGCAGCCGCCTTGCAAGCAAGTAGTTGGTTGCAGACGGTTGTGAGTTCGCATCCCGGCCAATGCCACGACATATGGAACAAGCTGTAGTTTTATATTTATTAAATTTTAGATATATTTTTACTTACCAACATAGTATTGTCAAAAATTATTTAATTTTTGGTTTCGGAAAATTTAATATATTTTATTCATTTTATTTTGTTTCTATTAGATATAATTACATGTATACAAATAAAAAACAATTATTTAAACTTTTATAATGATTTTGCATAACCTGCTGATTCTGAAAAAAATTAATAATTATTATTTAAAAAGAATTTTCATTCATACTATTTTAATCTGCATGGATTAATGTAATGGCAGAATGACTGGATCTGGAGCTCAAAGTAGGTAGATTGCAGTTCAACTCTGCATAACTGGTGCTCAAAATTCATTTGAACTTCCAAACAAGAAACCAGATATTTTTTATTTTTATTAATTCCCCTTTTTTCTTCCAAAGAGTAAGCTTGTGGTTTAAGACTTGTAGAGGTCCCTACTATCACATTTTTATATGCATGTGCTTGAGGCTACAGCCACAATGAATATTATTAATATAAATTGTAAAAAATTGATATTATTTTGAATTTCATATTTTCAAATCTTTTATATCCATTAAATACATTTTTTGTTTAAACTGTTCATTGTATATTAAAATTTAGAATCTTTTTACAAAAATAAAAGTGAAAACAATTTTTTGGAAAAATCAAAAAGTTTTCATTTAATTTTATTTAATGTACAGATTCAAATATATATTGTAATGGTAATTTTGGTGAAACAAAGATGACAAATATATATACGGTCAATTTTGACTCAAGATAAAATTTAGATTAAATTGTATTAAAATTCGAAAAAATGACAAAATTCTAATATATATATATAAGAATATTAAACAAACCTCTGTAATGACGATGATAATGATTTATAATCTAGCACTGAAAGTTAGCTAAATACAAGTCCTCCCAAAAGTATTTTCTTTTCCAGTTTCAATAAAATAAAACAAAAATGAAACTCTCAGATGCCAAACCTTCTAATTAGAAAGTTTACTTCAGGAAAACTTATTAATACACAATCATCATCATTTACAAATTATCACCATCCTGGCATTCTCATGATTGTGGATATTACTAGCATATTGTTAAAAACAATGTTTGGATTGAATTAGATAGGGTTGTAATGAAATAACTTAACAATTTATTAACAATATATAAAATTGTTGTTTATTATATGTGCAACTATTACTAGATATAAAAAATATTAAAGATAATCATTAAGGCCTTAGAAGAATTATATTGATACTGAGTGAAAAGTTGAAGAAAATTAAAACCATGGTTTTGTGCCAAAAATCGTTCTTTTCCTATATTTATGAATGAATCCCATTAGTTTCTCCAAAGATGCTAATAAATTCTCCTGGGACAACTATTGATGTTAGATGGGATATACAGGAGCATTGGTGGTAGTGTGTCTGATATTTTTATGGCATGGTCCACTTCTTTCCTAATGGTATGATTAAAGCAGGAAATGGCTATTTTTATGAAATTTTCCTTGGATCCAATTACTAGATGGTCTTTTATTATATAAAGTCATCATATTTCCTGTTATAAATGTAGTAGTGAAAAATATAACAAAACAATCAGCAAGATATGTTTATCCATGTTACTGTGAAAAACAGCAGTTTTTCTCCTCTACGTGGAGTTACTGCAACACTGCTTCTTGAGTTGAAGCTTCAGATAAACTAAAATGGACTAGATTGTTAAACTGAACTGAACTAGCCCAAATTGTTTGTTTCAAACCTATTTATACCCACTTTCTGTTATGCACACCTATTGCTGTAGTCAGGATGTTTTCCAAACAACAAAGTTTGTCACCAGCTAGTTATAAAATTTGACATCTGCTTTTTTACATGTTTTTTGAAAAAACACTTTCTTCATTTCTTTTACAACATGTGGAAACAAATGATTTTGCAGATATTTTAAAATTACATTATTTTATAATTAAGTGAACTCTGTTTATTTAATTAGTTAGTGATAGGAAGAAAAAATCATTACTGACTTTTACAATTTTTTTGCTAACTTTCCCAATTTTATTACTAACTCCAAAATTTTAATAACATATTTAGATTTGCCATTTTTAAAAAAAAAATCCATTCAAAAAAGACAAATGAGAAAAGACACAAAATGCTTAAGATTTTTATAACTAAGTAATTCAAATCTTGCATGTATCAAAACTAATTTTCTTTTTTCCTTTTTCTCACATATTACAAAGTAACTTCATGAAATATTTAATAATATGATTAAATGCAGAAACTAATTTTTTTTAAAAAAATTCTACATCAGTGTATCCAAGTGATATGTATAGTAGATGCACGCATAAACATGGTGGTTTAAATATTTATTACTCAATTTATGTTTTTTTATTAAACAATTTTTATGCAGTTTTGAAATATAGATAATTCAAGCTGCTATCAGATTTGTATTAGTTACAATATATATAATACTTTGAACAATTAATGCAATAGAAGAGTAGCAAACACTACAGCTCAAAGTCTATGGATCACTCTACTTTGTTGTTTCTGGTGCTCAAATTTCTTATAAATTCTCTAGCAATAAAGCATTCAATTTTTTACTTTATGGAATAATTAATGTTTGCATTATAGAAATATTTATAATTAAACAGATTTCAAATTTACATGCCAACTATCCACAATTCTCTCACTATATATTTTAAAAACAACTTTTACTCTTCACTTACAATATATATGTGCTTCAAGCTCTCTTTATAAACAAAAGTTGCTTGTGATAGAGTGAGAAAATGTGCTGGAATTTTATACTAATAAATATTTTACATTTGAGTTTAATTTCCATTTGCAATCAGTCAGTAAATATACTTGTAAAAAAGTTATTTATTTATATATTACATGTAGAGCTTGCAAAACAAACTCTTAACAAGCTTTGCAGAATACCCCCAATATCAGACCGGTTTCTGCTACTAACATCCTCAGTGAGGTGCTAGGATATTCAATCATTAGATTAAAAATACTAGGACAAGCCTAGCACTTTATATAATGGGGGTATTTTACACAGCTTGTTAAGAGTTTGTTTTGCGAGCTCTATATATAACATTTGTAAACATGAGCTTAGTAAATTAAGTCATGTGACATCTGACTTGATTTTTTTTTTTTTAACTTATATATTATAATGTTCAGATTCAGCATACTTCATAATTTATATTTCTTTTTATTTATATAATTTATAAAGGTACCACTTGACTTTAACTATCAGAAAATATTTAAAACAATATTTTATTTCACAGTACAATGATCAGCACCATATAAAATACCCATTTGTAATACCAGGCTAAATCACAAAGACAAGTTGAGTTCCTCCTGATAAATGAGGATTTACAATCTTACATTTGAAGAAATTAACAAATTATACAACAATAGTTTCATTATAAAATATAATTATTAATTGATATACACTTTATTTTCTTTTAACAAAATTTTGTGTATAATCTTATTCTATATGCATGCAGTAAAACAATTATTACACATAAATGTCCAAGGTTTCATTACTAAGTTCAATTTTAGGATATAAATATTAGAGTTCATTCACTGTGTAGTGAATCCCAACTTCAATAGACTTAAAACACAACTCTATGCATGTATGGACCCATGAATTTAAATATTTCATTTCTTTGATCCAAGTTTCCTAATACCAACACATACATATATCCTATATGAGATGGCCATCAATGCTCTTTGTATAACAACAACTATAAGAAATATTTTTTTTAAGATTCTAATCCTAATTCAATAACAATAACTATAAGGGTGGTCTTTTTGGTCCTACTCCTAATTCATTATAACTACAATTTATACAAGGATGACTCATTTTGAGACCAATCTCTAATTTATTAAAACTAGGTAGAAATGTATTCTCCCACATGGATACAAATATATGTAGACTATTTGATAGTGAATAAACAACTGCATATACATAATATAAATTTATCTACATAAAATCTAATTCTCAGGAATAAAAACCTAGGATAAGTTATAAATAAATAGGTGCTAGATATAGTTACATCATTAACTATGACTACTTAAGATTTGGACAATTTCTGTGAAATCATTGCATTGTCATTATTTTTTTACTCTTTTCTTTTAAAATAATAGATTTTTTACAAAGTAACATATACTTGCATATATTAAAGAAAATTCTTACAATATTATTCACTTCAAAAACTTCTATAATAAAAGAGCAATTTTTTTCTTTGTTTCTTTTTTCAACTGACAATTTCTATACATAATATCCAGATCACAAACATTAAATATAAATGCAAAATGATTAGGATAAACTCAGCAATCTTTTAAACAAATCTTATTAAACAAAATAGCTATCATTTATTTCTTCTTTGTCATAAATATTAAACAGCTCATATGGGGTTACAAGATGCTTGCAGAAGTTCCATCTCTGCTATTTAAATTAAGCATTGTTACACATTTTCATTAGTTATTTGAAATAATGTGTTAAGCATTTGATGTCCAGGTTAAATTAATCATTACTGGCATTCTTTTTTATTCACAAAGCATAGTAGAGGTCCAATGGGGTTTCAATGAAATAATATCTCAGTCTAAATAAATAAGACAAGAAAATTTGATTTATATAAATTTTAGTTGTCTTTTATTTGAACAAATTGTTTCAGTTCTATTTTTTTTTAAAAAAAACAAACAAATTTGCATATCATTTTGACTGCTTAAAGAAATTTTTTTTATTGAAATGAATAATAAATTGTTAATTTCAAATTTTCAAACTTAAAAACAATAAAAATGATCACAATTTATTTTTTCTCTTCAGAATTTTCATTTACTAATTTTGATTTTTAAAATAATTACAGGAAAGAAATAAAAAAAATTCTCTTCATTAAATTCTCAAAAGGTTTGCTAAACAATTTTAATTTGAACTTTTCAGCAAGATAAATAAATAATGTTTTAAAAGAAAAAATAATAAGATTTTAACATTTTTGTTAAAATTTTTGTTTTAATTGATTAGACATTAGTAAATCCCAGAGAGAATAATATTGGAAATAAAATTAAATTAATATATTTACAATAATTTTAACTTAATTATTATTGAATTAAGTGAATTTTACTTAAATTCTAAATTAAATTACATTAATTTAATTAAATAAAAAAATTAAGTTAAATATAATTAGTATTTGTCTGAAGGTTTGTAATGATAGTATATTATAAGATGTGATATGTTGGACTATTTCCATCATTTATGAGTGTATGTTGAATGTACAGAAAATTTTAAACTTTATTTAAACTTTCCAAATACAAACAACTTGTTAGTAATAACACACAAATAGACAATACAGGTTAGTAATTACACAACGTTTTGAGTAGTATTATTCTCTACTCTTCTTCAGGTGTTGCTAGCCTATATGCACAATGACAATATTAGCTTAGAAGTTGAACTCACATCTTTAGATTCTTGAGTATTGAATTTAAGGCAAACACTCTACCAACAGAGCTATTCTGTCAAAGGCAACATATAGTAGAAATTTGATATATTTATATATGAGGGTTGGTTCAAATCCTCCTGAGTTCAATTTTTTTTATAATAAGGCTAATTATTTTTTTTTTATTTACTTTTTCCTAAGAGCAAGATTAATTAGAGGCTTCCATACATTGTGTATTGCCACACTGGGTTGACTTATAGGATTATTTACCATTGTCATATGAGCAGGTTCCTTAAATTTTCTTCTATGCATTTTTTCCTCTTTATCCAATATCTCTGTATTTTCCCACTTAAGCATATGGTCATTAGTACATACATGATCTGCTATGGTGGACACATCTTTTTTCTCTTTTAACCATGTATTTCCTTCCACATTCACGTGGTATTTCATAGATACAGTTTTTGTTTTTTAGCATTTCCAGTTTAGGCTTAGTAGAAGTATTCCTCGAAGTGTGGTATGGCTTTGGAAAGCAGTTCTAATGTTATATTGACTGCAGATTTTCTTTAATTTGTCCACCATTCCTGGTATGTATGGATACACTACCATACCAATAGCTGTTTTCTCTTTTGGTGTCTCTTTGTGTTGTCTATTGAAGGTTTTCCTGATGACTGCTGATGGATAACCATTCTTCATAAGCATTTGTTCTATGTGAATCTTTTCTTTTTCCAAATCACTGGTTTCTGAACAAACCTCCTTTGCTCTGTTCCATAGTGATAGTACAATTCCTTGTTTAGTGCTTCTTGTATGATTGGATGTATATGCCAAGTATTTGCCAGTGTGTGTTGGTTTCCTATACACTGTTGTTTTTACTTTGCCCTGAGGAAGTCTTGTCACAAGAACATCCAAGAATGCCAATTTTTGTTCTTGTTCTGATTCCATCGTGAATTTAATTGTAGGAGATATGTTGTTAATGTGCATCCAGAATGACTGTAATTTTACCTCACCATGTGGCCATACCACAAATGTATCATCAACATATCGAAGCCACACTTTAGGTGGACATGGAGTAGTATTTATGGCTGTGGTTTCAAATTCTTCCATGTAAATGTTGCTGAGCAAGGGTGACAGTGATGATCCCATGGCCATCCCTTGATTTTGTTGGAAGAATTCTGAGTTATATTGAAATGTATGTTGTTACACAGAATGTTAATAATTCCATTATACTATCAATAGGTAGAACTGTTCTAGTTTGTAGACTATTATCATCATATAACCTTTTCCTTACAATAGACAATGCCTCATCACATGGTACATTTGTAAACAGACTTTCCACATCAAAGCTTACCAATATGTCAGTTCTTTCCATTTTCATGTTCCTGACTAATTCTACAAAGTGCTTAGAATCC
Organism: Epiperipatus broadwayi; assembly: GCA_028023455.1. NCBI lineage: Eukaryota > Metazoa > Onychophora > Udeonychophora > Euonychophora > Peripatidae > Epiperipatus > Epiperipatus broadwayi. Next base: position 6,223,208 of record JAQFVV010000010.1, read on the forward strand.
CTGATGAAAGACTGTCCTATATGCCAATGGACTAAGAACTTCAAGAAGATACCTTGACAAATTTTGACTTGGTGATATTTCTAGAACTAAGAAGAGGTCTTAATGGAACATTGTCTTTATGGATTTTAGGCAGTCCATACAGGTGAGGAATCTTGCTGAAATATGAAGTTAATTTTCTTTTTTCCGAATCACTGAAATACCTGCGATGCTTCCAGAGTAATGCTTGTAGTTTTACTTCTGTATTTGGAATTGGATTTTTGACTACTTTTTTGTATTGGCCTGCTGTGAGAGGGCCTTGAATTTTGTTATCATAATCAGTTTTATCCACTACAACTGTAGTGTTACCTTTGTCAGCAGGAAAAATAATTATAGATGTATCCTGTTTGAGAGATTTAATAGCTTTCCTCTCATCACATAAAATGTTTGACTTCTGCTTGTGCACTTGATATCTTTCAAGTGTCTTTTTTACTCTCCAGCGCAACTCTGCCGCTTCTTCTGGAGGCAAGTTTTGGGTCACCTCATCAGTGGCTGACATTATATCCAATAATGGGACAGTAGATGGTGTAATGGCAAAATTCAAACCTTTTTCAAGAACTGATAATTCCCAATCAGTAAGTTGTTTAGAACTAAGATTTTTCACTGATGATGAGGTTAGACTAGTTGCAGTATTACTTTTGACTTGCTCATGTAGATTTACAAGCTTCTTCTTCTGAAGTCCTTTTATCCTTCCATGTAACTTACAATATGATCTGTTTACTGCTTGACAAATTCTTGAGACATCTTCATCTGTAACTTTGTTTTATAGAAACGATTCCACATTTCTAATAGATCGCAACGTTTGATACTTGGTAAACTGCTGAACCATTATACTTTCTCTCAATAAGGCCTCATTTGCTCTCTGAATAATTTTCTCAGCTCTCTTGGAGGAAATAGGCGGTTTTAACTGCAAACCCTTAGGGATAATCCCTTCTGATTTACATTTACATAAGATAGTTAAATGATTTTCTACTTTAGCCAGTTTTAGACATAATTTTTCATAATGTCTAAATTTCAACATAGCATCGGGTCCATACCGAGTACTTAGTATTTGTCGAAGGTTTGTAATGATGGTATATTATAAGATGTGATATGTTGAACTATTTCCATCATTTATGAGTGTATGTTGAATGTATAGAAAATTTTAAACTTTATTTAAACTTTTCAAATACAAACAACTTGTTAGTAATAACACACAAATAGAAAATACAGGTTAGTAATTTACATGGAAGAATTTGAAAACACAGCCACAAATACTACTCCATGTCCACCTAAAGTGTGGCTTCGATATGTTGATGATACATTTGTGGTATGGCCACATGGTGAGGTAAAATTACAGTCATTCTGGATGCACATTAACAACATATCTACAATTAAATTCATGATGGAATCAGAAAAAAGAGCAAAAATTGGCATTCTTGGCTGTTCTTGTGACAAGACTTCCTCAAGGCAAGGTAAAAACAACAGTGTATAGGAAACCAACACACACTGACAAATACTTGGCATATACATCCAATCATACAAGAAGTACTAAACAAGGAATTGTACTATCACTATGGAACAGAGCTAAGGAGGTTTGTTCAGAAGCCAGTGATTTGGAAAAAGAAAAGATTCACATAGAACAAATGCTTATGAAGAATGGTTATCCATCAGCAATCATCAGAAAAACCTTCAATAGACAATACAAAGAGACACCAAAAGAGAAAACAGCTATTGGTATGGTAGTATATCCATACATACCAGGAATGGTGGACAAATTAAAGAAAATCTGCAGTCAATATAACATTAGAACTGTTTTCCAAAGCCATACCACACTACAAGGAATGCTTACTTCTACTAAGCCTAAACTGGAAATGCTAAAGAACAAAAACTGTATCTATGAAATACCATGTGAATGTGAAAGAAAATACATTGGTGAGACCTGTCGCCTTGTTGAACAGCGATTGAAGGAGCACAAACTAATGGTTAAAAGAGAAAAACAGATGTGTCTACCATAGCAGATCATGTATGTACTAATGACCATATGCTTAAGTGGGATAATACAAAGATATTGCATAAAGAAAGAAAAATGCATAGAAGAAAATTCAAGGAAGCTGCTCATATGACAATGGTAAATAATCCTATAAGTCAACCCAGTGTGGCAATACACAATGTATGGAAGCCTCTAATTAATCTTGCTCTTAGGAAAAAATAAAAAAATTATAAATAAAAAAATAGTAATAATAATTGGCCTTATTATAAAATATAAAAAAAAATTAAAGGACTCAGGAGGATTTGAACCAACCCTCATATATAAATATATCAAATTTCTACTCTATGTTGCCCTTGACAGAATAGCTCAGTTGGTAGAGCATTTGCTTTAAATTTGATACTCAAGAATCTAAAGGTGCAAGTTCACCTTCTAAGCGAATATTGTCACTAAGCTGTATTGTCTATTTGTGTGTATTGTCACTAAGCTGTATTGTCTATTTGTGTGTTATTACTAACAAGTTGTTTGAATTTGGAAAGTTTAAATAAAGTTTAAAATTTTCTACACATTCAACATACACTCATAAATGATGGAAATAGTTCAACATATCACATCAAATATAATTATAATTGGTTAATTACATTAATTTTATTTTATTTAAATTAAATTAATAATAATTGTTATTTAATGTTAATAATAATTTTAATACTTTTAAAAATAATTATAATAAAATTTTATTTTTATTAAATTAAATAGCATGCCAAACTTAAGGCACATCATAAATGCAATCATCAATATTTCAGATGCACATCTGCATAAGTGCTAAAATAATTACAAAAATAATTTCTACATCAAAATACTGAAATTGGTATATCTGGTACTATCATTAAAATAATTAAAATCTATAAAGTAAGTAAAGTATGTAGAATTTAAATGTGACTTTTATGATTTTATCACCAAGTAAATAATTATACAGAGAACAATCTGAATGTCTGCACACACACACATATATATATATTGTAACGAGCACAGACGTTCGTTACATTGTTTTTTTTTTATATATATTATTAAACAAGTTAAAATAAAAAGTTCGCATTTAAAAACTTTCTTTAAAAATTAAAAATTGAAATTAAAATATCGTCTTAAACTCTTATATATTAAGTCGCACAGATAATAAAAAATTATTAAAATAAAATTTTTATTAAAGAAAAAGGTATTTTTAAAACTAAATTTTAAAAAAGATTTGGAGATAAAATTATATCTTTAAATTTGTCTTGAAATATATTTTTGATTTGGAAAACAGGGTAATTAATTAGAAATGGAAATGATTGTTAATTAGTTAAATTAAAACCAGCCTTGAGCATTTAAATGTAATAACCTCAGTCAGATAGAAAAAAAAACAATAGAAACTGATTAGCCAATGAAAGAAATCCATTTGGGAAATCGGACCTCAGCGAAAGAATCATCACTCCATGACGCAATGTTAATTCAATCCTTGACATTAATATAAAAAGGACAGGTTTTGAAAGCTTGGTAGTTAGTGAATGAGAAGTGATTGATTATTGACGATGTAACAGCTAGGTGTTAGTGCTGAGGGATTGAAAAAGACGACAGCTTCAATCCCTTAGTTCTGTAAGAAAGGAAGAAAAATGGGCCATCGTTTTTCATTGAGGACCAATTACACTAAAAAAATAAAAATCTCCAAAGGATAAATAAATCGATCAACCGGATACAAATCTTCGGACAGTGGGAATTCACGTCAAACGCAAGGAATATAGAAGATGAACTATTTCAATAACCGTAAGAACTTTAAAATTTATGAACAGTAAATTAAAAACTTTCCAGATTTAAATGATTTCAATATTATTCTATCTGACCAACATTATTTTATTAATTAGTTATAATTTTATTTAATGTATTTAATTTGTAAAATCATTTCCATTTATTTATTTATTTATTTAATTTTGTTCTTTAGTTTTATTATGATTTCTGTTTTCCGTTAAATAAATTATAAAAAATGTTAAACTTAAGTCGGCGTGAATGGCTGTATCGATTTGTAAAGATATATTAAGGAGGGTAATCTTGGGTTGTTCATTTCGTAGTTGAATTGGTTCAATGGATTGGATATATTTTGTAATTAGTAGGTGTAATATGAGATCCCACGGGCAGGATTATAGATATACGCCACACACCCTCTGTTTGCCTATGGATGGGTTTGTAAGTCGGCAGAATACCGCAGCCCATTCCTATGGAGTTTTTAGTTTATTGATCTACTTGCCCACAGATGTCACATCCCTGTGTGAGATCAATGTCGTTTCTATTTCTACATATTGTTCAGATGTACATCCTGACAATATTGTTGTGTTGTCATATCATGTACATTGAATAATGAATGTATCAGATGGATTGCAGTTGATAAATTTCTAAGGTTAAGTAGGGATAGAATATTTTATTTTTAAATGAGATCTATGTAGTCGATTCAGGCTGATCCTAAATAAAACTATTAAATTTAAGTTGTTTATAGACCTATGATTGTTTACGTAACTATGTCTTCTATTTGATCAAAATATATAGACATTCGATAAATAATGATACCTTACGGTGAGTATCTAAAAATGTATTTATTCTTCTTTTAAGTTATTGGGACGTCAAGTATCTTACGATGAATACTAGAGGGTTTCTTATAATCCCTATGCAATTGTCAGTAATCAATATTTTGTATTTTATTTATTTTTTTTGAAATGTTTTTGACGTTGAAATCTATGTAACCGATCTATGAACATATTAAACAGGTTTATAAGCCATCTCAACTTGATTAAAAAGTAAATTTATAATATAATAGTACTAATGTAAATTAAAGTAAAATCAAAGTTAAAAATAATGTTAAATGTTTAAATGTAAATCACTAAAATAATTTTAACCTTATATATATGCATAAATAAATCTGTTGTATGATAATTACTGCAGTGGCTTACTTTATTCTTTTATATACTAGTAAATGATATTATTAAATCTCTATTCCACTGACTAGTGACAATGCTAACGATCTAAATATGTAAATAAAGTGGAACCTAAAGTATGCTACTTTATAAATTTTTCTAGGCTCAAATGCTAGATGGCTTTGGTAGTGTGGGTGGTGCGTCTCCACTTAGGGTTAGTATTACTATTAACAAAATTTAAAATTCAGTTACTATTTTACAAAAATATATAAAAAAAGAATGTACCTAAGGACATTTACGTTAACACCCCTCCCCGAGAATTCTATTTTATTTTATCCATTTTTTACTTATGCAAACAAATTATTTAACTTATTTAGAGGGATTGAGATAAATATGTTCCGATAAGGATTATACGTGTATATTTGAGCCAATTATAAATACCACCAACTTATTTAATGATTAAAATGCTTAAATAGGGTTACCTGAGTAATTCAAAGGTATATCGTAGCAATTTATAAACTTGGGGGGCCTATCACGTTAAAGCGTAAATATATCACAACACAAAAAAATTTATGAACTTGACTTTTTTTTTCAAAATTAGTTTTAAAATTTTTTATATCTTTCTTTATTAATATATACTGGGCTTTTATAAAATTTAAAAATATCCGACTTGTAGCATAAAACATTCATTTGATAAATTTGCTAGGGTATTTGGGTTTATAAGACGGAATTTCACATTATTCCCTTCTCAGGGTCAATCTCTGAGGTAAGCCCACGTGGGCGCCAATTATAACGATCCAAACGAAGTGGGAGATCGCATCGCACCGCACCGCACTACCAAAGGGCGCCATCTAGGCATTTGAGCCTAGAAAAATTTATAAAGTAGGCAGATACGCGCTGTTAGGATTCCACTTTATTTACATATTTAGATCGTTAGCCCATTGTCACTAGCTCAGTGGAATAGCAGAGATTTAATAATATCATTTACTAGTATATAAAAGAATAAAGTAAGCCACTGCCAGTAATTATCATACAAACATTTATTTATGCACATATATATAAGGTTTAAAATTATTTTAGTGATTTACATTTAAACATTTAACATTATTTTTAACTTTGATTTTACTTTAATTTACATTGAGTTACTATTATATTATAAATTTACATTTTTAATCAAGTTCGCACAGATGGGCTTATAAACCTGTTTAATATGTTGCTATAGATCGGTTACATAGATTTCAACGGTCAAAAACATTTCAAAGAAAACATAAACGATCAAAATACAAAATTATTGATTACTGACAATTGCATAGGGAATTATAAGAAACCCTCTAGTATTCATCGTAAGATACTTGCATCGTCACCAATAACTTAAAAGACATCCGAATAAATACATTTTTAGATACTCACCGTAAGGTATCATTATTTATCGAATGTCTATATATTTTGATCAAATATGAAACGCAAAACATAGTTAACCGATAAACAATCCATGCAAGCGTCTATAAACAACTTAAATTTAATAGTTTTATTTAGGATCGAGCCTGAATCGACTACATAGATCTGCATTTAAAAATAAAATATTCTATCCCTACTTAACCTTAGGCAACACATTTCGCAATCAACTGGCGCCAATCCATCTGATACATTCATGTATTCAATGTAGCATGATACGACAACACAACAATATTGTCAGGAATGTACATCTGAACAATATGTAGAAATAGAAACGACATTGACTCTCCACCCACAGGGATGTGACATCTGTGGGCAAGTAGATCAATAAACTAAAAACTCCATAGGAATGGGCTGCGGTATTCTGCCGACTTACAAACCCATCCATAGGCAAACAGAGGGTGTGTGCGTATATCTATAATCCTGCCCGTAGCGGATCTCATATTACACCTACTAATTACATAAATATATCCAATCCATTGAACCAATTCAACTACGAAATGAACAACCCAAGATTACCCTCCCTTAATATATCTTTACAAATCGATACAGCCATTCACGCCCGACTTAAGTTTAACATTTTTTTATAATTTATTTAACGGAAAACAGAAATCATAATAAAACTTAAAGAACAAAATTAAATAAATAAATAAATAAATGGAAATGATTTTACAAATTAAATACATTAAATAAAATTATAACTAATTAATAAAATAATGTTGGTCAGATAGAATAATATTGAAATCATTTAAATCTGGAAAGTTTTTAATTTACTGTTCATAAATTTTAAAGTCTTACGGTTATTGAAATAGTTCATCTTCGTATATTCCTTGCCGTTTGCACGTGAATTCCCACGTCGTCCGAAGATTTGTATCCGGTTGATCGATTTATTTATCCTTTGGAGATTTTTATTTTTTTTTTAGTGTAATTGGTCCTCAATGAAGAAACGATGGCCCATTTTTCTTCCTTTCTTACAGAACTGAAGGGATTGAAGCTGTGCGTCTTTTTCAATCCCCTCAGCACTAACACCTAGCTGTTACATCGTCAATAATCAATCACTTCTCATTCACTAACTACCAAGCTTTCCAAAACCTGTCCTTTTTATATTAATGTCAAGGATTGAATTAACATTGCGTCATGGAGTGATGATTCTTTCGCTGAGGTCCGATTTCCCAAATGGATTTCTTTCATTGGCTAATCAGTTTCTATTGTTTTTTTTTCTATCTGACTGAGGTTATTACATTTAAATGCTCAAGGCTGGTTTTAATTTAACTAATTAACAATCATTTCCATTTCTAATTAATTACCCTGTTTTCCAAATCAAAAATATATTTCAAGACAAATTTAAAGATATAATTTTATCTCCAAATCTTTTTTAAAATTTAGTTTTAAAAATACCTTTTTCTTTAATAAAAATTTTATTTTAATAATTTTTTATTATCTGTGCGACTTAATATATAAGAGTTTAAGACGATATTTTAATTTCAATTTTTAATTTTTAAAGAAAGTTTTTAAATGCGAACTTTTTATTTTAACTTGTTTAATAATATATATAAAAAAAAAACAATGTAACGAACGTCTGTGCTCGTTACAATATATATATTATAAATACAATTATGTCTGAGTTCTAGGATTGCAACAAGTTTACAGACTGTGACAGGAATAAATATATAAAATTAATTTGCTCTATTATTAAATAAGTTCACTAGAAAAATCTACAAATCATTTAAAATACAACTTTGTGATCCACATTGATAAATTCAAGAAAAAAATAATTATAAAAATAATAATATAAAAAATAACTTTCAAATTAAAATAAAATAAATAATTAAATTAATTTTAATAAGAATTATAATTTATATATAGTGACTGCATTTGAGTCTGTAGTCCATAATTAGTAAGTTATTTAATGGGCTATTGGTTAGGCAGAGCTCTGAATCAAGTGTTTTCATTTTTTTGATTTCATGTTTTTGTCTGAAATTCAGTTCTCAATGGACGAAAATCATATATCCAGGATGTCCATGATATCAGTGCTTGTTTGTTAATTATATAGTCTTGAGAGCTGAGTATAATGTTAAGATTAAGGGACCTCAATTTGGTTTATTCATTGATGCAATTAAACTTGTTTCAGTATAGTGTTCATCCTAATCCTGGAATATGTTCTAGTCAGACCCCTGTTAATCCGTCACATACAGAAAGTAACACTACCAAAAATACCCTCCAGTTTGCTGATATTGAAAACAGCCCTGAGAAACTTTTTTTTAACCTTTGCCTTTCACAAAACTTGTTTTAAGACCACTCCTTTCTCATACAGCTTCCTTCCACATCCACTTTCTTTTCTATATTACTAGATATGAAATTGAAAATACCATCTTTTACATTTAAGGTTTGAACTCGGGCTCTAAAAATTCCCAGTTGAACAAATGTATACAAATTACACAGCCCTAAATCCTATCTAAATGCCTAAAGTTTCTATGCCTGTTTCAAGAATTCAACATCACCATCGAGAGTACTGGCCTGATCATAACTTGAATTGTTTTTTAAAAATAATTTACACTGACTTTAATCTGTACACAGTTTTATTCCATCACTGCACAATTACTCTCAATGTGCTATTTGTCGACATCATCCCTGGCCCACCATTATTACAAGGATAATACTATCAACTCTCACTACTCTCCATAAAATCTATTCCTGGTTATCTCACTAGGGAACTTCAGGATAAGCTATGGTGTCTTGTTTTCCAGGTGGCTATACAACTTTCGTTTCTTTTAATGGGTTCTGAGAAGTTTCTCCATTCAGACTCAATTTCTTTCTACAGGAGTCATCATATCTCTCATATATATATATTGTGACCGGACCACCATACAAACCCTTTATTACCTCGGTTGTAACAATTTCCTGATTAGCATATTGTAGGAAGGAACCATCAATTGGTTTTCCCCAATACATATGTCCCCCCTGCTACAACAATATTTCCTGCTCATCAGAGGATGTAGCACCATAGAGACTGGAAATACCTAGAAATTTCTGTGTTTGGTTTCCCAAACAGTGCCATTAGAGTTCCATCTCACTATAACCTGACTTACCTAGGTCTATTTATGCCAGACATAGCTTAGGAGGCATGAAATTCTTGTGAACAAGTGTAATATTATTTGACAAGTAATGCAAAAATGGAGCTGAACAACTAAAATTAATTTTAAGTAACAACAGTTTTATTAACAATGATATTGATAAGTCCTTCCAATAAAGTTCATCATTTATTTCAAATGAAGGCTCATTTCAATTTATCTTGTGTGAAGAAGTCAAAAGGTCTTTTATCAAGTAGATGTCTACCATTACTGCATGAATATTTTTAACTATTTGTTCCACATCATATCCTTTTTAGGTAGGTAAACAGGTAAGATGAGCAATTCCAGATTTGTGAAGCTTTTATAATTCAGTCAAGTATAGATGTGTATTTATACACATAAGTTTCATTATTTTATTCAGACACAACCAATATGCATGTAAGCATTTGTGATTCATATAGCATTTCATTATTTTTAAATTTATCACAGGTAGGTAAACAGGTAATATAAGCAATACCGGATTTGTGGACTATTTATAATCCAGTCAAGTATAAATGTGCATTTATACACATAAGTTTCATTATTTTACTCAGACACAATCAATATGCATGTAAGCATTTATAATTCATATAGCATTTCAATATCTATCACAGGTAGGTAAATAGGTAATATAAGCAATTCTGGATTTGTGGACTATTTATAATCCAGTCAAGTATAGTTGTGCATTTATACACATAAGTTTCATTATTTTATTCAGACACAACCAATATGCATGTAAGCATTTGTTATTCATATAGTACTTCATTATTTCAATATCCATCACAGATAGATAAAAAGGTAATATAAGCAATTCCGGATTTGTGGACTATTTATTTGTCAAGTATAGATGTGCATTTAACACATAAGTTTCATTATTTTATTCAGACACAACCAATATGCATGTAAGCATTTGTAATTCATATAGTACTTCATTGTTTCAATATTCATCACAGATGGGAAACAGGTAATATAAGCAATTCTGGATTTGTGGAGTATTCATAATCCAGTCAAGTATAGATATGCATTTATACACATAAGTTTCATTATTTTACTCAGACACTACCAATATGCATGTAATCATTTGGGATTCATATAGCATTTCATTATTTTAAATTTATCACAGATAGGCAAACAGGTAATATAAGCAATCCCAGATTTGTGGAGTATTTATAATCCGGTCAAGTACAGATGTGCATTTATACACATAAGTTTTATTATTTTACTTAGACATAACCAATATGCATGTAAGCATTTATAATTCATATAGCATGAATATTTGTTATTTGGTCTGCCACAGATGTATATTTTTACATATAGGTTTATCAGCAGTTTCATTTATAATCTTAATTTAATTATTCTGATATATAGCTCAGATATTTATTTTCAGTTGACATAGACATATAAGTTTGTTATCAGTATTTCCGTATTGGTAGAGCATTTATAATTTTGAATATAGAACATAATTAATGTTTTCATATTACTCCATTAATTTTTTATTATAAACTTTGTTATAGAATTAATAATTGAATTATTATTATTTTTAATGCTTACCTTTTGACTGGTTGTTTTCTTTCAATAACAATGGAGCTTGATGAATGGCACTGTAGACTGAGACTGGAGCTTACCCCATGATCGTGGATAAAGAGAAAAGGCAGGCTAACTGCCCATGTTAAATTGTTTCTTCATGGATATGCTAGATCTTTCTCTCTTGCTTTACTTAATAAAACTGATAAAAAACAAACACTCTGATAATCTGAATTTTCCAGTCTATTTATACTTTCTCTGCCCATCAGAATGGATTCACTTCTCATGACCCTTGTTTCAATTGGTGTTGGTGTGTGTTTTCATCCACATTTGTGCCATTTCTCCCAGCTCATTGGCTATTTTTTTGGTGGTAGAAGACTGTTTTCAATTATCTGGCTATATGTTTTTGAATTCCAATTAATTTTAAAATTTCCTTGCCTGGAGCATTGACTTAATTATTTTGCCTTACGAATTATTTTTCTAAAATACAAAATAAACATCTTTTTTTAATGTTTAAATATATTTTTTTTTCTTTTTTACTTTAGTGATTTTCTTTTTTGGATTGATGAATTTTAATAAAGAAAGATTTATACTTTTTTTTAATTGCAGATTTAAATGTATTTGTTTTCTTTTTTCTTTTTAATTTGACCAAATTATCTTTTTTTTCATCGTGGTCAATTTTCATTATTCCTTTGTTTTTTTTAATTTTTAGTTTTCCTTAAACATTATTAGGTCTTTCTTTTTTCTTTTTTAACAACAAATCATGCTAGTCTTTTTAATTGGGGGGGGGGGGATCTTTTGAATATATACATGGAACAGTATATCTGTTTCAATATATATATATATGTGTGTTTTTACTCTTCTTTGCTTCATCATCTAATTGGCTTTACACTGAGCCTATCACTTTTCTCTAGCTTATGCTTACCCTTGATTTAAATGTGGCACATACAACCATTAGCCTGTACAAACAGATAGAATACTCAATTCTGCAAAAACTTCTGAGTCTCTATTCTCAGAGACATACATCATGCTATTTAAACTTAAAGATAAGGTTCTAAATTCTGTTCAGTGATAAATCTCATTAACAAACATAGTCATGTGTGCTATCCACCACTTTTCAGGTTGATAACATTAGTTGATGAAACAAGTGAATTATCATGTACCAATTTACTCTTGACTTGTTTAAGCACATCTGAAAACTTAGATTTATATAGCAACATATGCAGTACATTTAAAGAATACTTAGCAACAAAGAAAAATCTAACACAACAGAACACATGAATACATTGGATATGTCTTATGCTATCCCACAGAGTTTCTCTAGTTCTAAAATTTGACAGAGTAATAAATAACAGATATAATATCATTAAGCTAATTTGTAAGTACTTCAAACTAAAACTACAATCACACAGTATCTTCAAGCCCAAAGTAGACTATTCAGACAGCTATACTCACATATCCCCTTCAGCCCTGCTGACTGCTTTGAAGCAACAACTGTCATCCTTGTCCCCACAGAATGCCTAAATTTTTCTTTTCACACCTCATGTTCAACCACCACATACCTATGTAGTCTAGCTAAATTTCTATCACAAAAGCACAGGAGTTATACCCCATCCCTTTAGTCTCAAACAAAACTCAATCAGATATCCAAATTAGAAACTATCTCCATGGAGCACCTCATTATTAAAATTTCTTGAAAAAGTACTAAAAGAAAAATAGAACTGAAAATTTCCCTCAAACATCACCTATGCAATATGCTAAGAAAGACTCGTCTACAGGTCAAGCATCTCTCCTATTTAAAATGATCTTAAACTAAGTTTAATAGTGGTAAAAATGTGACCCAATGGTTACACAAACTAACATTGAATCCAATCTTGACTCTATCCCTTTTGATATTTTAATTCACGTTTTTAAGCACAATGATACCTCTCATACATTAATCAACCTACTATTGAGCTGAGAAATTTCATATCATTTTCATTTATCTTTAATCAATCTGTGCCCCAAGGATCACCACTTAGTGCCTTATTATTCGAGACATTCAAATTCCACACACTAGTTTATATCATCCCTGCATAGCCTATATGGATGATATCACAGTTTTTTTCATTTCTAAAAAGCAAATATCTATGCTACAAAAAACATTTGGCATTACACTTCCAAATTTAAACTAGTTTATTTTGAACAAAACATCTGCATGGTTCCTTCCCACTGGTAAGCCATTTACAAAAATTGATTTTTGCCATCCTTCTGCTTTTCTTGGATTTCCTTTTCATTTAGGAACCATTGGTATAAGGCTGAAAACCCAAAATAGACTTTAAAATGATGTTGAATGGATGACCACCCCCTCTCCAAAATTTATCTTTCATTATAGCCAAAAGTTTGCCTTTTAATAAACTAATTATTACAAAAGTAACCTACTACTTCCCTATCATTAAGTTTTCCAAATCTTTTAACTTATTTATTTATTCACTTTGTGCAAATTGTTATGATGTAGAAAGAAGGTCTCGGTCTCTACCAAATACCTTAGTTTTTCACCAGCCCAAAATGGACTTATCTTTACTCTAATCATGTTTTCCACATTTAAAAAAGTATACATTTACTAATTGTCCTTACATAATGCTTTCTATCACTCAAATATATCATACACATAACACCCACAGACAGCCCACTTTCTCAACATTGATACTTGTCATAGCTTATATGCTAATTCCAAATTATCTACAACCAAATACTGCTACTAAATGCAGGTAAATCTACATACTGGAGCATCTACAATCTGCTATATCCAAATCCACCTGTTGACCCCCCTTTCTAATGCTAGAAATAAACAACAGCCATCTGACATTATATTTATTCAACATTCAAATATTATTTATCATTACATATATATATCTGCATGACTAATGTGTGTGAAACTTAAACAGAAGTAACTAAAACTTCCAGGAAGCTAACCATCTATTTTTGAATGGTTGTATGACATAAATAATTCTGAAGTTACAATATTTATTTTTTATTCTCTACATATTTAATTGTGATTTTAGAATTATTTATACCAAATTTAATATCAGGCTAATATTCAAATTTCACATTCTATTTCTAACAATATCAATAAATGGATGCTTAAAGAGTAGATAAATGGTCACTCTATTCTTTACAATTTTTGACACATGAGTGTTGTTTATATAGAGAGCCCTAAAGTTTTCATTACTTCTGTTCAAATTTTATATATATATAATTCATAGAAACGTTACCATCGTCCATAATAGCAGTTGTTACATTTTTCCCAGTATAACCTTGGGCCCATGCTGCTTCAACATTTAAATCTAACCGTGGTTTTCCTCCCAAACTTCCATCATTTTTCTGTGAATAAAATATATTTTACATAAATTAAAAAATCGTTTTACTCTTAATAAAATGCTTCAATTTATTGTTACAAGTATCTAAATAGGTACAATATTTAATTTATTTTCCAATATTGTTTTTTAAATACAATTAAGTAGACAGGAATGACCGAAAGATAGAGAAAGAACAAAGGTGGAAAGAAAGAAAATGAAGAGAAAGATTAGGAGAAAAAATAAAAGAAGAGAGGATGGGGAAAAGACCAGTACTATAAATACACACAACACGTAATTTATGTTATATTGCATATTTTGTTCTGCACATTTAATTTTATAATACCCTTTTTAAACGTTTTAATGACATTAAGTTACTATATTTCATTTAATTAAATAAATACATTTAAAAACAAATTAAGTTTAATATACTGAAAGATAGTAGATTTTATACAGTTATTTTGTTTAGTAATTTATTACATATTAACAAAAAAATTGACAAGATGCTTGTATAAAATATATAAGAATATTTTAATCTTTATCAGAAGTTTACAAATTTTAACAAGTGCTTTCAACATTTGATTATATTACTTTAAATATCAGAATTGATTATTAAAGTTTATACATTGATCTATGGAAATTTTAATATAAATAATACCGAATGTATTATAAATAAGTTAAATAATATAAAATTAAATAAAAAAACAGGAAATAATTACGAGTATAGAAAAAATTGTAGCTCAATAAACATACAATATATATATATTAAAAAAACTAAAGCAACATAAACATAGTAAATATTGTAAAAGAAGGTTTAATATTAAAACATTATAATTTGCATTTTAAATATAATGATGATTATTGGGAAAAAAATACAAAGGATGGGTAATGGGATGAGTATATAGTAACTTACTATTTATAAATAGTAAGAAATTAGAAAGTATTATAATTAAAAATAAATAAAGATGCAATCCATTTTTCTAGTGAGCTATGAATAAAATATTACTTTTACAAAAGAAGAATTTGCTTTCAAAGCAAAATATTGAAGTATTGAAAATTTTGCATAGTTTTTTTTTTTTTTTTGCATAGTTGCAATGGAAAAATTAAATTAAAACACTAATGTTGATAAATTAAAAACACAACAATAGAAACCACAGTTATTAAAATTTTAAAAATAGAAATGATTCGTATAACACTGATAAAAATAAAGGTAAATTATAAAAAATAGGTTATCAAAGTATATAAAAATATGGATATAAACTCAGAATTTTCAAATATATACTTTTGAATATATAATAAGAGCCAATAGTAAATAATAATTCTAACAATAACAAAAATATTAAAAATAATAAATAAATATATCACATTCTTCAATAATTTATTAATATTTACTCTCTCAATTTAATTTTCAATAATTTATTAATAAAAATCATATGAAAACATAAAGATTGAATGATCACACACACAACTAGAAATATTAATATCTAATTTTAAAATGAAAGATGAATCGTAGAAGTTGTGATTTGATTTATTATGGACACACTTAAAAACAATTAGAAGAAAGAAGACAAGAACATAGCAGAATAATTAATTAAGGATGATTAATAAGCACTATATATTTATTATTTAATATATTACTATTAAATAAATTATTTTAAAAATGCTAAATCTTTATACTACATTAAATCTTCTAATAGAAAAAAAAAGTGAACAAATTATATTAAGTATAACAAAGAGAAAACTATATATCTGACATATACACTAATTAGTTATATAATGAGTGTGCCAATAGCTCTTAACAAGCTTTTCAGAACATTCCTATTCTCAGACCGGTTTCAAGCTTTGGCTTTCATCAGTGATATATGACACTAATTGTATAATGTTTTGTACTTCTCTCTATACATTTTTGTGTATTATAATTAATATATATTTATAAATAGATGTGTGTATACATTATACACATGTGATTATAAAAAAAAATATCTTTTTATATAAATCTGTATTCATCATTATCACTGGAAATCATTTGTAAATGATTATGGTGATGTTAATTTTTTTTAAAAAGACAAATGGTAATACATTAAAGATGAGCTTTGTGATAACTATTTAAATCAATCAATAAAACAAAAATGCATCCACATATAAAACATACTGATCCAGTACGTATTTTGTGAAGCTTTTTTTTAATTTCAACATTTTGTCTCATTACAGTTTTCAATTGTATTCTGTCTACAGCCATATCTTCCCAATGAAAACAATCAATACTGCAATTCTTTAAAATGTCTTTAAAATAATCTTTATAATGTAAATAGATTTGGTTCCAAATGATCAATTCAATGAAGATATAATTTTACATTAGCAGACTTAATAGTATTACATCCAGCAAGATAAAATTAACCTATTGAATGGTCCTATGATTTTGCCAACATATTTTTTAAAATTTTACAGGACATATCCTTAAATAAAAATTTTCAAATGCCTTTATGTTATATTAAAAGGAGATCCAAATCTCATTTCCATACAATAGTTAGATAAAAACAAACAGATAAGTCCCAGCCAATTGCAAAACAAATTATATGAGTTCCAGATTTCTCTGTATTCTGATAGCATCAAACCATATGAGTCTAAAGTACCTGCATATATAGATATTGCAGGAAATACAATATAAATCATCACATACAAGATAAAGTTAAAAAATTGGTGACCCAAATGAGGCATGATATAAAACATTTACTTGAGATCAGGAATGATTGATAACAGATTGTGTTAGATGATAAAGTTTTCTAAAATTACAGTAGAGACAAATTCAGAAAATCACAATCATTGATTAACACAAAGCATAGAATAATTAAACATACTTCTAGTAATTTAGAGGAAAATTAGAAGTTAAATAAAATAGTAAAGTTGACTAATTAGGAATGTGAATGAATGGATAGTAACGTAGAGCACTGGATGAAGTTGTATGGAGACAGGGTTGAGTATGATTTTATTAATAATATTAGGGATTTATACTAGTTATCATAATAAAGGCATAGGAATAATAAAACAAAATAAGTAAATAAATAAATAATGAGTATGGAAAAGTCTGGATCCCAAAATTGGTATGGATGAAGATTTTGATAACACATATGAAAATATAGAAATAATCTCATCTGAAAAAGAAACCTTAGAAATAGCTTAAAATCTAAGCTTAGTGAATAAAGAAAAACATAAGTACTGTATGCTAATGGAATTTGGGGATCTCATGAAAATAATACTGAAATATATAAGGAATCAAGAACAATATCAAATAGAAAAGCACTAAAAGAAAGTAGACAGACTCAGATAGAAAACAGAATCAGACAGAGATGAAACAGGTTATTGAAGAGATTAAGCAGAATTTGACAATGCCTAAACAAGAATTACAAGAAGTCAAGCGAGAACATATAGATGTTAAAAGGGAGATAATCACTTTTAAACAGAACCTTGCAGAGTTTCGTCAAGAGGTTTGAAAAGATAAAAATAGAACAATAGCAAGTGAGGATTAACTTGGAGAAAATACAAGATAATCTACACAAATCAACAGGGATGAAGTTAATGATTGAAAGTTTAAAAAATAGATTCATCCAAGTTAAAAAAAATCAAAAAGCAAACTTTAGTTTAGAAAATTTAGCAAATGAAAGAAACTTTTAAAAATAAAATGTATTAATGTATTGAGTATACCTTTCTAATATAAATTATTTTAAAAATTATTATAATTATTGTTATATGATGCCAATACTTGTCAACTTTTTATGATATGAATGGCATTTGATTTATTTGTAAAATGATGTTTTACTTTTGATATAACTGTAATATACCTGCTATCATTTTAGGTTTAAACTATAGTCATTGTGTTGTCTTTAACTAGAATAGTATGCAGCATCTACTCATATGGAAGTGAAAACAACACATAACAAATAAATAAACAAAAGCAAGGAAAAATAGTGAAAAGAGACAGTAGAAGTATGGAAAATAATACAGCTCTCCTTATGAAGATTAAATAAAAAAGAAAAAGTTACATAGATTATAGTGTAAAAGATATAACTAAAAGATGAAAAATATTACACATAACTATAGCATCTCGGGTTCTCCTTCCTAAAGTGTTATTATTATAGCGCTATCATCTAATATCGATATGGCGCTACAATATTAGAGAGAAAAAAACTGCTCTTAAGTCATTAGAACCAGGATTTAGTATTACTGCTGTGGCTATTGCATTTTTCTAAAAAATGTATTCATGAATATTCATAATTAGATTATATATTATATTAATTATATAATAAAAATATAAATAAGTAAGCACTTACCAAATACCACTGTAATTTGAAGTATGGATCTGTGGGCTCATCATTAGTTCTTACATGAGCTTTTAATTTTAATGGTTTAAATCCTCTTTTGTGACGAATGAATCCTGTTTGCTGAATTACTGATTTGACCTATAATTAAACAGTAATGATATTTGTATTAAAAAGTAGTAATATTTTTATTACTAAAAATTACTAATTTTATTATGCTAGGGTAAATGATTTACTAGTTAGTAGTCACTGAGCACTAAGTTAAAACCAGCCCATTTCTTTTATTAAAAAATATATCTATGAGCAAAGTAATAATTAGGCAATAAAATAACCAATTGATCTTCATTATTTGTCATTTTATCATTGGCTGCCATTCTATCAAATTTACAGCTACATTATAAAATATTAGTGTCCATTCCTATGAGGTTTAATACAAGGATAGAATGATAGAATTGAGAGCCAAAATGTTCCTGAATTGATTATCAGCCTGTGCTCAACACTTCACCTTCTGACTATCCCCTTTCCCCAACATTAATTTTTTTTAGAATAAATTCTCAGTTGTGTGAGGACTGATGGGCAAAAAATAAGGTAAAAGAAATTAAGTTGTATGATTTAGTCTTTTTATAAAATAGGAACATAGAAATTATTGGAAAAAATACTTATTATTAGAAATTCATATGAACTAAATTTTTTTATCATCTCTTTAATACTAAGAGGTAAAAACATTCTATCTGTATATTATATTTAAATTAAATATTTTCTGTATATTAGGTATGTTATTTAATGTTATATATTGAGTATGCTAATAGCTCTTAACGAAACCGGTCTAAGGATAGGGATATTCAGAAAAGCTTGTTAAGAGCTATTAGCATGCTCACTATAAACATTTGTAGTACAAACTTATTAAATTAAGTCATGTTATATATGACTTGATTTCCTTGCAATTATTGTTTTTCTCTTGAGGCTTTGGAGATTTTATATTGCTAAAATTATTAATATATGGTATATCTGAACTTAGTTCAGTCCTATATGGCTATTTAAGTTAGATAGCTGGATTTGACGATATATGGATGACTGAAAATTTCAGATTTTTTACTTAATAAGTAGACCTGGTATTTTTAAATCTAATATCTGAATGTCCTGATGCTTCACTGATGACAGCCAGAGCTAGAAACCGGTCTGAGAATAGGGGTATTCAGAAAAGCTTATTAAGAGCTATTAGCATGCTCATTACATAACATTTGTATAAGTCATGTGATATATGACTTGATTTCCTTGTAATTAGGTATGTGATTTTCCAATTGTATCTATATATTGCTAAAGTATGTACTATTTACTTCCTGTAATACTTGTTCATCACTATCAATGACTTCTATTACATTTCTTAGTATATTTTAATGCAAAAAATGTCATATTTTTTAATATAAAACTCGGTTTAAGAAATCAGATTTCACAAGTCAAGCCATTTATAAGATGTAAAACTACTGAAAATAAGACCCTTCTTTTTTTGCATTGCATCCATAGATATCTTATACTTACATTTTTTTCTTCAATAAATGCATTTCTTTCAGAAATTAATTTAATATTTATCATTAGATATATACTAGTTTTAATTAAAAGATTTAGAAGGATAATCTTAAAGCATAATAATAGGAGAAATTTTAAAATATATTAAAAATTATATTTTCTAAGATCACAGATGTGAAAAATTTTAGAAAAAAGTAAGTTATTTCTAAAATGTATAACTTTTTTTTTAATATTTCAGCACAAAAGACCAAAAGTATTAGCAATGGAATTGATCCTAAAATCCACATTGCAGAATCTAGTACTCTGGCACCATGATAAAATGCACAGGGCATAAATTTGATTGAAGAAATTTTACTTGCAAAATGAATTTTTACCCCAATTTTATAATATTGCCTATATTATATACAGAACATTGAAAATAACAGAAGATTTCTTGAAAAAATACATTTAATTGAATCATCTCTGTCTCTCTGTATATATATATGACTTAAAGGTAGTTTTAAAATTGTAACCAATAAACTAGTATAAACAATAACATTTGATTTTCCAATGGTTGTTTACAAGGTCATTTCTCAATTCACTTTATTTCACCTTTTTGAACTTAATTTGATAAAATTTGTGTGGTTTAGTGCAATGACAGGGTTCCAAACTCGAGTGTAATCCTCATATTAATTCCAATTTTGGTATATCTAACACCCAAACTTCTTATGAAATCCTGAATAATAAAGCCATTATTCATTTAATTTAATAAAAGATTTATCACAAAAAGATCATTAATGGTTACTAAACTATTTAAATATATAATATAATACCAGTATACACATTCACGAAAGAGTGCAACTATACGTCAGAGTTGTATTTATTAAATAATTTAATCTATTTTCTATAATTCTTTCTTTAAGTTGGGACAAGTGCATATTTCTTAATTTATCACCAAATTATTCTATGTTCATTCAATATATATAGAGAAAATCATATTTACTTCCTTTGAGGGCAATGGCGATTGTCTTAGCAAAAATTGTTGGTCTGGAAGATGATGAAAGATTCCATAACATTTTTACATATGATAATCCATCCTAGAGGTTAGGTAGGTGATTCTAAAATTGAGTGCACAAAAGTTCTTGCTGTTTGGAGTTCCATGATCATTTCACTTGCTTGAAATAGATGGCTAAAATCTCCATAGATAAAGATCAGACAGGTCACAAAATAGCTGTACACTGGGCCGGTTTAATGAATCCACATGATTCTTTTACCCCAGCATTTTGATGGAGTCCATTCTTATTAATTTTTATTAATTAATCAAATCACTTTATTAAAATTTACTTTCCACACTTCTTTCTCTATAACGGTCACTTTTTCGAATCACTACAAAATCAAAAAATATATATAGTTCTTTTCTTTTATCTCTCTTTCACCTCACTTTTTTTCTATCCATATGTCAATGACCATTATCTCAGGAATGCTTTTAGCAGGATCAGGTTACCATTGTCCCAAAATATTTAGTGGCCAGTTCTTGGAATTCTGATGGCAAGTGTAATTAACAGAAATCGCCCATGGCACAACTTGCAACTCCTTTTATTACTCTCCAGCCTCATATATTTAATTTGCTTTCATTAAGAAACATGGGCTACTAATGACATTTTCTCTTCATCTTCACATTAAAATCTATCTGTTAGTAATTAATTCTACACAACATCACAACATGTGCAATAAATATATATGTATATGTTCACACCTTTAAATGGTTAATGTCTTTCACTCACATCCTTTTGAAACAGGGTTCGAATATATATCTATAAATTTTCTCGCATCTATTAATTCAATCCCTAATAACAACTGCAATAAACATTTTTGTAATTATTAGTGCCTTTTACTTCCTTTAGTAACCATTTTCGAACCCAGCTACTGTTACAATAAGTACATTTAATATGCTTAAAATTAATAAGAATTTTTGTCCAAAAATAAGTGTCATCTTGTGTCTCTTAATGCAGATTCACAGTAATTATTGTATACAAAAATAATATTATTTTGTAAAAAAAAAAAAAAAAAAAATCTCATTGATGTTATTAAAACATGAAAAACTCTCTATACATATTGCCACTCAGTACAAGCCAGAGTAATCAATGGATGCCAAAAGCCTTGTGCATAAAATCCCCATCTAGTGTCTACTCATCCAATATCCCCCGATTAGTTTCTAGCTTGTGGTTTTTGTCAGTGAGGAGCCTTGGTCTGAGAGCACTGCACTTAGATCCAAAGCTCCTCACTGACGAAGGCCACAGGCCAGAAACTAGTCTGGGTATGTTGGATGAGTAGGCACCAGATGGGGATTTTATGCACAAGGCTTCTGGCATCCACTGATTATTCTGGCTTGCACAAAGTGGCAATACATATAGAGAGTTTTTCCTGTTTTAATAATAGTTATAAGCAAGCATAAGAAATGGTGATCATGTGATGTTATTGCTCATTGATGTTACATTACAGAGCATCTTCTTTGAATAACAGTACTTTAAACAGAATCATCCAAATATTTAAAGGCATTTCCAACAAGCATACCTTATTTGATACATTATATTTTCACTATTGAAATAAAAATCTTTTAATTTTAAAAGATGTTTGAGTAAACTCTTCCCAGAGGTTTATCTCAGTTATGCAAACTCAATATTAAAGTAATTTTTGCTACAAAATGTCACAAAAAATACTTGTGTAAATCCATCAGCTACTGCTCTTTAGGCAAGCTAAACTATGAGATTAATTACTAATCTCATTTAGCTTATATTTGATAATTAAAATATTTTATTTAACCTAACAGCACAACTTGAATAAAGTCAACACTGCTGAAAAGAATAAGTCATTTGTGTCCTATTTTAGAAAAATTGTTTTGGAAGCACAATTTTAAAATAATTGAGAAGCTCAAATAAAATGGTTTATTTATACAATGCATTAATAAATAAACACTTAAGTAATGAATGAATAAATAATGCATATTCTTTTAATTAAATTACAGGTAAAAAAGTGTAAAAATTTAATGGTTCAGCAATTAAAAAAATGTTTAAAATACTTGTTTTTCTGTTGTGTTACTTTTTTAAAAAATAAGTAAATATTCAGGCTTTTGATGATAAGCTGATTTTACAATAATAATAAGCTTGATTGTTTATTAGATAGCTGTTTAAATTCTGATTGGCTGTCTCAGTTATAATTGCGCATGTGAAAGGCTAGCATACTTTCAATTTATTATTAATAATAATAATAATAATAAAAACAATAATAGCAATAATAATAACTATTAGTTGTTAGTATTAATATTATTAGTAATATTTATCTAAAGTTTGTGATGATTTTAGTGTAATTATATGTCAAATTATTTCCATCATCTAGAATGAATTGTTAAATGTCTTTAGAAAAAAACAACTTTAAACTTTTTGAATACATTCAACTGTTAATAATAAAACATAGGTATATAACACAGCATTTTGAGTGATATTAAGCTGTATTTTTCAGATGTTTTTGACCTGACAAAGAACATTAATAGAAATGAAATTGAATCTGGGACTTTCACATTTTTGAATACTGAAATTAAGTTGATAACTATAACCATTTAGTTTTTGACAAATTAGTGTAGTTGTTAAAACATCATCTTAAATTCCATATTTAGAAAACTAAAGGTTCCCTAAAGAAGAGAGAAGAAGAATGCTATTAAAAATATATTAATCTATATAATATTATAAATTATTAAATATTTTCCAAAAGTTTAACTGAATTTTAAATAATAATGATGATGATGTTATTATTAATATTATTATTATTAAAAGACAAATATTTCAAACATTTTTTTTTTACTAGCGAACTATTGAATATTTTACCTGCTCTTTTCTTCATAGCGTAAGCATGTGTTTTAAAGACCTACAGAGGTCCCTAGTGACGATTTTTTCAGACGCTCATTACTAAGGTTTACAGCCTTGTTAAAACTATTACTGCTTTTCTTTGTAATTTCGTTTAAACGAGTATGCATTATTTATTATATAAATAAATCATTTTAGTTGAATATCTGAAATTATTCTAGACGATGGATATATTCCAGCATATGGTTATTAATTATTATATTTTATACACACTACTATATTTAATATCTACTTGTATGTGGCTTTAAAGTTAAAATGTAAGGACAACTTTATTAAATCTAGGTGTGATAATTCTAACATCCAGTAATATTAACAAAAATGCAATTTTTTCTTATCTAATTTGCAAAGAATTTTTTCAGTCACATTAAGTGATCACATAGTCATTAAATTAATAAATACTTGGTTCGTAAAAATAAAAAATATGTAATTACATTTGAATATCATTGCAAATATAAAAATGGAATTGAATTTAAACCATTAAACTCATATGAACACCACTTCTTTTACTTACACAAGCTGTTAAAGCAGTGATAATCTCTTCAAAGTGCAGCGCCACCTGGTGCAAGCCATAATAATCAATGAATGCAAGAAAGTTTGTGCATAAAATCCCTATTTAGTGCCTACTCATTCACTATCCCCAGATTAAATAAGGATTTTATGCATAAATACTATAGCTTACACCGGGTAGCATTACTGCATGGAGGTTTGTCATTGTTTTAACAGCTTGTGCATGCATAGGAAATGATCACCTGATGTTTAATGGTTTAATACCATTTCTGCCCATGTGGGAATGGTGACTATGGTTATTAAAGGATCAAAGACACCAAAATGTATAGATACTAAAATGGGTTCAGTTCAATATGATTATACAAGTGAATGAACTGGATTGAAAACCTTATTTGTTTTTTATTTTCGACTCATAACTTTATAGTTAACTAAAAAGTAGCTTCCGAAAAGTTGCATTGGTGACACTACTGCATGCAGAGTTTGTCAATAATATTAAATTGGGTTATGAGTAAAGGACAAGCAACAAGATAGGTGAGAAAGGTAGTACAATATGCAGATTTGGATAAAGAATTTATGTCAGTATACTTATACAAAAGGTGGGGTGGTTGTGTTAGGAGAATTGTTGAGTATTATAGTAGCAAGGAATGGGATAGAAGAATAGATACATTAATAAAAATAGGAAGTTGGAGAACTAGTATGGAGAGTAAAAAGAGTTTAAATATATATAGAAGTAAACAGAATATTGGGTCGAGTTAATTTATGATAATAGCAAGGAAAGTAATTTACTGTTTAAGGCTCAAACAGGTTCTTTAGAAACTAGGGAATATACACATAAATGAAAAAATATGAGTGATTTAGTCTGCAAGTTATGTAAGGAAAACATAGAAAATATTAGGCATCTGTTAAATGAATGTAAATGCCTGAAAGCAGAAAGGATTCAAATAATGAAGTTGTGGAAGAATAAATATAAACAAAGAGATTATACATAAAGTGGGTTCTTGATTTTTATGCTGGGTTTGGGAAAAAATAAAGGGAATTTAGATATAAAGGCCATGGAGTTGACAAAGATTATGTTGTGGAAACAGCATGGAGTAGGATAGAGAAGAATATGGGAAAAACTTACTGTGGGGAATGGAAAAGAAAGGTAGGTGGCTAACAGGTTTCTCTGAGCATAATGGCTGAGATATTCCTGAATTAGAATAAGGAGAAGCCACAGTGCATTGCATCGCATCACTGTTGAAATGAACTTGTATATATTTTAAGACATGGTGTTTTTTTTAAAAAAAACATTGATAAAAATATTTAAATTTTATATACAATATAATTAAATAAATCTTTAAGGAATATAAATCTACCATTATTGCCATGATTCCACATAATGTACAAGAAGGAATATTTGAAGGTCTTTGTCCATCATTGGACTGGATAGAATTTTCTTAACTAACTTTATCAATGATGAAAACTCTAAGCATTAGTGGACCATTTATGAATTTTAAACTGATGCTCATGGATGAGTGCATGTAAATTCATAAAAAGGTCATGACTGGAGATTTGTTACCTTCTTTATATTATAAAAATAATAAAATATTGTGAGACTTTGCAACATTATAAAAAAGGATGAAAAAACAAGTGAATCAGAAAGTGGATTGTGCTATAGTATAAAGAAGCAAATATCATGTAAGATTCATGATAGAAGATTTAAAGAATAGTATAAAATTCTGTGATATTTTAAATAGACTAATAAGTTTAATTAAATATTCAACTTAATTAAAATGCAACTGATTTATAGTCAGCACCAGCAAGTTCTTATTACTATAAAAAGAAAATCGATTTTATACAGATTTAGAAAATGTTTTTGAATAAATTAAGCTACAAATCAAAATTATTGGAAGAAAATTTAATGCCAGAAAAAGGTAAATATTTGAAAAACAAAAGTGTAATGAAGAAATGATGGGAAAAACAGAAATTCTAAATTTATAGAGGAAAGTGGTACAAATTTATTGGGGTGGGAGGGAGGATTGAAAGCATACAAATAAAGACAGAGTAGAGATGGATTATATGTTATTTAAAATATATATATATTTTAAATCTTAATGTCAATCATATTTTCAGCAAAGGCAATAATCAATAGTTAAGATGTAAAACTTATGTTAATGCAAAAATTTATACTACTAACCTTCAGAAATCTAAACTTATAAATTATTTTAAACATCAAAGGCTTTGATAATGGATAAGACTTGGATGAGATTAATAAGAAAATAATAAATATATCATTGGAAATAATTGTGAGATAGCAGAAACAAAACAAAAATGCAGATTTTAGAAATGGAAATATAAGCAGAGGGAAAAAGGTATAAATTAATTTTGAATAGTCTATGTAAATGTATGAAATTTTGTTAGCTAATAGGAAAAAAGATAATGATATAAAAACAATATATAATTGTGAAAAATTAGGAAAGATATAGAAAAGAATCAAAATATCACAAACATAGAATGACATATTAGTATTTAGAACATGGATCAGCAACCTCATGATTCTGGCCACAAGTGGATACTAACTATCTGGAGATTAGATAATTGATAACCAATGGTTAGATATCAATGTACCAGCAAATGTTTAATAAAAATTTATTCACAATTATTACATCTCATCACATCATAGTATTTGTAGATACTTTTGTTTTCATTATTTATTTTTTCATACTGATTTCTTTTTTTCTCTTTCCTTTCCAGAAGTTCTTTTTTTCTGAGCAAAAACAAATCCATGGATACTAAGAAAAGAAAGGTAGATCTTGAAAGCTGAAATTGTAATGGAGATTGGACACTTAGCTATTTTTTCATTGAGAACTTTGGGAAGGCATTTGTTTGATTTGTCAAGATACCATTGCCGTGAAGAAAGTTTCAAATAATAAATGGCATATGAAATTTGTCATAACCATTACAACAATTTCACTTGAAAACCCCCAAAAAATAAAGTTGCATAGATGAGAAATAATTTTAACAAAGAAGTCATCCCTTTTCATGAGAAAAGTTGAAGAAATTGACCGAAACACTCATGTTAGCTACAAGGTGTCAAAACTAATTGCAGAAAAGATGAAACCTTTAAGTGATGAAGAATTCTGCAAAGAATGTATGTTGAAAGTAGTGGATATTGTCTGTCCAGAAAAAATGAATTATTTTCTGCAAGAAGCTTATTGGCAAGAACTGTAATAAGACGAATTGAAGAACTGGCAGGAAATATCAGAAGTGGCTTAAGACACATTTTAACAAATCTGGAGTATTATTCCATTGCTATTGTTGAAATCACAGATATGACAGATACTTTCCAACTTGAGGGGTGTAAAACCAACATTTGATATTGTGGAAGAATTTGTTCAATTGATTCCTATGAAGAACACTAGCACTGGAGAAGATATTTTGGGAGGTATTATAAAACCTATTTCTGAAATAAATCTTGATTTATCAAAGCTTATTGGAGCAACCACAGATAGAGCATCAGTGATGGTTGGAGAGAAAAAGGGGTTTATTTCATTGCTTCAAGAGAACATTAGTATTGATCACAAACTAATCAAACTTTACTGCATTATTCATCAGCATTCATTATGTGAAAGTCATTTAATTTTAAGGATATCATGGCAGTGGTAATAAAAACTGAATTTTATACTCTCAAGAGGACTAAATCTCCATCTGTTTTAAGAATTTCTAAAAAAAATTGAAGCAGAGTATGGCAAGCTTACATATTTTTCAAATGTTCAATGGCTTAGCTCTCACTGAGAAAAATGCCGGAACAAGTATATGCATGGATAGAAGAGATTACCATGTTTTTAGAGAGCAAAGACTAAGATAATTCTTGCTTTCAGGATCCACAGTGGATCGTTAAGTTAGTATTTATGGTAGACATCATGACCTACATATACAATTTGAATCTTGAGCTTCAAGGAAGGCACATGCTTATATTTGAAATGTTTGGTCAAATTACTGCTTTTGAAAGAAAACTTCAACTGTGGGGACTATAACTTCAGACAGGCAACTACTCTCATTTTCCAAATCTACAAAACCACAAGAAAGATATAATACCAGACATTTTTGTGAACTCTATTCAGGATTTGAGAAGCAAGTTTTCCTCCCATTTTGTGGACTTCCAGCAATTTAAAAATCAATTTATATTATTTGGTTCTCCTTATGAAGTTGATGTAGAGAAAGTGGCAGAAAACTATCAGCTGGAGTTAATAGACCTACAATGTGATGAATTTTTGAAATCAAAATTTCACTTCAATTCCACTGCTAACTTCTACAAGCAGAAAATATAAAAATATCTTGAATAATGCAAAAATGATGGTATTATTATTTGAAAGTACCTATACTTATGAACAACTTTTTTCAAAAATGAAATATTCTAAAAATTATCTAAGAACAAGATTATGATATGGCCATCTGAATGATCTTTTGCTTCTGGCATCAACAAACATTTCTCCTAATCTGGAGAAGTTAGCAAACAATAAGCAGAAACAAGGGTCACATTAATTAATTTGCCATTAATTGTATTTTGTTTATAATAAGGAATTTGCAATTTTTTTGTTGTGTTTGCAATAAGTCATTATTTTACTGTTATTCCTATAGTAAAAAATAAGTAACCTTGTTTAAATAAAATTACATTGATTTCCTTGTTTTCTTTACATAGCCAGATCAAGACAGCTTTCTGGACAGAGCTATCTAAGGTCAAGATTATTTATTTGTAGTATATTTGATATCATGGCCCTCCTTCAAGACATTACATAACAATCTGGCTCTCTCTCTCCAAAAGGTTGCCAACCCCTGATTTAAAAGAATATTTTAGAAGAATAAAAATAAAATGCAGTTATTAAAAACAGGTATGATTGTTATAATCTGTGTAAATTAATTGTGTAAACAATATCATATAATAGCAATACCATTTGAAATATTACACATCCTAAATGAAAAGGTGAAACATCAAACTAAATTAATGAAGAATGAAAAAACTCTCAGTGAAATGGAAAGAATCATTATAGATATTTTAAAAGAAATAGGCGAAGAAATAGAAAAATTGTTTATAAAGTTTTATTTAAAGTCACTAGTAATATGGACGGACATATTAGATGATTATGAATTCAGTAGTGATATTTATATATTTTTTTATAAAAGAATATATTAGATTTACAAAATTATCAGTTTTCTATCATTTATATATAAATTATTTGCAATCACTAAGGCATTATAAATTACCTTCAAAGAACTTTGGACGTAGATTAACCAATTAAAAAAAGGTTTAAAAGTGAATGTAAACAATAAATTATGTATAACTATTAACGAGAAATTAAAGAAAAGTACAATGAATTTAAATTATCGTTTAGCATTCCTAATGGGATTAATCATGATACAGATTCAGTTTATTCTGAAAATTGGAAGAATAATTATCAAAATATAATCGAAGTAGGTTACATAGTGAAGTTAAGTAAATAAGCATTTATTTTTATATGACGTTATGTGTACAATTGTATTACATTCAAAGATCAGCCTTTCAAGCTAATTGTGCATGCGTCTTTTTGAGAGTGTTAAATAATAAATGAATACTTCCCTCTACAACACAAGTTAAAAAAATTAACATTAGAATCGAAATCAGGCAGCACGATTTCATTTTTACAAAACATTTTACAGCAAATTAGCATTTTGTGGAATAAAATTGAATAAGTGAAGATAAGTCATTTTATCTTTTTTTTTTGTATCTTTGCATATGATGTGGCTGTTTTTTTACAAATAATGCTCAGAATTGTGGGAATTAATACAAAAACTAAAAGCAAAACAAAAGAAAAAGGGAAGGTATTAAAAATAAATATTAAAAAAAGTAAACAACTAAAGTAACGTTCAATTGTTTTTCTAAACATATATTGATAGGGTATTATATTAATGGAAACTATAATTTTTAAATATTTTCATCAAATTATTAATACAGAGAGAAACATAAGTGTTAAAATTAATTTCACAGTGGCAAAACTCTCCATACAGTTGCGCCACTCAGTGCAAGCCAGAGTAATCAATGGATTCGTCTGTGAAAAACAGCTTGTGTAAGCATAAAGAATAGAGATCATGTGATGTTTGATGGTTTAAAATTAATTATTAGATTAATATGGATAAGTACTTTTTGATCGAAACAATTTGATATTAAAAGGAAATATATTTGTATACATGAAAAAAAAGAAAGATTTTTAATAAGTGCATTTTACCAGTATTTAATTTATGTACCTGAATATTTGGTATTTAGTGGAAGAGCAGTACATAGACCACTAGCTAGCTACATAATTGAAGTAGTGAGAAGTGTATATTATAATAAAAAAAGGTCTAAAATAAAATGCAGTAATAACAAAACCAACATATAGTATTGATATTATTATGACTATTCCCAGAAATCTTTAAAGATTCAAAAGGAGACCACATGTGAGATGGATGGATGAGATAAGGAAATTTTCTGGAATGATATAAGTAAACTTGATTATGAACAGAATTAATAATGATTGAAAATTATTTGTGTTTGAAATTCAAGTGTATCAACATTAATGGTAAACTTTGAACTTAATGCTTATAGCAGCATGATAACTATTTTATTATTAGCTGATATTAATTTGTATCTCTTATCTTCAAACAATTAACAGCTAAACACCCATTTACTTAGTAACAGCTAGAGCTAAGTGGGTTGGCTATGGTATAGTAATTATATATTATAAAAGAAAGCCATTGCAACTGAGAAATTAAGATATTTACTTTTTTTGCAACACATGTTTTTAAATAAAGATTTGTGTTAAAATTCAAATGTAATTAAGGATTTTTGTTATAATTTTATAAAATGTATTCTTACATTAATAATTATATCAGATTATAAAGCCAAAACTTAGAAATAATATCAATTAAATCATCATCATCATTATCAACCATTATCAATCCACTGCAGGATGAAGGTCTCTCCAAGTTTAATCCATCTTCTCCGATCTTTAGCTTCTCTTCTCCACATCACCCCTGCACACTTTCTTATTTCATCCATCCATCTCACATGTGGTCTCTTTCTGGGTCTTTTACAATCTCTTGGAATCCAGTTTAAAATTTTAATTATAGTACTTGATTTTATTTATATATCAATTGGTATTTAATTGATACAATTGAAATATCAATTAAATACCAATTGATATATAAATAAAATCAAGTACTATAATTAAAAAAACTGCAAAGTTGATTAAAATGATTAACAAATGTGCTAACTCATAAATATATTAAAGAAAACCTACAAATGCTAATGTCATTTTGTTGACGACGCTTCTAGAAAAAAATATTTGTAAGGATTCGTTATTCTGCAGTTGTGTCAAAACTTCAGCAAATAATAAATGAGATGCTTTTTTAAATATATATATTTAATCTGAAATATTGTTTAGTATTGTTTCATTTGCTTTTATTTAATTAATTGTCACATATTTAAATTTAACTATTACTTTATATAAATATTATGTTTAAGCCCTGTATTTAAAATCAGAATAGAACTGGCTAAATCCTTACACCTTTACATGATTCCTAAGATTTGAAAAGGCTCTATTTTTAAAAGAGTATCCTTTTGAATGCTGAGACTGAACAGTTCTTACACTTCAATATGTATAGCATTTCTGCTGTTGAAATTCTGAGTAATCTTCAACTCTAGTGAAGATTCCATCCAATCACATTACTTCCCTAGTTAAGGTGATGATAATAAGTTCTAGCTAATGTTTTTATACAAATGTTAGTTTTGGATTGGGGCTTTTCGTAGCATGTAAGTGGTCAATGACTTTTATAAATATAGTACTATTATTATAACTTGCTTTCAATAGTAAAATTACCTCATGTTTATTGTTTTAGGAGAATTTTTATTTATATATTGACCATAGAATATTACAAATGGTATGAATTATTAAATGTCTGTAGTACAGTGATAATGTTTTTTGTCATGCCCAAGACCGAATTCAAACCCCATCTACATAAAACTTGAATTTTTTTAAGTTTTAATCAGCCAGGATTTTTCTTTAAATAACTAATCCATATCTGTTTATACCTTGGCACCAACAGTTGGAGAACCTCCTTTATTGTTCCTCTTTGGAAAGACTGTTAGACTCTTGGCTTTAATTAATATTGATTTTTAATATTAATTTTGTAGATGTCTTAAATTTATTATTGTATGTTATACGTATGTAGAGGAAATCTCAATTGCAATGACAGAGTAATTGGTATCAAAGAATAATTTTTGATTTTGAGATTGTTCATGAATCGAGAAAAAACAACACTCAATGATTAAAACAGGTAAAACTCTCCATACAGTAGTGCACTTAGTCTGGGGATAATGGATGAGTAGACACTAGATAGGGATTTTATGCACAAACCTTCTGGCATCCATTGATTACTCTGCCTTGCACTGATTAGCACTACTATATGGAGAGTTTTTGCCTGTTTTAATAACAGTTATGAGCAAGTGTAAGAAATGATGATCATGTGATGTTTCATGGTTTAACACTCAATGATATTGTTTGTGAGTCAATTTATCAAATGATTTTAATTGATAAAAAAATATATACTAAAATTATTACTAGCGTGAAAGCTAAAACCTTCAACAGATACACATTAAACATGCTTATGTGATAGCATGTTTAAAGCATATCTGTTGAAGGTTTTAGCTTTCACGTTATTACAATGTTATCTGTTTGCGCTTAATAAATTTGATATATTTAATCTTATTACTGGAAATTTACAGTTGTTTCATCCTGAAAAAAATATTGCTTTATTAATGAATCAGATATATTAGGATTTTTAATTCAATTTATGCTAGATAAGAACAATAATTTTAATTTTAAAACCAATGTTAGTTTATATGTAGGCAACATTCTGCTAACTAGTTTTTCAAAATCAAAGTAATTTTATTGAAAGTAGTTATTGACATGTTTTACAATATGATTCAGTGTTAATTATTTTTTTGGAATTAAATGGGATACTTTTAAGGATGTTTTAATTGATGATAATGTAAATCATTAAGAACTGTTTGAAAACTTATTAAATTTTTTGTTTGTAGTGTGCAAAATTTTTTATAAGGATTACTTACTAACAACTTATACACAAGAATATAATAAAAAATATGGTTTGTTAGCTAATAATGAGTTTAAAATTTTAACATATAGTTAGCCAAAAAACATTGTTTTTACAATACCAATTATAATTATAAATTTTATTAAATGCTCACTATTATTTCAGTAATAGTTTTAACAAGGCTGTAAACCTTAGCAATGAGAAAATTATCTTCAATTATGATTATTCAGTTTATAATAATTAAACATCATATGATCACTATTTCTTATGCTTGCTCATAACTGTTATTAAAACAGGAAAAACTGTCCATACAGTAATGCCATTCAATGCAATTCAAATTGAAAGCTCCTCACTGATGAAAGCCATAAGCTAGAAACTAGTCTGTGGATATTGGATGAGTAGGCACTAGATAGCGATTTTATGCACAAGCTTTTTGGCATCCATTGATTACTCTGGTTTGCATTGAGTGGCACTACTGTATGGAGAGTTTTGCCTGTTTTTATAATAACTATAAAATCTCATAAAATGTAAGTTGTGTTTCTAATGATAGTAGTTTAAACAACAAATATTCTTCAAAATATTTAAAAAATGAAGGATAAAAAATTAATTATATTACAGGATCAAAAAGAAAATAATTTTTATAAATATTATGGTTTAATTTTGGAATTTATAAGTGACAAGAAATTACTGATGGTAGATTATTCCCTGAAAATCACTGTCAACAAGCTCAATATAAAAGTTGTAGTTGATATAATTTAACATGTCATATTTGTAGTGCTGTAATTTGAATAATTAATAAGTTTCCTGTTATTAAACCAATCAATGAGTTGGCCAGTAATATAAAATATTTCAAACAATATAGTTTTTTTAAACAAACATTTTAAGATTGAAAATTTAGCCCAATCTTGTATAATAAAATAACTAACATATTTTCATTAACTATTTTTTATGAAATTTGTCATTCTTTCCAATAAGAAATTTTACAAGTATTAGGATTTATGTCTGATATTCTGGCTCATTATTACCATTTAAATAATAAACTACATTTTATGAAAAAGAACCATTATTATATAAGAAGTATATGTATTTTCTTTAGATTTAAAGATAATAAAAAAACATTTAATAATTATTTTTGGGTAATAATCTTCTTTGGAAAAATGAATTAATTTTCAATTACTATTTGCTAGTGGTTATTATGGCACTGATTGTAATTTGGGTATATTTTTATCATTTTCAGTTTTATTATTTTTACAAGATATTATATTATTGTTGATGTAATTAAACTAACTGCTTCTAATATTGATAATAACTTTTTCATATTTTTACTCCTTTTCTAATTGATATAATTATACTATATATTTTTAAATCTTTTAATTTTTGAAGATTAATTTACAAAAGAATGAATATTAATGAAAGATTAATCTTATAAGAATTAAAAAATATTAATTTATTGAAAAAGAAAAATATGAAAATTAATCTTAGAATTTAAGTGGATTCAATAATATTAATAATTATAATGCTGTGAAAGCACAAAAAATATATGATAAAAAGAAAAAATAGTGTTGTAAATATTCATTTTTAAATTCACAAGAATTAGATTATTAAATGCTTTTATTGATTTTGGAAAATTTTGTTTCTTTGGGTATTATCTTTTGATCTTTTTAAAGTTAGAATGCAATTTAAAAATCAAGATTTAATAATATATTTAAATTCAATAGAATTGCTTGAAAATTGATATTGATTTCTTTCAAATTAATAACATTTTTAACCATTTTAAATTCTTAATGTATATATCATATTTAGTATGTGTACATAATTATATATGTATAATAAATCAGTAACTAAGTTTCTATTTAAAATTGTTTATAGTAACTATTTTTATTTTAAAACCATTTTTTTTAAAAAAATGGATAGTTATGTAATTTGCCTGCCAAAAACTTGCCATTTGTTTTTTAAATAATTCATTTTCATGGGCTTACAATACATGGTATAAACAATATGGATGATTCTAAGTTGTTGTATTCAATAATTTTGGTTTGTTTTATTTCTTAAAATAATAAAGAAACACAGAAGTCCAAAGGGTTGTAATTCAAAAACTTTTTTGAAAAAAGAGCCAGCATTTAGTAGACTATAACAAACAGACAAGCATACATCACTTTTCAGGCATGAACTATCCTATAATTTTGACAATATTCCTGTGGAACACACAAAAATGTAAAAGATTGTAATTAACATTTTTTAAAATGTAAATTCACTATACCAGTGCAATCACAAATAATATTTTGGAGCCTTATAACTAATTTTCTTTTAAAGCAGGATTTAGAACATGTGCAATATTGTGTCTCCATTCACACATAGGTGAGCACTAGCCTGTAATTTTGAAAGTATTCCACTGTATTTTGTTCTGTCAATGAAATATTCCAAATTTTAATCATATTTCTGAAAATAATACAGTAAAGAAGGAATGTTAAAAGAAATCACCATGTGTAAAACAATGTTAAAAAAATTACAATAATTTTAGTCTTGTGTTATCTGTTAGGTCATGTTAAGTGTTCACTGAGTGCTAACATTTGACATTCTCTTGTGAATGGAATTTATGGCAGGATTAATCTCAATTTTTTAAATAAATTCCATTCATAATTCTAAATTGAATGTTAATTTTAAAAAAATTTGAAAACATTTTTTCAGTAAACTCCATTTAAAATATAATGTTCCAATGTTAACATGTGGTCAACATTTAACACATGGCTCTAAAATTGTTATTTTTTAAGCATTCAGAAACCCATATGTAAAATTATGCATTTTTTTAATTCATTTTTTTTTTGCTCAATCAGTTTCTTGAATATGATCAAAGTTTGAAATTTGCCATCAACAGAAAAGGTTGCAATGGAATATTTATTTGGTTTAAATGCTATAACTAACATTATCATATTTTTTTAACATTATTTTAACATGTGGTGATTTATTAGACATCTCTTCTTTACTGTAACATTTTTGATAATATGATTACAATCTGGAATATTTCATCAACAGAACAAGACACAGTGGAATATTTTCAAAATTACAAGACAGTGCCCACATAAAAAGTATGTAATAATGAACATGAAATTACAGTTTATGTGTGAACAGAGATGCAATATCACACATGTTCTAAGCACTTATCTGTTTGGAAAGGAATGTGGTTATAAGGCTATAAAACTTAGTTTGTGACAGTTCTAACATTAGTTTACAATTGGTGTAGTGAATTTACATTTAAAAAATGTTAATTTCAACCCTTTTGATTTTTATGTGTTTCAGTGGAATATTTTCAAAATTATAGAATAGTGTATGCCTGAAAAGTGATGTCCATTTGCCCATTTGTTATAGACTACTAAATGCTGTTTCTTTTTTTAAATTTTATTTACTCTATTTACATTAAAAAAAATTTGAATTACAACCCTTTGGACTTCTGTGTTTCTTTATCACTTTAAAAAAAAAAAAACATAGTTATTGAATTCTAGAATCAGCCATATTGTTTATACCATGTGTTGAAAACCCCTGAGACCCTGAAAATGGATTATTTTTTTTAAAAAATGGGTAGCAAACTTCTGGCAGGCAAACTTCATAAGTATTTAAAAAAAGTGAACTAGAAAACGTGCATCACTTAAAACAATCGTAAAAAGTTAAAGAAGATCGTGAATTTTTTTCTTTAGCATTTTTTTTAAAAAACAATTGTTTTAAAATAAAAATAAATATAATTTTAAATATAAAACACAGGTACTAATTTATTATACATATATAATTATGTGTACATATATTAAATATAATATATACATTAAGAGTATTTATAGATGGATCAATTCTGTAATTTAATTTTTTTTCAATTAGTTTAATTTATTGCTATTAGTAGATTATATGAAAAATTGAATAGTTTTTATTATTTAGTGTGGAGGCAAAACAATAGCCTTATTGTGCTATTAAAAAAATATAAAAAAAATTTTAAAAGCTAAATTGATCTCAAATAAATGACCCTGTAAGAGTAACCATATAGTTAGTTGCTTGTTATGAGAGTTGACCACTAATATTATTACAGTTGGAAACATAAGGGATGAAATTAATCATAGTATTAAACTTGATTGGAGTGCTTTTGGTAGAAATAACTTAATGTTAAAAAATAAATATGCTTATGTATTTGAAAAGGAAGGTTTTTTAATAAATTTGTGTTACTAGTTCTTACCTATGGATCTGAGATTTGCACACTTAACAAAAAAGCAATACGAGACTTCAGACCACTCAAAAAAGTATGGAGAGATGCATGTTAGGAGTAATGAAGAAGATATTGAAAATGAAATTCATGAGTGAGCCAACAAATAGATGTTACCGACAATATTGAAAGAATTAAAGATAGAAGTGGTGTTGGGTTGGACATACTGCTAGAAGAGATGATAATAGATGAGAACCTGAAATTTTTAAATTGGATTCCAAAAGATTGTAAAAGACCTACAAAGAGACCATATGTGAGATGAATTGATGAAATAAGTAAATATTCTAGGATAATGTGAATGAGAGGTTAGATATTGGAGAAAATAGATTGAATTGGAGAGATCTTCATCTTGTAATGGATTGATAATGGTTGAAAATGAGTATGATGATGATCACAGTTAATCTCAATAGTTTTATCTAACTAATTAAAGAGATGTTTTCATTTGCTTTTTTTTTTTTTTTTAGCTGAGAAATGATGCAGAAAGCATTAGTTTTTAATTCAATTCTTTTATT
This sequence comes from Epiperipatus broadwayi, assembly GCA_028023455.1. Lineage (NCBI taxonomy): Eukaryota > Metazoa > Onychophora > Udeonychophora > Euonychophora > Peripatidae > Epiperipatus > Epiperipatus broadwayi. Next base: position 6,261,688 of record JAQFVV010000010.1, read on the forward strand.
ACTGCTTTAAACTTCACAGGGCTATAAGTAAATGAGTAGCATATGCATATATAATCTAACCAAATCATGTAATTATTCACTGCAAAGTTATAGCTTATAACATTATTAATGAGAGCATTTAAATACTTTCTATTAGGATCATTAAATAATGTGTGTTACGTGTTAATCATATGGGTATTTGTGAATTATACAATACAAGGCTCACAGACCTAGTTTCAGTAGAACCCCTTCATAAGCCACATCAAGACCACACATCTTTAATTACAAATCGTAGGAGGCTTGAATATTATTTATATTAATCAGATTCTGACTTGTGTTTAGTGTCATTGCACTTAATACAAATGATGAAGGGATCCCTGGAAAACAGTCAGTGAGCCTTGTATTGAAATAATTTAAAATTTAGAATTTGAATATTATATTACATTTTATATCTTAGCTAAATAATGAATAATAGAAGCCATTTAAATGTTCTTATTCATAATATATAGTATATAGCTATAAAACAGTTTTATACGTTATTTAATTATAAATGTAATATTTTGAAATCACTAAGAACGTTTGCAAACTTCATAAATTTATGGATTAAATCTTTATAATACATATAGTAATTATTTATTAATATATAAATACTATTAAAAGTTTTAAATCATCATTGGAAACACACTTTATTTAAGATCAACTTTTTTAAAATTTCAAAGAATGTCAGATCAATTGTTTTAAGATTACAATGAAAAAGTTTTAAATTTTGGAAAAATCTAATAATACCTTTTAACATTTGACCTTTCCCATAAACAAAACAATGCTAATGAAAGATATCATTTGGCTATAGTATTACATCTTATCACTTGATGATTGAATTTTATTTTTTGCAATGAACTTAACATACACATACAATTCTAATAATTAAAAAAAAGATTAATAATAATAGTCATGTAGTTTGTTACTCAAAATATCATGTGATATTTGAGAAGTCTAATGATAACTTGAGCCAAAATACTATTCAAATGGTTTTAATTCCCAAAACATCACGTCTTTCTACACTTACATTTGACATGTTTCAAAATCAAGAAGAATTTAATTCTATTTACTGTGTTTTTAAGCCATCAAATGATCATTGTTTTTTAAATTTGTAATAAATGGTTCAAGAATAGAGTAAATAGAGTTCATTATTACTTCTAAAAGCAGAATAAGAGACTAAACATAAGCATTGACTATTGTTATTGGGTTTTTTTTGTTGTTGCACAAATTAAATAATAATATTATATGAGGGCTCATCATATATTCATTGCAGGATCTAGATAAAACCTGAAATTTTTTTCAGACATCTAAAAATTTTAATGCCAGTTTAAAATGTTTCCAAATAACTGTTGCACAGTCAGTTTGTCATTCATCTAATTATTGGGCTGTAAATGATATTGAGCTATTTATAATTTGATGATAACAATCTTAGGTAATTAGGAGGAAATAAGAGTTATCATTGTGTGGATCATTAAATAAAAATACAATTGTAATATATCAACTTCGTCACTGGTGAGAAATGTACCATACTTTTACAAGTTATTAAAACAGGTAAAACTCTCTATATGTATTGCCACTCAATGCAAGCCTGAATAATCAATGGATGCCAAAAGGCTTGTGCATAAAATCCCCATCTAGTGCCTACTCATCCAATATCCCCAGACTAGTTTCTGCTTGTGGCCTTCATCAGTGAGGAGCCTTGGAAGCCAGAAACTAGTCTGGGGATATTGGATGAGTAGGCAATAGATGGGGATTTTATGCACGAGTCTTCTGGCATCCATTGATTACTCTGGATTGCATTGAATGGCAATACATATAGAGAGTTTTGCCTGTTTTAATAACAGTTATAAGCAAGCATAGGAAATGATGATCATGTGATGTTTATTGACTTTTACAAGTGCTGTGTCTAGGCTTAATCTTCATTATAATTTAATATATCACTAAATTAGTCTTTATTTATATATAAACATCCAACATTTCCAATAATGTTAACTATGATGTAAACTTTATATTGCTTTTATTTTACATCATTATGAATATAAATCTGAATTTGATCATTATTGGGGATTTATTAATCTATAACATTATTTGTATAAGAACCAAAACTAACTATTTGGGTATAGTATTATCCCAAACTTTATATATGTAAGTTTCCTGTCTGAAGATAGATAAGAATAACTAAGCAATAGAGTATTATGACTCTTGATCATAGTATTATTTGCTCAACCGTACTATTGTATTATATAATTACTCCGTTTTGGACAGAAGATTTAGTATACAATGTTTTAAAGTGGGTAGGTTTTTATTTGTTAAAAGTTCTAATATATTATGGTGTATTTTTAGGTTCATTAAGAAGTGCACTATTTTTGAACAAATAATAAATTAATAAAGTAATAGCAATATATTATTTAAAGCAGATTTTATTCTTGGGGCAATTTCGGTGACGAACATTTTCTCTTTCCCATTACCTGCGTTTCTTGTCTATAAATATCTATCATTTTACTCCTAGACTCTTTACACATTGATTAACTGCATACCTACATTAAACAGTTCTAAATATATACATAATATATCTAATTACAATAATTGATAAATAATTCCTTTTAACTGTTGGTAGATGTGGTGTTCCTAAGTTTTTGTGCTTTAGGAGATTGCCTAAGCCAACCTTAATAATATACAAGATATTATGTGTTTTTATATTTATCAAAAATAATAGAGCACATTTTTGCATTAAAATATACATGTGATATCAGAAAAGATATTTAGAGATTCATCAAATGAAATATCAAACAAATTATCTGCAGAATATTTTGCAGGAACTTTAGTTTTTTTTTTTATTAGAAATGAATATATCCCCCAGGCCATTGAAAATGTCAGGAAGATTATTAAATAAAATGAAACAACTGAAAAAAAAAGTTAGTTGATTAAAACATACAGCCTATATAAAATCGATAATCACATTTGTCGATTTAAAAATGAAGAAGAAATCTGCCTATAATATTATAATATTAAAAAATGCAAAGAGTTAAATGGCTTATGTGAAATTAATTTAATACCTACAAAATAAAATAAAAAAGGTTTAAAAAAGAAACCAATTGTTTTGTTATATATTTTTAAAACCAACACAAAATATAAATGCAGATTTTTTTTTTATGTGTCAAAGCGTCGGCCGGGAAGCGAACCCCGGGACAACTGCTTGTAAGGCAGCTGTGCTCTCGGCCACCAACGCTTGACAAATGGAGATTTTTTTGTTTGAAAATAGAACAGAAAAGCTTAAATGTATTCATACAACATTTGTAAACAATATATACATTAACTATTATTATAATTAATAAAGCAAGTCATATATAACATGACATTACTTTTATGAGCTTGTAATTACAAAAATGCACATAGAGAGCGTACCAATAGCTCTAACAAGCTCGTAAATTAACAAGTGCGGTTATGAGAAATATCTAAAATCTCTATCCAGAACACTCTTATCTCCAGACCATGGTTTCGGGCTTATGGCCCACGTCAGTGGAGAGCTAGAATATTCGGACACTAGACCTAAAATATCAACTCAAAAAACCAGCACTTATTTCAAACGTATATTTAAGAAGAAACTCTGAATTTTTCGGACATGAAAATGTCTTTAAATCCAGCTATCTAACTTAAATAGCTATATGGGACTGAAGTATATTCAGATCTACCATATTCTAATAGGCTCAGCATAGCCAAAGCCTTAAAGGTAAAATTATAATAATTAATAAAGCAAGTCATATATAACATGACATTACTTTTATGAGCTTGTAATTACAAAAATGCACATAGAGAGCGTACCAATAGCTCTAACAAGCTCGTAAATTAACAAGTGCGGTTATGAGAAATATTTAAAATCTCTATCCAGAACACTCTTATCTCCAGACCATGGTTTCGGGCTTATGGCCCACGTCAGTGGAGAGCTAGAATATTCGGACACTAGACCTAAAATATCAACTCAAAAAACCAGCACTTATTTCAAACGTATATTTAAGAAGAAACTCTGAATTTTTCGGACATGAAAATGTCTTTAAATCCAGCTATCTAACTTAAATAGCTATATGGTACGCTCTCTATGTGCATTTTTGTAATTACAAGCTCATAAAAGTAATGTCATGTTATATATGACTTGCTTTATTAATTATTATAATTTTACCTTTAAGGCTTTGGCTATGCTGAGCCTATTAGAATATGGTAGATCTGAATATACTTCAGTCCCATATAGCTATTTAAGTTAGATAGCTGGATTTAAAGACATTTTCATGTCCGAAAAATTCAGAGTTTCTTCTTAAATATACGTTTGAAATAAGTGCTGGTTTTTTGAGTTGATATTTTAGGTCTAGTGTCCGAATATTCTAGCTCTCCACTGACGTGGGCCATAAGCCCGAAACCATGGTCTGGAGATAAGAGTGTTCTGGATAGAGATTTTAGATATTTCTCATAACCGCACTTGTTAATTTACGAGCTTGTTAGAGCTATTGGTACGCTCTCTATGTGCATTTTTGTAATTACAAGCTCATAAAAGTAATGTCATGTTATATATGACTTGCTTTATTAATTATTATAATTTTACCTTTAAGGCTTTGGCTATGCTGAGCCTATTAGAATATGGTAGATCTGAATATACTTCAGTCCCATATAGCTATTTAAGTTAGATAGCTGGATTTAAAGACATTTTCATGTCCGAAAAATTCAGAGTTTCTTCTTAAATATACGTTTGAAATAAGTGCTGGTTTTTGAGTTGATATTTTAGGTCTAGTGTCCGAATATTCTAGCTCTCCCACTGACGTGGGCCATAAGCCCGAAACCATGGTCTGGAGATAAGAGTGTTCTGGATAGAGATTTTAGATATTTCTCATAACCGCACTTGTTAATTCTGAGCTTGTTAGAGCTATTGGTACGCTCTCTATGTGCATTTTTGTAATTACAAGCTCATAAAAGTAATGTCATGTTATATATGACTTGCTTTATTAATTATTATAATTTTACCTTTAAGGCTTTGGCTATGCTGAGCCTATTAGAATATGGTAGATCTGAATATACTTCAGTCCCATATAGCTATTTAAGTTAGATAGCTGGATTTAAAGACATTTTCATGTCCGAAAAATTCAGAGTTTCTTCTTAAATATACGTTTGAAATAAGTGCTGGTTTTTTGAGTTGATATTTTAGGTCTAGTGTCCGAATATTCTAGCTCTCCACTGACGTGGGCCATAAGCCCGAAACCATGGTCTGGAGATAAGAGTGTTCTGGATAGAGATTTTAGATATTTCTCATAACCGCACTTGTTAATTTACGAGCTTGTTAGAGCTATTGGTACGCTCTCTATGTGCATTAACTATTATTATACGTAATACATATTTAATAATTATAAAACTGAAATTAAATTTCAATTTGGCACAATAAGTATATATATATAGCTGACTATATGTCACACTTGTAGATTACAAATATATATTAGATTTTTCACAGATGAAAAAAGCAAATTTAGTTGTCAGGTTCATCTGTATGCATAAATGCCTATTACTACAATTATAGCTTTAATACCTTATCTGAATGCTATAACGACAATGACAGAAGAGATCTGAGTGAAATATTGGGAGTTATAATAATTATAATAATCACATAAATGAAGGAACACAAGAACTGAACTCTCATACATGATAAGTATATAAATACTTTTCACAATATTTAGCAACCATTTATTCAACAATACCATAACGTTTCTAACTCTTCTACTATGAATTTGAGATTAATTCTACTATGAATATGAGATTAAAAGACCTCAAAAGCGCTAAGACTGATATTTAATTTTGATAATTTCTAACTTCACCAATCAGCGTTCGAAGCGCGGTATAATTACTATCACAACAATTATCTAAATAAATTATTGTTAATCATATTTTATTATGTTAGAAATTATTAAATTTCTTTTAATCTTATGTGTAGGCTTTAAATTGTACAAAAAATCAGATATTTATTGTCCTAATTGAAGACAGATGCTTAGGTTGAAATACATACTAGAAGCTTTTAGAATGTTTTCTTCAAAGTCTATAACCATATGTTTTAAGATACAAATGACCATTAATTACAGTTTCTATATATATATCTGTCAAATGTTCTTTCAGGATTTTTCATGTGTATAGATAGGAAAATCTTTTGAACAAAAATATCAGTAAATGAATAGTCCTGATTGTTGTTGCTAAAATATATTATCTAAAATTGCTTGATAACATTTGAACAGTATTTTAATTATTTTCTTCAGAGCAAAAATGTAGCTGTTTTTTTTTTTCTTATATGAATGATCATTTCCCATAAATATCCTGATGGATGAAAGATATCAAATGTTCTTTCATGTTTACTTATGCATAAAAACAGCAAAAGATAATTTACATGGGGAAAAAAAGCAGTAAGTGACTGATCTAAAAAAAATTGAGATGTTATTGAAACACTAGCAGGTGATTTTAGATTTCATATAGAGTTACAATAACTCATATTTATCAATCTATCTTTCTCCAGATTAATGGGTTTTTTAACCTGTTTTTATGCATAGTAAATACAAAATATTAATGTTTTTTAACTCATAAAAATATGAAACTAACATTTATATAATGAGATAATATAGATCTGATGTGCAAAATCTAAATCTAATGGCAAAATATGTAATAATAATAATATCATTAAAGTTCAATATATTTAATTCATATAAATTATCTATTTTAATAATGTAGCTAATTTATAACATCTAAGTGATGTGTCCATATGTATGATTATATACATTAAGACACAATATTTTTAAATAATTAGAATAGCAAATAGTCCGCAACAACTCTATTTCTACAGTTCGCTAATGTTCAATTCCCTCTATGTACATTCAGGCTGGTTGCTACAAAACGGTTCACAATGGGCAAGGTTTACACACACCTTGGCCCCAGTCCAGTTTAGCTGCACATGAATACTTCATACTACAGCACTGTGACCGGCCTTAAGCTTCTTACAGCTTCCATCTCTGCAACAGACTATCAGATACTTCACTTGAAAACCACTGGAAACTCAACTCTTTATTTAGCTGCTATCCAGACGGTTTCCTCAGGCTACGGTCTCCCCATCTCTGTGGGCCCTTTCAGCTATACGTGTGGACTACATTTCCACTGACCGCTGAACATTAACCACAAACACTGACACTAGATATCTCCTGCTGGAATTGAACAGGAACGTCTACTGGAGATGCACTCAAATACTGCCCCGATCTAGTTGTTATACAGTCTTTTTATAGCTTTCTGATAACTGCAGCAATTAATCACATTGTCCAATAAAGTAAGGTCTCTTATCTAGAAATATTTGCAATTAGCAAATATTTCTTGGAATTATCGTTTGCCATTACGTTAATGCCTTAATTAAATTCCTCAGTTATCAGTGCACGATCTAAAAACAACCTCTCGAATAAATACTAGTTTTTCTGGAGTGTATAAACTTGTATGCAATTTTTACAAAATACAACACTAAGATTATGCAATTTTCAAAAATAAATACTTAAATGACAAATAAATAAAATCTAGGAAAATAAATTAGTATTAATAATAAGCTTATTTGTTAAATAAATATGCATTTTACAACAATTTTGGTAAATTAAGTTCATTTTTGCAAACAATGCCAAATATTAGTACTAAATTAATTCATTTGGTTTCTTATATTAGTGAATTTAATTCAAATTAAAATAAAAATCTCCATGTGAGAATGCCTGTTTTCATAGCTATCAGTTTTGATAAATTAGTTTTAATTAAATAAAATTATTTGGTAAATAACATTTATTAAATTAATATGCAAAAGTTTTAATATGTAAAAATTTTGCAACCAATGTCATATGATATCTGGGGAAAGTAGGCATAACATAATTATAAAATGCTAATTAAAAAGATTAATCTGTCAGTTAACAGCAATTTTTAATAATACAACAAATCTAGTAAAACTAAAAATAGTTGTATCTTTTATTATTGTTTTGTTATTTAATTCTTGGTGCCAAATCTTCAGTAAATTTTATCTAAAAATAAATAAATAGAAGTATAATACAGAGTAGCTAAAAATCTTTAACTTTCCTTTCCTGTACTCAAATCAATGTTTATAAAATTTAATGCTGTCAATAATGTTATCTAAAGCAAAAGAAAACAAATGAATAAATAATAAAAGTGTTTTGTTTTATTATTTAAATTTACAACGTTAAACTGATCTATCTTCATAATATTTTAAAGCAACAGCATTTAAAAGATTGCAAATTCATAAAAAGCTTTATAAACTTAATCGTATTAATGACTTCAAAAATCTCACAATATTTCATCAAGAAGGAAAATAAAAAAAAATCTGAAAGAAATTAAAAATAAACTATAAATAACAATATATATATAAGCAAAACTTAAAAAATGTTAGAAATTTCATTTCACAAACTTTTATTTTAAATATACAGTAATGTTAAAATTAACTGTCACATGACTAAATTCGATATCAAACTGGTTTTATATTAAAAAGATAGTTTAAGTTGTTCCAATAATTTAATACATATCAATGTAAAATTGCTATTAGCTTACCTAAAAATGCAAAATGGTTGATTTCAGAAATTAAAATTTTGCCAATTTTTAAGTTAATGGAGAATGGAAGAAAGTAAGTTACAAAATTATCATTTTTTTTAAATGCTTTTAAATTAACTTATCCTGTCTATGTTTCTGTCTGTATATTCACATTTTTGAATTTTTAGCAATGAAAAAAAAAATGTGTTCCTGTTTAGAACTTAAACACACACCCTTACACTTCCCAAGAAAACTCCTTAGCAGCTGAGCCAACGGAATATTACATTTGTAGAATAAAATTTTGTTAATAATAATGATGGAAACATTACATTTATAAAATAAAATTTTATTAATATTTATTTAACTTGTACTTAATTAAAAAACTAATACATAAATATTTTTATATAAGTAATGAACTATGATTATTGGAACTTAGATTTTCCAAAAGCACTAAAACTGCTAATTTAGGATTATTAATTATGTAGCTTCATTACAAATGTGTAAAGCACAATTGTAGAGTAATAGATGATTATATGATATTGAAATTTAGAATTCGTTTGTTAGAAAGTGTATTTTTTATTTTCATGTCTTATTATTAAATTATAATTTTTGTAAAAAATTTTGTTGTAGTTTAAATCATTTTTTAAAATAATATGTAAGTATAACAAAAAAGTAAAAAAATAATATGTAAAAAAAAAGTTTTCTTTAAAGTAATTGTAAAATATGTATTTATTTAAAATTAAATGCATATACAAAAGTGAATTGTTCTAAAATAATTCTTTTAAAAGACATTTTAAATTTCTAACATTTAATTTAAAGATGCTAAATTAGTTGTTATTTGAATTCAGCTTAAAATGCAATTATAATGAAAGGAATACCTAAGCTAATTATGCCGAAAGGAATACCTAAGCTAATTATGCCGATTAATTAAATTCCACCCTAATCTTACAATGTAGATTTACTCCAGAAAAAAAAAGGATAAAAAGGGAGCATACTTGAGAGAGTGCAGAGTGCATTTAGTGAATTCATTGAGAGCAACTGTTATGAAGGAACAGCGTGGGAATTGCGGAGCACCCTACATAGATAAAGGAAGGAATTAAGATGTAGAAGCTATACACTCACGATTATAGTTACTTAACACTCCTTATATTGTGTACATATTGTGTCTTGCTAATACAGCTCAGTGTGGATCAGAAATTATCTAAATTTATTGTCGTGTCATGCTTAACCAGGAACAGTTGAGAACTTTGTCTAAACTATAAACTAGTTAGCAAATTAAACTGCTTTGTGAATTAAACTCTAAACTAGTTTGTGAATTAATATTTGTGCACTGTATTTAAGGAGTCAATACACAGTAACCTGGCACAGCCAAATTAGTCGAACCTAAAACCATAGTGAATAACTAGCAATTAATTATAAAATGTCAAGTTTTGGACAAAGCTTTATTGGAGAGTTTGACATGGATAATGCGGCCAATTGGCCAATATATCTGTTGCAAGTTGAAATTTTTTTCCTTCTAAATGAGATTAAAGACAACAAGTGCAAAGTAGCCATTCTCTTATGTTTCTCGGAAAAAAATTTATTGAAATCACCAATAAATTATATAAAAATCCCGTAGATGTGAATGTACCATTCAAGGAATTAACCCAGAGGCTAAATGAATTTTTTAGACCTCATCCATCCCACCACATAGCATTCTTACAATTAAGAAATCAAAAACAAGCAAATAGTGAAACAATCAAACAATATAATTTAGCTCTCAAGGAGCTAGTGAAAGATTGTGTTTACAGTGATTTCATAGAAGAAATACTAGATCAGCTACTATGGAGAATGTCTGATGACAGGCTCAGACAACAGCTGTTAACAAAAACAGACCTAACTTACAAAAGTGCTATAAAGAAAGGAATAGTTTATGAGCTAATTCTAGAGCAGGCATGGGATTTTAGATCAATCAAAAAAGAAACGAGCAAGTTTTTAAAACTGATAAAAAAGAGATAAGTTCATTCAAACATGAACCTCAAAGAAATAACAAAATTAAATGTTTTTGCTGTAAAAAAACTAGGGCACTTCAAAAAGGACTGTAGATTTAAACATGAAGGATGTTGTATCTGTCAATGGAAAGGTCACCTTGCACTTACATGTAGAGGATCACCAGAAAGGGATAGTCAACATAGAAAATGTAATCCAGTAACAAATGGTGGAACATATAGTATTAACTATATATCAACTAAGGGGCAATGAATTGACATGAAAGATAGGACCATTTCACAAGGACAAATAAAGATCACTAAATTACAGACCAAACTACAAGAATTGGAGTCAAGGAACCAAAAATTAGCTACCATGCTTGAGAAAAAGATGCAATCTGAGCTACAACTCAACTTGCAGTTATAAGAACTGAAAAGGTATAATTCCAAATTACAAAATCAATTTGAAGAGGAATGGAAAGGCTTTGAACAGAAGCAGTATAAAAAGCAAGGTTCTCTAAAGGAGCAACTTCAGTTTCATATACAGATGATAGGTATTTTGATCTCAGGAAAAACAGAGCTGCAGTTATCCCTGGCACAAAGTCAAGATTTAGGTTAAGGAAATTATACATTTACATATGTTTGTATGTTTATGTCAATTTAATAGCAATTTTTGTATTTCATAGTCAAAAGCAACATATTTTTTCCACAGTCAAACATAGTATTAATGATCAAAAATACATATATTTCATCATGAGAAGAAAGTTGTAACACAATATTTTTGTAATTAATCAAATGAGGAAAAATATAATTCCAAAAATTTGAAGATTATTGCAAATATATTGATATAATATAGCTCTAGTAGCTAGAATAAAAAGGTATGCTTAAAAAATTTATTTAAATATTGTATTTTGTTAATATTCAAAAGGGTCACACTAAAGAATGATCTCAGAGAAGATAGATGACGTTGCAGAATATCAGTTGTCAGATCAATACACAACATACAGAGGGCACTGACCTCAAAAAACTTTTACAGTTCCATTCTAAATATGAATCTCCTATCATGATATTTTAAATTACAAACTAATGTAAAAAATTCAAGACATCTTTATCATTGTAAAGAAATATTATATGCAAAATACACAGAGGGTAGTTAATAAATTTTGACAGCATTGTTCAAGATGGAAAATCATGTGTGTCAAATTAACCATTATTCGATTAAAGTTATCATGGGAAAATATGATATTGAACTGTAAATTAATTTAGAAATTATCTCAAATATAGATTTTAAATATAAAATATTATTTAACTAGATGCTACCAACATTTATATCCTACAAATGCATGGCTATTATTATGCATTATGAGAAAATACCAACACTAATCTGTTTCACAAACACATGTTATGTACAAATAGAAAATTGACCACGTGCACCACATAAATTAATTATTAATGATTATTTAAGTAGTAACAAAAAATAAAAATTATTTAAGAGAAAATAGAAAAATGAAGTTCCTCGATTTCAAAACAACAATGAGAAAGAGAAAGAAGAAAAACAAATCCATCTAAATGTAAATATTATTTTATATTTAGCATACAACTTTAAAATTAATAAAATTGCTTGTTTTAATTCATTATCATTTTCAATTATTATCAATTTATTGCAGAATGAAGACATCTCTAAGTTTAATTCAGTTTCTTAAATTCCTAGTCCCTTTTCATCGCAATATATCAAGAAATTTCCTTTTTATTATCCATCCATCTCGCATATGGTCTCTTTTTAGGTCTTTTACAATCTCTTGGGATTTGGTTAAAGATTTAAAATATCTGTTATCAGCTTTTATAGCAAAGTCCAGCTCCATTTAAGCTTCTTAATACTTTTAAAGTTGTCATTAATATCTGTTTGTTTTCTCACTCATCTATTTCATTTTTGATCACTTCTTGCTACTTCTAACATACATCTTTTCATACTTTGTTGAGTAATCTAAAGTCTCTGAATTGCTTTCCTGCTATATCCAAATCTCATATCTATAATTATTAACATTCATTTTGATTAATTACTTCAAATAAGTTGGGGGGAAAATATAAATAAAATTAATACATAAGAGTCTCTACTCATCTGCAATCTAGAGCAGTGGTCTTCAACCCCCAGTCCGTGGATCAGCACTGGGCTGCAAAAGTTTTTTACTGGTCCATGCTAGACTGGCAGGAAAGTTTGTAATAACAAAATAATAAGATTTTAAACTTTTAATTAATATAAACAATTTTTATTTATTTTTTCATCGCATTTTTACACGATTAAAAAAAAAAGAAACAGAACAAAAACAAAATCTAATCAATCATACATAAATAAATTTGTTTTTCTATTTATCACAGATGTTTATGGGGAGGGGGATAGAATTAAATTTTTTATTATTTTTCTAAAAAAAGTCAAAATTATAAAAAAAAAGTTTTTTATTATACAAACTCCATATATATATAATTTCATTTTGTACATTTAACATTAAATACAGATATTACATTTATCATAATCATTGTCATGTAATTACACTAGCTTTGATATTTCCCAACATTCAGATGAATAACATTTTATTCTTGCATGTTTTAACAATGAAATAATAAATTAGAAAAAATGCAATCACATTAATGAGAACGATTGTTATTGTACTGTTTTCTGTAGACTCGAGCAACACCATTACAATACACACAACTAGTGTGCTGTTTTGGTCAGTTATAACAATTATGCTCATCTAAGGCTAACTGTAAACTTCTGCCGGCCTGCAAAATCTTATCCTTATTTTTGCCGGTCTGCAAGTGTGAAAAGGTTGAAGACCACTGATCTAGAGGAATAGGAAGAGAGCTGTGCAATGACTATACTCATCAACATGAAAAATCAAAGGGCCATGAAGATGAGTATTGATGTGATATTCATTCAAAAAAAATAAGTATGAGATACTTGGTTTAATTTATTATATGTTTAATCAGATGCTTTTAAGTGTTTTAGATAGGTAGAATATTTTTATAATTATGAATATAAACAATTGGAAGAGTAACTGTTTAATTTATTCTATTCTAGATTTTATAGAGACTTAGTGATAGTTAGCAAATAAATGATAATGGACTAACATTCAAAAACACCTGAATCTCTATTCTTGCATGCAACACAGGAGTTCTAAATAATTAATTTATTTATTCACATGAGAAAATAAGCAACCTATTAAAAACAAGATATAGTTACCCTTTATACTCTATGTTAAATTCTGTATATATATATATATATATATATGTGTGTGTGTGTGTGTGTGTGTGTAATATAGTATCAGCATTTATTACTTTAGAAGTATCTCTTATATGTATTAAATTTCATCATCTATTACCACTAATATTGCTCATTTGGACTTATAGCTTATAGAATTGTCATATTACTGAAGCATGGAATTCTCTTATGTCTTTAGGAGTATATTATAAATTCAAGTAAACTTATTCTTGGATTCACAAAAAAAAAAAAAAGAATTATGACTGACTTTCTGACAAAGATTTTATTATTAGTTATTTTATTAAAAAAAACATGAGTATTTTTTGCTTGGCAGAATAATAAGTTAAATATGAAACTTCATAATAAATATAGAGATCTGAAAGTAGAAGTTTAATGACTGTTAAGAAGGCTTTAAAATAATTGGTAGATTAAAACTACAAAGAATACCAATTTTCACTTATAATACTCACTGTACATCACCACAGACAGCAATATATGAATCTCTTACTCAATCCAGCAATGACATTTTTATGATAATCTTTTGAATAATGATTGAAAAATTGAGATGATGACTTTTGATAATATATCCATTTTATCTATTTAATTAGATATGGACAAAGATATTCAGTTTATTGAAGTCAAGACAGCTCTAATGTTAAAAAATGGAAAGGCTACTGGTCCTTCCTGATAAAATATCTGAAGTTTTAAATTATGGTAGTGATATGTTAGCTTCAAAAACATTGAAATTTTTAAGGAATATATGGAATCATGAAATTGATCTTAGAGATTCTTCTATTGTTCCAATTTTTAAAAATAAAGAGAATAGCTAAAAATGCAGTAATGAAATATCATTATTATTCTCTTTAACAAAAGAACTTTCAAGGATTTTGTTAGATAGGTTTTTAGTCACTGTTTTTAGTCATAAATGAATGATTCCAGAAACTAATATGGTTTTAATAAATCAAGAATCACAATATTTGCTTGTTTGTTCCCATAGGACAAGATTTCTATTTCCTTTTCTACATGGCCTTTCATTTCAATTCATGTAAAAACTAATAAAAATATAAAATCATGCTATACATAGTTTAATTCATTACTTTTATAATTCAATTTTTTTTTCAAGGCAAAACTCTCCATACAACAGTGCCACCCTGTGCCAACCAGAGTAATCAATGGATGTCAGAAAACCACAAGCCAGAAACTAGTCTGCAGATATTGAATAAGTAGGCACTAGATAGGGATTTTATGCACAAGCCTTCTGGCAACCATTGATTACTCTGGTTGGCACAGGGTGGCACTATAGTATGGAGAGTTTTGCCTTGTTTAATAACAATTATGTGCTAGTATGAGATAGTGATCATGTGATGCAAATTTTTTTTCAATAGTATAAAAATTGTCAGGTTTATAGCTATTTAAAATTACTTCTTTACTTCAAAATTAAAGAATTCAAATTGCTTTTAAAAAATATTACAAAGTATTTTCAATTCAATTTTTAGAATAAATTATCTTTTCGTATGTCTAAATGGATCATTATTTTAGTCAATCCATGTCTGCTTGGATTCTTTCTTTTTGAAAATTGCCATTTTCAGAGCATTATTGCTAGAAGATGGTTTTATGCTTCATTATCATATGATAAGGTATTGGATAGATCATAGAAAATCTTTAATTTGATGTATTCTGTTTGTATGTGCGTTAAAAAATAGTGGAGATATTCAAATTTGAAATATGATGTTTTTATTTCAAAATGTCTACCTTTTTTTATTTTGAATAAAAAAAGAAGTCATAGATTTTTGAAGAAATGCTTTGAAAAGAAAAAAAAAGGTGAACTTTTTTTATTATTACATTATTAAAAGTAAGTAAAAAAATAATTGCCATCAAATAGAATAGAAAACATGCAGCATTCTGTCTATTTACTCATATATGTATATGTGAAAATATATAAATATGTGAATTATATGTCTATTTTTAATAATTTAATTCCAATAGTTTTAAAGTTTTTACCAAAAAATGTATTTCAATATAAATAATACATACAACACGTTTACTAAAAAAAACTTGGTTAATACTTTAAATACAGTATTTGAACTCAGATTTTCAAGCCCCTTCACTATCTACACTATCTCATACTACTGATACACATGGCCACACTCATGCAGAAAAGATAAATAATCACCAATTTATATATGTTATGCTAAGCCAGCACTCACCAGTTGGTCCAAATTATCATCTCCCATACATATATATTTCAAATCCTGTATTTACAATTAGGCTCCAGGTATAAGAGCGTCTGGTATTTGAAATCTTAATACTTTAAATTAAAAATGCTAAATACGTTATGTTGATGTATTTAGCATTTTTATTTTAAAGTATTAAGCAAGTTTTTCTTAGTATACGTGTTGTATGTATTATTTATATTAAATTCTTAATAATTATAATTTATCAATGTTTATTTTTAATGCCCATGTAATAATTTATTTTCTATGTTTGTTCTTTTGGCTTTGTTGGAGAAAGCAATAGATCTTACCTATATTTAATATAAATCTATAACAAGGGATATTATTGAATGCATCTGTAATTTTAGATTTGTGATATCATTAATATATCCAGGGCCAAACTATAAGTGGCCAACTGGATAATTATATAATTTATTTAAAGAAACAAACACAAAAATAAATAATAATAATTTCAAAAGTTTATTTAACTCAGAATAACAATAATATTAGTAGATAGAAGTAATAAATCACTTGGCTATTTTCTAGTTGAACACAAAATCAATATAGATCACATAGCATTTCATATCTCTAAAGATAAATAATATATATATATATATCTTTACAATTGTAGTTCAATAAACTCCTTACTGTTCACATACATCTTTTGAGTTGGTCTAATTAGATTTTGACTGAAACTCATTTCAACTGCTAATTCTGTACAATTACTTTTTACTCTACACTTAAGAGTTTCATTAGTCTACTTTTTCACATTTGATTTTTTCCCTCTACTTCCTTTTGCTATTTCTCTGGAAAACTTCTGACTTCTCTCTGACAACATTAGAAGTTCCGCAGGTATTTTAATAATTTTGATAATTTGCATAATGTTAGACTTTATTGAGATGCACATTAGCCTATTGCTTCTTGCAGCAAACTAATTTCTTTTTTTGCAAATTATTATTTCTAGAGTAATTCAATATTGTCTATCAGTCAGCCTGTACACACACACATACATGTATACAACTTTATTTAATAAATATTCACAACTATTTAGTATACAACAATCATGAAATGCCATATCTATGACTTAGTATACATAATATTGAAATTCTATGGGGGATATAATAAAACTGTTGTCATAAGTTTAATTTAAAGATTGACCCACCAAACTTTGTAATTTATTAATGAACATTATATTAAAAACTTTTAAAATGCTTACATTTTTAAATTTAAAATGAATTTAAATTTTATTATATAATAATAACTACATTTTTTCATATTTATTGCATTTTGCTCTGTGTTACCTTTATAGCATTATATAATATATTGTTTATACAAAATAACCTGAAGAGATTATAAAAATAATAACTTAAACTCAATGTAATAGTATATCCGAGTACTTTAATACACTGGGTGAAGAAGCTATTAGTGGTAAATACAAAAAAACTTTTTTAAAAAAAAAATCCCATATGGTCTCTTGGGAATTAAAAAGAACATATTTTTTGTTGCCAGACAAATGCAAGCATAGTATCAGGAATAAAAAAATGATTTATATATTGTTTTTACTGATTTGGTCAACGCATTTGATTCACTTAATCTAACACGTTTATCACATTGTTTAAAATTAGTTAATTTTACGCCAAAAATTATTCATTATACAGCTTTTACACGATAGAATGAAAGGAAGTGTTATTATTACAGGTATAAAATGTAGGTGTTTGAAATAAAAATTAGGATTAAGAAAGGTGTACATACTCCAATATTGTTTTCAATTTTTATGATAGTTATCTTTGGAATTGTTTAATAGTGGTTTAATGAAACAGGGATGAAGTTGTGATACAGATTGATTGTGGAATTTTTAATTTTAATCAATTAAAAGCAAAAGTAAGAATATCTACTTTTTGGATTCTAAATTTATAGTATGCTGATAATTGTGCTCTTTTGCAGTTCAAACAAAAAAAAAAAATTACAGAATATACTTAATATTTTAAATGCAACATTTAAAGATCTTGGTTTAATGATTAATGTTCAAAAACTCAACTTTTTTATCACTAGTGAAAGAAAAAAAACTGTCACCAATTTTTAGCTTGGATGGTTATCAGTTTGAAAATGTAAACCACTTTAAATATTTTGGTAGTTTTATAATAGAAAGGTGAACTTAGGTGTTGAGATACAATATAGACTCTAATGTACCGTTGCTGCTTTTAACAAATTAAAAAGTATAAAATAGTTCATTACAAAAAAATAACTATGGCGACTACGTTAGCTTATATAAAGTTATTTTATCTACACAAAATGTAAATAAATTTATTCTTATTCTTATGTAAAAATGTATATTTTTATAGTCTTATAGAAAATTTTAATTTGAAGATTACATATAGGAGAAGTTATGTTCAAAGACAATTTTAACGATTTTGTTAAAATAATAAGCAGTGCTTATAGCCATTTTTGTGTGCTTGCATTTTACATAAGAATACTATTTTGTTGGTTTATAATCTGATAGTTTTAAGGTTTGCTATGTATTAGTATTGCGTTATAATAATATCTGCAAGTAAAGTTAAAAGTACAGCATTATAATATAGCAGCAAGTAATAAGTGTCAAGCATGAATACACAAAAGTTATTAATTTAAGATGCTGAAACTTATTTAAAAAAATAAGGACAATGAACATTATTATAATTGAAAATCAGTTTTGTAATATATTACCATTAAAAAATTGTCAAACTTCCTTTTTTTTTTTTTCAAAATTAAAAATGCACCGCCATGTTTATTTTTTCTCATTTTTTGAAGAGATACTATCATTTTCTTTTTTCAGTATTCAAAAACATGCTACCTTTTTTCTTTAACTTGATTAGAAATTAATACCAATTTTTGGCTTTTATGTTATTAAAAAGTTAACAGGAATTTTGAATCTCTTTATCATCATTTTTAATGAAATCAACTATATTATTAGCATTAATTATATTTTGCAATTTTCTAACGTCTTTATAACAACTTCCATAGAATGATGAAAAAATTCTGAGGTAGAGCAGAGTAGTAATGTGATAGATATGACAATTAATGTGCTGCAATATGACTTCTCCTTTATTAAAGTCAGGAATCTCTGAGCCGCTATGCTCAGAGAAGCCTGTTGACTATCTTACCTTTCCTTTCTATTCTTTATCCTAAGTTTTTCTCATATTTTTTTTCTATTATGCTCTATCCCATTTCCATATTATCTTTGTCCACTCTATGGTCTTTATATCTAGATCCCTCTTATCTTTTCCTAAACCCAGCATAAAAACCAGAAACCCACTTTCTATATAATCATTTTGTTTATATTTATTATCCCACAACTTCATTATTTGTATCCTTTCTGCTTGTAAGCATTTAAATTCAATTAGAAGATGTCTCATATTTTGTATGCTTTCCTTACATAATTTCCAGACTAAATCATCCACATTTCTCCATTTATGTGCCCATTCACTTTGAACCTTAAACAGTAAACTACTTTCCTTGCTATTATCATAAATTAACTTACTCCCAATATTCTGTTTACTTCTATATATATTTAAACTCTTTTTACTCTCCATACTAGTTTTCCATTTCTTGGGTCTCCCTATTTTTTATTAATGCATCTATTCTTCTATCCCAGTTTTTGCCACTATAATACTCAACAATCCTCCTAACACAATCATTCCATCTTTTTTAAAAGTATACTGACAAAATCTTTATGCAAATCTTCTGCATATTGTACTACCTTTCTCATCCATTTTGTTACCTGTCCTTTATTCATGACCCAATTAAATACTATTTTGGCTATTCTCTTACTAACCATAAATTGCAATCTACTGAACATTTTAATTTTAATTTTTTTTGCATCTCTTATATAAAAACTTGACAATCCCATTTATCCTAGGATTGCCTCCTTTGCCATCCACACATCTGCACCTATTGCATGTCTTCCTACTTCTCTAACACACATTCACTAACACATTATGCATTATTACCATAAGTTAACCCTGATACTGCCACTCCCATACAATTCTAGCTATATCATATTTATTATATAAAAACACTATGGATTTCTTTATCAGTCCTTTTTCTTTTCTTTGCTTCATTTATCATTTTTTACCCCATTCATCCAAGAAATTTCTCTGATATTACTTAAGATGATTCCCAAATAGCTATTCCTATTCACCACATTTAACTTTATATCCCCCAATAAAAATTCTTTCTCTTCTCTTTTCCCAGCATTTATCGTTACTTTTGATTTTTCTTCATTAAATTTAATCCCCATCTCTTTATCTATCCTTGTGTACATCTTCAGCATAACTTCCATATCTTCCCTACTTTCTGTGCACAAGAAGATGTCAACAGCAAATAAAAGACCTAATAATGTATACACTCTTTTGCCATCTATTAATGATATCTCTACTTCTCTTCATAATCTTTTTATTGCTCTTTTGATTTCTATCAAATATATCAAAAACAAAATAGGTGACATAGGGCATTCTTGACTTAATCCCACTCCATTTTTAATACTAAAACTGATTCTTTATTTCCTAATTGATACATATGCTAATTATTTTCATTCAATTTCATAATAAGATCCACTAAAGCACCATTCATTCCTAAATTTATTAAATTTACCCATAAGCTATTTCTGTTTACTCTATTATATGCTTTCTCTATGTCTATAAAGACCATATATAACTGTCTACTTGCATTCCTATTCATATCTGTAAGTTGTGTGACTACAAATAAACTATCTCCTATATACTTATCCAATTGAAAACCTCCTTGCATTTCTCCCACTATATTTTCTTCCATTCATTTTGAAACCTTTCCTTTTTTAATCTATCTATTAAACTTTAATTTTTCAATTATCATTCTATCTACTTTATCATGAATTAAACTATTTAATCAATCATATTCATTTACACATGCCTTTTCACCCAAAAATTTTATTCAAATTCATTGAGTATTTTTTATTGCTTTTCCTTATCTCTTTCTTTTGCATTTGATAATACATCACTCATGGTTGTTTCTTTTTTAATGTGCCAGCAAAAATGTTCACAACCTTCTTTTTCCTAAACCATTAATTTTTTTCTTATTAAATTCATTTTATTTCTATCTTAATAGATATTCTAGCAGTTTCTTTTTTTAAAATAGCTTCCTTATCTAATCTTGATATCCTCTCCTTCTAATTTTTTTTTTACATCCTCTTTTTCTATTTGTTTATTAATAGCTCCTTTATATTCATTATCTTCTTAAAGTATTTTCTCTCCATTTTTCCTTGTTAAACTTATTGATTCTATATAAGCACTTATTTGTAATGTTTCACTATATTAATTTACACTTCTTAAACTTTAAATTCAATATTTTCCATAATTCTTTCCAACATATTATTAAACTACTTAATTTTATTATTTATTTTCCATTTATTCCTATCCATCTTCCTATAAATTTTTGTATCTATCCAGATATTTCTAGCTTAATCAACATAATATTATGATTGTATTCCAACCTTTTTTTTTTTTTTCGTCAAGCATTTTAATTTTTTTTTATCTTTCCTAGTTCTTTATTTATCTACAGATAACTAACAGCGTATTTAAATTCTATTTCAACTATGTAAAATTGTCAACCAAAAACTTTACTCAAATTTTATTTCACTTTTTTCGTACATTTTTTTCAATAATGCTCCATTCATATTCTCCACTTTATCAGTTTTATCAATATCATCATTCATATTATCTACAATCAATAATTTACAATTCTTCTTTTTAAACTTATTTATATCTCTGTGCATACATTCTTAAATAATCTCATTCCATTCTTTCACACCTTCCTCATTTTCAAAAGCTAAATATACTATGCCACAAATCTATTTCTCTTTACCTAAATTCAATCTGACTGACATATGTTGTTTATAATTTTTTTTTCTAAAATAAATTTTTTAATAATAATCTCTACATTCCTTCTTGATTTCTGAAGATATATAGCTTTTTCATCTCTTAAATATGTCTAAACAAATCTCATTTTTTCCCTATAAAAACCTTTTCCAAATCTCTCCACTTATTCATATCTCTATTTTTATATTTTTATCAAACATCATATTAATATCTTTGGCTTTTCTTTAAATATATTTTATTCCCAAGCTATAAAAAGTTTTTGCTTATTTCTATTTTATCCATTATTTTATCTTCATCCATATTTTTTTTATCTTATTAACTCTTTTAAATACAAACACGTCTTTCTTTTTCATTTCTACATTCAACTTTATATTTTTATTTTATCTATATATTTTTCTTTCTTCTTTAGTTTAATGAATAATAAAATTTATTATAAATTAATTTACTTAGTATTTTATCTTACCTCTCTAATAAATGTAGCCATTTTCTTTCAACAAATCATTATTACTAATGAATACTATCACAAATTTAAAAATTAAGACTATTGTTCTCACACAAATCAGTTCAATTCTCATAGCAATTATGCACTGGACTATTTCCACAATCTAAAATTAAATATTGAATATCTTTAGAAAAATTTAAATTTTATTTAATCTTTCCAATTAAATTCAACTGTTAGTAATAGCCCATAGGTTTGTACATAACACAATGTTATGAGTGATATTATTCTCCTTTCTTTTTCAGGTACTACTGACCTGACTAGTAAGAATACCAGCATAGGAATTAAACCTAGACCATTAGATTTTTGAATATTGAATTTTAAGGTAACACTAAACAAATGAGTTATTTTTTCAAAGGCAGTCAGTAGATATTTCATATACTTATCTATGAGGGCCCTCTTGATTTCTTTACTTTTTACTAAAAGCAAAAGTAATTAGTGGTTCCTAGACATTATATATTGTCATATTAGATTGAGGTATGGAGTTATTTACCATTGTCACATGAGCAGCTTCTTTGAATTTTTTTCTCTGTACTTTTACCTCTCTATCCAATATTTTTGTATTTCTCCAATCTAATATGTTCATTGGTAAACACATGATCTGCTATTTTAAACACATTTGTTTTTCTCTTTCTGTTCACCAGTTTGTTCTTTCAATCACTATTCTATTTGATGACTGGTCTCACCAATAAACAGTTTTTCATATTTACATAGTATTTCCTAGATGCAGTTCTTGTTTTTCAGCATTTCAAAAATTTTTTTTAGATAATTTGTTATTTCCGGTATGTATTGTAATGGTCATTTGGTATCTTAATAATAATAAATATAATTTCAAAATTTATATTGCTTATTACTACTATTGATACAATTATTATTGTTAAAGTAATATAAATCCAGTTACCTTATAGTAAATTTTTAAAAAAATCCAAGATATCTTCCTGAACGTTTTTTATAGCATTTGAAATTCTAGTAACAAAATTTAAAAATCATAATTTTCTATTTATTTTTTTTAAAAAACACCCACAATCAGTTAACTATTAAAAGAAATAATACACTAGGAAAATACATAATATTATCACTATATTAATAAATTAGTTAAAACTAGAATGAATAAACCGATCTTTATATTAATACACACAAAATAGTAAAACGATTTACAATAGTGAAATAAAACTTTTGATGAAATATTTGAATGTGTACGTGTATGTATAGATGTTTGTTTCTTTGATATATTTTAAATTTAAGAGAGTACTATCTTAAAATATTTGGATAAAGTTATTATAGTAATAAAATCTCAATTATTGTGAGAACAGCAAATAAAATAAAAAAATCACGTCAAACGTTGTCAGCCGAGAGGTCATCGCAGCCGCCTTGCAAGCAAGTTGTTGGTTGCAGACGGTTGTGGGTTCGCATCCTGGCCGATGCTATGACATATGAAAAAAAAAATCATGTATATTAACATATGTAATAGAAATTTTTGTTTTAACATTATGATTTATATATTTAATTTTATTATATAATATTTTATTTTAATTTGTTTGTAATTTTAAAATAATTTTTTTTTTCAAAATTCATCATCCAGAAATATATCTCTTAGCAACATTATAAAGCTAACATAAAATTCTAAAAGAATAAGAAAATTTGAGTGAAGATGATGATGGGATTGATCATGTAATTAAAATTATAAATACACCTATCTAAGAGGAATTTCTCTTATTCATTGCTAGTTATTTACTGGGAAAATGCACAAAGCCAGTATTTAAATTTAGCCATCTTGATATCATTAGACATGATGATGATGATGGAGTAGTAAACCTTTATAATCTTTTGCTCCACTTGGGCAAATGCATACCTCTCAACTGTTCAAATGAATAACCAAAACATCTGAAGATATTCATTATCTTAAAATGCATGAAAACAAAAATGAAACTTAAATTTTTTATTGAAATGGAAAATTTTTAACTACTTCGGAATGCTATCCTTTGTTTAAACTACTTTGGAGCACTGATGCTTCAAAAGATACTGCTATTACATTTACTACAGTTAATTTAATATATAGGGGGTTTGAATTCAGACTTTCACATGACCTTAACCATCTGTGCTATCTCATACTGCTGATACACTTGATCACACACATGTCGAAAAGATAAATAATCACCAATATGCATATTTTGTGCTAAACTAGCACCCGTCAGTTGGTCCAGATTATCATTTCCACACATATACACAATCAAAGCTCAGCTTATATTAAGATACGGATATTGGTGATTATTTATCTTTTCGATCAAGTGTATCAGCAATGTGAGATAGCATGGATGTTTGAGGGTCAAAGTCTGAGTTCAAACTCCTATATATTACATATATAAATGCAGGTATGAAAAAGCCTTTACTGTAAAAAAAATTCATATTACAGTTAATTTAAAAATTATAAAAAAAAAACTGCATATTGGATAACTTATTGTTAAGCCAGATTTTAAATCTAATGGAATTTCTCTTTGTAAATTTTTTTTTTTTTTTTAAAGAAATGGTACAATTAATGAGTGTCATTTCCCAGGAGATTAATAATTATCCATTTCATATCTAATGAAATGAACCAAGAACTTATGATTTTCTTGAATATTTACACTTAACATTAATGGATTTTCTTCCAAAGAAAAATGTTATCATCATTTACTGTTCTACAGGGATTAAGCGTTTTGCTCCATTTGCTGTTATTTACAATTTTTAAAAAAATGCTTAGGGATTTTGACCATTTAAAAAAAAACCCACTATAAAAGATCATGCCAGGATAAAATATTGGAACTCTTAAAAGGACTTTAAGTGAACTTTAAATTATAAGGGATATTTGTTTATTTGTTATTATATATAGTTGTTTTGTCAAATAAAAGTTCTCATAAGAAGGAAGCAAGAGTAAAATGATTATATAGGTAGTATATTTAAATTGTATTATTATAATTTTAGCTTTGATAAATATACATTTAATGTGTTTTGGAGAAGTTATTAATTAGTAGTAATTATTTTTATACATAATTAAATATATGTTTTATTGGTCTCTAAATTTCAGTTTACGCTATTATAATTAAATGTTATAAGGTATCCGAACTGTGCGTACAATTTATTATGTAAAAATTAAATACTGCCTAAATATGATTATATTTATATAGTTGAAAGATTTTATAAGAATTATTCTTTGTTTATAACTGAAATAACTGAAACACAGGCTTATTTATACTTGTGTCTATACATTTGTTTATCAATATAGGTACGTTAAGGATCGTATGAAGAATATTTTGTATAATTATATTAGTGGTCATAAGATTTACATAAATAATATTATTGTTCAATAAGTTATAGTCTTTTATTGATAAAAGTTAGCATAAATAAACCTTTAGAGAATTATAGTAGGGTAAACATTTTTATATTTAAAAAAAAAATAAAGTTTATATCAGCAAGATATCTAGGATGAAGAATAGATTAAACTATTTTACATAGAGATCAAATAAAACATTATTTCACGTTATTTATTACTAATTATTAATATTTAAGTTTCTTTTATACTTTGTTTAACAACCTTCTCCAGTGACTTATTTTGTTTTACAACATATGCGGATATACCTATACATTTATTGATATAGGCAAAATTAAGATCAAGCTTTTCAGAAATTATTTATTTTTGTTGTACTGGCAACTTTTTATTATTATTATATTTTATTTTAATTTTTGTTGTTTAATAACGTGATTTTGTATTTTGTGAAATTACCTGGGCTTCTATCCAATAAATAATTGTGTCACATGGTATTATCATCATCATCATCATTATTATTATGTGGTGTTTATTTAAAGATACACTATTTCAGTAGTAACATTATTTATATTTATTACTCACATACAATTTAAACATTAATGAATAGGTATTATAAAATATTATTTAAATACAATAAAATACCCATTGTTATTTAACCATATTAATAATAAAGATTAAAATTGTTAAAGTCTTATTTATTATATGTAAATATTTTAAATCCTGAGATAACTTTAGATTTGATATATGGATTGTGAAGCTTAGAATGAATATGCTAGCCAAACATATCATTATTGTTAGATGAATTTATTTTTAATATTTACAAATACACAGTTATGCTTTAAGTTCATCATAACCCTGAGATATTATTATTTATTAATACACATTTTATAGTGTTTCTTAAATATTTTAAATATTCTGTGTACATTAAAGAGTCTCATTATAGTGACTATCTGCTTAATAATGTTAAGCCAAGATTTCATTTGTTACAGTATGGATATATAACAGTACCAATAATTGTTTTGTTTTTTATGTTTCTTTTTATTGTCTAAGATTTTTTTAATGACAGATAATGGATAAACATTTTTATGAGAGTTTGTTCATGTAGATCTTTTTTCCCCCACATCACTGGATTCTGAACAAAGTTCTTTTGTGCTACTCCATAGTGATAATATAATTTCTTTTCTTTTTTTTTGGTTACTAATGTAAGTGGATGTATATATCAAGTATTTTTCTGTTATGCGGGTTTTCTGTAAACTGATTTTAGAAATATTGTTAGAAGAACATGTAAAAGTGCCAATTTTTGTTTTTCTGATTCTATTGTGAATTTAATTGAAAGGTTGTTGATGTGTTTCTACCATGTGACCATATAACAAATGTATTATCAATATAGCAATGTCAAGCTTTAAGTGGGCAATGGTTTCAAGTTTTGCTAATCAGGGATGATAATTATGGTCTCATAGCCCTCATTGATTCTATTGGAAGAATTACATGTACTGAAACTTTGTTGTTGTTATGCAAAATGTACATTAACAATAAGAATAGTTGTTCTGGTTTATTAGCTATTATTTAATCTTTTTCTTATAATAGACAAGCTTCAGTACAAGGTACATATATAATTAAACTTTCCACATCAAAGCTTAACAATATATCATTACTTTCAATTTTCATGTTCTTGAGAATTTTAAAAATTGCTTAGAATCCCTGACAAAAGGACTGCGTGTTTGATGCCAGAAGATTAAGAATTTTGAAAAAAAATCTTGACAAGTTTTGGCAAGATACATTTTTAGAACTAACAATACATCTTAATGGAAGATGATCCTTATGGATTTTAAGTAAACTATAATAATAAGGAATTTTACTAAAATATGATGTTAATTTACTTTTTTCTAAATCACTGAAGTACTTATGATATTTTTGAAGTAATGCTTGTAATTTTGTTTCTGTACTCAGTATGCGATTTTGTGCCACGTTTTTGTATTAACCTGCAGTGAGTTGCTCTTATCATTTGTTATTATAAACAGTTTTAATTTTTACAACTGAAGCATTGCCTTTGTTATCAAAGAGATTGTGTCTTTTGAATTTTAGTCAGGGAAATATTTAGAAATATAGAATAAATTACATTTTTCATTTTATATAAGGTTGTATGCATTGCATTACACTGGTAATGAGCAACAGTTAATTTTGACTAAATCTATGACAAAAATACACTTTACACAGAAAGTAAATACTATTCACTATGAACTAATATCCTGTTCATCAGGTAAATCTGTACTATATCCCCTTCCAAAATAAATCATATGGCCAATATATTTATCTTCATCATCTTCAAAATGCTCTTCTTTGTCATTATCCAACATAATAAAAAAACTATTTCCTCTCCTGCCATTCTCTTTCTTTAGCATCTTTTTGAGACCATTCTCTGTATATACAGCTTGAGACCATACTTTAGGAAGAGTTTCTGTTACTTCACACAATAGATTATGTATTAGTAGAGAAAGAGAGAATGAATAAAGTATGGAAAATTAAAGTGTTTGATAATGAAGAGAGAGTATGTAATAGTGATCATAATTTCTTTATAATAGAAATGGTTAGTAATGTGAAAGAAAATAGTAATAAAAATAAAAAGGATAGTGAAAGATGTGGATGAAGAATGAATGATAAAACAAGTTAGAAGAATATAAAATAAAGTAAAAGAAATCATGAAAGAGTTTGTTGGGGTGAATATAAGGACTGGTGTGGTGAAGTAGAAAAAGTGACAAATAGGTTTTTAGGTGAAAATATTCAGAAGAATAAAAGTAATAGAAAAATAAAAGTGTATAAGAGAGAAAAAAAGCATACAGAGAATATAAATGTGCTATTAAAACCAAAAAAAGTGAAAAAGTTGTTAATATTAAATGGGAGCAGTATTTTTAAAAAAGAAGTTGGCTAAAATAAATAATTATGGAGAGAGAATGAAAATAACTAGTAAATTATTGGAGGATAGAAGTGGAAGAGGAAAAAAATTTGGAAATATATTAAAAGAAGGAATGTAGGGAAGAGAGAAATAGTATTACTAGATGATAAGGAAAAAGAGGGTAGCTCTAGCGAAGAATTAGAAACAATTTTAAATAAGTATATAATGGATATAGAAATGATGTTAGATGTCATGGACAGAGTGATAACAAATATAAAAGCATAGTAATAGAAATGTTAGGTTTACTTAAAATGAATTAAATGAGGCAGGGAATAAATTAAAAAGTGGAAAGGCAAGAGGTTTAGATGAATGGGCAGCCGAGTTGGTGATGAATTTAAGAAATAGGATAAAATTAAATATATTATTATGTTTAATAAGGTGGCACAGAAGAGAGAATTTTCAGATAGCTGGAATAATACAAGACTAAGGCTACTATTTAAAGGAAATGGTAAGGATTATAGAAAGTTAAACAATTATAGACCAATAGTGGTAATGTTTGTATTATATAAAGTTTTTGCATATATGGTAGCTGGAAGAATCATGAAATGGATGGAAGAAAATAATATAGTAGGAGAAATGCAGAGGTTTTCAATCAGATAGTCATATAAGAGATAGTTTATTTGTAATTATACAACTTGAGTAGGAATGCAGTTATATGTAGTCTTTATAGAGAAGGTATATGATAAATTAAATAGAAATAGATTATGGGTAAGTTTAGTAAATTTTGGAATGAATAGAGTTTTAGTGGATATTATTAAGAGATTGTATGAAAATAATTACTATACTTATTATTAGGAAATATAGAATTGGTTAGAGTTAAAAATGGGGTGGCACTAAGACAAGGATGCCCCATGTCACTTTTTTTGGTTTTATTATATTTGAGAGAAATGGAAAGAGCAATAGAAAGACAAGGAAGAATGGTAGAGATACCATTAATAGATGGCAAGGGAGTGTATATGTTATCAGTTCTTTTATTTGCTGGTGATATGTTCTTGTGCCCAAAAAGTAGAGAAGATATTGAAGTTATAATGAAGATGTGCATAAGGGTAGGTAAAGAAATGGGGATTAAATTTAATAAAGTTAAATCAAAAGTAATGGTGATAAATGCTGGGGGAAAAGAAGAGAAATAATTTTTATTTGAGAATATAAAGTTAAATGTGGTGAATAGGTATAACTATTTGGGAATCATCTTAAATAATCAAAAAAATTGTTTGGATGAATCGGAAAAAAAAATTGATAAATGAAGCAAAGAAAAGAAAGGGACTGATAAAGAAATTTACAGTGTTTTTATATAATAAATATGATGTAGTTAGAATTGTATGAAAGGGATTGGAGTATCAGGGTTAACTTGTGGTAAAAGGAGTGTTAGATTACTTAGAAAAAGTACAAAGAGAACTAGGAAGACATATATTAGATGCAGATGTGTGAATGACAAAGGAAGCAATTCAATGAAAAATGGGATGGTCAAGTTTTTATATGAGAGATGCAAAAAGCAAGATAAAAATTTTCAGTAGATTGCAATTTATGGATAATAAGAAAGTAGCCAAAATAGTATTTAATTGGGTTATGAGTAAATAATAGGCAATAAGATGGGTGAGAAAAATAGTACAGTATGCAGATTTGAATAAAGACTTTATGTCAGTATACCTATAAAAAGATAGGATGATTGTGTTAGGAGAATTGTTGAGTATTATAGTAGCAAGGAATGGGATAGAAGAATAGATGCATTAATAAAAAATAGGAATTTGGAGAGATAGAGAACTAGTATGAAGAGTAAAAAGGGTTTAAATATATATTAAAGTAAATAGAACATTGGATGTGAGTTAATTTATGATAATAGCAAGGAAAGTAATTTATTGTTTTAGGCTTGAATAGAATCTTAGCAACAAGGGAATATACATATAAATGGAAAAATATGTGTGATTTAGTCTGCATATTATGTAAGGAAGGCATAGAAAATATTAGGCATCTGTTAATTTAATGTAAATGCATACAAACAGAAAGGATACAAATAATGAAGTTATGAGAGAATAAATATAAACAAAATGATTATACAGAAATTGGGTTCTTGGTTTTTATGCTGGGTTTGGGAAAAGATAAGAGGGATTTAAATATAAATGCCATAGAGTTGTCAAAGATAATATTGTGGAAATGGGATGGAGTTAGGATAGAGAAGAATATGGGGAAAATTTAGAATGGAGAATGGAAAGGGTAGGAAAGGTGGCTAACAGTTTTTTCTGGATATAGTGGCTGAGAGATTCCTGACTCCAAGAAAGAATAAACCATAGTGCATCACATCATATCATATCATTCATGTCACAACGCATTATTATAAGTTTCAACTCTTTAATAAATTTCACAAACTAATGTATCAGGTGAATCATGCTTGTAGTTATTTTATATAACAATATAATTAAAAATTGTCTATTGTCAGAAGTATTTTTAATTTTCAAGATTTAATACTTCTAGTGTCTAATACATATCAAATGATAGTGCCTCACTGATCATGTATGCTTTTCAATTAGAAAGATTATCATATTCTAATTATAAATAGGATCAGATTTTAAAATGACAAAGGGTAAAAAAAATATTAAAAATATTGGTTTAAATAAATAAATAATTGAATGATTTGTGATTCATCAGGCCATACATATTCGAACAACAGAAATGACAGATTGAGTGATAATTTGTCGACACTTTGCTCTTGAGTTTACTCTCCATCTTTGTACTAAACCACCTAATGATCTGAATGATACTCAGTAACAAATTAATATAAAATGCATTAATATACAATATAGTCGATACCATTAATGCAGTAAAAACAGAAAGAGGCACGAAATAATTATAAATTTTTGACATTAGTAATAATTAATGATTGAACTAAAATAATAAATAGTAACAAGAAATTAGGTAAATAAGATTAAATGTCAAAAATAAAAAAATGAGGTGTTAAAATGTAGATATATAACTTTTTTCTGAGTGGCTGATAATTATCCAAAAAAACAAACAAGCAGGATTTTTGTAAATGGTCAGTCACTAGCCAGTTTAGCTAGCCATCTATGTATTGATCATTAGATTGGTGCTTTTGCTAATGAATAAAGAAAGCTCTAGTAATCCTTGGGTTTGAAGCTTTGGTAGAAAATAAACCTCTAAATTCAATCCCAAATGGGAAGAAGCTTATTTGATAAATAATTGTTTGCAAAACTATTTCAAAATCACTGAACATCACATGATCACCATTTCTTATGCTTGCTCATAACTGTTATTAAAACAGGCAAAACTCTCCATACAGTAGTGCCACTCAGTGCAAGCCAGAGTAATCAATGAATTCCAGAAGGCTTGTGCATAAAATCCCTATCTAGTGCCTACTCATCCAATATATCCAGACTAGTTTCTGACTTGTGGCCTTCGTCAGTGAGGAGCCTTGGATCTGAGAGCACTGCACCTAGATTGGTTGATTACTCAGGCTTGCATTGATTGGCACTACTGTATGGAGAGTTTTGCCTGTTTTATTTCAAAATCAAATGGTGGTCTTTCAATGAAATTGCGCTTGAAATATAAGAATTTATGAAAGCCATGAAGAAGAAAAATAAGCCCCAAAATGGAAATGTATCAGTATTTTAACTATAGAAATAATTATAATAAAAATAGGAACGAAATATGAAGAAATTTTTACCAATTACCAGTACCATTATCATCATTGATATATATATTTGCTTAAATGCAAATCTAATTAGCTCACCATTTCTTACTGAGGCTAAACTTAATTATCTTTACGTTTATTATTATATGGAGATGCATAAAATAAAAGACTTTTTTTTTTAAAGAAAAAAGGAAATAAAACAGAGTTAAGTAGTAAATATATTAATATAAATTTTACAAACAAAATATAAATAAACTCATTATTATTCAGTAATGACCAGCAGTTAATGAATGTGACTTTTCTTAATAAGATAAAATTTTTCATTTTAATAATAGTTGTCAACATTAAGCTTTAATTACTTCGCAGCACTTATTAATAAGAATCGGGTAAATAAAAAACGTTTCCGTCATGTGAACAAAAAATCTCAATTTAATCTCTTTTATTAAATCGAGATAACATTAATCAGTTTAGTGAAAAGAAAGTAAACAAATGCTATGGATTTAATTAAAGAAAGAAAAAATAGTATTATCTAATCATACCTGTGGTTCACTTTTTAATAATCGTGTATGTGGGACACTTCTTTTTGTTCTAACGTGAGGAAGCGCACGATTAACGAAGTGATATTCCTTTTTTGAGCTGAGTACCTAAATAATAGAAAATTTATATTGTAAATATAAAGATTGATAATTAAATATTGATTAATTAATGTTTTTTATTATCTAAACAATAAAAATATTGACATAAAGAAAAGATCAAGTGTTTATAAACCTATTACAAATCCATTATACACAACTTTGAAATATTTATTACATTTTTAATAAATGACACAAGGGCCAGCGCTGATCTAGAAAACGACTTTGCACAAATAGCTTTTCAGTGCTGTTTAATGACTTAATTGAAAAATTTAAATTCTTAAACTGAGGAAGAGCTGTTGATGTTATGTACATAGATATATTTTTTGCGAGTGGATTTAGAAATCAAAAACATATATATATATATAGTTTTTGCTGCCAAGAGAAATTTTGAAAAAAAGCTTGATAACAAGATAGTGACGTTTATATTAATCAAGCAGATCTGTAATACTGTTTGAATGTAGTTGGTAGATTACTTATATTATACAACTTCTGTGAGATAGAATGATAAAAAATATTATCACAAATAAAATAAAAACTTAGTATCTTAAAATATAAGAATTCAGGAATCAGGAATAAAGATAAATTCCAGGTTTGTTGGCAGAATTTTTAATTTGAAATGATTAAAAACAAAAATTAGAATTTCATCTTTTTGGTTTCTGATTGAATAATATGCTAATGGTTGTGCTATTTCTGTTCATTCAAAAGGCAATCTACCTTATGTACTCAATATTTTGAGTGCAACATCTCGAAGACTTTGCTTTATTAACTTATGTTTTAAAATATCATTAAGTAATGGGAGAAATATTTTCAGAAACTTTTAGCATGGTCTGTAATTATCTTAAAAATATAAATCAATTAAAATATTTTGCTAAATTTTTAAATAGAAAGGTGAACTTTGTGTTAAGGTACAATACTGATAATGCCATACTTTTAATAATTAAAAAAAAAGATATTTTACTGCAGAAATATAATTACTGCAATTAAATTAATTATTTACAAGGATTGGCTATCTTAATATAGGCTGAACATTGATTATATATATGTGTGGACCAACTGACGAGTGCTGGTTTAGCACGAAATATGTAATATTGGTGATTGTTTATCTTTTCGATATGTGTGTGATCAAGTGTGTCAGCAGTATGAGATAGCTTGAATAGTTGAGAGTCGTGTGAAAGTCTGAGTTCAAACTCCCTATATATTACATATTGGAGTGCTGGTATGAAAAAGCCTGCACTGTAGAAAAAAATCATATATTAAGTATATTTTATATAATTTATCATATACAAATAAAACTTCCTATAGTTTCAACATAAAGGCATTATAACAACTTTATTTAAGGAAGTTCTATGAAATTCTAAAAATACTATGGCAAGATCATAAGCTTACAGGATATAATATTTTAGAGTCTATCTATTGTTGTAAACTTATATATTCTTTGAATTCAAGATGTGAAACTAATGAATGATATAAGACTTTCTAAAAAAGTATTTTATGGTGAACTTGAACATGGTCTTCATAATGAAAGGCAGATTACACTTATATTACAAAGATTATCTCAAAAAAGCCTCTCTGAAGAAGTGCTATATTGATTGCTTTCATTGGAAAATTGCAGCACAAAATAATTAATGAATAGAATAATAATCCAGCATGTTCTATACATGGACATAAATAAATAATCAATCAAAACAAGATTGAAATAAACAACTATTATTATTTTAATCTTGTTTTGATTGATTATTTATTTATGTATTTATGACAACATTATTGACTAATAAATTGATTTGGATAATTGACCATTATAGCTATATATGAACATATTTGCATTTCACAATTGGTATGTGATAGCAAAAGTCATCTCTAATGTATTATTATTATTATTTGTATTTCTGCTACATACTAAAAGGAACTATTTGTGCATTTTATATTATATTAAACAAATAATGGTAAATGTCTTTCATTTTTGAGTTCATTTAATGCATAGAATACAGTAAGATAATCTCATTTATGTTAGAGTGAACACTCTTTGCACTTTCAAACAGACTGCAGAAAGATACACAGGAAACCAATAATTGCTTACAGCTATAATTTCTGAATCCATATCCCATGGCAAAATGAATTTATTTTGTTAAAAAAACTGAGCAATTTCATTTAATCAAATCAGGATATTCACTACATTTCCCCTCTTTCAAAATAATAATTATTGTTTAACCAATAAATTATACTATAATAGATTTTCAATGAAATGGAAGGCTGAAGAGTTGTGGGTTGGAATAGCTTGAAACCTGTCCATTAATATATGAAGATTGGCTATTTTAATATAAAGCTGAGCCCTGATTGTATATATGTGTGGAGATGGTAATCTGGACCAACTGATGAGTGCTGGTTTAGCATGAAATATGTATATTGGTGATTATTTATCTTTTCAACATGTATGTGAACAGGTGGGGCAGCAATATGAGAGGGTATGGAGAACTGAGGGTCATGTGAAAGTCTTGAGTTCGAATCCCACATATGTTATATATATATATATATTGTAACGGTATATAAATATGCCGTTATATCAATTTAAAATAAAATCTTAAAGTTCGCAAATAAAAATAAATGTATTAAAAAAAAAAAAACTAAACACTAAAATTAAAATGTTTGTTAAACGTATAATGTATATATTATATTCGCACAGATGCAAAACTTTAAAAAAAAAATTTTATAAATAAAAAAAGTATTTGAACGTACTTTTTTGATAAAAAAATAAAAGATTTAAATATAGAAATATTTTAATAAAGAAATAACGTAAATTAAAATAAAAACAGGTATTAATTAATTCCTGTAATCTGTAAATGGAAATGATTGTTTATTAATTATCCAAAAGCTGTGTAATTAAAGGGTCAGATGAAAAGTTAGATAAGAGAATAAAGAGAAATTAGCTTGACCAATGGAAGCACCAAGCCTCAGCCCGGACCTGAATGAAAAGGATGGATTAGTGACATTTTGCTGGTTGAATTTGTGTGAATACTATAAAAGGAGAAATACAGTTTTCCTGACAGTTTCCGGCTTTGTTTTTTGAGGGTCGTGATAGGACACACATATCACACACTCTCTCTCTATTTTAAAAATGAACTGACTGTGATACCGAAATCAACCAGCTAATGCTACCTCCAGAACATCTGACCGGGTTTTCAAATAAAGACTCCATGGAAATTTACATCAAGAGCAGTGATTCTTCTACTGTAAGCTATTGACATGAACTCTAAAATTTAAAAATAATTAAGAACTTTCGTTCAAGCTTATAAACTTCTATCTCACTTTTAAGTTTAAAATCAATTGAAAATGTTTAAATTTATATGTTTTGCATTGATAAACATCATTTCCATTTTATTATTTTTTATTTGTATTAATACTTATCGTATAAATTATTTAAATGCATGAAATTTAAAGTTGGGTATAGACGTTGCATAGATTTGTTAGCGGTTAATTGTGTTGCTGTTTCATAGTTGATTGGAATATATAAGTCATCATATCACTGCGGCATCTTACGATGAATGCTATTGGGTTTTTTTTGTATTCCCTACGTAATTGGCATTATCGATGACTTTGTATTTTGATCAGTTATGTTTATTTTGGAATGTTTTTGACCGTGGAATCTGTGCAGCCGATCTGTACTCAACATTTTAAAACAAATTTTATAAAATTCATCTGTGCAAACATAATAAATGTTAAATTTAAGTCGGGCGTGAATGGCTGTATAGATTTGTAAAGTTATATATAGTTTAAGGGAGGGTAATCTTAGGTTATTCGTTTTGTAGTTGAATTAGCTCAATGGATTGGATATATTTGTGTAATTAGTAGATGTAGTATGAGATCTGCTATGGGCAGGATTGCATATATACTCCACACACTTCTGTTTGCCTATGGATGGGTTTGTAAGTCGGCAAAGGACCGCAGTTCATTCCTATGGAGTTTTTTGTTTATTGTTCTACTCGCCAACAGATATAGCATTCCTGTTGGTGGAGAGACAATGTCTTCTCTAACTCTACTTACTGTTCAGATGTACATTCCTGACAGTATAGTATTTTGTGTTGTCGTATTTTCATGCTACATTGAATACATAAATGTATCAGATGGATTGATGCCGGTTTGACTGCGAACTTTTTGGCCCAAGGTGAAATAAGGGATAGAACATTTTTCTTTTCAAATACAATCTATATAGTCTATTCATACTCGACTCACTAAATAAATATTAAACTCATTATTGTAATCTAGTTAAATGTAAATTTAAAGATTAATAGAAAAATCTAAAATGTTAAACTTATTCCTCAAATTAGAATGATTTTATATGTGCGTAAATAAATATTTTTATGTGTTAATTTCTGGCAGTGGCTTTTATTTTTTTATATTTAAGATATAAAGTTATATTTTATAATCTCTGCTGTTACACTGAGCTAGTGACTTGGGCTAACGATCTGAATATTTAAAGAAAGTGGAGTCTTAACAGCGCGTATCTGCCTACTTTATAAATTTTTCTAGGCTCAAATGCCTAGATGGCGCCCCTGTAGTGCAGATTGCAGTTAGATTCGATCTTCACTTTCATTTCGATCGTTACAATATATATATATATGTTTAAGCCTGTATAATGTATTAATTTATATAGTGAAACAGTGCATCAAAGGTCTGCTCATCCCTCACTTATGTATGTAAAAATGGATTATTCTCCTGTACATGAGGGGTAAAAATGACTAAATGTCAACATGGGTAGGATGACAACCTTGGCCCTAATGTGGACTTTGAACCCATCATCAGATTTTCAATAAAATAGAAGGCTGAATAGTTGTGGGTTGGAGTAATTTGAAGCCTGTCCATCAAAGTATGAAGATTGGCTATCTTAATATAAAGCTGAGAACTGATTGTATATGTGTGGAGATGGCAAGATGGACCAACTGATGAGTGAGTGCTGTTTTAGCACAAAATATGTATATTGATTATTTATTTTTTCAACATGTGTGTGATCAGGTGAGTTAGCAATATGAGATGGCATATAAAGTAGTATTATACATTATAAATCCATGGTGGATATTTCTTACTATTACAATGTTCTTAGGAAAAACTTACCTCAAAGAATATATGAATATTTTATAACATCATCATCATCATCATTATTATTATTTGTACAATACTCATTATTGTTATGAGAATATAGTTCTTTCCATATTTATGCACTTATGAAAGAGCATTACTATCGTTTTGATATAATGTTGACACAGATGGTAAAAAATTAATGATTATTCTGTATAAAATATCCACGTTCAGTACATGCTATTATATATTAAATAAAGATTGAATATTATTAAATATGTGTGTATAAAACTGTGTAATGTGCTAAATATAGTTTTGTTTTGTACAATTTTTCTGGAATTTTTATATTAATGAGGATATGTAATAATTGTTTAAATAATATATATATATCAATTACATTTTATTGTATAGAATTTAATATTATTTATTTTTCTTCAAGAAAATAGCAATTAGCATTATTTTATTTAATGAAATAAAAATGTATTTTAACAAGATTTGTATATCGATATTAAATAATTTTATCCACAAGATAAGATTTGTTTTATTATTTGTTCATTACTATCATTATTATTAGGTTTTATATTAATTAAAATAAAATTGTTTTTATTTGTTAAATTTGTCTCTCGAGTAATTTCATATTTGGTCTTAAACTCTAATGACCAAATGAATAAGTTTTATAGGGCAAATGTTAAGGAAAGATAAATTTGGGAAATTTAATTTACTTTATCAATTGTGTAAGACCAAATGTGGAAAGAGTTATGGTACACACATTATTTATTTTATTTTATAGATATAATTGATTGTATTTCATGAATACTAAAGTTTATTAGTATTTGATATATTAAATGTCACAGATTAAATATTTATATAAGTATATATAATGTAAAAATAAATAACAATGATAATAAGTAATAAAAAAAAAAAATGTTCCCGGCATAATATGAGGTTACTTTAAAAAACAGAATTGCGATCTTTTCAGAATGTGAATTACTGATTATTTATTGAATACTACTGACTGTTACGTTATTCAAATGTAATATTTTAAAAAATAATATCAATTAAAAAAATTTAATTTTTTTTTGTCCTTTGTAAATTATTCTTATTAATAAAGTTACACAATGTCAGAAAATGGCGCTAGTTAAAAATGGGTGATAAATTTTATCGGCAGTAATTATTTATTTTTTTATATTGGATACACTTGTTTTTTTTTTTTCATATGTCATAGCATCGTCCGGGAGGCGAACCCTCAACTGTCTGCAACCAACTACTTGCTTGCAAGGCGGCTGCGATGACTTCTCGGCTAACAACGCTTGAAAATTTTTTACAACAAAATAGATATATTTAATTGCATGTTTGTTGTTTTTTTTATTATAAATCACACCATAAATTAAAAGTAGTACACTTAAAAAAAAAATTCATGTTACAGACCTTTTTTAAAAATAATAATAATTAGCACAGTCACATATGATAATTCTCCTTCCAATATTATTGCACATTTAATCCATACACATTTCTCTAAATGTAGTGAATGTCCATATCAGTTATATTTTATTCCAAGACCCTCGAACAGATAACAGAAATAGTGGATAATATTCACATTTCCTTTATTTACAATTCTGTATAGGATAGTAAATAAATCTATATAAATAAAAACCTTCAAAGCATGCATTCTCATAGGAATTGTAATGGCCAACAGGCACATTATTAGACATTATCATAAGGTTCTACTAAATCTGTAGCCTAAAAAATTGGGGTTTACTGATGAGAACACCAAGTATAAATGCCTATCAGAGCTGTAGCATCATTCAGAGAGTCCAGATTCTTGGCAAATATCAATTGGTAGAGCAAACAACAGTAAACAAAATGCTGAAATAAATATAATAATCAACAAAACAATGTTTATTTACAATTTAACACAGTTAAATATGTGAATTTAATACCACACAATGCAAATATGATGGAGTGTAAATAAAACTAAGTTCAAGTATATTAGGTTTTAAATATAACAAAATTTAAATCCCAACAAATTTAAATGATCATTAACTCTTTTAATGTGAGCATATAGTGCATTTGATACCTGGTAGCTTTAAATATTACACTTCCCAAAAATTTACATTATAATATTAAATCATATCTGAAGTTTAATAATTATGATTTATCAAGATGTGTGCACATATATATTTCACTTTTTCATTAACAAACAATCAATAATAAAGCAGTCTTAATCCATTATAAATGTTTACACATGCAGGCCACTACAAAATTAAGCCTATATATTATGTTTTTGGCTCAGTACCACTAAAAATAGAACAATAAGTAGGCCTCAAAATCACCCATATTATAAACTAAAAATATAATTCATGGAGAGAAATGTCTCTACCCAACACAGAACACAATCATCTGTGAGTACCTCAAGGGGGAACCATACATATCACAGAGTGGTGAGAAAACAAATTTGCATATGATGGATAAATACCCAGGATTATAATGCACACATATACATATACCAATTCTTTTAATTTTAGAAGTGTCTGACACAAACAGAATAAACAAGCAAAACTGCTAACAAATTAAATAAGCTTATCAAATGATTTATAGTAACATGTACATCAACTTAAACACCCATGTACATTAATGATTTTGAAACTCTTCAAAGACACAAAATTTTACTTATTAACATTTAAAATAGCATCCAATTATATATATTTTCTTAGTGGACATAATGATCCATTTACACACATTTGCATGCATTTATTTTAAACCAGATATGGCCCATAAAATGTCAAGTAAAAATTTAAAAACTAGACATAAGTAAGAGTAATTATTAATAATATTTCTTAAAAATCAGGAAAATAATGTTTATCTGGAAGATAGCTTTAATATATAAATCCAATCTTAAATTAATTTTATATATGACTATATCTTAACTTTTTTTCACATCCAAAATTAATCTATCTTACTGACTATTACTATATATAATGTAACATTACGGTTACACTGTAAATTTGGCTATTTGGGATTTAACGATTATTTTAAAAAAATGGCTTTGATTAATTTAGTTTTTATAGTTAAACAAATGTATTTGTCACTTTCATTTGGGTAAAGAGTATAAAATATAATCATTATTTTATTTCCATAGTTTTTCACACCAATATTTATAAAGCCTATAGTAGTATAAAGTATTTTTAATGTTTTTATAAACTGATTTTTATAAAAGAATTCTAAAATTTGTATTAAAAAAATATGTATACACTTTCATTGCTATTTTATTAAGAAATAAAAGTGTTGATTATATAAAGCAAAAAATAATTGCTACACACATAAATAATAATTCAGAAATAAAAAAAAGAGAATAGGATTATAAAATATAACACTATATTTTAATTATATGTAAAATTAATAGTCCTTACATTTTTTACATTATATGCATATGTACGCGTGGATGCTTACATATTTAAATTAATAAAAACAAATCAATTTAGATTTTTATTTAACAAGGATTGATTTTAGTTTGTTAAATAAAATATTTAAGTGATGAATTATTTATTAAAAAATCAATTTAATATGTGAAATATCTGAGAGAAATTAGAAATTTTATGATTCTTTTTTTATATACATATATATAAATGTTGGTTAAAATTATAATGTCTTGAAATCCATAACTGAAAGTCTTTAGTGTTTTAAAATCATAATTTTAATATTTTGAGAAACCTTTTGGAAAAACCCAGTAATTCCAGTGCATGATGAAGAATATTAAGTCACTTAGACATCATATGATTATCACTATAAAAGAGAAATTATGGGAAAATCAAACAGTCTGGAAAAATTTTCATTGCTTATAGGACTTCAAGTAGTCCTAAATTTTAAATAGCCATTTTGTCCATTAACTACTTGATATCAGGCCGAGGGACTAAACTAGGCATATCCTTGTTGAGCATCTGACTTCTATTATCATTCCAGAAGAGAGCTAATCCACAACAAAATAACCATCAATTTAATACTTTTGTTTTCAAGAAATCTCATTTGTTATAGTCAACTGCTAATATAAGATAGACAAATTGACTAATGGAATTGCAGGCACATCATTAATACATTGCTGGGTTTTTTTTTTCAATTGAATAACGATTAATAACTGATAAATTTTGGAAGAATTGTATTTCTAAATTTAAAACAATTTGCTGGATATATTTTCTCATAAGATATTATAAAATGATTGGTTTCTTCTCTATACAAAAGGCTACTTGTAAGTCTCAAGAAAATGGGTTAATCTTATCTTCAGTTATAAAAGAAAACTTATTTTTAAATAACAGTATTTTTAAAATCCTATATGCTACATACAAACTTGCTACTACTGAAATAAATTTTTGATTTAAAGCAAAAATTGTGCTTGTTTTGGATAATAAACTTTACTTCATCAGAGATCTTAATTATAAAACTAATGGATTAAAGATCAGAAAATGAATGAATATTTTTTATACTTTGAATTAATAAACTGCTGAACACTGGATTTTTGAATAAAAGAAAATCTGATAAAGGAATTAAAGCTACTATCTTTAACAAAACTATGAATGTTTAATATTAAAATTAAGGATTATCCATGCATAAAATGTGAATAATATTCAAGAAAGATAATGGATTTATCCAGCAATATTTTCAAATATTACTTGTAAGTTATGAATCCTTTAAACAAATAGAGAATATGAGCTACCAAGTTATTGGTAATCTTTAAAACATATTACCTGGACTAATAATTATACTAAAATATAATTTTATATTTGTACGATGTTCCAGAATGGTTAATATTCTTTAAAAGTGAAATGAATAGTACCATGATGGATTATTTGATATACTTTCTACTTTATTAGTTAAGTCATATTATAATCTTTTGCAAATGTAAATAAAGATTTTCTCAGATATTTTAGTATTCAGGTAAAAATAATATTTTATTTACTATTATGATTAGTATTAAGGTTTAATAGAATTAAATATAATATATTTTAGAATCTGTTTGTACAAATGTTAATAGTTATTGAACTTATATTAAATGGTTGTTACCAAATATTTATAATGCTTATGACTTTTTGATATTTGATCTCAAATTAAATGGAGTTATCCTTATGTGGACATGAAAGTCTATAAGGAATACTTTAATCTATTGCTCTTATTTGTTAATATTAATTTTTACTGTTACCTTGTTATTTTGTATATAATTGGCAGCCTAATGATTTAATTGTACTTTGTGTTGACAAAGTAGCACCCTCTTAATAGTAAAGCCTGAAATCGAATCCAGAAAGGAATCTAAATGCAAAAATATAAAAAAGCCCACTGTGATAAATTATCATTTAGGTTTACAAAGCAGTGATTTTATAATTGCTTATATTAGTAGAGTGAAAAATTTCTCTATTATTTGTAAATGAGATTTATAAACAATTGATTGGTTAATAGAATAAATAAATTAACAGCATTCATAAGACATTTATTTTTTATTATTGTAATAATCATTATGCTGCAATATTAAATTGAGGATTATTTTAAAAAATATTGATGCATCCTATTCCTATATATGGGATTGTCTTCACAACACAGTATGATGAAACACCTGACAAATCCCGAATTCTAATTAGTTTAAAAAATAAACACA
This sequence comes from Epiperipatus broadwayi, assembly GCA_028023455.1. Lineage (NCBI taxonomy): Eukaryota > Metazoa > Onychophora > Udeonychophora > Euonychophora > Peripatidae > Epiperipatus > Epiperipatus broadwayi. The sequence goes on from JAQFVV010000010.1 coordinate 6,305,358, forward strand.
GTAATAATTTATTAAAATGCTTTATACTTTTAAGACAGGCTTTAACCTGTATCAAATGCACTTTGAAATTTATAATAGCCAAGCAATATCTTTGTTTTGCCAATAGAAGGGCTTCTCAAATAATGGCACAAGATAGCGACTTTTATAAAGATAAGAGCGGCCATCTTATCTTTAACCTAACTTGCCACGTATATAGGCCAATCTAAAGCATCTTGATTTGGGAGCGTGAAGCTGTTGTTCTCTCCACTGTTTAAGTCCACTATTTCCTATATAAATTAACATTCGCAAAATCTTGTGATTTACAATGAGTTAATAATATGATCTTTATACTGGAAATATATAAACTATTGTAGAGTTATAATTATTTATTAAGCATGTAAAATCCGCACTTATGACTGTGCCAAGGTTATAATTGCAAGTCATACTGTGCGGTCAGCAAATAATGTTATACAATTCCCATGCTGTTCTTTTCCAACGAAGCTCTCCAACGAATTGGTCTGCCACGAAGCTCTCCAAACGAATTGGTCTGCAACGAAGCTCTCCAACGAATTGGTCTGCAACGAAGCTCAGCCACAGATGCTCTCCAATGAATGATCTGCACCGACTGCTCTCCAATGAATGGTCTGCAAGTGGATGCTCTCCAAACGCATGGTCTGCAACTTGCTACTGCATGACTGCTCTCTACTGCTGTCTATATTACACTGCTCGATGTTACCCAGTCTTCTTATCGCTCTCTGACAACTGCAACAATCAATCAATGCACTGACCAATAAGATAACGTCTCTTATCTAGAAACATTTGTAATTAGCAAATATTTCTAGGAATTGTTGATTGCCATTACGTCAATGCACTAATTAAATTCCTCAGCTATCAGAGCGCGATCTAAAAACAGCCTTACGAATAAATTCTAGTTTTTCTGGAGTGCACAAAAATGTCTGCCATTTTTACAAACACTACAAAGCACACAGGAAGTATATGTAAATACTTTTAAGACAGGCTTTGATCTGTATCAAATACACCTTGAAATTTATAATAGTCAAACAATATCTTTTAATTTTACCGATACAGGTTAAAGCCTGTCTTAAAAGTATTTACATATACTTCCGTGTGCTTAATAAATAATTATAACTCTAAAATGCTTTATGTAATTTTTATTATCATTATTTCTCCTTGTTATTGATTTTTTTATTATGCAATAGAATAATTATTAATTTTAAATATTTCTCTTTGACATTTTTGAAAAAAGCATCTCATTTAATTTTTGCATTCACGATATTAAAAGTCATGTTTGAAACACAAACTTGCTTGTAAAACTCAGCTGGATCAAATACATCATTGTTGTAATAAAGGTACATGAAACGTAAAATATTATTGGATAAGATGGTGTACATAAAAACCGTTTTACATTATCGAATCCGGGGAATACAGAAACATATTTGATATCCATACATTTATTAGTTTAACTTTGCGATAAAATTATTATTCAACTTTTTATTTAATTTTGCTAGCCATAGTTTTAACATATAGATTGAATTATTTTTAATTAAAGTTTTGTAATAACATCAGTTATAAAGATTTTATTCACTAAATATCAGCCTTTTACAGCTACTGTACATGCGCTTTAATGAGTGTTAAATAATAAATGAATACTTTTCAGTGCCCATACAAGATACACAGATTATTATAAAACCCTGAGAAATTTATTATTTTTATTAAACATTATCAAAACCCTGAGTTATTTTATTAGAATCTATAATAATTGCAAGTCAAAGTAAAATACTATTATTTATAATAATATAATATTATTTTATCTTGGTTGATCTTAAATGAATATGAGCATTTTTTTTGGCTAATGAAAATGTGATTCAAGAAATTGAGCAGGAGGACGAGACTGTTCCGTTGCAATTTCCAAAGTGTGTATTCTTTTTCTTTAAATATTAAACCGTTTTATACTAAAATTTATAAAAATTTAATGAAACAAAGAAAAATGTCAATTATAAATATTATCAATTAAATTAAAATTAAAACAATAGCAAACATTTTCCCACACAATAGTACTACCTAATATAAGCTTTAGTAAAAAAATAGATACTAGAAGATTATACATTTTAATCCTTATCCACTATTTTACCATTCATTACTCTCAGATTTGTTTCTAAATAAAGGCTTCATCAGTGATGAACTTTGAATCTAGGAGCAGCACATCTGGATCTTTGGATCTAATGCACCACTTCGGCATCCATCATGTTACCTTTTTGGTTAGGTATAGGCCTATCAGTTTATACTGAAAATATAATAATGTTTTCATTCCAAGCCAAATTGTCGGTATAAACATACAGATATAAATCCAGTTCAGCAACTATATATTTTCGTTTAATGTTTGATTTTTTTAATAACTACAGTCACCTCTCTCCTTCAGGTAGAATTGGTATTAAACCAGTAAAACATCACAAGATCACAATCTTTATGTTTACATAAGATTATCAAAGCAATAGAAAACTTTTCAACATATAATAGTGCCAACTAGTATAAATTCTAGTAATCAATAGTGTAATGATCCAGATTCCCTTAAGGAATCATGGTTGCCGCATCTGACTATAATCGGATTTAGGGTCTTCATATAGGATGCTATGAATGATACAATTGTAATGGTCAGAAAACGTGTGACTCGTAAACATAGTGCAGAATTCGACCACCATACAGAAGAGCAGCACCATCGAGTAGCGAAGCCACCCATGGTACTGAGTTCGAACATAGTTTATCGATTCCACAATACAATCCACGAAACAACGCATCTGATGCGACATTAGTAAATATTTCCTTAGGCACGGTGGTCAGGGATATGCAAGAGACTCATGATTTTCTCGAGTTAGCCAATAACCAAACTAATATTAATTAAACATTCATATTTACATAATCGAGGAAATATTATATAGAATGGGTATCGAATAAATGAAACGTAACTGCAGACGTATAGTTTAAAATTATTTATTAATACATTTTAATAACACAATCTGTAATAATATTTTATGGACTAACAGCTTCAGTAGCGGGATTTGCAACATGATTATATTTTAAAGAGTACATTTATTTATTTACACATTATTTTATCTGGGGGACTCAGTAGCGGTATTTCCGATGCTGAAATGTTTACAAAAGGAATTCACTTATTTGAAGGCGTAATCTAGATACCTAAAATTCTCGAGTAAGTATTTCTAATGCATGCCTTGGGGAATTTATACCTTTGCAATGCAAGAGTCTAAAGTAAGACTTAAGAGTGGCGGTGGACATATATTTATTTAATTAAAATATTTATTTATAACTAAGGGCAAACATTTATTTGAGAGTGAATTATGAAGATAATGCAGAGGCGGAGTGATATATATAGAATAATAAAACGAAGTAAAGGAACACGTGGTATGCTTTAGAAAGGTGATATGGAATGGCAGTATATTGAAACTGCAATGCCGCGAATGAGTTTATAAGGATGTCGGGCTGGTCTCTGCCATTGGCCCGACGAAGTAAGGTGTCACATAAGCATAACCAGGGACAAGCGGTCCGTGTCGCAGTTTTGCCGGCTGGCTGCATGACATTGTCAAGTCCTACGGGAGCACCCATTATGCCCGCTTGTGTAGGACGACTGGGGTTCATTTCAACCCTGAAGAATCCGGAAATTTCACAGCGGAATGGGTCATCGCGTCTCTAAAACGTAACACAGGTATACTGTATAAACGGTTATGATGAGATTTAAATAGATTTCTGACTTGGCCCTACATTACCAACATTTACTCAAGAACTCTGGCGACTCTCAAAGAAATGGGATTTTCTAGAATTATTCATTAAATTTAATAAATACAAAATATATATAAACTGGGAGTTATTACAACTAATATGCCAGCCATTTGCGAAGTAGTAGACCCTGCATTACAATAATGATGCACTGAATGCGTGTCGATTTATATGAAAATAAAGTTATTTAGGAAAGTAAATATTAATGAAAATTGGACACGGATTCATTGTTTTAAGCGATCATAGATTTAAACTTTGAAATTTGAGACGATTATGAGCATGCAATAAGTAAATAATAACTATAGATAGAATGTAGATTTGAAAAAAATGCACCCAAGAAAGACAGTGAGGTAAGCTAGATTATTAGAGAAATTTACATATTAAATTAATTATTCAGTTTTAGTTATACATATGGTAGTTTTACATTTTATAATTTAGATAAGTAGTATGAAGAAAAGCTATAGCATATTATTAGAGTACTCTAGAGTTTGAACACAGACAGGTACCTGTTTTATAAGAAGTTTTCTGATTCCATTAGTTTAGCAGCAAAAAGTTCACGAGTGGCAAGTCTTTCTTGTATTTAGATATTCACTTAATTTCATGGCAGCAGCAGCTTTCTCATTCATTTCAGGCAGCAGATCTTCATGGTGAATTTATGACGGGCAATGGAAAGTTCAGCATCCGATAGGCCACCTCCCGATGGAGAATAATCTAGGTGCTTTACTCGGTCATACCTTGGCAGGAACAAATTATTTTTATATTTTTGGAGACTCTCAGTGATCGAGAGCAAAGCTAAAGTTTAAGTGAATGTCTCCAGCAAGTCTAAGATGGCCTCTTTTTTTATCTTGATCTTTCACATTTTTGTTAAGATATTTTTAGGTTCTACTTAATCTGCCCTGAGGATAATCAATGCATTTAGTTGGTTTTTAATTAAAGAAAGCTGCCATTCTATTGTTTACATTTTACATTTACTAATTAATTTTGGGGAATTTTTCTTTAATTAATCTATTATCTATCACTGACCGATGCTTTTAAATTTCAAAAACAAAAAGGGAACATAAGATTATTTTAACTTTTAATTAAATATTACATCAGATATTTTTAGAATTATTATTAAATGAAATTTAAACAAAGCAATAAATACGAACTTTATAATCCAAAATAAATGATTAAAATTATACAAAATTATATAACTAAAAGAAATCTAAATTATATTATTTTATCCCTATTTATTGCGTTTAATTCGAGATCAAAATGTGTGCATGTTTATGCTGAATTCTACACATATTTATACACTTCTAAGATTGCTACACACACAATTCGATACCAAAAAGTTTAAATTTGGGCGGGATAGATCGGTCAGTGAGAGACGACAGAAAAAGGTGAAACTTAAGATTCGAATACGAATCTTACTGTTTCACAATTTAACTTTAATCCAAGATTGAATCCATTTTAAACAAGATAATTTAGGATTAAATATTTAATACAGATGTAACTTAGATTAATTCATCCAAACTTCACCTTTATAGATTATTTCATTATGCTCAGTATTTGAACTCAAGGTAGATTTTACATTTAACTCTCTTCAGGGGTTTCCATCAATATCCTACAGTAGTAATAATACTTAATATAATCTCAATAGATTTTTAAAATTAATTTCAACCAAGTTACCAGGATATTAAAATTAGTATGATATATGTATATGGGTATGTGTATTCAATCTTATTTTGTTTTGGAAAATAAATAAATAATTTAAATAACTCAAAGGCTTCTTTGGATTTAAAATAAATTATAACAGGTTTATTAACATATAACAATTTAAATTTATTTTATATAACAAAAAAAATATTATAAATGCTTTACATACATTTTTACTATTTTATGATATCAAATTAAATAATACCTTCCCATGTTCCCATAGTAGATATATATCATAACACGAACAAATTTTTTATAAGTTATAAAACAATAAATGAAATTTTATATATAAAAAAATTATAATACTAACTAGCTAAATTTTATTTAAATAATATATGTATAAATGATGATCTTATATTATCCAATCCTTGTGAAAAATTCCAATTTTATGAGAGCCCCTTCTATGTGTGGTCATTATTATGAAATAAAAGACCTTTCATGCAAGAATGTTAATCATTTACACAAAGAATAATAAACAAATATTACTATACTAATTAGGTTAGTAATAAACAAAAATTCTATCCTGTCATGAATGAATTTAATATGAAGAACAATAAATTATTGCCTCCAAATTAAGTCTACTTATTTATCTTGGTCAAATCGCTGTACAGGAAAGACCTAAATTTTATTAAATAAAAAAATATTTAACTCAATGATCTTTCCATTTCTCTTCATCTAATAATTTTCTTAAATAGACTATTTCAATGTAAATGGATTTTAGGAGCAAAGGAAATAAAATTAGATGTCCGAAGGTGATAGCACACAAAGATAATATGATGTATTAAAATTTGATGGTATTGTCCTATTCCTTTCCATAATAAGATCAATAATTTTTATTAAAGATAAAGTTCTTTATTCTTTGGTCATTAACCATCGATGAGGCAGTCAGCATACTTTTTATTCAGAATTCCTCTCACATGATATTGACATCTTCCACAAATTATTTCACTATCAATTGACATTCCATTTTAAATTATATAGATGAAGTACACATATAATTTAGGGATTTTTGTAGGAATAAGTAATTACATCATTTTCAGTTAAAACAATAGCATTTTATCCTATGGCAAGTGGTCTTTATTCACAATGCATTTTCTATATTTATTATTTTCTTAAAAATAATTTAGTTTAAATATGTTTTCTGATGAAATTTATCTTCTTTAGAATTCCAATTTAGAATGATCTTATGAGTTTCTCTAATTAATAAATATAACGATCGAAATGAAAGTGAAGATCGAATCTAACCGCAAAAACAATATCTGCAACTACCAGGGCACCATCTAGGCATTTGAGCCTAGAAAAATTTATAAAGTAGGCAGATACGCGCTGTTAAGATTCCACTTTATTTAAATATTCCGATCGTTAGCCCAAGTCACTAGCTCAGCGGAGACGCAGAGATAAAAATCTATATCTTAATTTATATCTTAAATATCAATAAATAAAAACCACTGCCAGAAATTAACACAAAAATATTTATTTACGCACATATAAAATAACATTTAAATTTTGAGGAATAAGTTTAACATTTTAGATTTTTATATTAACTTTTAATTTTACATTTAACTAAGTTTCAATGAGTTTAATATTTTATTTAGATAGTCAAGTATGAATAGACTACATAGATCTGCATTTGAAAAGAAAATATTCTTCCCTGATTTAACCTTAGGCAACAAATTTCGCAACCAAACTGGCGCCAATCCATCTGATACATTCATGTATTCAATGTAGCATGATACAACAACACAAAATACTATACTGTCAGGAATGTACATCTGAACAATAAGTAGAAATAGAGAAGACATTGACTCTCCACCAACAGGAATGTGACATCTGTTGGCAAGTAGAACAATAAACAAAAAACTCCATAGGAATGGACTGCGGTCTTCTGCCAACTTACAAACCCATCCATAGGCAAACAGAGGGTGTGTGGCGTATATCTATAATCCTGCCCATAGCGGACCTCATACTACATCTACTAATTACACAAATATATCCAATCCATTGAGCCAATTCAACCACGAAACGAATAACCTAAGATTACCCTCCCTTAATATAACTTTACAAAACTATATAGCCATTCACGCCCGACTTAAATTTAACATTTAAATACGTTTGCACAGATTATTTTTATAAATTTGCTTTAAAATGTTGAGTACAGATCAGCTGCACAGATTCCACGGTCAAAAACATTCCAAATTAAACACAACCGATCAAAATACAAAGTCATCGATAAATGTCACTTGCATAGGGAATATACAAATCCCATTAGCATTCATCGTAAGATGCTTGCAGTGATATCGTTGACCCATATATTCTAATCGAATGTGAAAACCACAACATAATCAACCGCTAACGAATCTATGCAACGTCTATATCCAACTTAAATGTAATGCATTTAATAATTTCTACAATAAATATTACTACAAATAAAAATAATAAAATGGAAATGATTTTAGCAAAACTTAACTATATAAATTTAAACAATCAATTATTAATTTGAAAATATCAAATAAGAGTTCATTTTAAAATTTAAATTAGCTGAATCTTTAAAAAAAATCACTGACGAAAGTTCTTAATTACTTTTTTTGGTTGTTGTTAATTTGTAAAGTTCATAGCTCACGGTAGAAGAGTCCAGGTTTCTGCTTTTAATTCCCGTGACGCCTCCATTGGAAGATAATGTTCTGGAGATGGGAATAGCTGGTTCAAGGTATCACAGTCTTTTCATTTTTCCTTTTTAAATAGAGAGTGTGGTATGTGCGTCCTACCACCTCTCAAACACACAACGCTGGAACTGTCCGAAAAAACTGTATTTCTCTTTTTATATTATCCACACGGATTCAATCAACAAAACGTCACTAATCCATCACTTTCGTTAGGGTCCGAGCCAAGGCTTAGTGCTTCCATTGGTCAAGCTAATTTCTTTTTATTTTCTTATCTATCTTTCATCAGAACATTTTAATTATACAAGAGCCCAAGGGCCAGTTTGGTTTTCGATAATTCATAAACAACCATTTCCATTTACAGATTACGAGAATTAATTAATACCTGTTTTTATTTTTAAATCTTGTACTTCTTTTTTTATAAAAAAAGTACGTTCAAATACTTATTTATTTGTTGTTGTTTTTTTTAAAAAAAATTTTTTTTAAAGTTTGGCATCTGTGCGAATGTATATACGTTTAACAAACATTTTGATTTTAGCGTTTAGTTTTTTACTTTTATTTGCGAACTTTTAAGTTTTTATTTTAAATTAATGTAACGACATATTTATATATCGTTACAATATATATATAATTTTATTTTGAAATTACAATTAATGATACTAAAGAGTAATTTATTTACTTTTTTATTGAGTAAGATTAGAGTTCTTTTCTAATAAAATTTTTACCAAGAAGAAAATTCATTCAAACTATTGATCCATCTTTAATATGTTCAGAATTTAAACACAGAAAAACAACTATGCATAGTGGCTAGTTCATTGGCAACAGATAGAATTAATTTGGAAATTATTGATCCAGTTTTTATAGTAGAATTGACTTCTGGTAGCATGTGTTAAATATACTATTTGATTTCACGATTTCATATACAATTATTGTTGAAATTATTATAATTAATAATTTTGTAATTGAATTCTAACTTTTTATTTCCTTTGTGTTTAGTTGCTAAGATGTGACTTGACCTAAGGGTATCTCCATGTTTGACATCTAGATTAGTGAGTTTAGTCAACTTAAATAATCATTACATATACATATATAAATGATTTAAAAAATAATTACTTTAGTACTTATTTCAATTTAAAACAACTATTTATTTAATTGGATTTTTGTCATCAATGTTTTTATAATTTAACCTTTAAGTTATATATGTGTATATTTATTATTTTAATGTAAAAAATAATGTATATATACATGTATGTGCATAGTTTTACATACTCTCACAATAGATACTAGAAGATTGTTCATTTTAATACTTATTCAGTGCCTTATTATCCAATATTCTGGCTAGTTTCTAGCTTTTATCAGTAAAGAGTCTTGAATTTGGGTGCAGTGCACCTGAATTTTTGAATATATTGCACCCTTCCAGCACCCATGTTTTACTAACATAAAGAAATGGTTATCATGAGATGTTTTTGTGATTTAATATCAATACTAGCCAAAGAATAGATATGATTAAAAAAACCAAATACACCAAAATATATAGATGCTGAATTGGATTTACATCTGTACAACTATACAAAATATTAGTTTGAATTGAAAACATTATTATGCTTTCAGTTTGGGTTAATAGCTATATAATTAACCAAAAAGATAAAAGGTGGATACTAGAAGAAATATTAACTTCAAAGATTCAGATGCATTTCTCCCAGATCCAAGACTCCTGAATGATGAAAGCCATAAGCTTGAAAATAGTCTGAGAATATTGTATGGGAAGGCAGTGGATATGAATTAAAATGTACAACATTCTAGCATCTATTAATTACTAGAGATTACACTAAGTAATACTCTTGTGTGGAAAAACTGTTGCTACTATTTTAACACTTTAGTTAAATATAAAGAAATAGTGAGCAGTAACGTTTTAGTGGTCAAATTAAGCATTTATAAGTGCTAAAATAATTTTAAAAGAAATCATTTCTGCATACTGGAATTGAGAGAAAGAAAATAATCACTAATGTATCACATTTTTTCTAACTTCAATAAACAAAATTACCATGGAAGTATATATATCTCTAATATTGCATACATTTTGGAACTATAAAATAAAATAGTATGGAAACATACAGAATTTAAAAAAGGATCTTTATGAGTAATTTACCATGGACTTACAAATTTAATAATTTATTTTTATAAGAGGAATATATTACCTGCTGGATATTCAACTTAATTAAATTTTCTGAATACTAGCTATGATTTTATCAGTTCTAAACACAATGAAAAAATTATGTGAAAATAAATGGTAATAGTATGAATACTGAATCCGACCACTTGATAGCATTGTTTTTCACACAACGCATATCAATATACCATTTTAGTGGCCTAACTTACGGCTAAACACTACAACAGTGTTGTTTAGAGCCATAACAGGCCACCTAGAGGGTTATGTATCCTACAATTATGTAACAAAATACTACGCCCATTGACTTGCGACAGTATTCCTCAAGTGAGCACAATTCAACTCTTGCTACTATCTGATTTGATGGCAGCCATATATGAAGGATGTGAAACTATCAAAAAATTCATTGTGGAAAAATTTTGAGAAAGCATAGTGGATTTAGTATTACATATTAAGAGGCCATTACACATGCTTCCCTATGATTTTGAACTGCACACAACCTGAAAAGGTTAGGGTTTTCAGCAGAGTTCAGCCGAGTTCACATGCAAATGCATGTTTACGTGTGAATCCATGCAAGAACAATAAAATGTCGGTGGGGCAAGTGTTCAAAATTGGTTGAAGGGGAGTGAATTGCTGGCCACAGAAGTTGATGCTGTTGTGTTTTTCCTGCCAGATGCTAAACTAGGCATTTGCGGGAGGAGCATGGTTTTAGTCAACTACAGGATCTTGGGAATTCCATTGCACTCCTGCAAGCATACCTGGGATCTGCATAAGGGAAGTTGGTTGCCATTACTTACAGCTTTGTGGCTCATCTATTGGAGTCAAGTAAATCATAACTCCCCACCTTCCCTAAAAAAAAATGTTTTTTAAAAATGAACTGTTTAAGGCTTTTTGAAAAAGGCAAAAAATAAAGGCAAAACTTTTCACTATCATATAAAGGTTTTGGTAGCGTAAATATTTAAAAAAAAACCTCATAATAAGAAAATAAAAGACGATAATTAAAAATCAAACCAACCCCCCTCCACCCTCTAAAAACCAACTGTTGGTTTATTAAAAATTAATTGATTAATAAGGCTTTCCAACAAAAAAAAGCTCAAAATAAATAAAAAGTTGATAATTTAAAAGCAAACCAACCCCCCTTCAATAATTCATATATTTTGTTAATCTATCTCTTTATATGTATTCTATATTCGAACACAATTAAAATTAATATGCGAAGTTTCCAGTACATCAGCAAAAGATACTAAAAGATGAAAATTAAAATTCAAATCAACCCCCCTTCACCCTCTAAAAACCAACTGTTAGTTTATTAATTAAAACTGAATTTTTTAAGGCTTTAAAAAAGAAGCTCAAAATACCCCAAAAAGGCTATAATTTAAAAGCAAACTAACCCCCTCTACCATCTAAAAACAAAGTGTTTGTTTATTAAAAAGGCAAAAAAAAAAAAATACGAGTTTTATGTATAGAAAGTGAAAACAAAAAACAATTTTTTACTGTAGTATTCTGTAAAGAAACCGATGGCCCATGAATATTGATGTGCACTGGGCGAAAAAGAGCGCCATCAAATGGTAGGGTTCAGTATTCATACTATTACCTTGAAAAATTATGTGAAAATAAATATTATCCACAAAGTTTTTTTTAAGTTAAATTTTATTTCTAAATTGAATGAATAATTGCAATCATCAAAAAAAAAAAGATACTTTATAAATATGTTTGTTCATTTTTCACATCTTTTATTTGTATATTTAACTTTACAATGTGCTAAATATTTGTTAAGACAGTTTTGAAATACTTTATGCCTTCTATGGTAGATGAAGTTTGTTAAGTAAGATCCAACTATATATTAACAATTTGTAATAATAATTTTTTACTTTGTTTCAAAAAATAATGATATTATAATTTGAAAAATAAGAGAATAGGATCTGCACAAAGAAAGAGGAATGTGAAGCAAAAGTATACACTAAAATCAATAAATACCAGATATTTAATTTAAAAGGATAAATATAAAATAGGTATAGAAATATTCACTGATAAATCTGAATATAAGTAAATGAGTGAATGAGCATTTTATATTAAAAATAAATACAAAATTAAAAAGATGTTACTGAATATTCTATGATAAATAATAAAAAAAAAAGATTTCTTAAAGTTTATCATTTAGCTTTTATCTTAAATATTTCTATATTGACATTGGTTTAATCTAATTTTCTACTGACAATTATTCTTAAAAGATAATTATTAATACTTTAATCAATTTTATCATATTTAGTCTGTAGAGAACATGCTAAATTCAGTTAATTAAATACTAGTAATGCCTAGAATAAATGAATAGCATACTTAGAATCTTCTTTCAAAATAACAAATTTTGATAGGATGTTCCTCAAATTACTCAATAAAGTATGGAGATGTATGTTATGAGTAATAAGAAAATGTGAAAAACAAAATACATGTGTAAGAAAACAATTAGCTATCATTGTCATCATTGAAAGAATTAAAAAATTGAATATATTATTAAAAGAGATTAAAATAGATTGAGGAGTTAAAATTTTAAATTGAATACCAAGAAATTATAAAAGACCTAGAAAGAGACCACATATGAGATGGATAAATAAAATAAAATGAGCTGGTGGATTGTGGAGAAAAAAAGCAAGATATAAGAGAATATGAATTAAGTATACAAAGATATTTATCCTACAATGATTGAAAATGATGATGATGATTTTACTGACTTAATATATTATACTAATTTTATATTTTTTGATTTTGTTTTAGTTAATGTATATAAGCTACAATTCTGAATAATCTTTTTTGCTTATTTTAAATTATTTAAATCCTGTCCTGATTTATATAAAATATACTATTACTGTAATTGATAAATTTGATTTACATAGATAAATCAATCAAAGAAAACTCCAATATTCTTAATTCTAATTTTTAGTGCTCTCCTTTTCTTATATCATTGCAAAACGTATCATATTTATTTTATGCTTTTTCATTATAAAAACAAACACATTTTCAAACTGGATCTCATACATATCAATTTCTTAGCAATCAATATTAAAGACTTTTTTTATTTAATCCAACACAACTTTTTTACGCCATCTGATATAAAATCAAATTATGAATCAGATGAAAGTTCCTAAATACATATGTAGAATAAATAATGATAACAGCGAATGCAAAATTTGGATCAGCCAAGATATTATTAAAGTGGTCCTCAAATTGGCTTAAATTCAAATATGCAAAGTAGAGCAGACAATTATGCGTTTTCAATAATTTTGCAAATCTTACTACCGTAATATATTATATAAGGCAAAACAATCATATATTAAATTCTCATCAATCAACATTAAGTTTTTTAATCCAGAACATTTATGCCACCTGGTATCAAGTTAGTCTGTAAAATATCTGAAAAACGAATAAGTTTTTTTCCAACATATATTTCTAAATAAATACTAGAATGAAGAATATTAACAACAACTATGGAATTTAAATAAGCAGATATGTTATTACAGTTTTACTAAGATCAGTTTAAATCTTAATATATAAAAAATTAAATATACAAGATAGAGAAGACAACTATTAATTTTTAATAACTTTATAAATCTTACTACCCTAACATATATATATATATAAGAACAAAAACTCACATTTTCAAACTGGATACCATATAAATCAAATTTTCATCAATCAGCAGCAATAGGTTTTTTAATCCAGCACAATTTTTTTTTACACTATTTGGATTTTTTTAAAAACCATTAATATTGATTGATGAGAATTTGATTTATATAAGTTCGGTCTGAAGATATGTTTGTTTTGATTTATATAATACGGTAGAAAGATTTGCAAGAATATTGAAAATGAGTAATTATCAGCTCCATCTTATATATTTAAATTGATTTGAATAGAGATCTCTTAACATCCCAGATGATTTAAATTTCACACTTGTAGTTTTCACTGTTTATTCTATGTGGTTCTTTAAGGACTTAGATATTGTATAAAAAAGTAATCCACGTTTCATCTATTTAGTAGTTCAATTTGTTACCAGGTGGCATAAAAAAGGTTGTGCTGAATTAAATATATATATTAATGTTGATTGGTAAGTGTTCATTTTCCATTATCGTCTTCATGTTAATATGGAATAGCACAAAAGATCACAGCTTTTTAAATATATAAAATTATCATACAGCTCATTCATAAATTATCCCTTCAGTAATGAGTCCTAATAACTTTTTTTTTTATTGGAGGAATCTTAAATAATTTATGGTAATAATCAACTTGACACAAATAGTTAGTCTATTAATAAAACAAAATTCAGTAATTTCTAAAGATATTTTATTTACAGTCATTGGATATACAGTGATTTTTTTCTTTCACTATCACCATTATGTCCTTAGAAAATGTTCTGCAAATAAAAGATTAAAATTATTTAAATATTTTCTTATCACCTTATTTAGAGATGAATGATTTATGGACACCACTTTGTATATAACAAAAGAAGTCAAACTGGATAAAGAAAATTATGGCTTCAAGATTGATCAAAAAATCACTTCATAGATTTATTGAAGCTGTCATAAATGTTTTAAATAAAGGAAAAGATATATCTGCAATTAAATTTATGCAACAGTTATTCCAATACAAAAAGCAAAAAATTCTCTTCTGACAAAGAACAAAAATTAGAACAAATTTTTGCTTTATAATATTATTCATCAATAATGAAGAATTCAGCAGTAAAGAAACATGTTAAAGATGATTTCTTGATGAAACTGCAGTTGAAAGACTAGAATTTTTTCCAAAAAATAAAAATGTCTAAATCATATAATCCACATGACTCCTTTGAATGTGAACAATAGTCAGTAAAACAAAAACTAATGAATGGCTGGTTGGTCTTATGATATTTGATCACCAAAGTGATAGGTGGAGCTTCTATTCAAAAAACCTTTAACTTTGGGATCTTTACTCCACCACTGTATTAAACTACAAAGAGTAAATAAACAGGTCGAATGAAGAAACATAATAAAGTGCATATTGATATATTTATATTATAGAATTGTAAACACCTTGAGAATATTACTGATAGAACAAATAAATAAAACATAAATGACCAAATTGTGAAATGGTTTTCATTAACCTTACATATATTTCCAATTAGACAAAAAGTTCAAGATAAAAAAAAACTTAAAAACCAGCGATAAAATGAGCTAAGTTCTGACAATATCAAATATAACTTTCTGACATGTCAAAATCAAAACAGAATAATTTAATATTAAAAAACATACTATCTATGTACAAGATATACTGTTTTATGTACAGGTATAAATTTCATAAAATAATAAGAAATTATTCTCTTGAATCATAAAGACATTTTTTGATTATACTTTAAAAAACAATATCAGTTTTAGAATAGCCTTCTATGTTGTAATAATAGCTTTGTTTATTTTCTCTGTTAAAAGCTGAAAATATATGGAGATTATATGACTTTAAGCATTCAAGTGTTAGGTTGAGCAGAAGTGTTTGATTCAGTTATACTACAATAAAATCTGATCATAGTCTATGCAAAGTATTTTGATCAAATATAAAGCCACCGTTGAATAGTGGTGACATCATCTTTTATTGTGTAATTTAAGAACTATAGATAGAGAGGCAACTGAATGTTAGATCTAGACAGAAAAACATATTTTGGTCTTTGTTGCAACAGATACTGCTGCCTGATATATGAAAATCATGCAATAAAGTTGAGATTGTCATAAAATTATATTGATGCATTAGAAGAAATAATAATAATAATGATGATGATGATGATAATAATAATATCATTGTGTGAAGAAAAAAAATTATTTCCAAGCCAAGTAGCAAAAAAAACAACAATCCCTCATTAATCTTATAACCAACATTAACAGGCTCAAAGAATATAATTAAGATGTTTAAAGGTCTGTAAGAATATTAGCGTTTTTGTTATAAATCTTAACACACTGCCGGAAATAAAAAATCTATCCAGAATTATATATATAATCAATAAAATGTCATAATAAACATTTTTATTGAGAAGTCAAAAGAACTTTTATCTGGGGCTCATATATCCTCCAGTTAAATCTTGTTTCCAAGGTTACCAAAGTCTATACAGATTTGGCAGTACATAATCTAAACTAACACTGTTTAAAAACAAAGCAAAGCAAAACTCCATATAGTAGTGCCACCATGTGATGCTTGCTGGTTTAACACTGTTTAAATTACACTTTTAAAGAATTATATCAAGATTTATTAAATATATTTATTTCTTTAGATTCTGATTGTTCTCCTCAGCATTTTGATAATTAAATTATTCATCGCTTTTTAAATTTCTAAACCAATAATTAAAATAGTAGAAATTAAAAAATATATATTAATGAAAATTAAATAAATGTGTAGACTTCAAAGCATTAAATATACTGTATATTAAAATGTTACATATTCTTTGTAAAAATTTGTTTATATGGAAGCTATAGAAATTCTTTTTATCTTTTACATTTAAAGAATTTTTTTATCAGAAATAATTATGAAAATTATTAGAAAACAAATTATCTTTTTAAAAAAGAAATCGTAAGATTTTATATATACATATCATTAGCTTTTATATTTACATTTTTCTAGTTACCATGGAAACACATTGTTACAATAAAAAAATATTCAAAGAATATCTAAGAATCTGTTTTGTGTAAATTTAAATGATGATATATTGTATATACAGAAAGAATACCATTAATTCAAATACGTACTTGTTATTCTCAAACTTCTATTATCTAAAAAAAATTTCCAAAGTGATCTTTAAGCTTTTACAGTAAATAAATTAGTTTTAAATAGATATTTACAAACAAATTTAAAAAAAAAGAAACAATAAATATCTATAAATTAATAAGTCTAATTACAGCCACATGCCTGTTGTTTTTTCTATTTTAGCAAGTTAGATTTATAATAATAATAAAAAAGATTGTAAAAACAAAATTTATAATCACAGATTTTAATGTTTTATCTATATAAATAAATGACAATATTAGTTACATCTAATGTCAATACTATCAAAGAGATATTAATTTTATAATAATAAATGTAACTAAGACAATCAATCAGTCAATCAATGATATGAAAGATTTAAGAATAATTATTATTTAACATATCTTTCAATTGTGAACCTACATAATTCCACATACTGTGAAATGAAAAGATGCAATGATTACTTTTATGATGTTCCACAATGGAAGTACCGATTTTATGTAATTGAAAAGGCTAGGTGTTCTATGTCTGACTATATAACAGATTGATAAATGATATGTACATACAAATTAACCCATGCTTTTAAATAAATTGCAGGTCATAAATGTTTGCCTGACTTCATATGATTGGAAAATAATCTGGTTAATACTTTTTGACAAGATCAATGTGGATATTCATCAAAGAACATTCTCACAATGTGAATATTCATCAAAGAACACTCACAATGCGGATATTCATCAAAGAACTTTCTCACAAAAATGCAGGAAGGTATTTATAATATAATGGTCAGATAATGGAGTCTTACCGTATCTGCCAGACAGGGCACCACCAGGCATTTGGAACCTGGAAAATTTATATAGTAGGCAGATACGTAAGTTAAGAAAAAATTTTTTTTATATATATTTTATTCTGACCATCAGCCCATAGCCACTAGCTCAGCAGAGCAGTAGAGATTAATAATAATGATACATATTATCAAATATATTAATATTTTTAAAAAAAAAAAAAGAATAAAATAAGCCACTGCCAGTAATTAACACACAAACATTTATTTGCGCACATATAGATAAAATTGAGGAATAAAATTTATTATTTTAGATTGGTTATTAATTTTTAAATTTAAATTTTTAGTTTGAACAATCCGCACAGATTTGTTTAATAATATTTTTAAGAGTGTCGAGTATGAATAAACTACATAGATTGCATTTGAAAAGAAAATATTCTATCCCTGATTTAACCTTAGGCCAAAAGTTCACAGCCAAACCAACGTCAATCCATCTGATATATCAATGTATTCAATGCACTATGAATATGACAGCACAAATACCATACTGTCAGGAATGTACATCTGAACAGCATGGTTATAGAAGACATTGACTCTCATCCAGACAGGAATACTACATCTGTCTGACAAGAAGAGCAATAAAAAAAAAAACTCCATAGGAAGGGACTGCGTTTTCCATCTTACTATCCCATTCCATAGGCAAAAAGGGGGTGTGCGGCATATAATGCGATCCTGCACATAGAGAATCTCATATTACATCTACTAATTACACCAATATATCCAATCCATTGACCCAATTTAACTACGAAACAAATAACCTAATATTACCCTCCCTTAAACTAACATATATAACTTTACAAATCTATGCAGCCATTCATGCCCGACTTAAATTTAACATTTATATAAGTTCGCACAGATGAATTTTATAAAAGTTTGTTTTATAATGTTGAGTATAGATAGACTACATAGATTACATGGTAAAAAACATTTCAAAATAAACATAAACGATCAAAATATAAAGTCATTGATGGAATTGCAGAGGGAAATTTACAAGAAACCCAATGGCATTCATCATAAGATGCCGCATTGACACCAATAACTTAAAAGACACCCGAATAAATACATTTTTTAGATATTCAACATGAGATATCATATTTACTGAATGTCTATATATTCTAATCAAATATGAAAATGAAAACATAATTAAACGTTAACGAATCCATGCGGTCATCTATACCCAACTTAAATTTAATGCGTTTAAATAATTTATACAATAAATATTAATAACAAAAAAAAAAATGGAAATGATTTTTAGCAAACTCAAATGTATAAAAATTAAACATTAATAATTGATTTGAAAAGTCAGATTAAAGTTCATTTTAAAAAAATTAGGTTGAGCTTATCAAATCTTGAAAGTTCTTAATTATTTTTTAAAAAATTTTCAGATATATCTCTTACAGTAGAAGAGCTCCCAGTTCCTGGTGTCAATTCCCATGAGGTCTTTATTTGAAGACCGGTCTATCTGAAGGTGGCCTTAGCTGGTTCAATCCTGGTATTACAGTCCTTTCATTTTTAAATAAGTGAGAGAGGGTGACAAGTGCATCTTATCACACCTCTCAAAAACAATCAAGCTGGAACTGTTCTTAATTTCAATATTTTTCCTTTTATACCGATCGTCTGGATTCACTGAACAATGGTTTCCTGTTCCAAATTTTCATTACAGTCCGAGCCTTCATTGCTGCTTCTATTGGACATCTAATTTATTTTTGTTCTCTTATCTATATTTCATCTGACTTTTTTATATAAGAGCCCCAAGGGCTAGTTTGCTTTTCATTTCATTTATAAAACAATCATTTCCATTTACTGAGACTACATAAGAATCTTTTAACAAAAATATTTTATCTTTAGATCTTGTACTTTTTTATAAAAAAGTACGTTCAAATACTTTTTTTTTTTTTAAAGTTTTCCATCTGTGCGATATATTATATTATATACGTTAAACAGCTTTTAATTTTTTTAGCTTTTAGTTTTTATTTACAAATTTAAAAAAAAAAGTTTTTATTCTAATTTTAAATTAATGTAACGGCATATACCGTTACAATAAATATTATTTCAATTACTAATAAAATGATAGTTTCTTTTAAATTAAAATGATCATCTTTTCAACTAGATGATTTATTTATTAGAAAGAAGCTTACACATAAATTAAGTATACAATGTAGCAAATGCTTTTGTCCTTGTTAATGCATATTAAAATTTATTTCCAAAATACATAATGTATAGACAATGATAGTTTCTTTTTTCATATCTGAATACTTCAATCATATTTCCCTATCAGGCTTTTTTAATATCTATTAAATCAGATCAATTGGATATTATAACTTGAAATTAGGCTTATGGACTAAAACTAGAGAATAAAGTCTTTGGAATGACAAAAAAGCAAACAGAATAAACAAAATAAATCAAAACAATAGTGATACTGAAAAAAACTAAAAAAATAATTAGAGTCTTTTTATTGTATTCCTACTATTCTAACATCATCTTCTGCAAGGTCCTCTGGAAAACTTATTTCACAATTATTAAACTTTTATTAAAATGATAATGATGATGATTATTATTTTTATTAAAAAAATAAAAGAAATTATCTAAAGAAGTTTACAGTTAGATGGGCTTTTACTGATGAATGCATATTTGCAGACCTGTTGCATAACTAAAAAGCACCTTTGCACAAGATAAATTTTGTAAATTAAAAGACATTTTTGTCCTGTGCTTTTGCAAGAAAAACTTGAAAACATAGCTTTAGTTATTTAACGTATTGGGTAAATATCTTACATATTTTATTCATTTATTTCTTTAAAATAAACATGATCAATAAAACAAATGCTAAAATAAAAGATATTAATTAGACTTGCCATGTCATCTTGATTAAAAATCTTTTTAAATAAACCAGTTTACATAGTAATGAAAAGATTGGCTCCCCTTCTCTTCTCAGGCTGTCTCTGATATTATATAAATAATTATATATGTTACTTACTTGGTTTTTAAAAATATTATGTACATCCAGAATATGATTCTTTGGAAGCTCCAGCCTTCATAGAAATAGCAAAGAGAACATAGCATCTGGCATATCTCCATTATTTTTTCTTAATCAATATTTAGATCAATTTTAACCAGCAAGTTAGTAATTGTTTGAAAACCCATTGAAAATCTCTCATGTATAAACTTATCCATGTTTCCCATTAACAAAATTATATTCCTTCAATAATATAATATTTATAGTAACACTATTATTTTATTAAAACCACCAAACTAGATCCATTTTAAATAATGCAGCTGATATGACTCTTACATACCATCAACACCTTCTTGTTAAAAAGAAAATTATTTGTTTACCAAATCCATTTGTTATTTTTAAATCAGAATCTCCCTGAAATAAAACTAGTTTATGTTTTCTATTAAGAAAGGAATAAACCTCCGGTTTATAAATATATAAATAGATTATTTATTAACAAAGCAAAGCAAAACTCCATATAGTATGATGCTTGCTGGTTTAGACTATTTATTACAGTAAAAATACTTTCATTTGTTTTCATTCAATAATAAAAATTTCCCATGTAAGAATTAAATAATTTAGCATGCAATAATATCTTTTTTCAAAATTATGTTCTTTACTCAATCTGTTTTTCTTACATTTGAACCGTAGTGTGAATTATGGATCAATTGCGAGTTCTTAGCTAAAGAACACACTCAAGAAAAAGCTATTTAGTAAAACATGTAAAAAGATAATAGAAATTTAGTAAAATGTATAAAAAGATATGAGATAATGAAAAAGATAACACTATTAAAAAAATGTTAGCACAACACAGTATTGAACCCAGACTCGTACTCCCAAGTATAGAACAAATTTAAAACTTGTAAAACATTATTGATAAAAATAATTTAATCATAAAAATTATGCAGAATTACTGTAATTATGAGGCAATATTTTTAAAATGTTTTATTTTTAAGTAAATTATTAATAATGTGTTACTTTTTAATAAATGACTGGGAAATCTAAACATTTTAAATTAAATATAAATTTTATTAATTATAGTGACAAAAGGGCATCGACTTGTTCGATTTTGTGCAATGGTAACGTATATATGAAATATATTTCGAGACTAGAGCAACTGCCACGATAAGTTTAAATAAAAAGATATTTTCTCTTATGTTTTTAAATAATAAATATTTACAATCACAATGTGTTTCAATGAATAAAGTGATTTAGAAATTTAAACATTTACATATAAATTTTATGAATTATTATAACAAAATGGCGTCAGTCTGTTCACTTTAGCATAATGATAAGAGTATATATGTAATATATTTCAAACTCGTGCTTGTCACAAATAAGTTTAAGCAAAGAAGTATATTTACACCCCGAACATATTTCTAATGATGATTCAAAAATGTAAACAATTTTATTTACATATACATTTTATTAATTATCTTGATGCCTCAGTAGTGAGTTATTTTTGTGCCTCACATGACCTGCTCACAGACACATAGTGACCCTGCATATGTGTTTGTCAAGCATAGATAAAAATATTACACATGGAAATAATTTCCACCATATTTTTATTATCCACACAATCATCAACACATTTTGTTTACTCTGTATAACCATGAGATCTTCCTTTATACTATAAACAAATCCTTTACAATGATTTTTTTCAATAAAAGATCAATTAACATAACTGTAATATATGATTACACTGAATTCAAATATCCAGGTTATATAGAAATTGTGGAAGGATTTTATCTTTTCACTGCAGACATATTAACATATAACAATTACAAAAAAAAAACAAAAAAAAAACAGTGGTAATTGATGAATATTCATCTTAAAAGGATCTAGGCTTCTATTAATGTAATTTATAACACCCGATTATATACTCTTTTAACAAATGCTATGTTATTACAAGAATTATTTCAGTGAGAAACTAATGCTCAATTATTATCATCATAACCCTCTTATTGCTTCAGGGTCTTATGTGGATTAACATTATTTTTAAAAAATATTCTTCGAATTCATATTAAATAAACACAAGGAGTCAACATTTACCAACAACAATAATCAAAATACACATTTTATAAAGGATCTGCTTATCTATTAATCTTGTGTAAAATATTTTGTAAATATATATGTGATCTTTAGATTCTCTTTTAGATTAACTATAAAATAAAATTTAAAAATATGTAAATCATCATCTAATTCTAACTTCTATTCATTAATAAGCATTGTTATATATAAGATGATCATTTATATGCACACGCATACCTTTACTGTATCTTTAAACTTTATTCTTAACATACATACCTAATTGTAAGAATGCATTTAACCGTAGTATTTTTTAATTGACAAAACAAAATGTTCCACAGGATTAAACAAATTCAAATCATAGTAATATTGATAAAACAACAAAAAAATAAAATATTTGTTTTAAAATAAAACTTTTTTTAATTTTTCTATGGAAATCTTTTTCCTTGAATAAAAATGATAGAAGTAAAACTAATCTTCAAAACGTTGTCAAACATGGACAATAGTCTTTTAAATTGGCGGGAAAGAATATTAATAATGAACATTCAGCATTCAACAGATATTTGTGATAGGCTTTAATAATTTAAATGAAAAATATAAATGATGACAATGAAATATTTTCTTTAGATATTGTAAAAAAAAAAAAGGCAGTTTGTAAATTTTCTTAGCGTTCAAAACATGGTGTTAGAAGATCAGTCTTATCTATAATTTAGTCAGACATTATTTAAAATTATTAGGTCAATTTTTAGCATTATATAGCCGATCTGTAATTTTTTTTATTTTACTATTTTTCATTTTCTGACATTTTCTGCCTCACATAATTTGCTGTAATTAATTCCCCCTCCCCTCTAAATACAAAATGTATTAAATTTTCAGAGTTTGTACCTTTGATGATATCATGAAAAATAAAATAATTAGTTCCACCAACAATATATTGAATATATACAATTTTCCAATAACAATTATAATACTGAATATAAACTTTGTCATCATTATCACAAAACAAATCATAAGAAATTAATATTGCTTTTTCTCCCATCATCTTATCAATTATTTATAATTCCATATCTATGTCTTCATTAATTTCTAGTGGTATGTATCACATTCAAGCAAACACATTTTGATATTATTTAATAACTTAAATAAAAACAATGGTGTTAATTTAGTACACAATCTCTGCCATTTTGAATTTTAAAAATGACCAAAAACGTCATCTGACACATCTAAATGATATGAAAATTCAATAAATTTAGAACTTGGATCATGTGACTAATTTGAAAAAAAAAAAAGTAAAATATTTATAACTTGGGTCACAATTAAAAGCAATGCACATAGAAATCTGGTCAAGCAAAACTTTACAAAATAAATCTGAGATCACATTGAAATTATAAGATGTTAGTGAATAATATTTCTGTAGTATAATTTTCACTGCACCATATTCACACAAGATAGGAACTGGTTTCTATCCACTTTTAACACTTTGTGGAGGGATATAATCATAAACATATGACCAAAGACATGTGAAAAAAATTTATGATCCCCAAGATGCAGATTTCATGCTGAACCAGCACTCATCAGCTGACCCACATCACAATCTCTTACACATATCTTTACCATTGTTCAATATATATATATAGCAAATTACTACAGTTTATTTGATGTTTCAAATGTGCTGCCCTCACAAAGTTGATACAAATCACTTAAAAATATATTCATAATTTTTATTAGTCATTCATTGGAGAGATTATCCAAATGAATTACTAATTAAAATTATTAATATATTTTCATTAAGTGAATTTATGTCAATGTTGTGAGGGCAGCACATTTGACACATTAAATAAACTGTAGTCATTTGCTTTATATATATATATTAAAAAATTTTAAATTAAACATCTAGATTATTACCTACTTTATTCATTAATACTCCTCATTTTATTATCTGCTACAACCAAATTCCATCTTATACTACTCAATACAACAGAATACACTGTTTGCTATACAAATTTATATAATATCTGGACACTAAACTCAGACTTTGAACTATTAATACTTATAAAAAAATTTCTACACTTCTGATGGGTATGGGATTAAACTTCTAGTTTAACTTTTTCTCACTTGTTTTTATATTGGGTTTCTTTAAAATAGTAGTAATACCACTAGTAGAGGGTTGATTATTTTGCAACTCTACCCTACTTCTAGATTTGTCAAATCTAACCGCTTTTTTAGCATATGGATATACCCAATTTCTATCACTAGAACTATATCTTCTTTTAAAGCCTATTTGATGCCTTTGATTATTATAGTCAACATTGATATTAGACAATGGATAGTTATTTCTTTCTCTATTTGTTTTGAATCTATTATCTAAAGATGTTTCAGTGTTTTCTAGTGCATCTAATACTTCTGACACCTCTTCTATAGAATAACGGTCCGCTGCAATTAATAGTTGCTCCACATTTCTGGGCAAATTGTGTCGTATTATTCTTACTATCTGTCCTTCAGACAATGGACATGCCGTTAGTGTTTTTAATCGAATAGCCTGACTTCTAAAGAAACTAGTATAGCTACCTTTATTCGATTGATATTTTTCCTGAGTTATCTGGAACCTAATGCTATCTTGCTTGTCAGCGTTCCAGAAACTACCTGTTATTAAACATCTAAAGTCACCATAGGTATTTGGCCTTTCAAAAAGTGACTGCCACCAATCTTTGGCAGTACCTCCTAAGTGATTACTACAGATGGCCAACTTTTCCTTTTCAGTTAAAACACATATTGAAAATAGTTCATCTAAACTATTTAGAAACTCATATGGATTTTCGGCATGGTCACCTCTAAATGGTTTGACCCTCATAAAGCGTAATGCCATCGAGTTATTTGTTCCTCCCTCACAACTAGTATTTCCTTTAATTATTCGGCTGTCTATTTCTTTATTATTATCAGATTCTATTTGATTACCTTCCTCCTTTCTTACATACTCTATTTTATCTATTGGGAATGGACTTTTATATTCTTCACATTTACTATGCGATGCTTTTTCTTTACCTAATTCTAACATTTGATTGCTAATGGATTTTATCTCTTCTATTTGTTCGTATACCTGTTGTAATTTTCCTTCCAAATTTACCTGTCCAATCACTTGATCTATGTATATCTTTTGTTCCTGTCTAAACCTATCTAAGTTTTGATCTATAGCTTCCTTATACTCATTACTATTTCTCTCTACCTGCATTACTTGTTCTTTTACGTCCTTTTGTAAGCGCTTTATATTCTCACCTATTTTGGACCTGTACTTCTGATCATCCTCCTTCCCAATATTAAAATCCTTTAATTTTCCCATCATACCTTCTTCTATTTCTTCTTTTATATCTCTCCTATTTTGCACTACTAAATCATTAAACTTATCCACTAACTCTCTCTCCATTTCATCTTTCATCCTTATTCTACTCTGCATTATCTCTTCCTTTATCTCACATATTTCATTATTAATATCTAATTTATTATTATCAAACTCCTGTTTTAACTTGCTATTATTGGTCTGACATTGACTGATAGAATCCTCTATTTGCTTGTTTATACCTTTTATAGCAATTTCAGAAAATTCTGTAAACTTAGTCTTGAGCAATTCCTGATTATTACAATCTATTTGTTCTATTTCCTCCCTTAAAGAACTAATAACTTTTTCACTATTGTCCAATCTTGATTCCAAGCCATTAAATTTATTATGTGCTTCCTCCTTAAAGTCTTCCATAGTCTTACAAGTATCATTGAGTTTTTTATTCATACTGTCTATACACGCTTTGATTTCATTACTATTTTTACTCATAATTTCATTGATCTCTTCTCTATTTTTTCTATTATCTTCTTGAATCTCTTCTCTATTTTTTCTATTATTTTCATTGAGAGATTCAAATTTTATATTACTCTCTTCTCTATTTCTACTTATATTCTCATTAATCTCTTGAATCTCTTCTCTATTTTTTCTATTATTTTCATTGAGAGATTCAAATTTTATATTGATCTCTTCTCTATTTTTACTTATATTCTCATTAATTTTCATCATCATCAGTGCTATTTGAGACAATGAGAAGCTATCTACATCTCTTTTATGTGTGACTACTTCTTCTTCCTCTATTTTTAATTCCCTAATCTTTTCTTCTCCTTTTATTTCGTCATCTGTAATTTGTACAATATCTGTAATTGTTTCTATATTAATTGTCTCTTCCGCTTCCCTTTCCTCCTCACAACTACTATCCACAATGAATTCAGATATTTCCTCTACTGAACTGTTATCTTGATTATCCATTTTTTTTCTTTATAATACTTTTTCCTCAAAATTTAATATCCCAATAATATGTTACTATTAACTTCTCATAAAATAGTTTCTTACCAGTTCTTTTATCTCATCCAACCATCACCCACAATAACTATAGACAATACCTTCTATACACCTTATACTATCTAACTAATTATAATAACAATAACAATTAAAATTATATGTGTCACAACATCACTTCCCACATGCATGATTCACAAATATTTTGCACAAATTAAAACACTTTCAAATATATTTTTCAATAATACTTCAATAATTGACATGGTCATATTAAATACCAATAATCGTTAGCCACATATGCATATTTTAAATTTTGTTTGTCAATTGACCCACAATAGTATAGTACGATTTTTTTTTTAAACAATCAGATTATCTACCACATAAAATTGAAATTATTTTAATAACAAATACTTAGTTTACTTTAATAACTAAATCCTAATAATTATTTCTATAATCAAATATGAAATTATCTACTTCTGTAAAATATGTCTATTGACAATCTCCCGATTTACATGAACAAATTCAAATACTAAACTATATGTAACTCCACTACACATCGTGCAGTCTCATTGGAAGAGCAAAATTTAACCTTCTGTTAGTTGAATCCAACCTATCGATTGTAGTTCCAACTACACATCGTGCAACACGTTGGGCGATCACAATCTAACCTCCCCCCGCGCGTTCTCACCCCAAAATATATTGTTTATTACGAATATTACGGGTTCTAGCTCAGTTAACAAATAAATAAATGAAATATTCAGCATTAATTAAAATGATTACTAGCTCTAATTTTAAAATACAAATACGGTTCAATTTTAAAATGAATTAACAAATATTTACTATTTTCATGAGACATGGAGTGACAATACGGGGAACGAGATAGACTACATTGAGACATTATCCACACGATACTACCTCAATGGCATAAGAACACTATCCCCTCTTTTTTTTTACTATACCAAATAACTAACTCATAGTATTCTTACGACTTTCTAAGCTCTATGCACTACGATTAAAATAATAATCATATCTTAATCTTCTTTATAACAAGAATCTAGCTCAATTAAATAAAATGAAGTAAAATAAAATAAAATCTCAGGTTCAGAAATTGTATTCTAACTAATTTAAAATTACGGTAGTAAAATATGAAAAGGGAATTTTATGTCATAATCTACTACACAGCAACTAATAATAATAAAATAATAATAACAATAATAATATAATATAATCTTATTTCTTCCTAAATGAAATAAATAAATACGTACGTGGTAGTATTTTAATAATCTGACAACAGAATATGTGTGGCAACATTAGCATATAATTTAATGTAATATTGTGGCAACCGACTTATGACCAATAAATAATATAAAATTATGATCTTTTAATTTTAACATACCAATAAATTCTCAAAATTATTATAACACTTTTATGTTTACCTTTTGTGCAAAATTTATATGTCTGTTTCAATTATAAATGTATCGTGATTTCATGCATCCATGTGGAGAAATAACAACTCGGACACAAAAACTTTAAAATAAATTTTAAAACAAAGTTTATTAACAACATAAATAAATTAACAATATTTTTACACTATATACATTGGATATCCCTTACTTTCATATCTCAACTTAGTTTATTAGTTTATAAAATGAAATCAAAATATTATTTACTTTTCCTAGTTAAATCTTATTTTTTAACACTTAAGAAAATACAGTATTATTACTTGATTTATTATTATGGTTAGCTTATTACAAAATGCATTTCTTATATGATTATCACAAACACTTTTCATCCCTAATATTATTAAAATTATATTTTTTACAAAATTTACATTCGTAGTAAAATTCTACAAAATAACAAAATTTAGTTTCATATTGGTTGTATGGAATCTTACAAAGTCAAAACATTGTTCTACATTCGGTATTAGGTTTTTATTGTTCATTATCCGATGTTTATTAATCCTAATATTCTCATTCAAGCCTTACTTCGGATGATATAATTACAACTATTAATATACCATGCACAAGTATATGTTTATTATACATTATTGAACTATTTTCTTAATAAATATGCAATACTTATTTTCTAAATATTATTTAAAACATTCAAATTTTATTATCACTTTTAAAAAAAAACAACTTTGTTTAGATTTCTCTTTCAAAAATCTTATATTCATTTCCGAATTAATTTTACAATGTATTATATGATTCTTTCTCTCTTTATGATATTTTGGACTTTCAATTTTAAAGTTACACAATTCTATACATTCCAGCAAATAAACTATTCTTACATAAACGATAACATATCTTCAGTTCTATTTTATTCATTATTTCTTTGAAAATATCTTTCTGACCGATGCAGATTCATGAAATAAGGATAGCGAAGATAGATGCATAGGATCAAAATACAACTAGAATATTACTCGTCATATACCTTGACAATCATGGCACAGTGAATTAAAAGACACTATAGAGGAGTGACCTTTACCTGTCTACCAACCTCTATCATAGGAACGATGTTAAAGCTATTTCTTCAGCTTTATTCTAACATCAAAAGTTTAAAGATATGCAAAAACACTGTCCAAACCATATGTGTTCAGTCATAGGGCCTAGTTAACTATACTGAAATCACACAAAACTAAATATGATCCAAATCCTTTATTTTTCCTATTTCTTAAAAAAAAACATCATCTTGGTTTCCTCTCCACTAGTACTTCCAAGTCACTATCCGATCTTATTTCTCAAGATTTTTTCTATACTGTACATCGACAAATACATATCTGCATTACTAACAATAATAAAATTCATTTATTTTAAAACTATTCCACTGTTCTATAAGACAGCTTGCTTACTACTTTCCTCCGTATATTTAATCATATACAAACTATTTGAATATCTGAATACTTTATCACATGAAAGTTCAAAAGAATCACACAATTGTTCTGTTAAATTATATTATTAATATACTTTAAATAAATTATTGCATGCATATTCCGAATTACTCCTATCTCATTATATGTTAAAAATGTTGTATAAAATGTGTACATATAATTTAAACTTTCACACTTCATTCTTAGGTCAATAGATGATCTAAAAAAAATACATTATGCATTATAAACAACTATTAAAATTACCAAACGACCTTTATCTCCTCGATCGCGTTCCGTAGGCTTCACCATCCATTTGATCCTTGTAGATATAAGATTCACATCCATACACTTTATTTTAAACACTATTTCTATAATTTTATCAAGCTATTATATTTAAATTTTAATATTACTAAATTTATGTTTATATGTTTTCCCTAATCTCACATAACATTTTATATTTTAAAATAAATTAGTAAAAAATATTCCAAACTATATTTACTGTACTTCTTCATCAAATTTTCTTGAAAACCGTTCATATTAAAGCTAAAAAAAAATGTTTATTATTTCTTCTTCAGACACTTAATGTTCTTCTCCCTGCTTGTTCAATTTTAAGGCAAAACAAATATTACTTCGTTCAATAAATATTCATGAATGATAATCCTTGGTTTTTATAATATTTAATACAATTATTAATTATGATATTAGTTAATCCCATAAAGAAAACGTCTACATATTCTCTTCTAATATTTTCTGCTAATATTTTCCCCCGCGCGACTTTTATGATGCATCTTCTCAGTACTTTGATTTAAATATTCAGTAAATTTTTCTGTCTCCATGGATCCATTTTCATTAAGTAATTTAAATTTCCATTTTCCTAATCTCTATCTTTATTAAGCGTTTTTATAATGAACACTTTATAATATTTTAATTCTTCTTAGATAAAGTTTTTTCTTTCCTTTTTTTTAAAAAAATAATGACTCTTTCCTATCATTATTCGGTAATTTTTCCTTTCTTTTAAAGTTCTGGTAACTATATACTTTGTAATGTTTCCTTTAAAAAGGACAAACATTCTTTCTCTGTTATAACTTTTACATAATTTTTTCTTTATGATATACGTATCTTAATTTTTCCATAGAGAAGAATAAAATAACTTCAGAGTAGCCTTATAAATTTGTGCGTCATAATTTTTCCTGATGGCAAATAACTTCTCTTTTAAGTTTTCCGTATAACATCCAAATTATATTCCTCTGAGTTACAATAATAAGTTTCTGGTTGAGCATAAATAAAGCTGTATCAAGGCACTTTACAAATATTTTTCCTTTCTCATAACTTCTATATACTGTTTTCTGTAGTATTTCCATTTTTACTGTAAGGTTTTGGCTAAACTTGAATAAAATATCCTGGTAAGAAAACTTTTAAAACTAGCCCTCCATGTAAAGGTAGTTCAAAATATTATATTTTAAAAAACTTTTAAAATAAATACAAAATTTTAAAATTATATTACTTTTCTAGCTTACGATCTTATACAGCTAAAAAAATATGTTACTCCCTCCTTCACTTACACATTACTTTCTCCCGCTCCGTCTAATTCTTATATTTTGTCTGCTAAAATACCTCCGTTGATTGGTTAATGACTTTTTTAGCGCGAACAAATTTACACATTTTAGTTTTATAATAGATTAAACCTTTTTAAAATAAAGAATTTATGACGTCATGTCTTAAATATTATTTAGAATGTATTTTTTAACTCAATTATAATTTTATCAAAATCATTTAAACTTTAAAACAATTATTAAAATAACATTTAATATTTCAACTTTTACTTTAACGATCGATAGCAATTATATTTAGCTTTATAATTCACAAACTTTATTATTATATTCTAACAAGCGTGTGTGTGAAGGTATATAATATACAGTCACATGATTACTAACTTTATCAGATGATTTTTTATTTTACGTCTCGGTCTAAATTACCAAAACTGATATATTTTATAAAAAATTTGGAAAATAATTTAAAATTGTAGAACTAAATATAATTCTCACCATCCTAAAGTTTATTTTAAAATATACTCTATTAATTTTGACTATTAAATATAATTATAACACTACATATAGCATTTATTTAATTTATTAGTTTTAAAATATCATACTCGAATTATTAATATATTTTTAACTATTTATAGCTGTGTTATTTTATATGGCCAGCTTTTACAACCATAAGCAAGAATATAATTAAGCTTTATTTAACTGTTTTCTTTTAAAATAATTCATTACACTTTTATATACCAGGTATTTTCAGCCTTAAATTGTACTATAAAATCTAATCAATCATACAATTATCAATATATTACACAAACGTATTTTAAAATTTAAAATTTTTTAGCAATTGACCATTCTACCTTATTATGACCTATAGATAAGGGCACAATATATATATACTGAACAATGATAAAGATATGTATAAGGATTGCAGTCTGGGCCAACTCATGAATTCTGATTCAGAACAAAATATGCATCTTGGGGATCATAAGTCTTTTTCACATGTCTTTGGTCTTATGTTTATGATTACATCCCTCCACAAATGCCAAAATAAAATAAAAAATACTTCTGGATATAAACAAATAGTTTGTTGAAAACTCAACCTTGTTCACTTTACTATCAAACTGCCTTTATATTGCTATCAAATGTCAAATAAATATGAAAGCTTCATAAAAAAGAAACTTGTTGCCTATAGTCTTCTTTGATGCTATATTTGACGTCCAATTCAAAAGATTATTCACAACTTTGACCCCCCCCCCAGTAATTTATTAAAAATGAATTAATTCATTTTAAGCTATAACTTACATGTTTAGTTATATATTATTGTTTATATACATAATCATTTGTTAAGTAAGTCATGACAAATTTTTCTTTTTAGATTATCTTTGTTGATAGAGATCTGTTTATTTATTTTTTAATTTATTATTCTGTTTCTGTGTGTGCTTAAATAAATAAATATAATTATTTTATAATAATAATGCTATTGCTTGGAAATTAATAATATAGAGTTCATATAATTATAGATATATCCCTGGAATAAAGAACTGACAAAAGGTATTAAACATAAAAGAAGTGTGAAATAGAATGAGTACTTGATATTTGATATAAACTGAATATAAAACAAAAAGAATAAATAAATACTTAATAATCAATGTGAATATTAAGATACATGAAAGCAGTCAACACTTCAACAATATCAAAATCTGTTTTCATGTATTTACATTAAATACCTATCTAGCCTTGAGCATTATTAGCTTTAAATATAAGATGAATATGAAAAAAAGCAAGAAAATGAACATCCAATTTTTAAAATGAATAATAAATAGAAAGGATAAAATTTAAATAGCTAACAATAGATATTAAAAGAAAGATTCATTAGAGTCTGTCAGTAATTATAATCATGAATATTTCTATACTGTAACAATCCTTTTCTTGTGTTACATATTTTCTTATTATAATTATTATTATTTATGTATATAAGAGATCTTCAGATTAACTTGTTTATTAAAATCTAATTATTATTAAATAATAATTATCAACCATTTAACCAAATTTATAATCTTAATTAATACATATGAAGTATGAATTAATTAAAACACTGAGAAGAATATTTTAAAGTCATTTGTAGAGTTACTGTAGACATACCATTAAAGTTGATGATTTTTACTATTTAATTAAAAAAAGCTGTTTGTCAATAATAAATTGAAAAAATCTTAGGGGTTATGCATATTTGAAAGTTTAAAGTAATTTTACCAATGATAAAATAATTTCTTTTGAATGTCTCTCGCTAATGAAATGAGGTTACAAATAATTTATGAATGGAAAAATAAAAAATAAATAAAATATTAAAAAAAATTACTTCATATCATCGAAATAAAATTATTAAATCATTAAAATAAATATAAAATATGTAAAAGATTTAAATGCCAGTATGCAATGAATTTGGAAAATAAACTTGTAATTGAAATCAAATTATGTTTAAGTAAGAATGCTGAAATTATTAATTTATAACAGATGACAACTTAATAAAATATTTAATTGCCAATTAAATTTTTAAAAAAATCAACAGAGTAATTATGGGTATAATAAAAATAAATTTATTAAAAAAATATAATGTGTTGTTTAAAAGATTAAAGTTTTAATAAAAGGACTAAAAGCTTAAAAAGTAGCTTGATTATGTCGGGATATGATTGAACAGTATTTAAGAAAAATAATTTTTAAATGTAATTCATTCAAACCCAGACTTTCAAGCATCTTTCAACTATCCTATCTCATATCACTGATACACATAATCACACACTCAACAATCACCAATATATGTATTTCATGCTGAACCAGCACTCATCAGTTGGCCCAGATTATCATCTCTCACACATATATAATCAGTGCTCAGTTTATATTAAGATAGCAAATCTTCATACTTTAATGGACAGGCTTCAATCTACTCCAACTCTTCACAATTAGGCTCCGGGTATATTTCAAATATTTACACATTAAGACTGCATCCTGCCCATCCCTCTTTTATGTATTTAAATGGATACAGTCCTGTACATGAGGGGTCAGAGTGACGAGGTCAACATTGGGCATGACAACAATATTGACATCAGAATGGAATTTGGGCTTTTCATCATCAGATTTTCAATGATATGCATGGCTGAAGAGTTGGAGTAGATTGAAACCTGTCCAATAAAGTATGAAGATTTGCTATCTTAATATAAACTGAGCACTGATTATATATGTGTGAGAGAGATGATAATCTGTGCCAATTGATGAGTTCTGGTTCAGCACAAAATACTTATATTGGTGATTATTGATATTTTCTACATGTGTGTGATCATGTGTCTGATGTGAGATAGTGTGGATAGTTGAAAGTTGCTTAAAAATCTGAGTTTAAATCCCCTATATCTCCAGGTATATAAAGAGTGCCTGTATTTCAAATATGTAATTCATTCATGATTTTAATAGCTAAATTGCTCTGCATGTTTTGCTAAGTTTTCTGAGTTTAGAATTTTTTAATTAAAGACTTCCTTTGAATACTAAGCTAAATAACTCTTCAGTTGAACTGATACAATTACCAAGAAAAAGCATTCTAGCAGAATTCTTTATTTTAGCTCACAAAAACTATCCTAAGCTAACAAGAAACTCAGATTAAGTATCACCATTCAGTTTGTAAATTCATGATGGTTTTATTAATAAACAAAATCAGCAACATCCCTGCATTGCCTGACTAAATTTCCTATTTGAGTTCTTTGTCAGCCTTTTTGAGTATGTAAAAAACCTTTTCTAGAGCTATTGTTGATTTGAAAAGAGATCCAGGTCAATCAAGAAACTGACCTATTCCTCATCAAACTAAAACAATCTTCAATATTGCAGATTACTAAACTACGAGAGTAAAACATAAAATGTTTAATAAGATTTTAAAAAGTAAATTTGTCAAAGTGAAAATTAATACTAAGAAAGTTGAAGTAAAATCCTATTAATTAAAAAAAAAAAATTATAGACATATATATAAGTTCAAAACAGTTTTAAAACTTTAGGATAAAATTAGTCCGTTATTTTATCTTGGCTTAAGGACTTAGTTTAAAATCTTTAAATTTGAAATCTTAAATACTATATAAATACTTTTCATGAAGTTTTTTTTCTTTAATTGAAAGTTTTTATTCTCTTTATATATTTTTTATTTCGTTACCCATAAACACTGTCTGTGAAACAGGGTATTATATTTAAATGTCAGAAAAATCAACACACCTTATGACAATATATCAAAATACTTGATTGAAATTAATTTAAATAATCAATTATTATATATAGTCAAAATAAGAGTCATAGATCACATGCCCCTATCTCTTAAGCTTGTAAGTTATAAACAATGAGGATTGCCAATTCCTCAACAAGCTTTGTGATAAATGCTTAGCCAGAGCCAGCACTTAGCATTTATCACAAAGCTTGTTGAGGATTTGGCAATCCTCATTGTTTATAACTTACAAGCTTAAGAGATAGGGTCATGTGATCTATGACTCTTATTTTGACTATTTATAGTCTCTGCCTTAAGTATTATGCAATGTTATATTGCTAAGACTACTAATATATGGTATGGCTGAAGATCTATCAGCCCCATATAGCTATTTGAGTTGGATAGCTGGGTTTGAAGACATGTAGATGTCTGAAAATTTTAGATTTTCCACTCAATAGATAACTTTTAGATAAGTGCTTGGCTTTGGGTTGGTATTTTTAGATCTAGTGTCTGAACCTACCTGGCACCTCTCTGAGGAGTGCCAAAGCATGAAACCATGGTCAGGGGTTTGGGGGGGGGTGTTCCTGACAGATATTTTAAGTGCTGGCTCTGGCTAAGCATTTATCACAAAACTTGTTGAGAAATTGGCAATCCTCATTGTTTATGATTCTTATATATGTTTGTTAATTCTCTGAGTAACAATGTCTAGATTGATATACATACACTGATTCATTTTATATTATGTATGTAGATAATTTATAATATTAGATTGTTATTTGTAATATTGTTTAATTTATCATTTATTAGAATAATTATAATATTATTGTTAACAGAAATTAATGTTTAACTGAGTGTTTATTCCCTTCATACAGACTACATTTGTCATGTGCAAACTGAAAGGAAGCTGAGATAAAGAATTTCATCTCACCCAAACTGGGCCATTTGGGATACCAGAAAATCTATAATTAACCTATGAATAAACAAATGTGTTTTACTACTACAAAGTATAAAGTCTGTGTAATTATTAAGATAATCTCTAACATTTTGGACAACCCAATTTTGGGACAGAGGTTGACAAGTCATATCATCTTCAGCCTCTTTTGTTTTAGTGTATTACATTTTATTTAGTCCTAGAAATGTGAGCAACATTTAAAAATTAAGTTCATATATTTTTTTCAAAACAGCAAGAAACCTTGGTATTTTTTAGTAGTCTTAGTGCTTTATATTATTTTTTAATGTAATAATTTTGTTGATATACACAGGTTATCAAAATCAAGATTTTGAATAGTATCTTAAATTTTATTGTGGTTTCATATATAAATATAACATTATTTGAAAAATTTAACAACAAGATAAAACAATCAGCAGCATGAAAAATAGCTCACTTAAAAATCAAAGACTGAAACTTCAACAATTAAGTAACTATTAATTATATTATTTAGAAAAAATAACCAGACACTATAAAATAAGCTACAAAGACCAAAGTCGTATCATATGACATATATTTGTAGATACAGAAGCCATTTCTGAAGAATAAACTAACAATTTTATCTTTCATCTGATATTTTTGTAAATCTCATTAACCGTTTGACCTTTGAATCAAGATTTATATCAATAAAAAAAAAAACATACATGTTAACAAGATTACTCACAGCAGAATTGATGAAAATTATAGCAGAATAAATTAAATTGAAAAATGTTCATCTACTAAAACAATAATCATCTTCACATATCTCATTTAAATACAATATCTGTCATTATCATACAATCAATGATCAAACATCAATTAACTAGGAAGCTACACATTTTTGTAACAGCTGTGAGCTGTTTATATGGTCATACATTTCTAGTGATTTAATAACTGCAATAAAATCTCTGTTTGATTAAATGTATACATTCTATAAATACTATAATTACATTTAGATATTCTGTTTTCATTCATAGTTGTTCATACAGCTACTTTGAGTTTTATTGAATAAAAATGAAAAATAATGAATGTTATGGGATAAGCCAACAAGTTTATTATTAAATGTGGATTCATATATTTCTAATATTTATATACAGTATATATAATTAACATTTAACTAAGATAATAATCACATTATATTGTTAAGTTCAAATTACTTTGAAATAATGGAAGATTTTCAAACCATGTCTTCCATAAAAGAGGAAGATGAGAATTGATCATAGAAATGAACATTAAAACAAAAGAAGAAACAATAATAAATAAAGTGTGATTTTAAATAAATATAGCTATCATTAAATTACAAAAAAATAATAAATAATATGCCTTAGAAAATTTTTAATAGATGAAAGCAGGTTCTTTCTTTCTCGGGAATCATTTTGGCATATAAAAAGACAATAAATGAAAAAATAGTAATAGAATTTGAAAATGCAAGTATATATGATAGTATTAATGATTATAATTATAAATAATAATTGATAAAGTATTTTTTTCTCTATAAGTTTTTTTTTCTAGAAAGACATAAACTAAATTATCAAATTTTACAATTACTTACTTGCATTAATTTTAATTACAAGTAATAAAATATTTCATTAAACATAAATTATTTGGTTTTATGAATTAACTTATTTTATCACTTACTATCTCATGCTTCAATATTACTATTATAAAGAGAACAATCATTATTAGAATATATATTTTTAAAATGTATATAAGAGTTTCAAAAAGAAAGTGTGATTCCTCACTTCTAGGTCTTAAAAGAAACAATCAAAGCAAGATCCTAATAACAACTTCATACATTCTTATTTATATAGTGGCTATTACTATGATATCATCTGAATGACATGTATAGGGACTGTAGCCTTCTTTGGGGGTTTTCCCATTGCATTAATTGACATCCATAGAGTTTACTTGGAAGCAGGACAAAATAGTGCATGCGAAATGTGAATGTGCATTTATGTTATTAATCAGGACAAACAAAATTAAAATTATGACTTCCATTCTCAGAAGGCTGTAAAGATATGGTCAATATAGATAGAGTGCTCAAATAATCCCTGATTGTGGACTATGCTACTATTGTTTAGCCAACTACATACCATTTTCAAAGAATATAAGATTATATAAATTGAAAGAAAAAACTTTTCTTAGTATTATATAAAAGATATTGATGTATTTTATAAAGTTTTAAAAAAGCTAGAGAACAATTAATTTGAAAAGTGGAAAGTATTTTACTATAAAGACACATATATTAAAAGCAAAAGAGGATGGGATTCATTATAAATAAAAATGAAGAATATTATGAATCTTGATGGTTTTATTAAACACAGTGATAAAATTCATTACTCAACTTAATGGAAGATATCAAATACAGATAATTCAGATTTATGCACCAACAAGTTTTTTTGTGTGATGAAGTAGTAGAAAATGCTTTTGATTAAAAACAAACATATTTGGAAATTGTTATAGAATATTTTAAATTAGAATTACAAAATGTCTGAAAATGAAAATGGTGTGAATAAATTTGATTATGGTTGCCAGAAATAAAAAAAAGGTAACAGTATTGTGGAATTTGTTGGGGGGGGGGGGGGGGGATCTATTATGAATTTCTTCTCAGAAAACAAATGCTAAGCAGAAATGATCACTGAATCATTCAGAATTGAATTATATAAATTTTAAGAGAGTAATGTTATTACTAAATTGCGAATCAGTTAGAGTAATGTTATTACTAAATTTAACACAAAAGAAATGCGAATCAGTTAGTGAGATGATGTGAAGCCAGAGAAAAGCAATTGACTTCCCTAAACTTCAGAAACATTCCAATGAATTTAAACTAAAACTTAAAATCATTTTATGGCCTTATCAGACTTTATAAATGATTAAGACTCAAATGAGAACAGTAAGAAATAATAAGAAAATAAATATTTTATTAAAAACTGCTATACAAATGGTACAAAAAAAATCAGTTCACCAATGAATTTTCAACTGAAATAAGTCACTATATTAAAAAAAAAAAAAAAAGAAGAAAATAAAAGATTTAAAAATAATTCATTTAATAAAATTGAACATCTGGAATTCTATAACAGTGTGTAAAGAAGTTAATGATGACATAAGGAAGTATAATAATAAAGAATGATTCGAAAGTATAAAACAACATCTTGATATTGGGAAAAAAGTTGTTTATCCATAAAAAGAAATGATGTCACTATTTCTAAAAATAGTGACATCATTAAGTGATGTCACCTCTTTCTAAAAATAGAGATAACTTAAAGTCTGTGGAAGAATTTGCTAAAAAACTTTAAATAATAATAAAAAGTTAATGTAATCCATACTCTATCAACTTCTTTGAAATTCCAAATATTTTACATGAAGAAATAGAGTATGCAATTAAATCTAAGAAAAATAGAAAGGTTGCTGAAAATGTTGAAATTATTATAGGTAATTTATAAAAAGAGGATGAAAAAATATAGAAATTGTAGGCAAAGCTATATATCAAATGTTTAAATAATACAGATATATCAAATGATTGGAATACTGTGGTGGTAATATTTAAGAAAGATACAAAGAAAATATTAAAAATTACAGATCTGTCAGCCTTCTATCAACTTTGTATAAGATCTTTTTGAAGATCATTACAACTTTATATAAAACTTTGGATTTAAATTGATAAAAAGACAAATCTGGATTCAAATGTAAATATAGATCATATTCAATTATTAAAAAAGCTATCAGATGAACTATTGAGTATGAATTACTGATTTGCATAGAGTTTTTAAATTATGGAAAGGCATTTGGCTCCATAAGCATTTCTACAACAATTAAAATTTTGAAATATTAAGACATCTTTTGAAAAATATTTATATAGTCATACCAACAAGTTTGGCATAAAAAATGCGCATGGCTTTATTGCTTGGGAAATCATAAGAAGTTCGAGCACTGGACATGAGAGTACCAGAATCGATTCTAGGATGTCCTGATCACAAGTCAGATGCTCTAACAACTATGCCAAACTGCAGGGAAAAAAGTCACATGACATTATTGCTCAGTAGTACATAAGAAGTTTGAGCCCCAAATATGTGAGTCTCCTGATTCAAACTGTGCAGGGAAGTTTAACATTGGTAGAGATAAACAGGCAAAAACTCTCCATATAGTAGTGCCACCTTGTGATAACCAGAGTAATCAAAAGGCCACAAGCCAGAAACTAGTCTGGGGATATTGGATGAGTAGGTATTAGATAGGAATTTTATGCACAAGCCTTCTGGCATCCATTGATTACTCTGGTGCACAAGGTAGCACTATTATATGGAGAGTTTTTGCCTGTTTACTAACAGTTTGTGCTAGCATGAGATGGTGATCATGTGATGGATAGAGGTACAAGGCCAAATGATTACCTTTTCTTTTTACAACATTTTTATGTAAAATATTTTGTGGATTAAAATGAGAAGCTAAAGAAATAAAAATAAATATTATACATTTTGAAAATGGAGTGGTTGTTTCTGCAAACAATGGAACAGAGCTTCAGGAAACATTGCAAGAGTTATCAGATTAAAATTAAATAGTAGAACTAAAGATAAATGCTAAAAAGACTAAACCAATATTCAAGCTGCTTCAAAAGAAAAAAATAAGAGTTTGATATAATGAATTAGATGAAGTTAACAACTATAAATCTTTTGACCACATTATTTAAATACCTATGGAAATATAACAGTGAAATTAATCATAGAATTAAAATTGAATTATTTTGTGCTAATAATAATAAGTACATCTATGTGCATGAAAAGGAAAATTTAAAAAAAAGTGTTTTACCAATGCTTATTCATGGATCAAGACTTGGAAATTTAATAAAAGAGCAAACCTCACAGCAAAATGTGAAAATAATAATAAGAGATTGAAAACAAAATATATGCCTGAAACAATGAACAGTATCACTGACATCTTCAAAAAAATTAAAACAATGAAATGATATTAAGCTGGGAATATCACTAAAAAAGATAGTTATAGACAGAAAATTGAAGTTTTAAATTTAATCCAAAAAATTGTAAAAGATATAAAAAGAGATCATGTGTGAGAAGCTAGATAAGATAGGAAGTTTATAGAGTGATGTAGAGAAAAGAATTTATGCATTAGGGAAATTGGATTAAACTCAGAAAAATCTTCAACCTGTAGTATATTGATTCTTTTTTATATACAATAATATACATTCAGATTTTAAATTCATATACTGAAAACAAACACATGTCAGAAGACTATATATTAATGTTATTCATTCTCTGGAATAATCACTGCATATTACTTGTTTTGGTTCAATAAAAAAGCTCATAGAAAGATTAAATATTAGAATCATTTATTAATATAGACTACAATAAAATACTGAGTATAAAATACCAAATTAATATATTAGAGTGTAATCATGTCAAAATGTTAATAATGAAAGACTTGATTATAATAAATAGCCAGAAAATATTAGCAACTGGATTTTAGATAATATACAATTATTAAAGAA
Organism: Epiperipatus broadwayi; assembly: GCA_028023455.1. NCBI lineage: Eukaryota > Metazoa > Onychophora > Udeonychophora > Euonychophora > Peripatidae > Epiperipatus > Epiperipatus broadwayi. Next base: position 6,347,727 of record JAQFVV010000010.1, read on the forward strand.
GGGTTGTGAACTTGTTTTGTTTTTTGACCCTAGTTATTTGATCGATTGTAGATGAATATAAAAAGCATGCTGCAATTCTCTTTTTACATTTTATGGTAACATTAGAAAGTTTCTGAATGTTTATCAACTGGTTATTCATGCTTACAGATGGCATTTTTTTAGCAATGACGATTAATGTTTTCAATATGGATGAGATAGTTGTTGATTGCTTCTGTTAATTTGCTTTGTTTGTTTGTTTTACACACAAACTGTTTCCTGCAGATTTCTTTCAACACTCCATAGCAAATTTTAAAAAAATCACTCTATCTTTTTAGCACCAATGTTTGGTATGAACGTTGGACCACTAATGTTTGTGCATATTAAAGCTTCTCTATCCCTTTCCCATCTTTTTTTTTGACAAAAAGGTCTGGTTTTGAGATAAAATGAAAGAATTATAACTTTATTTGATATTAATTTCTTTATAAATAAGCAAATGAAGCTGAAGAAGCAGTATTAAGCAAAACAAATATTACTATGGTTAAGATTTTCCAATGTATGTTTACTGACATATTCAATAGTACTTCTCATTGCTATTCTGGATTTTTTTAATTTGGTTAAATGCAATTTGTCATTATTGAGTTCAGCAATAAGATAAGATTAGACTTGACCTTGGTTTTATCTTTTAAATTTATGTTTCAGCCTTCTTGAACTTGACTTTCAAGTTGGTTTATGTGGTGTAATTTCCATTTATTAAGATATTTAAACAGTTCTAGATTATCCTGAAAAATGTAATGTTTGCCACTATAATTCTAGACAATGATTCCACAGATTTTTTGTGAATTTACTTTTATTAAATAATGCAATGTAAAAAAAAAATATGAAAGCAAATTATCAAATATAAAACATTAAAAATTTAGAAATGAAATTAATAAAAATAAAAAGACAAAATATACAAGATAAAATATACATTGATAAATATTTATTTTTTATACAGCACAGTATTTATTGTAATGTATTCAGATATAAACCAATCTTCACACATGTGCTCTTTTAATGTAAATTGACCCACACTCACCTGTAAGCAAAGAAGCTTATCTATATATAAGCCAATCTTTGCCTACCATGCATTATTCAGGGCTTGAGTCTATTATATACCTGATTTTTTAAATGATGTTACAATAAATACTGTGGTGCATAAAAAATAAATATTTATCAATATATTTAGATTCTAAATTATTATACGTCAATTGCAAATGGTTAAAAATGAGATAAATTCTGTTTCCTGAAATAATTGAATTATGTTTGTACAATGTTTAAAAAATCAGAATATAATAAACTCAAGCCTTGAACAATACATAGTATGTAAAGGTTTGCTTAAAAAAAGATAAGCTTGAAGATCAAGTGATTGACTTGTTCTTTAAAATCTTTGCTTATTGGTGAGTGTGTGTCAATTTATATTAAGACAGTGCATGTGTGAAGTTTGGTTTATTTCTGAATATATTATATTAAAAGTAACATACATAAAATAGGAGACAATATAGAGATATAAGACTTTTTTTGAAGATAACTATTAGACCATTCTTAGAAAATTATATGATTCTTCTAAAACATGCTTATACATACACATATGTATATATAATATTAAGTACAATAATATATAATAAAATAATGGAGATAAAAAATATATTAAATGTTTTTAAGTTTTAAATTGCGCTTTACACAAATGACAAACTATGCAATAAACTGAAAAGAATCGTGCTTTGCAATCTCCAGAAAATGGTCTTTATGAAAAAAAACTTTGAATAAATTTTGCATAAATTACTGCTAAGCTTCACTTAAAATCTCAATGTAATCCAACACTCCCAAAATAGGCTATGAATATGAAGACCTAAGTTCTCCAAAAGCACTAAGTCTTATAATTCTTTTCTAATAATACTAAGCTTCACTTTTTCGCATAAAATGCAATTTAAAACTTACCATTCAAAGGTAAAGTAAAAACAAGGATTTTATTAAATGTTTTTATTGATTGTGCACTAAAAAAAATAAAATAATTGTTTTTTCAATCACAATTGGTGTTTTTAAATTTAACTTAAAATTAATTAACTCAATCCCTTGTTATAAAAAATTAGGATAAACTTAATTAATTTCTGGACCCCCATGTTTTTATTTCAGGTTAAATCTAAAACCTCCAATTGTGGTTGAAGAAATAATTATTTTATTTCTTTTTAGCTTACAGTCAATAAAAAGCATTTAGTATTAAAAAAAAAAAAACTATTATTTTTAAATTTTTACTATTGACATAGTAAATGAAAATGAGTTTTCTTCTTCAGCTTTTTTTAAAAAAATAATTGTCTTAAAATAAAAACTATCAAACAATTTTAAATAGAAAACTTAGTTACTAATTTATTATACATATATTATTATGTATACATGCTCAATATGATATATACATTAAGATAAGTGTTTCAAATGGATTAGGCTGGTATAACTTAGTTATGTATCAAATTTCAAGCAATTCTATTATATTTAAACGTATTAAATCAATTTTAAAATTTCATTCTAACTTAAAAAAGATCAAAACTTAATAAATAAATGAACAAACAAACAAACTGATTTCCCAAATTCAATAAAAGCATTTAACACAACAATGGAATTAACAATTTTCAATATAACAATACATAATATCAAATTATGGAATAGTTTTTAAACAAAAAATTTTTAAAAACTTTTCATTATATTGATTTTACAATAAAGATAAATCTTTGATTGAAGTCCATTTTTATAAATTGAAAATTTTCCAAAATATTGAGATTCTTTTATTATGACTTAAATTTCACATTCAAAATATTAATCTTTTTACTAAAATTTAACAATCTTTTCTTACATCCTATCAATAATTTTCTAAAATTTTTCATATTAATAAGTATATAAATTTTAAATTATAATAATAGTCAACAATACCAATATTTATATAAATTAAACAGAAGTACTTTCGATCATGCAAAAAATATATGTATATGACCGCACTAAAAAGGGAATGAAAGCAAAATGCATATAAATAAAAAGCTATCATCAAGAAGGAGGATGGCCCTAACATAAAATAAAATTGAATTGACCATCTTATTAAAAAAATTATTAAACTAAATCCCAGGAAATTGTAAAAGATTTAGAAAAAAATTATATATGAGACAAATAAGAAAGCTTACTGAAATGATGTGGAAAAGAAATTGGACTAAATTTTATTCTGCAGCCATTAGTAAATAAATGTGACCATTCTAACTTTTAAAAAACAAAGATTAAAAGACAAAGAACACAAAGTTAAAGGTATATTTTGCATCTTTAACCAAAATATATTGTGATGATATGCTAGTTCATTAGTATGCTTATTTGAAATATATAGAGCTTTCATTTAATTTTTGTTTGCAATAAATATGTCTTTTTGAAAGACTTTAACGTTTTATATAATTTAAACACTTCATTGTATTATAATCTTAATCATATTCTCTCAATGAAAGCAGTCCGAAATGCATCTCTTTAAAGTGTCATTAAGATAATTTTTATACCTTAACAGGTCAGCTCATCTTACAAAAATCATATTAAAATTCATTGAAAACTGTTTTTTAGAAAGTAATAGATTCTCACTTTGCATACTCTGTGTTACAAAAATGTACTGTACTTACAATAGTAATATGATAATAGAATTCAATTGAGATCTACAATTAGGCAAATGTTTAAATCTTTTAGCAAGAAATATTGATGCAAAAGAATGTAGAAAATAGTACTGAAGTCATCAAATAAATAGATTATATCACATTTTGATACTTATATCATGAAATCTCTTCGAACTGTTCAAAAAGTCTTTGTCATAAAGATGAAAACAATGCTTTAAAGTGAGAATAAAAAAAAAAGAAAATTGAACAGTAATAATTATATAGTTTAAAATCAATTCACTCATTTTAAAGGTTTTCTGAAGATTAATATCAATATTCAGGATTGTTAATAGAGTAAAAAAGGATATGATGGCACCGCAATTTTTGATATGCAATTATCAAAATAATTAATTTTATGGAAATAAGTAAGTAGTATTATACAAGGATGTACTTACAGGTTTCAGGATTTTAAAACTGTTAAGTTGCAGATTCTCCATCTATAAACTCCAAATCAGTCAGTAAGTATATGTCTAGTTTTAAGTGTTTTTATTGAATCATAAAATAGGAAATTTCTACATTCAAGGCAGTTATTCAATTATTTTTTAATCAACAAATCATCCACTCTCACAAAAACTTGGAAAACTTTATATATATATATATAAATACAGCAATATACTGTCTTTGAATCTTTTAGTCAGATTTTACAGGAAGAAAGCATCAGAAATGTTTCAATTATTTACCAAATTAGCAATATATTCAACTATTTCATCAGTTATCTGCATTTAATGCATTTGTTAAATTTTCATTGAATTTTTTTCTTTATTTTTTTTTTTTAAACTTACTTTATTAATTGATTTATCATAGCTTATTTTTATTTTCCTGTTTCTAATAATTCTAAAGATTTTTCTCTTATATTCCCTTTTATCTTTTTTTTCTTTATTTATTCAGTTCTTATTTTTAAAAATTGTAATCTAAATTTATATCAGCTTCAGGGTATGTATATCTGAAGAAAATCAATAAGTCAATTCTCTTTTGATTTTAATCATAGTATTTTTCTACAAAAACTTATCAGGATTTTATGTCTTTCATTTTTATCCTCAAATCATAATCTCTAATTATTTTATATCTTCCCTTTAAAGCATTCCAATTTTCCATTATTATTATGCTACTACTTTTATATCCCTTTACAATGATATTGATCTCTTTGTACACATTTTCCACTTCATTATCCCAGTTAGTTAGTATGTATACTCAAACAATGATTACTCTTACCATTAACAAATAATTTACTGAAGTACTATTTATACATTTTTTTTTTTTTTGCGTTTAAATCTAAAACACCTACATTATTATATCTTTTCTTTATCTCCAAATCTTTTAGATCTTCTTCCTTTTTTTCTGCATTGGTTCATTTTGTCTCATAAAGACTTTTCTTTATCTTCCTCTAGGGCTATATATTGTATGTTTGAATAATTAATGGACCCCATATTAATATAGTGCTATAAAACGCCTAATTCTGGACTGTTTTCTACCTTTTGCTTTCATTAGTAAATTCTAGCTTTTGCAATCATATAAATAACCAAATGAGTGACATGTGATTTGTGGAGATTCTTCTTTTATCTCCGATATAAATCTGCCATCTTCTCTGACTTGCTTATAGTTCTAAAAATTCCATGCTTATATTTTTTAATTTTAATATTTCCAAGCTAACATATACTCTCTTCTGAAGGCAGGTTGAGTATCTAAACATTAGAATACGTCGACCAAACAATAATTTATGCAGTTAAAATCAGTAACTAGTTAAAAAATAAATAATCTTACTCAATTTTCTATCGAAAATCAGCTGAGCACTATATAATTATTTATTTATATTTTCTCTACATTACTTATTAAAAATGTATAATAAAAAGCGTGCAATTATTTTATCGATCTGACGAAAAAAAAATCACTAAAATATATGTGCAAGTGCTCATCCATACCCTCCTATATAGGTAAACATAGAATGTTGTTATATTAAACATATTAAATAAAATTATTTTTAAAAAAGGCAAATTACTATAATTCCTATTTGTTTATAACATCGTAATGAATTGTGTGATTAAAAAAAAAACCAAAGTATTCCGTTTAGATTGAACTTTTTTTAAAACCCTTTTAGGCTGCAACTATAAGGATCATTTTATCAAACAATTATATAATTAGAAACCGATCTGATAAAATGAAAGTAACTTATTAGATTTCCATCTGATCAATATATTAGGTTCATTTTAAGGCGTTTATGCTACTAAACTTAAAATTTTCCAGTAAGAATTTTTTAAAAACTAAACAAAAATATTTATGAGTATTAATAAACATGAATATTGTATTTACATTTCCTGTTCAAATGTAGACGCAATAACACCTATTAAGTCTTAAAAAACCACAACATTAATTTTCCACAATGCTTTATTGAATTTTTTTTGACAATGTGATTTTTTAAATATATATGTCAAAACGTTAACCGGGAAGCGAATGAATGAATGAATGAATGAGGTTTAGAAAATAACGTTATTAACATATGATTGGAACGATGATAATTCTCCACCATTTATCTTATTTTAATAAATATTTTGGGAAATTTTCAGAAGATATGAAACAGAGAAATAATATTTTATTAATTTTCTAATCTCTAAAAATAAGTTCATCATAATTTTATTATTGTTAATATAAGTTTTTAAACGGAATTAACACTCAACTCTAACAACGATTACATAATATCCAGATGGCAAATTTTTATTTACCGTATCGCTTTATTGCTCACGAATATACTTAATAATAAATAAATTATCAAAATTTTCATTAATTTGTATTTATTCTCTAATTCGAAAAAAAATTAAATATTTTCATCACAATATAATATTGCGTTTTATTTCTGTCCATTCCCAGTTTCTTTTGATAATAAACGTTAACGCCAGCAATTCAGGTTTCTAATTAATTATATAATTATTTTGCCTATGTTTTTTTTTTTTAGACAGCAATTCTGTTACTGAGGTCATAATTTTGCAGTCATTAACTATATGTTTTGTGTTTGTCCATGAAGATCATTAGCTTTTAAATTTCACTTATGATATACGTGTCCTGAAAATCTCTAGATGAAATTCCAGTAATTTTTGAGAAAATCAAACCCAGCTGCCTTTACTATTGGATTTAAAATGGGTTAGAATTGTGTTTCAGTCTATTGTTGCAAAGGATTATATTCAAATTAGGTGGTGTTTACCTATTGTTTAGATAAAAAGTTGAGCTATAATGTTGGCGTTAGATTAGGAATAAACCAGAGTATCCCAAAAAGCTTTCCAAATATTTCACCTTCTCATATTAACAAACTTTTCTATTTCTGGAAAGAATATTTTTCATGAAGTCAAAGCAATATGAGCAGTGGTAGTTAATATCTTGCATTCTATTTCTCAAAGTTCATTGATGAATATATTAGATAAAGTAGTTATTTTATTTTCATACAGACGTGTACATAGATTATATATAAAAAAGCACAACATATTAGATTCACATAAACTTTTCTATCTATTTATTACACAAGTGTCTTTAGACTCATCTAACTAACTTAATTATAAATAAAAAAAATGTAAAACATTTATGTACTACATTATCTCTATAAAATATTTTGCTATAATGGCTAAAGCATCTACTTTCCATACCCAAGCCATGGCATTTAAATTCGGGTGAAAGCTAGAGAGTATTTTTCACTTCCAAACAAACTTGGGATTTTTCTTTCAGAAAGCAAATCTATAATTATCCAGGCAGCCATCCAATACTGAACAATATCGTCTTCTCTATTATTTTAATCTAATATATTGTGCAGAAAAAGTTTTTATCTAAACCAAATGCTTCATATACATAAATAAGTAAACACCATATAAATGTATAACAATTTTAAATAATATTAATTTAACTTACATCATTTATATAATTTTTTTTTTCATAAGTCAAAGCATCGGCTGGGAAGCAAACCTGCGGCAACTGTCTGCAAGCAACTTCTTGCTTGCAAGGCAGCTGCGTTGACCACTCGGCTACCAACGCTTGACAAATATAATTTTATAATCTTTCAAGCATACATAGTTCAGCTGAGTGACATTTTAGATTCAGACTCAAGTCTAAAGCAGCCTTATTTTTCATAGTGACTCCCAAAAGATTTAATCATTTATTATCATGTCTGTGTTTCAATAATAACAAAAAAAATATCAAATAATAAAAGTAATGAATAACTTTGACCACATCTTTCTTAAGCTTAGTTTTCTCTGGCACATTGTTTCTATATATTATTCAGTAGTTTTTGCATTATTCTTAGTTTGTTTTTTATTAATTTTTGTTTTACTAATTTTGTTTTTATTAACTTCATTTTGCATTTGAGGGACATATGAATACCTGTTTACTTTCTTAAAACAGGTAAAATTCTCCTTATAGCAGTGCCACTCAGTGCAAGCTAGAGTAATCAATGGATGCCAGAAAGCTTGTACATAAAATCCCTATCTAGTGCCTACTCATCCAATATACCCAGATTAGTTTCTGGCTTATGGCCTTCATCAGTGAGGAGCCTTGTATCTGAGAGTACTGCATCTAGATCTTAGGATCCAATGCAACCCTCCAGCAGCCACCTTTTATCTCTACTTAACTAGGCCACAAGTCAGAAACTAGCCTGGGGATATTCAATGAGTAGGCATTAGATAGGGATTTTATGCACAAGCCTTCTGGCATCCATTGATTACTCTGCCTTGCACTGAGTGGCACTTCTGTATGGAAAGTTTTTCCTGTTTTAATAACAGTTATAAGAAATGGTGATCATGTGATGTTTAGTGGTTTACCTTCCTTATTAGCATTCATGTCAGCTTCATTTCTGATTATCTTTGCCAAATGGTAAACAGAATGTATGGAATGTATTATGTTTTATTAATAACAATATTCAATAGTATGAAATAATATATTTAATGTTTTGCATTTATGAATTAGATAGTATGAAGAGGTACGCTCATCTGCAAGAATTATACCATGAAAGAGGTAGAATATAAGCACAGTTTTTTTATTATAAATATATGCTTTAGAATTTTTAATCATTTTAGTAAAAAAATATATTTAGTTCTAAATGGGAAATTATTAAAAAAAAATTATATATATCTGCATATTTTTCTAGTGAAGTCAGAAATAAATCTTGGACAGCGTTTTAAAGTGAGAAATTCTTGCAGATTCAAAATTTATAAACTGTTTTGTCATTTAAATGAATGTTATTTTAATTGGTATGTTTTATACTTTGTCAATGATTATTCTATATGAAGACATTGATTTTAACAAAATTGATTTATCAAAAATCTAAAACCAAAGAAGTTTTGAGTCAGGAATGGGAAACTTAGACCTCAAATCTGTAATGCATCTTGTTTTTCGACTATTAAGCTTTTATAGAGCTTTTAACAGAGGGACTTGTATGGTTCAAATGTATATATATATATATACACACACACACACACCACAGTTTTATGATGTACATACATATGTAGACTACTATGGTGATTTTATTTGGAATTTCAAATTATATGCATTTTTATTTTTTTATTGTATTTACAATGGTAAGTAATATCAATTAGTGATTTTATTATTCCCCCATCTCATTTTTTTTACAAGGCCAAACTGATATATTATAATTTGTTAAAGATAATTTCATATTTACTTTAAAATAATTATTGTTTGATTACTTTATTTTTTATTTTTTTTTATTTTTATATGTCAAAGCATTGACCAGAAAGCGAACCCGGGCCAGTTGCTTGGAAGGCAGCTACACTAACCGCTAGGCCACCAACACTTGACTACTATTCATTTTTTTATATCTTTTATTAGGATAGAAACATTTTTCTTATAGATGCCTTGAGATATTTTCATTTTCTGGAGTACAAATAAAAATAAAGTATTATCACATTATGAATAAATAATAAAGTAATAATTTTTTTAGGATAATGAAATTCTTTTTTTTAGCGTGCGTTAGTTTTTAATAGTAATCACTATTTTTTCTTAGATTTATTTTTTCTTTCATATTTCCTTTTTTTTTCTTCTCTAATATTGTTAAATGTGAAGTTATAGAGAAAATTGTAACTCAAATCAATTCTTTAAAAATTCAATATGGTTATATGACCGAGCACTTTTGTCTCTGAGCAAGTGCCTTCTTTCTTTCAAAGATAACCACATTAAATCTGAATTTTGATTTAATAATAACTCACCTTAATTACTTAGATGATTCTTTTGAATCCAATCTTTAATTTAATAATAACACTATTTAATTAATGGAGGTGGCACTTTGGATCTGATCCCAAATTTATAGCACAAGACTAAATAAATTTATCATATAGATATAAAGGATTTTAACCATTTAACAATGATATAAAAACTGTATTTATATTATAAGTTCTACATATATAAAATCTAACAGTAATTAATAATGATAATTAATTTATGTACAAAGGTGTTCAATTAAATTTCAACATAAACCTTTATTCACTATTTTAATACTTAGACACTCCACTTTACATATGTGTTTAAATACTTATAATACAATTTAAACATATATAGGTGAAGTTAATAAAATTTTCACAAATAATAATGTTTAGCTTATTGCTTTTGGAGTACATGTGTTTAAAGAAAATATTACATCTGATTATATATAACTTTACATAATTTCTGACAATTTCATGTTGAAAAGAAAACTTTTTTTTAAAGGAAATAAAATTTTAGTTAAGAATATATATAATAAAGAAAAGATAAAGTGAATTTTGTATTTACATGAGCAACAAATGCTAACTTTTTTAAAAAAAATATCTACTTCCACCATTAATCAATCAATTAAATAATATGTTATACAATCATTCTATACATAATAAAATATAGTTTGTTAAAATTAAATATATACTAAGATGTCATAAAAAAACTCAAAATGGTTAATATGTTAAGATACAGTCTAATCAATAAACAGTTTCTTTTAACTTATGCATCATGTGCTTTGAAGCCAGAATTTACTAATAATTCATTGTGCAGATTTTTTTACAGACTAACATTTTCCCCATTAGAACATTATTAATTGAGCACATTCTTAACTATAATTCCTGTTATCTTATTCCTATTTTTTAAATTTGAGTAGTTTTTTTCAATTTGAGTAGAGATTTTTTCTAAATAGTTTAGACAGATTCACAAGGGATCTGGGTTAAATTTCAGATAGCAGTTTTTTCCTCTTCTACTCAATCATCCTAATGATGCAATTTGAATAAAATAAGAATCCAGACACAATAATTTCAAGAAAAAATGACTATATATAAGTTTTGATTTCTTGTTTTTAATGCCTTTGATATTCTCTTATTTTCAACACCTTTTATGACCTCATTTTATTTTGACTACAAAAATTCCAAAATAACATTATTTAATTTATTGAATTTTCAAGACACTGTAATTATTAAAATGCTTGAATTTTTCCTGTTTTCCAATCTTGTAACCAAAACAGGCTTAATCTTTTTATTAACTTATTTTTAATCTAATTATTTAAAATCTATTTTTTTTTATCACTAAGTATATTTGAGTTATTTAAATTCCATACATTCTGTCAGTGTTAACATAATTTATTAGTTTTTTTTTAAATTTAAACATTTTTAACAAATCTATTATTGTTTTAAAATATAACATTTAATAATTTATTCTAACATTTAAATATTATTTATTATTATTGCATTTAATATTTTATTTTAAGCTATTTATTCTATTTTATATAATTCTTTTTAAAACTTTTGAATGCTATATTTATTAGCTATCCTCACATTAACAGAAAACCAGTTTTCTGTCATATGGAAGACCACATGGCTAACAATAATAATGAAATGAATAAAACATTATTTCTTTACAACATTGTGCTTCATGGTTGTCATTGGCTTGATAGTGATTAATCTAAGATTTTATTGTATTTCTCCTTTAAATCCAGTCTAAAAAGTGATTGTTGATTATATTTGCCACAATTTACTTTTGGTAATGATCTGTTGATTCTTTATTGGCATTGTTTTAAATAAAACTATGATGTTCATTAATATTTTGTTACTTATTATTTCCTGTACCCCCATATAAAATCTGCTTCTCAGAATGTTACGATATATATAGGAATGTAAAGTTGATAACACTTGACATCTCTTCACCACAAAATACCATATTCCATGATATAAAATTGGCAACTCAATTGTAGGGCATGAAATGGTAACTCCATGTTTCTTCACCAGGATGTATTACTACAATATATATATATGATAATAATTCTCAAGGTTAGATAGTTTTATAAATGTAAATTAATTGAACGCAGCCGACACTTAGACAATACTAATATCAATAACAAATAACAATCTCGATCTGTTGTCAATGCAACTTTCTTTAACAAATAAAGGTGGAAATCCACTTTTATTTATGGACTAATATGTTTTTATTTTTGATTAATATGTTTATATATATATGACAGTTGTGATCCTAAAAAACATTGATATAATAGTGCTGTTAATTATGCATAGATAAAGCCAGACAATAATTGTTCAAACACAATTGAAATAAAACAACTATAAAAATAATAAATATTTTCTTTATTGAACCGTTTTCGCCCTATATACATGATCCTTATATCTATCAATACTCCCTCTAACGTTCATTTTACATAATCATTTTATATAATCACATAACCTATTTACATATATATACTTTTCCCTCCCCCTATTTTTTATACATATTATTTTTATACAATAAATAAAATTATATTAAATACAATTCAATAATTATATGCATATATTATACACCATAAATTATATATTACTTTACATTAACTCCATTAAATTAATTATATACACATACTTTATACATTAAAACAATCTCATAATTTGGTTTAGTATATAAAGTATGTGTATATAATTAATTCAATGGGTTAATGTAAAGTAATATATAATTTATGGTGTATAATATATATATAATTATTGAATTGTATTTAATGTAATTTTATTTATTGTATAAAAATAATATGTATAAAAAATGGGGGAGGGAGAAATATATATATGTAAATAGGTTATGTGATTATATAAAATTATTATGTAAAATGAACGTTAATGGGAATATTGATAGATATAAGGGGTCATGTGATTATATTAGAAAAGGGTATTTTGAAAAGGCCCTAATATAATGTGAAAACCGGTTCAATAAAGAAAATATTTATTATTTTTATATAGTTGTTTTATTTCAATTGTATTGGAACTATTATTAATTATTCAAAACAACATTAATATATCATATATATAAATAAATATATAAGATACTGATCAACTTTAAAGAAAATTGATACAAACAACTCAGGACTAAACAAAATTTATTTACATCAAATTAGTTTTTCTTATTTATAGGAATCTTATCATGATGTTTATCTCTAATTATCACTGGAAGTTATATATATATGTGTGTGTGTGTTATTTGATATGCTTAAAAAATTGTAAAAAAAAAAAAGAAGAAAGGAATATATATTTAGTTTTTATTATGTATAAATAAAATAAATAAGGGATTATATAAATTTAAGTATTAGTCTAAAATCAATCTAGATGGGGGGGGGATGTTGACCACAAGATCTCTGGAAGTCGACTGCATAATTTCTTTCTTCTTTTTTTTTAAATAAAATTTGCATCTAATTTATTTTAATACACTTCTAAAACAATAATTTTCTTTTTATTTTTTGAATTTTTTTTAAAATTCAGAACCAGCTTTAAAGAATAATTATTTACAGGTAATTTAGAATTGTAATTTAATAAATATTTGATAAACTGACATAGACAAATTGTAATATTAAAGATGCTGAGGTAATTTAACATGAATTTTCTAATTGGCCAGATTGAGTAAAAAATTGAGTGATTTGATTCATTAAATATGGATCTAGCCAATTTCATTTCTGAACTATATTAATGTCCAATAATCAGAGTTGTTTTAATCTAGCTTCTAAAAATTGAATTATTTTACATTCAAATAGGTTAAATGTAACAAAAAATTTAAAATAATGTTAATAACTGAAGAAAAATAAAAATAGCCTGCAGTAACACAAAGGAATTATATTTCAACCAATCATTACGTACAAACGCCAGCGATTTCTTGTGTCTTAGAAATTACGATAGCTGATTATTCATTTCTCTTGTCTTTTCTTTGTCTAAAATTAAATATTTTAACTAAAAATCTAAATCTAGCTACATTATTAGTCAATATGGTGTAAAAAGTAATCATAAAATCCATAAATATTTATGAAAAATAGTTATGTTTTTCTAGTTATCACCAAATGTCATTGATATGCAAATAGTGGTCAATGTTATTCACTTGTCTTGAATAGCAATCAAGTGCTATTCACTTTCCCTTGATTATGAATGTAAAAAATTATGAGAAATATATTTATTTACATTCAAAATCTGTTATGAAAGTATAAAACATTTTGGTTTGATTTCTGACTTTGACAGTTAGAAATACCTGGAGAACAATAACCAAAGTTGACAGTCGGTGCTTTACAGCACCTTATAAGGGAAATGCGGCAGGACTATACAATAGACCACAATCAGAAATTGATGTTTTTGCAAAAAATACTGCCTATAGTGGATTTGTTTGAAATTAAAATTTTAAATACTGATAAAACTATGAATTTATGATAAAATACATGTAAAATAGTGAAAATTTGACCAAAAATGGTAGAGAGATGGCACAAAATGCAGAAATTATGTCTCTTTTTTGTAATAATGACTTTAAAGTTAGTATTCATAGTAAAATATCTTTCAACAGTTTGTATCTTCAAAAAAAAATCATCAGTTCGTATATTTGTGAGTACTTAAAAAGTCATTATACAAAAAAAAAACACCAATTTGTAAGTGCATTCTAAAAAAATCCAGGACTTTGAACCATTATTTTTTTCCATTTTGGCAAAAATAACATTTTTTTTCTGTTTTCCAGTTTGAAGCCTTGAAAAAAAATCTAGTCACTCTCAGGTACACTTTCATCAAAAAAGTCACTCCTAACAACTAAAAGTTTGGCCACTCATGATCTATATATTAGAAACAGATTATGTATAATTTTATTTTAAAAGTATTAAAAACTTAAATAGTTAAATGAATAATTAAAATCAGTTTCCTTTTAAAAAATATTTTAAATCAATTTTAAATATACCAGTAAGGTGATGTGATGTGATGTACTGTGGCTTCTCCTTAAACAAAGTCAAGACTATCTGAGCAATTATGCCCAGATAAACTTGTTAGCCACTTAATTTTCCACCTCCACTCCAAGTTTACCCATAGACTGCTCTATTCCATTTCCACAACATAATCTTTGTCAACTCTATGGCCTTTATATCTAAATCCCCCTTATCTTTTCCCAAACCCAATATAAAAAACAATAATTCACTTTCTGTATAATCACCTTTTTTCATATTTATTCTTCCATAACTTAATTATATGTAACCTTTCTGTTTTCAAGCATTTACATTCAATTAACAAATGCCTAATATTTTCTATTCCTTCCTTACATAATTTACAAAATAAATCACCCATATTTTTCCATTTACATGTATATTCTCTTGTTGCTAAAGATCCCGTTCGAGCCTTAAACAATAAACTACTTTCCTTACTATTATATATTAACTCGCACCTAATATTCTGTTTATTTCTATATATATTTAAACTCTTTTTACTCTCCATACTATTTCTCCATCTCTCTAACTCCCTATTCTTTATTAATAAATCTATTCTTTTATCCCATTCCTTACTACTATAACACTCAACAATCCTCTTAACACAATCATCTCATCTTTTGTACAAATATACTGATATAAATTCTTCATCCAAATATTTTGCATATTGCATTACTTTTCTCACCCATCTTGTTACCTGCCCTTTACTCATAATCCAATTAAAAGTGTGGGCACAAAGACATGAAAACTACACATAAAATTTGGAAGAAAAAATTATTGAAACCAAATAAGAAAAAATAAATTCTATTAATATAAAATAGTATAAGTAACATAAAAGATGTTTTGATATTAATTATTTAAAATTCCACAAATTATTGGCTTCCTTGAGGCTGTCTTGCAGAGCAAAGATTTTCATAAAAAGATGTTATATTTGAATTTGACATTCTGAGTTCTCTTTCTATAATTGGTTAAGATTTATATTTTGTATTTAATGCAGATACCACAGAAAATCTGTTTCACAAAGACAAAATTAGGAAAAGATAAATATATAAAACACTCTTTTTTTCAGTGTAGAAAATTGATCACCCAGTCTAGTCCAAAATTCAAATGTGATAAATATGATGGGGTGACACTGTTGCATAATATAGCATGATTTTGCTATTTATACAGAATCTTGTTATATATCAGCAGCAAAAGAAAAAAAATGTACAAAAAATATGAGAGCTCCAAAAATTATTGTAAGTGGGGTATGATTAAAGCTGATATGGAAAGTTGGATCTTACATATTAAGAGAGTGAAATCTCCTGGAATATGCATGTTTTTCATTACTATTTTATACTTTTGAATAAAAACACATGTTGTAGTTGCAATTTTTTTAGTTTTACTATGAGTAACTGAAGCCTTTGTATTTTTGAGAATTAGCATTAATGAAAATTAGCATTTAAAAAATTATATGTCAGAGTCAATGAAAACATTATAAATGATAAAAAATAATAGGTGTGAAAAATAAGATGGTAGCATATTCATATAGAAATGATGTTAGAATTGAGATAAGATGGCATTTGTAGACAAAGATATTCTATACAATCAACATTGACTATACAATCAGAAAGTATCAAAGTAGAAAGAAGGGTGATGTAAACACTTTGATTATGCTATATGGTAAAGAAAATGATAATGCAAATATAAGATGTTGGGTTATGGAATTAAAGAGTTAATGATGCTTTAGTTCATTAGCATATGATAAATAAATTAAAGTTTTTAATGAATAATTGTTTCTATAGAATCAAAAATAAATTGTATTATTTTTTCTTCCATGAATATAAAATTATTTAGAAGAAAGAGAGAATATTTATAAAGACAAGTTTACATTTATTTATTCTTAATCTCAAACTCTGTGATTTGAAAAAAATATTAAATGAAAAAAAGAAATGCAATTATTTTACATTTTAATTTTTCAACTCACAGTGCAACTTCTGATGATGTGATTGTAAAATGTTAAAAAATGACAGCATTATCTTTTTAGATAATTAGAGTTCACAATTTTAACATCACTTAAGTACTGTATCTTTTGCATTTCATCAGTACTTTTTATCACAAGAAGAATGAAGGATGCAAAAGTAGTGCTTTTTTTTAAGAGAAAGAAAGAATGTGTATAATTTTTAAATCAAATTCTACCATCCATTTGTACATTCTATATACATTTTTTTATTATGTTTATAAAAAAAATTCAAATTAAGTTTAAAAATAATAGAAAGATAATTTTTTTATATTAAATTCTTTTATTGATTGCACTAAAAAAGTTTATTTAACTAAAATTGGGTTTTTAGATTTAACTTAAAATAAAAGCATGGGGGGAGCAGAAATTAATTAAGTCAATCAGTCAGGAATTAAGTAGGTCAATTATTAACTTAATTAATTTTTGACATACCCATGCTTTTATTTTAAGGTAAATCTAAAAACCTTAATTGTGATTGAAGAAACTTTTTTTTTCTTTTTAGCATACAGTCAATTAAAGCATTTAATCTAAAAAAAATTTTAGCTCTATTATTTTTAATTTTTTAGTATTGGTACACAAAATAAAAATATAAAACTATATTGTAGTTTAAATAGACTGGACACTTATAGTTGATATATATTACTAGATAATTCTTTTATACATTAAAATGTATATACCTTATGTACATATTATATTTAGTATGTGTACATAATATATATGTACATAAGTGATTAAAAATATGATATATTTTTAAGTGAAAAGTGTTTAACATTTTTGCTTTGACTAGAAATTTTTATTTTTTTAAAAAATACCAAAACTATAATGCAAATGAACTTCACTTATTATATATAATTTACTTTAAATCAATTTCACACATATCACTAGATATTTCTGCAGTAAGTTAATATGTATATTCTTTATGTATATATTATATGTAGTATGTGTACATAATTATACATGTATAAGAAATCAATAAGTAATTTTTCTGTTTAAAGTTGTTGACATTTTCTTTTTATTTGGATATTTTTAAAAAAAAGCTTGATAAAACTATATTATAAACAACTTTCTTATTAATTAAATGAAGCTTACAAATGCAACCAAGAAAATCACAAGTACTGCTTAAAACATTGAAATTTCTTTTACTCTCTTTCATATCTAATAAACTAAGTCACCTATTTAAAATATTAATATATCCTATCACTTTTATAGAGAATTTTTAAAAATGTACAAATTTCAACAAATTATCTTATATTTAAATTTATTAGATATCAATTTCAAAATGTTATAAAAATGTTATTAAATTGAAAGAAAAAAATATTTATACTGCCTTCTTATGAGCCTTAATTAAAACAAATGTAAATTCTAAAACGTATTTTTCAATTTGCTATGGGAAAAAATATTGAATATTTTTAATATTTTCCCATCTTCTGTTCCATATATAACAAACTAAGTGACCTATTAAAAAGATTAGTAACCCAATTGGATTATCCTAGTATTAATTAGTTGTATATCAGATTTCAATTTAAAATTTTATTCTAACTTAAAATCATTAAAAGTTTACAAACAAATCTACCACCAGACAAACTGATTTTCCAACTCCAATAAAAGCATTTAGTAATAATAAAATTTAAAATAATTATGTACAGACTACATATATATGCTTAAAATATTATATATCCATGTGCATTAAAAACATATAAAGTTTTCTACTGTCCACAAATTTGATATACATGTGAAAATTATTATTTTCATATATAGATAAAATAACTTTATTCTACTTCTGTGTATTTAAATAAGACTTGAGTTTATATATATATATATATATATATATATATATATATATATATATATATATATATATATATATATATATATATATATATATATATATATATATATATATAAAAAGAAATTAAAGTGTACACATTAGAAGATAGATCTTACAATTAATTATAATCTATTAATACTATTCAAATGAAAAATTTAAAAAAACAAGTGAAAAGGAAGCCACCAGGATTAGCAAAGCAGATATTTAGAAGGAAGAAAATTTGTTTTCAAACCCAATATATTTCTAATGAATATTTATATGGGCATAGAGTACTGGTTTAGATTGTAAGTTAAGTATATCTTAGAGATAAATCAATGAAGATATATGTAGATAAAATTAATATTATTCATCTTTATGTTTATTGTACATGTAGTTATTTACTAATTATCGAAGTAAAGATATATTTATTCTATTATTTTGGTTTATTTTTATTTTAAATATATATGGGTATTTGGTTTAAAAGTGGCCAAAACTGTATGATTGTCAGTGTTTGGATTAAACATAATAATTGGTGCAATCAGAAAACTAGTCTGCCCAGAGTTTTAATAGTTTAAGTCAATAAGAACTAGTAAAAACTAGATTCAGATGTGCAACAGCACATTGGGATATCAAAGAATTCAGTATTAACAATTTTATGACATGGCCAATCTATATAAAGAATCCAGATAAATATTTCAATGTTAACTCTACAAAAGATAGCATTAGGAATGTTTCCACCTTACTTGTTTTTGGAGGTTCCAGAGTAATAGAAATCACGATCTTCACACACTCAAATGAGTCTGAAAGTGAAGCTTATATGAAAAAACTTAAAAGATTAATTTTAGTCTTGAATCCTCCAAATACATAGCTTATCTATAATTTTTATAATATGTTGCAGAGACTATGATATAATCTTTGGGAAATGGCAAATGAAGGTGTGTATGGAAAATACTATGAAGAAGTTTTGTGGCTGATCTAAGTTTGGACAATAACTCCTATTAGTTCTGTTCTTTCATATGCTGAGGCCATTGAGAAAGAACTTCTTATGCCAGAAATTTCCATGAATCCAGTGAAAATGACATTAAGCAAACAATAGTCTTCTGAGTATCCATGTCTGAATTTCCTCAAAAGAAAACAAAATGTGATGCTATTGTTAATGAGATCCTTAGCACTTAGTGAAATTGGAATTGGGGAAATAAAAAGAGCAAAAATAAAACATAATTCCAAAAGTGTAAGCCTTCAATAAACAAGGGTTGCATTATAATTGTCAATAAAGTACTTATATTCTCTAAAGAATACTCTGAAGTACAAGAGTTGCCGCATCTGAATCCTTTTAGAATATTAATTGAAAGCATTAGTTGACAACTATTTGGCAGCCTGAAATTATCTAGGATATTGAAGCCTACATAAAAAAATTACCTCATAGTCAACAATTGAAAAGCTCTGGAACCATGTGCACATTTACCATGCTTGTCTATTCAAAGAATATATATTTCTAATACTGAATGATGGTATTGTGCATTGAATACAAAATCTCAAAGAATACATAATTTCAGTAGAAACAATCAGAATTTTAAAAATATATATATTTGTATACCATGGATCACTCAAACATCCTGGAACCCAATAATTATAATTTCTTTCTATTTCTTATTCTATTATGCATTGATATATATATATAGGTAGATAGATAGATAGATAGATGGATGGATGGATGGATGGATGGATAGATGGATGGATAGATGGATGAATGGATAGATGGATATAATAATAAAAATAATAAATATAATGGTAATAATTCTATGAATGCCATACATCTCAAGCATAAAATTAATGTTGTATATCAAATTTTTTGTAGATGTATGTTATCATATGTAGGTGAATCAAAATACAGTATTGAAAAAAGATTAAAGGAGCATGAGTTATTTATACAAGCATGTAAAAAGTAAAAATAATCATGATTTAATGACTGTTTCAGTTTTTTGGATCATGAAAAGACATGTAAATATAAATTTAAGTTTGATATTGAAAGTGTTAAGATTCCTCATGAAAAGAGAAACCATAATGAAAGAAAAATTAAGGAGATAATTTTAATAAATAGAAATAAAATGAATATAGTTAATAGACAAACTGCTAAAGTTAAAATTCAGGATTCATTGGATTTGAGTTGATTTTCTTCTGTTTTTCTTTTTTTAATTTAGGCAGGTTAAGGAATTAACTGAAAGCACTTCTGTGGATTGAAAGACTATATAATAGTTAATCACAATTATATTTATTATTTTTATTGTTATTACAATAGTTTTTAATTAACAGACATTTTATATGTATATGTATAAAAGAGATATTTTGCGGGTTCATCCGTGTTAAGATATTTTTTATATTAATATACCAACGTTTTGATTTGATAACACAAGTCATCCATGGAATGATAAAAGGTACAAGGATGATTGTAGAAGTGCTACAATCATCAATTTAAAAATAATATTTAAGTTCCACCAATAGTAAAAATATTAAATTAAAATGTTTTTAAAAAAAATCTTTCCAAATAGGAGGAAGTTTGCATGTATCATCTCACTTATTGATAAAATCTGATCTTTTTAGTATCTCAATGGCTTCTCTGATTTAGACTGGTAGAGATTATCACATCTAGATATGATCCTGGTACTAGAAAAATCAATTTTATGACATGAATCTATAGTATGGAGTGAGAATGCTGATGATGATGCATGTTGTTTAACTGCATTAGCATGTTCATTTTTCCTGACACTGATGTGATGATTGCTCATACCTATGTAAGAAGCTTTACAATTATCATATGAGATTTCATAAACCATGAGATTCAAGAGGGATTGAATCCTTAAGCTTGGTTATTATATTACTGATTATAAAAAATATCTTAACATGGATGAAGCCACAAAATGTCTTTTATATGTACAACCCATGAAAATCTTCATATCAACACACGCATGCACACACACACACACATATATATATATATATACAGAGCGTTCATAAATTCCTTGTGCAATTTTAAAAAATTATAACTTTATTAATATTTGTGATAGAGATATTATGTAGAATGTATTGGAAATGAGAAAATTTATATATTTTTTGTTGTTTTATTGTATTTTATTAAATTTCCACATGTCCACCATTATTAGTAATCCAAAAAATAATATGACTTGACCTACCAGACCATGGCTTATCATGAATTGAGTTTGTCTCTGAATTTTTTCATCCATTTGGCAATAGAGTTTCTATGAGGTGGTGCTTTACTGTATTCAGTTCTAAACTTTTTTTATACAGCAACATTACATTTTAGTTCAGCCAATCAAAGGACACAGTTTACTTTTTCTTCAGTTGAAGCCATGGTTCATGTAATTCTGAAAAAGAAGTATTTTTAAAGTTTCGAATAATTATTAAATTATTGTGTTGAAGAGTTACTAAATAACTTACTTAAAACTAGGTACATTAAGCTTTCTAATACTATTTACAGATTCTTTCTATCACAAATATTAACAAAGTTATAAATTTTTTAAATTACACACAGAATTTATGAACACTCTATATTTAACACTTTGGGTTAGATATATATTTTAAAGCATTCAAATTTTTTTTTATAAAATTATAATAAGTAAATTTCTTTATTAATACTATTATAATAAAAATCTTAATTTATATGTTTCAATAGTATGAGTTAAAGTAATTTAATTAGCCTATTTAGTTAACAGTTATTTAAAAGATTATCTTAGTTTGTTTAATATTTACTTGAAAGAATAAAAATTAATATTTAAACTAAAGAAGAGTTAATCTAGAGCTTAATATGTTTCAAATAGATATAATAGATAAAGTTGTTCTATGCCGTCTGAAATGATTAGTTAACTGTGTTAGGATTTTTAGTTAATTTTTAAAATAAATAATTTTAATGATCATAGTTTTTTATATATATTTAAAAGATCATAGTTATGATTTTTAAATATCAATTTATATGAAAGTATTTAAAATTAAAATTTAAAATAGTGAGCATAACTGACTGAGATTAGTGTTAATTTTTAATTGATTTTAAATTTCTGTCAATAACTAATTTATTTTCATTGCATTAAAAAATGGTTAGATTGTAAGGCTTCTCTTGTGTTCCCCCATTCTTGGACAATCCATTGAGTTACAATATATATATATATATATATATATATATTAAAAAACCATGTATATCTTACTGAACACTTTACAACACAGTGTATAATATAAAATAGAATGTATTCCTTCCTGCTTACAATTTCAACTGCCCAGCAATCAATCAACATCAGTGCTATAATATTCAAATATATACAACCATACAATTAATGTTTATTTATATATACATACTTATATAAATATTTGAAACCAGGAACTCTTCACAAACCTGGGAGCTTAATTGTAAGTATAGAGGATTTGAACTCAGATTTTTAAGCACCCTTCAACTATCCAGACTATCTCATACAACTGATACACATGACCACATACATATAGAAAAGATTAATAATCACCAATATTCGTATTTCGTGCTAAACCAGCACTCATCAGTTGGTCCAGACTATCATCTCTCACACATATATATAATCAATGCTCAGTTTATATTAAGATAGCAAATCTTCATACTTTAATGGACAGGCTTCAATCCACTGAGTTCAAATCCTCTATACATACATACTTATATATAAAAATATGATAAATAATATTCCATATTATGGATTTTAAAAAATAATATAATTTTTTTATGATTACCATAACTATATATTCTTTTATATTTTAAATTAATATTAATATTGTTAAGAATTAAAAAGAAATAAAGTTATTTAAGAAGAATTGCAAATTTTGAAGAAATAGAATTATATTAATATATTATGTTGTTATTATTATTAATTAATTAATGCATGTGAAAAATTATAATGAAATAATTAAAATAATAGAAATAAATTAAATTATTAAAAAGTTTAAAAGTAATAAAAATATAGAAAAATATATATTAAAAATATAAACATATATAAAAAAAATCCATTAAAAATAAGAATAAGATAAAAGAGTAATATTAATTAAAAATGTATAAGATTATATAGTTATGGGGATCATTAAAAATATATATATATATATATTGTCATTTTAAAATCCATAGTATAGGATATTATATATAATGTTATTTATATATCATCACCATCAATAACCATTATCAATCCACTGCAGGATGAAGGTCTCTCCAAGTTCAAGGGCATCTCCGATCTTTAGCTTCTCTTCTCCACATCATCCCTGCACACTTTCATATTTCATCCATCTCACATGTGGTCTCTTTCTGGGTCTTTTACAATCTCTTGAAATCCAGTTTAAGATTACAATTGTCTATCTATTATCATCTCTTCTAGCAATATGTCCAGCCCAACTTCACTTCAGTCTTTTAATTTTTTCAGTAATGTCAGTTATACCTGTTTGTTCTCTTACCCATATATTGTGTTTTTGATCTCTTCTTGTTACTCCCAACAAGCATCTCTCCATCTTCTTTGAGTGGTCTGAAGTCTCTGTATTGCTTTTTTATTAAGTGTCCAAGTCTCAGATCCATAAATAAGAACTGGTAAAACACATTTATTAAAAACCTTCCTTTTCAAACACATAGGCATATTTCCTTTTAGTATCAAGTTATTTCTACCAAAAGCACTCCAACCAATTTTAATTCTATGATTAACTTCATCCATTGTATTTCCATCTGTATTAAATATATATGTAGACATAAGCCTTATTATATGATTATATGTATTTGAAATATTGTAATCCTGATGGTAACTGTTTGGCAGTTGAAACTGCAAGTAAAAAAGAATAAATTATATTTTATACTATGCATCATACTGTAAAGTGTTCACTTAAACTGTATATGTTTTTTTTTTTATTTATCATTTTATAATTATATAGGGATTATTTCAGTTGAATTTGTAAATTTTATAATTGATTGGAGATCAAGATTATTCAAATAATGTCATACTATGTAGAATCAGATGGAATAAAGTAGAAAATCTGTATAGCCCTTAAAGTATATATTAATAAAATGTAATACTGATAACATATAAAAAATTGTAAATACAGTTATACTAGATCAGCATATTATTTTATCTTCAGTTACAGGAAAATAACCACAGAAATTTTGATGAGATTAAACCCCTGTGATATCAATTCCATTCATATGTCATGAAATGATGATAAAATACTTATAGAAAGAAACATATATTCAATTCAGAGAAAATTCTTAGTATATGATAGTTTAAGGAAAAGACAGACAGAGGGATATCATTAAAACAATTTCATATCAGATAATGAAAGTTCAAACTGTTCTTGGGCTGTGCGCTCATCATGTAAAT
Organism: Epiperipatus broadwayi; assembly: GCA_028023455.1. Classification (NCBI taxonomy): domain Eukaryota; kingdom Metazoa; phylum Onychophora; class Udeonychophora; order Euonychophora; family Peripatidae; genus Epiperipatus; species Epiperipatus broadwayi. The sequence continues at coordinate 6,372,787 of JAQFVV010000010.1, forward strand.
CACATCTGATGAAATTGAACAAATAATGGTGAGAGTGGAAAAATCACTAATTCCCAATAATAAATAATAAAAATTTCCCTAATCTCAGAATAGAGGGAACTACTTTACCTGCAGAAGATATAAAAATTAAATTTCGGATAAGGAACAGAAAAATTATATATGAAATGTTTCAACAAAGAAGTAAATCTCCAGCAAATTTGGAGGAATTAAAAATGGGACTTTTGGAGAGTTATCTGGAATGAACACAGTGTTGGGAGTTTAAATACAAATTGCTTTAAGAAATGTTGATTTCCATAAAATATTTAAAGAAATCAACTATGATAGATTTAAAGTTTTTCAAATTCACAGTTCAAGTGTTCAAATACTAACAAAATTTCTCAGTCTTAAAATATTTATGGGCATTGGTGTGTGTATGTAAATATAGCGCAGGTAAAAAGTCTAGGTAGCCTACTATAGAGCAAAAGTCTTTTTAACTATTCCTACTAAGAAACAGTGAAGAAGAAAGCATTGTTCAATAAACCTGATAATTGTCATTTAATTTATATATTGACACACACACGTAAATTATTGCTGACTCTATTTCTATAATATATAAAAGATTATGGCTGTCGTGCCAATGCAATGGTTTAAATTTTAACTCAGTAAAATTACAACTTGAATTTTTTTTCAGGTTTTTATCAGGCTTGAGATTTTTCCGTTAAGTAGTTGATGAAAAGCAATCCTCTGTTAACTATTCAATATTGACTAGTAAATAGGTATCCAGCTTTTCTCATCTGAAGGATAAAAAATATTTTTTAATTATTGCTTCACTCTTTAGATAGAAATATACAGCTATCCATTTACCGGTTAATATTGAATAATTAATAGCTTAGTTTTTGATCAATTACTTGAAAGAAAAATCTCAAGTCTGATTTTAAAAAAAACGCCTAATTTTTTTTTCCAAGTACCTGCCTAAAATTAGGTCGTTGCTATGACATACTACAACATAGTAGGATCTTATATATATATATATAGAGAGAAATAGTGTCAGCTATGATTTGTTGTATGTGTTTATGTGTATGTATACATATTTCCAATACGTAATAAATTTTCAAGAACATCTTGAAAAAATTGTGATAGAAAACACTCACTAACAATTCTTTCATTTGTTGATCAGGTGGCGAATAAAAATCGAAAACATACGATAAAGTTTGAGAAGTTAAAATCTAGATAATGTGTGGGAAGGAATATTTATGTAAACACGCAAACATATTTCGCACTTCTTAAAAGTATCCTATAATTTAACAACCGACATTCTTCAATAATATTGAAAAAAAAAAAATACAACAACACATATATCTTTCAAAGATGCTTTGTAAAATTAAGACGTCAACAAATCAATTTACAGGAATTAATTCTGACTTTAAAATGAACAAGACTAACAGTATGGAACAATAAATCATTTCACAATCAATTCTAAGGATCCTAGATTTTCACATATTTGTTTAAATAAATATTTACTGATGTAAGTTTTTAAAATCATCTCGACAAAAACATATAAATATTTAATACTTAAATAAATATTTAGTATTTAATTTTACTTACAGAACCTAAATTTGTAAACCCGTTGCGCTTAGCAACCTTATGCACCATATCGTGGTCCACATCATCGCGAAATTCCACCAAAAAAGAATTTGTAAACACTTCTTTATGACATAGTGTTACAGGTAATAGAATAAAAACAAACACTATTATTAAATATATACTTGCGTTAATCCATTTTGATAGTTTAAACATCGCAAATAAAAAAAAATTCAATCTTTGTTTTACTATGTACGTCTGAGTACATATAATCCGTTGATTTAAAGCCTCCGATTTTTCGTCTTCTGACGAGATGCGCGGTTAATGATGCTCGGTTGTTTCTCCATTGACAGCAGGAATAAATGCAGTTCCGATAATGCCTAATAAAGGGGGGGGGGGGAATCTTTTAAACTGACGTCATGGTGTGCGTCACATTTCTACTTTTGATAGAAATCGATGAATATGCAAATAAAAAATAAGACATCTATTAAGTAAATTATTAGCGCTATGTGGCTGCTTGGCAGGAAAACGAACACATTATGAAACTTTTTGAATGCAACAGTTAATTATGCTAATTTTTAATCTAACAGGTTAGATGCTTATATAATTAAATTGACGAGATCCTTCACAATTATTATTTTTTAAAATTGTTTGTTTCGTTGTTTATGAAACTATAAATTTTTAAGCAGTAGTGAAAAAAAAAAGTGATTAAATTAATAAAGGATAAAATCTGTATATTTTATTTAAAAACATATTTTAGTATAACCATCGACTGTTATTATAGAGCAAATACATTTTACCAGCAAGAAGAAGAAATAAAAGGTTTCTTGTCAATTTAATCCTTCGAATTAAAAAAAAAAAAAAACCATTTCAAACTCATTTTTAATTCATTTTAAAAAATCGTTTCGATATATTTAAAGATACTCAGATGAAATAAAAAAATTTGCAATTCTAATTTAAAATACGCAAAAGAAAACGAATCGTGTTTAATTCAGTTTTGATTTATAAATTAATAACAAGATTCAATTTTTTGACTCATAACTTATGATTATTTTAATTATATATTTAAAAACATTTATTTTTTTAAAAATTTCAATATATAATTTTGCGAATCAGTTTCCAGTTAGTTTTGTTTTTATCCTTGTATTTTGTCTTTCTTCTAAAAGTCTATTCTTTCAAAGTTTGTTATTGCGATTTTATTACTTATCTATCTATATGTGCTATCTTCTTTGGCATTCATTTGAATGATGTCTCTTTTTATCATATTTATGTGCGGCTACTTTTTAAAAAATTTTTCTATCATTTTATAGTGTATAACAATTTTAAATTCTTTTTCCATTTTTCTTAACGCGCTCCTTTGTGTTAAATATTTTTTTCTAAATTTATTGTAAATATCTTCAGCTTTAAAAATTGGTAATTATTTTATTAAAATATTAATGACCTACAAAGCGCATGCAATACGCAAGTTGCAGAAATTATAAAACGAAAAATATTAATAACTCAGTTAAGGCTAAGCACTTTTGAGGATCCTTGCCTCATAATCATAGCCATATTGAAAACTGCGATATTTGTTTACATTAGACTTAAGATATGCAAATTAAATGCAAATGAATTAGGTAGTCCATTTTTTAAAAATATCAAAGCAGGTGTCACGTCTGTTTATTGCATTATTATTGTCGCTGATAAAATATGCCTCTTTTATTTTCCGTTTGCAGTCATTTGTTTCTACACTTACAATTTTGGGGTCGGAGGCAACCAAATCATGGCCAGTCTTTTTTAAATGTTCAAGAAATGTAGAAATGTTGTCGCTTTTTTTACTATTTTTTTTTTAAATTTGCATGTAAAAAAAATTCATTTAGTAAATAATCTATTCTTTCATTCCACTTTTTAATACGTAATATGCTGTTGTTCTGTTAAAATCCCAATTTTTATTTAGATATGGAAGGTTTGTGTGTATAATGTATATGTTGTAAATAAAGATCATTTATTAATTTTTACAAATATAGATTACGTCAATATTTAATCATTTCAGTTTATTAGAAAGTGTATATACACGTCCAGTTTTAGATTTGCAAATCAAAATGAACAAAATCGTATGTAAATTAGTCAATTACATACAATTAAAAGACATATAACCCCCTTCCCATTTAAAAAAAAATGTCATGTTGGTGCCATGTTAAAATGGTTTATTAGTAGAAAAGTAAAACTGAAGAATCACCCCGATAACAGTTAAGAAGCTCAAAACTGTACTAAAGCCGGTGTTATGCATGAACAGTATGTGTGCCATGTAAGTTCACAACAAGAATAATTGTATTGTGAAATAAAGACAGATTTTTATATCTAGAAGAATATTGCTTCTGAAAGCTACACATGCATGTCTAATTGAATCAATCACATCTGTATTCAAAGTGACTGTGAATTTTGAAATATAAAAAAGTATTAAATCTTATCGTTGGTGCATGACATGTTAAATGCCAATACTGGATTAATCTTACAGACTTGTTTCCCTAGAATAGACTTTGACTTTCTTTATATTTACTTTATTATAATGGTTAAATAAATCTTTCTGTTACTAATCTTGTATTTAAGTAGTATTAACATTTAAGCTTCTTGCCTGATGTTTTAAATACTCTCAGGACATAGCAAGTTATATCAAAATATTACTTTTTTTGTTTTACATATAACATCTACCTGCATTAACCAATTCATTAATCAATTTAAAAGTTACTTTTAGAATCTTATTTTCATTCAAATATATCTTGATTTTCAGAACTTTATATGTTAACATATATTTTTCATGGTTATGATTCTGGATTGATATACGATATGTATATTATTAGTAAGCATTAACTGGGTTCCTCATAAAAAAAGCTTATTTTATAATAACTTTTGGGATCTAATAAGTTTTATTATTAAGCTCAATACATAGCTTCTTTGTAATTATTATTTTATATCTTTAATACTATGGGAACAGACCGGCTTTTCAAGCAGAAGGAATAATACCATTGATAGCATAGCCATCAATGATTCCCATAGCCAGATTGGGCTATGCAAAGCATAACATGATCACATTTCCAGACCATGGCTCACCTTGATTGCTGTATTCAAACCCTGCCATCCAAAGCATTTGATTTGTTTTGAGGATCAAACTCAGATGCCAGGCAATCATATGTTATATAGTTGGCATGCTTCAGACAGGCACACAATCCAGTGCTTGTCATATCCCAGGATAGCTCATATTCTTAACCAGAGTGCAGTACATTTACTTACACATATGAATTATTTATAACTTCAAATTCATGGTAATGCAGTGTCAAGAGAGAGAGAATAGAGCAAATAATAATCAAGTAAACATTAGTATTTATTCATGCACAGACATATCTAACATAATATAAAATAACACAATAATATGAAAACGTACATAAAACAGTATAAATGATTAATCAGCTAAATTTCAGAGTAGTCCTTTGTTAAAGTTCATTTTAAAAATAAAGTGTCTATAAACAATTATTATGGAAAAATATACTACCTAGGTTTTTGTGATATTAGATGACATATTCACTTGGTTTTGTGTTGCATTAGTGTTTCCAACTGTTTGGCTTTTTGGCCTCCATCAATGGTTTCTGGACTTGTTTTCCATTATTGGTCTTGACAATGGGGGAGAGAGAGTTTGCAGCAGTGTCTATTTCACTATTTTGGGTTCAGGCAGGATAATTGATTTACAGAGGACTTTTGGTGCCTGAAACCCAGTCAAACACTTCTAAAGTTGTCTAGCAATGTATGTTGTTAGATCTGCTACTTCTGCAATAATATTTTACACAGGAGTAATGAATGATTCTATTTGTCCTTAGATTTCTCAATCTCTGGAGCAATATAAAGTAATGAATCAATCATAAATTGAAGACCAGAATGATTCACAGATTCAAGAGTGAAATAATAATAATAGACAGTACTGATCTTATATATCCTTTCTCTCTCATTTTAATTCCTTATTATTTTTAATTAAATTTATAATTTCCTTTAATATAAATGATTTTTATATTTTATTTTATCCAATCTTTTTCTTAGATTAATCTACTATCTTATTGATAATTTATATAGTTTGAAGTTATTTCAATTATTAATTTCAATTTTATTATCAAACCAGCAATATTGCAAACATCATTGCATTCCAAAGCTTTTACAAATTAGTTTTTATTATGAACAATGAGGATTTCCAATTCCTCAACAAGCTTTGTGATAAATGCTTAGCCAAAGCCAGCACTTAAAATATCTCTGTCAGAAAACCCCTGCCCCAAACCACTGACCATGGTTTCTTGCTTTGGCATTCCTCAGAGAGGTACCAGGGTAGGTTCAGACACTAGAATCTACCCTGGTACCTCTCTGAAGAGTGCCAAAACATGAAAACATGGTCAGGGGTTTGGGGAGGGGGGTTTCTGACAGAGATATTTTAAGTGCTGGCTCTGGCTAAGCATTTATCACAAAGCTTGTTGAGGAATTGGCAAACCTCATTGTTTATAACTTACAAGCTTAAGAGAATGTGGTCATGTGATCTATGACTCTTATTTTGACTATTTATGGTTTTTATTATGTTTTCACATTTGCTTATTTTAATTTATAAAAAGGAGTTTTTAAATCCTTATTTCTAATTCTTTTCCCTATTCCATTTTCAATAAAAGCTTTATTCTTTTTTAAAAGAAAATATAATGAAATCTTTTTTAATTTTTACAAAACTATGTTTTAAAACTACTTAAATAATTACTTCTGAGCCTATTCTTTCAAATAAATTTGATCATCTATTTTTAATGTATGAAACATGTAATGCAGACATATGTAAGTTTTATAACACATATATCTTGCTAGTGTTACAATATCATAACAACTACCCAATTAACCAATTCATTAATCCATTCAAAAGTTACTTTAGAATCCTATTTTATTCAAATATTTCTTGATTTTCAGAGCTTTATATGTTAACATATATTTCTATCAACTATTTATTTTTGCATATTATCTAAATTTGTCGTAGTTATGATCCTGGATTAATATATGATATGTATATTATTAATAAGCACTGAAAATATTTTAATCCATGTTTTTTTTTCAATGAATAAATTGCCAAATTCTGTTACAAAAATAAATACCCAACACATATATAAATATTTTACAGAGTAAAAAATATTAAAATAAAAAATATTAATTCATCTAGCGCTTTCAGTACTGTATACCAGATTCATGGCAACTAATTTAAAAATTAAATTAATCATCATAAATCTGATATACAGAACTGAAAGCACTTGATGAACTAATATTTATTTTTTATTTAAATTTTTTTTTACTCTGTATAATATTTATATATATGTTTGATTTTTTCAATGAAGTAATATTGTCATTATTTGAAATTGTTATTTCTTAATTTATTATTATTAAATACTTTTATTTAATTTAGACATTCTGTTTGTTTGAATCAAATATTATAATGATTTTTAATATATATTTTTCAAATGGAATTTCTTCAGATTTTGTACTATCATAGATATCAATGACAATGCAATATTTCAAGATTGTTTAGCTAATTGATTATTCTAAGTGTTGATAGAATAAATTTCAAACTGTGTTAATATTGCTTCAGTAAGTTTTCAGTAATGCATAATAGATAATTATACATTTAAAAAGTATAATTTCATTGAATTTCATAATTAATTCACTAAAATGTGTTTACAGTTAATTAAAATAGAAAGAAAACGAAATGAAGAATGAAATCTTAAATTCTCTTGATTGTGTTACTAAAATGAAACTTTGTTAAAAATTGCCATCTTACACAAAAAAATCTTGTAAATGATTTTTAACACATACCAATTTTATTTCAAATATTACAAATATGGCAACATTGTTTAGAAAATATCCAAATAGTAAAAAATAACATATATGTATTATAATATTCTATAAAAAATGCTTTTTATTTAATTTTATGAGTAATAATGCACTAAAAACCAAAAAATAATTATTTTCTTAACCACAATTTTAATTTTTATATTTATCTTAAAATAAAAGAATGGTTTATCAATAAATTAATTAATTCAATCACTAAACTAAATATTTTTTTCAAACATAATTTGTTATTATATTTAACTTTAAATAAAAATGCGGTCCAATGATTGAACTAATTAATGTATAGATAGATGCCTTGCTTTCATTTCAAGTTAAATATAACAATCAAATTGCATTTGAAGAAAAAAAAATTTTTTTTAATTTTTAGTGCATTATTCTTTATCAAATTCAATGAAAGTTTTTTAATAAAATATATTTTGGTACAAATTGGTTAGGTGTACTGTGACTACTAGGTGACACTACCATCAAGAACCAACAAGAAGCCTGCAAGTGATAAATTTCTAACCAAAAATCACTGAAATTGAAAAATTAAAATGCTTAAGGCAAAGTAAATCGAACAAATCCTTCTAAAATACAAATCAAAAATAAATTGAAGAAAACGCTATATATTATACTTTTTTTCCTTTATTAAATTTAATAATTATCTCACTTCTTTTATTTTTTGCATTATATTTTTGTTTCTCAGCAAAAAAAAAAGAAACTCCATATAATATTCAAAAAAATAATAATTGACTGTCATTATTTTAGACTAAAATATTCTTTTATATATGTATGAAATAATCTCCACACTATCACACATTCTTTTAAAATCACATAAATAAAGATACAATAAAAGACAAATGACTCCAAAGATATATTTCATGCTGAACCAGTATTCATCAGTTAGTCCAGGTCACCATCTCTCATAAAATATCCTTATCATGTGTGTACAATTTACCATTAGTAATTGTTACATTTTAATTTACAAGTGTCGAACTTACTCCATCCACAACTGTTTTTATTGTTTTTTTATTTATCTGATTTCAAAAGAATGTGTGATGGTATGGAGGCTATTTAATATATTTTTAAAAGATATTACTCATGGGAAAGAAATACGAATAACTTCAAAAATGTGATTTATATCTAGACTAAAGACAATCTCTAGTTTAATAAATGATTAGTGATAATCTTTACTATATTTATCTAGAGTGGATTGGTGTCAATGTTGTGGGTCAAGTAAGTTTGATATTTGTAAAAAAAATATAACATTAATATTGATAAATACTGCAAATATAATAAAGGTATGTTAGAGATGGTGATCTGGACCAACTAATTAGTGCTGGTTCAGTACAAAATGCATCTTAGGGGGGGGGCGATTGTCATTTATTGCATCCTTAATCTTATGATAGTGTCAAGGCTATTCAATATATTTATAAAATATTACACATGGAAAAGACAAATGTAAATATCTCCATGTGCGTGTGTGTGTTAAATTAAGAAGTAATACATATTAATCTTTAACTGAGTTTTAAAGTTTCTATCTAAGCTAGAGACAATCTCTAATTTAATAAATAAATAGTGTATAATCATTAATGTATTTATCTAGAGTGGATAGTGTCAAAGTTGTGGGTGAAGTAAGTTTGACCATTATAAGTAAAAATGTAACAATTTACAAAAAAACTTCCTATATATTTTATTTCAATGAGTAAATTGCTAGTTATTTTAAGTACTTTATAAATAATGCAGTGAATGAAGAACAATCTTATTTGAGGTTTATTTTATTTGCTACCTTACAAGATTCATAATCCTCTAAGTATTTACAGTCTCTTATGTCACTATCAGCATAAGAAGTCATGGACTCAATGGTCATAGGTATATGATACTATCTTCTCTGATTATTTCTAGTTTTGGACATCTCTTTAAAGAAGCTGAATGAATGAAAATTAGCTATACACTATTCTGTAATACTATTTACAATATTCTTTTTTTATTTGTATCTTGTGAAATATCAAATAATTACATTGCTATTTATCTAATATATTCTCAATAACTTTGTAGTATGTTGTTTCATACACCAAGATTGTTTTTATCTTAGCTATGCTTATTTTTCCATTTCCTATCATTCACAACTATAAATGTGTGTGTGTCTACTATATTTAATTTGAACCACTAAACATTACATGATCACCATTTCTTATGCTTACACACACTGTTTACACAGGCTAAACTTTCCATACAGTAATGCCACCAGTGCAAGCCAGAGTAATCAATGAAATGCCAGAAGGCTTGTGCACAAAATCCCTATTTAGTGTCTACTCATCCAACATCTCCAGACTAGTTTCCAGTTTGTGGCTTTCATCAGTGAGGAGCCTTGGATCTGAGAGTACTATGGTGACTCTGGTTATTAAAAAACCAAAGAAACCAAAAAACGTGGATACTGAACTGAGTCCAGATCTATACAATTATACAGGCTAATGAGCTTGAATTGAAAACCATTATTGGGTTTTCATTTTGGACTCAAAGCTTTACAGTTAGCTAATAAGTTAAAAGGTGACTGCTGGAGAGTTGCATTATATCCTAAGATCTAGATGCAGTGCTCTCAGGTCCAAGGTTCCTCACTGATAAAAGCCACAAGCTGGAAACTAGTCTAGGGATGTTGGATCAGTAGGTACTAGATATGGATTTTATGCACAAACTTTCTTCCATCCATTGAATACTCTGGCTTGCACTCATGGCACTACTGTATGGAGAGTTTAGCCTCTGAATATCTAATTTGATTTGAAACTTGACGTTTTTGTTTAGCAAATTCCTGTCCATTAATTGCAGGCATATCTTTAACTTGATTATTCTTAATTTTATATTTTGGCAATCAAAATCACAAATGGTATTACTTCCAAAATATACAAAACTTTTAATATTGTTTCCATTAAATTTAATTTTCTCTTTGTTTGCTTTTTCTATGCACCATTATCTTTTATCTTACCCATGTTTATGCTTTTTGCTTATTTAGCAGTCTCATAACTTTTAATTCAATTTTTAATTTTCATTTTCTTCAGTGATTACTATGTCATCTGCATTACTTATTTATGCTAATTCAATTTTTAATAATCTTTTGAACTTTCATTTGATTTTATTTAAGTTTCCAAATATGTGATGAAATATGTTGACATAGATTGGATCTTCTTGACTTTTGCTTTTCCAACTACAATTGAATTTTTAATTACTCCACGCATTAGTATTTTTTTAATTATTGTTTTATTGATTTTACACTATCCCTGCCCACAGGATAGAGTTGCATGTAATTATTAAAAAACTAAGAGCATAATAATATAAAAAACTGAACTGGTTTTAGTTCTATATTATTATATTATTGTGTGGGAGATTTATGACAAGTTAGTAACTTTTCAACAGTAGCAAACTTCATACAGTAGTGGCACTCAATGCAAGCCTTTATAATCAATGGATGCAAGAAGGTTTGTGCATAAAATCACCCATCTAGTGACTACTTATTCAATAATCCCAGACTAGCTTGGGGTTTACATCAGTAAGGAGCTTTGGATCTGAGAGCATCTAAGGATGCAGTGTTCTCAGATCCAAATCTTCTCACTGATGAAAGCCACAAGTTAAAAGCTAGTCTGGGATTATTTGAATCAGCACTTGATAGGAGTTTTATGCACAAACCTTTCTGAATCCATTGATTATTAAGGCTCGCACTGAGCAGCACTACAGTATGGAAAGTTTGCTACTGTTAATAACAGATTGTGTAAGCATAGAAAATGATCACATGATGTTAGCAATTTTACAATTTCTTTATGGGATTAGTTAAAGTGAAATAAAATTATAAGACTGGCTCTGCTTTTAATATCAAAATCAATGGGAAACATTGAATTATGGCAAACCAAATGGTAATCAAAATATAACATTTATATCATTTACATTCTTTACTACTTTTACAGTCTTTTTTCCAACGCACTATTGATGGTTTTAATTGATCCAGCAATCTTCTTCAGAACTGTAGCAGACACAATACAAATTCATAATACAAATATACATGAACATATAATTTTATATTTTATACATATATTCTATCTAAATAATAAGAAAATCGGGCTTTCTAACTATCCTTTTTAACTAATATGAAAACTGATGTGATGCTACCATTTCTAACCTCATAAAGACTCATAACATCTCTACCATCCTGTTGACAATGATGAAAATAAATCCTATGGCTAAGCTCAGTGCGTTATTAGTTATAATAACATTTACTACAGAGACATGCATTAAAATAAAAGAGAATTAAAATAAATGACATGCATATTAATATAACTTAACAAATAAATTAAGATAAGGAGAAACCTCACCCATTCTTATACACTACTATTAAAATTAATCAACATTCCCATATTAAAATGCATCTCCCAAGTAACATAGATAGTTCACATGTCATATAAAATTTTATAATGATTTTCCTTTATTATTCTTTCTTAAGTAATATTTACTGAGGCTATAACCTCGATAATATGCGTATAAAATGTGGTTAAAACACCTGTAGAGGTCCCTACTATCGCATTTTATACGCATATTATCGAGGTTATAGCCTCAGTAAATATTACTAATCAATGTGCGTTTAATAAATTTAAAATTATTCTTTCTTAATTAAAATATCTTGAAAAATCAATATTGATCACCAATCCATTTTATTGCCATGATCTGATCTGAAATACTCTTTTTTTTACTTTGCAATAATAAAATTAATGTAAATAATCGTGAAATAATATATAACAATCTCAGGATTCTTTCTTTACTAATTTTGAATATTAACCATTATATCATGTTGTTGAATAAATGAATTACATCCTAGTAGACTACAGAAGGCACACACTTCTTTTATAAACTAATGTATCCTAATATGTTATAATAGCAACAACAATTAATTAAAGAAATGTTTAATCTAAATAATAATTGTATTAAAAAATATAAATTTGGAAAAATCAAAGTCTTTCTTCTATGATGACATTCGAGTATCTAGAAAGAAAGGATAACTTTTTGTATCATTCTAAAACTCATCAACGACACAATCTAAAATCAATTCATGAAATAATGTAATTTTTATTTGTAAAATAATATGCAGTCTGAAATGTATAATAAATTCAAAATAAAATGTAGTAAATATTTGATTCTTTCAAATGCAATTCCAATCTTTGGAATTGTAATATTTATACAAATTTTGCATATTTAAATTTGGATCTGTGTCTTCTAAAATTGATTATCTCATTTATCAAGATTTCTGTAATGTAATTAAGAATTCAGGACGCAAGAAATCATAAATAGACAACAAAGACTAAACTCTAATAATAATTATTAACATTGAACAGCATATTTACAAAATTTATTTACAACTTTTTGCCAAAGAAAGGTCATCTTCAAACATAAGCACTATTTCATTATAGAAGGTGCAATAAAAATAATTGATAACATAATCGTCTATATACTTGCAAGATTCTTGATTACTAACAAACATTTGGATGATCTATTTTATGACACACTCATTTTAAAGTAAGAATACTCCAATATTCTACTAACTTACTTTCAACATATTTTTCAGACTATGCTTTTTTTATATATAAATTAATCATTTACTGATAAAAACTTTCCAAATATAATAAAATAAAAATATATCTCAGTTACACATTTATATCCAGTCAGTTACTATTGCTTATCATATTAACCTATAAGATTCTATTGATAGCATTTACAAAACCACACTTAAATCCTAACCGACAGGTGGCTGAATTTCTGCCAACAAAGTGTTATGATAATATTAATTATTATATAAAATAAAATAAAAATATTACTGTCTAGCATTATTTACTTGACAATAAAAATACGAGAAAGTACTTCAGAAGCCATGCACATAACATACTAGATTTTTCCCATGTCCACATAATAAATTATTTTAACTCTTTAATTGCCTTACCAATCCATCAGTGAACTACTTCTGGATGGTGATAATATTGCATATGTGCATCTCTTGTGCTAGAAACACAAATAAACATTAAATTACTAACATATTTGTTGGTCTGCTTGTAAACTTCTGGCAAAGCACAACAGTACAATACATACTCACTTAATTAAACATTATGTATAGACAAGTGTCCCTAAAGTGACTACACTTCAAAATTCTATCTTATCAATGCCATGACAATCATAATACATTCATAACTTCACCTTACATGGTGGAAATTAAAATATCTGCATGGAGAAAAGAAGAAAGACTCCCCAGAGCAACAATTACATGACTGGTATTAATAAACAATGGCATGTTCCAATACCTTTATCTTAGGTAAATATATGTGTGGACAAGGTTTCAACACATGGAAACAATATATACCATGGAAAAGATCCTGTTAGAAATCAAGCTACACTAGATAAGCATGAAAATAATTATAAAATATTGAAATACAAATAGTCAAAATAAGAGTCATATATCACATGACCCTATCTCTTAAGCTTGTAAGTTATAAACAATGAGGATTGCCAATTCCTCTACAAGCTCATGAGAAATAACTAATAAACATTGGGGAGAGCATAGTCTAATCCTCCAAAATACAATAGAAATAAGACACAACTTTTAATAAAGGCATCTACATCCCACACATATTAAAATGGGATTAGTATATATCTTGGGCAAAACCATGGCAAGATAAAAAAAATTATCATTGAAAAAAAACTAAAAAAATATATCTTCAATCTCTAAAAATACATACATTAAACAATGTATGAAACCAACAAATAAAATGCAAATCAAATTTTAAAATTTTTTGTAATCAATAAGAAACACAGGTATTCAGTAAAAACAGCATAAAATTTTATAAGCTATGGTGACATAAATAGCATAGGAAAATATTGTTAAATATAATACTAGTAAATACCTTGTCATACTAAATCATTACATTTTAATTTAATTTTTTTAAAAATAAATTTTATGAAATGGTTTTTATTTTATTTTAGTAATACATTACACAAAAATACATTCCAATATATAATTTATTTATTGGATAATAATATGCTTTGCAACATGTTTTGTAAGCAGTTTAATATTGTGTTACATATATATATATTATTTGGTAGGTTCAAATGGACAATTTAATATGTAAATGTTTTTTTCGTCTAAATTGATATTCAGAAAAAGTCCTGCTTTTCTATCCATCAGCTTTTAAGGAAAAAAAAATTAAGTACTCAATCATCGTAAATAAAAGAAGATCCTAAGAGAAGATGCAAACATTTGATTGAACCCACTAAAGTATATTGTAGTCATTACAGCAAGAAAATGATTTGAATTTATTTTTTTAATAAAAAATCAGAAGCAATCAGTCCAAATGTTTTTGAAATTGGTTTTTTGACTTATATTTTTTCAAAATGAATCTTTGTATTTGAATATAAAATATTATAATTTTCATTAGGTGCAATATTTCAATATGATGTCATATCATTTATTATTAATTAAAAATTAGTCTAAATAAAATCATATTAATTTTTTTTTTTAAAGTGTCATAGCATCGGCTGGGACGCGAACCCACAACCCAGGCAACTGCATGCAAGTGCAAGGCAGTCGCGCTGACCTCTCGACCACCAATGCAAGACTACATTTAATTTTTTTATTTACTAATTCTCAATATTCTTTTCATTCAATTTAAATGTTAAATAATAATACCTTAATTTCTTTTAGCTTTTGGAATTTTTTTTTTTTTTTGAGTGTTGTTAGAATTTTAAGTAATATTAGAAATGGTGATAGTACATGACAATTTCATGATATATATATTAAATTATAACTAGCAACAGGTAACTAATTATCATATATAAATCACATTATCATAGACAATGTTTAAATAAACTGATCGAATATAAAGGTAACACTCAAATTAGATATTAATGTATTTCATAACCTCCACATCATCTCATATTCTTTTGAAAGCATATGATTTACACAATAACAGATAAATTACTCCCAAGATAATAAATGGAATCTAATTTGAGTGTATCCTTGACAACAGGTCTGCTGGTTTATTTAAGTTATTGACTGCCACAAAGGGATACTATATATATGTATAAACTGAGCACTAAAATTTCACTTTCTCTAAAAAAAAAAAAACATTTTTTTTTTCATATGTCATAGCATCGGCCGGGACGCGAATCCACAACCGTCTGCAACCAACTACTTGCTTGCATGGCGACTGCGATACCTCTCGGCTAACAACTCAAGACAAAAAAAAAAAAATCTAGATTCATAAAATGTTTTATACTTTTTTTTTTTTAAAAAAAAGGAAACACTTTCCCACTGTGCATTTCAATAAATAATTAACTTTTTAGAAATATATACTTTTTTTTGTTGCCATGATGTTCATTTAAATTTTATTATTATTATTATTAATATATATATATAAATTTTATTATTATTATTTAGAATTTTTAATTTAAAAGTAAAGATTTTTTGGAATTTATTTTTGTTTAAAAACGTCACAGTTCATTTTTATTTGTAGTTTGATTGGAATGTATTGAATGGAGCTGAGAATTAGTTTAAATCAAAGTCAAAAAAGCAATTTATCTCCCCCCCCCCCCACTCCCCCTCATCTTTTAACAAGCTAAAAAGAAAGATGAAATTTACATTTTTTTCCATATGTCATAGCATCGGCCAGGAGGCGAACATGCAACAACCATCTGCAAACAACTGCTTGTGGCTGCGCTGACCTCTCGGCTAACAATGCTTGACAAATTTACAAATTTTTAAAATCATCCCAATTTCCCAAACAAATCTGTCAATCAAAAGAAATTGTTTGAAATAGGGAAGACATGCAGTTCACATCTCCCCCTCCACAATAAAACAAAAATATACAAATATTTTTGTTTTATAGTTAATGTATTAATTAATACTTATTTGATCAATGCAAATTATTTTAAGGCTTTTCACTGTACTTTGCTATTGAATATCAAACTCAATTGCTATTTTAAAATTATCAGTTATCTGGGGAAAAAATAAAGCTTAACCATGACTTGATATAGTCATAGATATACAAATGAATATTCTAATAACAGTGATAGCTATATTATTTTTTTGTGTGCATTATCATTTTTTCTCCACTTACATTATGTATAAATATAATAGTTTCATGTGTATAAAATTTAAACAGAAATAACCAAAATCCCCTGAAGCTTCATATAAACAACAACCATATGTCAATAAATGCAAAGAATTTTTTACATTATTGATACATGAGTATTGTTCATACATAGCTTTAGGAGGTTTTGATTATTTTTATTTAATTTTCCTTTATCTTAAGCTATTATATTTATACTTACATTTACCAAATTAATGTTACATTTAATATAAAGAGTTTGTTATGAAGCACCACCTGCATTCTCTAAATGTTCAATTATAATTTCAGAATAATTTGCATTGTACTTAAGTTAAACTAATATATGAACCTATCCTGAAGAGTGCCAAAGCATGAAACCATGATCAGGGGTTGGGGGGTTCCTGTCAGAGATATTTTAAGTGCTGGCTCTGGCTAAGCATTTATCACAAAGCTTGTTGAGAAATTGGCAATCCTCATTGTTTATAACTTACAAGCTTAAGAGATTGGGTCATGCGATTTATGACTTATTTTGACTATTTAAACTAATATATATGCTCTATTTTCCAACATCAATAAATGAATGCTTATAACTAAGGAAGATCAAATATTAGGTAATCACAGTATTTTTTGTATTACTGGTGTATGCATGTTGTTTATAAATATATATATATATATAATTGAGTATTGATTCTCCTAGCCCATCTGACAAACAAAAAATGCATACATAATGAAAAAAAATGATCTAAGTTTCTGTGTTGTGGATAGTTGAGATATTGGTGAAATTGAAATGAGAGATGCACTAATTAAAAAAAAAACTGCTTTTGCAAAACATTGAAATCGGTGTAATAGAAAAATATTTAGCTGACAATAATGGCATGGAGATTCAAGTGTTTGGCATCCCTAGCTCACTTGATGAGCAAAGCTTGTTTGTAAAGTATAGGCAGTTAAGGGGAAAAGGTGATCCAAATTTTTGGCATTAGCGGTTGGTTTTAATAAGATGGAGTTGAAATGCGGGATGAAATAAAAAAGAGATTGAAACATAATTTATGTGTACGAATATATTTTTTGGATTCATTCGTGTATGTGATCGATTAGAGTTGACATTTTAGCTAGATTTCTCTCCATCATCTAAGTCAGCTTAGTAGTTGTTGATAGAGATGATTTCCCATGAGATTTAGCCAAACCGGCTATGCAGTACTAACAAGTGATTACCAACACTGAAGAGCTCAAAGATTGTTTATATCTTTCACACGTTTAAACATACATTGTAACTGAAGAGAGTAATAGATAAATAAATGTATTATTATATTAAGTGGTACTAACTACGGTTAAGAAGAATGAATAATACATTAAAATAAAGCTCGATTGTTTTAATTAATTAATGATTAATTTTGAGTTGTAATTTATTTCTAACATTTTAATTTTAAAACGAGATACATTTCTATTTATTCAAATTGGCTATTTAATAATCTCGAAAATGTTTTCAAATTTCATTAATGTATATCATAATGATAAAAAAATAATAATTCAAGAAAGAGAGAGAAAATATTATTTTTAAATAATCAAAATAGCGACTTAAAAGCTTTTTTCCAAAGCAATATTTTGTTATGTAATAAAATGACTGGATTACAATCTTAATCATAATGGCATGGGCCCGGTGGAAGTATGTGGGAGTTGAGAATTCCTTCCTACTGTGATTTCTTTTCAGCTCTCCTTTTAATCATTTGCAGCAACAACAGTCAACAAACTAAAGCTTTTATGCAAGCATGTAAAAGTAAACGCATTTACAATCTAGATAGAATTTGTGAACTTGTATATATATACGCACCTATGCCTTTTAATTTATTACATGTGTACATAGATGGATATTAATAAACAATATAAATAATTTAATGGAAGAATTGTACTTATTTATTCAAACCTCGCGGCAATATTCAATTTGAGGATCTCAACGAGAGTAAAAATTTTAAAATCTCTAAAACTTTTTATTAAATTTAATTTTTTGCAGAATCATTATATCTAAGCAAGAAATGCGTTTGCCCATAAAATACAGCCGATTAAAAATTTATTCCATTTAATATCAGCAATAAACAATCTTATTTTTTTACAAAGACCTTATATATGTTTAGATATACAGTTTAATGTTTTACTAGGTTAGAAAAGTGCCTGATGCAACATCATTTGTTATTATTGTCTAATTTGATTCATCATCATTTTTAACTATTCTCGAAGCTGAAAGACTTTATGTTTAATCCAATTTTTCTGATTTCTAGCCTATCTTCCCCACATCACATTAGCAAATCTCCTTACTTCATCTATGTATCACACATGTAGTGTTTTGTTGAATTTTTTACATTCTCTTGGAATTTAATTTAAGATTTCAACTGTTATCTATTAACATCTGTTCTAACAATGTGTCCAGCCCAATTTCCATTCTTTCAATGAACTTAGTAACACTTATTTGTTCTCTCACCTATATATTTCGTTTTTGATCTCTTCTTGTTATTCCTAACATGCATCTCTCCATGGTCTGAAGTCTCTGTATTGCTTTTCTGTTAAGTATCCAAGTCTCAAATCCATAAATAAGCAATGGTAAAATACATTTATTAAAAATCCTCCTTTTCAAACACACGGGCATATTTTTTTAAAAGTTATTTATATTAAAAGCACTCCATCCAAGTTTAATCCTATGATTAATTTCATTCGTTAAGTTTCAATCTGCATTTATAGTTTGTCTATAGTATTTGTAGTTGTTGATTTCTTTTAATTTATCATTATCAACTTTTATTTTCTTTTTTTTTGAGAAAAATGTATTAAACATTAGCTTAGTTTTTTTAGCATTTATTTTTAATCCTATTTTGTTACTCTCGTGTGTGACTCTTACAACATTTCCAGAAGTTTTAAAGCCTTATTTGCAAAAACAATTACATACCATTAAAATCTAGAAAACGTAAATAATCTCTATTTACTTTTAATTTCTTAGTTTACCATTTTAATCCACAAAATATTATTTGTAAAACTGCTGTAATAACTTTTGGAGATATGGACTCACCCTATCATACATTCTTCTCAATGTTAAACTTTTTAGCATAATTATATAAATTAATCATGACAGTTGCATTTTGATAAATATTCTTCAGAATAAGACAGTATTATGGGTCTATATCTTGATGTTCGTCTACTTTAATCAAAAATACTTATAGAATCAAATGCCTTTTATAATCCACAACACAATGGCAAATAATATTTATTAATATTTTCTATAACTTATTTTAATACTTGAATGTAATTCATTGCACTAAAAATACTTTCAAATCCTGCTTGTTCTTTTGGTTAATTAAAATATAAAATTCTTTGTAGGCAAGTTGTAATTATTTTGATAAATTTTTTTATATAGAATTGATAAAAGACTGAGATAGGTCTGTAATTTCTAATATCTTTTTTGTCATCTTTGTGAGGTATTAAAATTACTACTGCATTCTTTCCATCATCTGAAACACAAGTTAGTATATGCAACATTTCAAGAGGTATTATTCTTCCTCTTCTTCAGGTGTTGCTGGCCTGACCAGAGACACTACTGGCATGGAATTGAACATGGAACCTTAGATAATTTTAAGGTAATGCTCTAACTAACTGAGCTATCCTACAAAAAACAACAATAAGTAGAAAGTTCATATACTTATCTATGAGATTTGTCCTGATTTCTTCACTTTTTCCTAAGAGCAAAGTTGATTAGTGGTTTCCATACATTATGCATAGTCATACTATATTGACTTATGGGGTTGTTTATCATTGCCATGTGAGCAGGTTATTTACATTTTCTACTTTGTACTTTTTCTTCTTTATCCAATATTTTTGTATTTTCCCAATTGAACATATGTTCACTGGTACACACATAATCCGCAACCTTAGAAACACCTGTTTTCTCTCTTCTAATCACCAATATGTGTTCTTGCAAGTGCTTTTTAATAATATGACTGGTCTCACCAATATACATTTTTTCCACATTCATATATTTTATAAATGCTTTTCAGCATTTTAAGTTTAGGCTTTGCAGATATTGAAATTCCTTGTAGTGTTGTAGGATTCTGGAAAACTGTTCTGATGTTATACTAATTTGTCTGCTATGTTTGGTATGTACGGGTAACTACAGTACCAATAATTGTTTTTCTTTTGAAGGTTCTTTTTGTTATCTATTTAAGGCTTTCTTAATAAAAGCTGATGGATAATCATTTTTATAAGAGTTTGTTCTATACAGATCTTTTCTGTTTTTAAATCACTTGTTTCTGAACAAACTTTTTTGCTCTGTTTCATAGTGATAGTATGACTCCATGTTTTGTGTTTTTGGTGTGATTGGATGCAAATGCTATGTATTTTTCTATATATGTGGTTTTTACTGTAAACTAGTTTTGATTTTGTGATGAGGGAATCTCTTGTCACAAGAACATCTAAGAATGCAAATTTTTGTTCTTGTTCTGATTCTATTGTGAATTTAATTGAAGAGGATATGTTGTTGAGTTATTTTCAGAAAGTTTGTAGTAGTGCTTCACCATGAGACCATAAAACAAATGTACCATCAACAGAACAAAATGAAACTTTAGGTGGATATGAAGTTGTCTTTATGGCTGTGATTTCAATTCTTCCATGTTAATATTGCTAATCAGGAGTGACAATACTAAGCCCATAACCATTCCTTGATTTTTCTGGAATAATTCTGTGTTGTATTGAAAGTAGGACGTTGTTATCTAGAGTATTTATAATTCCATTGTACTGTCAATATGAAGAGTTGTTCTGGTTTTTAAGCTATTATCATCATTTAATCTTTTTCTTACAATAAGCCATGTGTTCTTCACAAGGTACATTTGTGAATAAACTTTCCACATCAAAGCTTACTAGTATGTCCGTTCTTTCAATTTCCATGTTCTTGATTAATTCTACAAAGTGTCTAAAATCCCAGACAAAGGATTGAGTCTTGTATTTCAAAGAACTAAGAACTTTGAGTAGAAATCTTGACAAATTTTGACAAGGTGAATTTCTAGAACTAACAATAGGTATTAATGTAACATGATCCTTATGTAATTATAACATCTCTCAAAAAATTAAAGTATGGTTTAATTGACATTCATTGGACTTTAGTATATAGAGTTGAATTTAAGCCTAATACCTTTTCCATTCATATATCTAATTCATTATCAAGGTTGATTAACAGTTAATCGATACACTTTAATGTTAATGGTGATTTGTGCAAATATTTTCTTTTTTGCCAGGGGATAGCTTGTTTCAGTATAAGTAAAATCATTGAAAGTATGTATCTTTTGTATAGAATTTATGAAGATTTTATGTAGATAGCTTTAAAAATTTTTTTTTCTTTAGTGAAGGGTATGAACCATTGAAGTATACATCATCAATGTTAGTCAAAGTATGCATTATACAAATTTTTATCATCTATACAAAACAGTAATTAGAGAAATATCTGATAGATATCTCTTCAATTTCCACATTACTTCATCTTTACATCATTGGCTAGTAGGAATATATTTTGATAGACATAGAGATAAAAGTATAAAATAATAATGATCTAAAATAATTGATATATTCTTGAATGAAAACACACTATCTGTTTAATAATATTACTTCAAGATATCATTCAAATTTTAGGAGAAATATTTTTTTTAATAATAAAATTTAAAGCAACATTTAAAATTTCAAAGTAAAAGCCATAACTTAAATTTACCACATAAAACATTTATTTTATTCATCCATGTCATAAGTTTATTAATAAACAGATGTGATACAGGTATGTGTATAAATGCGATTATGCATACTTACAAATAATTATTTAAATGACTTTTGTTGTAAGAAAGATTACTTAGTAAATTGATGCCACAAGCAAATCAAATATAATGATAGTAAACTTTGGATATCATTTAACAACAGAGAAAAACAAATAGATGGTTGAAAGAAAAGATTTTCTTTTTCATTTATTTTATAAACATTTTCCACCTCAAAGAAGGATTTCACAATGGTAAAAAAACTTTTGTATTATAAGGGATGATAAATGATACATTTATTCAAAAAGTATAAACACATGAAAAATCTGGAAATGGATAACTAAGGGAGTTTATGTCTGCTTCGAACAGAGAGTTTTTTTTTAATTCAAGTTATGGCTTGACAACAGCTGGAATATAGTTCACAGTGCTCTAAATGGATTTATTGATTCATCTTCATCGAGATTCCAAATTTATGAAACTAAATTCAAACAGCAATTTTATATATGTATATAAACAATGAGGATTGCCAATTCCTCAACAAGCTTTGTGATAAATGCTTAGCCAGAGCCAGCACTTAAAATATCTTTGTCAGGAACTCCTCTCCCCCCAACCCCTGACCATGGTTTTGTGCTTTGGCATTCCTCAGAGAGGTGCCAGGGTAGGTTCATACAGAGACAGGAATTGGCAATCCTCACTGTTTATAACTTACAAGCTTAAAAGATAGGGTCATGTGATCTATGACTCTTATTTTGACTATTTATATATATATATGTTTTGTTAAAATAAGAATGTAAAACTCCATATATGTAATGATAACAAAACCACAATGGAAAACAAACAAAACAAAAAAAACAACAATAATAATAATAAAAGTTGGAATATCCTTCATGCTGGAAAAGAAATTAAAATATCAAAGGTTAACTCCCCAAACATTCATCACTAGGCTCAGAGAATGTGCATGATGGAATATATTTAAATATCACCAGAATTTTAATGAATTTATTTAATATTTGTGCAAATCATAATGCCTGAGGATAGTATTGTGGCTTGGTGGAATATATTTTATGATTATCTTTTAGAAATATACATATAATAACAAAGTTAAACAATCTTCCAAAGAAATGCCAGTAGTTTATATGGTTCATATATTTCTATATCTATTGCTAAAGATTGAAGTTATACAATATTGGATCATAAAAAGCTAACTAATTTGGATTAAATAAGACTGTTAACAACCAAATCACCCAAGAATTTGTTAAGGGAAAATTGTCAGCAGTTTTAAATTTTTAAATTTCTCATGAACCCAGTATAAACTAATATGCATTGAATCTATTGAAATGCTTAAGTATTTATATACATTGTGTGTTTTACCACTTATTCACTTCCAACTCCTATCAAAAGCTTTTATTTTTATAATCCACTGCAGGATGAAGGTCTCTCCAAGTTCAATCCATCATCTGTGATCTTTAGCTTCTCTTCTCCACATCATCCCTGCACACTTTCTTATTTCATCCATCCATCTCACATGTAGTCTCTTTCTGGGTCTTTTACAATCTCTTGGAATCCAGTTTAAAATTTCAATTGTCCATCTTTATTCTCTCTTCTATCAATATGTCCAGCTCAATTCCACTTCAGTCTTTTATTTTTTTCAATGAGGTCAGTAACACTTGTTTATTCTTGTACTCATATATTGCATTTTCGATCCCTTCTTGTTACTCCCAACATGTATCTCTCCATATTTCTTTGAGTGGTCTAAAGTCTTTGTATTGCTCTTCTATTAGGTATCCAAGTCTCAGATTTATAAGTAAGAACTGGTAAAACACATTTATTTAAAACCTTCCTTTTCAAACACATAGGCATATTTCCTTTTAGTATCAAGTTATTTCTACCAAAAGCACCCCAACCAAGTTTAATTTTATGATTAATTTCATCCATTATGTTTTCATCTGTATTAATAATCCGACCAAGGCATTTGTAGCTGTTAATTTCTTCTAACTCATCATCAATCTTTATTTTCATATTTTAATAAAATCCATTAAACATTACTTTAGTCTTTTTAACATTTATCTTTAGTCCTACTTTCATCTGATAACTCCTGCAACATTTACTGCAGCTCTAAAGCATTATTTACAAAAACAACACCATTTGTAAAATCTAAATGACTTAAATAATCTCCATTTACTTTCACTTCTTTATCTTTCCATTTTAATCCATAAAATATTTCTTGCAGCACTGCTGTAAAAAGTCTTGGAGATATGGAGTCACCCTGTCTTATACCCTTCTCAATGTTGACTTTCCTAGTATCATTATGTAATCTAATAGTTGCTATTGCATTTTGATACATATTTTTTAAAATATGACATCCTGGATCTATACCTTGATGATCCAATGCTTTAATCAGATTAAACAACATTTTAAAATTGTTATGAGAGACTTTAATGCTAGAATTTGAAAACAAATGAAAGATGAATGTGCTGTAGGTAATTTTGGTTATGGTAATAGAAATGAGAGAGGACATAGACTTGTGGAGTTTGCAGAAAAATTTTATATTATGAATTCTTTTTTTTTTTTTGAGAAAAATGTTAAAAGGAATTGACATAGAAGCAACCAAGTGAAGGTATAACAGAATTGGATTATATTTTGACTAATAGAAAATACATATTTCAAGATTGTAATGTTCTTGATAAATTTAACACAGGAAGTGATCATCGATTAGTAATGTGTAAGATATGTGTTAATGCAAAACTAGAGAGACAAAAAGTATTAAGAAAAACAATATTTATAGTTGATATTCCTAATCTTCAGAAACATTTTAATGAATTTAAATTATAATTTAAAAAGCGGTTTCAAGCCTTAGTAGATTTTGAACATGATTCAGATTTGAATGAAATTAATATAAAAATAACTGCTACACTTTTAAAACTGCAACAAAGATAGCTGGTAGAAAAAAGCAGCAATTAACCAATAAAATTTCTACTGAGACTAGAGAATTTATGAAGAAAAGAAGGAATATAAAGATATATAAAAATAATGCATTAAAAAAGATTGAATATCTCAAATTTTGTAAAATGGTGTGGAAAAGAGTTGAAAATGATATAAGAAAATATAACTGTGAACTAGCAAGGAAAGCTATAGAAAAGAATAAAAGACTTTAAAGTGTAAAACAACATTATGGTATTGGTATAAAATTTATATCTGTAATAAGAAAAAAAGATGGTACTATTATTAAAAAGAGAGATGACATCATGAAATGGGTAGAAGACTTCTATCAAGAATTATTTAGTAATAAAGAAAAAGTACCTCCTATATCTATTATATCTTCAGAATTGCCCAGAATTTTAAATGAAGAAATGAGACATGCAATTAAATTTATGAAGAAAGGAAGGGCTCCAGATAATGATGGAATTGTAATTGATATAGTAAAAGAAGCAGGTGAAGAAATAGAAAATTTTAGCAAAGTTATATTCCAAATGTCTAAATGATAAAGACGTACCAGATGGTTGGAAGAATGCAGTATTAATATTAATATTTAAAAAAGGTGATAAAGAAGATATTAGAAATTACAGACCTATTAGCCTTTTATCAGTTTTATACAAAAATTTTACCAAAATAATTACAACTTGTCCACAGAGAACATTGGATTTCCACCAACCAGGAGAACAAGCTGGAATTAAAAGTGGTTTTAGTACAGTAGATCATATCCAGGTGTTGAGAGAAGTTATAGAAAGGACAAATGAATATGAGTTGCCATTATGCTTTGGATTTATAGTTTATGAAAAGACATTTGATTTATATAAGTAATGGCTAATATATTCACATGTTATAGTTATGAATAAATGTTTTAGATATGCATATAAATTGAAGAAAAAACTTGATAATTAGTTGAATTATCATTAAATAAAAATTTTATATTTGACTTAGCTAAAAGATTTCATGTCATTTCAAACCTGAATAATTCATAAGATTTTATAAACTTTATATACTTACTAAATGAAAGTAATCACAGATTTTCCTTAGTTTTAAACTTATTTGTCTAACATCGTAAGTGGATTTATACATTAAATGGACATCATACATTATATTTATTAACTCAAGAATATTTATAGAATATTATAACTTGTCATGAATAAATTACTATTAACTTAAAGTAATGAATTTTATGTACTTTAGTTTAATTTAACAAGGTTTATGAATAAACGATGATCTGTAAGTGTATAATTTGGATAATCTTATTATTTACATTTACTTAAATCAAATAAAGATTAGGATATTATTTTATGAAACCTTATTCCATATACATGAGAGCTAACCATTCTATGATTTTATTTATCTTTTAAACTTGTAGTGATGTGGATCGTATGGCTTGAGGAATCAAATTACCATAAATTTTACTGAAGTCATTTACACGAGAGAAGCCTAAATTCAACATTGTATTTAATAGAGTTACTGTTCTTTGGGTACCTTGTATATAGTTACTTGTCACATTTATATCATTACAGTTTTTGGCACCCAGCTGTGTGGCTTGAGTAGGAACCACAATAACTATTATCAACCTAATCCACATAAAGCCCGTATATATATACAACAAAAAATTTTTTTTGAGTACTTAAAATTTTTGAATCCCTAAATATCCTAGATTCTGAGAAACAACTATAAATCAATTTTAATCCACAGGTATCTGAGACCAATAAATGACTTGAAAATTTTTTGAATAGAAGACATCACTACTCATTTCAATAAACCTGTGAGGGTGAACATGGAATATTGTGTGAACACTGAATTGATGCATTTTTAACTAATGAATTCTTAACTGCAATCATTTTTATTACCACTCATGTCTGTCTCATAAGTCTTCAATTATCACTTGATTTAATATAATAATAAATCGTGCTTTCACACTTCCAACGCAAAGCTATAACAACAAATTGTTATAGCTTTGCATCGGAAGTGTGAAAGCACGATTTATTATTATATTGAACAAACGTAAAGTATAAATATACAAGTTATCACTTGATTTAATGGCAAATTTAAAAGAATAATATTTTGATCTCCAAATATGATGAGTGCAAAAAAAGAATTATCCCAGAAAGTACAAAAAGAAATTGTGGAGAGCTCCAATATAAGAGTCTTACAGTTTCTGTAAAGAGAAGAAGTACTTGACTAAATGTAAATTTTTGTACATAAAAAAATAAGACATCCCCTGAAAATATACCCTATGATGTGTTTTGGAGCAAAAATTAAAGTAAGACCTGGTCTTATTTTTTGAGAAACATGGTATATATTGTACTTTTACATAAAAAAACAATAACAAAATAGCTTAAATTCACTATATATATCCACACTTCATAGGGTCATTACAAAACTAGGCCTTCTTGGGGAAAAATATCTCTGAAAACAAAACAAAGTAAACCACAAGTATCTCCAGTGGGGAAAACATATAGTGCAGAGGTAAGTAAACCTATACAAAATTTAAATATGGTGATGGAAACATCTAATGATTACTATATAAAAATTCACACACATAAATATTAATTTTTAATTTCAGATGATTATGAAGCTAAGGAAGTAAACAAGGAAAATTGCATAATAAAAACTTCTGAAATTATTTATATAGCTATATATCCATGTTATACACATATATTTGCATACTAAATTTTAATTATACCAAATTTAAACTATTAATAAAACAAATCTTATATTTCTTTTCTAAACCTTTCTCCTTTTTAAGACATTATTGAGCTATTGTGATTATTAACAATCATAGAAGTGAGTTTTAAAACTCTTTAAAAATGTAAGAAACAACTGATTTCTATAATCTCCACTATTTAAAAGAAAATATAAATCACTATAACTTCTACAAAAATAAAAATATTTAAAATAATCAAAGTCAACCATGTTATTAAAACCCTGTCAAAATCAAATTTTATAATGTCTAAATATTAAAATAAGCTAATAGAAAATAAATACATACTCAAAATCTTCTAAATTAAATTATAAATATCACTGACTCGTTGGTAATGTAAGTTTAAAATTTAATAAAATAGTTTGTCAAATAAATAAATTGTTATATTTAAGCCTCAAAACATGGCTGAGTAGAAATTATTTTTCTAAAAAAGTGAAATGCTAGATACACATGTAGATTGGTGAGATTTAGTGGTTTATGAGAGATCTCTTTTCATTTACTGGTTTCCAATATTGATCTCAACTGAATTATATTTTCAGATAGAGTTGACATGAAATTTTTCCTTTATTGTTGAGAAGTGTGTCTATTTAACTGCATACATGAAGATAGTTGGCATAGTGTTGGACCAAATTCAGCAAGAAAAAAATTGACATACTAATAATTATGGGATACATGCTGAAGAAAGTTTGTTTATGATTGTTAGCAATGCATATTTATTAATTCAATTGCCAGTGAGGTTTTGTATACATCATGGTGGGAAGCCAAAAGCAAAAACTGAAAAAACTCAATTTCAAAGATGGCCTTTTTATATTATTACTAACTTTGGAAGACATTTTTTTAAATTAAAAAACCCAAATGTTTACAAAATCCTTTAATTAAACAAGCCAGTAATTACTTTAATTACCCTGTTTATAAAATTCTTTAATTAATCCAGCCTACATGTTTATACAATTCTTCAATTAAACAAGAACATATGCTTATAAATGATTGAGCCATCTTATCCCAAAATATTTAAATGACATTTCAAAACCTGGAACAAAGCTCAAAATAAATTGTTTTTTTCTAGAATTTTAACTAATAATAATACAAAATAACTGAGTAAAAGTTTTATAGATTAGTATTTAATTAAGCTTTGTTCCTGCCACATAAATTTTAAAGCAGATTTATTTGGAATACATTTTGTTAAAATAAAAGTTTCTTGACCTTTTTAAAACTATTGTAAAATGGACTTAAAATAGATTTTAAACACAGATCTTTACCAATGTGTGTGCTTATATAATACAAACTTATATAAAACTTAATTAAACTTGAATTTAATTCATAACTGCCAACTACTATTTTTAAAGTAAATTAAAAATTAAAATAGATCAATATCCATCTCTAATATTCTTTTTTCTGCATTTGTTTAGCAATAAAAATTATATCTATATTGCTTTTTAATTTTCCAAAATCTCACCAAGTTTCATCTAAAACTGAAATCTATTCAATAAGGCCATTGAAAATATTTTTACCACAATGATTATATATCAAAAAAATTACTACACAATTTTCCATCATTAATTCATGGATCTATATATTTCTAAAATATTTCCAATTTCTCTGAAAATATTACCATTATATATTTAAGTATTCCATTAAGCCTGAAATTTTTCCAATTTTAAGATTACAAAGTGTAATATCACTATTCAAATTAATTTAATCAACAAGATCGATATGACATTAAATATAATCCATTGAACTTTCATACAAAAGTTGATCCAAATAGTCAGATTATCTGTTCAAATTATTGTTATTATTTTAAAAGTGTTCAATTATTTATTAGTAATTATAGACCAATTTCAACCATCTCTTAGTATCTATTTGAGGTCATAGTCAAAGATAAACTTATTCTTGAATATGCATAAAGTGATTTTTTACACCAATTTTGTTAGTGTAAAAAGTACTTTGGAAGATTTTATAGTCATGTGCACATTTTAGTTCCCTTATTGGATAATGTTCTTGAGATAGTGATTGTGTATTTGGATTTATTTAAAGCATTTGACTCTGTTCATCATACAATTAATTTTCATCATTTATATTTATATGTTTTTTGCGACCATTTTGCTTCATGGTTAAAAAGTTATCTAAAAGACAGAAAAAAAGGGAATCTAGTGATTTTAAATTGGTTAATTGTGGAGTTCCACAGGAATCTGTACTTGTTTTATATAAATTAAATTTTTGCTTTGCCTTAACTCAGTGATATATGGTTTTGTTTACAATATTGCTCTATCTTATGTTCCTATTTTAAATGATTATTTTGAACAAGTGATTAATAAGAATTTGGATTCATCAAATTATTTTATATCATTCCAATTCTCCAAACAATATAATTGTAAGATAGTCCATGTTTTTTTTAAAAAAATATTAACAATAAAATATTTGAATTCGAGGAACCAATCATTGACTCCTACCAATGCAGGCATCAGAGTCTCTAGAAATAAATATTCTGACCTTTAGTAATGTATTGTTTAAACAAAAATATAAAACTTTCTTTTCTGTAATCTTTCTTGATAAAATGAGTGTAAGTATTATTGCACAAAACAGACTTTAGTATCTTTAGTCATTCATTGGACATTTACAGAAATTTCAATAAAAAATAGCATGTTAAACCTAAGAATAAATCTGCATGAGGCAGTTTCCCTAACTTTAATGAACTGCCCTTTTAAATATATATATTTAGACATTTGCTATTTAATTAAACTTCCTCTTTCTGCAATTAGTTTTGTTGACATCTTTACAAATTATGGACATTGACAGCTCTTCATATAAATACTCGCTATGATCAGGTCTTGAAAAAATCTAATTAAGCAAATATCACTCATTTTATTTACTTATATTTAACAAAAGTTAAAATACTACTATCTCCTATTTTATTAATTTTACTATATATTATAATTATTTGTATCACTTACATGAATAATTCACTAAGCCTGACAAACAAGGTAAATATTGCTAGATATAGTATTTTTAGATTAAATTTTCATTAGACTCTATATTATTACCAATGGCATAAATATTCAAATATAGTGTTAATTAAGAATTAATTTCTAAATGATACTTCTGTTCCAAGTTTTCTTTCAAGTGATTTAGTGGTTTTTATTGCTTTATGTAAGATCATGACTAGAAACTGCCAGTCTGCTGAACTGTTCCCATTACTGTTTCTCTATGTTAGTAGTTTGAATAATTTGCAAATTCATACATATTTGCATGCAAAAAATAAAATATTGGATTAGAATTCGTGTAACTAAATAAAGAACATAAATATGGTTACATAACCAATCACTCTTATTATCACAATTCTTTTATGAGAAGACTTTCAGTATGATGATCCAGCCTTATATCAACTTAAATGAATAAGTCAGTATGTAAAAATGAAAAATATAAAAGAATGAAAAGTAAGGGCTTTGATGGACAATAAGAAATATTTTGTTTAGGGTATGCTTAACTATTTGAATTAACTCATATATAAAGATTATATAATCCAGTTATTGTGGACTTTAGCACTAGTTTAAGTATATCATTTAACATACTGTAGTACTATGAAAATGTAGTATTGGTGAATGAAAAGATGGAATAGAAGCTTCACATTGGGCTGCTAAATAAAGTATATAATGGTAGAAAAGTTTCACATTAGGTTGCCACATATGTATTTTCAGCACTCATACTTTGGAATTCTTCATGTGTAAATCAAAGTGGTTTAAAGTATGTGTACATATCTATGTTGAATAATAATTAAAGTACTCTTTTTAAGCATACATAAATCTACAGAGTTAAAAAAATATTTATATTTGGGAGTCCATTTACCCTCTAAACAAGACAATTAATCAATAAGCCTACACATGCATGGATATATTCATTAAAACCAGCTATAGAATTCAGTCAATGGAAATAAATTCCTTCATCTTATGAAGAACATATTTAAATAATGTACAATTAAAAACAATACTTGTTCATACGATAATAGTGGTTTCTGTGGCAGAGGAGGTGGTGGTGGCAGAATTGAGGCAGAGTGGAAATGGGGTGAGGTTAAGGGTGGTAGGGCTAATAAAACATGAAATTAAAAAAAATATTTTTTCAAATATAAACAGTTGTATGTGTAAATGAATTGTTCCAGATGTATTTCCAGGACTACACTATTTTCATTTACTGGTTCAAATACTTTTCTTATTAATAAAATATATAAATTACTAAATTTATGTTATTTTAGTAAGCAATAAAAAATATTCGGATGTAAAATTTATTTTAAATATTATTTAAAACATAAGTGAGCATATAATAGCTATTTATAAATAGAAATGATTAAAAATGTTGATTAAAGTGCTAAGATAAAGGGAGTTTTGAAATTTCTTATTTTACACAGGATTTTTTCTGAAATTAGTCTATGCATACATTCAACATTTAAAGAATTCCATTCATGGAAATTCTCTAAGAGTGTATTATCATTTAATCAATAAAATTCTCAATCATAATTAATTTCATGGAGACTACAAAAACTATCATCCTTTAATAGAATTAATTCTATTAAAGGATGATAGTTTTTGTAGTTTTAAGTTGACTTTGTATAAGTGAATGCTCACAAGATGGTATTTAAATAATATGAAAATTATAAATCTATTGATTTTATATTTATTTTTAAACATCTTTCTTTTCGTGCGTCATAGCATCGGCCCGGAAGCGAACCCGCTAGCCCAGGACAACTGCTTGTAAGGCGGCTGTGCTGACCTCTCGACCACCAACGCTTGACAAAACTTTCTTCATGTTTGAAATAGATTTTTTGGCAGTTTTTTCTTGTAGTTTATCCATACAACTGGTAATTTATATTTGACAGGTGATATGATAGATGGTTATTATAAAAAAATAGCAAATAATTTAAAATGATTTTTAATTGATCACCATTATAGTAATGGGGATAGTAATGAAAGAGTCTATTATCCAGATTATGAACTTTTTAACATTCACTCTGAATTCTACTGCCACTATTAATAATTTTACACATTAAATTTTGAAACTTGTATAATATTTTGTACTCTCAACGTTTTATTGAAAAAATAGCTTTCAAAAGCAAAATAATACGTTAAATTATTTGATATTAAAAAAATTTTTTTTAAAATAGGTGCATTCAAAAATTTCAGTAAACAACATAGATAGTGTTTAGAATACCAAATATATTTCTCTCTACTAAAATATGATTTAACAATTTTTACTGTTTCTAAATGCTTAAAGAAACCTCTAAATTAACTTAGTAAAAAATCATTAGTGTAAATCAAAGAAAATAAAAAAATGATTTCATTTCTTTTCAATTTTTGTTTTATTTTAAAGAATAACATTATTGCAATTTTATATCTCAATAATTTATTAAGGATGTATAATGTTACAAAGTGTAAATGGGAATAATAAAATACAGGACTTAGTTATATGTAGTGAAATGAGTATACAATCTATACTAAGTAATCAATAAATTGAAATATGTTAATAATCAGGATGAGAAATGACCTGTTGTCATTATCTACTGCCACCACACATGTAGACTGATCAATCACCCACACTGTCCTATTAGATGCTGTGCTCAGCTACATGGCAATTAATGACCTTAGGCTTCACCAAACAAAAAGTACCAATATCTCAGCGACACTGAAATTTCATGCAGAATATCACAATAGTTGTGTTTCCAAATTGCTATATACTGATTAAATAGCAAAAGTCTGATCTATGGAATATTGAAATCCCATTTTCAGAGAAGGTTTAGTTTGGGATCGAATCACATGTTACAAAGGAAACATCCTGTTAATGTAATAAGATGCCATGTCTCAGAGAATCTAACATTTGGAGCTAGGAGTTTGTCATGATGTTTAATTTTTATTAGTTTTTTAATTATAAAGTCATCTTCCTGAATATGTCCGGAATTAAAGATAATTTTGCAGTGGCTGGTCCAAAATGCATAATTAATGAATAAAGGTAGTCTAATGATTGGTATTGATACTATCTCTAAGCGATGTGATCAGATAATAATTTACTTTGAAGTTATTAATTATAATTCTTCTGGATTTCCAAAGGCCAGGACACAAGTGAACTAGATGGTCAAATGTTTCATTGTGCATCTGACAGAGGGCTCAGATAGAATCAATCTTGTTAATGTCATGTCTATAGACAAGAAACCAGTTAGTGCTTATGGAGTTCCAAGTTTATTTTAATAGTGAAATTCAAGTATTTTGGCTCCATGGACCTGCAACTAAAGAATGAGATGACTTTTTTGTTGGTGATCCCAAGTTCGGGTTGTAAGGTAATTTTTACAAGAACCCACACTAGTTTATTTTGCATAATACTAGAACTAAAAAAATCACTTGATCGTTAGATATGCCAAAATTATAACTGATAATTTAATAATAAACTTCGGAGTAAGTTCATGGTTATCTGTTAATATGATCTATGCCAATAACAAAAAGAGCCATATGGATAATAGTGACAATGATAATAATTATTAAACATTATAAATATTCATTATAATTAAAAATGAATTTTAAGAGGAGGAAAATCTTCAACTCATTCTTACAAACTACTAATAAAGCTCTTAATATTTATGCATATACCACAGAGCAGTTAGATTATAATATAATCTCTTTCTCATAATAAAATTTCTTTTATTATCCCCTTCCAATATATAATCATACACTTCACAGATACTATTCCAACATCTTATTGCCATGATCAGTTCAAGATTTAGATGAAAATAATCATGTTCTTTAAATATTTTGTCTATTTATGCCACTTTGTTTTTCTTTTCACAGTAATTTCTTTTACATAAAACATAGTATCTTCTTATTATTGAATTATGATAGTAAGATTTCAGGGTACATTATAAATATTTTTAGTATTAGATTTCTGTTTTTTATTTTACTTATAAGTTGTAATCAAATTAATGGTATCTCAGTGAAAGGTGTGAGAAGACATATTTATTTCAAAGATAATATCTATCTATTTTACAATAATAATAATAATAATGATGATGATGATGATGATAACAACAACAACAACAACAATAATAATAATTATTATTATTATTAATAATAATTAAAATAAGATTTAGAAAACTCTTAATTTTGAATAATATAACAATCTCGTAGAATAACCTTCAAACACAAAGAGTGTAAAAGGGATTTTATGAACACTCAGAATATTGCATTAACAACCCAAAACAATGTTTCTTAAATGAAACAAATAATATTCTATTATAAAAGTGGTATTCTTTTAAATAATTGCAGTTAAATTATAGTGATCAGTAAAATCTTAAGAAAATAATAAATATTTTATTTCTTATATGCGCTCTCAATATCTGTAAATCATTATAGCTAATTGATTTATTATCTTTAATTTATGTAATAGTACTTGAATAATCAGAATAAAATATAATTACATCAGGGAGTATATAATGTTTAGATTTCTTTATAAATGATTTGTGAATAAGATATGATTGAAACTCTAAAACAAGACTTAACAATAAAATACAACATTTATTTACAATAAAATAATTTAATAACAATAACCCTAGGAAATCTACAAAATGTAAGAGTTCTGTTTAATTATAATCCAATGCATTTTGCCCATTAGAGAAATACACTTTCCAAGTTTGTAGCTTAAATTTATATATAAAAAAATAAATTAATAAATTAAATGTTCACCAACTATTGTTCATTTCATTGGACCAATGTACATCTCATGAACACGGATATTGTTACAAGAAGTTTCATTTTTTTAACTAATACATTTTAAATTACTATTGACATTATTATTACAAAAACTTCTATATCTTTTTAAATGGTAAAATTTTATTAACATAAGCATTATTGCAGAGATTTTATACACTCCTACATGATAAAGTTTTTATTAACATAAACATTATTTCAAAAATTCTATACCTTCTTAACTTATAGAAATTTTATTAATCTATGCATTACTTTAATAATTCTTTAGCTTTCTAATTGATGAAAATTTTATTTAACCTATGAATTGTTTCAAGAAGTTCCACACTTTGCATGCAATCACATCATAATATTGTACCAAACAATGAGAAAATCTAAATATTATGACTTACCTATAACAGTGATGATTTTACTACTGGATGATGATGGTGATGATGTAGATTGCTTATTTAGGCTAAGAAATACAATTTTGAATAAAGCAATTATCACTTTTATTTTTTATAATGCTTGCAAAGCACAGCAGAATAGATTTATACATCAGGACTATCTCTCATCTACACTAAGAGTAGTCAAAAGGCACTTGAAGAAAAAATGACATTCTTCAAAGACAAACAACCATACTAATTGCCATAATATATATATATATATATATATATATATATATATATATATATATATATATATATATATATATATATATATATATATATATATATATATATATATATACTGTACATGGTTATAATGCAAACATATGATACTTCTGAGGAAATAATAATAAAATAAGGCAATGAACCTAATGATGGCATGAACCCAAAATATGGCACTTACATTCTGAGAGCAAATATGCTATGACTTTGTGTCTAAGCTTATGAGAAAAGTGGAAAAGGACCATCACAAATACTACAAACCATAAGGGTTGTTTCAAACAAAGCATTTATACAAGCATAAAATATAAGAATATATATACCATTCAAGGAAAATAAATATCATTGATAAGAGAGAGACCAGGCAAAAATCTCTTTCTACAATATATGGCTATTTAAATCAATATTATCAAGAGAAAGAGACAAGATTCACATTCTTTGGAAACATAAATTTATAAGAAAAGTTTAATAGTAGTACACAAGAAAGAAACTAATTCTAATCTCTTAATCAACATAATAATTATTAAGTGACATATAAAACTGATAATTATTTTGTGTCAAATCTGATTTAATAAAATATAGCCTTAAATAATTAATAAAATAATATATACAACTTTTCATCACTTCCATATAAATATTCACTGAAATAGATAAATCAGTCACAACAGGGAAACAGATAATACTCTTAAAATAATATAATACTAAAATCCTTATATATCATTAATAAAACTCTCAATATTATGTGAACATCTATATACTATCTGAATCATAATGCATAAAATATACTAAACAAGAATATTTAAGATTTTACTTCATTAATGTTTAAAATAAATTAATATATATATATTCTGTGCACAGATAATGAAGCTATTAATTGTCTGTGAAATTATTAAAATTTACCGCCAAGTGCTTTCGGGACAGTTTACAGTCTCATATTCATGGTGACTTGTATTCGATTAATAACTATAATAGTAATGCAAATTTTATGCAAATTTATATACAGATGTTACTGATTTAAGAAAAATAGGACATACTTAGTCATCCATCAACAGAAAAGTCAAACAAATTCTTCTATAAAACAAACCACAGCTACAAGAAAGAAAACAATCTGAGAATCCTAATCCCATACATTCACTCAACAGCCAAAAGCCTCATTAATAAACTATCAAGTGACTTTGAAGTCACTTTCCATTCATCTACCAACACCAATAGACTGATAAATAACACCAAAGACAGAATCAAACCTGACCTCACCTCTCAAGTTGTGTACAAAATCACCTGCCCCCAAAGAAATTGTATGGCAACATATTATGGAGAGACCAAAACTAACATTGCCACCAGAATAGCTCAACACATATACCTTTATAACAGAACCAAAATGAAGCTTGAAGGTAATTTGGTTTTCGTTGAGCATGAAAGAGCCACTGGACATGCTTTTCTACCCACCACAGCCAGTGTCATTTGCTCTGAAACAAATGACACCAAACGTAAAGTTAGGGAAGCTTACTACATCGTAAGTAACCCATCAGCAATCAACAGAAGAGAGGCCTGTTTTCCCTATCTCAAAAATTGTCCATGTAACATCTGCATATAAATTTGCATAAAATTTGCATTAATATTAGTTATTAATCGAATACAAGTCGCCATGAATATGGGACTATAAACTGTCCCGAAAGCACTTGGCGGTAAATTTTAATAATTTCACAGACAATTAATAGCTTCATTATCTGTGCACAGAGCACATATATATGTTTAATTTAAACAAGAATATATAAAACAAGCAAATAATAAATTATAAATATATAAAATTACAACTATAAATTATATCCAGCTTATCAAAAATTTTAAAAGTATTAAAGTTCTTTATCTTGGAGACTTCACAATTTGTTATTAGACAATTTTACAAGCAGCTAATATTTTTTTATTGTTGTCAATATGGCAATCTAAAATAAATGCACAATATTGAAAATTATTTTATAAGATTTCCTTAAATATATACACACAAGTACATTAATTATGGCCATCAAATTTCATGAATTATTTAACATATAATTAAGTAAGTCAGTTTCAGTACTCTGTGCTACAGTATTAAGCTGTTTTTCCATTTGCACATTTTAAGAATTATATTCAAATATAGTGTCTAGGAACAAATATTTCTTTCCAAACTGAGCAGTTTTTCTTCCAGAGAGAAACAGAGAGTATCAGGTTTATACATTAACATTTGAGTATTAAGAACAGTCATAAATCATATGGTCAGTTTTATTAAAATTATGGCATTTAATTTTTAACCATAATTTTCTAGAAATATTAAATGCAATGATTTTACAACATGAGAATAGGTTTAGAATATATTTCCTTTTAATCAATTTCTTTTATGCATAAACTTCAAATATAATTGAGTGATTATTACTTTTTTCTCATCAGCAAATGGCAGCAAAATAACTAATTATTAATCGCAATTAAAATGTCACTTTAATTTTAACATAAATAGCATGTTCATCTTGAATTAATAGTTTATTTATAAAATAAATTTATCCAAGATAAATTGTTTATCACAGAATACTGAAAAGTATTATTTTTTAAAACTATTATTAAAATAAAACATTTCAAAAGTTCTTTCTAATTATTGTTTTTTTAACCAAATTGTAATATATACATTTTTTAAAATATTAACGAGCTGTCATAAATGTTGCAAATATGAGCTTCCAGTCATTTTATTTCCTAAGATATAAGTAATGTTAGATTTATTATAAAGTTTATTATAAATTTATTTAATGCACATTGATTACATAAGTAATATTTACTAAGGCAATAAACCAAAAGCATGTGCGGTTGAAAATGTGAAGGTAGGGACCTCTACAGGTCTTAATCAGTAAAGTATTGAATAACTTCACACTCTCAGATCTAACCGCTTCAGCTTCACTTATTTATATAGAAAGTAGGTTGAAGTAAAGAAGGGTTCCCCTCTTTTCTTCCAATGTGTAAGCTCGTGGTTAAGACCTGTAGAGGTCCCTACTTTCGTATTTACAACTGCACATGCTTTAGGTTTATTGCCTTAGTAAATATTACTTATATAAAATTCATTGCAACTATGAAATATAAAATAATAAAGAATTCTTACATGAGCAATACAAGCCATATGTAATTCCTGCAGTGTGCTGAGATTAAATAGATATACCTTAGCAATTACAAATGAGTAATTATTCAACATTTCTACTCTGTGCTTTTTTTCCTTTTAAATAATGTTAACTTTTGGATTTTCCAGTGTCTTCAGTTTAAGACTTTGGCATCTGAATTTAAGATGTTTAATAATACATGTTACTTTAAAATAAATAATTAAAAAAAATATTACTTATAATTAATTCTATAGTTGAGAAATTTTGAAAATTTTTTTTCCTTTGCATATCTGTTTTCTATAATAAGTTTAGTGGTTTAAAATTTTCTGTAGTTCAATGGTTCAGACAATATAGTTCAGTTCTTTCTGTAATCCAGTTTAATGTGCATGATTGATAACTTTTTATACACCTAATCATATCACTCTTTTTGATTGATAGAACATTATTTTACCATTTCCTTAATCTTCCCACTTTAGAGTTTAAAGGTCAAATTTTGTATCTGTGGGGTTAAGCTAAAAATAGAAACTCATTTACATATTTTTCAGACATTTTAATTAATACATGCTGTCTGAAATATTTATTTTAAAAGGATACAATTATTGTGGTAAAATAAAACACAATGAAAGAAAATATATTGCTTTAAAAAAATATTATATACTCCTTTATAAACTATTTCCAGAATAAACAAATCAGAAGTCTACTATGATTTAATTTAATATTTTAGTTAAATTACAGATACTTAAAAATGATGTTCAACATTATAAAATATTGTCAAGTGTTGGTGGCCTAGCGGTTAGCATAGCTGCCTTCCAAGCAGCTGGCCCAGGTTTGCTTCCCAGTCAACGATTTGACATATAAAAAACATTATAAAATAAAGTGTAATCTATAATTAATAAATGTAAGCACACACACACACATTACACTGAAGTTATTTCAATTGAAAAGACAATTTTAACACTAATAAACCAATTTTCTGCCTTTTGAGTTAACTAATCTAGCTTTACCTTTATTTATTTAATCTTAATAATATTAGTGTAGATGGATATACTATTGCTAAAAGTTAATTTAGTTACAAATGTTTTATTATAAGTAAGCAAATTCAGCATTAATATTTGATACTAAAATTTTAGACCTAATTATTGTTAATGCTTATCTAAATACTAAAATTTAAGACACCAAAGGGCTATATTAAAGCAATTTACACTTTTTAGTACTAATTTCTTGTTAAATAGAAAACTAGATCTTTAAGTTAAACACTTAAAATTACTTTAATCATAGATATGTTTAAATTAGTATAGTAAAATATCAAAATGAATTTCAAATATGTCTCCAGGATTTATAAAATACTGTACATAATTTACAATTTAAATTGGCAATACTTATAAAACTTTAATGAAGTTAAAATTAAGTTAATGAAAAATTTTCATTTATAAAAAAAACTTTTTTTTAATATTTAAATACATTAAATGGCTGAAAGCCTAGCTTCACTGGCAAAACCAAAGATACAATACATTGAAAAAAAGGTTTCCTTTTAATGTTGTTAAATAGGAAATTAGTTAGGGTGAACTTAGTAAAATATTTATATACATGAAATGATAATGTTACAAATTTTGAAACATTTTAATAATAATATGAATGTTTAACTTTTATTAGAAGTAGCTGTAAAAGAAAAAAAAGGGGATTTTTTTTAAAAAAAAAAACACCAAGTGATTAAGAATTTTTTAAAAAGATGTTTATCAATTATTTTAAAAAACAAAGATTATTTATCTCTGAAGAAATGAAGTGTCTTTTCCAATTAATACATAAATATGATTTTTTTTAAAGTCTTATTTGTGAAAAGAAAATTAATTGGTCAGGGCTTGATACAGTAATGGAAGATTGATATTTAGAACTATTTTCTAACAAGAAATAAACAAGTGTGAGATTAGTAGATTTAGGAGTTCAATAGTGGTGAGGTTCAGCAACCAGAAGCTCAGTTTGAAAGTCTGATACTAGACTGATCTCATTCTTAGTTTTAAAAAATGTTTCCAAATCAGTATAAAATTATGAAGTTTATGAGAATTATGAGCTAAGTTATTGCTAAGAGCTTATCATTACTGACCTATAATTAATTTCACTAAAAGAAATGGAGAGAAGAAAAATATATTTCAGAAATTTTTATATTGATTGATCCAAAATCATGGCTGTCTCAACTTATGCTAACCTAATATCATAATAATTGTTAAAGTCAGAATTTGAAGTTACAAAAAAAGTGAAAAACTAACTTGACATGCCTGAAATAAAAATAATTGTTAAACTGAAAACCTAAAAATAAGTAAATGAAAAAAAGATAAATGGATATATTAATTATTGTAAAACAATATGAGAAAAAACCTGGGCCAAGAGATTGACCAAACTACTACCTGCAAAATGTACTAGAAAAGACATTCAACTAGGCAATTAGGGAAAAAACACTGAAAAATTTATTGTATATAACATATTGCATAGAGTATACCAAATACATTTATAAATGTTATTTTATAAAAACAAAGTAATAATTGAAAATGTTGAATAATTTTTTTAGATGTTTTTGTTGAAGATATTTTTTTTTTGCTTAAAATTATATGGAACATTTTCATTTACAAAAGTATAAGGGATGGAAAGATAATTTTCTTTCTTTATTATGAAATATTTTAGGCACTTGATTATTGTAAGGGAAGAATAATAAAAAAACTAATATTTATATCTGTTATATGAAATGTGGGCTAACTTTGGACTTTGTCATAATATCTTCTCTAAACTTTTTTTTTCATTTCTTAAATATTCTTTTTATTTGTATAAAAACAAATAATTTCAAAAGTTATTTTTTGAAGATTTTATTCTTCTAGCTGGATGTTTTGTAAATAATTAATATGTCTGACAGATTTCATCATACAGTTGTAAATTTAGATACTTTTAAGTTATCCTAGTGAATTTGTTTAATAGTAAAACAAATTACATGTGTATATTTTTCTTGTTCATAGTTACAGAGATTTTGTAATCCCAAAGATAGTTGAAGCATAATGATATTTGCGAAATGTGTGTGGACATCAAGATGATTCTCTGTAGAATATTTGAATGACTCTAGAATCATAAAATTCACCTTAAAGACTATATACTTCATTTCTATTTTATGGATTTGGTAATTAATTTATTGATGGTCACTAAATTCAAGATACTTGATGGCTTAGAGTCTTAATGGATGATCAGTATTGATACTATAATCTCAGTATTTTTTAATTATTGTAGATATTTTAGCACTTAGGTATGTGCATGCATATAAAATTTTGATGATAGATTTTATAATATGTCCCAAATTTAGCATTGACTTGATGCTGATTAGCCTAAAATTTATATTATGTTGCTTTTAAACCCAATTACAAGAGAAGATAGTTTACTATTGATGAGTATTTCTAATGATGTTGCATGATAATTTCAGATGCTGATCCTTTGTACATTTTTCTATATTCTAATGTGTTAATGATGATGATTGATGCCCCACTATTCCATATCCATACCATTACTATTATGTTTCAAGTTTGCAAATATTTGTTCATCTGTATAACAAAGTGGTTTCTGTCTCTTTTATAAATGTTGGGTGCCAAAAACTATAACCTCCCCATTGGTCATCAGCCATACTGTGCATACTGGGAAATATTGCCTTCTGGCCTTTGTTACATCCCTTGCATGATACACTTAAATAAAAAATTTCATTTACTTTATATCTCAGGTTCTAATTTTAATATTTCTCAATTAAAGCACACATAAGTAGGCAAGAGAGTTCATTTTACTGCCACTCTACGTGTTAAGGCACCAGCTTACATATGATACCTTAAAACTTATATTATAGTTTAGTTCATTCATCTGGTTACAATATTAAAATGATTGGCATAGTGAACAATACAACATTACAAGATCATTAATTGACATGAGATTAAACTACAATAATCAAACTGGACGACCTGGGCATTTGAAAAATAATAATGGATTCTATTAATCACTCATTATACAATTTAAATAATTCTATTATTTTAAATCCCCAAATTACAGGACAATTAGCCTATATGATTGTAATGATGGATCGATAATAAAATTAAAATAAGTAATCAATAACAATTTTTATTAAACTGTAATGGCTAGAAATGAATTGGTGATTATTGACCTGGAATGACCATTAATGCACAAACAATAACTAGTATACTTCAAAGATTACACTGAATTTTATTTACAATAGTATTTACATTTTATTTACAAATTAAATATATAACAACCAAAACAAGATAATCTGATATTAAAACAAAATAAAATATTAAATGTTTATAACTAAATTCTGGTTCTTGCCAAGATACCCCCTCCCCCCCATTAATATTATTAGTGAGAATTGCTTGAGTTCATAAAAGAAAATAATTAATAAAAATAAGTTTGATAATGTTATACCTTGTCACCAGAATTATTTCATTTTAAGGATCAATATTATTGATCTACTATTTAATCGCAATTACACATTTTTCATAAATTTAAATAAATATGAATAACCTTCATATCTAATTCCCTTGTTTATTGATTCTATGATTGATCCACAATATATTTAATTGTGTGTTGAGATTTAAAACTTTATTAAAGCATAAAACAAACAGCTACCAAAACCTTCATTTATTGGAACAATCAGATTGCACTCTTGGTTTTAACAATTTCTTTAGTACATTACTTTAACTATATTGGATTGGAGTATATCTGAATCACACATATTCATTTAACCATACCTTACATACTTTCTATAAGTTATTCATGATTACAACTAATGAACAATAAACATTTACACAACATTGGCACTCTGCTCAATGCACTAGGCTACCTTACTAACATATACCTCCAAGAAACACATCTACAATGATCAAAATAATATCATTCTAGGGTCATATCTGAATAAACTTGAACTACATATTGTAACGGAATAGCGTTACATAGGGTTTGAACCTAGGAAAGCTAAAGATATATATTAATGACGAAATAAATGACAGGTACCAAAACTTTTTAAAAAACGATCTTGTTTTAAGAATAAACGAGAAACAGCCGTTTCTAAAGCAGATCGCAGCTATACAAGAGTACCTGTCAGATTTATTGAACTAAAATTAAAAGAGTTTTTTATTTTTTTTAAGGAATTA
This sequence comes from Epiperipatus broadwayi, assembly GCA_028023455.1. Taxonomy (NCBI): domain Eukaryota; kingdom Metazoa; phylum Onychophora; class Udeonychophora; order Euonychophora; family Peripatidae; genus Epiperipatus; species Epiperipatus broadwayi. Next base: position 6,417,488 of record JAQFVV010000010.1, read on the forward strand.
AATTTATTATAATCATTATTTGTAAGTTTGTTTTTTTTGTTACTTCGTTTTAAAAAAAAAGAATGATCGAGAACAAATTAGAAATTTTTTATTAAATCATTTTTAAACAAAAAAGAAAGAAAAAAGATAAGTAAATTAATTAATCTGCAATAGGTTAAAAGATTCCAAGCGATCTAAGATATTTTGAATGGGGGGGCAATTAGTAGATTAAAATTTAGAGAATTTGAAACAATAAGCAGGATGTATGTTGGTAAAGTCTAGATAACAATCCAAATTTAGAAACAGAGGTGATAAAAAGTGTACACTGCTATTGTACTACTTAGACTTCTGGCTCCAGCTAAAACAATACTTAAAAAAAATGGTAAAACTAAATTAAATTCCAACGTGGTGCAAATGTCCCAGAAACCATTGAATAAAGAGGACCCTTAATTAGCAAATAAGAACTGATGACTCATGAGTGCATGACAGAGATTGGAGGAAAAATTCAAGGTGTCGTGGCGGGAAAGAAGAGAAGAAAAAGGCAAGACAGAACTGGAGAGAGACATTAATTACAAACATTAATTACAATTATTAATTATTGATTAAGAGTTGTGGAAGGCGAAATTAATTTGAATTTTAGCGGAGAGTATTATTAATTTTTTGGCAGAGCTTCTGATTAAGTACTTGGACTTCTTAACCTAAACTTTGTGTGATACCGTAGACGAAATGCGTTGCTGAATCCAAAATTCGCGGCTTGGCCGCCGAACCTTCGCACCTGGCACCGCTGATCGATCCTAGAATGCTCTCAACCTCGGAGAAAATGAACTCAAGGACCACACACGCCCTGGAAGCCTCACCAAAAGCCGGCATGCTGAATTAAGGAAAACATCGCTCAGGATCCCATTACAGTCTTCTCGTTCCACAGGTAGTTATATTTTAACATTTGCTCACACATTCATGCACCAGCTAAATTAACTTTAAAGTGGAGAACGATTTACAAACATTAAGTGTAAAATGATAAAATTACTAATGACCAAATTGAATCACTAAAGAACTCAACCAGAATCATATGTACAATTAAGATTCAGCAAATATCTGTGCAAATTCATACCTAATTCCGTAATTATGTTATCTAGACTTACTAAATCATATATCTGCATGATAATTTTATTTACCCAGTTTTTTTCTAAATAAATCATTCATTTAATTAATACTTCTTTTATTGATCGCTTGGAATTTCAAATTTATTTAAATAATGTTGAATGAGTGCGAGAGTGATCTATTTTGTATAATTTGAACGGGTACATTTAATATTTTAGTTAAGATTTAAGTATATTTATAGCGTTTATATTTGTCATACAATTCTTATGTTAATGTTAAGTTATGGTTAATTTATTCTGGGGGATATAGGGCGGGCCCAACAGTGATAAAGGTGTTTCAATATTGTTTTAACGGTAATGTGCGATCTAGTTCGGAAATAGTGTTGCTGTGTTCGTTTCTTGCTGTCCGCTGGAGTGATGCTTGGGCATGTTCTGTGATATAGTTGAGTGAGCGTGTGCACGTGCGTGGCGAGCTTGTAAAGGTTCTCCTGGCGCCTATTACTCGGGTTCAATCTGAATCTACGTATGAAACAAATAAAAGCGTACGTGTATATGTGTTTGAAATTATTTTCACAAAACATTATGTAAACCCCGGACGAAATAACACAGCAGATTCGTAAAAGGGAATCGTCAACAGAAAAGCCAAAAGGAGAATAGTGTCCGAAGGAGTAGTAGGGTAGCGGGTTACATTTGGCGCGTCAACGTGCGGCGAAACTGTTGTTTCAAAGGGCAGAACCGACGTGAATATAACTGACGTTTCTAATAACGAAAGTCAATTTAAATAAAGAGACCCTGAGAAGGAAAGACGTTTAGCGGCATAAATAAGGCGCTCGGAACAACGTGAATAAATTATCTATTAAAGCGGGGGGGAAATTTTATAATCACTAAAAGTCAAATTATTAAACATTGCTTGAGAGAGTGGGAAGGGGATTTAGTTTTTTTGTCATTATTAAAAGAATCAAGCAGTCGAATATACCTGATATTTGTAGAAAGCTGTGGAATAGCGGGATTCCGTGGAAGAAATATCGGAAGTAATTCATAAATTAATTTCTATATTAGCAAGTTAACCGCAAATAAATTTAATCAAAAAAAAAAAAATAAATAAAAATATACATCGTTAAAAGACGCATTGTAATATTATTATATTCTTGCACAAAGGAACGAACTGTAACTGGGATCTTGTTAGGAGTGTTGTGTGTGTTACTTAAAAATAAAAGGGACGTTGAGCGTAAACAACACATATATATAAATAACCACCGAAAAAAAAAAAAAAATTTTTTTTTATAAAAGATAAGTAAAGTATAGCGTATCTACATATATAACGACGCGTGTAACAGTATATAGATATAACCGATAGCTACTGAATATAAATAAAGGGGAATAGTGGGACCTGGGATATCTGAGCGATAGAAACCAAACTTGAGGGCTTACAGTGGGAGTTTTAAGAGCAAGGAGCATCTGAAAATAGGGCAAGACAGTCAGTGGGACCAGCGGAGTAGTAGGTGACGAGCCGTGGATTAGTATAATCACATCACAAAACAAGTAAATAACGATGGAAGAAACCCAAGATGAAAGCATGTGGGAACAGACGGGGGAGAGTCCCATACAATTTAAGAAACAGAATACGGAGAGCGAAGGGGACCTCAAAATATTGATAAGGATGATGACTCAAATGATGGCCGAAATGAGGGCGGATAGAGAAGAGCGTAGGAGAGATAGGGAAGAGTGGAAAGAGGAAACAAGGCAATTGCTCCGGGGAAAGGAGGTGAAGTCAGAGGAGGGCAAAGGGGAAGATAGTAGTTTAACCAAAGTTGAGGGAGAGACAGATCAGAATGGGATGGAGATGGATAGAACGAAGTCAGACCTGAACGAGTTAAAGGAAAGGGTAGAGATCCTAACTGATGATATAGAGAGGGGAAGTAAGCACCAAGAGGGGGTGAAGGAAGCAATAAGGCAGACCGAAGAGGCATGTCACGAAATAAGACAGCGCCAGGATGGAATCCGAGAGGAACTGGGAGAGTGGGGACAGAGAATCCAAAGGATGGAAGCAGGCCAGGGACATGGGGATCTGAGTAGTCGGATGGAAGAGATGGAGAAGAGATGGGGAAAGCAGAGCTCGCAGCAGGACACAAATAGGGTATGGGCGGAGAGACAGATGAAGATAGAAATATATAGGGCGGGAGAGAACGAAAACCCGATGGACCACCTCGAAAGCGTCAGGAATCTGTTTGGAGAACCAACGGCGAGAGAACCTGACCGGGTAAACATCGCAAGCACCTACCTACAGGGCCCGGCGAGAGATTGGTGGAGGACACTTGAATTTAAACCCCGGTCCTATGAGGAATATAAGGAGGAGGTTTTGCGGTGTTTCTGGAGCACAGCCCGCCAAGAAGGGATTTATTTTCGGATCACCAGAGAGAAATATGGGGGGAGGCCCGGTGAGACGGCCACTCAGTTTTATTATAGGCAGGTGGCGAGCCTCCAACAATTGCCTGCATATCCCATGACAGAGATGCAGATCATTTCAATAATAAGGCACAATATGCCAACCACCCTCAGACACATGATGCTGGGAAGAGATCATAAAGGGATCCATGAGATGGGGGAAATGGTAGCAAAATTCGAACAAGAAGGGATAGGAGTGCAAATAGAGAGGGCTGGGAATGAACAACTCAGAAAACGAGTCCCACCGGACCGATACTAACTTAGAGGATGGAGGAAAGTAAATTGACGACCCTGGACATCACAAAGATAGACGTTGAAAAGGAACTCACCTGGGAAATAGATGCCACGAAATGGAAATGACCCGTGATATGAAATGATATTGGAAATGGAATTAATTAATAATGTAGTAAGAAAGAGGGGGGGATGACTAAAATAAAGCCTAGGGTGTAACATCTGAAACAAACAAGCCAACCGACCGCGAAGCAGCCTGTAGTGTGTAGAGCCTAAGAAAAAAAAAAGGGGAAAAAAAAAAACAAGGGGGGGGGTAATGAGTGAATACTGCAAGAGGGGATAGAGTGCCGACCCTCCAGAGAATGTTGGTGAATTGGTTGGGGAGTACCTTGCAGGACCCGGAGAAGGCTGGCACAGGACGCTGGCCCAACTTAATGGCGGAAAATCGTGCAACCCATTTTGAGAGTTCTTATCGACTCACTTCCCACAACTTCGTTATTGCTGGGCGGATCAGACTTTCCAAAATCTTAGTTAGAGATTGAGCGTATTCTGCATAGGGGACTTCGGAAAGGTCCATCCCCATGCCTCCTGTCAGGGATGCACGGAACCCATTGGCCGTTGACGTCAATCGTGGCATACCCTAGATGTCCGTATAGGTATAAGCCTAATAGTTAAAGTCGAGTTCAAGTTTTTTTTTTCCGTTCACAATTGTTTAAAGAGAAGTCTGACCGCAGAGCACCTGATTCAATTTTAAGGGGAAGGTGGAGTCGCGAACAAACAGCCTGGAGAGCCACCATACTGGGGGCCCGAATCATACAAAAGGAGAAGAGGACGTGGGTCGAGTCACTGGACGATGTGCAAGGAAAGGGGACATTTAATGCGAGGGCACTGAAGAGGGCCGAATAACTTGGCTCCTTATCAGAGCTAAAATCCGCAATCCTCGGATTTTACTCTACACCAGGCGGGGAGATATGTAACGGAATAGCGTTACATAGGGTTTGAACCTAGGAACGTTAAAGATATATATTAATGACGAAATAAATGACAGGTACCAAAACTTTTTAAAAAAACGATCTTGTTTTAAGAATAAACGAGAAACAGCCGTTTCTAAAGCAGATCGCAGCTATACAAGAGTACCTGTCAGATTTATTGAACTAAAATTAAAAGAGTTTTTATTTTTTTTAAGGAATTAAATTTATTATAATCATTATTTGTAAGTTTGTTTTTTTGTTACTTCGTTTTAAAAAAAAAGAATGATCGAGAACAAATTAGAAATTTTTTATTAAATCATTTTTAAACAAAAAAGAAAGAAAAAAGATAAGTAAATTAATTAATCTGCAATAGGTTAAAAGATTCCAAGCGATCTAAGATATTTTGAATGGGGGGGCAATTAGTAGATTAAAATTTAGAGAATTTGAAACAATAAGCAGGATGTATGTTGGTAAAGTCTAGATAACAATCCAAATTTAGAAACAGAGGTGATAAAAAGTGTACACTGCTATTGTACTACTTAGACTTCTGGCTCCAGCTAAAACAATACTTAAAAAAAGATGGTAAAACTAAATTAAATTCCAACGTGGTGCAAATGTCCCAGAAACCATTGAATAAAGAGGACCCTTAATTAGCAAATAAGAACTGATGACTCATGAGTGCATGACAGAGATTGGAGGAAAAATTCAAGGTGTCGTGGCGGGAAAGAAGAGAAGAAAAAGGCAAGACAGAACTGGAGAGAGACATTAATTACAATTATTAATTATTGATTAAGAGTTGTGGAAGGCGAAATTAATTTGAATTTTAGCGGAGAGTATTATTAATTTTTTTGGCAGAGCTTCTGATTAAGTACTTGGACTTCTTAACCTAAACTTTGTGTGATACCGTAGACGAAATGCGTTGCTGAATCCAAAATTCGCGGCTTGGCCGCCGAACCTTCGCACCTGGCACCGCTGATCGATCCTAGAATGCTCTCAACCTCGGAGAAAATGAACTCAAGGACCACACACGCCCTGGAAGCCTCACCAAAAGCCGGCATGCTGAATTAAAGAAAACATCGCTCAGGATCCCATTACAGTCTTCTCGTTCCACAGGTAGTTATATTTTAACATTTGCTCACACATTCATGCACCAGCTAAATTAACTTTAAAGTGGAGAACGATTTACAAACATTAAGTGTAAAATGATAAAATTACTAATGACCAAATTGAATCACTAAAGAACTCAACCAGAATCATATGTACAATTAAGATTCAGCAAATATCTGTGCAAATTCATACCTAATTCCGTAATTATGTTATCTAGACTTACTAAATCATATATCTGCATGATAATTTTATTTACCCAGTTTTTTCTAAATAAATCATTCATTTAATTAATACTTCTTTTATTGATCGCTTGGAATTTCAAATTTATTTAAATAATGTTGAATGAGTGCGAGAGTGATCTATTTTGTATAATTTGAACGGGTACATTTAATATTTTAGTTAAGATTTAAGTATATTTATAGCGTTTATATTTGTCATACAATTCTTATGTTAATGTTAAGTTATGGTTAATTTATTCTGGGGGATATAGGGCGGGCCCAACAGTGATAAAGGTGTTTCAATATTGTTTTAACGGTAATGTGCGATCTAGTTCGGAAATAGTGTTGCTGTGTTCGTTTCTTGCTGTCCGCTGGAGTGATGCTTGGGCATGTTCTGTGATATAGTTGAGTGAGCGTGTGCACGTGCGTGGCGAGCTTGTAAAGGTTCTCCTGGCGCCTATTACTCGGGTTCAATCTGAATCTACGTATGAAACAAATAAAAGCGTACGTGTATATGTGTTTGAAATTATTTTCACAAAACATTATGTAAACCCCGGACGAAATAACACAGCAGATTCGTAAAAGGGAATCGTCAACAGAAAAGCCAAAAGGAGAATAGTGTCTGCAGTAGCAGTAGGTTAGCGGGTTACAATATCTAGGTCTCTATCAGCACCTATATGGATACAGGAAAATATTGTCTGAGTATATCTGAAATAGATATTCAGGTGTCTATCAGCACCCATATGAATACAAGAAAATATATAATAAAAGATCAACACTTTTCTTAATACATCACACCATTCAAGCATATCCAAAATCTGTTGATGTTTTTCTCTGACCCATACAATACTCTCAATACAAATTTGTCATTTGCAACTGTAGGTGTTTTATAATCTTTGGATGGTATAATTTTTTTGATCCACAATCTATGACCTAGATATTTCTCAGTGGGTAATTTGCTTAACTAGCTGTAAGCATAGAATGTTAATATAAAAGTGCATTGAAAACAGGTTCTTGCAGTCTTTGTTTTCCCATTTTGTTGATGGATGACCTTAGGTTTTGCACAGATTTCTTAGCCAGTCCTTTTAATTGGAAGTGGTATGGTGGAATGAATAGGTGCTTTATTTTCCATTTGTGCATAAAATCTGCAAATTTTTCTGATGCAAGCTCCATACCATTGTCTGATACCAAAGTTTCCAGAAAGCCATGATATAAGAAAATCTCCATCAGTTGATTGTTTTGTCTGAACTTGTATTTTTGACTAGTTTATATTTGAACCAGCTACCAGAAACAATGGTCAGCTAGCCTTAGTGCATCCCTATTAAGGGAGTCAAAAGTGAATTCTCCCTGAGTTTAAATACTGCAGCATAACAGAACCAGAAAGGAGTGAAAAGTGGATGAACTAACATAAATTCAGTAAAGAGGTTTAGAGCTAGTCACTTAAAGAAGAATGCAATCATTGGTTAGGTACTTTATTACATCATCACCAGTATCCTTACCAAAATCTGACCACAGACAGATGTGACCCCTTGCTATTTTCCAAACCGTTACAATAAATGTGAGATCTATGGGGCAGATCTCCAATTAAGCAGGGAATAATTTCCATCTGCAAATTTTTTTTATATAGAAGTACTGTGTAGGCCCTGATTTGACCTAATGGAATAGATGTCCATGTATTGTAATCTTTTTATATGACCATCCATGTTTATATATATATATTGTAACAATATATAAATATGTCGTTACATTAATTTAAAATAAAAACTTAAAAGTTCGCAAATAAAAGTAAAAAACTAAACGCTAAAATTAAAATGTTTGTTAAACGTATATACATTCGCACAGAGGCCAAACTTTAAAAATATTTAAAAAAAAAAAACAAATAAGTATTTGAACGTACTTTTTTATAAAAAAGTACAAGATTTAAAAATAAAAACAGGTATTAATTAAGGTAATCTGTAAATGGAAATGATTGTTTATGAATTATCGAAAACCAAACTGGCCCTTGGGCTCTTGTATAATTAAAATGATCTGATGAAAGATAGATAAAAAAATAAAGAGAAATTAGCTTGACCAATGGAAGCACTAAGCCTTGGCTCAGACCCTAACGAAAGTGATGGATTAGTGACATTTTGTTGATTGAATCCATGTGGATAATATAAAAAGGGAAATACAGTTTTTTCTGACAGTTCCAGCATTTTGTGTTTGAGAGATGTGGTAGGATGCACATACCACACTCTCTATTTAAAAAAAAAATGAAAAGACTGTGATACCTTGAACCAGCTATTGCCATCTCCAGAACATTATCTTCCAATGGAGGCATCGCGGGAATTAAAAGCAGAAACCTGGACTCTTCTACCGTGAGCTATGAACTTTACAAATTAACAACAACAAAAAAAAGTAATTAAGAACTTTCATCATTGTTTTTTTTAAAGATTCAGCTAATTTAAATTTTAAAATGAACTCTTATTTGATTTTCAAATTAATAATTGATTGTTTAAATTTATATAGTTAAGTTTTGCTAAAATCATTTCCATTTTATTATTTTTATTTGTAGTAATATTTATTGTAGAAATTATTAAATGCATTACATTTAAGTTGGGTATAGACATTGCATAGATTCGTTAGTGTTTGATTATGTTGTGGTTTTCACAGTCGATTAGAATATATAAGTCAACGATGTCACTGCGGTGTCTTATGATGAACACCAAAGGGTCTCCTGTATTCCCTCAGCAATTGACGTTATCGATTGACTTTGTATTATGATCGGTTGTGTTTAATTTGGAATGTTTTTGACCGTGGAATCTATGCAGCCAATCTATACTCAACATTATAAAACAAATTGTATAAAAATAATCTGTGTGAATGTATTTAAATGTTAAATTTAAGTCGGGCATGAATGGCTATATAGTTTTGTAAAGTTATATTAAGGGAGGGTAATCTTAGGTTATTCATTTCGTAGTTGAATTGGTTCAATGGATTGGATATATTTGTGTAATTGTAGATGTAGTATGAGATCCGCTATGGGCAGGATTATATATATATGCCACACACCTTCTGTTTGCCTATGGATGGGTTTGTAAGATGGCAAAGGACCGCAGGCCATTCCTATGGAGTTTTATGTTTATTGTTCTACTCACCAACAGATGTAGCATTCCTGGTTGGTAGAGAGACATTTTTTTCTCTAATTCTACTTGCTGTTCAGATGTACATTCCTGACAGTATAGTATTTTGTGTTGTCATATTTTCATGCTACATTGAATACATAAATGTATCAGATGGATTGGCGCCGGTTTGATTGCGAAATTTGTTGCCTAAGGTTAAATCAGGGAAGAATATTTTCTTTTCAAATGCAGATCTATGTAGTCTATTCATACTCGACTCACTAAATAAATATTAAACTCATGGTTGTAATTTACTTAAATGTAAAACTAAAGATTAATAGAAAAATCTAAAATGTTGAATTTATTCCTCAAAATTTAAATGTTATTTTATATGTGCGTAAATAAATATTTTTATGTGTTAATTTCTGGCAGTGGCTTTTATTCTTTTATATTTAAGATATAAAATTTATATTGTATTATCTCTGCTACTCACTGAGCTAGTGATAATGGGCTAATGACCAAAATATAAAATAAAGTGGAATCTTAACAGCACGTATCCGCCTACTGTATAAATTTTTCTAGGTTCAAATGCCTAGATGGCGCCATGGTAGTTGCAGATACGTAGATTGCTGTCTCCACTATTGTTTTGGATCGTTATAATATATATATAATAAATGTAAAATACAGTACCCGTTATAAAATATTATATATATAAATAAATAAATTTTAACGGTAAATACAATATTATAGTTTAAATTATTTTGTAGTGCTTAATCAAACTATTACACATATCCAGTGTACATATCAGATACAGAATAATCATACCTTGAAACAGGGTACATGTACATTCTTCCTGAGTTTGAACTCTGTGGCATAATGAGAATCAAGAGAGGTGAATTTAATGGAAGAAAGAAATCATAAAAAGAGGAAAATTAAAGAGGCAATATTAATTGATAAATATAAAAATGATGTTATTAATAGGCAAGTTGCAAATATGGCCATACACAGCTTATGGAAATATACGTAACATTAAGTTTGAAAATTTGAAATTCAGTTAAAGCTGATGAGGATTACCACGTAATCGAAAACACTACAAAATAATTTAAACTATAATATTGTATTTACCGGTAAAAATTATTTATATATATATATATATTTAATTTTAAGGCTGAATATTTATTAATATATATAGAATTAGTGTTACTGAGTTATCTAACCTCACATTTCATTTCTCCAGCAGATGCACTTTCCTGCTTCAACTAACCACATCCTTTATGAATATGATCCATGCAAATGCAAGAATATTCCTTTTATTTTAGACTTGGAGGATTTTTGTTCCTATCTTACTAGTAGGACAGAGAATCATTCCTGCCTGTGGGTAAATTATATTAATGGTTATGGAAGAGGCTCATTCCTTAGTACCATGACCCATTTATTTTATGGAAGCTTGGATATCAGAAAAGTGAGCATATTTTATAACTCCCTTTTCATTGGATCTGTTATTATTTTAGCAACCAGTATCACCTTCATTATCCTTATGTATAGTAAAGATGAATATTTTCAGTATTAATGGATTATGAATGTAAGAACTATGCAATCATCTATGTTAACCAGATTTCTTAGAATCAATTCATGTTTTTTTGTTACCCTGCTTAATTTAGTTTCAAGTAATTTCTTGAGGCATATTTGCCCTAAAGATGACCAAGTCTATCATCTAAGATCTCTTGGGTATATAGGTGCATTAAAACTCCTTATATATATATATATATATATATATATTAAAACTCCTTATATATATATATTCAATCATTAAATAATGACATTTATTCCATCTCGGATAAGTCTAGTAATAAATTAAGCGATATTTCTTCTGTTTATAACCTTATTACCAATAAAGTGTTTATACTTACATATGTGCATTACATTGGGCATCTTCTTTGCCACAAGGGAAATCAGATGGTTATAATCTAGTTTTAAGAGTCTCTCTCTTGCCATTATCCTGGGCTATAAAAAAAGAAATGGGGTGTATCGTGGAGTTGGAATGGGTTGTGGTGGTGTAAGTTACCATAGTGGTGATTTTGCTGTTGTCTGCTCATTTCAACCATTACAATATACAGTAAATTAAAATTAATCAAAAATGGTGTTTAGGTTAAAGAATATTGTAAAATTGATTAGCATTTACATTTAAGTAATTGGTATTAGGAAAAGCCTGATTATTTAAAGAAGGCAATCTGAATAAAGGGGGAAACTTAAGAACATTGGAACAACAACATAGAATAGAATAGAGAGAAACAGACTTAGTATCATGCTCATGAGATCTAAATATAATAGCTGAAATGTAAAGTAGAATAATTTGAAAACTTAAGAACATTGGAACAACAAAGTTGAATAGAGAGAAACAGACTTAGGTAAGGTAGAATAATTTGTTGATTTATAATTTTGAAAAGATTTTTGTATTTCCATCTAAAAGAAAGATGATTAACTTTATTTTCCAGAAAAACATATTTGGAGAATTTATTAAACACTGATTGTAATAAATTATAACTTTGTTTAGTGTTTGAATTCCAAATGACTGAACAATATTCAATGATGGGAATAACTAATGATAATAGTAACTTAAATTTTGTATCATCACTGAAATATATAGTGACCATGCCTAAATATTAATCCATAATTTCAGAAATTTTGTTAACAATCATTTTTATATAACCTTAAAACATCACGTGATCACTATCTTCCATGCTTGCTCATAACTGTTGTTAAAATAGGCAAAACTCTCTCCATACAGTAGTGCCACTAAGCAAGACAGAGTAATCAATGGATGCCAGAAGGCTTGTGCATAAAATCTCTATCTAGTGCATACTCATCCAATATCCCCAAACTAGTTTCGGCTTATGGCCTTCATCTGTGAGGAGCCTTGGATCTGAGAGCACTGCACCTAGATCTTAGGATCTAATGAAACCCTCCAGCAGCTACTTTTTAACTCTACATAACTACTAAACTATGAGAATAAAATTGAAAACACACAGATATTTTCAATCTAAGCTCAGTAGCCTAAATAGTCATATGGGTCTGAACTCAGTTCAGCACCCATACATTTTGGTGTCTTCGGCTCTTTTACAACCATAGCCACTACCTTCCTATAAGGCAGGATTGGTATTAAACCTTAAAACATCACATGATCACTATCTTCCATGCTTGCTCATAACTGTTGTTAATATAGGCAAAACTCTCTCCATACAGTAGTGCCACTCTAAGCAAGACAGAGTAATCAATGGATGCCAGAAGGCTTGTGCATAAAATCCCTATCTAGTGCCTACTCATCCAATATCCCCAAACTAGTTTCTGGCTTATGGCCTCCGTCAGTGAGGAGCCTTGGATCTGAGAGCACTGCACTTAGATCTTAGGATCTAATGCAACCCTCCAGCAGCCACCTTTTAACTCTACATAACTACTAAACTATGAGAATAAAATTGAAAACCCACAGATATTTTCAATCTAAGCTCAGTTATGAGCAAGCATGGAAGATAGTGATCATGTGATGTTTTAAGGTTTAATACCAATCCTGCCTTATAGGAAGGTGGTGGCTATGGTTGTAAAAGAGGCAAAGACACCAAAATGTATGGGTGCTGAACTGAGTTCAGACCCATATGACTATTTGAGCTACTGAGCTTAGATTGAAAATATCTGTGTGTTTTCAATTTTATTCTCATAGTTTAGTAGTTATGTAGAGTTAAAAGGTGGCTGCTGGAGGGTTGCATTAGATCCTAAGATCTAGGTGCAGTGCTCTCAGATCCAAGGCTCCTCACTGACGAAGGCCATAAGCCAGAAACTAGTTTGGGGATATTGGATGAGTAGGCACTAGATAGGGATTTTATGCACAAGCCTTCTGGCATCCATTGATTACTCTGTCTTGCTTAGAGTGACACTACTGTATGGAGAGAGTTTTGCCTATTTTAACATTTTTATATAAGGTAGAAAAGATTCCTTACTAGACAAAATAAGACTCCCAAATTTTTTTGGGATGCAACAGGATTAATTTTTTCTTTTGGCAACAAACTTAACATAAACTTGTATATATTCAACTTTTCATTTATAATATTTTAATATTACGTTATTTATAATATTTAATTTAGATTTTCTACATGATTTCTTATTAACATGATTTCTTATTAACATTTGCCATCACACGTTTCTCTTTTCATTTCCTTTCTAATAAGTTTATTTTTTTCTAATCATTTTTCTGCAGCCTTATATGTAATTTGTTATCAAATCTCGAAATTGATTTTTTCTCCTTAAATATTATACTTTCCATATCTTTAAAAATTCATCTTCCTTTCATTTACTATTTTTTTCTTCTAATGAATTATTTTATCTGTGATTATGATGATTAAAACATTTTTATTATCAATTTTGATATTAATAAAGTTATGGCAATTTAATTTTTTTTATCATAAACATTAATGTTTATAATTTGATGCTTCTTAACTTTATATATCAACATATAATCTATAATGTAGTGTTAAACAAATTTATTACTCATAGCTATTGAAATGCTCTTCTAGCTCATTATATTTTGCATTCCATATCTATTTCCTTACAAAACTTTTAATTTTTTATCTTTATCATCGTCCATTCCATTGATTTTTTTTCTTTATGGAATTAAGTAATACTATTTTTTCATTTTGCATCTAAATTAATACCCATCTTTAAATATTTTATTATTCCATCTATGCTCACAAATAATTAATCTTCCTTATTATAATACCTACACTTCCCTTTTTCTATTTATTCCTTCTCTAACTAAATTCCCTTAGTATTGATATGTCTACATTTCTTCAATGCAGTATGTTGTATCTATTCCTTGTCCAAAGCCAACCACAGGTGTTAGCTAATAATTAATCTACATATACCATATTTACAAAATCTTAAAACTTTATTTCTTCTATCTCATTTTTCATCTTCATCATTTTATCTCTAATTTCGCAGTTATTTCTCATTCAATCTAAAAAAAAATACGAACAAGTCTTTTTATATCATAATCATTATTCTGAATATATAGATACCACAATTCCATCAGTTGTTTTTATTTTTACTGAAACTGGTTCTTTTTATAGTAAATATCAATATTATCTATCGCACACCTGCATAAATAACATGACAAATTAAAATCTTTTCTCCACTTACTAGTAAGTTTCTTTGTCTCTAGATTTCCTGTTTTAATCTTAAATAATAAATCATTTCCTTTATTTTTATAAATAACTTTAGCTTTATTGTTAATTTTGTTTTGTTTAGCATTTTTTTAAAAATCGCATACTGTACCGTAACTAATTTCCAAAACATTTTTTAATTTTTTTCTATCCCAGTCATAAAACAGTGTACTTCTCACATTATATTAGAATGTTTGTATTAATTTTTATATGTATTTCACACTAACTTTTTATATACTTCAATTACTGGCTGCATTATTTCATCTAACATTCATTACCTTCCCATTGATTCAATTATTATCAATTTTTTTATGCGGTGGATGAATTTCTCAACCATTATGGTCTGAGAAACCTGTTAGCCACCTTCCTTTCCCTTTCTATTCAATTTTTCCTTTTAGTCGAATGGAAATATGATACTGACATCTAGGAAAAATTTAATAAACTATTATTTGGATAGAAAATTTTAAATCAGCTTTTTTCGTGCCTTATTTTTATTGCTGCTTTACTATAAGTATTAAACCACACTAGTTTCGAAAACCAAAAATAAAAATAAAATAGGTTGAATGACTTTTATTTTTTTTAAAAAATAGAATATATTTAATATTTTAATTATTTAACTACATAATTTTAAATAAGTAAAGTTATCATAATTTTTTACTATATATGTTATTGTACTCTATCATCTAGATTCTTAATCTATTTTCGGGGAAAAGTAATTGTATATATTAAAATATATATATATTAATTATCTTATTTCAAATGAATAAATATATTTCTTATTTACATTTTGTTACACGACGTAAATAATTAGATGTACGAAATTTTGATAATAGAAAATGATTCCAATATTTGCAAAAGTAGATAAAAATAATTTGAATTCTGATCATTTACTTTTTCATATTAATTCCGAATTTTCCAGATATTAAAAAGCAAAAAACTTGACTTGATCAATATTTCTATATTGAAAATTAAAAAAAATAACTAATTTTTTATTTGATTATTCTTTTGATGTCCAAAAGCAAAAATAGTCATTTTAAAAAACCAACTCGTGGTCATTTTGCAATATTACAAGGAATTTTTTGAATGGAAGTAATGATTAAATATTTCTTTATTAAAAAAACTTATAGTAACAATCCAAATAAAATTTTTGAAGAGTGTAATATCTGCTATAATAAGTTTTAATCTAACTTTGATAAAAATTTATTGCATCATCGAAACCTTGTTTAGCCATTTTAAATATTAATATTATTAATAGTTATTAATTATCCATATTCTGTGGAAGAATATAATTTTACATTTCAGAACTGTTTAATTATTTCATTATACTACCATTTAAATAAATAATAATTTATCCTATCAAAAATTTAAATTATCCACATTTTTTATTTACAAGTATAGTTCCTATAAAACCACTAAACATCACATGATCACCAGTTCTTTTGCTTGCTCAAGTTGTTAAAACATGTATGAGCTTGGATTGATAATGTTATTATGTTTGAAAGGTAGCTGCTGGAGGGTTGCATAAGATCTTAAGATCTAGGTACAGTGCTCTCAGATCCAAGGCTTTTCACTGATAAAAGCTACAAGTCAGAAACAAGTCGGGGGATATCGGATGAGTAGGCATTAGATAGGGATTTTATGCACAAACCTTCTTGCATTCATTGATTACTCTGGCTTGCACTGAGTGGCACTACAGAATGAAGAGTTTTGTCTGTTTTAATAGTTCCTATCATTATTTAATTTTAGTTTCTAATTTATTTACTCGTATATATTTACTAATCTATTAACATTTCCATACTCCATTATTCTAAATATTAATGTAAAATAGTACTGATACAGAGTTTAAATAAAAAAGTTTAACAATATTTATTGAATCAAGTATACTTTTGATAATTTCATATATTCATGGTCAGTCTGATGAGAACATTAATTTTTTGCCTCCATCAGATTACCATGAATATGATGTGAAAAACATCAAAAGTATACTTGGTACAATAAATATTATTACAAATTTTATATGTGAACTCTGCATGAATATTATTTTACATTAATATTTACAAATGTATGTATCTTAGATATATTTTCAAGTTTTTTCATTTTTTATCAGTGAATTCCTTATCTCAATTCTAACATATCACACACAAACCATCCATCACTTCGTTTTTCAAGTGACATCATATATATGTAGATGAATTTAAAATTTCCATTTCACTATATATTTCTGAAGTATATGAATTACGACATCTGGAAAAAATGAAAGATTCATGCTGAAACAGCACTCATCAGTAATTGGCCAGATCACAAAGTCTTCATCATTTTTTCAGAAATAGATCAC
Organism: Epiperipatus broadwayi; assembly: GCA_028023455.1. NCBI lineage: Eukaryota > Metazoa > Onychophora > Udeonychophora > Euonychophora > Peripatidae > Epiperipatus > Epiperipatus broadwayi. The sequence continues at coordinate 6,434,185 of JAQFVV010000010.1, forward strand.
AAGTTATTACAGTTTGTTTCATAATAATTAATAGATTTTACTACACAATGTTTAGATTGTAATTATATAGAAGGAAATCCTTTCTCGTTAGCGATATTAAAACTGCAAGGATACTCTCACCCCAATCACAAGTTAGAGACTTGGAGGAAATAAGAATGATTTTTATTTTCAAACTCAAATGTAATGAGATGAGAATATCCTTGCAGTTTTAATATCACTGTTTAATGGCGCTAGTGAGAATGGATGATTACTTTCTACATAATTATAATTTGTTTTATAAATATCAAACTTTCTGATTTTATAACTATGATACCAACAATATCATATAAATGCATTAATAATTATTGTTAAAGATTATTTTAGCTCAGATATAAACTTTAAACCTCAGTTTAAAAATATCTACATTTTTATAAAGATACCAACACCTTAAAGCTGATCCGTTGATACCTCTCATGCAAGATAAGGTCTAGAAAAAAATATAACAAAAATGGTTACTTTGTAATATTATAAATGAATTTTTGATTAAAAATGGGGAATATATAGATATATTTAAAAAAAAATTCTAATAATAATTGAAGTTAAATTTTTGAAAAGGTTTGCTATAGTAAAATTTAATCTAAATTTGATAAACATGTACTGCACTAAATTGAAAACCTGGCTTAATAAATCTTAAATATTAATGCCTTTAATAATTATTAATTGACCACAAATTTGTATAATTTTACTTTTTTTTTACAGTTTAATTATTTTATTAAATATATATGCACACACTTAAATAATTAAAACAGGCAAGACTCTCCATACAGTAGTGCCACTCAGTACAAACCAGAGAAATCAATGGCCAGAAGACTTGTGCATAAAATTCCTACCTAGTGCCTACTCATCCAATATCCCCAGATTAGTTTCTGGCTGTGGCCTTCATCAGTGAGGAGCTTTGGATGCACTGAATTAAATGTAAATATAGTTTTTTTTTTTAAAAAAAAAAAGCCTTCTGGCATCCATTGATTACTCTGACTTGCACTGAGTGGCATTACTGTATGGAAAGTTTTGCCTGTTTTAATTACAGTTATGTGTGAGCATAAGAAATGATGATCATGTGATAAATTATACAACTTCACTATAAGATAAAAAGTTAAGTAAAACAGCACTTAAATAACTATTTCAGAATAATGCCTTTTTAATGGTTTCTCGTAGAAAGAGAAGGCATTACTCACCACATTTACCAATTACTGGTTGGCAGAATTTGAATGTTTTTTTTAATCTTTTAATGAAAATATCTAAATGTCTATTTATGAACAAATAATGTATGGATAGCTATTTTGATAATGGCCAGTTAGCTCTCTTTAATCTTCATCAGCAAGAGAAATGATATCATCATCATCATCATTTACAACCATTATTGATCCACAGCAGGATGAAGATCTTTGCAAGTTCAATCAATCTTCAATCTCTAGCCTCTTTTCTCCACATCACTTATTTCATCCATTCATCTCAATCTCTTGGAATCCAGTTTAAGATTTCAATTATCCACCTATTATCATCTCTTCTAGAAATATGCTATCACTGCATCATAAAATCCATTTAATTTTACAGTATTAAAAAAATATGTTCTCATATTTGTGGACAACTAGAATAGATATTTATTATACAGAATATGAAAAATGCAAATTATGGTAAGAAGATTGATCTAAAATTCTTCATCCAACGGTTAACTTGAATAATTCAAGAATGTGTGAAAAATCATAATTTAATGTCATTTCTTACAGGTAAACATTAAAAAGTCTTTCTCAAAAAATGAAAATAAAGATTGATAATAATGAGTTAGAAGTTAACAACAAAAAATATCCTGGTCAGATTATCACTACAGATGGAAACATAATGGGTGCAATTAGTCATAGAATTAAACTTGGTTGGAGGGTTTTTGGTAGAAATGACTTAAAAGGAAATATGTCTATGTATTTGAAAAAGAAAATTTTTAATAAAAGTGTTTTACCAGTTCTTAGTTATGAATCTGAGACTTGGATATTTAACAGAAAAGCAATACAGAGACTGTCTCAAAAAAGTATGGAAAGATGCATGTTAGGAATAACAAGGAGAGATCATCAACAAAATACATGGGTAAGAGAATAAACAGGTGTTGCTGTCATCATTAGAAGAATTAAGAGACTGAAATGAAATTGGGATGGATATATTTCTAGAAGAGATAATAGATGGACAATTGAAATCTTAAACTGAATCCCAAGAGAATGTAAAAGACCTAGAAAGAGACTGCATGTAAGATGGATAGATGAAATAAGGAAATGTGCTAAAGTAATGTGGAGAAGAGAGGCTAAAGATTGGAGATGGAGTGACTTTGGAAAAACCTTCATTCTGCAGTGGACTGATAATGGTTGAAAATAATAATAATGATGATGATATATATAATTATTGTCTTATGCCCTGCATGGCTTAGTGCAATGCAGGAATTTAAGATCTTTTGGAATGAAAAGTCCTGAGTTCTAGTATATCTAACTCCAATGAGTACCCAAGCAGTAAATCTATTTAATTATTATTTTATTGACTTTCTTATATTCTTTTATTCAATAAAATGAGATCTTGAATCCATTACCTTCAAAAATTAATAAAGTAATCTTGCAAACATTAAATCATATTATATTTATTCTTTTTGTCAGATTCAGTTATGGTGATTTGTCATCCAACTGATGAGGTAAATACAGGTTTTTGTCAACAGTCACATTCTTGAATAATTTTCATATGGACAGATCATGCAAATTGTATACAATATGCAATGAAGCCTTTTTGCATATTACTGATTTGCATCCATTTCCTGTATCATAAGAAAACTCTTATTCTAAATAAAAAATTAAGTCAAGTTTTAGCATCAATCTTTAATATTAAATAAAAGAAACATGAAGACAGCTTATCATTCCATAGAAACTTGTAAATCCTTATGCCCTTAGGAACATTTTGCCCATGAAAATCATAAATAGAGCAAAATTACTTGTGGAATTGGTTCCACATATGAATTGGAGATTCAGTATTGAATGTTACAAAATATATTATATAAATCCTAATCAACTCAATAAGAAATAGAATAATAATATAACCATACAAGATCTTGAATTTTTAAAAAAAAATATCTATAAAATTCAATAATGTTCTATTGCTAATATTTATAAATTTCAAATTTCAATCTAATAATAACAATAGATATTCATAAATTTAAACTTATTCTTGATTATCTTACTCTAGAAAAGCGTTAAACAATTCAAAACAAAGCAAAACTCTTTTCTGGCTTGTGGCCTTCATCAGTGAGGAGCCTTGGATCTGAGAGCACTGCACCTAGATCTTAGGATCTAATGCAACCCTCCAGCACCCACCTTTTAACTCTATTTAACTACAAAATTATGAGAATGGAATTGAAAACACAATTAATACTTTCAATCCAAGCTCAATAGCTTATATAGTCATATGGGTCTGAACTCAATTTAGCACCCATACATTTTGGTGCCTTTGGCTCTTTCAACCATAGCCACCACTATCCTATTAGGCAGGATTGGTGTTAAACAACTAAACATCACGTGATCACTATCTTATACTAGCACATAATTGTTATTAAACAATTCAAAACAAAGCAAAACTCTATATATAGTAGTGCCATCTTGTGCTAACAAGAGCAATCAAGGGATGCCATAAGGCTTGTGCATAAAATCCCTATCTAGTGCCTACTCATCCAATATCCCCAGACTAGTTTCTGGCTTGTGGCCTGCTCTCAGATCCAAGGCTCCTCGCTGATGAAGGCCACAAGCCAGAAACTATTCTGGGGATATTGGATGAGTAGGCACTAGATAGGGATTTTATGCACAAGCCTTCTGGCATCCATTGACTGCTCTTGTTAGCACAAGATGGCACTACTATATGTAGAGAGTTTTGCTTTGTTTTGAATTGTTTAATAACAATTATGTGCTAGTATAAGAAAGTGATCATGTGATGTTTAGAAAAGGTTCCAGAAATGGAGATATTTTCTGAGTTTCTAAAATATTTAGGACAAAAGCCAAAATATTGTTAGCAAATCTTTTTAGAAAGTATTATTTATACAGAAACATCTGAAAATCAATGCTATTATTAGTTGTTTTATACAAATTTTTTGTATGAAGAATCGTAGTATTTAGTTTAGGATGAAGGTGTTGTGAAAGATATAGCTGTCTTCTGATCTAAGTTTATGATTCACTTTGGAAAGGTGGTCTTTTTTTAAGTCTCTAAAATCTTTAAATGCAGGAAATCATTAATTTACTTGAGAAAATTCTTTTCATTTCAAATAATACTAAATGTTAATCATAGCAGATACAAAAATTTGACAGAATGATCTTTCATGATTTAAAATATTTGATGTCATCTTTCATAAGCAGAATAAAGGAAATTCATCAAAGCTAATGATAATGCTTTGATTTCATAGAAGAGATCCTATCTAGAAATAGTTTTTAAATATAAAAAGTTTGAAAATCTTATTCCTAACTCCCTCAAAACTAATTAACTCAATTTTTCATCTAAAGGGCAAGTAATATAATATTTTGCAATTATAGGTTAAAATATAAATTTGTATCTCATAATACTATTCACATATTTTCTACCAGATATCAACAAACAAATCACACCACAGAAAGATGTATAAAAAGTTATTAACTATTTAACATTAAGTCAAATCATGATCCACTTCTAAAATAATTAGTTTTAGAGTCCTGTGAAACAATTTTAAAAAAAGCATAGTGGGCAAAAGGGACTTTTGTGAGCATCCCACATAATTTTTTTTCAGATTCAATAGTAAAAACAGCTGCATTTAATCTTTTTAGCTGCTAGTCAGTAAATTCACCCCCCATAATTCTTGTTCTTATCTGCTTCAGTCAGGTCTATGAAAAACTTTGGCTGGAATTAAATTTACAACGTTTGTTAATAGTTAGCTATTTAATCAGAGAGGATTTGTATCCAGACTTTGAGCTCCCCTCTCATCCACTCCATCTTATACAAACGATACACATGACCTCCAATATATGTATGTGGTGCTGAACCAGCACTCATCAGTTGGTCTGGATCATCATCTCACACACATATATACAATCAGCGCTCGGTTTATATTAAGCTAGCAAATTTTCAAACTTTAATGGACAGTCTTCCAATAAAAAATTATGTTAAATATCATAATTATAAAATAAATTTAGACTTTTTAGGTTATATTGCTGAGCAGATAATTTATTAATTTTAAAAATGATCTTGATTTCGATCCTCGATTTTGGTTGTATGAATCGGAAAATATCTTTATGCTTCTCGTGAATTATATTAATGAAATAAGGACTTAATTGTCAATTTATAGATTATTATTGCTCTCCACTCTTTTAACATAATTTATCCTAACAATTTCATTTTACATTTTAATGAACTCTTGATAATGATGAAATATTTGCATTCCATTGATTGAACAGCTGTATATCCCTGCGTAGCGGTGATAAAAGTGTCAGATTTTGGAGCATAAAGTCCTCGGATAAACCGCAGTTTTGGCATTTCCGGCGTTCGATTATTTTTTTATTTTATTTTAACAGCTATATAAAGTAAATTAAAGGTTATTTTATATATAGACATTTAATAAATTTAAATACGGTTGCAAACTCTTCATATAGTGATATATTTAAATACTTAGTGAATATGAGCTTTAAAAAAAAAAAAAACCAATAAGACGTTCACTTGGATTTTCGTAAACAAAAAAAGAAAAAAGAGAGATTAGTCATAGTTTTTAATTACAAATTATTAATTTTTAATACAATTTTATTTAGCGGATATTTTACTTTCAAAATTAAAGGTGGATTTAAAAATATATTATCCTAACAATGGGAATAAACCTTAAACTTTCGGAATTTTATCAAACATATACAGGAAATAAAATTTGTCATTTCAGTCAGTTAAATAATGTGGGTTTTGGAAGGCCAACCCAAATGATTTTGATAGGAAATTTTTAATCATCGAAGCAGAGACACGTGATTGTCTTAAAAAGAGAAATTACAATTTAGTTAACGTGATTTTACGGAGGACAGCTTCTTTGGAGTGGGAGCTCTCATCTATTAAAATGGAGTCATTTTCTAAATAAATTGCAGATCGGAGATTTTGTTTTGAAAGCTCATTATCGTAAAATGAAAAATAAATTATATGTTTTCTTTTTATGTATTCTATTAGCTGTTCCTCTCGCTGCTTTACCTAAACTTAAAACAACTCAGAATATAAAGGAGAAAGATCTAAATGATATCTTGATTATTGAATTAGCTAAAGATGCTACGGATAAAATATATAAACAACGGGCGGCAGACGGATTGTTGAATGCGTGCATAAAAAATTTCGAAATGATTCGAATCCTTCGTGGACAAACAGTGGTATGTAAATTTATCATACTGACATTAGTATTTAAGAGTTGTATTCCATTAAAATTTAGTGCAATGGTAAGACAGTCTTCGACTAGCTTAAATATTAAATGTAATTTGTGAAAAAATCGAAACATTTTAATTTGTGCATTTCGTTTTTAATATTGATCACCTGTATACGCTCATACATTTACTTTTATACTATCTGAATTCTTTTATTCCTTCCGCTATAATCGCTTACTTTCTTTAAATATCAAATATTTTATTCTTAGAAATGGTAATTGTATAGATTTTTTTTAGCTAGTTATTTTGATTTTTAAAATTCTGACCTAGCTTCTGTATGATATATATTAAAATGCTTGATGTAGTTAACATAGCGTGGGACTGAATCGCATCGACTTTTAAAGTTAGCTTATATTTTTAGGCGTAATTTTTTTCTTGCGTATTTTTTAAGTTGTTTCATTGCAATGTATAAACAGAATCGTAGTAAATACTATTTTCTCATTTTAGAAAATGTAGATGATGTATAGTACTAGAGAGTAATATGTATTTGTGTACTAATAATATGCTGGGGGTAAATAAATGAAGATAGTTCAAATATTTGATGATTTCATTGTTGAATCTCTTTGCTGCTTAAAATTTTAATACATGAAAATTCTGACAACAGATTTCTGTTAAAAAAAACCAACGTTACTGTATATAAATATTTTTTTCTGTAGTGTAATTTTCATCATATCACGTAAGATGGGGATTGGTTTCTATCCATTTTTAACACCTTGTGAAGAAATGTAATCTTAAACATATGACCAAAAACATGAGAAAATGATCTGATTCCCAATATGCACATTTCTTGCAGAACCAGCACTCGTCAGTTGACCCAGACCACAATCTCTTAATCATTATTCAGTACATATATAGATAGCAAATTACTAGTTTAATTAATAAGTACCAAATGTACTGCGCGCATAACTTTGACATAAATCACTTAATGAAAGTATATTAATAATTTTTATTAGTCATATATTAAACTAGAGATTATCCAATAATATAATATTTCTGTAGTATAATTTTCACTAAACCATTTTCACACAAGATAGGGACTGATTTCTATCTGCTTTTAACATATTATAGAGGGATATAATTATTGTATATTTTTATATATATAAAGTGTAAAAATGTATTGATATTTTTTTTTACATATATATAAAAAGGCATAGATAACACACTTTCATTATGTTCATCATTATTCAGAACACACAGATTTAAATATTTTAATCCATTAATTGATCCAAGATGAATGTTGTCAGTAATGGTGTTATGAGCATCAGTAATGTGCTGACGCAAATGTTCTCTCTAAATTTCTGCATATTCATAAAACTGAATCCACAGTTAAGATCATTTTCATACAGCCTATATACAACTAAAGACAGTTGTGAATTGGAAGTAATAGAATGGATATTATATTTTAAATAATCACTGGAGAATTGAAAACAACAACAACAAAAAAAAACGGCAACAAAGAATAAGGGTAGCAGTAGCCATACAAAATATATATATAGTACGTTCCATAAGGTCAATATCATAGGAAAAATAAAGAAAATTCAAAATATGTATTTAGTTTACAGGACTTTCACAATATGTTCAACCAGAGCTGGCCAAAGAGTTTTTTGTGCCCTAAACAGATTTTAATCTTCCCACAATTTTATCAGTAAATCTTCTCCTTTTACTATTCTATGTATCGAATAACTTGTTGCAGCAACTCTAAATATATACATATGTTTAATTAAAAGAATTGATGTTTCTCTTTAATTAAAGATGGTTGATATGGCCCCCAATTTTTGTGCCCTAAATGACTGCCTAGTGTGTCTATAGCTCAAGCCAGCTCTCTGGTCATTATTATTCAGAGTACAGAAATTTAAATATTTTAATTAAGCAATCATTTGTTGATCTTCACATGATCACCATTTCTTATTCGTACCCAAGCATGGAGAAAATTGTTACTATTATAATTTATCATGTATGGATTTTATTTCTTAAAACTTTACAACAAGCCTGTTGATTTAAATATTGTAGTATTGCTTCATGAGCAGAATGCAGTCTTATTTTTTGGTCAATTATTCTTAAATTTCTAACAATTCTGTTTTTCCTTCTATCTTACATAATGCTTTTATTAAATTGTATGATAGATTGGATTGTTTTGAGACCTTTTTCATAACTTTTAGGAATTCCAACAATTTTATAAGAACATTGTGAGAAGTGAATTTTTTAGAGTTTTTGAATATGTTGTAAGCAATGAAAAATATTGAACATCATGAATTGAATAAGTCTTCCTTGTTAAAGTAACCTATGTCCTGTAAAAAGACTGCACAGTCTCTTTAAAGCCAGATGTTTTGCTGTATATTCTGTACTAATATATTATGCATACATACGAGATATAAACAGAAATATTGTTTATGGTTAACTTTAATAAAAAAAAGTGGTATTAGAAAAGTATGATCTAATTAGTTAAATAAATTATTCACTTTCCATCTAGCGTAAACATATATCAAACAAACAATATATACTCTATTGATCAGCCTCAGGAAGATTTATATATATTATATATAATCCATTCTCAAATGAATATGGCCAAGCTAAAGTACTACAGCTTAGTAATAACAATTGATCATTCTTTGCTATCATCTTAGCATAATTTATTCTAGCATTTCAATATTTAGAGCCATATCTGACTTTTATGAGCCTCTTTATTAAGATATATGTATTAATATATAATCACATACAAACTATAGGGGACATTATTTTGATATATTTTATATATAGTCTATACATTAAAAGCCTAAGCTAAACTAGTCAATAAAATAATCAAAATTACAAATTCACAACTCAATCACAGTATCCAAAAAAATATAAACTTTAAAACACAACCAATGGTTTCACTTTAACAACCCAGACTTCTCAACTACAAAATAACAACATATTTAAGCTAATCATTACCCACAATTCCACTTACATCCTTAATATTAAAAATACTTTTAAATAAGTAAAATGCTTCAGAATCATAAATTTTTAATAATAAATATTCTTTAATTCTTTTTTTTATTTAATTTCTCTCAAAGATCTTTTATAATAAAAATTTGTTAATTAAAAAAAAAACATAATTTTTATTTGACAAGAGTTTAGATCCATACATCCACACATTAATTATGTAACTAGCTTTTTTTTTCCATAACTAGCTTAATTATTTATTCAATTTCCTAAATATTTAAATGCATTTATCCACTTGTATCATATTTTTAAATATATTTAGTTGTTACATTCACTAGTTATAGCCATTCCATACCATATTTGTATATTAACCACTTCCAGACTTTGGATCTCTCTATTTTAGGGCATTATAATATCATTAGCAAAAGAATCCATTAATTACTTATGATTATATTTAAAAAATGAGAAATTAGTAAAAAAGTTAGTTGGAGGCATAAGTAGAGTTGCATTTTTTATTAACTCATATGGCTTTTATTTTTTTTGGAAACTAATTCAACCATATATAGAACTTTCTTCTATATACAGATTCCATACCAACCAATTTTTGTTTTACTGTATTTTTGCTTTAATATCCTAGAAAGGTCAGTTTTATAAAGAGTATTTGAGTGTTGGCTACTCTGATAAATTTGTTAAAAGTATTTTATTTAATAATAATATTTGTAAGGATGTAAAGGATAAAGAAAAATATCATTTTATTTTTTTTCCATTTAAATTGTCTTCTTATAAAATGTATGTAAGAATAGCAATTTGTTTGGAAATAAGAATATTGCTTGGAAAAGGGATATTACTTTGAATAATTTAATACAAAGGAAATTTTTGATAGAACTATTGTTGGTGTAGTGTATTTTATCCCTTGTTTTTGTAAGAAGGTTTACATAAGTCAGAGTAGTTTGAGTTTAAATGAAAGAATAAAGGTTTATAAAAATAAGGTTAGAAATAAACATCTTAGTTCTGTTTTGTATGTCCATGAAAAAGATACAGGTCATTCTATTAATTTTCATGAAGCTAAGGTTTTCTGTGAGAGAAATGAAATAAAAAGAATTAAAGAATCTTTATTATGGAAAATTTATTATTCTGTAACAATTAACTTATTTAAGAATTCTTTTAATATTAAGGGCTGATGGGAAGTAAATGGATTTGTGGGTAATGTCTAATATATATATGGTGTAGTTTTTGTAGTTCTTTACATTTGAGAAGTCTGCTTGTAGCAGTGAAACCTTTGGTTGTGTTTTAATTTAGTTTTTTTCTTGGCTAGTTTGGTTGAATTTTGGATTTGGGGTAATTTTAATTAATTATCATACTATATTTTAATCTTATAAATATATTTTTCTTATTTATAATGTGTTTATTTTTCTTTTTGTATCTCTTACTAGTACATTTTAAAGCCCATCCATAGCATCTCATATTTTATTAGTTTTTTTAAATTCTATAATTCTTTTTTTCAGATAATCCAATTTATTATAAATTTATGATTGCACTCTTTTGCTGCCTGCAATATTTATCTTCTTGAGGTATAACTTGTGGAAATTTTTTTTCTGTTTTTACAATTGTCAGAAAAGTTGATAAATTTTTGGATCCTGACATCTACTTGTTTAATATATAAATTTCATACATAATTTTTTCACCATAGTTACATTTTTTACTAACTTCTGTTCATTTTGTTTTGTCAGTAGCTATTATTATAAAGTTACTTTCTTTTCCAGTGAAGTTGTTTAATCCTTCTACAAACTAAATTAAATCTAACTCAACTTTCGGTCTTATTATAGCTTTATTACAAACAATTGCATAAAGTTTTTTTACTACATGTTTTTTTTCTCAGTGATGAGATGTTTATTCATCAAGAAAAAAACAGATACAGTGAAACAAATGAAATTTCAGGAACAAAATGGTAAGAGGGGAGGATACATGTAAAAGGGAATGGGAAGTGGAGAGGGGAATTGGTGTATAGTTCAGGCTGGCTAGAAGAGCATGTCTTTGTGATTGAGTCCTATGGCAGAGGCTGAGAGGATGGGAGTTGGAGGATTGCCCAAGTGTCTGAGAAGTTTTTTTACTACATGTTTGTCATTTTATATGTACATATACATGTATATATATTATTCGAGATTATGACATCACTGTATAATAAATATTTTTAAAAAATATTCTCTAACCTAGCATATGACAATAATTAATAAGAGTAGATCAGCTATCTATTCTTATACCCCATTTATTAATATAGAAGTTCGTCTATGCTAGATTAAATTGTATTTTAAATATTTATTGTATAATGATATGAATCTTAATCTTGAATATTATATATATTAAAACATTGGAGGTATTCTATTACACACACACATAGTAACAGTATAAATTAATTACAATTAGAATCATTGGTATTACAAAAGATGTATTGTTACCAAATTATTAAAGACAGCTTAGTTAAGGCTTTACTTCATCAGCGTTTGAAATCAATTAATATATATATATGTGCTCTGGCACAGATAATGAAGCTATTAAACGTAAGTAAAATTTATCAAAAATTACCGCCAAGTGCTCTTGGGACAGTTTATAGTCCCATATTCATGGTGACTTAATCAAATACGAGTCGCCATGAATATGGGACTATAAACTGTCCTGAAAGCGCTTGGTGGTAATTTTTGATAATTTTACTTATGTTTAATAGCTTCATTATCTGTGTGCAGAGCACATATATATATATTAAAGACAACTTAATAAAATAAATTTATTTGTAAATTTTATAAGTTGACATATGTGTGCACTCACACATATTACAATTATTTACATGTGAACATATAGTTATATCGATTTTTTTTAACAAAAGTGATTTATAGATTTAATTAATCCATTAAACATTAAATGTATTAAAAAAATTTAAAATATCAAAATTATAACCCATGTGATGAAGAGGAAGAAAGAGAAAATAGTTTAATTTATTTAAGTTTTTATATGCACATTAATTTTTTTAAAAAAGATGTACTGAATTTTATGATCTTTCAGATTTGCCTTCTGAAAGAGATTTAATAAAATAAGTTGCCTTTTTGTTGTGGTAAATTTGAGGGTAAATCGAAATATTTTATTAAAAAGTATAAGGCATTAAATTCAAATAAGCTAGAGAAAGAATTTCAAAGTTCAGTCAGTTTTTTTTTCTCTTTCTAATCACCATAATTAAAAAACTATTTTATAATTATTTGTAAAACAATCATCTGAATATAATAATAAAAACGTTTTGTATAATTAATTAAATCTGGTATTCAAAATTGGGATAAAAGGTGTTTTGTAAAACATTCCAGTATAAAATTGTGGCAGAGTTAATTACTTTGTTCAGTGAGATAAGCATAATTAGCAAGGTAACAAAAATAAATATCATTAAAGATTTAGAATGTTGGAGTATGATGTCCTTGGTAGGAGGAAAAAAATGTAAATAGGTCTGAAAACAAGACCAATTTTTAATATTAAATTTCAGAAAAAACAGCGGTGCAGACCGATTGCAGGAAGGGAGAAAATGCTGATACAGAAGTAGAATAGTTGTTACCAGCAAGAACACAGGAAAGACAAAGGACTGTAAGACCAATCAAAAAATCAAGTCTGATAGCTGTTGTAACGTTTGTAATAGGAAAGGAAAACCACTAGTTAAAATATTTTCCTATAGATTGCATTGAATAATAATTTCAAATGGCTTTACATTGCTGTTTAAAAAATATATTTTTCAATACTACATCTAACTCAGAAATGATAGTAGTTGCTGTCAGAAGAATTTGCCACTTGTGGTTAAAGATATACCAGTCAAAGATCCAGAACTATTAAGTTTTATAATGAATATTGATTGTGCATAGTATACAACTTTAGCCTGTTTACAAGACAACCATATCATAAGAAGATTCCGCCGTAAGAGTCTATCATGTATTAACCTATAGTGAGACCCATTTCCATTTACCATCATGGATGCCTAAGAAGATTAATTAAAATAGAGACTGAATTTATAAAAACTATTACCAAAGATGTGTGTGAAAGTAAAACATAAGCTTATGATATCAATAAAATAGTAAAAACATTTTATTATAGGGGTAAGATTTTTCTTTTATATTGAAATATAAGACCTTAAAATTAATATTAGTAAGGATTTCTGTATATTCTAATTATCTTTAAATTTAATATTTATGAATTTTGATGTTTTTTTATTTTATGGTAGTTGTGTTATTTTATTATCAAATTTATTTATTTTGCTGTTTGAACTCATTTCAACATAAAACATTAATATACCACTAAATATGAGAAGTAATGGAGATATGCTGAGATAATGAATGTACATCAAATGATGATCAGAGATAATAATTCCATACAAAAGTGTTTTTTTCTATAAAGTGACATCTAAGATTAATTTAAAGTGGATTTTAAAAAAATTTAAAAAATGGTTTTGGAATAATTATGCTGAATTTGTCCAAGTGTTATTGTGACCATCACCACTAGTGTTTTGTTATACTTAATATAAACCATTACAATTTTGATGTTGCAATCATTGTGTATATATTGTTATACTTGGCACAACATATGGTTTGAATAGTCAAGCCATTGGTGGCCTAGTGGTTAGCATAGCTGCCTTCCAAGCAGCTGGCTCGGGTTCACTTCCCAGTCAACACATTTGATATATGAAAAAAAACCAAAACATATGGCTTGAATATTCCCTCACTACTGTTCAACTCCACATATGGTATCAAATGTTAGAGCATCAATAAATTAAGAACATAATAAGAGATAAAGTTAATTGTGGCATGCAGTATGTGTGTCCAAATTGACTTACAATATTTGGAATGGGAGATCGGCAAGAGTAGAATATGTATACTAACATTTTAATACAGGCATAGGTCGAGTCCATGTAGGTAGGAGAAAATTGATTAAAAAATTAAATAAAAAATAATACATGCAGATCTATCACATTACACTGGAGAGATGAAAAAGATTAAGATTGGTGTGCTTATCTTCTACTTTACAATTCAAAAACTTTCAAATATTTTCTCTGAACTTTTATAATATTGATGTTATCAACCTCATTGTGAAATAGTATATTCAAGTTTTATTTTTTATTAAAATCTTTATATTTCAACAAATTATTTTTAAGCTTTATTTTTATATATGTATATGTAATACAGAGAGCGTACCAATAGCTTAAACAAGCTCTTAATTGATAAGTGTGGTAATAGAAAATATTTAAAATATCTATCCGAAATATTATCTCCAGACCAATTGGTTTCGAGCTTATGGCTCACCTCAGTGAGGAGCTAGAATATTCAGAGTTTCTACTTAAATATTACATATAAAATAAGTGCTGGGTTTTGAGTTGATATTTTATATCTAGTGTCTGAATATTCTAGCTCCTCACTGAGGTGAGCCATAAACTCGAAACCAGTTGGTCTGGGGATAAGAGTATTTCGGATAGAGATTTTAAATATTTTCTATTACCAAACTTATCAATTAAGAGCTTGTTTGAGCTATTGGTATGCTCTCTGTATTAAATTTTTGTAAACACAAGCTTATAAAAGCAATGTCACATTATTATATGACTTGCTTTATTGATAATATGTATATGTCAAAGTTACTTTATCTCCAATATGTTTATTTCAACTAATGCAAAAAAGCTAAACATCATTTCATTTGACTGATGGTTTAAACAATGTTGAAGTAATAAGACTGAATTCAGTTCTATAAGATATTCTGACATCAATATACTCTAGATTATAGTGAAGGTGAAACTGAATATAAAAAGGATATTTATTAAGTTTCCTTATCCCTTGTAGTATGAAAAAATTTAGTTTTTAAGCTAATGTTATATACACGTGTGTGTGCATGTATATTAAAAAGTTTTTGAATATTAAATTTATTGCTATAATTATCTTTTACTTTTTAGGAAAACAGCAAAAAGAAGTACATTTTGAATATTAAGATAATTCCCTTAGGAGAGTATTGTTCTAGCAAAGTGGTAAGTTTAATTTCAAATAAATAATTCTTAATAAAATATCATATGATTCCATTTTAAAATATTTAAACAATAAATGCCAATCATGCTTATCTAACTTACACCACAATTTTATCCATCAAGTTGACATATTCGTCAAGAGTTGGTGGTCGAGTGGTTAGCACAGCTGCCTTACAAGC
This sequence comes from Epiperipatus broadwayi, assembly GCA_028023455.1. Taxonomy (NCBI): domain Eukaryota; kingdom Metazoa; phylum Onychophora; class Udeonychophora; order Euonychophora; family Peripatidae; genus Epiperipatus; species Epiperipatus broadwayi. The sequence continues at coordinate 6,449,784 of JAQFVV010000010.1, forward strand.
AGTTGTCCCGGGATTCGCTTCCCTGCCGACCTTTGACACATAAAAAAATAAAGTTGATATATTTTGTTGAGAGGCAATACCATCAATAATATACATAAAACTTGGCAGGAATTGAAAAATAAAAATATAAAAAGTTAAAATAATGCTTGAAAAATATTGTACTAGTAAAATAGATAAATACTATTTCATTCAGCACATTATTTATTTTAAAGTTATTACACTCATATTTATATTACTTTAAATTTTCTTCCAAAATGTAAGCTTGTGGTTAAGACCTGTAGAGGTTCCTATTATTGCATTTTTACGTGTATATTCTTGAGGTTACAGCCTTAGTAAATATTATTTAATGTAAAATAGAATATTTATTCCAGGAGAAGTATTTATAGATTTATGTTTATTGTCACTTTTTGTTCTTCATATATACATGACATGTGGCTACCTACTATATTTTTACCTTGGACTTGATCTTAGGAAGAAATTTCTAAACTAGGGCTCAGAAATAAAAGATCTTATTATCAGAATAAGGAAAATATAGGCATTTAGCATTTATTTTGATTCACATTATTGCAAATTGTTACGACTATAATGAAGCAAATGAAATAAAGGATATACGTTAGTGTTTTTAATTTTTAAGAAAAGCATAGTAGAGTTTAGGAGTATAGTTATGATAAAGAAACTACAGCTGTATCTGTATTATCTCAGAGCTGATTTAATCTAAAATGTATCATTATTGACAAAGTAATGATGAAATAGTTTGTTATTTTATGAGGATGTTAAAATTTTTTAGGGAAATAATAGAGAGTAGCAATGGATAGTAATGTATAATAGCTAGTAGGTTTGTAAAGTGATATAAAAACCAAGTGTAGAATATAATATGAATGAAGAAATAAAGACCAATAAATTAATGAGGACTGGGATATAGTATAAAAAAATAATCCTGTTGTCAATTTTGCTCAAAATATATGATAAATTGAGGGGAAAATTTGGGATCATAAATAATGTTAATTACTAATGTTTACAGATTTCTCCACTAAAACAACATATAAAATACACACAATTTAAACATTTTGTGCATCTTATAATAATCATCTTATTCTGTTATAATTAATCTTCAATACAAGATGCTATGATAATCTTTGAGAAAAGTAGTTAAAAAACAATACAAGTTTCAATTGATAAAACTATTTGCTAATTCGTGACAATCTTTTTACCAAAAAATTTTAAGAGTTATGAAACCTGCTTTCAAAATGAGTGCTAAACATATGTCATTAAGCATAAAATTCATCTTGCATGAAAATAGTATTCAGTGTTAATTTGTCAAGTATTATTTTTATTAAAAATTTTCAAGGAATATTAATATTAAAAATAAATTGTATAGTCAACTGCTTGGCATAAATCAAGCACTAAAGTGATGGATTGAACTTGACAATTCCATTCAATTGATGAAACTGAGATTTTTTTTTAAATTAGCTCAATTGAAATTGATACAAAAATCTCTAGATCTCATATCCATTACTATCATCCTTAAGTCAAATGCTTAGCATAATGTAGGGATGAGAGCAAATTATTCAAAAGCTAAAAGTTTGTTTCATTAGACAATTTACTGCTGAGAAAACTATTTTTAAAATCTATTTAGCAAAATAAACAAAATTATATCATATTAGTATTTGAATATTGATCTCTGACGTAATTAACTATATATATATACTTTAAAAGTGAAACAGTAAATAGAGTAAAAAACAATGAGGATTGCCAATTCCTCAACAAGCTTTGTGTTAAATGCTTAGCCAGAGAAAGCATTTAAAATATCTCTGTCAGGAACCCCTTCCCAAACCCCTGACCATGGTTTCGTGCTTTGGCACTCCTCAGAGAGGTGTCAGGGTAGGTTCAGACACTAGATCTAAAAATACCAACCCAAAGCCAGCATTTAACTAAAAGTTATCTATTGAGTGGAAAATCTAATTTTCAGACACCACGTCTTCAAACTCAGCTATCCAACTCAAATAGCTATCTAGTGTCTGAATCTACTCTGACACCTCTGAGGAGTGCCAAAGCATGAAACCATGGTCAGAGGTTTGGGGAGGGGTTCCTGACAGAGATATTTTAAATGCTTTCTCTGGCTAAGCATTTAACACAAAGCTTGTTGAGGAATTGGCAATCCTCATTGTTTATAACTTACAAGCTTAAGAGAATAGGGTCATGTGACCTATGACTCTTATTTTGACTATTTACAGTAAATAGAGTATTTTTAAAAAACATAAACTATGTTCAAAATTTGAATTCAAAAAGACTGGAAAAGCAAGTTGTTTTTCTTTTTATTGAATTTGCAAAGTATTTCCTAGTTTAGCATCTTAAAGTATGTTTAGATATCTAGTCAATAATATTTGATGAGACTTGGCATGAATCGTTTGAAGCAGCGGAAGGGTGGCAGGTTCTGGAACTCAAGGTCCACGAATCACAACCCAGCGATTACTTCTGCTGCTCAAACTTTTTATGAACTCGAGCCAAAAACCATTCCATTATTATTATCAGTTATTGCCTTAAGGTCTGTTATTAAAAAAAATTTTTTTTTCTTTATTTTCAGTTAATGGATCCAGAACTATGCAAAGTGACAGTTGTTAGAGATTATTATGGCTTGCAAGATTTAGAATCATTTAATTGTTTTGCTGTTAAAGATTAATATAAGAAAGAAAAAAAACCCCACCGAGTTCTTCCTTATAAAAATATGGCACATTTTTATTTCTTATATCAGAATTTTAATTATTTTATTTCTCAGGTTTATCCCACTCCCTGTAAAATTTTATATAAAATATAATAATTCTTTCCTAATATATTTGTTAAATTAAATATTTTTATGGAGTAATTATGATTTAATCAAAGGAATAAGAGATTATGTCTATGTAATTACTAGAGAAATATATTAGCAGTGGTATTTCTAGATAACTATCCATTGCTATTATTAGCTTTTTAATAGAACACAATCACTTTATTGTGAACTATCGTAGTAATTGGTAATTACCCAGCAACACTACGGTTACTACATTTCTCTAGTAATTACATGGAAATAACCCCACTTATTCCTTTACTTACATCGTATATATAAAATCCCACCACAATCATCTATTATTTTTTATGTAGATATTAATTACTATATTAAAATATGCAATCATTTTTAATCTCTAGGATGGACTACAATAGTAAAAACACTGCATTTTCATATTGATTTTATAACAGTAATCAAAATTACTTATAAAAAGTTATGTCTGTATGTAATTTGCATTAAAAATAAGGAGTTTAACAAAGTTGTAGCTCCATTTTATACTTATTTTGAAGCTGAGTTATCACTAATGTATTTATTAAATATTTATTTAATGCTTTATATTTTTGTATGCTACAATGAGCAATAAAATATTTTGAAATTATTTATTGTTGTTAAAAATTTGGGGAGTGGGTAATAATTGGTGTACATTAGTGAATGTTATCATGTGAAACAGATGATCATTGATATGTTGTATTTATTGGTAGTAGAAATGAAGATTACAAGTCGAGCGTTGGTAGACGAGAGGTCAGCGCAGCTAGCTGCCTTGCAAGCAGTTGCTTGAGACAATTGTTACGGGTTCGCTTCCCAGTCGATGCTTTGACATATGGGAGAAAAAAAATGAAGACTACAAAATAAACTAAGAAAAAATCATTAATGTTGACTACAAATAATCCATATCAGGCAAATGACTTCAATATTTACTGAAGATCTATTGTAAGATTTTCTTTTCCGTAAAAATTGGTCTATTTTTTCCACATTTCCTTATTTAGTATCTCTTAATATTCAGTCAAAAATTAGTCTATTTGTTATACACTCTTTTTTTTTTTATATTTGCCCAGAAACTCTTCATTAAAATTTTGTAATCTTTATGATAGAAAACTAGCTGGTACTATTTGGGGTTGTGATGCAAATATTTTAAGAACAATTTTCTTAGCACTGGCATATTCGGTTGATGAATACTGCGTCCTTATTTGAAGAAAAACAGTTCCAACACCAAATTTCTGGATACTTAATTAAATATTACAATGAGAAATATTACTGGTACAAATTTCTACCCTTCTGCAGTGGCTTCCTATTCTTTCATATATTCCTCACCAGATATCAGAAATTGCTACATGAAAATGTATAAAAAGCTATTAAGTAGAACAAATTTGTCAATATTTCAAGATATATTTTTACCAACTAAGATTTGTCTAACTTAATATCCCCTTTTTGGATATTCAAACAAGAATCTACAATCAAAGAATTATAGAGTAAAAAATAGAATTCCAAACAAATTTCTTTTTCCAGATCCACAAAACCAGCTCGATTTGATCTTCCTAAATGCTACTAGAGATTAGTCAATAGATTCAGGACATGATTGGTGTGTTTATCTGCATCATAAATAAAATTTATTATCCATTAATTAAGCTATGTAAATTTGGGCAGTAATTTATGGTCAGTGTGCTCATCTACATTATAAATGAAATTTATCACTCACTAATCTATGTAAATGTGGACAAACATAAATTATGAATCATATAGTTATTGGTGAATCTATTTCTTGATTGGAATCTTTGCAGATTCTTTTATATTTGTTAATAGTTAAACTGTCATAAAATCTATATACCAAATTCAAAGTCTTTATAATAATATTAATGATAAAGTTTGCACTTAGAATCCATAGATTTTTATCTCTCATTGTTATTTTCAACATACTTTTTTCCAAATGAAAATTAAATTAGCAATATTCGCTCTCACCAACAATTCTGCCTAATAGGATAGTGGTGGCTATGGTTATTAAAGAACCAAAGACACCAAAATGTATGGGTACTGAACTGAGTTCAGATCTATATTACTATATAAGCTAATGACCTTGGATTGAAAATATAGTGTTTTCAATTTAAGACTCATCATAGTTTTCTAGTTAAGTAGAGCTAAAAGGTGGCTGCTGGAGGGTTGCATTAGATCCTAAGATCTAGGTGCAGTGCTCTCAGATCCAAGGCTCTTCACTGATGAAGGCCACAAGCCAGAAACTAGTCTGGGGATATTGGACGAATAGGCAGTAGATGGGGATTTTATGCACAAGCCTTCTGGCATCCATTGATTACTTTAGCTTGCACTGAATGGCACTACTGTATGGAGAGTTTTGCCTGTTTTATTAAACGTGTTGTTAATTTCTTATGAAATCAAGTAATATTCAGGAATCAAAATATTATATTACACCAGTTCTAATTCATTTTTACAGAGAAAATTATTTTCTTCTCACCCCCTCCCATTTCCCCCTGCCAAATATCATTATAGAAACTTTTAGCTCCCTGGAAAGCTATTCTTATCCAACTAAGTCAATTGCTTAGAACAGAAAAAAAAAATCTTAAAACTTTTATTGACTTCATATGGAAGAGATCTATATTTTTTACACCAATAATAAAGTATAACCGAATATTGAAGACAATTTTAAAAAAATTAAAAACCTACCAAACGATAATTTGGCACTCCTTTTAATGCAGATAAAATTTCCATCATCACCATATATTATTTGGCATGGATCAGATTTACTAAAGTTAATATTTTTTATTTAATTTTGAATAATTTAATATACATTTTGAAGTTTTTAAAAAAAAGATAAGCACAGTAGAGTAAGTAAATTAATATGCTGACTGATGTATGTTTTTTTTTTTTTTATTAGTCTATCTTATTGGGACTTCAAGAGAAAATTGTTCAAAAATCCTTTTTGAATGATTTATTATTATTAACATTAAAATCAAATGTAAGAGCAAAAAAAAAAGCAGAAATGAACTTTAAACACTAACTTTTTAAAATATTTTTATACTACGGTATTTCTGAAAATGTTAACAAAAAGTAAATGTTGGTGGCCGAGTGGTCAGCACAGCGGTCTTACAAGCAGTTGTTTGGGGTTCGCTTCCATGCCGATGCTTTGACACATGAAAAAAAAAAAAAAAAGCTAGTAAAGACTATGCAAGAAAGTTTAAAAAAATAAAATAAACTTTATTTTCTATATATTATTAAAAAGAGGGCATGAATACTATCACAAGAAAGTAACAATAAAAAAAAAAACAATCACTAAATGTACAGATATAAAAATAAAATTTTAACATAAGCAGAACATATCCAATGTACATATTAAATTAATAGAAATTATTATTATTCAATATTTACGTTTAACATAGTTTAAGTTTTTAGCTGCCTATGATAAATTCATTAATACATAAAAGTTGAAGAACCTTAGGAAAAAAATCACCAATGTTTAAATTGTTATCAAAATAAAGAATAACAAAATCAGTTCTAATAAATGATTTCAATTTTTTTCTTATGTTCACTCAATAAAATTCTTATTTTGCAGCTTGGCATTTAATAATGTTGATTCACCATCAATATTAATTATTTGCAAAAAAAGGAGGTTCTGCATATCAATTAATAATCTTCAAATTCTTCTCATAATTATTCCCTTCTTTTAGATCATCAATCAACTTCTTTCTCTTATTATCCACACAATCTTTCAACATATCTTTTATAATTTCTCTATCTCTAAAAATATGCATCCAGTTCCTTTCTTCTTTCACTTCATAATTTCATTAATAAATAATATCTCAAAACTCTCTTCAATATTGCAAATGCTATCTTTATATTTTTTGCTAAATCCAAACATAATCTTCTCTTGTTTCTTAATGTTCAAATTTCATACAGTCCAAACATAATGTTTAACAAATCTTAATTTTAATGGTTGATAAAATAAAATAAAAAAACCCTTTTATTAAAAGTCTGTGTAGGTAATGCAGTCTTTATTCTTATATCTTTCCTAAATCTTTTCATCATCAAATAACTAATCTAAATATTCAAAAGTAGTAATTTAAGATTGTTGGATAAATATTTCTTATGGTTTACAAAAAAAAAAAAAACTTTCCTAAAATTTACAAGTTGAATGGATCAGTATAAAATAAAATACACCAAAGTGATGTTGAAATATCTTTGTGCAGATTTGGGAATTAAAATAAAGGCCATGGAAAATTGTAAGCACCATATTAATATGACTAGGAAACAATAAAATGTTCACTGACAGGCATGCTAATGATGGCTGTGATAATTGGTATGGAATTGCCTTGATGTAGAACAAAAACCTAAAAAATAAAAAAAAAGATTTTAGTTAAATTTTTTCTTAAATATATTAAAAGTATCAATAATGTTTCTAGATAAACAAATCCACTAATTTCAACGGATTATCAGTTTTCTTCAGTAAGAATTGACAAATATAGTCAAGCGTTGGTGGCCTAGCGGTTAGCATAGCTGTCTTCCAAGTAGCTGGCCTGGGTTCGCTTCCCGGTCAACGCGTTTGACACATGAAAAAAGAATTAACAAATATATTTAATAACATATTTATACGTTTTATTTCTAAAACTACATATCTTTGTGTGTGTGTATATAAATATAAACATTTAAAATTTTGGCTGTGAAGAAGACTACTAATACATCAAAATTTGAGAAGAAAGATTAAAAATAAGCAGTAAAAAAATAATGTATATGGTTGGTGAATTTATTGAAACAATAATAATTATCCTATAAAACAAGTGTTTTAGTTTATAAACTATGCTATAGACAATATTTAATAAATTAAGCTGTGTATATTTATTCAAAAATAAAATACCCCCAGAAAAAATAAATCACAAGCTGGTTTTTACATAATACTAATTCTATGATTAAACATAGGATTGCATTTTTTTTTTTCAGTTATTGGAAATAAAAAAATAACAAAGAAATAGCAAATTAAACTTATAAAATTAATATTATTATAAAAAAACAAATTTGTTGTTAGCTGTCTAACTTTCATAATTTTTTTTACAAGAAAAATATCGGATTTTTTGGACTTTCTGTTTTTGATAAATTTCAATCTCTAATACAATGGTCTTTTGACACAGGTAAACCTCCTCAAGAATAAAAGTTATTTTCACTCTTATTAAGAGCCATCTATAAGCTTGAATAATCAATGGGCATCTGATGCTATAAGATTCTATCTCCAGACCAATTGATTTCTAGCTTTTGCCTTCATCTACGAAGACTAAGACTCAAATCTACTTCTTTATATTATTCATACTAATAATTTGAAATTTTACAATAACCCTCAAGGTTTCAAACCTAGGTTAACTCATTTGTATAACTATATAAGTTTGATGCTGGGTCAGTTTATGTATATAAAAGATTACATGGTATAGAAAGGATCTTCAGTTGTTACAGAACTGAGATCTCAAAAAATAGAAATTGACATAGTGTCAGATTTATATAACTATGCAAATGAGTTAGCTATGGTTTGACACTTGAGAATTTTTAAATTTCAAGCTATTATTATAAAAGAGTAAAAGGTATCTGCTAAATGCAAAAGTGCATTAGTTCCAGCTTTGAATCCCATTTTTACTGATAAAGGCAAAATCCAGAAACCAGTCAATATGGAGATGGTCATTTTATAGCACTACACCATCTAATATTTATTGGTTGCTCAAGCTTATAGTAAGTAGATAGCTCTAGAGCAAGATGAGAATAATTGCACTTGAAAATCTATAAGGGAGGAGTCACATGATGATGGTGGTAGTAAAAAATAGGAGATAAATATCAATTTGATTAGATAATTATACTATAAATATTTTTGTTGTAAAATAATTTCAAGAATAAATAAAATATTGATAACAATTTTTCCTACAATGCATTTATTAAGAATTCTTTAGTATCAATAATGTTTGTAATGAGTAAAAAAATAAAGTTAACAATTAATTCAGCAGTTATAAAAGTATGATGTCTCTAATATTAGGAATTATATAACAGTCATTTTCATTTTTACAGTCTATAAATTGATACTCATCTGACCAACTTCATTTAGCTTGCAATTAATTCTGAATAATTAAATAGTCAATGATTGGCCACACGAGTAACAGAATTTGCTATGGATGTTCTATTTGAAAAAAAAAAACTAAACCCTGTTTGTATGTAAAAAAGAATTCATAGTGAGCAAAGCCTGCATTCAAATACCAGAGCACGGGAATGGCCTACAGATGTTCTAACAACCAGGCTTTTAAAGAATAGTAATATTTATATCCATTTAATAAAATTCTGCATAAAAATGAAATCGTTTTTACCTATTGCTTTTTCACTAAACTTAACAAAATAACAGTAGTAATTATCAAATATTTTATAGTAAAAGGGACACTTCTAATAATCAAAGCATTGTGGAAGTTACTTTAAAAGTAGTTAAACATAAACTTTTTTAAAAAAAGGATTTTGTTTAAAATAACTGTCAACCAATTTTAATTTTGTGTTAGATTATATAATAAAAAAAAAGCAAAGTATTTAAAAAAAATTAACTTTTAATATTGCATATAATATATTATAATGATTATAGTCTGGCCTAGTTTCAATGTAATCATATATTAACTCCTCAATCAATCAAACATAAATGAGATAAACCAAATATTCTCAAATAAAATGAATGAAAATTAATGTTAAAAAAAAATATCTTAAATGATGTCTTATATTCAGAATAATTTGAATTATATTTGGATTACTATATAATGTCCAACATATTTTTATTCATAAAAAGATATTTGTAAAACTTCTGGGTACCTTATAGATAATATGCATAGCTGGAAAGAAGTCACTTATATTCCCTTCTCATTTAATATTGATCTAGGAGAGAATTATAAATAAATTATTTATAGTCTCCTATGCATCAGATAAAAGAAAAAAAGAGTGTATAAATAAACGATGTATAAAGATTCAATATAATTCAGATATAATCTTGAAAAACTTTTCTGGTATAAAAATAAATCAAAATATATTTTGTAATTCTGCTTAATAACTTAAGGTTAAAATCTATCAAAAAACAATAACAGCTAATTAAAGATAATATTCAGGCTTGATTAAAATTCAATTCAATCAAATATGTAATTAAGGTATTTAAAGAATTTAAAAAAAAAAGATTATTGAAAAATCATTTAGGAAAAAGAAAATATTAAAAATAAAACAATCTAAAGTTTTTGAGAAAGGTAGTCCTTGGAGCAAAGGCGGTACTTACATATTAGTCCTGTGACACAGAGCATGTTTTAGACATGCTGCACCTTTTCACATTCGTATCAATCCGCTGATAACTTCTTTATAATCTTGTGATCTGACCAAAAAAACATGTACGCAGATCTTGTACATGATATTTTTGCAAAAATTTTTTTTATAAAATAATGTGTACACGGATCTTTTGTACATGATATTTTCCCAAGAAAAGTTATCGGCAGATTCAATATGTATGTGAAAAGAGACGGCATGTCTAATACATGCTTCGTGTCACAGAACCAATACATTTACTAACATTACTAAACATGTAAAATTAGATTAAACAGTTCATTTTTTAAGCAATTCATACGAGATGCCATAAAATCAATATGTCGTATACAACTTATCATGGGAGAAATACAAAGATGCACCATACCAAACATAAATTTTGACTGAAAAAATCGATATTAAACAGTTCATTTTTAAGCAATTAAAACGAGACGACAAGGGGCAGCATATCATATATGACTTATCGTAGGAGAAATGTACATATTAAACAGTTCATTTTAAGAAATTAATATTAGACATCATAAAATCAATATGTATGTCAAGAGGGGCAGCATGTATTATACGACTTATCACAGGAGAAATATACATTTAATAACGCTACTAAACATAAAAAAATTTGACCAAAAAAACACCCTAAATTACAAAGACATGATTACAAAAAAAAAGCATGAAATATATACGACATTTTCACTAAATATATATGAAATTTAGACAAAAAACTACATGACATAATATATGACCAAAAAAAAATCGCTAAATTACAAAGATTCCCTGATATATGATTTTAAAAAAAAGCATGAAATATATGTGACATTTTCACTAAATCTATACAAAATTTAGATTAAAAACTATGACTAAATTACCTAAATTTCTAAAATATTATTTATGAAAACAAATTATACACATATGTTACTGTACAATAAATAAATGTAAGTGGTCTGTTGAACTTTATTAATAGGCCGATCAAATTTTTCACGTACAATAGAGATTTCAAGTAAAAATTTTACACTTTTCCCCTCCAAAATGAAAACATGACTGTGGAGAAATGATCATGTGAATGGGATTTAAACATTTTTTAAAAAATCAAACAAAAAAAAAACATTTTGCCACAAAATAAAAAAAAAAACATACACAACTTTTATTAGTAATTTATATTGGCGGACAATTATTTTTTATATCGTTCAATATGCAAATGAATCTAAACTCATCTTTACAACACCTACACCATATAAATTAGGCCAAATATGAATCAAGGTGTTGCCGAGATGTCCCTCATTACTGCTTATTACGCCATTTCACGGAATCCCAAAGTCTTTCCATATTTTGGATATGAACGCCTGTTTCTAGATTGACGAAATTATACTTGAGATTCATATGAAAATGGTCATACCAGCAGCTCTCAAATCTTCACTTTCGTATGCCTTCCAACAATCGGAATATATGGTCAAACCCTCGTTTACATTTTGCTTGATGGCTTCCATGAGAGTTGCCACTGTCCTATCACTAATTCTAATAATAAAACATTCACCAGTATCTCTGCACAAGCCATCAAACATTGACTGTTCAGGAAGAATGCACCGGATTGGTTTTTCCTTTTGGAAAATAAGCTCTTGTCTATCGCTGATTTTGTCAGGTCCTCCAATTTTTCGTCCTTCACAGTGAATCATGGCAGTCGTACAAACTTCCCTCATGTATATCACCGTCTTATATGCTAAGCCGAATTATATTTTGCCCCATTCTATGGATATTCATTTCCAAGCCCAAACTATATATAAATCATATGGCTGTTAGAAATGGGATTCTCGAACCCTTCAACCACGTTCCCTTCCAGATGCCAATTCTACTGTTGTATCCTTGAATGTTGCAATGCCATTGCCTGTCCGATGTATAAATGTAAATGGTCATAGGAAGGGCATTTGGACACATTTTTTGAGATGGCAGGATTCCTTTTTCTTGGAAATAGAACATGGCATCCATTTCAGTTGATGGCAGATTCCAAATTGTCATCATTTTTGGATTGTTCGACAAACAACAACAACAAAAAAGCATTTAATTATGAAAATTATGCAATGGAAATCAAAACGAAAGTACAGTTATTTATTCACTTACAATCAACTTAATTAAGCAATGATGAAATTGAAACAAACAATAACTATGGAGAAAAAATACAATGACAGAAAAATTGCTACTAAAATCACGCTGATATCAGAATGAAATCTTGACAAAAACTGGGGGAAAAAAAAGATCGGAGATCGGATAAAGAACATGTTTTTGATACAAGACATCAGGTAACGATATAGCAGAATTTATTTGATGTAATTGCAATGTTACACATTTATTGTGGATGTGAAAAGGTGCAACAGGCCTAATATGGGTTGTGTCACAGGACTAATACGTAAGTACTGCAAAGGCTACAAAAAAGAAGAAGAAAACAACATCTGTGCAGAACCAAAGTGCAGCTCTGTAAGATTTCCATTCTAGTTTTGGAAGATTACACATTACCTTAGAACATCACTATTAATGTACTTTTCATGATAAATCAAACATAATTAGAATATTGAAATTCTATGCAGTAAGAAAAATAAACATGATTTGCTAACCCTAACTATATGATATATACCAGTTGCTGCCTGAATAATGTAGCTTGACTAACCTTGAAAATCACATATAAGGAGACCAGAATTGAAGAAGATATAAAAATATAGCTTATTTACCCATGGGAAAACTTTCTCATCACCTGCAACTTGTGTAGTCTGCATATTTAAGCAACAGACTAAAAGAATACCACCTGAATTAAGATACAGAGAATGGTTACTTTTTTATAACATTTCAGGCATGGACTTATATCTGTATGATAAGTTTGCAGAACTATTGAGAGAATAATAGCAAAGACTTTTTATATTTATATGCAAATAGATAAGAAGCTTCCATAATCTATGAATTTCATACACATATTTTATTACATAAGGAATGTGCCAATAGCTCTTAACATGCTTTTCAGAACATCTTTATCCTCAGATCATTTTTTGATATAAACATGGTTTAAATTTGTTATTGATAAATACTAATGTATATTTCCTTTAAATGTGCATGAATACTTAACTGTGACATTCGTATTTAATCTTAATACTTTATTATTATATTTATTAGTTCATTACTTTATAATAATGTCTACGGATAGATATGATATGTTGGACTATTTCCAGCATTTATGGATAATTTCCTGCATTCAGTCACATTATCTACAAGAAATAATGCTGTTATTTAAATGATTTATCTGTACATTCTTTTCTCTATAGTCTCATTTCCATATTTTTAAAATAGAAAATTAAAAACAATTAATTGGAAAATAAAAATGCGAATGAAGGAAAAAAGACTAACTTCTAAAAAAAACAAACAAAAGTATTTGAAAAACAAAATAAAAAGTAAAAGGCTTTTGAAAAAGATATTTGGAATAAACCGGAGGACCTACCTTATCAGAGATGTCAAATTAATGGAAAAATATCTGATTTAGCATAAAGCATTCTAATCTTAATTTTTATATTTGATCCCAAACTCAATGTATTTGTTCTTAAATTTAAAGTACTAAAAATTTCTATTTGAAAACTAATTACGTAAATGGAAAAAAAAAAAAATTTAATAGTAATTTTGGATCAAACTATTCCTTTTTTTAAATATAAAGCTTGTTTTTTTTTTTTATTACACATAGCAATAGAATTCTTCAAGAAGTATACTACTCTTTCTTATTGCATTGCCAAATGTATATCATATAATACTAAATTGTCCAAGAACTTTACTACTGTTACAATATGCTTTATTTACCACTCTTTCTTACAGTTTACAGTTTCGATTGTCCCAGCAGTCTTCTTCTTCAGAAGATTTTTTTAAAAAAAAATTTGATTGTAACACTTGAGGTTAGGAGATATAAAGTTCTGAAGAAGATTGCTGGGGCAATCGAAACTGTAAACTGTAAGAAAGGATGGTAAATAAAGCATTGTATAACAGTAGTAAAGTGCTTGGACAATTTAGCATTATATGGTAACAAAAGAATTCTTTTAAAACTGTCTATAGCAAAATCTTATTTTCTCTCGAGGAGATGAAACTAGTACTAACTTTAATATTATCTGAAATTCCTTTGTCATTAATGCACTGCACCTCAGTCTCATATGAATACAGAAGACCTGGAACTAGGAAAGGCACCTAGAAAAAATAAAATAAATTTGTAAATTCATAAAATTAAAAACAAACCATATTTTCTATAGTAAATTAAATTAATACTATGTAAATTCCAATTAAATATTTATTTTTAATTTTTTTTTTTACATATTTGTGAATCTATTCATTTATGATTTTAGGAAGAAAAATTTATCAAAAAATTAAATGATGAAATCTGGAAAAAAAAAGTAAATAAATAGAAGAGTGAGAAATATCTGATGATTCCGAAAATAAAACAGAATAAACCCTTTATGTATATATATATGCATGCATATGCAATGCAAATCAAAAAATTGTTAAGAAATGGAAAACTTATTAGTAACAATCAAAGGGATATCATTTAAGTACTGCAACCTACCTTTGAGACAAAGCATAGGTAAAGTTTTTGATCATATTGGATTTGGTCCGTTTGGAAACAATTGGTCATGTTGTTTATAAAGATGAACAACTGTTTAATTTATACTATGAACAAACATGAAAAAAGTCATCTTTAATAAAAACTTCAGGAGGGAAATAAACAGTGACTTAATTTCATAAAAAGCTATCTTGGGTAAAACTATCCATCAAAATTCTATAATCACAACTTTCATTAGAAAAAAAAAATCACCAACATAAACTCAAGAGTTACTTCTCTAAAAAATTAAAAAACAAAAACTATATTAGTCTGGCAAAATACTAATATTAACATGATGCAATGTATAGTTAATATCTGATAAGGTACTAAACATAGCATAATATTTTTATATTTATAATACAATGAAAATCCTCTTCCAATATGTCTAGATGAGGCAATTCAAAACTCAAATGAGACCTAGGATATGCAATCAAATTCAAGGAATATGTAGATAATAGAAATATATTCCAACTCCTGCAGTTTTGCAAGAATCCTTCAAACATTTTTATTATTATTATTAATTATTCACACAGTTGATATTTAAAGTGAATTTCTATTTACATGGCCACTGAAAGCTAGATTAAATGATTTTTATATTTCTCATTTGGTCAGAATTTTACAGGATGTTATGAAAAATTGTCAAGAATCATGTGTAAAGAATAATTCTTACAGTAAATAGTAACAGTGTCCGCCCAATACTCAAAGATCCTAGTACAATGATGTCAAATGCATAATTAGTACACCAATACTATTAAATAATATATTTTTACATTTAGACCATGCAGATCCAATGAACAAATATATCTTCCTGGTCACAATTGATTCTTATTCAAAATGGGCAGAATATAAGCTTGTTAAAAACACAAACAGAGTGTACTATTTATGCCTTAAAAGAGATCTTTGAGGGCCAAGGTTTTCCAGAAACAATAGTATCAGACAATGGGACAGGATTTACATCACAAAAGTTCCAGTAGTTTTTATCCATTAAAAGATAAAACACATACCACCCTTATCACCCTGAATCAAATGGTTTAGCTGAAAAAGCAGTGCAATATTTGAAAGTGACACTGAATAAAACATCTCACAAAGACATACATGAAACTTTGATTGATGTGATGTTTTATCAACATTTCACCCCTAGTGTATTAACAATGAAAACACCAGCTGAACTGTTGCTGCATCACAAGTGTCACACACACATAATGAAGATGTTACCAAATAAAAAAGTTATTGTGAATAATAATTTTGATGTTGAAAAGTTTAAAATAGGTGATTTAGTGCGGAGTCATGATATTTTAAAAGAGAAGTGGTTTCCTGCTGCTGTCATAGAAGTCCTCTCTAAGTATATTCGAGTAGTTAAATTGAATAATGGAAAAATTTTGAAGAGACACATCAATCATTTATGATTTTGGCAGAATGAAATAATAGGTGCAGATAATGCCCAAATTACATTACACAATAAACTGTGGACTTCTAATAAAAAAGAGCCTGCTGTCATTTCTTCAGAATTTCAAAACAAAGAAATGCCCATAGCTAATTAAACTGATCAACTAGATCTAGCAGGAATAAGTGCACAGGCAGCCGATCAGATTCTGGAACCAGATCCAGTGGATGTAGTGGATAATAAAGAAGAAGAAAGAGATTTACTTCACACCAGAGTTAGACAACAACTAACAAGATTGCAGGATTATTTTTTGTAATCGGGAAGAGTATTTTTTATAGTGGGGGAAAAATGGACTTTTCTGTGTCTTATATATATATATTTATTGTAAATAAAGTTTAATAAAATCTTGTATTATACATACAGAGTACATTAAAATTATTATCAGTATAAATGTACTCTAAAAAATTAGCATAAAGCTGAAAATCTGGATTTGATATTGAGCAAGGTCAATATATTTAAATGAGCGCTGCTACATATTCTGAACTGCATAAATATAACCGGATATGTTCTAGCAGTGGCAAAACAACATTTATACAATCATGTAAGTAATTTAGATTGCGCTTTATGCAAAAAAGTGAAGCTTGTCTCAATCTTATTAAAAAATTTTATGGCTTAGCGCTTTCAGAGACCTTGAGTCTCCATAATCATAGCCTACTTTTAACTGAAGTTTAGCTGCTGTTTATGTAAATTTTATGCAAATTTTATAACGACGATTTTCTGGAGATTTCAAAGCATGATTCTTTCCGGTTTATTGCATAATTGTCATTTGCAATAAAGCACGCCTCTTTAATTTTTCGTTTCATATCATTGTGCTCAGTGCATAGTGCCTTTGCCACAATGGGTTTGAACACATGGCCTGTTGTTTTTTGGTGCTCGAAGAATATGGATCTGTTTTCAGTTAAAAGTAGGCTATGATTATGGAGACTCAAGGTCTCTGAAAGCACTACCATAAAATTTTTTAATAAGATTGAGACAAGCTTCACTTTTTTGCGTAAAGCGCAATCTAAATTACTTACTAATCAAAGGTGAAGTAGAAAACTAGTATATTATATTACAATCATGTAAGCAACAATTATGCAACCTTGTAAGCAGAAAAATATAATATGTACAATAATCATTGTAGAAGTCAGTGAAATGGTTAATCATTTCAGTTGAAGGTATTTGGAATATTTAAATAAGATTACATTTTTCTAAAGACATTCAATATTCATATTAGATGATGGAAATACTCCAATATAAAAATACAACTAAAACATCATAATCACAAATTTTCAGGAAAATGATCATTTGATAACTTGATAAAAAAGATTAAGTAAATTAATGTTTTATTAATAATAAGTATTCCTCTTTTTTTTTGTTTTCTAAAATGCCTCATTATTTAATACATAATATACTGTACACATTTGTTTCTTTTTAAATCCTGGTCTATTATATGATCTCTTATACATTTTAACCCACCTTTTATGATAATTTCAAGTATTATACCTATAAAATATACATATCTATAATGTATTATACAATGTTTACAATAATTTATAAATAATAACATTAATGTATAATAATTTCTTTATATAATTTATATCTTTACTTTTTTTTAAATTTATATTTTTTAGTACAATATTTTTTTTTTTCATTCTAAATTTTTCTTTTTCTTTTATTTTCAAATTATCAAGTGATTGTTTAAAAAGATCTATTGTCTTTATATATTTATCTTTAATTTTTTTTTAATTATTTATAATTATTCTCCTATAATTGTTTAAATATTAAACTCCTATTCAAAATTGATATTTTTCTTTCTATGTCCTATATACAGGGAAAAAAATTATGTTTACCAGTGGATATACTAGATTAATAAAAAAAAGTTTATTCACTTGCTAATAATGTAAAGAATAATAAAATAAAATGAGTGAAACCACTTTAGTTTCTTTAAACAATTCCAATAATTAGCCAAATGATAATTATTCATATGCACAAACATTTTATACAAGTCCAATTATCTGTGTGTATCTGTTTACTTTGGTTTTAACATATAGACAATTTAATCTTATTTCTATTATCAGTCTTTAGTATGTGCACAACATTTCGAGAGGTATTATTCTCCCCTCTTCTTCAGGAGTCATTGGCCTGACCTGATAGTACTAGCATGGGATTCAAACCTAGACTTTTAGATTCTTGAATATTGAATTTAAAGGTAATGCTCTAACCAACTGAGCCATCCTGCCAAAGGCAAGAGTCAGTAGAAATTTCATATACTTATATATGAGGTTCCTCCTGATTTCTCCACTTTTTCCTAAGAGCAAAGTTGATTAGTGGTTTTCATACATTATGTATAGGCACACTAGGTTGGCTTATGGGATTGTTTGCCATTGTCATGAGAGCAGCTTCTTTATATTTTCTTTTTTGTACCTTTTCAAAATCTATCCAATATTTTTGTATTTTCCCAATTGAACATATATTCATTGGCACAAACATGCTCTGCTACCTTAGACACATCTGTTTTCTCTCTTTTAACCATCAGTTTGTGTTCTTACAAGGGCTTTTCAATGGAACAACAGGTCTCACCAATGTATGTTCTTCCACATTTACATGGTATTTTGTAGATGCAGTTTTTTATTTTCAGCATTTCAAGTTTAGGTTTCATAGATGTTAGAATTCCTCATAGTGTAGTATGGTTCTGGAAAGCTGTTCTGATATTATACTGATTGCAGATTTCCCTTAATTTGTCTGCTATTTTTGGAATGTATGGGTACACTATAGTACCAATAATTGTTTTTTCTTTTGATGGTTCTTTTTGTTGTTTATTTAAGATTTTCTTAATAACAGTTGACAGGTAACCATTTTTCATAAGAGTTTGTTCTATATAGATCTTTTCTTTTTCCAAATTGCTGTTTTCTGAACAAACTTCTTTTGCTCTGTCCCATAGTAATAGTATAATACCATGTTTTGTGTTTCTGGTGTGATTGATGTATAGTTTACTGAAAACCCCACACATTCAGGAAAATACTTAGCCTATACATGCAATCATACCAGAAACACAAAACATGGAGTTATACAAGTTTGTTCAGAAAACAGTGATTTGGAAAAAGAAAAGAGATATGTAGAACAAACTCTTATAAAAAATGTTTATCCATCAGCTGTTATTAAGAAAACCTTAAATAGACAACAAAAAGAACAATCAAAAGAAAAAACAATTATTGGTACTGTAGTGTACCCATACATTCCAAAAATAGCAGACAAATTAAGGAAAATCTGCAAACAGTATAACATCAGAATAGCTTTCCAGAGCCATACCACACTACAACAATTCTAACATCTAAAAGCCTAAACTTGAAATGCTGAAAAGAAAAAACTGCATCTATGAAATACCATGTAAATGTGGAAGAACATATATTGGTAAGAACAGTTATCCCATTGAAAAGCACTTGCAAGAACACAAACTGATTAGAAAAGAGAAAACAGATGTGTCTAAAGTAGTAGACCATGTATGTGCCAATGAACATATGTTCAATTGGGAAAATACAAAAATATTGGATAGAGAAAAAAAGGTACAAAGAAAAAATTTAAAGAAGCTGTTCACATGACAATGGCGAACATGCCATAAGCCAACTTAGTATGACTATACCTAATGAATGGAAACCACTAATCAATTTTGCTCTTAGGAAAAAGTGGAGAAATTGGGAGGAACCTCATAGATAAATATATGAAATTTCTACTGACTATTGATTTTGGTAGGAAGGCTCAGTTAGTTAGAGCGTTATCTTAAAATTTAAAACTCAAGAATCTAAGGGTCCAGGTTCAAATCCCATGTTAGTACTATCACTGATCAGGCCAGCAACACCTTAAGAAGAGGGGAAAGTAATATCTCTCAAAACATTGTGCATATACTAACCTGTTTGATGTGCTATTACTAACAGCTGAATGTATTTGGAATATTTAAATAAAATTAAATTTTTCTAAAGACATTCAATACTCATATTAGATGATGGAAATAGTCCAATATAAAAATACAGTCAAATAACCATGTTTGTATATAACAGATATTAAGCCTATAACAAAAGATCAAAGAAATAGATCTCTTTTCTAATACTGTCTTCAAAGTTAATTAGTAAAAAATAAAAATCTGATGTGGTACAATAAAACAAAATTCTTATTAGAAGACTAGAAAATAATGACTTAATTTTAGAGCCTGATTATAACAGCCAAAAAAAAAAAACTTCTAGAAGTTTCTCTAAATGTGGTAAATAGCAATAGTATGATTCTAAAAACTTATAACCAGATTTAACTGTAATAAAATCCTTACTAACTACTTTATGTTCCTAATTTTGGCCAAATGCTGGATTATTAATAATACAAGATGTTGAATATCTTTGAATTTAAAAACCTTGTTCCAGTATGAATCTGAGTTTTATTCACTCACTTGCTTAAATATTATATAAAAAAACAACAACAATATACTGTACACATTTTTCTATAAATATCTAGGTATATAAATATATTAAATTCATTTTAGGATAACATAAAACTCAAGACTTATAATAATTATTAAAGCAATTTGTGAATACTTTTATTATTTTATAATTTAATCTTGGCTGTTAATTTTATATTATATTGTGTTTTATTTTAACAAAAAAAATCAGCTTTTAAAACACTAATTAAGAAATTGTTTTGAAGCAATAATCTGAGATTGGGGAACATGTAATTAAAAATGCCAATGAAAGAATGACAAAGGCAATACAAATGAATAAATCTAAAAAAAAACCATTAGAGGTCAAAGTTTACAATGATAAGATAAGCTAATGAAGAACATTAAGAACTGTATGAGAACAGAAAATTAAGAGATTGATTGAGAAGATCATGAACTATGTATAGCTTGAGAGGAAAGTAAATAAATAAATACATATTTTTTATAATAAAGAGCATTTTTAAAAACTCATATTCGCAAAAATTTAATTCTAAATAACTGAATAAATGCCGAATAGATGCACTATTAGATAATTCATAGATAAAATACAAAAGAGATATTTGTGATTCAAAATGCTACTTAAATTTTTTTTTAAAAGTATAACATTAATAAATTATTTATACTAAACAATTTTTTAATTAATGCTTTAAAAAATAAAGTTTTTCATTGAAATAAGCTCAGTACAATATAAAACTAAAATCAAGAGTTTTGGAAAAATAACAAAAATATTTAAAGAATTATTATTATAATTGTTGCATGATATGTATAATGAGTTTTCAACCCAAAGACAGGTTAGAATACCTTAGGTGATATAATAATAGTTTGCCATTTTTGTTTGACTGCCCTGCATGATTAGTATAGTGAAAGACTCTAGAGTTCAAATCCATGAACTTTAATTCAATTCTCAAATGAAAATATGATTTATAAATGAACAATTGTGGTCTTAACAATCAAAAAATAAAACACACACACAAAGAAATCATGTATGATGAGGATGGATAAAATACACAAATTTGTTAAAGTGGAAAAGAGAAACAATAGATCTGAAAAAAAGGATAAAACTCTGACCTTATTGGCAATGAATAAATAATGCCTGAAAATTATGATAATAATATCACAATTTTCTATAATGAATATGGAGCTTATATAGAAACCAGAATAATTCAACACATGCATCCATATAATAGATCAAAGAAAGATCCCACACAAATAATGTATACATTTTGTAACATGAAAGAGGTAATGGCCATTAATTTAACCCTCAAAAAGTTAAAATTATTTGTATCAAACATGACATAGAAACAAAACACACAAATATATATGAGTTATTGTCTATAATGCTATAAAAAGATGAGCTTGTAATGATACATCTAGGGAAAACATATAACATAGATTCCATACTGAATAACAGATTAGCTGCACCATGATTATGTCAAATATCACTGAAAATGCATTTTGCAAGTTACTGAACTTTGAAAGTTTATTTACTCAACAGAAAATATCAAATCATTTCAAGTATTAAGAACTTTTCACCTACATCATCTGTATCTACATTTCAAAATAGCCAATTCAAAAAAGTACCTCTCTGAACGGCATGCTGCAAGGATATTAAATATTGAAACACAGGCTTATTCAAACAAAGAGTGTAAAATTTAAATAAGTAATGATGTTAAACAGCTCCTAAACAAACGTTTACTATTCTTATACAAAGACAGACTACACATTAGCAATTTTAAATTTTGAAACTCCAAACATAGATATATACAAAAATAATTCCAGTCTATACTACTACTTGAAGTACATATCAAATTACCATCAAACATTAAGAATATCTTTGCAGCATACAGTTCAAAGAAGTACTTTTTTGAACTGGCTGTTTTGAGATGCAGACTCTAATACATTTATTCACAGAGAGCATAGCTGAAAATTTCTTAATGTTTGAGATGAAATAGCAATAGGCACTAGAATTATTTTCATATATATTCACAGAAAACATTAAATAAAATCAAATAATATTTTTAAAAAAGATAAAAATTTAAATATTTGACGATTTCATGCCTTTTTCTAACCCTTAAATAAAAAGAGAATTAATATTATTTAGTAATAAAGTTGTAATTTATTTTACAAATTATTTAAATCAACTTACTGAAATATAAGTATTCTTAACAGAATACAGTTTATTGTCGTAATGAAATGCAATGCATAAATTAATAGATGGCATAAAGTGAGATGTATTCTGAAGATGGACAAGAAGTTTAAAATCAGGACCTATACCTTGAACCTAAAAAAAATAATGCAATAATATATATGTATATATTATAAAGTTTATGAAATATTACTATTTTATTTCCTAATCACATTAAAATACTTTGTACTATATTTAAAAGCTTTCTTTATTTTAAACATTATATAAAAGCACTGTATATAAAAGATAATGCTTTATGTACAAAAAACAACAACAACAAACAAACCATAAATTATCTAACCTGGGCTGTGAGTTTAAGAGGATCTTCAGGATTAGATGAGATAGGATTAAGACTAGCTTCTAAAGATTTTACAAACTCTCTTGCTGTAGCAAGATGAATTCTTGCCAAATCTTGCTGAAATGCTCTGTGCATAGCTGAAAACAGATTAAAAAAGTTATATTGTTGTAGAAAAACTTTTAAAAATATAAATAATTCATGTTTTTTGTAGCATTATACTTTTTCTAAAAAATAAAATCTATCAATTATTTTAATTAAAAGTAGTTTTATAGCAGAAGCGATTTATAACATAAAACATTGTAAACTTATCCATTAATAACAACTGCATGAGAAATTATTCTATGGAATCCATAGCTATTAAAGAATCATATGAAATCTTTCCATCTAATAAACACAATAAAATCCAATACAAAGTAGTTGGCAATATATAGATATTTAAAATCTAAAATACAAAGTATATTTAAATAAAAATTAAACTGCTCTCTATCTGCCACATTCAACAGTTTTTTGTCAATGGGAAAAAGGTCATTTTCTTTTGTGTTTCAGATTAAATATATATAGTGTACCGGGCACACACGCCGTTACATTATTTATTTTAAAAATTAGACATTGAAAAGTTTGCAAATAAAAACTTTCGTAAGAAATAAAAATTGAAAGTTAAAAGTCATGTAAACATATATATATAAAATCGCACAGATGAAAAATTACTAAAAGAAAACTTAAAAAAAAAGAAAAAGTTTTAAAACTAAATTTTCAGCAAAAACTTAAAAGATTTAAAGATAAAAATATATCTTTAAGAATATACAATAAATTAATTAATGCTATCGTAAAATGGAAATGATTGTTTTAATTAGTTAAATGTAAGCTAGCCCTTTGGGCATTGCAGAAATATATAAGTAAAGGTCAGATAGGAGAGAAAAAACAATAGAGCCAATAAAAGAAATCCCTCAGGAAACAGACCAGAACGAAAAGATCATCACCATCATCATGATGTAATGTCCACTGAATCCGCAAAATTAATATAAAAAGAAAAAATTTGGAAATAAATTTTAGTGAGTGAGGAAAAATTAAGAGAAGACAGAGATGTGTTTAAGTCAGAGAGTTGGAGGTGAAGGGATTGAAAGACGCACTTTACATTCCTTCAGTTGTTATAAAAAAAAAATGAAACATCATTTTTCCTATATTGAGGACCACATGATCATCGGGGAATTTAACGCTGGATTCCAAACAGCAAGCAACTGTAAAGGATGAACTTTTCTAAAACAGTAAGAATTATATAACTAATGAACATTTCCAAAATTGTAAGAACGTTATGAACATTTTCAAAACAATAACTCTTAAATTCTAAACCTTTCAGTAAATAATACAAATAAAATCCTATCTGACCAACATAAATTAATATTAATAATGTTATTTGATGTATTTTTTTTTTATTTAAAATCATTTCCATTTTTTTTTTTTGTTCTTTTAAGTTTTATGATTTTTGCTTTACGTTAAACTAAACTTAAGTCGGGCATGAATGGTTGCATAGATTTATAAAGTTATGTTAGTTTAAGGGAGGGTAATCTTAGGTTATTTGTTTCGTAGTTAAATTGGGTCAATGGATTGGATATATTGGTGTAATTAGTAGATGTAGTATGAGATTTGCTATGGGCAGGATCGTATCATACGCCGCACACCCCCTTTTTGCCTATGGAATGGGACAGTAAGACGGAAAACGCAGTCCCTACCTATGGAGTTTTTTTTTTATTGCTCTTCTCGTCAGACAGATGTAATATTCCTGTCTGTACGAGAGTCAATGTCTTCTATTAACCATGCTGTTCAGATGTGCATTCCTGATGGTGTGGTATTTTGTGCTGTCGTTATCATACTGCATTGAATACATCGATATATCAGGTGGATTGACGTTGGTTTGGCTGCATCCTTTTGGCCTAAGGTTAAATCAGGGATAAAATATTTTTCTTTTCAAATGCAATCTATGTAGTTTATTCATACTCGACACTTTAATAAAATATTAAATTCATCTGTGCGAACTTCAAAAATAAAAGTTAAAAAAACGTAGTTAAATGCTAAAGTAAACATACTAAAATAATAATGCTAAATTTTATATATATGTGCATAAATAAATGTTTGTGTCTTAATTACTGGCAGTGGCTTATTTTATTTTTATTTTAATATTGGAAATATTATTAGATAAGAATTTATACAAATAAAATATAAATCTCTTCTGTTCCACTGAGCTAGTGGCATTGGGCTAACGGTCTGAATAAAAATATATGTAAAATAAGATCTTAACAGCGCGTATCTGCCTACTCTATAAATTTTCTAGGTTCAAATGTCCTAGTGTAGATACGGTAAGACTCTTAGCTTCGATCTTCTCCCGATTGTTATAATTGGACTCCCAACGTGAGTCGATGTTAAATAAACCACGATTATCCTGAGTAAATTTCTTTTGTCAAAATGAAATATTTTTATCTATTTACATAAAACCGTATACTTTAAATCTTATAAAAGCACTGCCAGAAAGAAATAGCACATATATTAAAAACAGGAAAGAAAAGATATTAATAATTTTAAAACTAATTTTTTTTAAAAAAAAAAAGTCAAAAGGTTGCATTTAATATGTTTCATTTTTTTTTAAATGTATATAGTTGCACACAACACGTAAGTTTATGATTGTAAATGTGATAACTTACGATGAGTACGTTTTGGGATTTACTTCACTGTAACCCTATTTAAGCATTTCAATTAATCATAAATAAGTTGGTGGTATATATAATTGTGCTGCAAATATACACGTATAAACCCATTATCTTGTGAAACATATTTACTTCAATGCAACCTCCTTTAAATAAATAATTTGCTTGTCATGCCGTGTGTCTAAAAATGAAATATAGAGAAAATAGAATTCTTGGGGGGAGGAGGCGTAAACTTAGATGGTTCATAGGAAAACGATGGTCAAATTTTTTTTCTCTTTTTTGTATATAGTCTTTTTGTAAAATTACTAACTGAATGTTTTTGTAAATGTCTTCGTTAATCATGTACCATAATTACTAACCCTAAGTAAAATTTTTTTTTTTTGTTTATTTTTTTTTAAGCAAGTTTACTGATATGTAACGGGCATACACGCCGTTACATTATTTATTTTAAAAATTAGATATTGAAAAGTTCGCAAATAAAAACTTTCGTAAGAAATAAAAATTGAAAGTTAAAAGTCATGTAAACGTATATATATAAAATTGCACAGATGAAAAATTACTAAAAGAAAACTTAAAAAAAAGAAAAAGTTTTAAGACTAAATTTTCAGCAAAAACTTAAAAGATTTAAAGATAAAAATATATCTTTAAGAATATACAATAAATTAATTAATGCTATCGTAAAATGGAAATGATTGTTTTAATTAGTTAAATGTAAGCTAGCCCTTGGGCATTGCAGAAATGTATAAGTAAAGGTCAGATAGGAGAGAAAAAACAATAGAAACTAGTAGCCAATAAAAGAAATCCCTCAGGAAACGGACCAGAACGAAAAGACCATCACCATCGTCATGACGTAATGTCCACTGAACCCGCAAAATTAATATAAAAAGAAAAAGTTTGGAAATAAATTTTAGTGAGTGAAGAAAAATTAAGAGAAGACAGAGATGTGTTTAAGTCGGCGAGTTGGAGGTGAAGGGACTGAAAGATGCACTTTCAATTCCTTCAGTTGTTATAAAAAAAAAATGAAACATCGTTTTTCCTATACTGAGGACCACACGATCATCGGGGCTGGATTCCAAATGGCAAGCAATTGTAAAGAAATGAACTTTTCTAAAACAGTAAGAACTATATAACTAATGAACATTTCCAAAATTGTAAGAACTTTATGAACATTTTCAAAACAATAACTCTAAATTCTAAATCTTTCAGTAAATAATACAAATATAATCCTATCTGACCAACATAAATTAATATTAATAATGTTATTTGATGTATTTTTTTTTATTTAAAATCATTTCCATTTTTTTTTTTTGTTCTTTTAAGTTTTATGATTTTTGTTTTTCGTTAAACTAAACTTAAGTCGGGCGTGAATGGCTGCATAGATTTATAAAGTTATGTTAGTTTAAGGGAGGGTAATCTTAGGTTATTTGTTTCGTAGTTAAATTGGGTCAATGGATTGGATATATTGGCGTAATTAGTAGATGTAGTATGAGATTTGCTATGGGCAGGTTCGTATCATATGCCGCACACCCCCTTTTTGCCTATGGAATGGGATAGTAAGACGGAAAACGCAGTCCCTTCCTATGGAGTTTTTTTTAAATTGCTCTTCTCGTCAGACAGATGTAATATTCCTGTCTGTACGAAAGTCAATGTCTTTTATTAACCATGCTGTTCAGATGTGCATTCCTGACGGTGTGGTATTTTGTGCTGTCATTATCATACTGCATTGAATACATCGATATAACAGGTGGATTGACGTTGGTTTGGCTGCAAACTTTTGGCCTAAGGTTAAATCAGGGATAAAATATTTTTCGTTTCAAATGCAATCTATGTAGTTTATTCATACTTGACACTTTAATAAAATATTAAATTCATCTGTGGGAACTTCAAAAATAAAAGTTAAAAAAATGTAGTTAAATGTTAAAGTAAACATACTAAAATAATAATGCTAAATTTTATATATATGTGCGTAAATAAATGTTTGTGTCTTAATTACTGGCAGTGGCTTATTTTATTTTTATTTTAATATTGGAAATATTATTAGATAAGAATTTATACAAATAAAATATAAATCTCTGCTGTTCCACTGAGCTAGTGGCATTGGGCTAACGGTCGGAATAAAAATATATGTAAAATAAGATCTTAACAGCGCATATCTCCTAGTGATGCTCTGTAGTGCAGATACGGTAAGACTGTTAGCTTCGATCTTCTCCCAATCATTATAATAGAGAGGGCTATCCAGAACAATAACAGCCAGAAAAGAATCTTAAATCAGCCTATATCTTTTAATGTCACCTGATTTTGAAATGATTGCTAATAATTTTACAGAACAGAAAAATTTTACCCAATTATAAGTATAGCAAATTGAAAGACATCATATATGTAATGATAAATAATATATTTATACTGAATATATGTAAAGTCGAATTATAATCACTAAGTATATTTAATTAATAGTTGAATTGCTCTCTCACTAGTATCACTATTATAATCAATTGCTTTTTATTATAATAGAAAAATGATAACTCTTTCTTTATCTCTCTCTCTCTCTATATATATATATATTGAAGCAGTCGATGTCTAATCACATCAAGCTTCATGCTTCGCCAGTCATACTAACCTCCTGTGGGGGCTGCAATTCAGACCTAATCACAGATATATGCCATTTCACCCATAAAAATATTTAGTAAAATAAAACAGTGGTGTGCGTGGTATGGATATATATATGAAGCAATAATCTTAGTAATATTATTGCTAAAAATTAGACATTTTCTTTAAATAGTTTTAACTACATATATATATGTATTTTAATAAAAATGTTGGAATTTAAAAACTAAAAGAAAAATGGGGAGGGCTCAAAATACTTTTGAAATCATTAATAGGCTGAAATGATTTTTATCTGTAGTCAGATTATTTTCACTAATTAGAACAAAAATTTAATTAAAATTATGAGGAATCTTTTTGTTAGTTCATTTGCAATTCTTTACAAATATCTAAAAAGGTATTTCAAGCCTTATCTTTAAAAATTTTTTTTATTAATTAAATATTTTTAAAATTAAAATCAAGAGATTACAGGGATAGCTGTGGGCTAGTGAAATCACATTCTTGGTGGGATTATAAATGTATAAAAGAGCCCATAGAAGAAAAAAAGATAGTTAATAAATTCTTTCATTTTGTTTGAATCAGTAGGTAAGTTTTCAGAGAAAGTGATTCAAGAGATTGTCAAATTTTAAGAACTTAACCCCAGTTTGGTGCTATGAACTTTGAGTAGAAGAAATCCAGCGCCTTTCTCCTTTCTCAGAGACTGTTTGCCTGCTACTACCATGTTCAATCCATCTGACTGGCTTACACTGTATCTGCCTGCTATGCTGTGCTTTTCTGAGGTAACCTCATTCCATGTGGAGCTGCTTTTAATATAAAGTACTCTAATCTATGTATCTAAGATATAATGAAAATCTTATGTTTTATTTGTGTATTAATTCATAAGTTTCTATAATTATGCTCTTAAACTCTCTTTCTCTCTGTAATCCCATACTAATATAATGTAATTCTAACTATGCCCTTTCACGCTTATTTATGTTATATAGCTTTGTGCGGCTCCATTAAATATTTAACTTATTTTGTTTAATATATATATAATTTATTTTCTTTAATATGCCAATAATACCCAAACTCACGAGTCTGATAAAAAAAAGAAAATAATTGTTTAATTTGGAAAGAGGCGGGGTCTTCATTTAAAATCTATCAATAAAGTTTTGTTTATTTAAAATAGAAATTGCTTGCCAGTTTGGTTTCATTTTAAATTCTTGAAGTTTAATTGAAATCTTTTGCTGTGGATGAAGGATGCTCAATTTTACTGCTTTGAATTTGTCTTTAAAAATTTCATTTTAAAAGATCGCTAACTTTATAATTAGGATCATCCCTTCTTTGCTTGAAGGGCTAATCCTAGCAGTTAATGTGTATATGGGAATCAAAATTAAATATAAATTTTGTTAGTTTAATGTTATAAGTAAAAGAGTTATTCATTATAATTTGTTCAATGACTCATAACTAAAACATATCATTGCGCATAGGTTAGATCATTTCCAAGCTTTAAAATAATATTTATTGATTATATTCATATCTAATAGTGATGCTGGCATATATTTTCTTTTATTATGATATTTTACCATTTTCATTTCATTGTCATGTGGGAACTTCGGAAGTCCAAAGCTACATATGTATCTGTCTCCAAATCGTTCGTAATCAGAAATACGCTACTTTCTGTGGAACGCAAGGTGTGAGGTTTTGATAGTGCTGCGGATATCTGTATAGCCAGCTCTGGGCATTCAAACCCTCTTCTCCATTCGATATTGTTTCTGCTAGAAGGTGATGTACCAAACCTAAGTTCGTTTCAAATATTCTTTTAAAATGATAAAATATCCAAAACTGCCATGAAGACCAGATTTCTTTATTGTATGCTAGTACCGTTACTCTTCTCATTAATTTGATTACCGTCTGTCTAACCTTAGTTAGTCGCAATGAAGTGTTGAAAATAATGGCTCATTTCGTAAAATACATTCAGTTCGTTAAATTAAACTGCTTTCATTTAAAATCGTTATCGATTCCCATAGACGTAAATCAATTTGTATTAATGATTGTAAAATTTATTCTCATAAATGTAGCGCATTGTTTGTTTCTTATGTATATGTTCCAAAGATGTCTTTTCCAAACAATACCAATAAAAACATATACACCTGGGTCTCGTTTTATGCGGATTTTTTCAATGCGATTTTGAAGTTATGCGATTCATGTTTCTTCTTAATATCTTTTTATGCGGTTTTCTTTTATGCGATAAAGAAGTTCATATTCACTATATTTATTAGATATCAAAAAATATAAATTATTAATAACTTATTTTGACTTGAAATACTTTTTTTTTTTGCAAAAATAGAAGGTTATATTAGCAGCTAATGTGAATATGGCCTGAAGCTGTTTAGACAACTTAGCTTCTACTAAACAATCTATTTATACTTACAAGTATAAATGGATGGTGTCAAAGTTGTGAGTGGAGGAAGTTTGACAATGGTAAATGAAAATGTAACAATAAATGATTCTTTGCGGATTTTGATGTTACCATAAAATTAGAAAATTGCACAGATTTTTCCACTCAGATGTGGAACATTTAACAGGATGTTGATTGCAACTTACATTAAAGAACATAACCTAGACATTCCATCTTCACATCCAACAATTATTAACAGATGTTAAACTGACAGGTTAGATTCTATTAATGTTAGCATTAGCTTTAATCATTTGGCAATCAGATAAATAAACAATACATCATTAAGATTGTTGTGTAATGATTTAAAGATTAATATTTAATTTTACATTTACTTTGCCAAACTATTTATCTTTCACTCTAATAATACTCACCTGCTGAATGTCTGCTGATAAGTTCACTATAGTAGAGATATCTTTATACAATTAACAGGTATTGACGATATTTATATTATATACATGATAGTATATACTAGAGATAGTTGAAAATAACTGATTCCCAATTGTATCAAATATAAAATCTCAATGCTGTGATCATTACATGCCAATATCACTGCAAGCAATTTAAAATCCTTAAACATATAGTATTGTTGGTCTTAAAATCATTTATCAAACACTGTCTGTAATTTTAAATGGAATTCTGCATTACCTGACCACATAATACTATGCTATTCATAATTTGAATAAAGAGATTATTTTTTTAATTAATAAAAAAATCATATGATCCCTCCGTGTTTTGAAGATAAAGGAAAACCTTGTACTCAACACTTATGGAAGCATAATGCTATTTCACCGATGAAGAAAGCAACATCATTTTATAATTTTTTTTTAACAGTCAGAGTATCTATCAATCATTTGCCAGAATAAATTGAGATCTTTATTATCTTGATAACCAATGATTTATTAATGCTGTATCATCAATTTTATGAACCCCCCCCCCCTCTAAGCCTATTTTAATTAAAATTTCCCAGATTCAGTCTTCCCAAATTCAATCCTCTGATTGTGAGACCAGAATGTATCAATCACACCATGAAACCTTACAAGCTACAACAGGCTTTATTCTAATCAATAACTGAATAAATGTTGACAAAGTAGTAACATCAATTATTAAAAAATAAAAGCATAAAAAGCAATGAAATTATTATGTTACATAATAATACAACTTTAAATCTTTTAATATTGCATCAGAACAATTACCATAATTATATAAAAGAACAAAAAACATATACCTATAGACTGTTCTCTTTCTCTCATTGTTTGATCAACAAACAATTTCGTTTTTTTAGGTATATTAAGTTTAATACTCTGGGCAACAGGTGGTCCAATGCTTGTTGCTTTTTCTTCAAACTGAGTGGTCCTTTTTAAAATCTTAACAAGCAAACTTCCATCTGCAAATATATATTTAATTTTATTTTAAAAATTACAAATCCAAGTTCATACAGTATTTTACTTAATGTTTAAGAAAAAAAAACCATTATCATTATACGCACAACAAAGCAATAAGAGTACCATGTCTATTAATGAGAAGTATATATCCTATCGTAAACAAATGAAAACAGTATGCCAAAAATCTTTTCTATATGCTTCAAATATGATAAGCAACTTGACAATGATTTATTTTTTTCCACTGATTTCTAGCATCTGATATAAATACTACCTACTAAAGTGATCTGGTTTGAACTTTAGATCCTTAAAATATATAAAGTTCTTGAAGTGATCATTATAAAACATTACCAAAAAAAAAAAATCTTATTTTTTTATAACTGATGCAAATAATTATATAAATATCTGAAATGAAATATAAAAAAAGGGGAATAGGCAATAGTTAAGGCAGATAAAATGAAATAGATTAAGGAAAGCAAATAACTTGATTAAAAGAAAGCATGAACATACAATGTGAAAAAAAAAAGAGTTGTATGGTGAAAGCAAGAAATACATAATCAAATGAAAGTATATAATAAAGTAAAATAGTAAAGAAAGAAAAAGAAAAGAGTAAAAATGAATAGTTGAAAACTAAAATAAATAATCACAAGATGAAATTGAAATTTGAATTGACTACAGACTTTAACAATAAAATTTAATAGAGAGAAATTTATTACCTCAATCTTCTATGTATATAAACATAAAGGAATTAATAGAGCTGAATATTTTAAAATATATCTATCTGCTACTACACAACCAAGAATGTTTGTGAACACAAAACTACATAAACAAGGAGTGCCTTTAAGATTAATGCTGAATTTTGGTGGGGTCCATTATTTTAATGCATCCAAATTGGTGAATCAATGTTGGATTGACTCCTTGGGTTTTGGCACCTACACAATAAAGTCATCTTTTGAATTTGTTGACAAAATTAAAGTTGCAGAAATAAAGAATTTAAAATCACACCAGTGGATATTGCAGAGCTTTATGGTTTTATCGATAGAAAACTGTCGATTAGGATAATTGAGGATGAATTGAAAAATAGTGATTGTCCATCTTCTTAGATAGACTTTATTATAGATTCCTTAAAATGGCTGGATGTAAATATCCTAGCAATATTTAAAGACAAATGGCTCAAAATGAATGACAGTTGGCCTATGGATCTTTCTATTAATGGAATTGTATCCAGAATTGTATTTTACTATTTTGAACAGCAGGTGACTCCAAGATTCCAAGCTCTAAAACCAAGAACAATTTACACCAGATATGTTGACGACATATTCATTGTGGTACCAAAGAATATAATAACGGGTATTTAAAATTAACTACAAACACTCTCAGATTTGAATAAAATGCGATTAATTACCTGGATTTAAAAATTCAGAGAGAACTCAGTGCACTCAACTACTGCATGACAATCAAACCTCTGCACATAAGAGGTCACACACACCTACTGTCAAGATCTCCCAGTTCACACAAATTTGTTGGACTTTCAGCATTCTTGTTTCAAAACCATCACTTATGCAAATTTAAAGCTAACAAAAAAAAAACAACATCTCTTGCTATGTCAGAGATTTGATAAGTGTAGGATTCAACCATAGAACAATTGCCAATAGAATTGAGCTCTTCTACAAAAACGTAACCCAGAATAACAACAAAGAAGATAAACAACACATAAGTTTACCATACATCCCCAGCATGGCGAAAAAATTTGTCAAAAAATTACATAATGAATTTAAATTAGGATTTAGAATTCCATCAAACACTAACAGAATAATTAGCACTAAGGATAGTATAAACCTAGAATCAACACCACAGGTGGTACACAAGATTGCATGCCCTAAAGCAGGATGCAGTGCAATATATTACAGTGCAACTTGAGTCACAGTCAGTAACAGATTGTCTCAGCATAAGTATGCATATAACAGATTGCTAAACAAAAACGTGGTTAATCATGTATTTGAATTCTCCAGTGCTGAGATAGTGTGTATAGAGAAAAACAATGCCAAAAGGAAAATCAAGAAGGCTTACTTCATAGCTAGTGACATAAATGCTATAGAGAGAAAAGACACAAGTTTCGCAATTTCAAAAAAATGGATGATCTGAATTGTTTTGCATAAATTTGCATACATTGAGTTTAATTCATATTAAGGCTATGAATATGGAGTAAACAGGCTCTGAATGCCCTTAGCCAATATTAAAATTCAGAATTTAGTAATTTCGCCTTTATAAGTTGAAGCGTATTGTATTAAAAATGCAAACAGCAAAAAATATGAAGTCCATGTAGAAAAAGATTGCAGAAAAAATAGAACATCTAATATATATATATTCAAAAAATTTCAGCCAGAATAACATGAAAGGGGAAATAAAAAATCAAAAGAATATCTCAGATAATAGATGTCATTCAGAACAATATGAAATAACTGAAAGAAATGTCTCAGAAGATAGATAATAAGATAAAGAAAATAAAAGAAGAAATGAAAGGCCTAAAAAAGAATTGACTCAAAAAAATGCAATATAATAAAGAAGAACGAAAGAGCAAATACAAATCATTTCATTACAAATCCAAGAAGTAATTAACAAAAATAAAGAAAAAATCCAAGACATTAAATAGAAAAATTGGGAGACAATCAATAAAATACAGGGGAAAAATATTGTAACCAAAAATTCTACAATTACTAACTGTGACATTCATAGTTTGTGTTTGTTCATATGTATATAAATCAGTGATTGTTTTATCAACACTTATGAAACAGTTGATGAGACTCTCATTGTCTTTAGGAAGACCAAATCCAGCTAGCTTCATTGTTGAATCTTGAAAAATAGTTTGGAACCTTATATGAATTCCTCTTTTTACACCAATAATTCTTCACTTATAGATTCTTGATTGACTATCTAAAAAAAGGACCTTGATTTGAGACAAATCTTACATAATAAAATTATATATTCAATTTTCTTAATAACTTTCTATACATTTTCTGTGCAGAAGAGAGAAGTGTAAAAGAATAGGAAACCACTACAAAAAAATAGAACTGAGTGTGGCAGTAATATTTTTTATGGTAATATTTTATTGAGTCTCCAGAAGTAAAGTGTGGGAACTTTTTCTCTAAATAGGCAACTATTAAAAAAGCTGTTCATAAAGTACTTGCATCACAACCACTTGCGATTCCAGATAGCTTTCCACAAGAATATTATTCCTAAAAATTCATTTTGATCTAATTTTAGATAAATGAAAAAAATAAATTAGGCTATGGTCCAAAGTTTTTCTAAATAGCATGGGATAGGATTGTGATTCAATTTATTATCACAAAGGTTATATTCAAATTACAAAATGTTTCTCTATTGTTTAAATAAAAAACTGAGCATATTCTCTAATTCCTAATATAATGAAGACTCAAGCCCCCCCCCATCCCCCCCAGCCTAATCTTTTCATATTCTTACTGGGAAACTTTTCTATTTTAAAAAAGGATCTCTTTTCAGAAATCAAAGCAATATGATTAGCATAGAGAAATATTCTGCATTCTGTTTCTGGAAAATCATTGATGAATATATTAAATAAAATGAAAAAATTGAAACCTGAGATGCATTGTTTGATAAATTTTTATAATTAATATGATCAACATTTAGTGTCATTTTTAATGTTTCCGTTAGAGTATTTTGGCAAATAATTTAATGGTTTTCCTGCATTTAAGAATTTTTTTAAGACCCTTTTTTTCCAAATAAAATCATAAACTGAGATTAGATCAATAAAGGTAGCATTCGTTTTTATTTTATAAGCATTTTTCAATATGAATTGGTTAAGATAAAACAGATTCAAAGCAGCTTCTTACTGGTTTAACCCTAATCAATTTTCTATAAATGACTGTTATGATTATTTCAAAAAGTGTGTATGAAATACATAATTAATGATATTTTGTGATAATTTTTTTTTTGACCAATGCTGAATTTATGTGGTTTTACTTTTATTGAAATTCAGAAAGATAGTGAAAGACATATATAATGCTTTCTAAGAAGAATAAAACAGAAGAAAATAGAGAAAAAAAAATATTATTGATACTGAAAGAAGTGAATGTATGCTAAAATTTCAAAGATTACTGGAGAACTGAGCAATATGTGATGCTTTGAGATATTAGTCTTTTAAAGACAGGAACCATATCTCTGAAATATTCATCAGATGGAAAAGCTTTGAGCTTTTCTACTCATTTTCCTCCCAGACATTTAATTTCTGACTTTTAAAACTTATATTTTCTTATTCATCTCTATATATTCTAAGCCTCAGTAAAACCTGAAAACTTATTAGAGATTTGTTCATATTGCAATTGTGTATACATGTCTACCTAGACATACCTGATTCATAATTCTAAGATATCAACAGATTACTATAGGTGGCTTATATCCAAAGTTTGGCATGAAGTTAACTGATAATTAGTACAAAAGATGTATTCATTAAATCTTCTTCTGTTATGAGTAAAAATACCACTAATGAAGGAGTTTTTCAGATATAAAAATGAATTACTTGTCAGATGAACATAAAGAAAATAGCTCACAATATAACTTAATATTTAGATCAGTATCATTTTCCAACAGAGAGTGATATATTGAGTTAATGAAGCAATGATATTCAATAAACAAATAGTTTTCTAATATACAGAAGAATTAAAAGTTTCAGAAAACAATAATAAAAGAAATAGAAATTTCCAGAAAGAATAATATTAAAAGAGGCAGACAACTATAACTAATAGTATCAAATTACAGAGATAAAATCAGTGTAACATGAATGAATGTGTATAATGGAAAGCAAAATAGATCGAGAAGAGATCAAAAAAGCCAGATGAAAATACAGTGACCAGTTTTATTACTTATTCTAAGGGAAGATATTGTAACTATTGAGAAAAGTATCACAAGATAAATATTGATAATATATCATGGCAAAAAATAATAACAACAACAATAATAATAGTAAAATAAATATGATACAGTTTAAATATAGGGTTTGTCTTGTTATATGCTTGTAGTGACTAATATATAATTATGAATGTTTTTATTGGCTCATGTATTTTTTCAAAGTATTTGGATTCATTAATTTATAACAAAAGGGATGGAGTGTTAACTATTTTTGCGAAATATATGTCAACATATATATAATTTTGTAATATTCATTCATTGAAGTAACATTTTTGATTATGGAAGAAGGGGAATTTAGGTTTTGCAGGCAAGTATGGCTTATTGCATACTGTAATGTTTGATTACTTAATGGCATGTTTGCAAACAGTATAAATTAAAAACTGACAGTAATTGGAATAATTACTGGAAGTAATTAACAAAATCTTATAAAATTATTAGCCCCCTCCCCTAAAAAAACCCATTTTCTTAAGGTACATAAACAATAAATTAAAATAATTAAATCACATATTTAAAAAAAATATTTTAATTAAATTATATAAACAATAGAATGAATTAATTAAATCATATAGTAAGCAGGATTAAAAGTGTTAATAAAAAACATCTTAAGCAAATGAGCACATTGGCTTTGAGTTTTTGAAAAATAGGTTTTGATCAAGAGATATCTAATCAATGGAAGAATTTAAAATGTTTTAGTCAGATTATTAGCTAGCTATATAGTGCAAATCTTCAAACATTCCAGTCAGTATTTAGAAGTGAAGAGAATTTTGTAGCTGAGAGCAACTCATAAAGCTAAAGAGACTATAAGATTGGCAATTATCACCAGCTAATTCTAAGATAGGGCACTGGATATAGCAACAGGGATATTTACACTCAAGTTTTGTGGAAAATAATATACAGTAGACAAATTACTTTAAAAAATTCCTTAATCTAAGCTATAATATTTAACATTTACACTATTATAAATAATCTTTAACATATTCAGCTGGGGTTAGTTAAAAATGTATCACTTGCTGTTCATATGCCATGCCATTCTTTGAAGATGGATGGATGCTAAGCTGTAAGATTTATAAAAAGCCATCTATTGCTTGTCTAAATACCCGATATGTAGACTTGCATCACAAGACTGACTGCTGAATTGCCTTATGAAATGTAATTATAAACTCTGGCCTATTAATTAATTCATTATGCTACCTATAATTTAATGGATAAACTGCACAAGTATAAGACTAGAATTTTGCAAAGGATTTAAACCATATAATAAAGATTGAAGCTTATGTTTTTTTAATATTCATTTTACATTTTTTTAGTTTCAGAAAACAAAGTTTAATGGATTTTTTTTTCTTGTAAACTTTAACGAGAGTATTGGAAAAATTGAATTTTATCTCTCTTCATTTTATCTTCTATTGAAGGGGAAATAAAATTTACTCTTCTCAAGTCAGATTGAAATCTTATGAGGGAAATGGATTTTATGTTTTCCTAAGAAATCCATATAGTTTCTTTTGTTTGTTTCACTATATTATTATTTATATTATTCCATCCTATGAAGCATAATGCATCTAATATATTTTGACATTTTGTTAAAAGTTCCCGAAATTCTAAATCAACATAAAGTATTGAATATTACAATATAATTAGAAAACCATAATTTTTGGTGAGAGAACAAGTATATACTTGACAGATGTGTCAGTTCAAGTTTTATTCTTATGATATGTATGCAACATCTGCATTACAGCACAGTTAAATTTTTAATTTAAGATAAATTGTTATTAATAGCTTATTCTAAACTAATTCCCATTAGCAACTTTCTCCATACAATATTTCTACCTAGTGTAAAGCCATAGCAATAAATGAATGCTAACAGGATAGTACTTTAAAATTCCTATCTAATGCCTACTCATCCAATATCCCTGACTAGTTTCTAGCTTATAGTTTTCATCAATGAGCAGCCTTGAATCTGAGCACCTAGATCTACAAAAATTTGAGTCCTAACTGAAAACACAATAACGTTTTCAATCCAAGCTAATTCACTTGGGTAGTCAATTCAGTAAATATCTTTGGTTTTTAATAACCATAGTCACCATTATTCTTTAGTTAAAAATGATATTAAACTATTGTAACATTACATGACCACCATTTCTTAGTTTATATATTGGGTAAGCATAAGAAATGGCAGTCATGCGATGCTATAGTGGTTTTAATACTAATGCTCATTCTTGGACGAATGTGTGCTTTATTTTAATGATATGCATTTGTTTGTTTAAAAATAATTATTTGACTATAATCAAGGCTCTAAGGTCTCTGCTTTATGCTGAGCTAGATATAAAAAATATTAACAAGGGAGGAAGTTTACTGCAACGTAAAGAGTTATACATGATGTCTTTTAGACTATTGAAAATAAGGCCTGTTTGAGTAGGAATTAGCCTATTTGACTATATATGTCTTTATCAAATGATCCTTTTAAGTTACCATTATGAAGAAGTTGGATTACAAATGAATGATGAATTTTGGAAATAAAACCATTGCCATTAAGGATTTAATTTTAATATAGTCATAAATTAAATGTCCCAGTTTGATCATCATCATTATTCTATGGTTGGGTAATCTTAATGTAACACCATATAGTTTATACAGAAAGTACCAGAAATGTTACCATTATAATATATATATATATATGTAAATACCTGAAAGCAGTCAATACGTAAACAATACCAATATCAATAATAATCAACGATCTCTTAAGTTGTCTGCCTAAAGACAACTTACAAAATCATGAGTGATAATTTGCCATTGTTTACCATTCCATTAATACAATTTATTTTTGCATCTCAAATTTAAATCTATATCTTAAATTATACAATACTTTAAATAAGTATGATATACAATAAATATATGCATGTGTGTACATATATATATATATATAAATTTTAAGTATTATCTGATTATCGTTGTTACTATTTATATATCTTATATTTATATACCTATTTCATTTTGTATATAATATTAATATATCAAAACTTGTTAAGTAAATGAATGCATACGCTTAATATAATATAATAAGTTACATGTAAGAATAAATGTATACAGAGAGATATAAAGTTTCTATCTACTATGATTTTAATGGTGATGCATTTATTATATTACATATATATGTGTGTGTGCATGTAAGTATATATGATATGCTTAAATATATAAAGACTATGACAATTAATACATTTTTTTTGTAGACAGGTGATTATAGTACAAATGAAATGCATTATATAATAATAAAGAAAAATATAATAATAGATGTTATATTGTATGCTGTGGTTAGTAAATATTTTGATAAATATTTATGACTAATTAATCAGATAAACATGAATCAGTGGATGGGCTAATCTCTTCATTACAAGACTCCTTCCAGAATGCAAGGTGTGATATTTCAGAACATAACTACTATCAATCTAAATATATTAATCAACATTGTCAGAAATCATAGCCTTGTGAATAAGTTATGCAAGAATTTTATTTAAATTTTCAGCATTTTCTTGTGAGCTTGGTGGAACGGTGGAACAGGTTTCAAATTAGGTATGACTATAGAGAAAATGCTTTTGGATATCTGTATGATCATTAACATAGTAAAATTTCACTTTGCATTCTTCTTCACTAAAAGAATTCATATTTCTTATTTGATGCTATGTATATACACTATGGTGTCATAATAAGAAATTGTACCTATTCAATACACTTAAGCATGCTTTATTTGCTTTTATAGTTGCAGAATAATCAACAGTTTTATTTTAAAACATAAATGTAAAATTAAAGTAAAATTATTTATATTTCAATATTTCTTTTTAGTATTTTCAAAGAAGTAAAATATCCAGAATACACAGAATAACCTTCAGAAATATTAAACTTTTCTTTGTGCAAATTACCATTATCTTAATAGTCTTGTTGTTCATCAGAATCACAATTTTATTCAGCATCAGGCAGCTATGAACTTAACTCAGCACATCTAAGATTATATGTGTCTATCTGCTCCTTTATACTAATCATATTACACGTATGTATGTTTTTCAACCATGGCATTGTCACTCATTAACCAACTTAAATTCTAGCTAATGATCAATGAAGGCCTAGCTAAGTTAATTAGTTCTATTTGAAAAAAATTATAAGCCTAGTTAAGAATTGGAAATTTTTTCAAACCATAAATAAACTTATAATTTTTTCCAAGATTTGTCTGGTCTGACATAAACTCCCCAATAATTGGCATGGCAGGTGAAGGTTTAACCACTATTTGATGAGACTTTTGTATTACAATATTATAGACTATGTTAAACTAGTTACTTGTCATTGGATGATACAGAGTGTAAAAAATTAATTATGCTAATCATATTTAATAATGACCTTAAATAAATATTGTAATTATAATTTTGATATTTCTCTTTCTTGACTATTTGTCAGTCAATATATAGAAAATAAATTTCAATAGATGAATTCCAAAATATTTTAATGAGAGCATTTGTAATAACAAAAAAAAATTATGTGATGATTGGTCAAAGTTGCAATGATACGGCAATTAAATCTTCAATATTTACTGTAATATTTTGGATAAAAGTAATAGTTAATTTATTTACAAGTGTTAGATATATAAAGCTGATATTTAAGGAAGACTGGTTATTGATATTTAAGAAGTAAAGCAATAAAAAAAGTTGGAAAAACTGATCTAGTATAATGAGATCTATTTTTTGGAAAGTAACTAATGATTATGTATATCTTTATTTCAAAATATACTAAATTAAAAATATAAAATTTAATGGTGATTAAACAATGTTATAGTCTGCACTCACTATTATGCAAAACTATATTTAAATTTCATGAGATTGCCAAACAGGAGAAAATCCTAATCTCGTTGCCTTACAGATATGTTATAGCCTTGAAGAAGGCACAGTTCCACAAATAAATTAGTAACAATTATACCAACAACTAATTGACTAATAATTAGTGAATTTTATGTAATCACTTTTGTTGAGGTCTGCACTTTTCTGAAGGGTATTATGAGATAAAATATATTATATAAATAGAAACAGAAAATAAATCAATAGTTTGTACTTTCTCAATACAAGAAAAATAATAATCTCTTGTTTACTAAGAATGGAATTTTATAGATTAAATTTGATAAAACTATTTTCCTATTAATAGTGATTCACAATATTTAATTCAAACAAACAAAACTGCTTCAGTATTTGATAACTATTTTCTGGATATTTTTATATGGAACAAACTCTTTCTACAAATCATTCAAATAAACTTCCAAATAATTAATACTTGTCATTTTCTTTTTCCGTAAATAAAACAGGCAAAAACTCACTATACATATTGCCACACAGCAAGCTAGAGTTATAATAAATGGATGCCAAAAGGCTTGTGCATAAAATCCCCATCTAGTATCTATTCATCCAATATCCCCAGATTAACTTCTGTCTTGTGGCCTTCGTCAGTGAGGAGCCTTGGATCTGAGAGCACTGCACATAGATCTTAGGAACTAATGCAACCCTCCAGCAGCAGCCACTACAAAACTATGAGTCTGGGGATATTGGATGAGTAGGCACTAGATGGGGATTTTATGCACAAGCCTTCTGGCATCTATTGATTACTCTAGCTTGCTGTGTGGCAATACGTATAGTGAGTTTTTGCCTATTTTAATAACAATTATAAGCAAGCACAGTGTACCGGTCAAGCTAGCACATTCGCGCAACAGAATCCAGAGTCCAAGCAAAGATACCAAGCCGACCAGTATGAGATGGTTAGATCTCGAGACTGACTGCACTTCAACTCCTTCACCTGTGCTCCAAGACTCACGACCCTACGGATGACCACCTTGAAGATACATATAGATATTATTTTAACCGCGAGCCGACATAGGTCAGGGAGAAACAATGAGACTCATAACAAAGAATGGAATTTATTAACTATATATATTTAAAACTAATTAATGCATAGGAAATCACATATATAATATAAAGAATTTTGAACTGGATTGAAATAAATAAGATCGAGAACAGAGTAATTTATTAAATTGTATGTTTATTTTTGCAGATTAAATTTGACGATTTTTATATATTATTCTTGCATTTTACAATTAAAATGCGCGGAGCATCTAACATTTTTGGAGAGCGCTTTAACATTCTCTCCTTACAATTAAAATTATTTTACATTTGTTGTGCTATTTGATGAAATTAAATATTGTTTTCATC
This sequence comes from Epiperipatus broadwayi, assembly GCA_028023455.1. Lineage (NCBI taxonomy): Eukaryota > Metazoa > Onychophora > Udeonychophora > Euonychophora > Peripatidae > Epiperipatus > Epiperipatus broadwayi. The sequence goes on from JAQFVV010000010.1 coordinate 6,493,216, forward strand.
ATTTGCTTGATTATCTTATTGATCAGTCACTGCATTGTAGCTATGGGGCAGATTATGCTAATCCCTCTTATTTCATGGTTTTCAGCTAAGTAATCAGACAAAGCCTTGTTTTCACATATATGTGAAACATTTAAAGTCAAATTTATCTATAACATTATTATTTCAAACTATTGTACATGAGACCGAAACTAGCTCTTGAATATGTCAGACAATGGCTGAAACTTAATTTAAGGGAGGAAGAGTTGGCAACAAAAGAACCAATGCGCTATAGCGCTGGTAAACAGTTATAATAAATGTTGCCCTGCGGGTGGATTAATATTTAGGGTTTTGTGATCAACACCGGAGCCCTATGACCGATCGCCATGCTGCTAAAGAGGGTTGGGGTAGCTAACACTATTGCCTGGAATTTGATGTCAGGTCTTATTCGTGTGTGACCCAAGGAGTGTAAGAGGGATGGCCGTTCCGAGTCCCATCTTAAAGAAAATGCAACATAACGAGAAAGTTTAAATGTATAATAAAATTATCACATCCGCCAAGCAAAAGAGTTGAAATAATTTCATATTTAGCCACGAGAACGATAGCTAATCAGTGTAATCATTAGCGCCAACTCTAATATAGCATTTTAATAATCATATGCTATACGTGGGCGTACTTTTAAATATTCTTTGCTTTCTAGTTTCAATCTCAAATAACACATTTGATTACGCGATTAATAAAAAAAGGGGGAAAAAGTATATTTGGAGGGCTTTTACAAAATGAAATAAATAACAAATATACTTATTCAAGGCTTGGATATTGCTTAGTGAAAATTAAATTGAAATTTACTTTGGGTTAAAACAAGATTCCCATTTTAAAATTGCCAACAAATAATTAAATAATCAAGGTCAAAATAATAATCAGCACATAGCCAATTCTTGACAGTTATTTAAGAGGGTTTCAAACAGCGTGCATAAGCTACGATAAATAATTATCAAATGAAGAGGGTCATTCTCTCTTCTCTTTATTATTAATATTGAATGCGTGTTTCGAGGCATTAGCATATAATTTATATTTTAAAATAAAAAAGAAATAAAGAAACCATGTCACAACTGCAGTGAGAAAATTGAAAATAAAATTATTAAAATCATTTAGTTAGGAAACATTAGAAAGTAGGTCAGAATTATATATAAAAAATAATTAAATTTAAGAATAAAATTTTACATTTAGCAATTTACTTGAATTCAAGATTTTAGAATTAAAATAAATTTTATAAGTCTAGACTTAAAGAAAAATTAATATATTGAACTGCAGTTAGAAATGGTGATGTTACCGGTCATCTTGTAGTACTTGAGCTGGAGTTACGAGCTTTGTGGCCTTGCCATCATCTTCTTCCCACGGTTAGAGCGGATGTTATGGCGCTCTGGTGATGGTGGTTTTTGGATGGAGAAGGCCCGTCGCCTTCACTCTGGAGCTTAGCCAGCTGCCTGTTTTGCCCCTTTTCTCTCGAACAGATATAAAAATTATTGACTTAACTGGATGTCAAAAGTTCGGTTGCTTTTGGTTCAGAACGCTGGATTCAAAAGCTTAAAGAGATCAAAGAAGGCAAAAATCCACAGATGTAGCATTCAAGCTGTAAAGATTTCAAAATTCAAAGCTGTCAAGGTTTCAAAGGTAAAGATCTAAGAGGCTCCTCCCTTTTCAGGCCTTTTTAAAGATGCCTTATCAGCCCACACCCTTGGAATTTCATCTCCATCAAGATTACAAAATTTTTAATTTACTTATGTAATTAGTGGTTGATTTCAAACGCTGACTTTCTTTTGGTGTTATAACTTTTCTCTGTTATCAATTTTTAATTAAACGAATTTTAATCGTTTAATCCGATATTAGATTTTATTTTTAATTAGTCAGGAATTTTGTTCTGATTTTATAATTTATGTAAAATCCTTGCTGTAAACATATTTTTAATTAGCGAGGCTCCAAAATAATTTAGAATCAATTAGCTAGATTATTTTAAAATTGGCTTTTCTTTTTAGAAACCTCAGGCAGGTGTGGCTATACTGATACAATTGTTTACGCAAAAACTTTACTAAACTTTTAATTCTACGAAAATACTTTTATTTTTAGAAAAAAATCTTTTTCTTTTAAAAGAAACTTGTCAGCGCATTTGCAATCAACGCCCTTTCAATTTTTTTACATTAAATTGTTTATAATAAAAATGAAACTTAAAATTTAATAAATATTTTAATCACGCCCTATCTATATATATCAATATAGGTGGATATATCCCACATACGAATTTAAGTAATAAATTAATAAATTGACGCTACATATTACTGTACTAAAAATAGTTTAAAAATATTACGCGATAAAATTATCGCTATAACCTGGCAATACTTTCAATTATATTCTTTCGTATGGCGTATATAGCTGTTTATATAGCGATTGCAATTTTTAGCTTACAAATCTTAATTTAGACTTATTAAACGGTTTGAATCAGCACGACGAGTGGGTATTAGAGGTTGGTGAAACGGTGGGTTTGAGACAACGTTCAATAGGAAGTGGTGATCATGTGATGTTTCCGTAAATATTATATAAATAGTAGATTAGAATGTTGTCCATTTCTACCATTAATAACTGTAGTATATATACTATAGTGTAGACAACCTAGTCAGAGCACTATGGTCATGGCACTGTGGTTTACAGGTGGAAGAAAGTTGAAATGAAACTTCTCTAAATGTACAATCTTTGAATAACAAGTAAACGTGCCTAACTCAACACTACCTGTTGCACTTTAAGAACAGCCTCATTAGTGTTATGCTTTAAGGCTAAGTACTTATCCAACTGCAAGTAATTTCAGCCTACTTCAGCCTTTCTCTAGCATTACTAGTCACATAATTCCAGTAGAACTCGAGCTCAATAATGGAATCTTGACATCCAGCAATTGCTATGCAGGTAGTTATAAAAATGGAATTTTAGTGATTGTACAATCATAAAACTCCATTATCACACATACTTATAGACAGGTGATGGATGACATGGGAGGCCATTATGACTGGACTCCTATACTAACTTAAGTGCACTGAAGAAGGATAAGATGAAATGCTAGAGAATATTGCTTAGCAGGTTGGAATTCTTAAGTCGTAATAGCCTTTGCATAAACTAATACAATCGTCTATATGAGCTGTCAAGAAGCAGGTGTTGAGTAGGAGTCCCTGTTGGAATTGTACATTCATAGTTGATCTTTAGAACTGAAGGTCATTCCACTTTCTTACACAACTGGCTAAACCATCAGTGTCCTAAAATGCATAGCATCTGACTATTGGCTAGGTATATATATACTATAGCAGATTACTTATTTCAATGGTAGAAATGGATAACAATAGTAGTATCAGTAGAGATGAGTAATACAACTAAAGATTTGTATCATAAATCTTTTTTTTTTTTTTTCTAAATAAAAGTGCATGAAATGGGCAAACTTTAATCAATAAAAATTTTTCAAGACCAGGAGGACTGCACCGGTGACTAAGAAGCTGTCAAGATTTAAGATTGATAAAAATGCTCTTATTGAAACTCATCTTCCAGAAGAAAGTTTAAAAAATGGATGACTACAAGTTTTTTTACAAGGTCAGATCAGCCAGCATATAGGAAATGCATAGTGTTGGATTTGCTATAAAATCTAATTTAATATATTTTTTTGCTGGAATTCCTCATTGTATCAGTGAAAGCTAATAGTGTCAAAACTTAGCCTTACACAATAATAGTAATTCTTATTTTATTAATATCTATGCTCCACATTAGATAATTCATAGAAGCTTTTATTCCTTTCTGAATAGCATTTTACAGCAATATCATTAAAAGATCAATTTTGTCATGTTGGAGATTTTAATACACATGTTGGTATAAATAGTAGACTTTGGCCAAAAGTTATTAGAAATAATAACATTAAAGCAGTAAATTCAAATGGTCTGTTGTTATTACATTTTTGCACAACACATCACAAATACTTTGTTTAGATAGAAAACCTACTAGAAAGAAATATGAATGCATCTAAGCTCAATGCAATGGCATTTAATAGATTACATTATAGTTAGAAGGTGATATTATGTGAGCACTTACAGGCACAGATTGTTGATTGGATCACAGATTAATAAGCTCTAAGATTAAAATGATAGATTCATTAAAGCTATATTTTGTTCTAATCATAGTAACAAAAAACAACAACAACTAATGTTCATTCTTTACAAGTTTATACTAAATTTCAACAACTACTGAACACTAAAATTGCTGGTATGGACACCCATGAATTACTGAACAATAGAATTCTCTTAAGGGAGTGTTATGGATAAATAATTCTATCCTTGAATTCACTAAAAAGAGAAATCATGGTTTATTTTATGATAATGATAAAATTATTAATAATGTGAATAAAAGTAAACATGTGGTATTTTCTACAATAAATTAAAGTGGAACTTTGAAATGAATATAGAGATCCAAAAGCAGAAGTTCAACTTGAAAGGCTTAAAAATGATTAGTGAATTAAAATTTCAAAGAAGATACGGCAGTTTAGTGAAATCAAAATAGCCCTTTGTAATCTTAAAAATGAAAAAGCTGCAGGTCATGATGAAATATTTGAAGTTTTAAATGATGGTGATAATATGTTCTTAAAAAATATTGGATTTTTTTAAGAATGTATGGAATCCTGAAGTTATTTTGTGTGATTTTAAGGATGATTCTATTGTTCCAATTTTTAAAAATAAAGGGAATAGACATTATGGAATATCATTATTATTATCCATTACAGGAAAGATATTTTCAAGAATTTTGTTGAATATGTTGCTTCCAGTCATAATTAATAATTATCAGAGACTTAATGTGGGTTTTAAAGAATTGGTACTATAGATATGATTTTTGTTATCAGGAAAATGCAAGAAAATTGTGATGAACAAAACAGTGATTATACTGCTTTTATTAATTTGGTCAAGACATTGGAGTCAATAAATCAAACAGGTTTATGACCTTATTTGAAATTAGTTGTTGTCCACCAAAATTTATTTGAATAATACAGTTTTTAATGATAGAATGAGAGGAAATGTTATTACTACAAGAGGAAAATCTAAGGCATTTGAAATGAAAACTGGAGTTAAACAAGAATATGTAGTTGTTCCAACATTGCTTTCAATTATTATGGCAGCTGTCTTTGGAATTATTCATAGGCAGCTTAATGAAACAAGGATAAAGATGCAAAATAAATGATGGTGGAAGCTTTTAATTTGAATCTAATAAAAGTAAAGACAAGAACATCTTCTTGGATTTTGGATTTATAGTGTGTTGATGATTATGCTACTTTTGCCAGTTCAAAGACAATTTACAGAATAAAATTAATGTTTTGAATGCAACATTTAAAGACTTTAATTTAATAATTAATGTTCAAAAAAATGTAATTTCTTTATCAGCCAATGACAGAAAAAAAAGCTTGATGGTTATCATATTAAAAATTGGCAGTTTTAGAGATAAAAGGTGAATTTAGATATTGAGGTATAGCCCAGACTTCAATGCATTGCTGCTGCTTTTACCAAGTTAAAAGATAAAGTTAAAACTGTTACTTTACTTTATCTAATTTATTACATGGAAGTGAGACTTGGACACTCTATAAATGCAATATATAGACATTAGAAAAGTTTCATTTAAGCAGGCTCCAAAAAATTTTAAAAATACAATGACAAGAATATAAATTCAATCAGTATGTTCCTCAACTTATGGGATATGAAACTATAGAGTCCACTAATGTAAAATCATATCTTCATGGATAAGTAAGATAAATGAACACTGCAAGATTTCCCAAAAGGATATTTTACAATGAATCTGAGCATGGTTTTCATAGAAGATATAGACCCATCTATGTTATAAGATTTATGTCAATGACCTTCTAAAAAAATGCAATATTGATTGTTTCTATGGGGAGATATGGCAAAGAATAGAGTACATTGGAGAGCCACAATTAGACATGATGGTGAAATACTCCAGAAAAAAAAAGTTATCTGTTGAAGAAATTAAAAGATAGTATCATAAAATATCAAACGGAAATATGAACCAAAATGTTTTACATGTGGATGCATTTGTGGTTTACAGATTAGTTTATATAATACTACAAAACATTTCTAGAGCAGTTTTTCATCTTTTTCTTTTATTTCCTTGGAGTTCAGAATGGCCATACTCATTTACAAGTAGCTACTCTATATGGGTGTGTGTCTGTAAAAATAATGAATATTTCAATAATTTATTATTAAAATTAACAATTATACTTCACTTCTTGTGATCATGATAAGGGAACCTTCTTCTCGACCAAAACGACCAAACTTCATGGCTGTGATTACTTCATCAGTCTTGATGATATTTACTAAAAATTTATCTTTGTAAAGATGAACTTCACGATTATTAAGAGCTACCAGGACACCTATAAAACCTCGAGAGTGATATTCCATTACCTCAACAGCAATAATGGAAGCATTCATTTTAGTAGTCCATAATTTTTTACCCTAAAAAATTATAATAAATAATAATTAGAAATATTTTTAAAAAGTACATTTTTTTTTTAGAAAAATTATTTGTTTTCTGTTTTTTTTTAAAAAAACTTATTTTTGAAAGATGTTGAAAAAATGAGAGCTCTAAAAAATAAATAAATAATTACTATGTATATACTCATCAAATCACATATAAAACTTAAAATAAAATTTAAAATATAACCTTTGTTGTAAAGCAGACAAGTGTGTCATCCATACAACCAACAACAATAGTTTTACCAATGCGGACCATGCCAACTACTTGAGAACTAAGTTCAATACAAGTCTTTGGTGTTTTATAGCCACTAAAAAAAAAAAATTAAGTAAACTAAATGTATTGAAATAACAAAATTAATATATCAAAAGATAATAATTTATGTTTACTATTTTCAATATAAATATATTCAGACAATAAAAGATTACCGTTTTAATGGATACAACTTTCCATCTCTACAAGCAGCAATAATTCTAAATTCTACATCATAAAGACCTGAGACACTAAGAAAAACAGGAACACTGGATAATGTCATCTAAAAAAAAAAAATTGGGTTCAAATTTTATTTAACATAAAAAAAGAAGGAAAAAAGACAAAAATATAATATTTAGCAAATAAATCACAAACACAATTTATATAATTATTTTTCTATCAATCTAATTTACATTTTGTTGTAAGTAAAAATATCATTTCTGATAAAATATTATGCTGAAAGACATTCTCATTTGGCTTAATTATATATATATATATAGGCTAAATGATAATACTTCACTTAGTTATAAAAAATTTCAAAAAATATTAATAACATGTATGTGTATTTATGGCATAGAAAGTCAAGGTAATACTGTCAATCAGCTTGGAGGAGGAATTGGGTCAAGTAAATAAAAACTTTTTCACATTCCAATTAGACTTAAATTTTTTTCTTTAAGATAACTGACCTTTAGCTAATCCACAAATCATTCAAAATGATTGATAAATGATTAAAACCAAATCTTTAATTTCTAACAACCAGCAAAACAATAAAAATATTTTACATACTTGATATAAAAACATTATTTATAGTAAAGTATTTGATAGACAGTTCAATTGAAAAACTTCTGAAAATATTTAAATTTTCAGAAAAAAACAAAACCTTTCTCTACCTTCATTAAATGATTTTTGTCAAAAATATGAGAGTATCACATTTGACACTTATCAATCAAATTGTAGTAAATCGCTATATATATATATAAATTTATTATAATAAGATATAATAAAATATCTATATATACAACAAAAAACATGAAAAAAATAAATTTTCAATAGAAAAGCTTTTTTCGATACATACAATTTGTATCTTTTTCAATATGTCTGCTGACGATTACCGTTAAATACATATAGCGACATCTATTCATAATAAAACCAACTAAAACAATATCAACATCATTATTTTACAAATATATACAATACAACATAAAAATTATATATATTCCTTCATTGAGTATAGGATATTCAAATATACTCAAAAACATATAAAATATATTAATATTGATATTTTGCCTATCTATCTTTCCATTCATCTAATTTTAGCCAATTATTAGTCAAATTAATTGAACCTTTATAAATGTTCATGCAATTACTACCATTATTTTTAATATAACTAGTTTCATATACTTTACGCCTATTAACATTTTTCAAGTAATTTAGTGCAAATATATTTTTAGTACAATCTATTTTATGACCATATTCCAAATAATGTATAAACAAAGCAGATTTATCATCTCTCCTATTTATACTTGCGTTATGTTCTTTAGCTCTTATTTCTAATTGTTTACATGTATGTCCATAGTATACTCTTTTACAAATACCACATATAATTTTATAAACCATTCCCTTCTTATATTTTAAATTATCCATTATTTTATAGTTACCTATTAATTTATCCAAATCTTTACTATTTGCCCAACCTATATTTATATCTTTTTTATTATTTACATAATTTTTTAATAATGCATTATATATTTTAGGATGATATGAAATTTTTATCCATTTATTATTAGATTTATTACATCTATTATATTTATTTTTATAAAAAATATTATCTATACATTTACTTTTATAACCATATTTAATATATAAATTTTTAAATTGCTCTTTATGTAATTTAGTTATATTTTCATTCGTATTATATCTATCGTTTTTAATTTTAAAATTTTTAATTACTGCAAGTTTTTGGGTCCATGCCTGTTGTGAATCGACAGCAATTATTTTCCTCATATTATCTTCTTTTATAAAATGTTTTAATACAATTTTTTTATTATCATCTAAACTAAGCTCTATGTCTAAATATTTTATTTTTTGTTTAATTTCCGAAATTGTAAATTTTATATTATATATATTTTTATTAAAATCATTATACATATGTTTTATTATTCTTTTATTACCAATTATTAAAGTATCATCTACATAACGAAAATAATGTGTTATATCCTTATTAATCAATCTATTTTTAACTATATTAATCTCTAACTCATCAATAAATATTGATGAAATCAAACCACTAATAGCACAACCCATCACCCATCCTTTATTTATATACCAATATTTATTATTATATTTAAAATATAAATTATTATGTATTAACATTAAACATTCTTCAATTATTTTTACTATTTTCATATCCTTAATTTTTCCATACAATTTCTTTATTAATATTTCAATACTTTTTATTCTTGGGATACTAGGGTACATTTTTTCAATGTCCATTACAAAAATGCTATTACATCTATTTACCTGTATATTATTTAATTTATCTACTATATCGTCTGTGTTTTTAATACAATATTCACCGTAACCTAATATTTCTGCTAACCCTTTATTTAAATAACTACTAAACTTTTGTAATATAAAATTACTAAAATTAAATAATAATCTAATTGGATTATTATCTTTATGAGTTTTTATTTTAGCAAAAACATAAGGGTTTTCAAAAGATGAAGGGTATAAAGATCTATATTTTTTCATATCAATAACATTATTATCCCTCATTTTTATCAATAATTTTATATATCTACCCTTTATTCGTCCAATAGGATCCTTATTTAAAACATCATAACCTTCTTTTTTTATTTCACATTCTTTTTATATGGATATATATATATACTGAACAAAAGATATGTATAAGAGATTGTTGTCTGAAACAACTGGTAAATGCTAGTTCATTATGTGAAATGTGCATCTTGGAGATCATAAATCTTTTTCACATGTCTTTGGTCTTATGTTTAGAATTACATCCCTCCACAAAGTGTTAAAAGTGGGTAGAAACCAGTCCCTACCTTGTGTGAGGATGGTGTAGTGAGGATGACACTACAGTAATATTACTCATTATTTGCTAATCTCTAGTCTAATGAGTAACTAATAAAAATTATTAAAAACGTTTATATATATATCTTTTTTTTTTTTTATTGTACACTTAAATTTTTAAGTGTGACAGTACTAAATTACCTGAGTAAATAATTACATATTTCTTGTGTAAGATAAAAATAAAAATTAACAGATTTATAAAAGTAACTCTGTTTAATAATTAAAAGTTTATAATATTTTGTCTAATTAAATTCAGGTTCATAAACTAGAACATTAAACATAGTATAAATTTTAGAAAGTTTAAACATTTTTCAAGGAACTTATTGTGAATAAGTAAAAAATTATTCTAAAATAAAAGGTCTCATGACTCACCCATTTACATTTGATATATACATTAACATTAGAAATTATATAGTTATTTACAGATGCATCAACAAATGATAGTAATTCCAATCAGTTCCTTAAAATATTTATTTGCTGATTATTATCCTTCAACATTAGGAATCTCTGAATTGTCCAATATCTATCCAACAGTCTTCTTTACTTCTATTATGATTCAAGTTAAGGCTTCTGTTCTAAACCCAAATCAATCCTGTTTGATTTATAAGAGCAAGTTGGTTTGGTTAAAAACCTTCAACTTTCTTTAGCTTCAATAATTTAATAGAAATAAATGTGATTGTTAGATGGACACATGCAATTTAATAGGCAAATAACCAGAAACTAGTCTAGATATTTGGTTGGTACCATCTTCTATTTTCCATTAATTTCTTTCACTTACAAATGATTTCAGAAGTGTGTGATATAAAGAGGATTATTTCTAATAAGTAGAAAATTTGTTTTAATCTCTACTTTTAGTATCCTTTAAAATCATTTCCATTTGTAGTTATTTCAATGTTTTTCTTAGGGTGAAGATATTGAAGTTGAAAATTCATAAAAATCACTATGCCTCTGGTCGTCCATTGAGTCTATTTTAGTATAAATCACAGATTTTTCACTTTAACTTTTTCAGCGTTGTTGGCGTTAAGTAAGCGCTTCGTGTGCTCATTTGATGACGTGTTATTTTCTTTCTTTACTGATGTAAAAAGTATACGCATGACATTAATCAAAATATGCTCATTTTAAAGCTCGATGTCTAAGCTTTCAAATGATCTTTATCTCAAAAAAATCGGCTGAAATTTGGATTTTTGGCAACAATTTTAATCGACCACAATATTTAATTTTTTTGTTTTTTTTTGATAATTTTTGTACTTATCACGAAGCGATAAAAGACAAAAATGATTTACAGGCTGCAAGTGAAAATATCTCCGGTGTTATTCACAAACAAGGCCTACAATAGAAATTCAATGTAATTTTCTCGTAAGTAAAATTTTTAAATTTTTTGGAATTTTTTTTTCTTTTAATAATTTTAGTTTGTAATTAGTGTGTGTTAATTTGTAGTTATATATGTTCATATAGAATTCATATCTATCATAATTTTTTAATGTTCTACCTACACTTTTGGAAAATCATTAATTATGTTTATTTAATATGGTTTACAAGTACTGAGTTATAAAACTAATAATCAAATGTATACAAACATTGCATACACAAACATATAATCAAATTCTGATTCTTGTTTATGTTTTTGTTTATTCTTGTTCATGCTTTGGTTTTACTATATGTTTCATAACATTATTTTCAAGTTTATAGCTAATAAATAAACTATATGCAAATGCATTATATCTATGTGGTACAATAAATATAACAAGATAGCATCACTTCTGTGCATAAAGAATATAAACATCACTGGTGTCCATAAAGAATATAAACATCACTGATATACATAAAAAAATATAAAATGAAGAGATGAAACTCATTTTATCAGTGATATAGACAGTAACCTACAATTTCTAGTTTTAGATAGACAAGAAGCCAATTGCTATGATGATTTCTTTTGTATCTTGTTTTGGAGGATGAAGCTGTGGATTTATAGACGCCTTTGACATTTAGAACATTTGGGGTACAAAGATAAATTGCTATGATGATTTCTTTTGTATCTTGTTTTGGAGATTATGAAGCTGTGGATTATCCCAGGTAAGACATGTTATACATGTTTAGAAAGATAATTTTGTGAGAAATATAAAGAAATTATCACTGAAGATGTATTTTGAATTTTAGTTAATGTTAATTTCCAAATTATGAACAAACAATAAAATAATAATTATTTCGGATGTGAAAATTTCTTTTTTTCCCTTATTTTTTATATAGTTATCACTATTTATTTTATGCTTATTGTTTTCCTTAATTTTTCTAGTTTCTAGCAATGTAATTGTTTTTGCTCTAACATAATTAAAACTGAAATTATTGTGAAAATTGTGTCTCAGGACAGTATTTTAAAAAATTCAATATGGCGGCTTAAAGCTGAAGTAGTTAAACATTGTACCAATGTTTATCTTTTTAGCCATCATGATCACATTTTGGGTTGTTGTCAATTATTGTCTATTCATAAAATGAAGAGCAGGATTTAATGAAATGTTCTAAAATGTTGTACTTTCCAAATCATACATTACTTTATCAGATTATAAACTAATTAGAATTTAAGACAATTGACGGCAAATAAAATGCATCAATGTCTAAATAGTAATTATAAAAATAATTATACTAATATTTATTTAAGATTAAAAAACTCCTTCTCAAAGAATGAAATATAAACAATAATAATAAGTAATTGAATTTATAAGAAGTTTGAACATCAGAGCTCGGTTGCAATTCAATGGATTTTGAGTTTCAGAATGCAACAAATCATGCAGAGAAAATATAAGATAACTATAGATAGATAAACAGATTTTAAATATTTGACTGCAAGACAAAAATCACTCCAGCAATCAACTAAAAAGAAACAGTGGAGGAGAAAGAATTATTCACCAGGTTTGATTTCTGTTAAATGATAAAGGGTTTCATGTTGGACTAATCTTGTTTTACCTTCTACATAAGTATAGATGTGAATTAATTAACCAAAAATGTGAATCACATTTGAATTCCAGATATTTGGGTACTAAGTCATAAACCTTGCATATAAATAAAATAAAAATATAGAAGAAAAAAAAATCAAATTTTATACCGCAGTAAGGACAGTAAATGCTTCTGGATCAATGATATAGATGTCTTTATTTTCTGTTCCCACAACCAAACAACTTATAGCATCATCATCAGCCATTGATTTTTTTAGAGTAGCTACGCATGTAATAACTGTCTAAACAAAGCCATAAGAAATTAAGAATATGTTTACTGAACATAATAATATTTACAATCTCAAAAAAAAGAGAAGCAAGCATATTTATAAAAATCATACAAAACCAAAGCAGACTAGTTACTAAAGTATTCAATCGAATAAAAGAAAAGTTTTATATTTTATGAGATTATACCTATTAATTATTTTTACCTGTCTTTTTAAAGGAGCATGTTTGTTTAAATTAGCAAATGTTTCTAACTGATCAGGTTCTAGCATTAAAAACCTAAAAGAAAAAAAAAATACTGAACTATATATAATTTTAAGTAAATAATGGAATTATATAATTAAATTTATAAAACATGTTTTATAATAGAATGCTTTCAGATAATACAAGCATAATTATTTTCAACTTATTAATTAATTAATGTTTTCATAAAAAAATTTAAATTAATATTGTAATGGGATTTCAGATGAGTAAATTTTAACTCCTCATATTTGGATTGCCAAATGAATGAGATTTTCTCTTTATTGACTCAGTCATAGATTGATGATGAGCATACTATAGGGTATTGCCAGTTTATAAGTCTATTGTTGATAATGTTAGTCCACTACAGTAATATTTTCTGCTCATTATATATATGCCCTTAATATATGCATATTATCCATATTATATCTATTGGGAATATGGTCTACAAGATCTGAGCTCACTAAAATATTTATTTGTTTATGGGTTGGTATTATAATCCAAATCCCTGACAGTGCTACCAGTAATCCCAGTTTGAACCCAAATCCAATTTGTGGTCATCCCATCAGGACTGAACTGTAGAACTATAGTTTGGGGGTACACAAACTCATCCATGATATTACACTATTTAGTTCAAACCTCTGAAAAAATTTGTGGAGTACATAAATGAGAAATGAAGAAAGGTTAAAAGTTAAAATTTAACAATGATTTTATTCATGCGTAAAAATAATATGATACATTGATACATTCCCACAGATAATGGTCTCTACCAAAACGGAGAATACAACTATCGATAAGGCATTGATGATCAACTTTTCTAGGTAATGGTGTTTTAATAATAGTCGAAACTGTTAGAAAATTAAAGGAATTATATAAAAAATTTTGCATTTTGCATTAGGGTGTATATGTGGAGATTTATAAAAATTAATATAACTTCCATTATCATCTATGTATTAATTTAAACAGTATTTCATTCATTTTATATGTCTGATAGATGTTTTAATAATATAAATAAAAAAATAATAATACAAATAAGAAAATAATTTCCTAATCAATTAAAATAGATAATACATAAAAAAATCATTACTCTGAAAAAATCAAACATATATTCGAGTAATTGGGTTAGTATTAAATTCTAACAAAATCAGTGATAGTTTATGATCTTAATAAAATTATTTTCACTGTAGAAAAAAAAAAAGAACTTACTTCTTATCCTGTTTATTGATAAACAATTCAGTCTGTTTATTGTTAGTTTCTTCTTTTATAAAAAAAAACCACACACATAAAATATTTATTTGAAAGAGAGTATTAATACATTCCACTAACTACTGTGGGAACTCAATTTATAAATTATGTTATTTTTTGACTTATTCAATGCTACAATATATAAAACTCTTTTCAGAAGAAGATTGGTTGCTTGTGAAAATTCAAAGGAATTTTACCTCAAATTTTCACACTTATAAAGTAATTATGTCCGACTTATAACTCTTATATCACCTAGAATGAATTATATAAATACTACTGTTATTACTAGATCACTTAATTTTTGTTTGCAATGCCAGTTGTAATTGGTTGTTGCCTGGTTTAGCAAAAAATTTAAATTTTATCTATATTATTACACAGAAAATTTCCCAATTTTTAAATTAATATACATATGTGCAATTTAATATTATAAAGGATTTATTAAAGCTTATAAATATAATTCTAAATGCTAAATTGTTAAAATTATGCCTAATTTGAGTTGAAAAACAATGGCAAACAATAATGATTATAATGTTTCAGATAATTTTAAGTCATAAATATGAATTATAAAATATATTTATTCTATGTAATAAAACATTGTATCTTATAAATTATTAAAATGTTATTTATAACTCTGAGTTAAAGTTTCTAGGTAATTGAAATAATAATCTGAACAAACCAACAGGCAAAAAACTATATATTTAACCTCAATTCAAAAAAACAAGACAAACTTTTTAAGAGAAAAGAATGGACAGTTTTTCTTTTATCTAAATTCATTTAAATAAGCATATCTGAAGCATTTTGGAAAGAAAGCATAAAGATTTGGATGTATCCATATGTATGATTATATACATTAGGACACAATGTTTTCAAGTACTCAGAAGAAACGTGGAGCATATAAAAGTGTAGAAATTTTTAAGCCGTACAAAATGGCTAAGCACAAAGCCAGACGTATTATATTACAGGTGAAATGCAAGATGGTAAAAGAGCTTGAGCACCTTATGGATATGTATCAAGAAAGTTTTGATGATATTGAACAAAGAAGGAACTCATATTTTTCAGGAGGCACAAATCGTAAATTTTACTCTCAGAGTAAAAAAGTCAGAGCTCAAATAAGTAGGTGGAGAAACCCATCAGTATGATGTTAAACCACCGGATAAAGCTACGAAAATCCGCATATTAACTCGGTAATATGGGATGGAGGTAGTAAGAATAAAAGATATATATATATATATTTTGTTGCTTACAAAGTGTAATATAAGGATGAGTAGTAGTAGTTATTTATTGATCATTCCATTGGAGGGTAGTGAGTGTAGATTTTTGGGTTTCTCAGGCATGATATGTAGGGGCTGAATTGTATCTGGGTTTCTGTCCTCTCGGAAGGCAGCAAGGATTCAGTGGGTCGGCCGGAGATCTATATGTAGTTTGGAATTTCTATGACTTTGTAATAGTGTATGTACTCCATTTGCACGGGGGGTACTGTTTAGCTGAGAAAAGAGAAATAATCTTTTCTCGGAGACTACCATACCTTGTGATGCGAAAAGACCCTGTAAGCCTTAAAAAAAAGAAGCATGGGTGCATTTACTAAGGTTATTCATTTAAATTGGCTCTTCGAAAATGAAGAGTTCGTTCTTTCGGTTCTAAAATGCAAAAAGATCCCGTGAGCCTCTAAAGACGTGAGCAGGGATGCATTTATTGAACATTTTCGGTACTTGATATATATTGTTTGTCATAGAGTTTCGGATGAAGTATGGGCCTTTGGACTGATGTGCTGGGTTATTGTTGTTTCATTCCAGATGCGGGAATATGATATTGGTTGCTTGGACATATTAGTGCTTGGGAGCTCGGGTTTGCATTTCTGCCCATCAGATGCGAGGGTCTCCAGTTATTTATATAAAAAGAGAGAAAAAAAACATTCGTTGCAGAGCATTCATAGCAGAGCATTCATTGCAGAGTAAGAGAGCAGAGCATTCGTTGCAAAAGAACAGCGTGGGAATTGAATATTAGCAAACTATAGAGACAGAGTTGTCGCAGACTATTCGCTATTCTGATTACTTAAAAACATTGTGTCTTAATGTATATAATCATACATATGGATACATCAATGGCGCAGTCGCATTTGGAACCTGTGAGTAGCGAATAAGTTTTGCATTACAACAAGTTTACGTGAAATAAGAATGGTAAAAGTTTGGAAATAAAACGCTTGCGCAGTCACCACCAGAAGCTGAATCCCACCACACTTCCGCAGTCACCATTGAACGTAACTGGTGAAGAAGTTCGGCAGCAGTTTGGAATGGAATATTTCTGAGTGAAATAACAGGAAATATGTTTCCTCCAAGTAGAAAAAAAAACAAAACAACAACAACAAAACACCAAGGAATCACAACAAGGGTTTTTCCGGAGTGGAGGAAGGTGTAGTATTTTGTAAAAATGGCAGACATGTTTGTGCACTCTGGAAAAACTAAAATGTATTCGAGAGGTTGTTTTTAGATCACGCGCTGATAACTGTGGAATTTAATTAAGGCATTGACGTAATGGTGATCGACAATTCCAAGAAATATTTGCTGATTGCAAATATTTCTGGATAAGAGACGTTACCGTATTGGACAGTGTATTAATTGCTGCAGTTATCAGAAAGCTATAGAAAGACTGTATAACAACTACGCAGGGCAGTTATCAGAGAGCCACAGTATAGAGTGTGAGCAGTGAGGAGTAGCAGGCAGTATTCATGTGCATCTACAGTAGACGTTGCTGTTCAATTCCAGTAGGAGACATCTAGCGTCAGTGCTTGCGGTTAATGTCCAACGCCAAGTGGAAATGTAGTTCACGGGTATAGCTGAAGGAGACCACAGCCTGAGGAAACCATCTGGATAGCAGCTGAATAAAGAGTTGAGTTTCCAGCGGTTTTCAAGTGAAGTAGACTATTGCAGAGATGGAAGCTGTAAGGAGCTCAAGGTCAGTCGCAGTGCTTACTATGAAGAGTTTGTGTACAGCTAAACTGGACTGGGGCTAAGGTATGCCCATTGTGAACCGTTTTTGTAGCAGCCAGCCTGAAAGAACATCGAGGGAATTGAAATTTAGCGAACCATAGAATTGATGTATCCATATGTATGATTATATACATTAAGACACAATGTTTTTAAGTAATCAGAATAGCGAATAGTCTGCAACAACTCTGTCTCTATAGTTTGCTAATATTCAATTCCCACACTGTTCTCTTGCAACAAATGCTCTGCTCTCTTACTCTGCAACGAATGCTCTGCTACAAATGCTCTGCAACAATGCTCTGCAATGAATGCTCTGCTATGAATGCTCTGCAACGAATGCTCTGCACGATCTGCTACGAATGCTCTACAATGAATCTATTTCTATTACAGGAATTGAACAGGAATGTCTACTGTAGATGCACCCAAATACTGCCTCTAATGTAGATGTTCCTGTTCAATTCCGGTAGTAGAAATAGATTCATTGCAGAGCATTCGTAGCAGATCGTGCAGAGCATTTGTAGCAGAGCATTCATTGCAGAGCATTCGTTGCAGAGCATTCATAGCAGAGCATTCATAGCAGAGCATTCATAGCAGAGTAAGAGAGCAGAGCATTCGTTGCAAGAGAACAGCGTGGGAATTGAATATTAGCGAACTATAGAGACAGAGTTGTTGCAGACTACTGCCCTGCGTAGTTGCTATACAGTCTTTCTATAGCTTTCTGATAACTGCAGCAATTAATACCTTGTCCAATATGGTAACGTCTCTTATCTAGAAATATTTGTAATCAGCAAATATTTCTTGGAATTGTCGATCGCCATTACGTCAATGCCTTAATTAAATTCCACAGTTATCAGCACGCGATCTAAAAACAACCTCTCGAATACATTCTAATTTTTCCGGAGTGCACAAACATGTCTGCCATTTTTACAAAATACTACAGATCTTTAATTAATCATATTACTTTTTTAAAGCTATATTTCAAATTGCTTTTTATTATTTTGACATTTGCAAAAATTTTCAATTTACAGCTTGTCAATATCAAATAACAAAATATATAAATATAAACTTCCCCAACCATCAATATTATGTAATACACTAGATTAATATGCCAACACTGATTTATTAAGTAAATAAAATATTCTCAGTCGAAAGCACAAGATAAAACATTTTAAGAGAAAAGAATGGGTTCTTTTCTCTTTTACCTAAATTCATTTAAATAGGCTTATCTGAAGCATTTTGGAACAAATTGTTTGGTATTATTTTAATGGACATTGGCAAAATTTGTCTATTTACTGCTTGTCAATATCAAATCAAATAATGAAGCTGTACATTCACAAATGTCAACTAAAATATTATAAAGCAATTTGAAATATAGCTTTACAAAAGTAATTTGATTAAGACTTTCATGCTTTCTTTTCAAAGTGCTTCAGATATCTATTAAAATAAATTTAGGTTAAATAAAAAAGATGATTAGTTCCTTTTCTCTTAAAAAAGTTTTATCTTGTGCCTTGCATCGAGAATTTAGTTAATAAACCAGTGTAGGAGTATTAATCTAATATATTATATAATATTAACCATTGGGAAAGTTTGCATTTATATATCCTGAAAAATAGCTAAGTATTTTATTGAATGACATGCAGATTGTAAGGAAAAGAATGTGATAAAAATCATCACATTAAAATTACTAACAAATCTTAATGAATAAAAAAAAAAAATAAAGATATTTTATGTAAAAATTTAAACTGAACACTCAAAGTAAATTAAGTGATAATTTTCAATTAATTTTATAGCATGTATTATTAAAAATAATTTATGCGGATAATGCAGTTCTAATTCAAAAGGATCCCAAAGGAATCTAAAAACTTTCTATGCAAAGATAAAAAACTACCATTATTTTTATTCTACAAAAATGTCTAAAAGAATTGTTACATACGAATTGGAATAAGTACCTTTTGAAAAAAAAAACCTATTCTATAACAAATAAGTTGTTTTAATGAAATGAGAAATAACAATAAAATTCATTTTATTCACTACTAAATTTACTTAAAAAAAAAAAATCTTTTGATGATTCATTTTAAAATAGAACACCCAAACTAACAATATATGAATCCATCATATGAAAAAGAATAATATAAGCCAAAAAAGTTTACATTGAAGATCCCTAGGATTAAAAGAATAGTGACAATTATAAAAGATCTGAATGAAATATTTAAATAATATTTTACATTAAACACTAAATAAAAGTACAAAAATAATCCTACCAAAATAAATATTTCCAATGATGGTTCAATGGTCAATTAAGATAATGACAGGTTAAATCCTAAAACTATAGTATTATATTTCAACAAGAAAAATCTAATATATATATTTTTATTTCATAAAAATAATTCGTTTGTCATGTGATAGACGGGCGTGGCCGCTTGATGGCGTTAATTATATGTAAAAACAATAATGTAAAAAACATGGGAAAATATTAACATTTTAAAAATTCATACATACATATATTTAATCATTTTAGACAATCCCGATATCAATAACAATCAACAATTTCAAACTGTTGTCAAGGCAATCTCCTTTTAATAATAAAGGTGGATAAAGTAAGATTAAGGATCATCATTATTTGTCATTTTATTCGCTGGCATTTGGGAAAACTTATCATGATAATCATTAGTTATAAAATATTTTGTAAGAGGAATTTTATGACCCCAGACAGTTATGAGACTCATACTATTAATTCTATTTCAATTCATTTATTAAGAGGAGAAAAGAATTTGCAGTTTATGATCAAATGTGAGAATTTAAAATTTCATTCTAGGGTGAGGATTCCCAATATGAGGTATCCATATCCCTAGGGACTACAAGAAGCTTATTCAAAGGGTACAGTGAATAACAGGTAAATAAGCACATTGTGCTATTAATATATTCCAAAAATAGTTATATTATCAACATTTCCAGGTTATTCCACATTGGTACTATCTGTCAGCCATAGCAGCAACATTTCACATCTCTTTTTGAACATAGATATAGTGAGGTTGAATAAACTTTTTTCTCACTATAGAGTCCAATAACTAAAAATGCCCAGTTAAGATTCACAACAGCTAGTGAAATTCCTAGTTAGCGGAAGAAATCATAAAAAGTCTGGCAAGAATTAGCTTGCAGTTGAATGAATCAACTGATGTCTCTAATTGTCACAACTTCTTGTTTTTACTAGATGTATATATCAAAATGAAATGAAAGAAACAAAAAAAGGCAGTGGACATTACAAATTTGGGGAATGATTTTTTTGATTCAAATGACCATTCATGGGAATTAGTACAATCTATTTGTACCAGCAGTGCTCCTGCTACGTTAGGGGGAAAAAAATCAAATTTTACTACATTTATGAAAACTTTATTACTATTTATTTCTTATTATAATGAATATGGGATACCGGATAATTTACTAAAAGCCAAGGGAGTACGAGGCCCCAAAAAGTTTGGGAATTCTTGTTCTAAGAGAATGTGTAAGATTTGATCCTTGAGGAATTTTCATTTTTATTTTTATGATCAGTTACCCAGAGGACAATCACTTTTTCCTTAGTTACAGTCAACCATATCCATTAGTGGTTTTATTTTTACTATTGACTATTTCTACTATTATGAATGAATTGATTACTTGTTTAACTATGAGTTTAATTTGGCCAGTATGATTAGAGTCATTTATATTAGTATATAGTATCATTTTTGAAATGGTGCCTCATCTAGAATTGTTCTAATAGTAAGTGGATAGATCAATAGCTCTTATATCTGGATACATCTCCTTTAGGGTCATGATAGACAGCTGATGGCAAAAGAACAATATCATATTGTCTAAGTTGTAGATAATATGATACAATCTTGTTCCATTACAACATGTATATATAATGTTCAAATCACTCTCTCAAACGTTATGTTTTTTTCAACAATGCCTCTGTGAATAAATATAAAGTCTGAACTTTATATTTATTTATATACATCGTACTACTTGAAATTTATAGACTTTATATTTATTCACATGAGGCTTTGCTAAAAAAACATAACCTTTGAGAGGATGATTTGAACATTTTATATTTGAATTTTCAGCTAGAGGTATGCACTGGAATATTTTCATATATA
The DNA here is from genome assembly GCA_028023455.1 of Epiperipatus broadwayi. Classification (NCBI taxonomy): domain Eukaryota; kingdom Metazoa; phylum Onychophora; class Udeonychophora; order Euonychophora; family Peripatidae; genus Epiperipatus; species Epiperipatus broadwayi. The sequence goes on from JAQFVV010000010.1 coordinate 6,514,909, forward strand.
TATATCTTTTTTTTATATTGTTTAATTATTTGTAAAAAATAAAAAATAAATATCTTCTTTACATAATTATTGTATCCAATTAGACAGATATTTGTTAATATATTCACTACATTAAGGAATTAGAGAAAATAAAATTCTATTTCTGCTAAATTAAATACCATTATCAATAATTCTGCACTAACACACTTAGATTAGAGAAGTTTAATATTGTAAAATTATATGTTTATCTGCGCTGAGCGCTTTCGAAGTTCTTGGACTTCATATTCATAGCTGATTACCTATAAACATTTTGTTTTTTAATTATTTATGCATCTTATTTTATATAATATAATGATTTTTGGAGTTACATTATCCATTAAATAATTTCTAAAAATTGAAATAATTACTATTAACTAATCATACAAAAAATAATAATAAAATTATATGAGGGAAAAAATATTAGACAGCTTCAATCAAATATTTACAAGCTGAAATTTTGCAATAACAAGGAATAACTTACGAAACAATCTTCAAACGCTTATTTGTCTAATTTTCTTTTTCAAAATATATATATACATTTTCGTATATCCAAACCAATTTCAAAGTATTTAAATGCAATTTGAGAGATAAATAATATAATTTACTAAAATAAAATTAATTTTCAAGTTGTTACTTCAAAGATTATATATAATAGTTAATGACATAAAAAAAACATCAAATGAAAATGTTAAACATCATATTTCCTTGATTAAGTTACTCATCTTAAAAGATAGATTCAAACTTTTAAATAGTAGTTAATAATAATGTGCAAAAGTTCATTAAAAATGCTAAAAATTATTGCTACCTTTCATCAGCTTTTTCTCACAACAATTTTCACTATTTTGATAAGCTAAAATTATTATTGTACTTCTCTTATTCTTCTCTTTCACTTTCTTTGCATATCTTCATATATATATTGCTTATAACACTTCTTTCATATACACTTCAATGCAAATAAATTTTCTTAAAAACTTCTTTATTTTCCTTACAGTTTCGACTGTTCAGCAGTCTTCATCAGAGCTACAATATTTGAATAATATAAATACATAACCATCATTTCACATATATATAAAATACATAACCATCATTTCACATATATATATAAAATACATATATATATATCAAAATATACACATATATTCCCTTCATACATATACATATAGATCTACATCACCCCTAGACATACATAAATTCCATACCTACATCTATATATACATATGCATATCGAAATATATACACATACCTCTTTTAAACTGTTAGGAAAATAAAGAAGTTTTTAAGAAAATTTGTTTGCATTGAAGTGTATATGAAAGAAGAAGTGTTATAAGCAATATATATATATATATATTATTGTAGTTTGTATATATTATATTGGGACACTAATTAAGATAAATTATATTAATTTTAAAACAGTCAAACTGACAGTTAATTAATTTTCTACACATATTGATATATATTTTTAAAATTCTTAATTATACTAATTGGCATCACACTTTAAATATGTACGATCTAAAAAAATAAAGACATTTATTTTCCAAATTACTAAAAATAATTCCATAGGCAGGCAATTGAAAACTAACTCTTAATTTGAAACATTTTTAGCTTTTATAAGCATTATTTACTATTTGTTTCCTGTATGGTCTGGTTCAGTAGTAGTGTTCAGATTATGGATTGTAAAATCCATGGTTCAATTACAGTTGTGGTACATCGGTTTATCGAATCCTTAAAAAATCCTGCACAGTGACACTATTTGATTTTTTTTTAATGCTATTTGTTACAAATACCAGTATTATTTTAATATGTGCATATCTTTATACACTGATTTGCATTTGTTCTAGAGAGAAATACTGCTTTTGTTAATCTTAGGGAAACTGATTTAAAATGTCTAATGTCTTTTATATATGCAGCTTCTTTGGATTAACTTTTAATGTTTTGTCTAGACTCTTTATGTTTTCTGCATTTCATTTGAAAAAGGGCCAGCAGCCATATAATAGATCAGTCATATAGTTGAGAATGATCATCAGCTTATAGTTTGGCTTTTTGGATTAAACTCTGTGCCCTATATTAATTACAAGCATAACATTTATTACAGTGCTATGTTCAGATGAAACTACTGGATTATCATCAGTGGTAGTTTATCACTGCTTGTCACCCCCTTAATAAAATTCATTTTAGCATCCAAATATTTAAACCTGTGGCATAATTAATTAAAAAATTAATCCAAAGTTTTAAAAAATCAGTTTGAGTCATTATATAAAGCTTATTGAAAGATTTTGATAAAAAAAAAAAAAGTATGCATTTCCATTTAAACATATAAATGACAAATAAATGTTATGAATGTGATCAGAACAGATATTAAAACAATATTTGGCATAGAATATTCAGAGTCCAAATGAAAAATCCAATAATAAAACTGATTTTTTATTAACATATTTATTCAAAAACAATTTGCACAAATTATAAAAATCAAGCAGAAAACTAAAATACAAAAACCTAATAAAAATGAATTCTCACCTTTGAGATCTTGTAGTAAGATTGGAATCAGTAACAGCTCCTCTTTAAAAAAAAAAAAAAAGGAAAAATAAAACACCTTATAAAATACTATTCACAAAAACTTCTTGTTTTACTGGAAATACTTAAAAACTATTCTAATTAGATGAGTTTTTTTACTTTAGACAGAAGCAGTTTTTATATTTGTATTAATTGTAATGATAACAATCACACAAATAATTAACAATGTAATGGCATTGTTAATTATAACAATAATTGTGCAATTTAAAATGAAGATGTAACTGCTAAAAAAATATTATATATTCATCTGCTTGGGAAATCAAGTGACATTCATGTACCAAAGTGATGATCTGAGAACAACAAAAGAACTTCTTTATCATCAATCCAGGTTTCTTTATCTCTGAAATCTGCCACTTTTTTCACAATGATAAAACAAATTTGTTTCTAATAGCTTCGGCAATCATAAACTGATATTTGCAATAAAGAAAGTTACAAAAATTTCTCACCATTTATTATATTTCCAAACAATAAAAAGAAGAAGAAGAAAAATAAGATAAAAAGAATAAGAAGAATAAAAAGTAGCGGTAGAAGAATAAAAATAATAATAAGATAAAAGGAATAAGAAGAATAAAAGAAGTAATAGTAGAAGAAAAAGAATAAACAATAATAAGAAAAAGAAGAAGTAAAAGAAGAAGTGATGATATGATAATACAACAATAATGCATTTACTTCACTGATGATTATTAAAGATGATTCACTTAACTATTATTTTCGTTCAATGAAAATGATTTCCAATTAAAAATAAACCTGTGACTTTTGGAAATAATAAAATATTATCATAGTCATTTTATAAATTTTCATCTCACATTTTAAAAAAATGTCTATTTTGATTCAACAGCATATCTTCTAATATTTATTTGCTGAACTATTTTTGTCAATTATTTGGTCTTGAATTTAATTCTGTATTCTTTTATAAAACAAAATGCAACTTTTTAAAATATTCAAGACAATTGATAGTAACATTTTCATATTTCCCTTCATAGTTATTATCTTATCGAATGATTCTCTAAATCTCATTAAAAAATTTAATAAAACAAATACTTCAGTAAACAAGTTTATACTGAAAAATTAATAATGTCTGTATAAAGTGATTTATACATTTGGTACAAATAAATTGCTAATTAACGGTCTCAACTTTAAAAACAATAGTTTTTTTAATGAATGCCCAGATTTGTACTGATATTTTGACCACAAATAGAAAAATCTTAAAATATGGCAATCCACTAGATATTCTGACAACATATTGACTACTTTCTGAAATATCACTGGAGTATCTGCTATATCCAACAGCAGATGATTCATTTTGATTAAATCTTTGTAGGTAAGAATTGCCAATGTGTTTAAGGACTGGTTTTCAACTAGTGGCTGCAAGAAAGCACAGATTGTAAATTATCATATTTTCATTTTCCAAAATACAATGTATTTCATATATACAGACCTCAAATCATTAAAAATCAATTTACCATTTCTTATAAATTATATATGCATGGTAATTATTTATTTAATACAAACCTATAATAACCACATTCCACTCTTTTTACACTTTAAAGCAAAATTATTTAATAATATTACAGTTTCGACTGCTAGGAACAGTAGAAACTGTAATATTATTAAATAATTTTGCTTTAGAGTGCAAGAAGAGTGGAATGTGGTTATTATATGTTATATGTTAGAGAAGCAAAAATAAAGAAGGAAAGAGGAAGAGAAACTATTGAAGGTTATATTAATACAAACCTCTGCTATCTAAATATATCTTTCCTGAGAAAAGATTTTCACAATTAAATATTGTAAACAATATATATCTAGAGTATTTCTATGTATGAGCATGTTTATTGTTAATATCTTTCATTTCAAACAAATGAACAAGTCATTATGAAAATGGCAAATGCCTTCCAAGATGCATTTCTGTTGACCCAGGTCAAGCACTCTTCTCTTTTATAGTAATTCAACACATTTATTGTTATCCTTAAAAAAATATGTATATAATAAGAATACTGCACTTTGTTACAATCCCGTGTGTATTGAAGCCTTTGAGAATCTGTAGTCAGATGATGATTGCAAATTCAATGCAAATTACAACTCTTCTATAACAGAATCAAAACAGAATTATTGCTACATTAATAATCTGACCAATGTTGATAGATTCAAATTGAAATAGTTGGTTTTTTGAATCTAATGTTCCAACTCCTCACTGAAGAGACCCATAGGTCGAAACCGGTCTGGGGATGGGGACAATCTAAGATAAAGATGATTTAAATGCCTTCTCTTGTAGTAGCATTTATCACAATATATATATATAAAGCTTGTTTAGAGCATTAGCATGCTCTTAAGTTTACATATTGGTAATTGCAAGCTATATATAAGCCATGTGACATCTGACTTATTATTATTACTATTAATTTATTAAACCAAGAACATTTTATTCATTAAAAATTATAAAACTTATCCTAACTCAAATCTAAAAGAGTTTGCTTGAAATCATAGTAAAGTTAATAAATTCAACAAGAATTAAAATCCAATTGATTTTTTGAATTTTAAAATAAGTTATAATTCAAATCTATAAAAACTAAAATTTAACAATAATAAAAGACTAGCCCAATCTTCTCAAAAATATAATAAATACATTCTGATTAAATCAGATTCAACTACTGACAACAAGTATGGTTTAAAAAAAAACAACTTTCATCCAAACCTATAAACTCAATTTTTTTTTACAATAATAGTTTTTCTTCTTTGTTGTTTTTATATAAAAAATATAAAAATGATGAATTTGTTTGATGTTTTCTATCTTACATATGTTCATATCTTTTTCTATTTCATTTTTGTTAAAAAAAGTTTTCTAAAAAAACTAATCTAAATATTTTAGTTTTTATAATAAACGCAATAATCTTTTCCCCCCAAATACAATTTCTATTTATTGTAAATTCAAAGGTAAAAATCACATTGCTTTGTCAAGTGTTGGTGGTCGAGTGGTCAGCACAGCTGCCTTACAAGCAGTTGTCCCAAGTTCGCTTCCCAGCCGATGCTTTGATACGGGGAAAAAAAATCACATTGCTTATTTTTTTATGAACATATGCTTTCCAGCACTAAAGTTTAAAAATTACTTCATATTTTACAATTTCTGATAACTAATATATTTAATAATTTTATAATGTAGCTACAAATTATCCCAAAATAAGAGCTCTTAGTATTGTCTTTACAAGTGTAAAACTTGTATACTGTTTTATTTACTGTTTAACTTTCATGTTTGGAAATTATCATCTTAGATTACTGTGTGATGATTTCATTTATAAAAAATAAAAATTAATAAAATACTTTTTTATTAAACAGGCAAAACTCTCCATACAGTAGAGCCACCCTGTGCCAACCAGAGTAATCAATGGATGCCAGAAGGCTTGTGCATAAAATCCCCATCTAGTGCCTACTCATCCAACATCCCCAGACTAATTTCTGGCTTTTTTATTATAAAATTTTGTACAAACATGATGTATTGCTAATTAATGGTAATTTTAATGATCTCTTTAAAAATATATTTGAATTTATGCTTAAATTTTTTCATATTAGACAATATCCAACATTAATAATCAATTTAATCCATATAATAACTGTTTTGATACTGTATTATTAATTAATAATCTCAAATTAAAAATAATAGTTCCATACCAGAATCTATTTATTGATTGATTTTAAAAAAAGCACTCTTGTTAGTTTATTTATTTACAAGTTTGGATGAATATTAATAACAGGAGGATTTTTTAAAAATATCATACAGCAATCATAATAGTTATAATTTCTATGTTTTACTTTTATGCTGCAAATAAATCAAGAAATTGTCAGTTGAAATTAAATGACATCCATGAATAAGAAAACATTTAACATGCATTATTACCTCTCTGTCCTGTGACTGATCCCCTTCTTTCAAAAACAATTGAGATTTTCAGCTATGAATAGTCCTAGTATTTGATACTCAAAATCAACTGAAGAAGTTGTCTCTCCAAAAATTTATTGAAAGATTTATATTCAACAAAATTTTCAAAAATAAAAGTAAAATGTTCTTCATCTTGGTTTTCTATACATTTCGGTTTTTGATTTTAAAAAATAAATCATCGTAACTATTATATTAGCTCTAAACTTATTGACTCCTTCGATTTTATAGGACTAAAACAATATTATGTTTATATACAAAGTTTTCTTTTTTATTAAGAATTTTTAATTTTATTTGCACTACATATTTTATGACTGCTTTAAAAATAAATAATGAAGAAAACTTTATCCAACTTAATAAAGTCATTGCTTGAAAAAAATCTAAAATATAATTTATTATTATGCCATATATATGATATTAAAAATGCAGATCTATTTAAATATACAGTCTTAAAAAAAGATTTTAGTAAATTAAAAAACAACAACAAAGAAACACAGTATGATTTATGACAGATAAAGTCATTAAAACAGGCAAAACTCTCCATACAGTAGTGCCACCTTGTGCCACTCAGAGTAATCAGTGGATGCCATAAGGCTTGTCCATAAAATCCCCATCTAGTGCCTACTCATCCAATATGCCCAGACTGTTTTAATAACAGTTATGTGCTAGCATAAGAAATAGTGATCATGTGATAGATAAAGTCCTCATGAAATTGACACCCCAATAAACTTCCTTGTATAAATAACCCCATCAAATGCATAATTTGACTTTTATAATTATATAAATACTTCTGATTTTAATACTAGCAAATATGTTCAGATGAGTTAACAATATTCTTTAAAAGACAGTTTTTTTTTGAGTGAGTATTAAAAAAAAAACCTACACAAACATAAAACTATTAGCAGTAATTTGATTAGCTTACTGTAGTAAGCATGTGATGGAAATCTAAGTCAAATCAGACACTTTTTTCTATGAACCTTCACCTATTCTTCTACAATATTAAATAATTATAATATTTTTACTGACTTACTATTTATTATATATATATATTTATAATTAAACCCACCATGAATGTTGTATACATAATATAGGATATCCCAGAATTCCAATTTTGTTTAAAAAAAGGGCAAAAACAAAATTTTATTTACGAAACTTGCTTAATAAATGAACAATTATTTGGATTTTATCTAATCATCAAATACATAGTTAATAATGATGTTACTGTTTCAGTAATGCCCTGACAGAAACAATAAAGTTTCTCTGTATATGCCGAAACATTCACAAAATTAGTGAAAATCATCTTCACTTAACCTTTGTAACAGCTGAAGATTAGATAAATGCAATTTTTGAATCTTAAAAAATATGAAGAATGTTTTACTTCAGCATATAATTCATAGAATAGAGTTTTTTTTCAATCTATCATTAAAATGAGTAAGTTTTGTTTGTGGCTGCTGGATGGTTGCATTAGATCCTAAGATCTAGGTCAAGTGCTCTCAAATCCAAGACTCCTCACTGATGAACACCACAAGCTAGAAACTAATCTGGAGATGTTGGATGAGTAAGCACTACATAGGGATTTTATACAAAAATCCTTTCCTCCATCCATTAATAAGGTTTGCACTTGGTAGCATTACTATATAGAGAGTTTGTTACTCTTATTAACAGCATGTCTAAGCATATGAAATGGTGATCATGTGATGTTTTGAAAATGAATAAGATTAGCAGTCTCTGTATCACAAAAATCTCATCAATATTTCAATACGTGATTTACTATGAATGGATACTATTTCTTTTAAATTTCCAATAATGTTTCTACTTTTTGATTCATAGCCTAGTAGCAATCTATTGAATTTTGTAATAGCTTTTTTTATTTTCAATTTATTGTGAGAAAATTATTTACATTCAATCTTCATTACTGAGATCACATCATAAACTATAAAAACACAAAAATATATATTTCTATGATGCTGGAAATATAGTATTCTCTGTATAGATATTATAGTTAATCAGAACAGCAAATTTTTATTACTTCTATATTTATTATAATATTTTAGTTTTACTGTCTTTATATTAATTCATATATTAAGCTTGCCTCAATATAAAAACTTAACATCAGAATAAAAGAGCATATTCAGGAGAATCTCATAAATATTGTTTTAACCCATTTTATTTTACAAAGTTAAATACTTTTTTTATATATATACGAATCAAAATCAGAAAAAAATACTTTTTACAAAACAATCTGATGATTTTCATTTTTAATGTAAATCTAATATAAAATGAAACAAAAAAGTAAATATAAAAAAAAAAAAATTCAATACTATTCAATATTATTTTATTCCTATCAGTTTTACAAAATTGAAATATTAAATTTATTTACAATGTTGTTTTTTAATTTAGAAATTTTATCTTTAAAAATAAAATATTTATTTATTTGTTTGTTTAATTTAGTTACAAAAATATTCATTAATTATGTCATGACAATAAGAATTGTGGGTGGAAAGCAATAAAGTCTGTATAAAAAATAGAAAAATAACTACATGAATTTACATGATTATATGAATAATAATGTTAAAATCATTTACATATTTATTATTATTTTGACAATACTTCATATAATTACAATCCACTATTGATGGTTTTGATTGCCCAGCAATCTTCTTCAGAACTTCTACTTATAGTTTCAGATCTTAAACCGTCAATAATGGGTTGTAATTATATGAAGCATTGTAAAAATAATAAAGAATGTAAATGATATTAATATTATATGGATTTGCAATGCAATAAGAAATATAAAGTTATAACTAATAATGATAACAGAATTAATAACATCAAAATTTAAATTAATAATAAAATATCAGTTACAATATTTCCTAAAGATAAAAGTAGAAGTTCTGAAAAATATTGTTAGGATTAATCGAAACTATCAATAGTAGGTTGTAATTATATGAAGCATTGTAAAAGTAATAAAGAATATAAATTATATTAATATTATATGGATGTGGCAAAGCAATAAAAGAGATAAAGTTTAATACTTCATAAAAAAGATAAAAGTAGAAGTTCTGAAGTTTTCTGTGGCAATCAAAATCATCATTAGTGGGTTATAATTATATAAAGCATTGTAAAAGTAATAAAAAAAAAGTAAATGGTATTATTATTATATGCATTTGGCAATACAATAAGAAAAATGAAGTTATAATATTTCATAAAGAAGATAAAAATAGAAGTTCTGAAGAAGATTGCTGGGGCAACTGAAACAGTCAATAATGGGTTGTAATTATATAATGCATTGTAAAAGTAATAAAGAAAGTAAATGATATTAATATTATATGGAAGTGGCAATTCAATAAGAAAGATAAAGTTATAATACTGCTTAAAGAAGATAAAAATAGAAGTTCTGAAGAAGATTTCTGGGGCATAGGGCGTTGTAATTATATGAAGCATTGTAAAAGTAATAAAAAATGTAAATGATATTAATATTATATGGATTAGCAATGCAATAAGAAAGATAAAGTTATAATTAGTAATGATAATAGAATTAATAACATCAAAATTTAAACGAATAATACAATATCAATTTCTGTTAAAATTAAATTTTTCAGGTACCTTTTAAAATTAGAGATGGGTAATAACATTGATGTGATCAATCCCAACTGCCATGCTACTATGTTGAACAAATAATAACTAAAGTATATTTTTTGTCTTCAATTATGTGATCTATGTAAATTTGTTACATTGAATTATGCATAGGAGAGAAATATGTGTCTGTACAAGAGATGACAAATGCAGTACATTCTGACATGCAATCAGTGTATATCAGGACATATTGCATTTCAATTGAATATTTTGTTATTGCATTAAGGACATATATTGTACAAAATTTCTTGGAATAGTTTGTATAAGCTTTATACAAGTTAATTAAAGCAACTGCTTAAAAAAATATCTAAAAGACTATTTAAAATTAAAATTAAAAAAAAAAAAACTTTGTTATTTAAGATATCATTAAAAACAAAAGTCAGTCCTGAAAAAGGTTTTGATTTTATTTATTTATTTAAAAAAAGCATAAAAATATTTTTGCCAAATGTTTTCTTTACCTTATACACTCTAACATTTCACGCAAAATAGTGACATCCATTTTGTCCTTTAAAAATAAAATAAATAAAATATCTATTAGTAATATAAAAGTATATGTTTACATGATATATATGAATATAGATGAAAGAATTAAATAAGAAAGTATGCTTGGATAATGTGGAGAAGCTGGATTGAACTTGGAGAGACCTTCATTTTGCCCTAGATTGATAATGGATGAAAATGATGATGATAATACATGAATAAAGAAAAACAAATTTACATAATTCTACTCACATAAAAATGAAGTCAAAAAGAAATGGCTAAAAAATTTAAAAACTGCAAGTTTTTTTGTAATTGTTTTTGCTATTAAGAAAACTAGTTAAATAATACTAAACTCTGATGATGAAAGCATGAATAGGTGAGGATCAGAATCAACTGATGAAGACCGGTTCTGCCAAAAGTTCATCATGCGGATCATTTTCTTTTTTAACATGTTTTTATTTTTATGTTTAATAGACTAAAGAGTTTTCCATCTTTATTATATATAATTTATCAAGTATAGATTCTGTTTCCTTGCAATAAGAATGCCAACACTATTCATTTAACATATTTAAAGATGATCAATTTTATACTTTCCCCATGCTTTTTTACTTTTCTTCCAATATTTTAACAAGAATCTTTTGCTTAGTTTATTTATATGTTAAAATCATGTAATTAAAAGATTCTACTACAAAATTGTATTTCAGAAAACATTAAATATTACATTGTTTATATCTTAAGGACAACAAATGAAACATAGAAAGAAAATAGTAAAATAGCATTTATAAAAAAAAATATTAAAGTGTTTGTATGATATATATATATATCTGAAAGTTATAAACTAAGTTATAAGACACAAATATATATTAAAAAAATCTCATATTATTTATTAATATAATTTTATTAAAACATTAATTTTATTTTAAAATACAAAGTTTTGAAAGCTTTCGTAATATATTTTTTGTATCATTATGTAATGGCAAATCATGTGAATAAGGCAAATATATTTTCAAATCTAAATTTAACAGTTATCAAAAACATAATTGCTGATTCATTATATTTATATATTTACCTGTTTTGCTTGGTTCCAAATATCTTGCTCAGCTGAATTAATTTCCAAAGAAGGTAATGTAAATTTGAAGTAAGGACGGAGATTTTTATAAATATAAATGTGGGGACCAGAGGCAACTGCAACAGCTAATAACACAGAAGATAATTTTTTTTTTTTTTTTGCAGACTACTCTTCTAATTTATCTAATAAAATTATATTCAAATAAAATATAATATACAATGAAAAATTATGATGTAGGTACATATAATTTTTTTTAAAATATATATATCTCAATTTTCATAAATGATTCCATCACTTTGTACACTTAATCATAAAAAGAGCAAAAACTCTCCATACAGTATTGCCACCTGTGCTAAACAGAGTAATCAATGGATGCCAGAAGGCTTGTGCATAAAATCTCTATCTAATGCCTTCTGGTATCCACTGATTACTCTGTTTATCACAGGTAGCAATACTGTATGGAGAGTTTTTGCTCTGTTTATCAACAATTAATGTGCTAGTATAGGAGACGAAATCATGTGATGCTTAATGGTTTTACACATAATCACTATATGTTAATTATTAATTTAAATAAATATCAATTAATTTGTTATTGTTTTATCGAATTTCTTTTCAACTTATAATAAAAAATAAAACAAAAGAATACCATCAATGTTGTTGAGGTCAGCATTCTGATAATCCCCAACACAATGATGACATTCTATTAATTTATCTAAGTAATAGCTGGGAGCAATGTGATTTACACGTGATAATCAATTAGCTGTTAGCATTTATGGTTTAGATAAACATGATTCAGTAAAACAATATATAATAAACAAAAAACCTCTGAAATAAACACTACAATATACTATTATAATAACTGCAGCTTACTCCACTGCACATGCGCTTTACCCTTACAGATCGAATGCTAATTATAATGAATACTCTCCTTTCCAAACACAAGATAAAAGCTTTTTAAAAGATAGAATGGACCATTTTATACAGCCTGCTTACAACATGACTGCGATCCTGAATAACATTTAAAAATAAAATGCTATTCAGGATGATGATAGTAATGCTATTATTTTATTTGACTAAAGTGATATTTTGAATATTGATAGCTTATACCAGAAGTTATATATATATATATAGTGTCAAACTCCATATGCCTATGGATCCACAAATAGTGTTAACTGATTAAATAATGCATAATCAATAAAATACGACTGGTCAAGACTTAGCTACTTTGATACTTGAAGTTAGTTCAACAAAAACTATACATACTTTACAATACCAGCAGTCTTTTATGTCTACTCTCTCTTCTCTCATCTTTATCTTTTTTATCATGCTGCTTTCAGTCACTTGGACTGATACAAACCCAATCATTATGAACTTCTATCATTGGTAATCTCATTGTACTAACTGAATGATGAAATTGTGCATTTTTGAAAACATATTTCCATCTTTAATTGCACATATAACAATTCGGATTCTAACTATTTATTTCCTTTTATATACAAATATGTATAAGTGTGTGAAGAATGCAAAATCATCAGCATTGAAAAAATAAACTAAAAATCTTTAGTAGAGAATAACTAAACACTTGTATCGGATTTGAAACAAATATTTGGACAATGCCATCTAAACATTATCCTGTCCCCACAAAGATGGTCTAAAAACAACTTATTGTAAAAACATATATATGCCTAAAGGATTATTCATTTAAGTAAAAGATACAATTACAATATCCATAATATAATGAAGACAATGTAGAAGATAGTAATGATAATAAAAGTGTACATATTTCTTTTTTAAATATTGATATACAGATTATGCTCTACCAGAAGGAACATTAAATAAATAGAAGGATAACTATAAGACAGCTCAAAGGATGTTAAAAGATTGCATGATGTTGTATTCATTGTTAGGCATAATGTGATATTTTCTATCTTAAAATTATTAAATTTATAAATGAAAGAATTTACGTGTTAAAAATTGAGTTTGTATAATGATAACTTTGCTCATTTTATCAGTACTTATGTTTTAATGTTAGATTTACAAAGTTCAAAAGAGAAAAGCTTTTATTACTTTTTGGAGAGCATAATACTATCCTGGGTTGAATTGAATAGCAGGGCATAGATTGCATGCCACCAAGAGAATCCCCAAGTTGTAGATAGATGAGTGGCCCTTCAGATATAAAGATTAGTTGCAAATAAGCAAAGTACTGTAAATAACCAGTTGCTGACAATGGTAAACAATACATTATCAGAAGTGGTGAAGGAAACAGTAGCATGTTTACTTCTATAAAATGCCACAATTCTTATGATAATGGAGATATAATGGAAAGTGTTGCCCATCATTAAATAAGTCAACATCCCACAGAGTGATGGGTCAGCAACAGCATTATTCCAAATCAACGGAAGATCACTATAAGTAACAATGGAGAGGAGAAAGTGGTAAATGGATGTTCATTTTTTGAGATTCAGCAAGTGCATTAAGTCCTGTTATGAAGGTTATTGCTGGGCAAAAAAAGGCAATAGAAAACCATTTGGCCTTATAATTCCCTAGTTTTAGTATGAGTAGTTCGCAGTATGTTTGGTGTTGAGAGTTTAGCTAAGGATGGCTTTAGGGTCTCGACCAGCAGGAGTAAACAAGGCTACTCAGGTCGTAAACTTGTAAAATCCTCATAAACTTCATTCATTGAGAGAAGACCCATAAAGAATTGATACATGGAATGTTAGATCATTGAGAAGATCTGGGAAATTTGAAAAGAGAGTTGTGTATAAATAATATCAGTGTTATAAGATTAAGTGAAGTGAGCTGGGAGAGGTGAGGGGAAGTAGGTAGTGGAGATATTATTTTATTTAGCTGGTGATAGACCAATTAATGGAGTTGGCATTGTTGTTGGAAAGAGAATTTGGAATAGTGAAGCAAAGGTTAATTGTATTGATGATAGGATGATGATGATGAGAATAAATGCAAGTCCTAGGGATTTGGTAATCATACAAGTTTATATGCTGACTACTAGTCATAATAATATTGAAATTGATGAAAAATATGAGAAGATAGATCCGAAGTGAAGAGCTAAATGCATGTATATTGCTATTGGGAGATGGGAATGCGATTGTAGGGAAAGAAAAGGAAGGAAAAAATGTTGAAATTATGTTATTGAAAAAAAAAATTAAAGTAACCAGCTTATACAATTTTGTAAAAAGAATGGGTTTGTAATTTGCAAACACTTGTTTTAAAAATCATATAAAATGATTATATACATGGAAAACTCCAGGTGATAAAAAACATTATCACATTGATTATATATTGATTCAGGATAGATTCAAAAATACTATTAAGGGTTTGCATGCTTTGCCTGGTGCTGATATAAAGTCAAATCATTATGTAATTATGGCTAAATTAAAGTTGAGTTTAAAAATGAGTGGTAGTTGTCAGTTACACATGCTATGGCCGCTAGGTGACACTGCAGTACCATCAGATCGATTTCAGTGATTTTTGCATTTTAATTTTTTTGGATTTTTGTGTTTTTAATTTTCCATTGATTTCAGTGATTTTTGCATTTTAATTTTCCATTGATTTCAGCGATTTTTGCATTGCAATTTTCCATAGATTTCAGCGATTTTTAGATAGAAATTTATCACTTGCAGGCTTCTTGGTGGTTCTTGATGGTACTGCATAGCCACAGTACATGTAACTGACAACTATCAAATAATTACAAGAGGGAAGATATATAAGACAGGACTTAGATAAATTGAGAGAGATAAAAAATGAAAAATTTGGTTTAATATGTGAAAATGCGATAAAAAGAATTATTTAAATTGTGGAATATATTAATAGTTCTGATAAGTGTTGGTGTAGGATTAAAAAAGGATTCTTAAAAACAGCAAAAAATGAAATAGGTATTATTTAGTTAAGGAAACTAAACAACCTTGGATAACTGAACATATGTTAGAAAAGATGGAAGAAGAATATAAATACTGAGGAAGGCCAAAGTGCATATAGAAAAATTAATAATGAACTAAAAAGAGAAACAGATTTAGCAAAAAAAAAATAGTTGGAGCAAGAATGTAGAGAGTGCATTAACAGGTGAAAAGATAAAATCTGGTATTTGATAGAATAAAAAACATCACTTGGGAAAAAAAGATATGGGTAGCAAGCGAAATTGCAGATAAGAATGGAAAGAGATTAACTGATAGCAATGATATATTAAAAAGATGGAAAGAATATATTCAGTGTCTATTTAGAAGAAAAAATAATTTAATTAATTATGAACTTGAAAATGAAGATATTGCAGTAGATGATAAAGGTATGGACATATTGCCAGATAATGTAATAGAGTCAATTGCCGAAATGAAGTATGGTAAAGTTGGTGGATTTGATGCAATACCTGTATAATTTTTGAAAGAAATGGGAGAATTTACTATGAATGAATTAGTTGGATTTTGCAACTTGATATATAATAATGTTTGGCCTGAAAATTTTTCAAGAACTATAATGATTCCAATTGCTAAAAAAAAAGAAACTGTTAAATGTGAAAAGTACAGAACAATAAGTTTGTTATCTGATAATTGATGATTTTAGCTCAAAGAATTGATGGAAAGATATACTTATTGGAGAAGAACAGTTTGGTTTTCAGAGATAGGTAAAAGTACAAGAGATACTATTAGTGTTGTTAGAACAATTGCAGAGAGATATATTGAAAAAGATAAAGGAATTGGCATATGTTTTGTGGATTTGGAAAAAAGCATATGATAGAGTGATCTGGAATAAATTTATGATTTTGAATATGTATACTGGACAAAGAATAAGAATTACATTGGGGAATAATGAGACTGATGAAATGAATATAGAAAGAGGAGTTAGACACGAATGCAATATATCACCTGTTCTTTTTAATATTTATTTAAAAGACATGCTAAATAATTATTTAGACTGTGGAGGAGTAAATGTTGGAGGTAGAATAATAAATTGTGCTGAATGACTGGAATCACTTCCAGCTGTATATTTAGCTTGCCTCGTGAGTTCTAGTCTTAACTCTTCCAGTTGTACTGGATAGCTTACCTTGAGTTTGTTAAATGACTCTTCCGGCTGTACTAAACAGCTTGCTTCAAGTCTGCTGTAGTTGTACCAGCTTCCAGTCCTATCAAAGACTTGTCACACTGTGTAGACATATCAGTAGTAAATATAATAGAAACACCTTCACTGTTAGAAGTGATTTCAATGGAGAGCACATTCAGTTGTTCAGATAAACAGACATTCTCCCTCTTAAGAGCACGTACTGTCATTTAGGTTAGACAAACGTTCTCTGTCTGTATATCCCAGATATATATATCCCTTGCCTCCAAAAATGCTATTTATTTCCAGATCCCTTACCTTAATACTTGACAGGACTAAGACAGCCTAACCAATGGTAGGATTTTATACACATTTACACATTGACCATACTTCTTTTCATCCTTTGGCCATGTTTATACATTGATTATCCACATGGTTATGCATTGACTAGCAGCAATGAGTGCTCAATCTGATCAGGAAGGAATCTGAATTAGTCTACTTCTGAAGGAAAGGTCAGATATGGCATGTATTGTATGTTTATCTGTTTAGGATAATATTATCTATGTATAATGCAATTTTAGTCAATTATAATTTTTTTTATGTGTATCATTAAACATCAATCAGGCCTGGAAGACGAAACAAATATTTTAGTTTATGTTAATAAATAGAGAATGTAATAGAAATTATTAAAAGCCATTACTGTATAAAAATGATCTTAAAATAACTCATCTATGGTTGTGCTCTTCATTTCGGCAGTCTATAATCTGAGGGAGGGTACTGAGTCATTATATTATTATTACTATGTGGAATAAAATGTTGTTGAATTCTAAATTAAGACCTGAGTAATTCTCATTCATACATTTCACCATTTAACCAGATAGTTGAAATAAGTAATTAAGCAGGGCAACATCTTTAATAAGTTTCTTGTACTTCAAGTTATTACGATGGGATGACTATTTAAGGAATGATGGAATCTGGATTCCTGGTGGCCCAAAGATAGGTTTTTGGTTAATTATATTCGCTCAAACAAATAAAAATGTCCAGTAAACTCAGGTCTCTTAGACATAATTTCCTTATATATTATTAGACTGCTTTGCATATGGTAGAAGCATAGCTATATCAATGAATTAGGATGAGCAGAAAATATTACTTTTGCATGGTTAACATTACCAACAATAGGCTTATAAATTGGTTATACCTTTCAGTATACTTAACATTAATGTTTAATTGGAATTCAAAATAATAATCCCCTTACAATATGTATGCTTCTCTTTATTATGTTACACACACAAATAATTCAACTATTACACTACAAAAAGGCAAAATTTTAATAAATGACAGTCTTTGTATCATATTCTCCTTGTTCTTTTTGAAATGTGCTTGATTTTATTATTAACATAATAAATATAAAAGACATACAAAAATAATCACATGGCTTGTTTTTCAGAATGTTTCATTCTAAGGCCAAATGTTTTCTTTTCACTTTTCCCTTTTAGAAATCAATTTAGGATCCTTTAACTCTTAAGTCTGTCACTCAATCACTGTATTAAAGTATAAAAAAAACTTAATAAATATTGTTAAATAAATCTAATATTGATAGATACATCCATATATTAAATAGTAACACAAAATATTTATTAACAATTAAGAAGCAGTTTGCTTTTGATCATCTTAGAATGCAATTCTTTTTATATAAAAAAAAACTTAACATATATACATTTTATCTTCTTCAATAATCACATTTGGATTTTAAAACATTTTAAAATCAAATGCTTTAAAATCCATGTCTATCCAAAATGTTTTATTTTTAAACTGATCTTGCTAATAGTTAAGAGCACTTATATTACTATTCAAATAAAAATGAGAAAACCCAAAGTCAAATATTTTTTATTTGCCTGAGATTGTAATAATAGAAGTAAATATAACAGTATAAAATAAGTGGAAATTTTTACAAAGATGGATATTTATTAAGGAAAAAAAATAAAAATGATAAGCCATATTATCTGTTTATTTGGAAAGGTGGAAGATGATAGACTTGAAAATGAAAAATCTAAACCCTGTTAGCTAAGATCAACCAATAGGATGCGTAAAGCATTATTTTATATTTAACAATCGAGAGAAAAATGTCTGGAACCCATTTTATCAAATGAAGAAATTGACTTTTGTAGTAATAGTAAAATGATATTTTTATTTAAATAAATAGTTCTAATATATACATGTGAAAATGTTAATGGCCAACACTTAAAGATAGAAATTTAAGAAAAAGAAAAAAAGATTATTTTTTTGTATATGTCTATGTTTGCTTTTCAATACAATTATATGATGATTATATAATATAATTTTTATTAATAATCTCATATATCATCTCTGTCATTCTTAATTTTCAAAAAATACATATTTTTTCTAATCATTTTCAAATCCATATTTCTAAAAACAACTGTTTTGAATATATTAATTTATTTGAAAAATGTGCATATTTAATATAATATTAGACTCAGCTGAAATAAAGCTAAATATACATATAAATTTCTAACATAAAATATACAATATATTCAGAGCTACAATCTTTCTCAACCATTATATATAAATAGCATGATTTTGCCAAGGCAAAATAGATTCTTTATTTATATAACAGTTTGATTGTTAACATTGTGGGATTTATCATGTTATTTGTATACAATGATTGAAAGTAACTATCGTGCTAAAAAAAAAAGGAGGAGGAGGAAGAGAGAGAGAAAAAACTACTTTAAAAATGAGTTTTATATATATATATATAACTTTAGAAACCAGTCATCACCTAAACATACCAATATAGATAGTAATCAATATTTCTCACTCTCCTTTTAATAAAGACAACAGTGAGAAATATTGATTACAATCTGTATTGGTATGATTAGGTGGTGACTGGTTTCTAATGGTTAGATATTATCCCATTTAACTCTAAACATTATTTCACTTGTTATATATATATATATACAACTTATAAAAATAAATTACCAGGAACTCTAGGCTCATGACTATCCATATGAAAAGTAACAACTCCTGTTGGTAAGTCAATTATGGTATTTTCACTCATTAAACTTGTTCCTTAAATATATATATATATATATATAGATATTAGTAAAATAGTTGTCCTTAATAAAGATAATTACTAAATGAAGTAAGCAATGGATAGACTGTACTGATTTTAATTTTACCATAAAAGGATGACACCATTATTACTGATAGTAAACAGGCAAAAACTCTCCATATAGTAGTGCCATCTTGTGCTAACCAGAGTAATTAATGGATGCCAGAAGGCTTGTGCATAAAATCCCTATCTAATTCCTACTCATCCAATACCCCCAGACTAGTTTCAGGCTTGTGGCCTTCATCAGTGAGGAGCCTTGGATCTAAGAGCACTGATGAAGGCCACGAGCCTGAAACTAGTCTGGGGATTTGGATGAGTAGGCACTAGATAGGGATTTTATGCACAAGCCTTCTGGCACATTGATTACTCTGGTCAGCACAAGGTGGCACTACTATATGAAGAGTTTTTGCCTGTTTACTAAGTTATGTGCTAGCATGAGATAGTGATCATGTGACCATTATTACTGGTGTGTTCTCTTTTATCTACATAAAATAAAAATTCATATACTATCTAAATGTGAACTCATTACTTATTTTTAATATATATAATTTAGAACATCAAACATTTTCAAAGTAGATACTATATTTTTATATATATAAAAAAGTTTAAATAAATATAAGTTTCAGCCTAAAAAAAATATAATTCATTTATTAATACAAGGGAACTTCATTCTTCATGTTTGATTGGTTCCAAAAAACTGTATGAAGATTAACTGGAATTAAATTTCCATAGAAAAAATGTTAATATTTAATCAAACAGTAGACTATGACAGGATAGTATTTATTTATATGGATGCAAAACAAACTTAATCAATGTATGATTATTAATATTGAATCATGATAACTTCATCATGATTTTTAAACATTATCAATACACTGCAGGATGAAGGTCTCTTGAAATTTGATCAATTTTTTCTCTTCTCCACAACATCACATGATCACAATTTCAAATGCTTGCACATAACTGTTATTAAAACAGGCAAAACTCTCCATATAGTAGTGCCACTCAGTGCCAGCCAGAGTAATCAATGGATGCCAGAAAGTTTGTGCATAAAATCCCATCTAGTGCATACTCATCCAATATCCCCAGACTAGTTTCTGGCTTGTGGCCTTTGTCAGTGAGGAGCCTTGGATCTGATAGCACTGCACCTAGATCTTAGGATCTAATGCAATCCTCCAGCAGCCACCTTTTATCTCTACTTCACTACAAAACTATGAGAATAAAATTGAAAACACAATATTTTCGATCTAAGCTCAATAGCTTATATAGTCATATGGGTCTGAACTCAGTTCAGTACCCATACATTTTGGTGTCTTTGGTTCTTTAATAACCATAGCCACCACTATCCTATTAGGCAGGATTGGGGTTAAACCATTAAACATCAGATGATCACCATTTCTTATGCTCGCACATAACTGTTATTAAAACAGGCAAAACACTCCATATAGTAGTTCCACTCTGGCACCCATTGATTACTCTGGCTGGTACTGAATGGCACTACTGTTTGGAGAGTTATGCCTGTTTTTCTCCACAACATATTAGCAAATACTTTTTTGCAGCAGAAGACATTAAATTGTGTGACTGGAATTGGGTAATAAATCCATTTGATAGTCCATTTGCTAGCCTATCAGTGCAAAAAAAAAGAACAACTAATAGATCTTTCTTTAAGTAGGTCAGAAAAATCAAATTTTGTTATTAAATCTTTAACAAATTTCTGGATTAAACTGTTGCAATTATTCTCTTATTATCTTTTCCCATTTTATACCTTTGTTAAATTGTTTTTTCTGCTATAGCTGCTTTAAAATCTAAATATAGAACCAAACTTCAAATAGAAAAAGAGCTCAGAGTGATTATCTCCAATATAAAACCAAATCTGGACAGGCAGTGTACTTCAAAGCGGGCACATATTAGTCAATTAAATCTTGTCCTAGAAATATTTTATTTTAATACTTTCATTTTGATTATATTTTAAATTAATAAAAAAATATATCTGATGTATTGTTCATTTATTCAATGTTCTCTCTGTCAAATTATGATGCTCCTCTGAGGAGGTGTGCCCCACAGTTTGACAAACCCTGATTTAAACAGTGCAAGAAGTTTTTCTTGTTTTTACTAGTGATCAATATTTAAATTTGTTTACAAAGCATATTTTCTCCTAAATAGTTTATTTCATTAAATTTTTCTCAACTTACATTTTTTTTTTAAAGAAAAAAAACGTTAAGGATTATTTTTAAAGAAAAAAAGAACCCTCTCATCTCACCACACTTAGCAATTAACTTTCAAATATCTTTAAGAAATGAAAGATATGTTTTTAGTTTAAAGTTTCATTAACTGCTTTTAAATGATACCAGATATTTTTTATTATAAGTTCTAAAGGTAGTATTTTCCTGGACATTATTTTTTAAATCATAATGGCATGTTTATGGAAGTAAGATGTGAAATACTTTATTGTTTATGAAATTTCTATTTCATGAAGGAGAAAATTTATCATGTAATTCTACAATTGATCAATATATCATCATGAGAAAATGTGTATAACAAAGACGTAAAAATAAAACTCCTATATTTATCAAATAGATTATTAAATAATTGTCATGTTTTTTTAAAAAAAATAGATGTCAATTAAAAAAAAACCAATAATGTTTAAAATGAAATTAATATTATTCTACTCTAACCACTTGAAAATGTATAAACTTATTGACAAAGGAGTTTTACTTATACAATATATTCATAATCTTAATTTCTCAACATAGACAAACAGCACTTAATTATGTCTTAGTTTGGAAGTAAAATTTGATATTATTTATATTTAAGTAACATTCGATACATATACATTTTTAATTCTAATAATAAAATAAATATTTTAAGGTAGTTATCTAAGATGATGCAACACTTACATTTGTATTAATCATTAGAGAGAAATGACCCCCCCCTCTTTATATTCAATGAAAAATTGTGTTAATTAGATTAAAATTTTCAAGGTCATGGAAAGTTAAATATAATGATATAATTTATAGATATAATAAACACTTCCATACTTCCCCATTCTTTTTAAATTCACTTAAATAAAAATATAATAAAAGACAAATGACTCCCAAGATGCATTTCGTGCTGAACCAGCACTCATCAGTTGACCCAGGTCACTAGCTCTCATATATAACTTTATTATATAAGAAGTATTTATCCAGAGCAACTTGCTACATTTTCATTTACCATTGTAAAACTCCCTCCACTCACAACTTTGACACCATCCATTTCAGATAAATACAATAATGATTATTACTAATCATTTTCGAAACTAAAGATTATCTCTTAGTAATACTTTTTATCATTAATATTTTTGATCATTCTAAAAAATTTAAATATCTCAATTATGATATTAGGAAGTCCTGTATATTGAAACAAATAAATGGAAGGGAAATAATTAGTAAATAAACTGGCAAACACTGGACCTATAGAATAATTAATTATAGACTTGACATACAGATCAATATCTAAGCATATTGATTTACTAGGTCATAGTATTAATAATTTTAAAAAAAGTCATTTTATGAAACAACCTTTCTTCTGCAAGAAAGAGAAAACCAAAATAAAGTTTTTATTTTTAATCTTTATATTTAAAAATGAATCAAAACAATAGGCACTATTACATTCTTATATGCATTAAATTTAATTCTGTGTGTATTGATATGTATATAAGAGTGTGGGTATTTGATCTTGTATACACACATGGATAGTAGATGTTGTATGCAGACAATCTATTTTATTCACCCATTAGAATTGATACCAGATATGTAAACAATTTTTTTTTTTAAAACTGAAGATTTGCTAGTAACACATACTAATCAACATATATTCTAACACAAAAGTATGTAGACATTTGTTGCTAATTTTCCAGACCACAGTTAATTGGTTAATTAATTATTTTATTTTTATAAATACATGATATTTCTTTTTTTGTTATTGTTGAGAAAAACAAGTATAATTTTTTGATACAAAGATTTTAACAAAAATTCTTGCCTATAAAAATCTTTAAGACAATTTTTTAACTTTAATTGTTTTTAATCTATAGTTTCTGATGGAAGCCAATTCTTTGATTGAAATATTAATAACATATAAAGATAAGTGATTTCTGCTTTATTTTTTTTTTTTTGTATATTTTCTTTAGTTAGTTTAATTTGTTTTGATTTTATATTTATATGTTGATGTGAAAGTTTTCATGGGCAAAAGAGTAAAATATTTTGTTGTAATTTTTGTGATTATTCCTGTAAAATATTAAAATACTAAAGTTGTACTAACATTTGTCTTTAATTGGATAGAAATATTATTATGTGGTCACTGCAAAGATATAAGTAGTTGTTGTATGAACAACAATAAAAGATTAATTAAATTATGGAATGAAATGAATGCAAGTACTATCTATTTTACCTCAAAAATTTTAATATACATAGTTAGTTTTCACATGATATTTCACCATCTTTCAATAATTGCCATTAAATCCAGCCATATTAATTGCCAAATGATTGTTTGTTTTTTAAGTGATAACTTTGTATATTATATTATTTTCTATTAATATCTCATAATAATGGACTTGAGATTATAAAATTTGCTATATAATGATAAGAAATATGAATACTACTACATTATAACTACTACAAAATTAATGTATATAATTTTAATTCAATTATTACTAATTTTCTTCTTTTCTGAGCCAATGTAATATCTGGTAATTAATGAATATACTCACAGAAAAGGTGGTTTTACCTAATCAGCTTTATTATTGCATAGCATGCTGTGATTATAAGTTCTTTGTGTCAGTGTTTAATTATTATCTCATAAGCTATTCAACATATTCAAATTTAAATTTAGATTTATTCAAATAACCCATTTCTTTGATATAAGTATGCTTGCTTCTTCTGTGGTGATAGAAAAATGGTCACAAGCTATTTCACATGCTTCTTTGACCTTCTCCTTTCTGTCCTCTCTCTCTCTCTGTGTGTGTCTGTGCACACTATTTCTGCTTTTTTTAGCTTGAATCTATTAACAAGACTTTCTCCAACATAGATTTTTATATAATAAAACCTCAGAGGTAAAGAACACATGCCAATATTTACAGATTATGAGTAGAAAACCGGCCAAAGATTTGAGCTAACAAAAGCAAAAATAGTATGCACAGAGAGAGAGAATAGAAAGCAGGTCAAAAAAGCATATGCAGTAGCTAGTAACCCATTTTTCTATAAACAGAAAAGAAGCAAGTATATCCATATTAAAGAAATAGGCAATTTGAATAAATATAAATTTGAATTTAAATTTGAATATGTTGAATAGATTATTACATAATAATTAGATACTGATGTAAAAAACTTGTAATCACACCATTATACACCATGAATATGATATATTGAATATATTGAAAGCATGCTAGGCAGTAAACTACCTTTTCTGTGAATATAATCATTAATTACCAAATATATAATTTTAATAAATAACTTTTTTGTTTTCAATTCTACATTTATTTACAAAAACAAAATACTGATATGGGCACAAAAATATTACCAAATTATCCCCAACATTTTTATGCTACAACTTAAATCTTTTATATTGAAAAATATCAGATTTAAACTTCACAACTGACATTCATGATATTTCTACGACAGTGATATAAGAAAGATATACTCTATACTTTCTTCACATTCATGAATAATTTTAATAAAAATATGCATTTTAGAATGAAGCTTTCTAAGACAATAATTCATTTTCGCAATATTAAAATTTATCGACTCTACTTTGAACATTTTTTAGCAAAAAAACTTTTTATTATGGTACATATATGTATACACAATCTTACATTTTGTTACATTTGGTAATATTTCTGAAAGTTAAAATTGTTTATAATAATAACACTCTCATAAACAACACATACAGAAAAACAATACCCATAGCTAATCTATATATTTTTATAATATCATTCTGAAGCATGTGAGGGCTAATATTTCCTAAGGTCACTTTTTAACAATAAGGAGAATTTGTTATGATGAAAAATTTCTTCAATGAAAAATAAGTAGTTCTATAATAAATTCATAAGATGTCCTAACACATAGTCAGATAATATAATCATGAGGTCTTCAAATAAAGAGAGGGAGGAATTACTATTATGTAAGAAGAAAAACAGCAATCAATAAATATTAACTACATATTAAGAGAACCTTTTAACATAATTCCATAGATTAGTTAAAACTATTTATTCTAAACCATCTACTATTGTTTATTAAAGACATAATATAATGAAAGATAAATTATTTAAAATAAACTTCATTAATAATTCCAAATAAGAAAAAGTTTACTTTTTATATGGATATAAGACTGAAAAATATGTTTTAAAACAATTTATTTACAATTTCTTGTGTAATGGGTTCAATATGAAGTTTTGTCATTTACAATTACCAAAGCCTTTTTTTATATAATCATCTCTATTTATATTTACTACAACTATTCCTTAATGTCTCTTCTTCTTTCTAAATTATATAATACATGTTTCTTAATTAAGGTTAGACTGCTCTTATAATTCAGTTTATGGCTGATTTCCATAATAACACACTAAGGGATGTTATGAATATATATATAAAATTAATGAAGTAACCCATTCTCTCTTCAGGCTATGAATAAATAATATTCTATTGGTAAAGGATCAAAAACAAAATAGATCTATCTATTTGTATTTTTATATTGGACTATTTCCATCATCCTAATATGTGTGTTGAATGTCTTTAGAAAGTTTAATTTTATTTAAATATTCCAAATGCATTCAACTGTTAGTAATATCTCAGCAAACAGGTTAGTATATGCACTAATTGTTAGTAATGTCACAGCAAACAGGTTAGTATATGCACAATGTTTTGAGGGGTATATTTCTCCCCTCTTCTTCAGGTGTTGCTGGCCTGACCAGTCATAGTACTAGCATGGGATTCGAACCTGGGTCCTTAGATTCTTGATTATTGAACTTTAATGTAATGCTCTAACCAACTGAGCCATCCTGCCAAAAAGTTACTCTCGCCAATACTGCTGAAAATTTGGGTAAATTTAATATATCAACATGAAAACATGGCGTTTATAATTATCAAATTAATAATCAATGACCAAAAGATGGAATTGAATTTCACTTTTATAATCTTGTTTTAATAATCAAATGAAAATTAATAATTGTAAACATTAAATTAGTATATATATATATATAATACTTTAAGATAACGACCTCTCCACAATTACACTAGAAAGAAAAAAATAAAGAAGAATAAGATATTATTCATCAGATAAAGTGCTGAGAATTTTTAATAATTTTCTATTGTTTATCTTTTATCCCCTAGCTAAGAATAATCAGATTAATCTTCAATTTATTCTCTTCCTTCATTGTTTTGCTTTTTTATATAGCATATAATATCAACATTCCACTCTTCTTACACTTTAAAACAAAATATATTTTGCTTTAAAGTGTAAGAAGAGTGGAATGTTGGTATTATAATAATCAGATTATTCATTTACAGACAAATAATAGGATGACTATAGGTTAATTACCTGAAAATAAAAATCCTAAATCTGTTTGGAGATTAAATTTGGAAGCTAAATCATAACTGGAAAGACATACACACACATACATGCAATCACTGTCAAACATTTGAATCAATGATCCAATTAAGAAAATTCTTCCTGAAATTTTTTTAATGATAAAAATATTTTCTGACCATAGATGTAAATCATCTCAGATGATATTATAAGTACATCATTTAGTGTAATTAAGCATTTGTTTTATATAATCGAAGTATTCATGTTACATGTTATTACCTGAATACAGGTGATCCTTGAATTTCATACATTCTACTTTTGTACAATTTGCTATTTCGTATGAAAGGCAATAGAAAAAGACATTGTTTTTATGGAACTTTTTATCAAGAAAAGACGCAGAAGAGTACAATTCACTTACCTCTTGATAAACTTATAAAAAACCAGTAGATACTATTCAACAGTGTTATTTATGTATATACTAATACATTTCATTAAAAAGTAAATATTTTATAAACACTTTTTTGATGTTGTTGTTTTTTTAAATATTGCTCTACTTTTGTAGATTTCAACTTTTGTACATATTTCAGGAACAAATTAAATATGAAAGTTAAGAACCACCTGTATATATATTCAAAAGAAAAAAAGTTGATAAAATGATTCTCAATATTATCAGTAATATAGAATACAATTCAAAATAATTAAATTTAAATTCATAAAAATTCATGTATTTAAAATATGAACCTTTTTGTATTCATATTTTATTATGATAACTAAACATGTCAGCTGCTGCAAATAACATTAATAACTTTCAATATAAATTAACATTTATCTTCTACTATGGTACTAAACAGCTGTTTGTAAGCAATAACTTTCAATATAAATTAATTTTATCTATGGAAGATTTATTTACTGACTAAAAAAAAAACTCACCTTTGTAAACTTTCAGTTTCATATTGTACATACCAGTACCAAGATCAGCAATAATTAATTTGTGATCACCATCACCATTTAAATCTGCAAGAGCTATACAAGTTGTAAAAGTGTAAATTGTCGCAACTGGATCATAATGTGCACTCAGCCATTTGGTATTGCCTTCAAAACTAAAACAAGTTAGAAATTACATCATTAATATACATTGACCCAAATATTTTCACGAGTCAAAAATATCAAATATTTTTCTAAATTTTTTCATATGATAGAATATTTTTTATACTGAAAAAAATAAGTAAATGAATAATATTGATCATTATCATGCCTATGCATGGTATCAAAAATTGCTTACTTATCTTTCAATAACATCATAGTTACTTTTTTCAACGCAATAGTAACCAAATTAAAAAAAAAAAGGTCAGTATAATTATCAGTAGCAATTAGGATAATCCATTTATTGATCTTTTCTGGACAATAAAAACATTTATATATGATATATTTAAAACTTTTATAATAATATAAATATCATAGAATATTAGCAACAGTATTTATTTATTTATATATGTAAATAATGTTATGGGTGATTTGACAAATTAATTGATTAACTTAATTAAAATATGGTGCTAAAAATAAACACGAGCTTGTACAACTTATTACATAATATATATGGTAAACTCTCTTCCCCAAAAACATGAAAATGTCTAGACAATACGTGAACAAGTAATAAGATTTGTTCATCACTGGAAATAGTTTGATTAGCAGTAGCACTTTCCATATAGTGGTGCCAACTAGTGCAAGCCTTACTAATCAATAGATGCAGGAAGGTTTGTGTATAAATAAAATCCCCATCTAGTGCCTACTCATCAATATTCCCAGACTAGTTTCTAGCTTGTGCCTTACATCAGTGAGGAGTTTTGGACCTGAGAATACTGCACCTAGATTTAAGGATTTAATGCAACCCTCCAATAGCCATTTTTTACCTATTTAATTAACTATAAAGATAGCAGCTCAAACTGAAAACACATTGTTTTCAATCCAAGATAGTAGAATATCATGGGTAAAACTAACTATATATATTGAAATTTTTGCAGTGCCATGATCCCTTTCTTAGACTCAATAAGTTTATGAGATTGCCTTGTGGAATATGCCAGGCATTACATAAATACTAGGAGAGAGATGAATAACCTAATGTAGTCAAGCATCACTCATTCTCATATTTTGGATACTGATACTTATATGATTTTCTATAAAACCAAAATCCTATCTAGAAGCAACAATCATTATCTAAAGATATTTACAGAAATCATAGAGATTATGACGTTTTGGTGGAAATAGTTTGATATTGCTTTCCATCTTCTTGATATAATTTAGTCTAGCACTTCAATTTTTAAAGGTAAAGTTATAAATCTAAATGAGGCTTTACATCAAGATAATGCTTATAATTATATATGTGTATTTATATGTGTGTGTAGAACACCTTCAAACAAAAATTAAATATTTTATTTACTGTATCAATAACTGTGAAAATAATTTAAAATTTTCCTTCTATCAAGATTTGACATTTAAATACAGTTTCATTTTCAGAAGGTATTGTAAAAAATATCTTCTATATATCAATCACTTACATGAATATAACTAATCAATATAGTTTGACTTACAAATGCCAAAATTTTTGCACTCATAACTTTGAGACCAATCATTTCAGGTAAATTCATAAATGATTATTACTAATTAATTATTAAACTAGAGTTTATCCCCAGTCCAGATATAAATTTTAAACCTCAATTAAAGATTAATATGTCTGTTTTTTAATTATACATAATTATATGCAATAACTCAATTTTATCTCTTTTTCCATGTGTAATATCATATTAAGTTATATTTAAAACTTCCATTTCATCACATGATCTAGAAACCTATAAATAAAGACATCTGAAAAACAAAAAAAAAACAAATGGCCCCTAAAATGTGCATTTCATCTTGAAATAGCATTCACCTAGTCACACATAATTAAAACCTTCACTTTAAAAATAATTAAATATAAATGCCTACTCATTAGAATTATTTTTGTTTTCCTTTTACAACCTTTAATATTTTTATATTTAAGAAAAATCTTCTTAAACAGAACCAAACTCAATACATACAAATGACAAAAAAATATAATATTTTAAAATTTATATTACATTACATAAATAGCTATTACAGAGTAGCATTTATTCCATATTTGATTTTGTTAAATTATAATTTAAAAAAATATATACATTTTTAATTTTACATGAATGTTTCAGTATATCCTTGAATACAATTGATATATGAGAATTTTTTGTGAAATATCTTCTAAAGATGAAAATATAAGTTTTGAAATCGGTCCAAGATAAAATTTTTAAATTATTTTTATAGCAATTAACGCAGTAAATAAAACATTTAATTTTGATTTAAGGATGTTTTACTTGTATTACTTACTGTATAGCATATTATAAAATAATGTTAGATTTAACATACCCACATAAATTTATATCAACTTACTTATTTTTGGATTTAAACATTTTATATTTCTTGATTAATATGCAGAAACTACATCAACAAGAGTTTGATAATAATTTTATTATAAATAAAACAATAAATAAAGCATCTTTTCTTTATACACTTTTTTAAAGTAAAAAATCTTGTCTTTGTCAAGCGTTGGTGGCCGAGTGATTAGCACAGCTGCCTTACAAGCAGTTGTCTCGCTTCCCGAATGACGCTTTGAAACATTAAAAAAAAAGTCTTTATTATTATTTAGTGAATAATAGTTTCAACTGTCTATCAGTTTTCATGAGATCTGTAACATATATGTACAAATATAAATAAGATAGTTTTTATACATTTCTTATATACATTTCTTTTATATTTTTGATTTTTTAAATATTTTTTATTAATACTATTTAATTATGATATATTTTTTATATCTCTTGCATTTTTTGTATATAGTCTTTATATTTTTATTTTTGTATGCTTTTATATTTTATTTTAACTTCTATATTTTATTATTTCTAAACTATTAGTTATTTTTTTTAAAAAAACTTTCTATTATATTCTATTAATAACATTAAAAAAATTATAATTTTTTTAATCCTGCATTATTATTATCTCTATCTTGGTTTTTTGTAACTATATATTTTCTTTTTTTTTTTATTTTAAAATTATTTACATTTTATTAAATTAATTTTGTTTTTATGCTGAAATCTTTGTCCATATAAAGTTTAATTTTTTTTTACTAATATTATCACCTTAAATTTTTTTCTTTTATTAATATTATACATCATTTTATTTTATTTTCTTCAAATTCATAACCTGTTTTCTATATGTATGTGTTTAGATATTTTATGTAATTTATATTGCTTTTTAACTTTGTACCAATTGAATGTTTCGTTTTTCTTATAAAATTGTTTTAATAGTTTTTCCAGCACTGTTTACATTTGATTTTATAAACTCCATTTATATAATTTTTAATATTCTTATTACTAATTATCTAATAAATTGAATGTTTTTATTTATTATTTTAATTATTTTGTTGTTTTATTTTTTTATGATTTTGTTTATATTTTTTGCTGTACATTTATTATTAGTTTTAATTCCCATATATCTTTCTTTGTTTTCTTTATTGACTTTTTTATCTTTTCAACTTTTACTTTATTTTTTATTTATTTAATATTTTCTTTTATTTTTATTGGGAAATCATTATTTTTCAATTTTTCTATTATTAAATTTATAATTCTATATACTCTACAATATGTATAATTAATTATATATTTTGTAACAGTCAGATTCATATGCTCCACTGACACAATGCAGGATTCAAACCCAAGATTGGAAACTCAATATTCCAGGTAGGGTTACCTCCCAGAAAATACCCAATCCAATGCCCAAGTTCCACAATGCCAGCTATGTAACAAGGCATCTGATGCTACTAATAATATATGCTTTAATCTAGTCCCGGGAGTCAGAGAAAAACAAGACTATAAATTAAACATAGCATTAGATTCACTAACAGAGATCTATTGGTAGTACAAAATGAACCCTAAGGGTTTAGACTATTATAAATTATATGAACCGAGCCAACATGATGGATTACAGAGATAAAATAAATAAAATCAGAAGTTAATAATTTATTTAATGACTATACTTTAATTACACAATATATATGTTGTCCACGATCTAGTGCCTACTCATCCAATATCCCCAGACTAGTTTCTAGCTTGTGACTGTGATCAGTGGGGAGCCTTGGAACTGAAAGCACTGCACCTAGATCTTAGGATCTAATATAACACTCCAGAAGCCACATTTTACATTATTAGTTAACGATAAAGCTTTGAGTCCAAAATGAAAACCCAATGTTTTCAATCCAAGCTCATTAGCTTGTATAGTTGCATAGATCTGAACTCAGTTCAGCATCCATACTTTTTGGTGTCGAGTTCTTTAATAACCACAGGCACCATAATCCTATTGGGTGGGGTTACTTTTAAACTATTAAACAGCACATGATCACTATTTCTCTGGCTTGCATTGGTGGTGCTACTGTTGCATCAGTGTAAACAGCTTGTGTAAGCATAAGAATTGGTAATCATGTGATGAGTATTGATGTATGTGAGGTTTATAGATTAGATGCCTAAATGAAGCATGAATTTATTATGTCACATTTGGTGTACAAAAATTGACATGTAAAATGAATGAATAATGTAAGACATCATAAAAGGGTGTTTTATGGTGAAATTGAATATGATTTTCATGGAAGAGGTAGACTATCTCAAACACATTCTAAAGAAATGCAATATTGATTATTTCCATGAGGAGATATAGTCAATAATAGTAAATATTGAGAGTTACATCAGGCTTAGCATTGAAATATTTCAGAAAGAAAAGTTTTAGGAGAAATGAAGATAGTATCACAAAATTTCAAACAAACTGAAAAATGGGCCAGCATTTTTTACATAAGGACATACTTGAGATGCACAGATTGGTTTGTACAGTCAGTACAAAACTCATTTCTCAAGAAGTTTATTTTAATTTAAACCACCAAACATCACATGATCACCATTTCTTATGCTAGCACATAACTGTTACTAAAACAGGCAAAATTCTCCATACAGTAGTGCCATTCAGTACCAACCAGAGTAATCAATGGATGCCATAAGGCTTGTGCATAAAATTCCCATCTAGTGTCTACTCAGCCAATATCCCCAGACTAGTTTCTGGCTTGTGGCCTTCGTCAGTGAGGAGCTTTGGATCTGAGATCACTGCACCTAGACCTTAGGATCTAATGCAACCCTCCAGCAGCCAACTTTTATCTCTACTTAATAACAAAACTATGAGGATAAAATTGAAAACAATAATACTTTCAATCGAAGCTCAATAGCTTATATAGTCATATGGGTCTAAACTCAGTTCAGTACCCATACAAGCCAGAAACTAGTCTTGGGATATTGGATTAGTAGGCACTATATGGAGATTTTATGCACAAGCCTTCTGGCATCCATTGATTACTCTGGTTGGCACTGAGTGGCACTACTGTATGGAGAGTTTTGTTTGTTTTAATAACAGTTATGTGCTAACATAAGAAATGGCGATCATGTGGTGTTTAGTGGTTTAACCCCAATCCTGCCTAATAGGATAGTGGTGGCTATGGTTGTTAAAGAGCCAAAGACACCAAAACGTATGGGTACTGAATTGAGTTCAGATCCATATGACTATATAAGCTATTGAGCTTAGATTGAAAATATTGTGTTTTCAATTTTGTTCTCATAGTTTTGTAGATAAGTAGAGATAAAAGGTAGCTGCTGGAGGGTTGCATTAGATCCTAAGATCTAGATGCAGTGCTCTCAGATCCAAAATTCCTCACTGACAAATGCCACAAGCCAGAAACTAGTCTGGGGATATTGGATGAGTAGGCATTAGATGGGGATTTTATGCACAAGCCTTGTGGCATCCATTCATTACTCTAGTTGGCACTGAGTGGCACTACTGTATGGAGAGTTTTGCCTGTTTGATTTTAATTTCTTTTCTTTCCTTTATTTAGAGTTGAATGGCACACTTATTTACAAATATGTAAAGGTAATACATATACGGAAAAAAAAAGGGAACTTCATTCGGGCATGATAATTGAAGTTATGAAATTTTAATTACAATATAACATATTCTGAATTCTTTGGTAATTTTTTGCCTTTAATGATGAGAATCGAAAATTAATTTTAATTATTAAATCTGGAAAAATGATTTGCCTTTAATATTTAGATTAAATAGTTACAATAGCATTTCTATGAAATTTTTTTCTGTCTTTCTCTCCTAAAGATGGTTTTCATCAGGATATTTCAGTAATTAACTTTGAAATAAAATCATAGAATGAAAATTAACATCTCTATTTTATTTGAATTGCTCAATATATTTAATGGGACTTTGCTTTTTATTATATATATATATAATTTTCTTGACCTGAAATCTGTTTTATTAAATCTTTATTTATTTGAGAGCGATTTCAATATCATTCTTACTATCTAATTCATCAATCATCTTCATCTTTGATTTTATGATATAGTAGTTAATATATTCTTTTAGATGCTCAAATCAACTCTCTGGCACTATTTTGCATGATATATTACAACAAGGGTATATCAAGTCATAAAACTCTATACTCTATCATTTTGCATCGCTAATATACTTTATAAAAAGGTGATTTAGTGAAACAATGACTCATTAAAATATCACATGATCATCACCTTTTCCTATGTTTATACAAACTGTTAAAGCAATTTTTTTCCACACAATACTGTTACTGAATAGGGATTACAATACAAAAACTTCTAACATCTATTGATTATTAGCGCTTGTTGATACTATTTTGTGATAAAATTTACTTCAGTTGAAACATTGATTATTACTTTAAAAAATTGACATACCAAAAATTTGCTAATATTTGAATTCTCATCTCTGGATATATTTCTCATATATAATTTGATCTTATCTGTCTTCATTTTATCCAGTATATTACTTCTATAAACATTAAATAAATTATGTCCATTGAATTATTATTTTTTAATCTGTTTATTTCATTTAAATTTTTTAATAAATCGTTTCCAATAAGTAATAAATCTATAAACCACTAAACATCACATGATCACCATTTCTTATGCTAGCACATAACTGTTATTAAAACAGGCAAAACTCTCCATACAGTGGTGCCTCTCAGTGCCAACCAGAGTAATCAATGGATGCCAGAAGGCATGTGCATAAAATCCCCATCTAGTGCCGACTCATCCAATATCCCCAGACTAGGCTATTGAGCTTAGATTGAAAATATTATTGTGTTTTCAATTTTATTCTCATAGTTTTGTAGTTAAGTAGAGATAAATGGTGGTTGCTGGAGGGTTGCATTAGATCCTAAAATCTAGGTGCAGTGCTCTCAGATCCAAAGCTCCTCACTGACGAAGGCCACAAGACAGAAACTAGTCTGGGGATATTGAATGGGTAGGCACTAGATGGGGATATTATACACAAATCTTCTGGCATCCATTGATTACTCTGGTTGGCACTGAGTGGCACTACTGTGTGGAGAGTTTTGCCTGTTTGCTTATTGAAATATTTTATTGAAGAAAACAAAAGTACATTAAAACAAAGCCTTCATCATAACATCAGGCTTAAAAATCTTATCATCACAAGTGTGAATTTGGGTGGAGTTCAAATTTAAACTCTGCATTGACCACATAGTTTGAATTCTTAATCATGCAAGATTTCTTTTTTTTTTTTGGGGGGGGGGATAAAATAATATTTATTTTTTCTATCATTTCAACTTTCATATAAAAATTTACAATCACAAATATCTTAAAGAATCCTTTATAGCTCAGCTAACAAATTTTTCTAATCTATACATATATGTGAACTTTGAAAAATGACTTCATCTGAAAATGATATAACTTTTGACATAATGGAAGTAGTATAATTCGAAATATGTTAACACATTTATAATAAAAAAGTTCTAAAATAAATTAAATTTTGAAAATGCATGTTGCTGTATTTTCAATAATTGCATACAATTTTATGTTTTTGTAAATAAACTGCTTCTAATGATTTTACAGTGTGTTGGAATTTTTACAGTTTCACCAGTTTAAGTAAAATTTATAGAAAAAGGAACAAACATGGCAGCAACAAAAACAAAAAGAATCTTGTTTAAATAAGTCATTCTTTATTCATATGTTTTAATTAAAAAATATGAAGCAGAAATGAATAGCTAATATGAATTTTCATTATTTTGATTAATTTCTTTTGTTTTACTGAATTAAGAACAGGATTTGAATTGGCAAGATCTTGAATTTACATTAAAGCTAAATTAGTAATTCTTTTGTTTTTAATGAAAATTGAATATTACATTTAAAGTTTTTCTTTATTTAAAAAAACTTTTTGTACTGCCCCCCCCCCCCCATTACAACTATGAGTTGAAATTTCATTCACAAATTTTGTTTTTTTCCTTCAATTTTATATGAAAATAAGATAATTTCTTTAAGTACTATAAAATTCATAACCTTAGCAAGTATATCCACTTCCAGTTCATTATTAAAAGTAACTAAATAGCAATCTACTTCACAAGTTTACTGGCCATGCAATTAAAGAATATAAAACACTAGTCAAGCCCCGGTGAGCTAGCAGTTAGCATAGCTATCTTCCAAGCAGCTGGCCCGGGTTCGCTTCCCAGTCAATGCTTTGACATATAAAAAAACAAAACACCAATGCAATAAATGCGCTTTTGGAATTATAATGATAATTCAAAATGAAAATAAATTTTTATATTCTATAAACTAAAGATTTGATAAACAAATAATTTAATTTAAAAGCTCCGATATATTTTATACTAGTACAGTGGGCTGCAACGTCCACTATATTTTGTTCCAAAGTTTCCTTGCATACATTATACACTGTGTACAGCATATTTCATTAATAATTTTTGATTACAATAAAATATATATCATTTGATAAACTTTAAATACATAATGCTTTTCAACATTCACACACACACACACAATGCAGATGCTTTTTTATGTGTATAGTTTTCATATATAAATTAATTATTATAGTATAAACAATTTTTTTAACAAATGTAATTATTAATAACAAATTTGAGGACACATTTACATATATATAATAACTATGTGTGCTCACACATTCACATTTACTCAAAAAATAAAAATAATAAAACTCACTGTATTGTATCTTTACTTTTTTTAAATAAAATAAATAACAAAAGTATCTTTTTTTCCTCTATGAAAATGTAGTAACAAACTTGTTATCAGAAACTATAACCTTTCTAATTGTTTTGAAGTTTTTAAATCCATATCAACTTCAGTATATATAGAATGACTCCTATTTGTCATTACCCATTTTAGAATTTTGATTAAACTCTTCAAATTTTAAGCTTTCTGCTGCAATATGGACACATTTTACAGTTTTATTTTTCTGCACTACTAAATTGATAACTTTCATTTTATTGCTTAAGAAAAATACTTTATGATTTTTTTTATAATAAGACTTTTAGCTTTACAAAAAAACCATTTTATTGCATAAAATATTATATCGCATCAAAGGTAAAAATAGGTAAAAAAATTCAATTAATAAAATATGTTTTCAATGTAACTGAAGAAACATTAATAAATATGATCACATACAGTGATCTGATACAAAAAAATGGCTCTTGCTGTGTTGCAAAATTTATTAAGCTTACTAATTTTGATAAAAGTAATTGCATATAGCACTAAGATAAAAAAAATGGCTGCCGCTGTATTGTAAATTTATTAAATCTATGAATTGCAATATTTTTTGTTTATTTCCTTTTTTTTTTGAATAGCAAATAACTGAAGTAGCTCAATTTCATCAACATTAAATCTAAATTTTATTTGCCAAATACAATTTTCAAATACACACTTAAAATCTATTGTTTTCATATGTCACTACCTGTTTTTTTTTTTTTTAATTACTCTAACTATTCGCAAAGAGCACCAACAACAATTTTTTGCTATTTTTGGTTGTGGTTATTCTTTAAAACTAAAATCTGAGCACAAAATTTCTTTTATATTTTTATGATGTTCAATCATAAAACAATTTTTTTTTCTCAGATCTGTCTTATCAACAATTAATATTTTATATTTATGTGATTATTAATTAATGATTAATTATTAATACCTTGACAATTTAGCAGGTGAACCATTTTAAATACCATATATATATTGTTACAATATGTTCCAATGGTATATGTGAGATGGAAAAAAAATTAAAATAATAATAGTAGTAATAAAATAAGTATATAATTAAAATAGATAAGATCAGGTATTAGAAATAAATAACCAAAATAAAAAATAAGATAATCCAAATGTTAATGAATAATTTGCATATCAGATTATCAACAATTAAATGCATGTTTAAATAGATTTAAAAAACAAAAAGTAATTAAAGGGTTAAACTTCATTGATAGAGTGTAAATAGTAATCATCTTTCACTGTTATTTTATATAAAAATAAAATGTAATAAAAAATAAAAATTTAAAAAATATTGAATTTGGAAAACATGTTCATCAAAGAGTAATACCAACATGTTTTGCTTTGTTGTTGTTTTTTATTTAAAAAAAAACAACAAAATAAAACAAAAAATCAAAATGTATTACTGTATTCTGCATACAAATAAAATGAAACAACAGATTAAATATGCTTATATAGTTTATGTTTTTCAATAATAAAAAACAACAACAATGATAAGAAAAAATACAAAATGACATTTTATAAAGGAGAAAATGCCAGAATCAGGGAATCAACTGAAGTGATCCCAAATATATCAATCTATAATTAAATTACAATTGTGTAACCTGCCTATTTAATTTAAGATTGAAAAAGAAATGGAAATGGGGGAATATATTAGCTGACACTGCAAAGAAAATAAAAATTATATGCTATGAAAAGAATAATTTAATTTGGAAAAAAATTCAGTTTTATGCAGAATGAAAATTTTGTAAAAAGTGGAGCGATATATACTGTAACACTATGGAGTAATAAGGGGCCATAGCTGAGGGGACGGCCACCAGTACATGATCATCAACAGCCCAAATTGGGTAAGCATTTCTAACTCTATAGAAAATCAGGGTTTAAACTATCAGGAATCTACGGAATTTCTTGTTAATCCTCAAGAAAAAAAATATAAAATTTAATACCAAAGGGATGAGCATGATAGATCACTCTGAGAGAGCAGCTAACTATTTTAAGCATAATTAACTAAGTTCATCAGAATTATCAATAAGTATAAGTAAGTATAAGTATTACTTATTCATCATCAGTGAATGATTAACAATAAAAATAAATCAACAGTCAACCTTGTGACTGGATTTGAAATGGGTCTACTGTAGACCAGGCCAACTATTTAGTCTTTGCCAGGTTGGGGCAATTATTTAACCAAATAATTTGGATAAACAAACTAAGTGCTAATCTATTAGAATACATAAGCATAAAAGCAATATTGCTGGGATATTAAAATATGCTGATCATTATCAATGCTCTGATCACTTAGTACCATTAGTGTACTGGCCAACTATAAATTTAAATTCTAATAGGATGAAACTAAAATAAAATGTAATGCATGGGTTTTAAAAATATTCTCTTTGCACCAACCAGAATGATGATGATGATCATTATTATCAACTGGATGCCCATACCCTAAATATATATGCCCCTTATTCTATATAGCTGTTATGCATGAATCTATCTCAAGAAACAAGAACTCTAATTTATTACTATGAGCAACAGGGAAATAAATAAATAAATTAGCTTATTATAAATAACCTTAAGCAAATCATGGGCTTCCACTTCTTATAAATAACTAGTTTTACTGGGATCATAAAAAAAACAACAACTAAATTCTAGAATATAAGCTGTTATGATATAAGGTCACACACACTGCAATTCATGAAACAGGAATTGGATAGAATAAAATAATTAAGACTAGAAAGAATATTTTTTTACAACAATTATCTAATATCTAATTAATAGCAACAAAACAAAAATGCCATGATAGTATGACATTTCAAACACCCATTTCATAAAAAAAAATACATTTTTACAAAAATTATATTAACCAACCAATTAATTTTGATTAATGGATTAACTTTAAATTCAATAGGTTCTTTCTTTAAAATTTTTAAGACTTAATTAACAACATGTTTAGAATCAAAGATAACAATCTTTGATTCGGCTTAGCAAGAATTGTTTTTTTTAACTTTACAACAGATTTTCTTTTTCTTTTTTTTTTTTAAATTTTTTTTCACCATTTGTAATAGAAATTCGACTGGAACACACAAAAAATAAATTACTATTACTTTTATGAATAACAAAACATATATAATGTGAACACATAATACAAAAACAATATTTCTAGCCATAGCTTTAGGGTTTATGGAGTCCTTTCCAGATGCAATTTCTAGTTTCTTTTCAATTGAGCTTCTCCTTGAATGCTTCTTAGACATATGTATGGTTAAGGTGCCCTTTTCCTGGTTTGTAGCATTTCCAGATAAACAAAAAAATAGCAAATTTTGTCCATTGGGTTTTCTTAATTTTTCCAGTGAGACTGACACAGACAGAAACTCATGCTTTTGGTTGAAGACCAGATTGCAGACTATTTTAGGGGGTACTTTCTTTTCTACATCATTATTCCAGTGAAGGTAGGTTACATAGAGGAAGGTGATTTCTAGCTTTTAGATGAATCTAGCACATGGTTTTCATTGTACAAACCATTTTTAATGCTAAACTCATAGTATGCTAAAAGCTTGATAAAAAAACTTATTTTATTCAATAGCTTGGATCAGCTGGATTAAGCTTGGGCTGCTCTCTCTTCAACAGCTAAGTTAGGAATACTTCTACTGTTTTTTTCAACAGCAGGATTAAGATTTGACTGCTCTCTTTTCAACAGTTATATCAATATTTCTTCTCCTACTGTCTTTTTCAGAAGCAGGATCAAGATTTGGCTGCTCACTCTTCAACAGTTAAGTTAGGAATACATCTACTGTCTTATTCAGCAGCCAGATTAAGATTTGACTGCTCTCTCTTCAACTGTTAAGTTAGCAATAATTTCTTCTATATTTTTCAGCAGCTGGATTAAGATTTGACTGCTCTCCTTTCAACAGTTAAGTTAGAAATACTCTCTCCAGACACTTGGGTATTATCACTAATTCATACCCCACATATTGTTTTTGTAGAACAATCTTGCCCACAAGCTAATTACAATCGGTCTCTTACATAATTTTCATGACAACCAATTAGATAAAATTTCATAAATACAATTGTTCAGCCAATTCCCCCTTTAATCATAGATATTGAAAACAGTCACAAATTTAAATATTATAAATTATTGACAATTCTTTATAATTAAAAACCAAATTTTTTTGCAAAAAAACAATAAGATAATCAGTTAAAAAGAGGTAGAGAAGAAAAAACAACTCTGATTAATTAAAAATAAAATTTACAAACATATTAAAATCCTACTTTGTTATTCCCTCTTTTTTCTTTTCTTTAAAAATACTTTTAAATATATTTAATGTTTAAGAATTCTCATACTATCATATTGAGGACTTAAAAAAATATTGAGGTAAATAGTAGCCCTTTAAATAAAAATTAGTCTAAGAAAATTAAACATTACTTTACCCCATTAATTAAATAATTTTTTAGTCAAACCTGAGGAGCATGCTGTCAACAATCTAATTATTTATATTTTGTTTAGTGCAGCTATATAGCCAACTGATTACAATACATAAAATATTAATTAGTATTAAAGTTTATCGGCTTAACGTTTTCGAGGATCCATGCCTCATATTCATAGCCTTCATAAAATGTATAATAAAATATGCAAATACAAATATTCAAATAAGCTAGTATTACGTAGCCCATTTCTTCGAGATCTCGAAGCAAGTATCCTTTCTATTAATGGCATGGATGTTTCCATTGATGTAAAATGCTTCCTTTATTTTTCTTTTGTGATCATTTGATTCTGAGCACAATATTATGGGATTGGCGGGTGTGAAGTTGTGTCCAGATTGTTTAGCATGCTCCAAGAATACAGAGGACGTGTTGCTGTTTTTCTGAGCTCTGTTAAATGTGTAAATATGTTGACCCAGTCTAGTATTGATTGTAGCTTTCATTTCACCATAATATATAGCATGGCATCCAGCCTGAGGGCAGGCAATAGAGTACACCACGTGTGGGGTGAACGATCGATCAATGTGGTCTTTAGAGTTGTTAAGCAATCTATTAGAATTAGGTGGAGTTCCAACTGCTATGTTAAATTTATCGTTTAATGCTTTCAAAATTTAATAATACAATAAACAATAATGTACCTCGCACCAATCTACCTAGAATAACAATCCCCTACATTCCTAAAATATCTAACAAACTAATGAAAGCATTAAATGATAAATTTAACATAGCAGTTAGAACTCCACCTAATTCTAATAGATTGCTTAACAACTCTAAAGACCACATTGATCGATCGTTCACCCCACATGTGGTGTACTCTATTGCCTGCCCTCAGGCTGGATGCCATGCTATATATTATGGTGAAACGAAAGCTACAATCAATACTAGACTGGGTCAACATATTTACACATTTAACAGAGCTCAGAAAAACAGCAACATGTCCTCTGTATTCTTGGAGCATGCTAAACAATCTGGACACAACTTCACACACCCCAATCCCATAATATTGTGCTCAGAATCAAATGATCACAAAAGAAAAATAAAGGAGGCATTTTACATCAATGGAAACATCCATGCCATTAATAGAAAGGATACTTGCTTCAAGATCTCGAAGAAATGGGCTACGTAATACTAGCTTATTTGAATATTTGTATTTGCATATTTTATTATACATTTTATGAAGGCTATGAATATGAGGCATGGATTCTCGAAAACGTTAAGCCAATAAACTTTAATACTAATTAATATCTTCTCTAATTAACAATTGTATATTTTACATATAGTGAGAAGTAAAGCTATATTTAATACATAAAAATAAAAATCTCTTTTTCAGATTGCAAAAATAAACTGTTTTAATAATTAGGTCAAATATTCATCAGTATTTCCGATAAAATGGGAGTGCATCATTTAAATTGTAAAATCATTATTTTGTATTAGGTAATGTTGTAAAGATATTTAAGATTATGTGATATGGTGGTATATGCCAGAAGATTATATGCATGAAATCAACACCATATATAATTAAGTTAATTCAATTCAAATAAGTTAGAAGAGATAAACTTCAAATTATTTAAAACAAAAATAGAGAGGGAAAGGTCTTAAAAAAAACCTGATAGCTCATAGTTATTTACTAGATTTGATCAGATTGTTTTATACAAGTATTAAATTATCAGTAGTAATTCATTAATTAAAACAGGTAAAACTCTCCATACATATTGAGACTCAGTGCAAGCCAGAGCAATCTGTGGATGCCAGAAGGCTTGTGCATAAAATCCCCCATCTAGTGCTTACTCATCCAATATTCCCAGACTAATTTCTGGCTTGTGGCTTTCATCAGTGAGGAGCCTTGGATTTGAGAGCACTGCACCTACATCTTAGGATCTAATGCAACTCTCCAGCAGCCACCTTTTATCTCTACTTAACTATAAAACTATGAGTCTTAAATTGACTATATAAGCTAATGAGCTTGTATTGAAAATATTACAGTGTTTTCAATTTAAGACTCATAGTTTTGTAGTTAAATAGAGGTAAAAGGTGGCTGTTGGAGGGTTGCATTCGATCCTAAGATCTAGATACAGTGCTCTCAGATCCAAGGCTCCTCACTGACGAAGGCCACAAGCCAGAAACTAGTCTGGGGATATTGGATGAGTAGGCACTAGATGGGGATTTTATGCACAAGACATCTTGCATCCATTGATTACTCTGGCTTGTACTGAGTGGCAATATGTATAGAGA
Source organism: Epiperipatus broadwayi (assembly GCA_028023455.1). Classification (NCBI taxonomy): domain Eukaryota; kingdom Metazoa; phylum Onychophora; class Udeonychophora; order Euonychophora; family Peripatidae; genus Epiperipatus; species Epiperipatus broadwayi. The sequence continues at coordinate 6,559,257 of JAQFVV010000010.1, forward strand.
GTTTTAATAACAGTTATAAGCAAGCATAAGAACGGTGATCATGTGATGTTTATTGGCTTAATTCATTAATTGTTATGTATTTGAAATATACTAGAAACTTTTGTTCTCAGTGTGTAACAGTACTGGCATATATGCTGGCTTGAAAAACAGTTGATAGTTGTGCTGAACTCATTAGCTGACTAATATAAAAAACAAAAGAGAATGTGTATTTTTATAATAACTTGAGTGATGATAAAGTAATCAATGGAGTAAAATAGAAGGAATTAAATAATTATGGATAAAAATATGCTTATCTATTGATTATTATCATTGTAGATATTAAATGAAAAAGCATGCTAAATATGTTATCATTACAAATTACTGCATTTGACAATTTTGGATTTGTATTTTTGTGTTATAATGTGAATGTGCTTAAAATAAATAAAGTAAGACCTTTCTCACTATTTTTCTGATGTTCAGTCACAAAGCAAAGATAACTTTTTTTTTCATTCTATAAAGATTGTATTATTGTGTATTTTAGTTATTAATTTTGACAATTATCAGAGCAAAAAATAATTATATCTAATTAATATCTAACATAAGGCTATATCTATACCTGTACAAACAATGTAATATATAGAGTATTTTTGAGCTGACTTTCACATGACCCTCAACTCTCCACACTATCTCATATCACTGATACACTTGACCACATATAAGTCTAAATTATAAATAATCACTAATATATTTATTTCATTGCTAAACCAGCACTCGTCAGTTGGGTCAGATTATTACCTCTACACATATATACAATAAGTGCTCAGATTTATATTAAGATAGCCAATATTCATACTTTAATGGGCAGGCTTCAATCCACTCCACCCTCCAACTCTTCAGCAGACTATCCTATTGACACGATTTTCAACAGATGGAGGAATGAAGAGTGGAGTGGATTGCAGCCTGTCCATTAAAGTATGAAGATTGGCTATCTTAATTATACCTAATGTTTTATTATAACTCTAATAACTTAATCACAGAAATATATAAAGATAATATTAGAATTGAACATTTGAAGAAAACATTATAAATAAACAATTGAACGGCTTTACTTCGGCGGACTTCATAAGAAGCTTAGGTGCTGGAAGTGCCAGACTTGGAATTGATCTGAGGACTTTATATTCCAGAATCTATGCTCTACCATTGCACTCTGAGGACTTTATACTCCAGAATCTATGCTCTACCATTGCACTAATTTATACATGGCAGAGAAAACATTACAAATATTAAATACAACCTTAATACAATTGCAATGTTTTTTTTCTGAATATACATTACTTATGCTACCATTAATATATTATATGATTCTAACTAATAAATATAGATCTATAGTAAGTGGGATTGATATTCTGTGATTAATACTACATAAAATATCATAGATTGTCAAGCGTTGGTGGTCAAGTGGTCAGCACAGCTGCCTTACAAGCAGTTGTCCAGGTTAGCGGGTTCGCTTCCTAGCCGATGCTATGACACATGAGAAAAAAAATTATCATAGATTGCTTGAGATGTGCTATGCTTTATTTATTTTGCACTTTTTATTATACATTGTTTGTGTACTATATATAAGTTGTATAAAAAAAGAGAAAGAATATTCAGTTTGTATATATAAAAAAACAAAACAATTCGGTCTGTTTTCTCTTTGCAAAACTCTCTGTATAAAGAACAGAATGATAAAAAGTCCACTATAAAGAAAGCAAGATAATTCCAAATAGCCAATAAGTCATAAATCAACACTCAAACAGAATACTACTAAGTAGCTAAAATCATTTCATATAGTAATAAATGTGGCATTCACAACTAATATATATTTGCACATATTCATTGTATATTATTTCTTGTTCTGATAATGGTTATAACTGATTGGCAGGAATACTAAGCTACTCAACCATTAACTATAATCGTTTTACTACAAATTATTTAGTTTACTACATGTATATCATTTACAGTCTTGTTACTTTATCAAAAAATATATATATATATTAGATTCCATCAAAAAATATATATATATATTAGATTCCAACCAGTAACCACCTAAACATTCACAGTAAAAATAGTAATCAATATTTCTCATTTTTATATATATATATATATATCAACTAAACATTTAGCATGATTCAATTAATATGAGAAGGCAATTAGGATTAATAAAAAAAAACTTAATATATATATGTACATAAAAGAAATAGCTAAGAAAAAAAATGCTAAAGACTATTAATGCCATCAAAAGTGCACTCAGCTTTAAGTTATAATGAAAAAAGAAATCACTTCTTTATGCAGATGAACAAACATATACAAATTTGAATACAAATATAAATCAAGGGAAAAAAAATCAATATTAATGTGAAATATATTTACAAGATTTGAAATACCAGGCACTCTTATACCTGGAACCCAATTGTAAATATAGGGAATTTGAGCTAAGACTTTCAAGCCATCTCAACCTTCCACACTATCTCATACTACTGATACACATGACCACATATATGCAGAAAAAATAAATAATCACCAATATATGTATTTTGTATATAGCACTGATTGTATATATGTATGGGAGATGATAATCTGGACTAACTGATGAGTGCTGGTTCAGCATGAAATACGGATATTGGTACTTATTTATCTTTTCTGCATGTGTGTGGTCATATGTATCAGTAGTATGAGATAGTGTGGAAGGTTGAAATGGCTTGAAAGTCTGAGTTCAAATCCTCTATACATATATACAAGGAACTTCATAGTATAATGATGGCGCATATGTTTGCTATGCATATGACTTTTGATTGAACTGAAGTCTAGTTAACTTGGAATTTTTCTTTTGGATCACTAGCTCATAGCCAAACTTTTCAATATTAGCCAAAAATAGTTGTCTCATTAAAGAAAAAACAGGGGCAGAAGAATGCTCAAATCCTACTGCAATTGGCAAATCTAATGAATACTGCCTTCTTCTTCAATGTTCTTTTTGGAGAGGGCTTTGATTTGCAATACTTTTATTAAAGATTATGTTACTTTTTACCTTACTTTACATACTCACACACAGTGTAAGGTATTAAGATATCATTTACATATACACGTGTATTTTTAATTTTCAATAATTCAAAAAGCAATTTTTGAAAAAATTATTTAACTACAAATAATTAGAAATTCTACTAAAGGCAAATATAGGAAAAATTATATCCTCATTTGTTACCTGTCACATATTTCAGCTATAGTTTTCCTTCTAATAACTAGACTGCTTTCCCCATCAGATCTCAATTTTTCACGCTCATCATTTAAATCCTGCCATGATGAGGTACGAGAAGGAAGAACTCCTAAATCCATTATTCAGGAAATTCGTTTTGAAATAATAAGATATTAACTATTTATGCATCAGAATAAATAAGTTTCTATGCTATGTTTTAAATTTTAATTTTAGCAAGGTCATGAATTATTTATTATAATTACTAAGTTTTCATGACCAATATTTGATATCCAAGTAACAAATTAGCTTAAAAACTTGAACATTTATTTATAAATTATACTTTTTTAAATTGATTGTTTTTACTGTAAAAAAAAAAAACTATAACTGAGCTATCTTTGAAACTATTTATAAGTTAAAAATATTTCCTAACGCTGTTTCAAGAGAGATTTCTAATTAAAAGTATGTATTGTAAAGGCTTTCGTATATATATAGCAAATCTCCATGACATTTTTTATAAAAATTGATTTTGTCTTGAAATCCTATTTATAACACACACACACACAAATCAATAAGATTACTACTAGTATTTGCAAGTTTTATTGATTGGTTAACATAAACTGTATTTGAAATTTTTTTTAAATATTTTCAGAAAAAATAGAAATGATAAAAATAATAATAATAGAAACAAAACATTTCATGACGTTTTCTGCTTACATTTAACATTTGCATACTGAAGCACTCTAGAATAGAGAGAGCAGTTCTGAAATAACCATTTGATTAGATAAACTTAGAAAAAATTCTAATTAAAATTAACATAGTAATCATTATTTCAAGGTATGTTACCTAAGTTATTAAATAGTTTTTTGTGATTCCAATTCTGTTTAGCTAAACCTAAGTGATATATCACTTATCTTAACTATTGATAAAGTAATGATAAAATTAGCTTATAAATGTATTGAAGATTAAGTCACATAATGTTAATTGCATGTAACCATGTAAATTATTGACATTCAAACATCAAAGTGATAAAATACAGCAATTTTTGTTACAACAGTTAAATTGAGTTTTTCTTTTATCTTTCTCTCTCTTTAACTTTCTTCAATCAAAAATGAATTTGAAACTGTCACCAGCAAATTATTCTTGCCATAAAATATGACTGTACACACAAAATAAAAAGTTCTAGATTAGTAATATTTGACTTGAGACACCTAAAGGAGTACCTGAAAAGACAACAACTTGTCAATGCATTGTAAAAAAAATTTTTTTTCTTTTAAATATTTTAAAACTTTGAATATACCATTTTAATCCCTGTTTCATTAAACTACCTACAAACAGACCCAAAGAGAACTGACACGAAAATTGAAAACAACATTACAGCAAGTATCTATCCTTGTTTGACATCAGTTTTCATTTCAAATGCTTCAGATTTTCCATTTGTAAACACTTCTTCTATCTGTAGAAATAGTGTTAATATGAATAAATTTTAGTGAACAACCAATTAATTTTAAATATTCCAAGAACCTGTTTGATTAACTGAACTAAATGCTTTGATCACATCAGCGAAAGTATAAATCACTCTTTTGTTTTTAACACTTCTTGCATTTGCCAGACAACAAAAATCATGTCTGTAATACTTCTTGATTTTCTAAAACAACAGTGAGTCTCTAGAATGATTCATCTACATTTAGAAGCAACTTAATCAGCAAAATCCTTGAAAATGTGTTTGATTTAGTGAATAATAATAATACCGCATGATAATTATAGCACTCTTGTCTATTCCCTTTGTTTTTAAAAATTGGACCAATAAAAGCATCCTTAGATCCAGGCAGAACAACTTTATGGGGCAATATGTTCCTAAAAAATTCTAATATTTTTGAAACTAGCATATCACTACTATATTTTAAAACTTCTTCAGGTATTTTATCAAAACATACAGTTTTTCTATTTTTAAGATTATAAAGAGCTGTTTTGATTTCTTTAAGCTGAATATCTTTGTCCAAATCTAAATGAGTAGAATAAAAATGGATATATCATTAAGTCATCACAATTTTTTTCCATTTGTTAAAAATATTATTGGTATCATATAAGAATGTGCAATAACTGGATTTAATAAGATTGTGATACCACTTCTCAGATCAATTGTGGCTTCCAATGCATCTAAAAATAATAATCTAAAAATGACAATAATTCAGCAATTATCTGTATTTGCTTTGCAGTTTCACATCCATCACTTTAAAGCCTTCTCATCAGTTAATGAATTTCTGACTTCATAGGTCTAGATTTATTATGAAGTTTCACATTACTATTCTGCTAAAATGTCAAGGTTCCTTTTAACCAATTTACTAATACAATCATTGTCAGAAAACTAATAATTCTTTTTTTTAGTGAAACCAAGAATAGATTTATTTGTATCCATAAGACACTCCTTAAGAGATTTTCATGCTTCAGTAATATGACAATTCTGGAGGTCCAAGTTAGCAATTTTAGTGTGTAATAACTACTGAAATTTAGTATATATAGTAGACATTTCTAAGAAATGAATATCAATTTTTTTGTGAATATAAATGGAATGATATATTTTTCAATGCATCAAACATTTTAATATTAGAGCATACTAATCTAAGATCTACACAATAATCTGCATTCATGTAATATGAATATCTATTCTAACTATAATGTAATCTATAAAATGCCATTGTTTTGAGCATGGATGCATCCATGTTCATTTAAAGTGGTTTTTGAGACCATTTAAGTTAAGAGCACCGATACCATTATCTCAACATGTGCAGTAAGGTCTCTAAGGAAAAAATTGATCTCTTAATGGTTTTGCTGTAATAATGCTATCCAACAAGGCAAAAACAGCTTTTTTTCTTTGAATCTAAAGTTGCAGGATAGACATTAATAAAATGAGCACTAGTCTCATTGTGCAAGGAAAATTTTAACACCATTAGTCTTTCAGTGATATAACAAGAAATTCCCACAACAGAAGACCCTAAATCAGATTTTACAGCACATTCACCATGCTTTTTTAAAAAAAAACCCAGTAGCTATCCATCTGCTTTATTAAATGTCTTTTCTATTGAATATTAAAAGCAACTGTATCAATTTTAAATCTTGACAGTTTCTTAATAACCAGAACAGTTCTCTATATTGATCTTGAAGAATTTGTATCACATAGTTTGCATAAAATATGTATTTACATTTAGGGAAAAAAAATACATTTATAATATCTTTAGTATTACCATTGTTTCCTGTTTTACAATTACTACTGATATTATTACTATTGTTAATATTTCTATCATTGTAATAAGTAATCTTCTAGGTACAATAATCTAGTCAGCTTATATGAGATAGGCCATTTTTAGATATTTTTTAGGCTCTTTTTACTTCAGTGATATGTCTAGATGTACTCTGAAGAATAAGCAGTAGTCTTCAGTTTCATAATCGTGCTAATATTGCATTTTTCTTCTAATTTTTTTATACTATATTATAATAACATATTTAATATAAATTTCACAAGAAATTTTTTGGATTTTGTAAAACTATTTTGCCTAAAAATCTAGAAAGATGTAAAATCCTTTTAAAAGAAAAATAGACAGATAAAGAACTGCTATCATGTTTTGTAAATTCTTATTTTAGTAGTAATCAGTGTAAATTCAATATTCATTTCATCTTCAAAGACAGTGATTCATTTTATTTATTGATTTATTATTTTTTCATTTAACTCTTATAATGATCCTCTAATTTTATCTATATTTAATCATTTAAACAACAATTATTTAACAATGTTTTTGTCAATAAAGATTTTAAGTTCAAATTGGTTAGGTGTTTCATTAAAACATTTCACCCCCCCCCCCCCATCAAGATAGAATATAATATTTAAGCTATTTTAAAAAATATCATTGAATTACATCAATCGATAAATGTTAAACTATATACTGCCATATACGTAATAAAAAAGCATTTGAACTTTCTGCCCAAATTCTAGCTTGTATACTTTTTTTTTTCAACAACATATTTAAACATTATTAACATAAGTTTGTTTTCTATTTTTTTAATAAATATTTAAAACTGAAATATGGTTTCTTAATTTCTCATCCTAAAATCTGTACTTTTTATCAAAAATGTAAAGTTAATAAAATATTTATTAATTTCAATTTCTTTGATTTTTTTGTCTAGTAGTATCATAAGAATATTAATAAATATTAACTGTTCTATATGTTTGTTATCTATAATGTAATCATGTTGAATGAAATAATATCTATTCTATTTATTTTATCATTCATTCAATAATTTCATTCTCAACTCTCCATTTTAAAAAATGGATCACAGGTTGTTGGTTTTTTAAAAAAATCACTTTTGTATGTTTGCCATTCTATAACAAAATTTTGAAATCTTTTCAATTATGTCCAGAAATATTTCATTATTTTCTGTAAATAATGTAGTTTCTGCCAGGAAAACTTGGTTAAATGTTGAACATATAAAAATATTTTTGAGGATAGCCTATTTTTGTTAAACATTATCAAATTATCAGCTTTTATTTTGGTTCTAGTAACTATATAAGTGATATATTATGTGCAAGAGATATTTCATATTCTTTGAACTGAGAAATGAGATTTTTTCAATTATTTATACCTTGATTGGTTAATGCTGATTAAAAAAATTGGTTGTTAAATATGTAATAGTAGTATCAAAATACTCTGTCTTTACTTTTAGAGTACAAGATCCACATCCTGCAGATTTTTCTCTATTTGAAATTTTTTTTGAATAAAATAAAATGGTAATTTTCTTTCACTTTCATTCATAAAAAACAGTAATCTTTAATTTAAATAGAACTTTTGTTTACCACAAAATACTCATATTGTTAGAAAGATATAATGGCTGTTTTTAAGCATCATTAAACAATAAGTCAACAGTTTTTCCCCCTTTCATGAGTGCACTTTTCTACAGTATCTAATGGATAAACTATGATTTCCTCACCACTATTTACATTCATAACTCTGTGCCAACCAGAGTAATCAATGGATGCCAGAAGGCTTGTGCATAAAATCCCCATCTAGTGCCTACTCATCCAATATTCCCAGACTAGTTTCTGGCTTGTGGCCTTCGTCAGTGAGGAGATAGTGATCATGTGGTGTTATTTACATTCATAATAAAGTGATAACATAATAATGAATTTGAACAAAATATTTTTTTTTTCATTGATTAAAAACGGAATTAATCTTATTTATTTACAATTTTAATTTGTTTTATATTCAGTGGACATTTTCTCAAACTCATACATTCCCCTTTTAAAAAAATTGAGATTACCTCTTGGTTGATTTTCTATTTCTATTTTTTTAAAACATATACTTTTCTGAGAATTGCTTTCATACTTTCTATTAGTTTGTATTTGTTCTTGCTAAATGTGTGTGTATATTTATGTATACACAGAATACGTATTATTAGTCAAATAATTATAACTGAAAACTAAATGGATTTCTAATTGTGTGTGTATATTTATATATACACAAAATAAGTACTATAAATGATATTATAATGGTAAACGAAATGTATGTGTGTGGATGCCAACAACATTCACAATATTTTATAAAAGCAATTAGGCTAATTAAATAGTTTAATTAAAGGAAAAACTATAAACTAAATTATCAAGAAAGTTAGATGAATCCGAGCAAGGATTAAGATAATGTAAACAAAGCCATTGCAAACCTGAATGTTTAGTTCCTGATCAGATTAATGATAATAGAAACATTGCTAAAATAAACAATTCAATGATAATTGTGTTATCTGATCAGGGATCGAATATGGTAACTCAAGAGATGACCACCACATGGACAGCAGATGGCCAATCAAGGGAGTCTATATAAAAAACAATGAGATGGTGAAACAAATCTAGAATAGAACTGGGACCAGACACTCGCTAAGTGAAGCTCTTGAAAGGCCGATGTGCCATTTACTTGGGTGCCCCAGTCAGCTCCCTCCTTCACTTAGCCTTGCGGAGTTTACCTCCGGATGTTCAAAAGTAAACTTGGAACTGTAAACAGGTCGTATTGATCTTATTATTATTTGGTTATGCCTTCGAACCCTTATTGTTATTTATACAGAGTGTGTATATAATCATCATATATGTATATATTAAACAAGATTGATTATCTTCATATAACTCTGTAAATAAATTCTTGTTACTTAAATATACTTGCCGAGCTGCCTCGTTAATTAGCAATTATTTGTGTTATTTATATTTGCAATCCAGCAGGTAATAGAGTGCCGCTGGACACAGCAGTTCTTGATGAGTTGGTGCTATCTTCTCTATAGATGGTAAGAAATGATCTCAGATATAAAAGTTAATTGTGAATAATTAAATAATTTAATGACTAAGAGTACCTCGGCATGAATTGTAAGATAGGAAATTAGTTCATCAGATACTGTTTTTGATACAAGCAGATTCTCTACATTCTGTCACATAAGTTAATATAGGATCTCGTAATTATAAGCTTCTCCTGCCATTGGTATTCTCTCTGTATTAATTGTGACAAATTATGTGTATATGCAACCACATTTCCATCTTCTAACTATGTGGACAGCAATTTTGATTCCAATTCTCTTTCCTATTCTTTTTTAATTATTTAGTGCAAATCCATGAGACTTAAAAAAGTAATGTCAAAAATAAATTTAGTAAGATAGCAGTCATTAACTTTGCTTTGTTTAAGATAGTACAATCATAAATGGGATGTGTTGAAACTGGATTTGAAACAGGAGTTTTAGTTAGGAAAATATTATACTTTTAGATAGCCCTATTTATTAATATTCCTGCCTAGTGATAAAGTATGAGATGATAAATATTTTTTAAACAATAGGGATGTAGAATGCATAAACCCTTTCAAAACCTGAACAGTTATTGAGCTGCTAAGATTTAAGATTAATATATCTAGTTTAATAAAACTCATCTTCCAAACAAAAGAAGTTTAATAGAAGAGATAATGATTACTAGTTTTGCTGAAAGAGCAGATTCACTGTAAAATCTAATTTATAGTTTTTATTCTTGGAATTTTCTTGAGGTATTAATGACAAGTAATAATATTTAAACTTGATTTACATAATGATGACTATGCTTATTTTATTAGTACATATGGTCCAACATGGAATTCAAAAATTCAGAGAAAGTATTTAATTCTTGCTGGATAGGATTATGACAGAAATATCTTTAAAATAGTGAATTTTTCTTTTTGATAATTTTAATGCACTTACTGGCTCAAATAACTGACTTTGGCCTAAAGTTATTGGAAATAACAATATTGGTGGTGAAAATTCAAATGGTCCGCCATTATTGAATTTTACATAACATGATTTGACTATCATAAATGCTTATTTAGTCAGAAAAATTGCTATAAAAGAACATGGATGCATTTAAGCTCAAAGCAATGGCATTTAATAGATTATATTACAATTGGAAGTCAGATTACAAAAAAAAAACATTATGGGAGTAATTTGGACAGATTCTGATAGTTTGATTTAAAAAATACGACATATTCTAATCTTATGATTATTCACACAAAAAAATTAATATTCATCCTTTAAAAGCATCTACTACTTGTATTAAATTTCAACAAGTATTAAACACCAACATTGCTAATTTGAACTTTCAGGATTGTCATAGTATTGAGGTATGGAATTCTCTCAAGGAGTGTGTTATAAATACAAGTAAATCTACTCTTAGGATCATTAAAAAAAAGAATCAAGATTGATTTTTGGATAATTATCTTATTATTAGTGATTAAGTAAATGTGACATTTTTTGTTTGTCAAAATAATAAATTAAATGTGGAGCATTATAATAAATAGAGATATATAAATATTTTTTTGAATAACTAATGGAGAAATGGACATGTATAATTGGAAGATTTTGTGAATAATAATTTAAGCATAAGAAGTTGGGTTTATGTGTGTGAGTCTGGAGGGGCAGGTGAATTTTGTGTCATTGCACATCTGGAACCATACCTATCCATATGTTTATACTTGAATGTTTAAAAATCATATGCACTAAATCAATTGTATGGGTGCAGATGCACTTGACACACACTGACACTCCCTAAATTTGTTTGTAACAATTCTTGTTGATTGCATTGTAATATCCAAACTTATGCCTCTCAAATTGTCTTGAGGCACAAATAAAGGCATTTGAAAGTAAATCAAAAGTTCAACAACTGATAAGAAGGCTTTAAATTGATTGGTGGATTAAAACTGCAAAGAAAATACAAACATTCGTTGATCATGGCCATTCTAATCTTTTTTGGTTACATTAAAAGCAACATATAGATCTGAGAAATGATATCACAATCCTATTAAATCCAGCAATGGTACTCTCTTATATGGTGACAATGCTATTTTGAACTGGAGCAAGGAGAATTTTGATCATATTTTGAATAATGGTACAAGAATTGAAATGACAACTTTTAATGATATAGTAATTTACCAACTCATTTAGATTTAAATAAAGATTTTCAACTTAATGAAACAAAAAAGTTATTTGTAATCTTAAAAGTGCAAAGGTAGCAATTACTGATGAGATTCCTGGAAAAATTTTAATTATGATAGTAAATATTAGCTTCAAAAATGGTGGAATTTTTTAGGAATATGTGAATTCATGAAATTGTACTGCCTAATTCTATTGATGTAATTTTTAAAAATAAAAAAAATAGATAAGATTGCAGTAATTATCGTGGAATATCACTATTATCACTACAACAAAGGTACTTTCAAGAATTTTGTTGAAGAGGTCGTTTCCAATCATAGATGAATAGTTGCCAAAGAATCAATGTGGTTTTAGAGAATCAAGAAGCATTTCAGAAATAGTCTTTGTTATCAAATAAAGAAAAATGTCAGGAACAAAAAAGGTTTTGTGTACTGCTTTTATTAATAATTAATTAAACTATGGCATTGACTGAAGTCAGTTTGACTGTATACCAAAGTTTATTTGTATTCTACAACTTCTATATGATGAAATGAAAGAAATATCATTTGTATTACACAGCTTCTATATGATGGAATGACAGGGAATTTTGTAACTTTCGATAAAAAATCTGAGGCATTTGAAATGAAAACTGGTAATAAACAAAAATGTTTATTTGCTGCAAATTATTATTTTCAATTTTTAAGATGTGGTCTTTAGACCTGTTTATAAGTGGCTAATGAATTAGGAATCAAGATCCAATACAAATTTGATGATAGAAGTTTTAATTTAAATCAATTAAAAGCGAAGACCCTTTTTTGTTGAATTCTGGATTGTGTGATTTTGGAAGATCAAAAGATTATCTACAGAATGTGTTTAATTCTTTGATTGCAACATATAAAAACTTTCATTTAATAATTATTGTTCAAAAAATTCAAGTTCTTCATTAGTCAATGATGGCAGAAAATTTTCAGCAACTTTTAGTTTGAATAGTGATCAATTTAAGAATGATGATATAATTTTGATAGCTTTTTAAGCTGAAAGGTGGACTTAAATATTGGAGTATAGCACAGACTCTAATATGTTGTTGCTTCTTTTAACAAGGTGTTTCATTGTAATGAAACAATTACTGCAATAAAATTAATTATATAAAGACCTGTTATTTTACCTAATTTAGGTATGAAAATAAATAGAACAAAATATCAAATAAATAAAATAATGAACTAGTGTATTCTATATATGAATGTATTTGTAGTTCACAGATTAGTTTGTGCAGCCATTGTAAAATTTATCAACAATGTATTATTATCATTACCATCATTATTTTCCTTTGTCTTTTTATCTTGAAGTTGGAATAACAATAATCATTTGTAAATGATGGCTGATGACAATATTCTTGATATTAAAAATATGAATGGAAAAAAATATGATTAATATTATTCTAAAGAAAAAAATTGTCTTAAACAAAATTTAAATTACAAATAAATGATATTTAAAATTTTTAACTGAAATAATAGGAAAGGTAAATTTTTATTTTGTAGAAATAAATTATTTATTGAAAATTTTTTAAAAAATTAGTAAATAATTATTTAATGAAAACATACTTATTATATGTATATCTAAAAATTATTAAAGAGTCAGTATTATGCTTCACAAGACATTGTCAATAAATATATTTTTTTGTAATAATTTTACCAAATTAAAAAATATTATAAATCAAGTAAAATTTATTGTTTGAGTTATTCAATTAAAATTTAATAAACAGGCACTAGATGGGGATTTTATGCACAAGTTTTCTGGCATCCATTGATTACTCTAGCTTGCTGTGTGGCAATACGTTGTAAAGGGTAGCTTACAATGCAAATATTACTAAAAAAATCAAGCCTACTTATTGAACCCAATCCATTTGGAATTTGTATTAATAATGGGAAGATTATTTGTTTGTTATTATTACATATATACATATAATGCACAATAAATTATTATTTTATAATAAATTTAATACGATCAATATTTTAGAAAGTAATATTGTATATATAATACTATTGGATTAATAAACTGTAAGGTATAGATATATATTTTTAAAAATTTAAAATTGAATATTTATAATCAAATGATTTAAGGATAGCCTGAGGTTAAGTTAGGTGGTCGTGTGTGAAAATAAAACTGATTTTATAATTTTTTTTTTAATCTGTAATAAATGAAATGTATTTAAACAATAGGCAGTTAAAAATCTCAGCGTTTCAGGAGATCTACACGCGCACGAATTGTATAAAAAAACAGAAACTTTTTACAAATCGTTCTTCTTGTCATAATATAGCAGCTATAACAGTAGAAAGCAGTTTAAACTAAAATTTAAAACACTAAAATGGAGTTTTGTTTTTTCTTTTATTTCCATCATAAACATTTTTAAAAGTCAAATTCAGAAGAAAGTGAAATAAGAAGTAAGAATAATTGATAAATTTTGTAATAATTAAAACATGTTTTGAAAGTTGTTGGAGTAATTTTTAATATTTTAAATCTTTTCAAAAAGAATAACGAAAATTAATCTGCTGAAAATTGGAAAAGAAAAAAAATGAAAAAATTTTCTTAATATATATATATACGTAAAGTGCTTATATATTATTTAAAATAAATTTATGATTACAAATAATTATTGAATTGTACTTTAATATGAATATGGGCTAAAGCAAAACATGCTATTGTGCATCATGTTATTTCCTAACAGCTGCATTAAACCTCTATTTATTTATTTTTCTACTTTATTGTAAAACACACAAGAGGATGCCTGCAGTCCAAAGTAAATAAGCATTGAAATATTTAATGGTGAATCAATTAAGGATCAAGGTGTTTACCATATACAACTACAGGAGACCCCATTGTACCTATCTATCCTTGCTAAGGAAAATGATTTACTAAGTGAAACTGCTTTTGGATAACAACATGCCTAACTATCAACTACTACTTCTATTAGGATGATTTTTATGAACTTTGTTCCAATTACAACTTTTAATCAAGAAATCAATATTGTAATTTTTTTTATATTCTTATTATCTAAGTTGTATTTTCACACTCTGATGCTGAAGCCTCATTTTTCAGAATTAGCAAAGAAGAAAAGGGGGGATTATTCACTTTGATATTTTTTTATTTTCATTGTAAATAAAATTTAGGTTAACCCACCTGCTTTACATCAGGTTATCCACATAAATAGCTAGGTAAGATTCTCTACATTTATTTTTATAGATTATATTGCAACACTTGATACAGAATACATATTATGTTTTATTTTGTTGATTAACCTTGTATATATATTTTCCAGTATGATTGACTAATCAACTAGTGTTAATTTCTATCTCTATCATATATATAAATTGGGGGAAACTTAAGTTAAATAGATTGTTAAAATCAGTAAATATATAATTTAGCTAGCCAGCATCTCAATTATCTTTAATTACTAAAGTTTATTTTTCTATATAATTATGATTTGTAAAGAATGAGTGACATAGATGGATTTCTACCATAGGGTATAAGGGTTGGACCTGGAGAACCATTAGTTAATAAAATGGTAGAGGTTCACATGTGACATGGGTATATAATATTATTATTATTATTATTATTATCATCATCATCATCATCATTACTATTGTTATTATACTTTATGTTATTTATTATTGTTAATAAATGTTTAAGAGTTTATATTATTCTGGTCTCTGGTTTATTGAGTTGTCCTGACATTCCACAGTTTATAAACAATTATGCAGGCACACACATCTATTTTTCTTGTCATATAAAAGCTTTAACGTAAAACAAATATAATAAATGCTAGTTGTAACCTATACATAGGTGCAGGAGTTGCTGTGTTTATCTGTTCATACCTGTTAGAGGAGTCAAAAGCAATATTCTCTCTGGGCTTGAATATGGGGAAAGGGGATGAATAACCTAAATTGTATTTGATATTATTAAATAGGGATAGAGTTAGTCAATTAAAATGTATGCAATCATTGGTTAAACATTTCATCAGGTTCTCATTAGAATTCTACCAAAAGACCCAAAGTCTGACTGTAGTTAGATGCAACTTTTTCCCCTTCTAAGCCTGGTAGGTCTCTGCAGATTGTGTCATTAGGGGTAATAAATTAGGGCATATTAACTTATCCTACACCAGATTGCTATATCTGCATAGTATTACCGTTGGCAAGTTATTTTCCCATCTGTTACATTTGGTGTGTGGTCAAGTGCGAATCCAGGCATAGTTGCCCATCTGTTATATCTGGCGCACCATCATTGGGCTTGGTTAGCTTATGACTGTTGATGTAGAGTACCTTCTGTTATATCTGGCGCACAACGTGTTAGGCATGAAGATATTACAGTTGATAGAGGTAATCCAAGTGTATTTTTGGGCCTGGGCATCTGTGTATGGCCGTCCATTATAACCTATAGTGAGTTTTGCCTGTTTTAACTACAGTTACACACAAGCAAGTGGTGGTCATGTGAGGTTTATTGGCTTAAAATTTAATATCATTAATATTGAAAAATATAAACTATTTATTTAATTATATTTTAAACACTTTATTTTAAATTCACTGTTTAATGGTTGTCACTAACACTTCACAAACAAAATCTCAATTGCAAATTTATATAATTATATTTTGGTAATAAGAGAATAATGGCAAATATGTGAGTGCAAGAATATTGGAAATTCTCTATTAAATTGTACTAAAAATAAAAACTATCCATATTTTTTATTATGAATAATTAAGCAAGAACATCCTACAAAACACAGTCTTGTGCTCTTTCCAAATTAATTATTACTCTATTGGTGAGTGGATTGGAATATTCCTTGTTACAATGGATTTTTATTAAAAAAATTTATAAAATTTTAATAAACATTTTTTACACTACTTAATCCTATAAACATCTGCCTAATACTTTTCCAGGTTTTTATGAATTGATATATTTCTTATTTCATAAATTTTTAATACTGCTTCAGGTTTCTTCAAACAAGGATTCTAGGGCAATTGCAAATCTTTCTGATTGTGGTAATAAATGCCCATATTTAAAAAGATTGTAAAAACGATTTGAGCTTTGCTTTAAAAGATAAAAATTATAAATTAGTAAGAAAAATTGTAGATAAAAATAAAGTTGAATATAAAATACAAGAGATTTCAATTTATAATAATTAAATTACAAGAGAAGTAATAAAATGCTAAAAACAATTCAAGAAAATACCATTATGTATCTTGATTAAATGTTCATAATTAATACTGATTTAAAATAAACATCCTATCAAATAATAACAGATGTTTGAATGGCAAAATAAAAAATTCTGGTTACTACTAAGGCAATGCAATGATAAAGAATGCCTAACAATTAAAAGTAGAAAATTTTCAAATTAAATAAGTAAGATTCTTTATAAAATATTTTGAACAATAATATAAAAATTGATAGCCAAATTAAAAGTTACTTATCATATTTATTAAGATTTCAAAAATAAATATATTTCAATATCATTCTAAATCTAAATATAATATACACATGAGATCTAACTTAGAAATTAAAAAAAATGGCAACATGGGGGAAATTCATCAAAAAATTATAACAAGTTAGTTATATTCATATTTTTTTAGAGATGATATTCTTAAGACAGAATCAATACCAAAAACAAGGTAGAGATAGAAACAACATCTTAATATTTCATGAGATTGAGTTATTTACAACCAGGATCTCCAAACTGTAACCTGCATGCTTAATCTGGCCCACAGGAAGTTTTTATCTGGCCCATAAAATTTTATAAAATCTATTAATATTTGTTACTTATGAAAATAAAATTATATATATAAATACACACACACACAAAAATAAATATCAATTGAAAAATATAAAAAAAATATTATAAATATTCTTAATACTTATTTTGTATATATTTTTTATTTCATTTTGAATTTTTAATGGAAATAATATAAGCAGTTATTATGAAAATAAAATATTAGCATTTTACTGGGTTTTTTTTCCTTGATAATACTTTTCAGAAAATGAATTCATGTCTAATTACAAAAACCCTCTATTTGTTTATCCAATAGCCATGTGCTTCACTTTGATCCCTTGCACTTGTGGTATTTTGTTGTTCAATTTCTTATTTGTATTTTTCTTCAATTTGTATAAGATACCATAAAATATTGAAGCAAAAAAAATTAAATTTTCATGCATGGATGCTTAAATATGCTAATGAATTTTGTGAGAAAAATTAAAATAAATCTCTTCACATATTTTATTAATTTTCTTGTTTAGTAATTCAACTATTCATTGAATTCGTATTTTGTTAAACATTATAAGTAAAACATGTAACAGCAGACTTAATTGATTTATCAGAGAGATAATGTGTCAATGAGTTACATTTAATATATTAAAAATGTACTAAATCCTCTTTAACCTAAGTGAATTGTAAAAGAAATCTGTTTTGAAATAAATCATATGTTGAATTTCATTATTGCTGTCAAAATTTAGATTTTTTTTTTGTTTGTTTGTAAAAAAGATAATCCAACACAGTTTTTTAAATAAATAACTCATTGTATGGCAAAGGTTTCTCTAGCAACCTCTCCAAGAGAAATGATGAAGAAAAAGACAGTACACAACAGGCTTGTCAATTTCTGGGTAAGGGTTTGAGCAGTTTTTCATTCTTGTTTATCCACCAGTTAAAAATAATTAGATACTTATTAACCAAACAATGTTGGATGATTAGTTGGGTTGTTTGTGGGCCAGTTACCTGAAAAAAAATCCTAAGCCTTTTAAATAATTTTGTTTTGCACAGATTTAAACCTCAAATCAATATGATTTTAAAATGTGTTATATATATATATATATATATAAGGAACTTGAAACAAACTTTCAAGCTTCCTACAGCTATGCACTCCATCTTATATAACTGATATAACATACATATGAAAAAGATAACTGATCTCCAATATTCATATTTCATGCTGAACCAGCACTCATCAGTTGGTCTAGATCAACATCTCCGACACATATATACAACCATCACTCAGTTCATATTAAGATAGCAAATCTTCAAACTTTAATAGACAAGCTTCAATCTTCTCCCTCTTCCAACTCTTCAGCTATCCATATCATTGAAAATCCGATGATGGAACACTATCTCCCACACCCATATATACAATCAGTGCTCAGTTTACATTAAGATAGCAAATCTTCAAACTTTAATAGAGAAGCTTCTACCTTCTATCTCCTCCAACTTTTCAGCTATCCATATCATTGAAAATCTGATGATGGAACACTCGAAGCTCTTGTTGATGCCAATATTATTATCATACCCAAGTTGATTTTAAGTCACCCTGATCCCTCACATATAGGACCTTAATATGTCTATTAAAAAGACCCTATATATGAGGAGTCAGAGTGACTTAAAGTCAACATGGGAATGACAATAACATTGGAATCAACAAGAGCTTTGAGTGTTCCATCAATAGATTTTAATAATATGGATTGCTGAAAAGTTTGTGAGAGAGAAGATTGAAACTTGTCCATTAAAGTTTGAAGATTTGCTATCTTAATACAAAGTGAGCAATGATTGTATATATGTGTGGGAGACAGTGATCTGGACCTACTGATGAGTGCTGGTTCAGCACAAAATGTGTACTGTATATTGGAGATCAATTATCTTTTTCAAATGTATGTGGTTATGTATATCAGTTGAATAAAATAGAGTGCATAGCGGTAGGAATCTTGAAAGTCTGATTTCAAATCTCTTTTAATTACATTAAACTTAGTATATATATATATATAGTAATGGAAAATAACTATAACTCACTGTTAATGTGCCATATGTATCCAGGGAACTATCAAAGTTGACCACAACCCTCCACTTATTATTGGTATTTTCCATATTGCCACACTTAGGATTGATGATGATCAAGTATCTATTCCCTCTATCATTCTTTACAGGCTATATTTCCTGATCATCCTTATTATCTGACTATATTTCTGATAGCTGGTTCCAAGATTGCTCCACACAGGTAGCTTAACTTAGAAAGTCATGGCAATGACCAGGATCTCAGGATACTATTTTGCATTACAAAAGAACTACCAATGAATATAAAAACAGATCCTAACTTTACAATCTCAATAATATCCCTGAAAACATTCTGCAGTAGCATAGTTTAAAGAATGGACACTGTCTGGTCCAGATAATGCTGATAACATATTTGGATATTAAATTAAATTGTAGACTGAGACAGTGAATAAGAATAGCAACACAGCCAAATGTTTTCTATTATATTAATAATAAAGTTTATGTAATTAATTAATAATAAAAAAAACAACAAAATAACAATTAAAAAAACTCTAAAATTACAAATACAATGACTAGCATTCCTTTCTGAGAAGTATATACAAAAAAAATAGGCAAATAAATCTAAATGAGAAAAAGTAAAATAAATATTAACTAATAATTTAAGATATTAATTAATAATCCAATGTCTGTTATAGCATAAAACAGTCAAAATAAATTTTATAAAAAATAATATAAATGACGAAAAAAAAATTATTGTAAACATATAAAAAACATATACTTTACCACAGATTTTACAATAATTTGTAAGCTTATAGATATTTTATTGGACACATACAGTATGCAGGACTAATGTTTTGCCCTTCAGAATTATCAAGTTTGAAGTACTGTACTTTGGAGTTCTTAGTAATTTGAGAGAAGGTATAACTTTGTTTCATCCTCTTTTCAACCAGGCCATGTTCTTTTTGAGATATTTGTTGCAAAATTTTCTTTTAAAATAGGTAATATTATTTTTTAGAAACATGTATTGAAACATCGGGCTATATAATCAGGGCATCATATATGTTATTTAGAAAACCAAGGTCTTCATCATGTTAATCAAAACATCAAGACAATGACTAAACAGTTGGAATATTTTAGCACATGCCAGGAGAAATGAACAGTACCATGAATGGATGTTAAGCATGTTCGTATTACCAGTGGCACACAAAAAGTAATTTTATATAGCCACACTATGCTCTAATATTACATCATTTCAAATACTTCTAGCAGTGAGCACTGGCTTTTCCTCAATGTTTTTTTTTTTAGTTATTCACTGCGCAACTCCTTGACTAACCAATACCCATTAAAACAAAATAATTAATGCCCTCATATGTAGTCTCTGAAATGCCTCTATATTTAAGTAACAATGCTGTCCAAAATTAAAACTATTATATTTTCAAAATATGAAAAGCTTTTTTAATTAAAGTCTATATGTCAGACTAAAATTAAAAATTATTATATCTGAAATTATTATATCTGAAAAACATGATAATCTCTCATAATCAGTGTCTGGATTATCTTAGATAAACTCTTAATTAAGCCTTCTTTTAATTCAATAAAAAATTTTAAAGATTTTTAAAACATTAATTTAAATTTTTATTTCTCTTTTCTTTTTAACTTATATAAATTCAAAGTGACTTAAATTTGAAATAGCATATTTTTGCAGTGTTTCATTAATGAAATATGAATCTGTACTGTTCTGTGCATATATATATATATATATGTATATTTAGAGTAAATAAAGTTTAATAAAATCATGTATTATATGTACAGACGACAGTACATTTAAATTATTATTGGTATAAATGTACTCTAGAAAATTAGCATAAAGCTGAAAATCTGGAGTTGATAATAATGAGCAAAGTCAATATATTTAAATGAGTGCTATTATGTAGTCTGAACTGCATAAATATAACCAGATACGAGAGCAACGTTTTCTACAATCGTGTGAACAGCAATTGTGCAACTTTGTAAGCAGAAAAATGCAATGTGTGCAATCATCATTGTAGAATTCAGTGAAATGGTTAACCTCTTCCAGTGTACATTTAACAACTACATCAGGAGCAGTAAATCAATTGTCTTAAAAGCTATCCATAGTTAGTCATTAGTGAAACAAATGGTTTTGCAGCCATTTTTTTATATCTTTCATACTTAACAAACTAAGTCAACTTGTTTTGTCAGATAACCTTTCAATAAATAAATGATTGATGTCATTAAAATACATTTGTTGTTCTAGAATTAGATCCATATAGCTATATGAAGCAAGATGGCTTGGGTTCAAAACTGTAGTATTTACAGTTTTCAGATTATTAGATTTGACAGTAAAAAACTGTAATAGTAATGGCTAAAAATATATACTCAATGCTATCACTGATAAAAGCCAATAGCCATAATCTTTATTGTAGATTTTGTTGAAACTATCATCTCAGATTACACAGCTAGCTAAAAATATAGTATCTGTTTTTGGAAGTACATTATCTTTGCAAACATTTTTAAAAAAATAAAATACAAAAAATCAAAAATTCGATGATATAAGATAAATCAACATCTACACAACTTTTTATATATAATTATTTATCATATGATCAAAAAACCAATTATAGTCCCGGATAGTCATTTGAAAAAATTCAAATATTTTGTAATGATGAAATTAATTTGCAGTAGGTAATTCTGCTTTATGCAAGAGTTTTATCAGAAAAGCTATCTGATAAATTAGAATTGCTACAATTTTTATTAATTTATATCAGAAGCAATATGAAACAAGTCATTATTTTGACATTCAAGAATAGAAACTCTACTCTAAAAGAATTTTTGAAGAGCAATATAAAAATCCAATTTGCTTCTTAATCAAGAATCATTTCAGAAAACACTGTCTAAGACAATAATAATAAAATCATTGACATTTTTAGAAAAAACCAGAAATTCAAGAGCACCCTAAATTTTTAATCATTTATTATTGAATACTGAGTGGTTACTTGTTGTTAATTCTTATTAGTTCACTGCCTTAGATTTCTCAGAATTTAAACTTAATGTAAATAATAAATCTATCATCATAAAATGCCTTTCACAAATTATAAACTCATTTACCGTTAAAATAAGAGATTAGTCATGGGTATACTGTATTCAATTTTGAAATCAACCCTGATATATTTTTATTTTTTTCATTTGCAATTCTTGTAATCTGTTTACTATACATAACCTACTCTGCCAAACAAATACAAATGTCTAATAGCTGATTGAAATCATCTTGAATAAATAACCAAATAATTGAGATACGACTTTGCATTATAATGGGGAATTTTAATTCTATCTTTACACATTTTATTATAATATTACTATTAAAACCACAGACCTTAAAATGACATAATAAATACTACTATGTATGCCAAATTCAGGTAATCTAAGAACATTACCTATTGTCAGATTAATCATAACCACAAATTTTAATAATGTTGTAATTTTTTAGATCATAATCAATCTATTGTAACAATACAAACATAAAGCATATTTAAACATAGTATGTTTAATTGTAATTATATTAACTGCCAGAATAATATAATCTTTAAAAAACCAGGAGTCTACTGAAGGGTCATATACTGATGTTAATTAATTATGTACTGTTTGATAATCATAATATAATTAATCTCTTAATATTTTTATGCACATTTTTTAAATAAAATTACCTGATTTTTATTTTAAAAGATACTTTCAAATATTGTATGATTAAACTTTTACCACTATAAACAGAAATATTTTATAAATAAATCATATTTCTAAATGTCTGAAGTAGTATAGCAATTAAAACTAATGTAAAAAAAAGGAAAATATTGTTTAATATTGTTCATTGAAATGTAGAAACTTTCAAAAATAAATGTTAAAAGCTTATTACATGTTTTAAAACTGTGTAAAAAGTTTATTTATTTATTTTTATAGCAAATTATAATGTATTAAATAAATTTTACAATCCTTAAAAAAACAATGTTTGCATTTAAGCTTAGTTACTTTTTTACATTTCTTCTGCCACTCCTTAATTATCCATCATTTCTTAACGTTACTTAAATCTATTATATTAAAAATTAAATGTAAAACAAATAACATGGGCGTTAATTAAAAATATTGTAATAACAATATAAATAATAAATATACGGTTATTAAATGTAGATATACAGTTTTTCAATCCGCAGAGGAATTAACTGAAAGTACTTCTGCAGATTGAAAGACTGTATATTTATATTTCATTACCATATATTTAATTATTATTATGTTTCATATTTATATTGTTATTTTTAATTAATGGAAATTCTATTTATATTATATTTTAATGTATGTACATATGTATATGTATTGAAAGTATAAGATAGGAATTGTAGTTATAAGGTGGTGGTGGTGGGGGGGGGATAAATAAGAGAATGTATAATGGATATATATATAAACTTATAAAATAAAAAATATTAATATTTTTTTATTTTTTCATGAGTTTATTTCTAGTGATGACCACTAGAGTATATAAAGCTGTAAGAATGTTTATTGTCACATTAATTTTACAAATGACATCTTGAGAAGATTCATATGCGAACAAAAATTGATTTGATGATATGAAATTAAATTGTATACAAACAAGGTGTCTATTATCTCAATTTATTTATAATTATTGATTAAAAGTTTATTATTTATGTATTTTTTTGGCACATTATGGCCATATATTTAATGAAAAATGACAACAAAAAATGAACAATATGATATGCAAACATATTAATTTCCCACTGGTAAGAATTATTATTGGTAATTATAGGATTTCAAATAAAACATTATAACTGGCACAATTAAACAAGGCAAAACTCTCCATACAATAGTGCCACCCTGTGCCAACCAATGGATGCCAGAAGGCTTGTGCATAAAATTCCTATCTAGTGCCTACTCATCCAATATCTCCAGTTTAGTTTCTGGCTTGTGGCCTTTGTCAGTGAGGAGCCTTGGATCTGAGAGCACAGCATCTAGATCTTAGGATCTAATGCAACCCTCCAGCACCCACTTTTTATCTCTACTTAACTACAAAACTATGAGAATGAAATTGAAAACAATAATATTTTCAATCTAAGCTCAATAGCTTATACAGTCATATGGGTCTGAACTCAGTTCAGCACCCATATATTTTGGTGCCTTTGGCTCTTTAACAACCATAGCCACCACTATCCTATTAGGCAGGATTGGTGTTAAAACATTAAACATCACATGATCACCATCTCTTATACTAGCACATAATTATTATTAAACAAGGCACACAAGCCAGAAATTAGTCTGGGGATATTGGATGAGTAGGCACTAGATAGGGATTTTAAGCACAAGTCTTCTGGCATCCCATTGATTACTCTTGTTGGCACAGGGTGGCACTACTGTATGGAGAGTTTTGCCTTGTTTAATAACAATTATGTGCTAGTATAAGAGATGGTGATCATGTGATATTTAGTGGTTTAACTGGCACAATCAGAGAACCTATATGTCTAATGTTTTATAAATTAAATCAGTAATAATAATCTGAAAATTTATAAATAAATTATATAAATAAAAACAACATCAATATAATGTAGCATAAATGAATTTCATATTAGCAATGTCATGAAATGTCAAATATATACAAAACACTTAAACAAATATTTTATTATCAATTTAACAAAAAATTATATAAAAGTCACCATTTATTATTTATAGATCCCAGAGTCATAGAAGTCATAAATAAGCTTTGCAAACCTAACAAGCCTGAAAATATTCTTTATGCAAAATTAGCAAAAAAAACTTTCAGATCACTTTACTCTTGAACCTTCCAAACATATAGTCCATTTATATTTGCTTGATAGAATCCAAGAGGGACACAGCCTTAATATAATTAATAAATAAATGTTTATACAGTCAATATCTTGAAGAAGCTTTATTACAATTGTTGTGGATAGAATCCAAGAGGGAAGAGGGACACAGCCTTAAGATAATTAATAAATAAATGTTTATACAGTCAATATCTTGAAGAAGCTTTATTACAATTGTTGTGGATAGAATCCAAGAGGGAAGAGGGACACAGCCTTAAGATAATTAATAAATAAATGTTTATACAGTCAATATCTTGAAGAAGCTTTATTACAATTGTTGTGGTGCACATCTAATATAAATTTATGACATAAACTCTTAGCAATTCCCAGACCTTATATATTCCGAAACTATAAAAAGAACTATAGCATATGAATTAGTTTTAAACTGACTAGAGAATTCATGAATCTCATATAAGTAATGTTAATAAACAAACAATAATCCTCCATTCATCCAAATCTGAGATTTATCAAAAAGAAAATGCTATTTCTCTGGGATCCAGAACACTTAGAAAAAGACTGTAATTGGATAAAAAGTGCAAAAGTGGCAGCAAAATAGCCCCATAGGAAAACATTTATCATTCGAAATATAAAAATTTTCGGAAAAATAAAACCAATATTGGAGTAAAAAAAGTAAACAATAACCTTCAGTAGACAATGGTAATTGTTAAAATCTTCAATAAACTTACTGCAATGGAAATTGACAGCAAGGCTGAGATATCTCTGGTATGATAGATCAGAAATCATTATCCAAAGAAATTAAAAGTTGTCCAAAGATAAGAAAACAGATATGAAGGCTAGAGATATAAAAATAATATTCTTTATGAAGTATTATAACATTATCTTTCCTATTGCATTGTCAAATCCATATAATATTAATATCATCTATGTTCTTTATTACTTTTATATGCTTTTTTTACAACCTTATATGACAATTTCGATTGCTGAGGCAATCAAAACTGTTATATTAATATTATAAAAATAATATTGATAGTTAAAGTGCTAGTTACAGTTTTAACAATACCGTAATAATTTTTTTATTGTGAAAAATAAATTAAAACCATTACTAGGCTACAAAGGGTTTGAATCTTTAGGTATAAAAATTTGTTTGATAAATAAAATTATAATGGAAAAAGAAATCCGAAGTTTGTACCCCAAATTATTCAGACCAGATCAAGGAAAAATTAAGACTTGGTCATTACTGAGTTGTGTGAAGGTGCATAACCCAATCCTGTAAAGCAGGTAAGATACCATTTACATTGAAAACACAAGTTAAAGAAGCTTTGGATGCCTATTTTAAAAAAGGATTATTAATGCTTGTAGAAAAGGCAGAATATACTACTCCTATTGTTTTCACTCCAAAAACTAATGGGAAAATTGGAATATGCAATGATTAAAATCATTGTCAATAAAGTTTTATCAAAAAATCTTGATACAGTTCCAAATATATGAGAAATACTAGCCAGTTTAGAAGGTGCTAAATTTTTTGCAAAACTAGGTCTTAATGAGACTTTTTATTAAATATCAGAATCTGAGGAAACAGCTAAGATCCTAACCATTATAACTCACTAAGGGTTATTTATACACAAGTACACTCCTTTCAGAATAACTCTAGTCTTGAAAGTTTTTCAAATGAACATTGATATGGTGTTAAAGGAAATAGATGGAATCTGTTATATTTTAGTTAAAAAAATATTGCTTGAGTAACTGTAATTTTGTATAAGTTAAAAAGCTAGGATTTGTGAGTCCAGAAAAAAGAAATTTAAATATAGAAAGATATTGACTGTGTTAAGAGCAATGAAAAAAGATTGCTAAAGATAAAATAATAATGTGCAAAGGTCTGATGGATTTAAATATAAAAAAAGATAGTATTATTTAATTAGAGCAGAAAGCTATTTTAAAACTAATTAAACAAAAGAGTAAAGAGGAAGGGTTGGTATAATCAATATTTGAAAGATGAATTGTAGGTGAAAGGAATGTTCATGGATGCAATTAAAAGCTTGATGATAATTTGGAAAAAGATGCATTGCTGAGGAGGGAATAGCCTAATGTAAATAACTATTACCTTTTATAATAATTAATACTGAAATGTATAAATGGTGTGTGCTGAAAAGAGTAAGTGCTTTTTCTTACCCTTGGTGAATGGTGCTGCTTGCTGTTCTGTCGTGGGATGTTAGAAGGATCCAGAGGAAAAGCTGTTGGAAAAATTGTAGCAACTTTTCCGCTGTAAGAAATGTCATCAGAGAGCATTGGGTCTATGCAGGGGCAAATAGCCAGATAGAAATTGCACACGGTCTTATTTTTATTTGTATATGCCTGAAAAGACTTCACGAAAACTGTGCAGAGTCAGACTATGAGTATAAACAATTTTTAGTTATTTACTTAGGTCTAAGAATAGTTAAGACTGCAGTTAGTTTTTAACTGTGGGGACTATTAGCAATTCAAAGGCTTATTTGATCATGTTAGTAAATGAAGAACATTATGAAGGGATATGAGCGTAAATAATTTCCGGTTGGTCATTTGTTGGTAGTCATTGTTATTATCAAAGTTGCAACCAAGTCTCCAAAGTATATATATATTTCTTACAATACTTCTTTCATATACACTTCAATGCAAACAAATTTTCTTAAAAACTTCTTTATTTTCCTTACAGTTTCGACTGTCCAGCAATCTTCATCAGAGCTGTAATCTTCTTCTCTGCTTAATATTAGCAGAGAAGATTAGAGCCCTGATGAAGACTGCTGGACAATCAAAACTGTAAGGAAAATAATTTAAGAAAATTTGTTTACATTGAAGTGTATATGAAAGAAGTGTTGTAAGAAATATATATATGATTATATGAAGATATGCAAAGAAAGTGAAAGAGCAGTCTCTAAAGTATAAGCTGGCACAGTTTATAAGCACCTGCAAACCAGGAATAGTCATCAAAATTTATATGTGTTATGTATGCTAATGTAAATAAATATATTGTCATCTTTATTTTGATGATTTCCTTTAAACTTATGGTCTATGATTTTTGTTATTGTGTTGGCATTCAACTTTGTTATTAAATATACATCAGAATCATACCAAATTTTGATGATATTCTAATAACTGCCAACTCAAAAAAGGTATTAAACAAAAATTAAAAAGGTATGTAGTCATTGAAGCTATATTATAGTCTGTGTGCATTAAAGAAATAAAATTTCTAGGCAATATTATTTTGGAATAAGGAATAAAATCTGACCCCCCAAATATAAAAACAGTTAAAAATATACAAAGGCCCAAAAAATGCTAAACAGTTGCAGCATTTCTTAGACTTGTAAACTTTTTTGACAGTTTTAGGGAAATGCTAAACTTGTGTCAAATCACAAAAAGATGCATTTCAGAACATCAAAGACCTGATAACACTGGATTGACTATTGTTTCTGTTGTGACTGGCTGAATTGCAGGTTTTAGAACCAAACTAACAGTAATATCAAAAAATTTGAACACTCACTATTTAATATGTATAATTTATTAGAACAAATATACATACATATTATACAATGAATATATACAATTTAAAATATAACAAGTCAATAATGAGGTGGTCATGCCAAATGACTGGACTCACTTCCAGCTGTATATATTAGCCTGCCAATGAATATATACAATTTGAAGTATAACAAGGCAATAATGAGGTGGTCATGCCAAATGACTGGACTCACTTCCAGCTGTATATATTAGTCTGCCTTGTGAGTTCTAGTCTTAACTCTTCCAGCTGCACAAGACAGCTTGCATTGAGTTTGTTAAATGACTCTTCTGGTAGTACTTAGACAGCTTGCCTCAAATCAGCTCTAGACAAAAATCTTTTAGCTGCACAAGACAGTTTGCCTTGGGTCGGCCATAGTCGTAGCAGCTTCCAGTCTTATCTGGACTTGCCTCACTGTGTAGACATGTCAGTAATGAATACAGTAGAGACACCTTTGCTGTGAGAAGTGGTTTCAATGGAGAGTATGTTCAGTCATTCAGGTCAAAAAATATTCTCCGCCTTGCCTCCAAAAAGGCTGACTATTTATTGCCAGATCCCCTTCCTTACTGGGAGCACTCAGATCCAGAGAACCTAACCAATGGTAGGATTTTATACACGTTTACACATTGGCCATATTTGTTTTTATCCTTTGGCCTTGTTTATACATTGATTATCCACGTTTACACCTTGGTTAGCAACAATAAGTGCTTAATCCGATCAGACAAGGAATCTGGACTAGTCCACTTCTGAAGGCAAGGCCAGTTATGACAGCTTCATTTTGATAATAACTAGGATGTAACATTTGACAACTGTTGCATCATAAATATCGAAATGAAACTGAACTTAACACCTTCCAATAATGGTAATTATCCAATAGCTAATATGTCAAAAAGATTTAAAATCTGGAAAAAATGAGTCAGTTAGATAAAGCAGCATTAGCCATTATTTGTGCATTAAAATTTCCATCAATATCATGATCTTCTATTCAAAATAAAGTCCATGAACAGAATGCTGGTATAATAAATTGTTTGCATATAATTATGAACTAGAATTTAAATGAGGGAATCAAATAAAGCATGAAGATGCCCTTTCACATATACAAAATAAACTGAAAAAGTAGAAAAAGTGTAATGATAAATAATATTGTTAACAGGAAGCCAAAGTAGATAAATAGTCAAACTGTAGCAGCACAGACAAAAGCTGATCTTTGGTATCATATACTACAAAAGTGGACAAAAAATGGTTGGCCCAACAAACAGCAGAAAACCACTAATCTCTATGGAATTTATATAACAATTTGTCAACAAATAAGGGGCACATTTTAACTGGTAAATAAAGTAATGATATTGTTATAAGGAGACTCTTATGTATTGGAATTACTGCATAATAGTCATCTTGGCATGCTGAGAGGAAAAGCACTTGCTCATAGTTATGTATAGTGATATTGGCTCCGATTGTAGAGTATCAATTATTAGCAAATATACAGCCAAAGAAATATATATTACAATCAAAAATTGAAAAGCCTTGAAGTCACATGCACACTGTACATGCAGGTCCAGTCAAAGGTCATATTTTTAGCAGAAATTGATGCCGATTCTAAATGGGTCAAGTATAAAATTACCAAAAATGCAAGTTCAGATGAAATGATCACCCTCATGTCTGATAATAATATAGGATTTACTTGGCTGATTTTGAGAATTTTTTTTAACTGAATGGAGATTAAGCATGTTCAAAATCTATCATATAACCCTGAATAAAATAAATTAACAGAAAAAAATAGTTCAAGAGTTAAAACAAGCACTGACTAAAAATAATACTGTCTATATGCAAAAAGTTGTAAATAAGGCTATGTTATATTAACATGTTTCTTTATCTGCAGCTACAGACAAATCACTTGTAGAATTGCTAATGAAATGGAAATCCACAATAAAATATCTATTCTGGTTCCCAGAGAAGATATTCAACTAGCCAAAAAAATATACCTATTCAACTGGAGAAAAGGTTTGGATATGTGACAATCTTCAGAAAAGATGAAAATCACTTCAAGCCAAAAGTGGATTATACTACTGTCATCTCACAAGTCACATCCAAAAAAAGCTGGACAAACCCTGCTGTAGAACAAAACAAATTCCAATCACAAATCATCAGAAATAAGCGATAAAGATCTCTCAATAATTGCCGACGAAAAAGCTATAATACCAACATTGGATATAAGCTCTGAATTATCAGAAATTGACTTACAAAGTAATATGAGAAAAATCTTAATGAGAAAAAAAAGTTTGCAGTTAAGACGACCTCCCATGTATTTAGAAACTACAAATGGAACAATGGGAAAAATCAAAATTCTCTGAAGTGAAATGGGATAATGCAGTATGTGATTTATAAATAACAGCAATAATCTTAAAACACATAAGTATAAAATTGAATTAAGCAAGGATTATAATAAATAGGAAACACCCACATTTCAGAGAATGAGACCAGAGAAGCAATAAAAGCCCTAAATGGCTATAACTAGTTTATTCCCGCTGAAGGTCTGTGACGGGAATCTAGGATTCTGTTCATAAGTCTACCTTGTTTATAATACAAGTTTTCATGTGTCTCAAAAGCTCGTAATGCTGATTCAGATAAATATGGTAAATAATAAATATTATCAATACATGTAAACAAATCAATTTCCCAATGATAAGGCTTATTATTTTTACATACTGTTTGTTTCCAAATTACTAGTCTAAAGTCAATAAACATCACGGATCACTATTTCTAAAATAAAAATTATTTAATTTACTTAATTTTGGAATAGTAATTTTGTTCAATGCAACTTTCAAATTCTATCACGTTTAGCCACTGCTGTTACTCATAAAGTATGAATAAAACTAACAAATAACCATGAGTAAATTTATATTAGTTTACTATATTAATATTGCAATGCATCAAAACAAATTCTTAACACAATAACTTAATTTTATCATTTTAGTAACGAAGATATAATAATGGTAGCACGGAAGTGACGGAGCTGGGCTGCGATCAGTGAAGTTTGAGCTCTAGACTCTGTATCGAATCATATATGGGATATGCATTTCTTTTAAAACTTTCTCATTCAATTATAAAGTTAAAATGTTATAAATTTATATATTTATTAATTCAGTATTAAAAGAAACAAATAAAAGTAAAACTAAAATGTAAACAAAAGAAAAAAAAGCAAACAATGATTAATATGGAGTAGTTAAAACACATTTAGAAAGCATTCAAATAATACGGGGAAAGAACCATAAAGCTTTGGATATATATATGTATAAAGTGCTTACTTATTAATATCATCAACAGATGACGATAGTGACATTGTGCTTTTGGAAACTTCGCTTACAGAATCAACCATGTTAAATGTAAAAATATTTGCTTTTATTTAAATTATTTCACAAGTAACCACAAATTTATTTGCTTTAGGATCTCATTTGTTTACATTGCTATCAGCAGTTTATGTTATTAATACTGCAATTGGCTAAAAATTAAGTTAGTAGTATCAATTTATTTTCATATTTTTATTTAATTTTATTGCAAATTAAAATAAATTATATTATATTTTAAATTATTTTGTCAATTTACATATTTTGAATTTTTCAACCAATAGTAAATGGTGTTGTAATACAAATTCTATTTTACATTCTTATGTGCTATACTGTAATGGCGTAATATTCAAATTTATCTTCCTAGTTAACAAAAATTGAACTATGGATATAAAAGTTCGTAAACGAAAGAAAAAAATTAATCCTTGTCCTAATCCGCTTTTTATCCAATGGTTGACTGAATGGAGAGATGAAGCTGCAGCTAAAGGCTGGAAAACTCACCTTTCTTACTCAAGAGTAAGATATTAGTAAACTTAGATGTTGGTAGTATATTATTTTATATATATGTAAATATAAAGTATTCTTTAATGTTAAGCGTCAAATAATACAATTGGAGAATATGTACAGTGTTTGTGTTTTTAAAAATATGTTTTTCCCCCTACTCAAAACTTTATAAATGATGATTATTGTCAAAAGTTTTTCTATTTCCAAGCCTACTTTCTTTTAACATTTTAGTAATGGCAGTTATGTAACCTTGGTCTAAAAATATTTTCACATGAAAGCGAAGATAAGGTGACTGACATTATATCTAGATGGGATAAATGTCTGACTTATGTTTCAGAATTTTTTAATTCTCACTGTTTATTTCAAGCTTATTTTGATGATAGATGTTTGTTTTTGATGGGATCCATTTGATTTTATTACGGTTAGATTAGTAGTTTAATAAATTCTAAAGAGTTATGGTAAGTCTATAGATGCTAAAAAAAGCAATGATTAATGTTTATAGCTTTTCTGACATTTTAGTCGGAGTAATAATGGAAAGGAAATATTCGAAAATCGACGACCAAGTTAAAAAAAATAAGAAAGAAAAAAATGGAATTAGAAGTAAAGGAAATAGCTTGAGATATTTAGAAATGAAATGACTTTGAATTTATACATTTTGAAAAATCCAAATGCTCTGAAATAAACCATTGATTAAACAGACATGTTAGAGCCATAATTAGTCACCCAAAAGAACTTTAATTTTATGCTTAATAACAAAAAAACTTAACTTGGACAAAATGCTTTTAATGGTCCTTCTTTAATGTAAAAAGCAATATTAAAAGTTTTTTTTTTTTCAGTAACTATATTTAATGCATTAAACATCATTAAGTATAGTTAGCTCAATTTACATACCTCTTACCTGATCGTCAGTAAAATGTTTCATATAAGATTGTAAACAATGACTTCAAAATTGTTCATTGCTTACTATTATATATTGATCGCGATACTTGAAACTAATTATTGGAGTATGGATGTAAGAATTTGTTGAAGAGAGCACTATTCTCATAGAAATTAGAATGATTAAACATCACATGCTCACCATTTCTTATGCTTGCTTAAGCTGTTAAAACAGGCAAAACTTCATATAGTAGTGCCACTTAGTGCAAGCCACAGTAATCAATGGATGCAAGAAGGTTTGTGCATAAAATCCCTATCTAGTGCCTACTCATCCAATAATCTGGGGATATTGGATGAGTAAACACTAGATAAGGATTTTATGCACAAACCTTCTTGTATACATTGATTGGATGAGTAAGCACTAGATAGGGATTTTACGCACTAACCTTCTTGCATCCATTGATTACTGTGGTTTGCACTGAGTGGCACTAATTTAAATTCATGAAATATTTACTATATATAATAATTATTTTCAGAACTGTATTTTTATCTAGAAATGAAATCAGTTTATGAAAACTGTTGGGAGGGGGGATTAATTTAGTCTATGCCCTACTGATAGTATTGAATTTTTTTTACATCATTAAGTTAATTCTAAGATCAATTATTTGTATTCTATCATGTTTGTTAGTATGTTTTATGTTTTAGTTGCCTTGTATTGAAAATTAATTAGCAGTGCTGAAAATCTTATTCAGATACATTAAACTATGAGAATTTATTGAAGATATGATCTTACTGATTATTTATATTATATCTACAGTATTATTTATTGCTTGAAATTTTTTTCTCACATTTTTTTTTTTTTCTGATTTAAGTGAAAATGGGTGGATTCTTCAATAGCCAAAATTCTATCAAAAATCAACATCCATTTTTCATGAGCGAGTATGAAGAAATCATACTTATAGTCTGTTGAACCATTTTCATTGCACTGATACTTTTTTTAGAAATTTACATTTCTTAAACAGAAGAAATTCAGCAATCAGTAAATCAACATTTGAACATGATGTATAAACATTAAAAATTGAGAACAATTAGGTGGAAAATAATCATTATTGGATTATGGGTGATTTTAAAAATTTAGTTAAAATATTATTTTCTCTAGATTTGTTTTGTAAACTGAAAAATTAAATAGTAATAAATTATTTATTTATCAATTTTTATGTATATATTGTAATGGATTGGAAATGTGCAATGGAAAATAAATAGCACAATCGTTTGATGTCAATTGTAATGCATTGGATTATGATGTTAAACTCTTATTTAACAGCTCCATAGATTTGGACAGCAATTGTAATGGACTACATCTATGCAGAGAATATAATTTTTAAGTTTGAGTAAAATGTGGTCCAAAGCATTGGGTGACAATATGCATAGATACCAAAGAGCAATGATAAGGGATCTTAATTGACTTACTTTCAGAGTTTAACATGACTAGTGAGACGTGATTACTCACCAAAAATATAAATTGGAAGCACAGGGAATTTTATTGAATCCAACCTATATTTGCAGATGGAAGATTATATGCAAAACAATATATTAATTAATTGAAGTGACATATTGAAACTTAAAAAACAACATCATATACAATGTAGTCACTATTTAGTCATTCCTTATTAATCTGAACATTTTTCTTATATTTAATATATATATTATGGAAGAAATGGGAAAGTTTCCAGAACCTGACAGATAATTATTTAACCATTATATTTCACAATTATCATTGAATATAAACATTTTATAAATTCAATACCTGAAGATAGATTAGACAATAAAGAGATTCATCATTTTTAAAATAATTGAATGACTTCATTGCTTGGGAGTTTATAAAAAGATTAAGCATAAGACATGCCAGAATTAGAATCAGCCCAAGGTTCTTGTGCTTCAGAATCTGAAAATCTACAATTGCACTAATCTACACATTTGGCATTCAGAATCATTAATAATCACTTATAAGAATATGGCCATTCTACTTCCAGAAGAAAAAAAAATAGAGGTAAAATTAAAAAAAATGTAATGTTGACTAATGTAACATATAATTAAGTCAAAATATATTACACAGTAAGGTAACTGCAATCACCCCATAAATTTATTCTGGCATCTTAATATATAAATCTTTACTTATATAATATACATTCACACAAAAAAAATTATACAGATGCAGTTTATTTTTTTAGTGTAACATTTCTTTGCCATTTGATTAGAATTGGTTTTTATTATCTTTGAAATATCTCAGTTTGGGTGTCAGAAGAAGTAAGCTTTGATCAAACCAAATAAACTTTTAAAATTTATGAATTAAAAATAAATGAAATTACTATATCTAAACAATATGATCAGAACTTATTGCCAATATATTTGTATTTTAAAGTTTTTTTATAATCCATTTGTTATTTTAATAAATTTATTACAATATTTTTTTAAAATGCAATGTATAAATAGATTATATCATTGAAATAAGATTTCAAGAAGGTTTAATAGAAGTTTTTTTTTAAAACATAGCTTTACACAGAGCAAATATATGGATAATTATTAAGAAGAGAGAAATGATAAATAGGGAAGATTTAAAGATATAATTTGAAAGAATATAGTAATAATAATTAAAAAATGTTGAAAAGATCAAGTTAAAAAATAGAGGGCATATATTTAGGAGTAGAGGAATTTTAAAAAATATATTGGAAGCAATTACAGATAATGAGAAAGAAGAAAGCTGATTGATGATCTTAAGGAAAAAAATAGATGAGAGTTTTGAAGAAATGGAGGAAGAGACAAGCTTGAAAAAGAAAGTCTGATTTGATATTTAGACCTATATTTTGGAAATAATTAGTGGTGATGATACAAGGATTGGAAAAATTAATTAATGCTTCATACTAGTACTCTTATTTTGGCATCATATATTACTAAAACAGAAATATATATGTGTTTTTGTTTTTTTTATGACTACTATCCTAATGAATTCAATTTCAGATTTTTCTGAGTTTGAAAGGGTTTAAACTGTTGTTATCCATTTAGCTAAACATTGATATCCAACTTTCCCATCTGTTTAATATTTCAAAATCAATATGCATGAGTAATGACTGCACATACTAAAATATAATGAAACCTGTTGGAACTGATTCTTCACGGTTTATTTAGAGAAACTGATAGACACTATATGAGGACACCATTATAGTGGAATAAATCAATGCAGAAGTCAACATACATTTAAGTAGACCAGTTATTGTTTATATTTTTCTCAACACTTATTATGCATATATTGTTTTCAAACAAATACTATCATTTTTCAAAACAATAATATTCCAATTTATGCGCTCTTCATGGACAAATATTGGTTTGAAAACATAAAAGTATTACTTATCTCTCAAGATATACTCATTTATCTGATTTAAATATTATTTGTTGATTATTATTTAGAGATCATTATTCTCCATCAAGAATTTTTAGAAAACTTCAGGTTTTTTCTTATAAAGTGACTTAATATTCTTATAGATTCTATTAAAATAGAATGCAAGTAATTTTTGGTCAAATATTAATTAAGTTCTATGTTAATAAAGATATGAATAATTCCATTATTTTGTCATATCTTTGTTTATTTATAAATATATTGTAATGATAAAATTCACAGTACAGGTTTATATTTATTAAATGAAAGTTGGATTGAACCTGGATACCAATAATATATAAGATATTAAATGATATAATAATCTATTCAATAAGTATCTTAAACTTTGATTCAAATAAGTATGAAAATTGAATGGTTAATAAAATTCAAATAAAATTTAATTCAAAATATATACTAACATTAACCATTGTGATAATGAGGATCTAGTTTAAAAGTACAAATATTCCCAAAAGTATTTTATTTGTTTTGCCGTTTCAATAAAAAAGAAACTCAATGTAAAGTGGCGGATGAAACTACTGAACATATTTTTACTGCTTGCCCATTTTTGAGTCCTGCTAGACAAAATATCATAACCAGACTGCCAGCTAACATGAAAATTCTAAGAATCAGGGATGCTATAAAGAGTGGTGTCTTTGCTGCAATTAGAATGGGAATGTTCCTGCTTCATGCCATGTGGTTAACGAGGAATTATTTTGTCTTTAAACAAGGAAATAAAGAACCATGGGAGGTGTGTAAAAAAATTTATTCGAAGGACTATGTTTAGGGATTGCTTATTAACGCCGGAAAAGCTCTTCGGGGACACTTGGGGGCAACTCAGGCCACTGGATGAAGAGCCTATTCTCAGCTATGATAATTAAAAATTAATTTAAGATTAAAAAACGGTTCAGTTAGATGGAGAATGACAAAGGATCACTGCCAATCAAAATATGGACTGCACAATGATCACTGACTAAGTCACTAAATGAAGAGCCAGTTGTTCTGATATAAAACTAGTACACAATAATTATAGACTAAGTTTAAATGATGAGCTTCTTGTTCTGATCATGAAATTAATTTGTCATAATAATAACTAATGTATCAAATGGGTATATTTTCTAATTTGGAAAATTATTTACTAATGATTTGTAACAAATCCAAACAAATGTATACCAACAAGATTTATATTGTAATGGTACGTGTATTTTCCTTAATAAAAAAAAAAAAAAAGATGCCAAATCTTCTAAAAAGAAAGTTTATTCTTGGAAAACATTTACAAGAATGATCATCAATTATTATGTCATTCTGGCATGTTCCCCAGTGGATTGCATGATTTCTCAGGGTTGTGAACATTAACTAGTATAAGTATATAAAAAGCATTTATTTGGATTGAGTTGCAGACACAAACTAAATGGACTAATAAAAAAAAAAGTAACAGTTTATTAATAATGAATAAATAAAACTGTTGCATATATACTAGCAACTATCAACACATGCAAAAATATTAAACATAGTAACAAAAGATATTTTAAGTTTAAGTCCTTATAGTATTTATAATGATAAGATCTTACCACATTAAATATAGAAACAATCACTAACCATGGTTTTTTCAGATAGTGTTTTTTTTTAATATTTTACTAATTGTCTTCTTTACTTTTTCCAGTGATGGTCTTCTTGAACAGTGGTGATGTTAGAGAGAGACAATACAGCACTATCTGTTGGTCTTTTATATAGCACTATCCATTTCTTTTTCCACAGTATTATAGAGGCATTGCACAACTTCAGCACTAATTTCTGAATCTGACTGCATTTTATGAGTTGTTTTGACTGGTGTGGTTTTTGGTTATCTAGCCATACTTGATAGATGGATTTTTTATGAATAAAATCATCATGCTGACTATTGTAACTGGAGTATTGAAAAATATGGCTTACAGTGGAAAAAGCATTTTAATCAGCGGTTGTTTCTCTTTTCAGCATGGATCACAGCAATACGAGCTGTAATAGTAGACTGTCCTCTAATGCAAAGCAATATGGAATGAACTGCTGAGCTCCTAGAATTAGAATGATAATAATAAGAATGCCTAATTTCCTGTTTCAAATCTATTTATATATATTTGATGTTGTTCAAACAATATATTTTTCAAACAATGTATATGTCACTAGTTAGGGAAAATATGACCTTTGCGTCATTACAACAATATATTTTTTGAAAAAGACCCTGTTTACTCTTATCAAAACATGGTGTGAATATAAACCGTTTGTACATTATATTCTGATTTTATCCATAAACAAGAAGAGAAAAAAATTGTTGTCATTTTCTCTCTTTTTTTATTTACATTTTTTTAACATAGGAATAAAGAAAAATTTACTGCCAACTTTTAAATTTTTAATTATAACTTCTAAAATATTATCAATTCCAAAATTTTAATCTTATTTTTAGTTTTGCCATTCAGATTTACTATAGAAATATGGGAAATTTTATTTAAAACTCAATTCAGGAAAGGCAAACTAGAATAGGTTCAAATTTAGATTTTTTTTTAGGAACTACACAATTCTTTCACATATTGAGACTACTTTTCTTTCTTCCTTTACAATGTTATCATTTGATTTCTCACATATTTAAATAATATTTATTTTATAAAGCGCAGACGGTATTGAAATTAAACTGAGAGACTGCAAATTTGTCAAGCGCTTATAATTATTAACAGCCAATCAGATCGCTCTCAGTGTTTACGATCTGATTGGCTGTTGATAATTATAAGCGTTTGAGAAGTTTGCAGTCTCTCGGTTTAATTTCTCACATATTATAAAATAATACTTAAGTGCTTAAATTAATTTTTCTTTTAACCTTTAGGCAATTTGCATTTATTTCTCAAGTGACATGTTTATATGCACCCACACATAAATGGCAATTTGTATATTTATTAGTTAATTCACATGAGTATTTATTAATTTTTTTTTTTTTTATCTCTCTTCAACATTGTAATATAATCAATCTGAGCTGTATTGGATTTGTTATAGCCACAATATATATAAACAAATAACTCTACTTCACAATATTCAAAAATACCAATACATACAAATAAATAATAGCTATAACCAGTTTACAGCATGTCTGTCATGCTGAAAAGCATTTATAATTTAAATTATATATATACAAATACTATGTATTCATTTTTAAAATACACTTATTTTAAACAAGAAAAAGGAAAGTATAGATTTTATATAGTATCATTTGTCATAAAAGTGTTAAGATTACAAATTCATTTTTTTAAACTACTGTATATATAATAAAACTGTGCTATAAATAGAAATCCTATTAATTAATGTAAATAAAATTAAGTGCTATATATTGTGCAGGTATTTGTCTTTTTTTAGATAAATATATAACAATATTTATTATTATTTATGATTGTGGTAATATATACTTTTAGGCTCTAGCCTCCCTGAAAAAATATCCACTACCTTTTAAAACAGCCCAAGATGCAAAAATTTTAGATTTTTTTGGTAAGTTATATTTTTACTAAGTTTTTATTTCTTTACTTTATTATTTTTAAGATTCTTTTGAGATTTTATTTTTAACATTTATTTTTTTTTGTGTGTGTGTGCGCATTTAGATCTTTTGATAATAAATCTGTGTGGGATTCTTTCAGAGATGTATATTGAACATTCTTATTAAGAAATGTGTATTTAATCGTAAAATAAAATGTATCTAGCACTTTAATAAACAGGTCTATTCTGAGACTGATAAGAATGTTTTAAATTGTTGTAATTATGGAACATAATAAAATTACATTATGAAACTATCGACATAATTATTAAATTGTTATAAAAACATTACATCTCTATTTTTATTTATGACATTTATTTATTTTTTTTTTACTAATAATTTGCAATAATTTAATGTTGTTTTACATGGATTCTGATACCAAATAATATGAAAATAAATTATGAAACAAAATGTAAACAGAAAAAAACTAATATTTCATAAGCTGTCATAAACAATAATAACTTGCAATTTTCACCATTGTTTTTAAAATAATATATGAAGTAGATATATCTACAATCACAGTAAAGGAGGATAATAATTCAAAAGGAGCAAATAGTATGTTATTAAATAAAAATTAAAGATTATATAAATCAGAATAAAAATATGCTTTCTTTAATTAAATGCAAAATTAAATAAAAGTAGTAATGATATAATAGTAATGTTGAAAAACTCCTAGAAAAATTGTCAAGAAAATATAAAATTCATTATCAAGAAAAAAATCATTTAATTACGAATTAAATCATACAC
This sequence comes from Epiperipatus broadwayi, assembly GCA_028023455.1. Taxonomy (NCBI): domain Eukaryota; kingdom Metazoa; phylum Onychophora; class Udeonychophora; order Euonychophora; family Peripatidae; genus Epiperipatus; species Epiperipatus broadwayi. The sequence goes on from JAQFVV010000010.1 coordinate 6,600,561, forward strand.
AATACCTTAAATTACTCCAAATTTTAATGTGAATGTGAGAGATTTGCCATAGCAGTTAAAATTAATCAGAAGATAAAAATTATGAAACACAAATCTCTAGTAAGAAAAAGGTTGTTACTGACTGAATTCAAACATGTCAATTATTCAAGAGGACACATATTTTCCAAGACTTTAATAGTATATACAAACGCTTTAACACGCTGGGTGAAGAAGCTGTTAATGGTAAGAAAACAATCAAAGTAAATTAATGTAGGCCAAGTGCTTACGAGGTTTTGTCACTTAATAAAATTAAATATTTTATTTGAGAAAAGAATGGCAATCATTAATGAACCTGGGTATTCAATGTGTAGTTTAAATTAGTAATTAATTTATGCTCTCTATTTGGATTTTGAAGAATTCTGTGAAAGATTAGACCAAGAATTTTTATTCAGTTATTTAGTATACTGAAATATTTTCTACGATGGCTTTTGCATCTATAGAATATCATTCAAAAATGCAAAGGGATATGAGTATTTATAAAAGTTATTTTCAAAAAAATGTTAGCCTGTTAATTTATGAATTTGTAATACATTGCACATCTTACTTATTAGGCAATAACAACAAAAAACTTATGAAAGGGATAAGTATTTCACTGGGGAAGGATATTGACATGTACTATTATGAAATAGTCGATAAAATATAGTTGTATAATCAGTTGCTGCATAAAGTAATTGATTATGTGTTTTATGCAATTATGATTTAAGGAAGAGAACCAAAATATTTTTATGATGATCGTGTGTTGAGATCATATTGTTTCTAAATGGCCTATAGATAAGTATAAAATGCATATCATATTAGATTTGACCAATAAATTATTTAATAATAGAAAAAGTTAGAAAGAAATAGTTAATTATCATGCATAAGAGCAAAATGAGCTGGAAAATATTAATGATATTAACAAAATGTGTGATAGAGATGAAATTGTAGTCTGAATATTGAATTGCATTGTATTCCATTAAACAATATTTAATTTGAATTGTTGACTTCTCTGGGAATTGTTAGTCTGTATACAATAATAGGGCACATTGATGATCAATTTGATTCATGCACATTTAAAATTTAATAAAGCTCGTATTTTTAAAGCTAGTATTTTTAATCTATTGCTGAATAGCCTGGCACCTCACTGACGAGCCAGAAGCAGAAACCAGTCTGGGGTTAAGGATATTCTCAAAGCTTGTTAAGAGCTTATTTTGCAAGCTCTATATATAACTTGTATTTGTTTGTATGTGTTCTTACAGTTGGAGTATATATTTATGTACACACCTATAGATTATTATTTATATGCTAATAATTCAAAAGCTAAATATATTTTTTTCAAAAAATTATTGCAAAATTGTATATCATAAGAATATTAAAGCAATATATTCATTTTAGCTCTGAAGAAGACTGCTAAATAATCAAATCATAGGAGTTGAATAATAAAATAGCAATGATATAAAGTATACAACTGATATACATGTTATTGTAAAAATCTATTTAAATCACTCTTTGCTTAATAGAAAATAAATATGTATTAAAATATTTGCTCTTTGATTTTGTTATTATGAACTCAGATATATTTTTCTTTATTTTGTTTTTTTTAAAACTAAATAAATTTCCATAAATTTTTGTGTTCAAAGGAATTATTGTTAACCCAATCAATTTTTTTTTTTTTTTTGTATTGTAAATGTGTATTATTTATTAATTTCTTTCATTTACAAAAAACTTAAATTTTTTGCAATGATTATTCACCATTTTTTTTAAATTTTTAACAGGTTCAATTTTAAATTTTGGATCATCTTGTAAACTATTTTTATCAATTTTCTTACAACTTTTGTTACATTATATATTGTAACGATATATAAATATGTCGTTACATTAATTTAAAATAAAAACTTAAAAGTTCGCAAATAAAAGGAAAAAACTAAACGCTAAAATTAAAACATTGTTAAACGTGTATACATTCGCACAGATGTTAAACTTTAAAAATATTTTTTTCATAAACAAAAAAAAAAAAAGTATTTGAACGTATTTTTTTTAATAAAAAAATACAAGATTGAAATATAAAAATATTTTAATAAAAAATAACGTAAGTTAAAATAAAAACAGGTATTAATTAATTCCTGTAATCTATAAAGGGAAATGGTTGTTTATTAATTATCTAAAAGCTGTTTAATTAAAAAGTCAGATGGAAAGTTAGATAAGAGAAGAAAGAGATTTTAGCTGGACAAATGGAAGCACTAAGCCTTGGCCCGGACCATAACGAAAAAACAGATTAGTGACGTTTTGTTCAGTGAATCCTTGTGGATGATATAAAAAGAAAGAAATATTGAGTTCAAGGAGCTTTTTCCAACTTGATTTTGGTGGGTCTGGCGACAAGACGCACTTGTCGTCCTCACTCACTTATTTAAAAATGCAAAGACCGTGATACCAGGACAGAACCAGCAACTGCCACCTCCAAAACATCAGACCGGTCTTCCAGGAAAGTCTGCGTGGGAATTGCCAACGGGAACAGGGACTTCTCTACCGTAAGCAATAGAACTGAACAATTGTTAAAATCATAACCTTAATTAAGAACTTTAAAGATTGCTAAGTAAATTTAAATTTTATAAAAAGGAACTTTTCTCTGACTTATGTGTCAACTAAATTGATAATGTGATATTTTATATGTTTCTGTGTTAAAAAAAAAAAAAATCATTTCCATTTAAAAAAAAAAAAAAAACAATTATAACGATCCAAACGAAGTGGGAGATCGCATCGCACCGCACCGCACTACCAAAGGGCGCCATCTAGGCATTTGAGCCTAGAAAAATTTATAAAGTAGGCAGATACGCGCTGTTAGGATTCCACTTTATTTACATATTTAGATCGTTAGCCCATTGTCACTAGCTCAGTGGAGACGCAGAGATAATAAAATATATAACCTTAGATATAAATATAAAAATAATAAAAGCCACTGCCAGAAATTAACACAGAAAAATATTTATTTACGCACATATAAAATCATTCTAAATTCGAGGAATAAGTTTAACATTTAATTTTACATTTAAAATAGCTTGCTATAATGTTTAATATTTTATTTAGAGGGTCGAGTATGAATGGACTACATAGGTCTGCATTTGAAAGGAAAATATTCTTCCCTGATTTAACCTTAGGCAACAAATTTCGCAATCAACTGGCGCCAATCCATCTGATACATTCATGTATTCAATGTAGCATGATACGACAACACAAAATACTATATTGTCAGGAATGTACATCTGAACAATAAGTAGAAATAGAGAAGACATCGACTCTCCACCAACAGGAATGTGACATCTGTGGGCAAGTAGATCAATAAACTAAAAACTCCATAGGAATGGACTGCGGTCTTCTGCCGACTTACAAACCCATCCATAGGCAAACAGAGGGTGTGTGGCGTATATCTATAATCCTGCCCGTAGCGGATCTCATACTACATTTACTAATTACACAAATATATCCAATCCATTGAACCAATTCAACTACGAAATGAATAACCTAAGATTACTCTCCCCTAATACAACTTTACAAAACTATATAGCCATTCGCGCCCGACTTAATTTTAACATTTATATACGTTCGCACAGATTTATTTAAAAATGTTGGGTATAGATCGATTACACAGATTCCACGGTCAAAAACATTTCAAAATAAACATAAACGATCAAAATACAAAATTATTGATACCGACAATCGCAGAGGGAAACTTATAAGTAACCCAATAGTATTCACCATAAGATACTTGCGTTGTCACCAATAACTTAAAAGACATCCGAATAAATACATTTTAGATACTCACCGTAAGGTATCATTATTTATCGAATGTCTATATATTTTGATCAAATATGAAAACCAAAATATAATTAACCGCAAACGAATCCATGCAAGCGTCTATAAACAACTTAAATTTCATACATTTAAAATTTAAACAATAAATAATTTATACAATTAAAATAAATGGAAATGATTTTTTTTTTTTATCAATAACAAACATATAAAATATCACATTATCAATTTAGTTGACACATAAGTCAGAGAAAAGTTCCTTTTTATAAAATTTAAATTTACTTAGCAATCTTTAAAGTTCTTAATTAAGGTTATGATTTTAACAATTGTTCAGTTCTATTGCTTACGGTAGAGAAGTCCCTGTTCCCGTTGGCAATTCCCACGCAGACTTTCCTGGAAGACCGGTCTGATGTTTTGGAGGTGGCAGTTGCTGGTTCTGTCCTGGTATCACAGTCTTTGCATTTTTAAATAAGTGAGTGAGGACGACAAGTGCGTCTTGTCGCCAGACCCACCAAAATCAAGTTGGAAAAAGCTCCTTGAACTCAATATTTCTTTCTTTTTATATCATCCACAAGGATTCACTGAACAAAACGTCACTAATCTGTTTTTTCGTTATGGTCCGGGCCAAGGCTTAGTGCTTCCATTTGTCCAGCTAAAATCTCTTTCTTCTCTTATCTAACTTTCCATCTGACTTTTTAATTAAACAGCTTTTAGATAATTAATAAACAACCATTTCCCTTTATAGATTACAGGAATTAATTAATACCTGTTTTTATTTTAACTTACGTTATTTTTTTATTAAAATATTTTTATATTTCAATCTTGTATTTTTTTATTAAAAAAAATACGTTCAAATACTTTTTTTTTTTTTGTTTATGAAAAAAATATTTTTAAAGTTTAACATCTGTGCGAATGTATACACGTTTAACAATGTTTTAATTTTAGCGTTTAGTTTTTTCTTTTTATTTGCGAACTTTTAAGTTTTTATTTTAAATTAATGTAACGACATATTTATATATCGTTACAATATATATAACAATAATTACTTGTATTTGATATAGATTAGCCTCATGATTTTTTTTTATTGTTTAGGTGACAAGATTTGTAAAATGCTCGAAGACAAGTTATTGGAATATAATGCAAATAATGGTAAGCACATTATTTTATTAATAAGAGATATAATATTATCAGAACATACTGAACATTTTTACTCCTTAAACTGATATTTTTTTTTTATGCATTTGCTATTATCATATTATTTTGTGTATTATATATATATGTATAATAAAAATATGTGGTAAACCAGCTTTTCAATAATCCACTGCAAGAGAAACGTCCCTCCAGTAGCTTCTCATAGAGTAAATATTTAGTCATAGACTTGCAATTGCCATATGATCATGGTTTGAATGACATCTAGCAAGCCATCATATTTTTAGAATTTTATGTAACATCCTTAACAAAATTACAAATGTGTTGAGGTGCTGGAAAGAGAAGCTATAATAAATACTTATATGAATCGATAAAATACTTGACAGCTGAGCGCTTTCGAGGCATTTAGCCTCATATTCATAGCTGTAAAAAAAAAAAACAACAAATAGTGCAGAGTAGAATGTAAATAGCAATATGCAAATTACATTTAAATTATTTAATTAACCCAACGTTTGGAAATATCATAGCAAATGTCACATCTGTTAATGGAGTTATTGTTGCTAGTAATAAAGTACACTTTGATTTTTCATTTACAATCATTCTTCCCAATGCATACTATCCTAGGGTTGGAGGGTTCAAATATGTGTGCTCCAAAAATATTGATGAATTGCCATTATTTTTTTGTGCTCTTTTATATGTGTATTTGTGTTGAATGGTTCTATTTTTTAATGCCTTTATGTTAAGTCAATCAGTGAGTAGTTCAAATATTTTTATACAATAAATTGTATGAAATAAAAGCTCTGTACAACTAATTTTGTTGCAATGCTTATGTCATTGTAATTAAATACCCTATCTTTTGCTTTGTTAAAATCAGTAACACATAATCTCTGATGCATCTCAATATCTGAGCTTGTATTTCTTCTAAAAAAATTCTGATATTTAAATAGGCTCATACCCAAGCTAAAAGTTGCTGAAGATCAGTCTGTTATAGGATTTGAGTTTTTGAATATTAATTCTTAATCATTTTTTTGAACTACAATAAATCCAAAAGGCAAGAAAATAAAATTTCTATATTTTATTTTAATCAATTCAAATTAAAAATTCCATCATCAAAGCTAAATTGCATTTTGATGCTACTTCATGAAGCCACCTATAAACAGTTCCAAAGACTACTGCTGGAATTTCAAAAACACTCTGTATATGTTGTAGGGAAAGAAGAGTTCGAAATACATACTTTTCCATAAACTCTGCTAAAATATGGGTGAAATACATACTTTTCCATAAACTCTGCTAAAATATGGGTGAGCAGGATTAACACTGAAGGGTTGGCACCAAAAGCCCTTATAGAGAAATTATAAATAATCATTATATAATAAAATTGTATGAAAAAAAAAAATCAAAATTCAAATTAAATTTTTAATTTGATGGTTATTGGCAATTATTTTTCAAATTAAACAAAAAGAATATCATCATCTTAAAAAACATGGGTGCAGGACTTTGGAATTTTTAGTTGAAATTATCAGTCTTTGTTAAATTTTAAATTGCAAAGTAAAAAAGTGAGTTTTTATTTTACAAGTTTATTTGATCTTTTAATAGGCCAACTGAAATAGGAAAATCTTGTACAGTTTGATAAAAATCAATAAGTAAATGGTTGTGCCCAAAAATGAGTTTGCACATTATATTTTTCATTTATAAATTTAAACTTGGTATTTGATATATATTTTTAAGAATTTATCAGTTGTGAAATGATTTTTTATTATTTATTATTTCATTTTCTTATATATTTTCCAGGATTACTTTTTCATTTCATTTTAAATTAATTGAAGTATAATATGATTTCTTCTAAAAACAAAATGTCAACAATCTAATATATCAGTCATTGCACTTATTTAAAGTAGCAATTAAGGAAAATACAATATTAGTTCCTTGGCACTTAGCTTTCAGCAATATATTTCTCAAGACTCAACAACTTTTATAATTCTTAAAATCATTATTCAATAATTAGTGCCAAAAATTGAATAATTCGTATATATAAAATATTCAGAAAATAATAATAAATTCTTTACAACAGCTATATATAGTCAATAATAATTTTATACATTAAAAGCCTTTTTCAGCATCTGCTTTGGTGCACTTTTCAAATGTTACTAATCTACTGACGAATTATTTCAGTCATAAAACCATCCAGTGTCCAATAATGGAATATAAAATGTTAAATTTCTCATGCAGAAACAATAAAATAGTAAATATATTATTTTAAATTTTTGCTGTTGGGATTTAAAAATTACTAAAGTTAATAATTCACATGATCACCATTTCTTATGCTTGCTCATAACTGGTATTAAAACAGGCAAAACTCTTCATACATCACTCAGTGCAAGCCAGAGTAATCAATGGATGCCAGAAGGCTTGTGCATAAAATCCCTATCTAGTGCCTACTCATTCAATATCCCCAGACTAGTTTCTAGCTTGTGGCTTTCATCAGTGAGGAGCCTTGGATCTGAGAGCACTGCACCTAGATCTGAGGATCTAATGCAACTCTCCAGCAGCCACCTTTCATCTCTACTTAATTACAAAACTATGAGAATAAAATTGGAAACACAAAAATATTTTCAATCCAAGCTCATTAGTTTATATAGTCATATAGATCTGAACTCAGTTCAGTATCCATACATTTTGATGTATTTGGTTCTTTAATAATCATAGCCACCACTATCCTATTAGGCAGGATTGGTATTAAACCACTAAACATCATATTGGATGAATAGACACTAGATAGGGATTTTATGCACAAGTCTTCTGGCATCCATTGATTACTCTGGCTTGCACTGAGTGGCACTACTGTTTGGAGTTTTGCCTGTTTTAATAACAGTTATGAGCAAGCATAAGAAATGGTGATTATGTGATGTTTAGTGGTTTAATACCAATCTTGCCTAATAGGATAATAGTGGCTATGGTTATTAAGGAACCGAAGACACCAAAATGTATAGGTACTGAACTGAATTCAAACATATGACTATATAAGCTTATGATCTTGGATTGAAATTATTTTTGTATTTTCAACTTTATTCTCATAAATTTTATAGTTAAGCAGAGATAAAAGGTGACTGCTGGAGAGTTGCATTAGATCCCAGGATCTAGGTGCAGTGCTCTCAGATCCAAGGCTCCTCACTGACGAAAGCCAGAAGCTAGAAACTAGTCTGGGGATATTGGATGAGCAGGCACTAGATAGGGATTTTATGCACAAGTCTTCTGGCATCCATTGATTACTCTGGCTTGCATTGCGTGGCACTACTGTGTGGAAAGTTTTGCCTGTTTTAATAAAATTAATAATTACATTTATTTTTGTTGTTTTCATTTCAATAAAATATTAATATCAAATGACTATTTTGAATCATTTGAAAATAATATAATAGGTATACTTTTTTTTTTTTTAATTATTTAGATTATTTTATAAAAATTGCAATAAAATTAATTGGTAATCTTTTAATTATTATTTTTTATTTATGTGATTTGTTTCATCATGATTAAATGGCTCTGGAAAAATTGATTAATGAATTTATGATAAATAGAAACTACATTTTTAGAGTAATTATGTTAACATTTAATTGGGATTGCTATTGTTTATGTATTTTCTTTTATATATATATATATGTATAGTATATAAATATATACTTTTTATTTAGTTGTTAATGGTACATATAAATTCTATTTTAAAAAAGTGTTGATTTAAAAGAGCTTATTTCTGGTTGCAATTTAATTGGGATTAAAAAGAAACAAGTATTTAAAAAATTATTTGAAAAATGATTAAACAATCTGCTAATATATATCTTTTATTTTTTTGTGCCTCTTTTTACTGAGATAAGGTGTCAAAAGTGGATAGAAACCAGTCCTTACTTTGTGTGAGATTGATGTAGTGAAAATTACACTACTGAAATATTCATTATTGGATAATCTCTAGTCTAATGAATAATTAATAAAAATTATTAATATTTTTTATATTCATTTTGAGTTAATGAAAAAATAAATAGTTTTATTTTTTGATAAAAACAAAAATAACAACTTATTATTGATTTTAATATTAAAACACAAATTATTTTCTTTGTCTAAATTTACATATAATACAGTAGTTATTACAATTGCTAATTATAGTATAGTTTTTAGTATAATAGTATTGTTTAAATGATTTTCTTTGTTTAAAAGTTATACATTTATTATTATTTCTAATTACAATTATTTTATGACCATTCTGTACAATAAGATTAAAATTTTTAAATATTGTTCAGCTTCTATCATTCTCTTGCATCAATAGAAAAATTGCTATTACATTTTTAAATCACTGAATGTGATTTTTTCTGATAAAATGTTTGCAAATAACTCAGTTAATCATGGGTGTGTGAATTTGTGATGATTGAACTTTTATAGTAACTTTTATATATGTGGGGGGGGGGGGTGATGATCTAGACCAACTGATGAGTGCTGGTTCAGCAAAAAATACATATATTGGTAATCATTTATCTTTTTCACATGTGTGGTCATGTGTATCAGTGGTATGAGATAGAGTGGTTAGGTGAAGGGAACTTAAAAGTCTCTGTTCAAATCCCCTGTAAATATATATACATATGTATATATATAAATAAGAGTCTTGCAGTCTAATAGTGCATCCACCAACCATACTTTTGAATTATTGTTCAAAGCTGGATCAGGTAAAACTCTGAATTTTTTTTTCACTTAGTAAGTAAAGTTAAAATTTTTCTTACATATAGCTGATCCGCATCAATTCTTATAGTCAATAATTGAGAATGTATCCATTATTAGCTGGAAGGTAGAAGAAGATGGAAAACTTAAACTCGTTAACTGACAGATATACCTAGAGAATAATTCTTTCTCCATTGTTCCTATTTGAAGAATTATTGAAAAATCTGCAGAGGTTATTTAAGGGCTGAGTTATCTTTTATTTATATGTGTGAATGCTTGTGTATACATATAGTCTTACTTTTTTAGGTTCTCTTACATGCGATAGACTGTCATCAGCTCTCTCAGAAGCACCAAAAGTATTTGAGCCAACTCACGAACCAAAACAGGTCAATAAATTCACTAGTTTTTAAATTATCATTATTCTTTTTTTACAAAATTATGATTAATGAAAGGTTGATAATTTATTAACAACATCTTAGTTTATATTTCTAGCAATTTTAACATGCCTATAAATAAACTCTATGACTTATCTAATTTGTGATAATAAAAATTTATTTATAGAACAACTAAGTCCGAAAACATTATTATGATAATTCACAAGCCAGATTCATAAAGAATCTTAAATAAACTTTCAAATAATACCAATTGTGACATAATTTAGCATTGACATAAAAGGAGCATTATTTGCAAATTCATTTAAATGATTCTTGAGGAATCTGGCTTGTGGATTATTATATTATATTAATTTAATTAAGGCAGTGAAGAAGATAGAGCTCTGATGAAGACTGCTGGACAGTCGAAACTGTAAGAAAATTAAGATGTTTTTAAGAAAATTTGTTGCATTAACGTGTATATGAATAGAGTGTTATAAGCAATATGGATTATTATAGTAACATTTTCAGACTTGCTTTATTCTGTGAGTTTAATTAATGGCCTGAAATTCGCATTTGTATTGGCATTTGTTAAGGAGTGATTTATTGATGAATTTGTCTCTGTTTTCTTAAATTTATTTGCACATATGTATTTATATAATTTTTTATATTGGTTATTCATTTTAAATAAAAGATTTATCTTATTATTAGTTAGCTGGGAAAATGCAGATGCATCTCATTAACCAGACAATCTTCTCTATGTCTTTTATCTTTTGCTCCACTTTTCAAACACACACATCTAATCACTTTTTATAGAGATTATCACTCATTATTTTTTTGAAACTTTTCTCCTTTTTTTTTTTTTCAAATACTCTTTCAACATATTCTTCAAAATTTTCCTGTTTCTAAGAATATGTATAATTTAGATTCCTTTTCTTCCATATTTTTTTTATTTACTCTTTTCAATATTTCAACATTGGTAATTCGAACTTTATAATATATTTTTTTCATTCTCATTTAAATTTACATCACAAAATCTTCCAATCCTTTTTTTTTTTAATTATCTAAGTTTATATTTCAAATAAAACTCCACTCCAAATAAAATATTGGCCACAAAATAAATTCCATCCTTATTAAAAATTATTAGTCATTGCAAATATTATAATATCTCATTTATTTCCATTATTGGGTAACTAATTTCTTAGGTATTTAAAAGCTGCAACTGCCTTAATTTTCTGTCAGTTATTCTAATCTTTTATCATCTTTATTTATGAACTTCCCTTTAAATTTGGGGTATTTAGTTTTATTCTAAATTTACTACAGATTTTATTTTTTTTACTTAAAATTTTATTATAAATCCTGTCATATTATCATATCATCAAAAATAATACAGTGGATATTTCTATCTTGCTAACTCCATTCATAGTAAAATTTTGTCTAAATAAATAAAAAAATATTTTTGTTTTTTACTTCTTTCTATATTTATCTCTTCTCTAAGAAGACTTGAATTTTACAGGTGCTTTGGTATAAACATTTGTAAGTTATTTCCCTTTTATCATCTAAAAATGTTTAATAAAATAATACTATTTATTTTGTCAATGCTATATTTTTTAAGATCAGATATATGTATACATATTATAATGGTCTGGATAAATAACTTGAATCCCTGATGTGATCAGGTTATGTTATACTCAAAGTTATACTCAAAAACTGTGGCATATTCTGTATATAAAATCTTATGAAAATTACTTGGGAAATGTTCTAACCTTGGGTCCATCATGGTAACACCTTTTTGTCACTATGAATATATTTTTTTAATGCCAGTTACAATGATGCTTCACCATATCTAAATATATTTAATCTTGGCTTATATTGATAGCACCAAAGTTAACAAACAGATTAAATAATTTGATATTTATTATAAATAAATTAAATAAATCGCATATTAACAAGTAAATCAAATATATTTCAATAGTTCTGCAACTAAAAGAGTGATTTAATTATTCATGTTGGTAACACTAAAGTTAATAGAAATAAATTAACAAATGAAATAAGTACTTATGATGTACCCTATCAAACTACAAAACCAAATATACCAATTTTCTATTTGATTATAAAATATAAAATTTTATGACTTTTTTAATCTTGCTATAGTGTTCACATTAGCATTTGAATGATTTTCATTGTCATATATGGACCTATTCTATATCATAATAATGTTACTTATTAACATCTTAATTTTTATAATACTACGATTTAAGTGTATCACCTGAACATGGATGCATCTGATATCATTTAGTGTATTAATCACTTCATTTACATTTAAATATGAATTAAACCTTTAGATAGGGATTTAAAATCATTGACCACTTAAGCATAAAATTGTGAGCCATGCATGCAGAGCATCTTGTAATATATGTGTTACATGCAAGAATATTAATCTTGCTATCAACAATAATATTATAACTTGTTGTCCTGTAAAATCCATTCTGTTCTCTTCAAAAAATTAAAAATGAGATTTGTGTGAGAAAACACATTTATTTATATCACAAGATTCTTGTCATTGGTAGATTATAGCTATGATATGTATAAATAATTACATCTGTCAAATATCTTTTATATATATGTCATATTATTATTACTATTTGCGGGATATTCCGTGTAGTGAAAAAGCTAAATGCTGACGTTTCAGTACAATATCAAGTACCTTCCTCAGAGCGTCCTCTTTCTCAAATCATAAGAATGCGCGTGAGATTTAAAAACGTTTTTTTTGTTTTCTTTCTCCTCATATTTAAATTCTATTGGTTGAGAAGTTTTAAAATTTATTTTCTCTTCCAATAGCTTCTTCCAAATGTTGTTAATCTTCTTTAATTCGCACCTTTCATTTATGCTCGTGGGCCTTTTAAAAATCTCTATAGCTTCTCTTAGCAATCTTTGGTCATATTGTTCAATTTTTGCTAAAATATTTGTTTTTTCAAAATTGATATCATGATTTGTTAATTTTATATGAGAATAAATAGCTGATGAATTGGATTTTTCTCTGACTGCCCAGAATGTGTTCTTCCTTTCTAATATTTATTCTACGATTAGTCTGTCCAATATACGTATGTGAACAGACCCTACATGGAATTTCATATACACCATGACACTCCAAAGCAATTTTATCTTTAGGAAGTGGAAATATTTCACTAATTTTTTTGGGGAGGGAGACGGTAATTATTTTTAAATTCCCATTTTTCATTCTCCTTTTTGGCAAATTTCTTATTTTTGATGTATCAAAATCTTTTTTCTTTTGATATGTTTAAGCCCTATTAATAATGTTGTAATTAAAACCATTATGAAGAAGCATTTTATTAGTAGCAGAAAGGTCCCGGTGAAAATGACTATCATCAGAAAGTCTCTTTGTTCTATCCAATAATGTCTTTGCCACTGAAAATAGTTGTGCAGGATGGTGATGAGAAGAAAAATGCAGATACCTTCCAGTGTGTGTTGGTTTTTTATATATACCAAGGGATAAAGAACCATCTTCCCTTTCAATCAAAACATCTAAAAAAGGTAATTGATTATTATTTTCTATTTCCATAGTAAATTTAATATTGTTGTGAAAAGAGTTTAAAAAATTGAAAAAGTCATCAAGAGCATGTTTACCATGAGGCCAAATAACAAAGGTATCATCAACATACCTCAGTCATATAGATGGTTTTTTAACTGCTGAAGTCAAAATTTTATTTTCCAAATCCTCCATAAAAATAGAAGATAATGCTGGAGAAATTGGTGAGCCCATAGCTAGACCTGATGTTTGTTTATACATCTGTCCATCAAAAACAAAAAATGTATTAGATAAGCAGTGTTCAATCAAAACCATAGCAAAATTAGGCAACTGAATATTTTTTAAAACTTGAATAGCTTCATTTACAGGTACATTAGTAAAAGGTGAAACAATGTCAAAACTTACCAAAATATCATTCTTAGTCAATTTAATATCTCAGATAAGTTCAAGAAAATGATTTGCATCTTTAACATATGATGACATCGTTGTTAAATGCAGCTGTAAAAAAGAAGTCAAAAAACGAGCTAGTGTCTGTGTAGGTGAACTAACTGCACTTACAATCGGTCTCAATGGAATATCTGGCTTATGAACTTTTGGTAAACCATATAATTTTGGATAAAAAGATTTTTCCATTGGAGTAAGTTGGATCTTTGTTTCTAAATCTAGATCAGTAGAATAAATTAATGCTTTCGTTTTCTTTTCAAGATGAGTCATAGGATCTCTATAAATTTTTTTATAAATATTATCATTTAATAAATCACGTATTTTTTTATAATAATCAGCCTTATTTAAAATTACTGTAGTATTACCCTTATCTGCCGGAAGAATAGTAATAGATTGTCATTTTTTAATGCAAACAAAGCTCTTCTTTCATTAATTGATAAATTAGTTTTAGGTGGTTTTGCTTTATTTAAAATATCGTATATTTTTCCCCTCACTATATCTGCATTCCCGCAAGGTATTTTTGATAAACTACTTTCCACTCTGCAAATAATATCCTCAAAAGGTAATTTTGTTGGTGTTATTGCAAAATTAAAACCTTTATTTAAAACTATTACTATTCTTCCGGCAGATAAGGGTAATACTACAGTAATTTTAAATAAGGCTGATTATTATAAAAAAATACGTGATTTATTAAATGATAATATTTATAAAAAAATTTATAGAGATCCTATGACTTATCTTGAAAAGAAAACGAAAGCATTAATTTATTCTACTGATCTAGATTTAGAAACAAAGATCCAACTTACTCCAATGGAAAAATCTTTTTATCCAAAATTATATGGTTTACCAAAAGTTCATAAGCCAGATATTCCATTGAGACCGATTGTAAGTGCACTTGGTTCACCTACACAGACACTAGCTCGTTTTTTGACTTCTTTTTTACAGCTGCATTTAACAACGATGTCATCATATGTTAAAGATGCAAATCATTTTCTTGAACTTATCCGAGATATTAAATTGACTAAGAATGATATTTTGGTAAGTTTTGACATTGTTTCACCTTTTACTAATGTACCTGTAAATGAAGCTATTCAAGTTTTAAAAAATATTCAGTTGCCTAATTTTACTATGGTTTTGATTGAACACTGCTTATCTAATACATTTTTTGTTTTTGATGGACAGATGTATAAACAAACATCAGGTCTAGCTATGAGCTCACCAATTTCTCCAGCATTAGCTTCTATTTTTATGGAGGATTTGGAAAATAAAATTTTGACTTCAGCAGTTAAAAAACCATCTATATGGCTGAGGTATGTTGATGATACCTTTGTTATTTGGCCTCATGGTAAACATGCTCTTGATGACTTTTTCAATTTTTTAAACTCTTTTCACAACAATATTAAATTTACTATGGAAATAGAAAATAATAATCAATTACCTTTTTTAGATGTTTTGATTGAAAGAAGGGAAGATGGTTCTTTATCCCTTGGTATATATAAAAAACCAACACACACTGGAAGGTATCGGCATTTTTCTTCTCATCACCATCCTGCACAACTATTTTCAGTGGCAAAGACATTATTGGATAGAACAAAGAGACTTTCTGATGATAGTCATTTTCACCGGGACCTTTCTGCTACTAATAAAATGCTTCTTCATAATGGTTTTAATTACAACATTATTAATAGGGCTTATACATATAAAAAGAAAAAAGATTTTGATACATCAAAAATTAAGACAATTTTGCCATATATAAAAGGAGTAACTGATAAAATTGGTAACATTTTAAAGAATAATAATATTCACATAGTTTACCCTACTTATAAAAAAATTAGTGAAATATTTCCACTTCCTAAAGATAAAATTGCTTTGGAGTGTCATGGTGTATATGAAATTCCATGTAGGGTCTGTTCACACATGTATATTGGAAGACTAATCGTAGAATAAATATTAGAAAGGAAGAACACATTCTGGCAGTCAGAGAAAAATCCAAATCATCAGCTATTTATTCTCATATAAAATTAACAAATCATGATATCAATTTTGAAAAAACAAATATTTTGGCAAAAATTGAACAATATGACCAAAGATTGCTAAGAGAAGCTATAGAGATTTTTAAAAGGCCCACAAGCATAAATGAAAGGTGCGAATTAAAGATTAACAACATTTGGAAGAAGCTATTGGAAGAGAAAATAAATTTTAAAACTTCTCAACCAATAGAATTTAAATATGAGGAGAAAGAAAACAATAAAAACGTTTTTAAATCTCACGCGCATTCTTATAATTTGAGAAAGAGGATGGACGCTCTGAGGAAGGTACTTGATATTGTACTGAAACGTCAGCATTTAGCTTTTTCACTACACGGAATATCCCGCAAATAGTAATAATAATATGACATCTTTTATCCATGAAAATATTAGAATTAATATATATATATATTGTAATCATTTGATAGGCTACATGATGTCATTAAGTATTTTAACAGTGCATTATATGATAATTAGCCATTTAAAAAAATAAAAGATAAAATAAAACTAATAACTAGAGACATAAAACTATATTATTTAATCTGTAGATAAAATGGTATTACTTAATAAGCAATATTTCATATATTTAGAGTTAAATAGTTATCTAATAAAAGGTATTAATAAAATATATAACTGCTATTCATATTTAATTAATACTTAATAAAGTGCGCATTCATAATGTAAAAATTTTATAAAAGGTAAAAGAAATAAAGAAAGCTAACTGAATGAATATTTTAATTTTAATGTTGAAAATTTATTAGGTTACTAAATTGCTAATAAGTTAGGTAAATTATTTCATTGAACTACGTTGATAATTTATATTTCAGTTAAGTCTTAAAATAATTCAATAGCATTTAGTTATTCAAAATTTAAATGGAGTATTAAAAGAAGCTTGCCTTAAATAAGATTAGTTTCATACTCGTGTGTGTGCATGCATAGATTTACATGTTGACTTTTAAATTTTTAATTTTATTTATTAAAATATTTAATTTATTTATTAAATCTTAAAAGTAAAATAGATAATAAAACTTGGCAAATAGAAAATATTCCTTATTATTTTAAACTTCTGGTATGAATAAATCAAATGAAACAAAAATCTTTTGGATTTAAAATATGAAAATCATTAACTTATTATACTTGTTTGCTGTTTATTATTTTCTAAAAAAAATAATATTTTATTCATGTTAATTAGTTGATTTATTATTAACCTTGAAATTGAAACATAGAATGCTGACACGTGATATATATTTTTTTTTGATATTGAAGAAAACTGTGAAAAAGAGCGGAAAACTGATTTTTAGTTTCATCACGGACGCGGTTCTAGAAAGAAAGAAGAAAAAAAAAAACCAGTGTAACTTTTATTATTTGCATTTATTTAAAGCCAGTATAAACTATATTTTTTTCTTGAAAGTCTTCATATAGAATGGATTGCTGAAGGCCAAATTAAGGTATCAAGTTTTATGCTTTCTTTAAACTAAACGGTCTAAATTTCATAATATAATGTGCCAAGTTAATACTTCATTATTTATTACTAATCTTCAAAAATTGAAGAATAATATCACTTTGGAGTTCAACAAATGAAAATGGTAATCATTAACTGAGAAAGTCATATGGATCATTATAAACAATCATTTTATGATAATCAATGTTATTCGTTGTGGAAGTCAAATTTAAAGCCAAGTTAAAAAAAAAAAAAATGTAAGAACTGTTCAAAATTAAACTGACTTCAATAAATGTTTTAGTATTAACTATTAGCTTTAAAAAACCAACACATGTCTAAATGATAACAAAAAAAAAAATAACATTGTAGATGTAAATTGATATACTGCTTTCTGAAAGTTAAAACCTTTATTAATGAAAATTAGCATATCATTATTATTTTATGGCGGAAATATTTCTTGATCATCTGCGTTTTGCAGAAAGAGTGGAAAAACTTTTAAAAAAATATTTTCTAGTGAAACCGCGGATAATTACTAAAATTTTACAGTTAATAATAATTGTACATAATTGTCATATTTTAAAACTAGCTAGTTAATGTTAAATTGTGTCGTATAATGGATCCATACCTGTTCATGTTTAAAGTAAAATATCGTATTCGTGTACTTGTCTTCTATCATAGTGAAGTTGTAGCTGCTTTGTTGTTTTTAAAAAAAAAATAAGATAGTGGTTTGAAAAATATGAATGCATCGATATTACGCCCATAACTAACGACGTGGGACCTCGCCCTGTAAATTACTTGCCTACTGCTGAGGAAGCTTTACTAATGAACTGAATTTATCATTATTATTATTGTTATTTTTATTTTGTTTAAAAAAAAAAATGGTAACATAATAGCTATATATTGTTTATGCTTTATTTTATATGTCAAGGTATCTTACTTTACTATCTGAAACTGTCTCAAGGAGTTTGCAATAAAGTGTGTAGAGATTTCATTACACACAGGTAATTTTAAATAGATTGTTGAAGGGTTTAATTTAAAATTGCCTATTCTTTTATAAAATAGGACAAATAATCATTACAAGAGTGTTTATCAGAAGTTAATAATTTTCTTAATATCATTCGTAACAGAAATTAGATTTTGAATTTGTCTGAGAACAAATTTATTTCCTTAATTCTTGAATTCATAATATTTATTGCATTAGTCTGTCCACATAATTTCATATATATTTATTATGCTCATTGTTCGTGTGCGTATTCCTTATCTTATGCAAATATTTCCTATGCTCTTTTAATTTGTTTATAGTCGTTTTGACTAATACTTTCTTGTGGCTTTTGGATATTGTTTAATGTGTGGGGTTTAATGTTGATAAAAGCTATTAATTTTTATTATCAGGGATAAATTTGTATCCTGCCATTGTGAGAAGTAGTTATGTTTTATAGCTCAAGATTTATTAAATAGTATACTATTTATGATGTTTGTGGAAGGGGAGATATGCTTCCATGATTATATGTACTTGCCATGAGAGGACAATGTTTTTCAAAATATTTTTATATATAGCTTATTTAGATAGATTCCATGGAGAGAATCATTTGTTTTTGGTGGGTTTTCCCATTTTATTTAGGTGATAAGACTGCGTCTATACCTACACTTATGCTTGAGAGATAAGCATGGAAGCCACCATTATTAGAGTCATGTTGTCTTGCTCTGAGGAGCTTATTTAATGATGTTGTCCCTCATGTGCTATTTGAAAGACTAGATTGTCCACCATAGAAGGTGTAGACTATTGTATTGATAAAAGTTATGGCAATGATAGCTAGTTGTTGAGGTAGTAATTGTCAGCGCTTTGGTTGATCATAATAATATCCGTATTGTGCTACTGTGCTTTGCCAGTAATATACAAGTAAATCCACAAGATTTAATCATTTAATTCTTTAGTTTAAAGCATAGCATGATGGGAATACACAGACACAATGCTTATGGAGAAATTCACTGAGGGGTTTTGTAAGTTTCATAAAATTTATAAATTTAATATTATTATGTGGACATTAAATAAATTAACTATCAAGGTATTTATGACTTCTGATGAATGCTTTTTATTTACCATTTGGTTTTAAGATTAACATAGTGTGAGGCAATAATCAGTTGTAATGTGATGATGACAGTTATCATCATCATATTGGCCAGCTAATTTAGAAGCAGCAATAGATTATAGTGAAGTTAATTTTCCATTTTTGTTATATTATTTTAATAGTGAGATATCATAAGTGAGTGCTTGGCTGTAAAATATATGGAAAATGTTAAGTGGCTTATGGTATAAGCTAGCCAACCATTATAATTATTATTTTCAATTTCATTAAACGTTTGTTTAATGCCTTGTTCAGCTAGAATAAATTGTGATATTTCAAATAAATCTTTAGTAAGTAATCATAGATTTTATTTTGCAATTTTAAAATTAGGCAAGTAAGAGAGTAATAAGCTTTGAATAAAATTGATCTTTACTTATTTATCCTTCAAAAATCAAAAGTAAAAATACATCAAGTAGCTATGATGTTCAAATTGTCATTATATTAGTGTGCTGTAAACAGGGGGGGGGGGGGTTACGTGTAACTTTAATAAATGTATATTTTGGTAAATTGTTAAAATTTGGTTTTTTGAGTTGTTTTTTTTCTGTATGAAATAATTTTTCTTTGGTTCCACAAATCCACTAAGTAAAATAAGATGTATATTTTCCAATCAGATAATTATTATTCTCATGGTCCAAAATCACCAATACTTAATAAAGACAATGATATCAATTTGTTTAAATTAAAATTTTTAAATTGACAATTGTTCATTTAAGTATTGCAATGGATGTATCCATCCATAATTCAGACTGCACATTATTAACCTATTATCAGAATTTAAATATTGTAAATTAAGTATTTTAGCTGTTGTTTTAGGATAAAAGAGGGAAATGAAATGTACCCTTTTCCTTCTATTATGTGAATGTCATTCTAGATAAAAGGCTATAAGCATTCTAAATTTATTTACATGATTTTTTTTTTATTAGATATTTGTTGACTAAAGCAAGCATTTCCTTTTAGTAATCTAAATGATTATTATTATGATATTAATAGGATACATTAGCTTATTGGGAAGTGTATGTCCCTAAAGCCTGCTAGAATGTCAGTCATTTGCCTTGCAACACTATACCATTGTTTATTTGATAAAATATCAAAAAGAAAACCCTGAGATATTTATTTTGCATTATAAGAAAGGATTACTTCTTTATTCTACAAGATGTAAAGGAAGTCAAATCATATCAGTGGATAATATTAAACTATACAATAGTGTTTGTTAATCATAAGAGTCTATTAGAGAATATGTTTTGAAAGTGCAAATATTTGTAGCTCAGAGAGTTTGATTGAGATGAGGTAGAGATTTACTTTATTCTAAATTATTTATTAGGGAATGATTGAAGTTTTATCTCTTCCCAAAATTATATGTTTTATTGGGAGTAATTTACTTTATCAGAGTTAAGTTCTTCATTTATCTTAATTGTATATCTCTGTAGCTAAATCTTTTATATGTAACCGACCACTGAACTTAGTCTACTTTATAATCCTTATTGTTATCTGTAAGAGTCTCAACACAACCCCTAATATTGTTTAAAAGATATGTGTCCAACAATCAGAACTTGTTAGAATTCTATTTGAGATATTTCTATAGGTTAGAAAGAGAGTTTCAATTTAGAGAAGGACATAAGATAAGATATATATATCTGATCTGAGGAGTCTCCTATTTTTATTTGAGGTTTCAATATATATATATATATATAGTGAACCACTAATATTATGCCAGATGTCCTCTATATTTTAAGGAATATATTAATAATATAAACAGTGGGCAAGCCTATCATTATTTTCAGCATAAGAGCAGGAATTGTATATCGACTTATGTATAATCAAGACAGATTAATATGTAATGCAATTACCAACATAATCCTTATTTCAATTTTTTAACAACTTAAGTATTTATGCCTACCATTAATATTAATTATACATGAAAATAATATTAAATGCATGCACCTCCCAAACTCACTTAAGTTATATTGTTATTTTATAACAAAGTTTCAACAAGTTATAGAAAGTATTTAATATATATAAGGATAAACATCAAAGAATTAATTAATTTCAGGTCATTCCCATTGTCTAACTATCTTAATTGCTTGCTTTTCTCACAGTTCATTCATTTTTATATTATTTTATAACAAAATTCCAGAAAGTTATGGAAAGCATTTAATCATTTAATATGTAAACAGATGAATATCAAAGAATTAATTAATTCAGGCCATTCACACTGTTTCACTATCTTAATTGCTTATCTCTCTCGACGTTTATTGATTTATTCTGCATAAGTTTATTCAAAGTTATTATAATATCCAAAGACAAAATGTTTTATATTTTTTAACTCAAATTCTGATAAAAGTTATTAATTTAACTAATAAATAGTTTATTCATTTTAACAATATTAATCATAAATAAATGTACATGATGATTTTATTGTCTAAGCATAAATTAAAGTGTTATTTCAAAATCTTAAATATTAATATAAAACATTAACTTATTATAACAAAAATATTTTTAATTTGTAAAACACATTAGAGATGCAAAAGTTCATCCATCTTCAAACAATTTATATTAAAGGTATTTTTTTTTTGCAATTTACAAATGACTTAAATATAGATAGAAATGTTAAAATAGCATTCAGTTTTAATTTAAATTTAAACAAATTTTTAGTCTAAAACATGAAGCATTCTTTAATTTTTTTTCTAATTTCTGAGCTCTGATAAACATTTCCTAGATGTTGACAGTAGATCCTTTATCTTTTTACTTTCTCAGAGTTTCATGTACATTTGATGTTGAAACTCTTTTTTTAAACATTTCTTTTTTTAATTAAATTGTTGTTGAGAGTAAGGCGTTTCATGGTATTTTTCTTAAGGCATTTTAAAGTCGTTCCATATTAAATTGGTGCTTCTGTCACAAAGAAACCTGTTAGGTTAGCTCAACCTTAATTTTAGAATTTATAAGAAAGCTAATTTTAATCTATATATTTATTAAGACATATGTTTGTTTTTCTTATCTGCAATGGCTTAGAAAGCTGAATCTATTGAAATTGTTGGAATTGCAACTTTTTATTGTTTCGCTTTGTCAAGCGTTATTAGCCGAGAGGTCATCGCAACCGCCTTGCAAGCAAGTAGTTGGTTGCAGACGGTTGTGGGTTCGCGTCCCGGCCGATGCTATGACATATGAAAAAAAACAAAGTCGCTTTAGAACATTAATTGTACATTATTATTATTTAATTAATTAAATGTAAGATTATCTTATAAAATATTTCAAGAAATCCTTACCAGACATATATGTAATTTTTTATTATTATATGTATGAATAAATGGTAATTATTATACATACACTCACTTGCATATACTATTGGCTAATGTTATGAGTTATTTCATTTTTAAAATTTTATATATTTTTTTACTATTATATTTAAATAATTTAACTTCCCTTGTTTTGCCTAGCTCATCTTTGAAGAGGGATTGCTGTATGCTGAATTAACCCTCTTGTCTCAGGCTATTTTGAAGTGATTGATGGATATTATCACCTGAAATGATTTTATCATTTTAATATATACAATATATTGTACTGGAAAGTGGTGGTAGTATGTGTAATGCCTATGAACTAACTAAACTAGATATCTAATTTTATTTACTCGGAGCACAAAAATAAAAAGATGTTAAGTCTTTAATATTTGTATGTGTATGGTTTTTTTTTTACCTAATAATTACCATGCCAATAAGGATTAATCATTGCCACGTGACTGTGTATCCATGATTCTCTTTACAATTCTAATATAATAAGTCAATATATTTTGGGTATCGCACATTATCCAAATTATTCTCTTTTATTCTTTGTAATATTTATATGGTATCTCACATCAGTGACTTTCTATCCTTTCTATTTACATGTTTTGTACATAATTTTGTCAAGCAGGAGACTTATTTATTTAAATAATCACATTTTAATAATAATAAATTAGTAAGTAGTTTTGTTCAATTCTTGGTATAATTAACATTTAGGCAATTATATACATCTAATAAATAATATATATATAGTCAATAAATAGATGATAAAAGAATCTTATTCAACTTTATCAAATCAAATTTGAGTCTTTTAAATTTTAGTCAACCTTCATTAGATTTATAAATATTTAAACTCATTAAATATCAATGAACGTCATTCAGATCAATATAACTAGATTTACTTGAACAATAATCAACCATAGCTATATTGATGTTAAAAAAAAATTCTCTGTACATATTAGATTATTATTTATTATATTCAAATACTGATGTTGAATTATTCACCTATTACTGTAATGATTTTAGATATACTTTAATATATAATAGTTGAAAAAAGCTATAATGTTACATTATAACATTTTAGTCATATTTCCATATACATAATTATATAATTACATATATAATTATACATAAGTATTCTTATTCATAAACATAGTCAATAATATTAACCAATTACTTTATGAGACAAGTATTTATTGTCTTTTGTTACCATTTTACTGTTACTGATATGACTAAATCTGCTAAGTTATCTTAGATAGAAATGGGAACAAAATGTTTACCATCATTAGTTAAAATATGCACAGTCTTCTATTAGTTTTTAATCTATTGTTCTCTTGAAAAATCAAAATTTCAGAGCTGATTTAATTAATATTTGTTTTTTATTAAACCTAGGTTTGCTTACTTTTATTTAAATGAATGTTTATATTATTATTGCCTAAAAGTTCTATTTGAGATTTTAATAGATTAAAATTATCATTATTAATATTGGAGAATGCTATTTTTCAGTTCTAATTATTTTTCATATTGACTATCTGTATTTATAATAAATCCAACCATAAAACAACTTGAATTTATCTTCTCAGATAATATTAAAGCTCATGAATAGGTTCAAAATCAAGTCTCAGTCATTTTATTTATCTGCTTAAGAAGTGGAACTTCCTTAATATTCTACATAAATAGCTGTAATGAACTACATTGTCCAGCTTATGCTTTCTTTGAGAAAAATGAATTACTTAAAGGAGTATAATTCAAATATAGATTCTAATTGATATTTCTACAGATCTCTTTGTAAATGGTCGTTGTTAGATGTTTATTTTTATTTTTATAGGTATTGTCAATAGCATATCAGTATTTTCTGATATCTTAATGTTGAATTTACAGACATTTTTGTTTGATCTAGTACATCTTGTTAAATATTCTTTTTTTTAAATAATCTTTCAAAAAATGATTTGTCATCTCCGATAATTCATATTCATTAAAAGATTTATTTCTGAGTGTAATTGCTTTTTTTTTTTTTTTTTTTACATTTTAGAATTTAAAATAGTCTTAATGATAATAACAGTTTTAATAAAGTATCGAATCTAATAATTATAAGAAACTAAAGTATGTATAAATAAATTACTGACTGAAAATTTTATTTGATTTCTAAATTCATTTTAAATAAAAGTTTTTTAGGTTTGTATTAAATTTATACAAAATTTAAAAAATAAGCTATTTGTTTATAAAAAAAAAATGTCTATACTGAGTAATATAGTTTAGATTTTTATTCTTTTTAGAAAAAACTAAGAAAAACATCAGATAAAGAATATATTCCTGCTCATCGCTCTGGAGGATATGCCTTATTACTTGCTTTATATCAATCTCAGCAGGTATGACTTATTTTAAATCATTAGTTACTTATAATAATATAATAGATAGTTTATGGATTATAAAAACATGCATTTATGGATATTTCAGTGTCTTAAACTACCAAATTGTCTTGGGTGTCAAGATGACAAACATGTTTCCCTTACTAAAATCACTGAGCAATGTTATATACCATCTATTTTGAGATGCGAAATTGCAATTTCAAATAAGAAACTTTCAATTGAGATTTGGTACGTTAAGGCATGTGCATTGGTATCCTACATGCTTTCAAAGTAGAATATATCTAGCACTAGTACTAACATATTTTCAACAAAAGATATATGTTTTTAATTTCAGGGCTACTTTTAATAATAATCTGTAATTAGAGATTGTATTTAAAGGACAAACATTTTTAAAAATAGTTTTAAATTATTTTTTGTGAAAATTATTTCCCCTCCTTTTTAAATGTCTTCATTTACGATTCTCAAATATAAAATATGCAATATCCGTATAACACTTCCTATATTCTATTTTATATATTTTATAAGATTTCTAATATGTGCAGAATGTATGTAAATATTATGTTCTCTGCTTGAAGACATTGAATAAATAGTCAAAAGAGTATTATCATGTAAAATTTGGATGATAATTTACTATTACTTTTACCCTTTTAATATAATTTAAGAGCTACATCCATAAATTATAATGAACTCTTTAAAATAGTAAGGTACAAAATAAGCAGAGTAACCAAAGAAATTAATGATATCATTAAAAGTGCACTAATATAATTTTAGATTATCACAATCAATGAAGAGCTCTTTCAAATGTTATTTTATTCGTGTAAAAAATGTTTGTTTTCAGACATGACTGAGCAAAATAAATACTTTCTTGAAAGTTCTATAACTAACAAAATTAAGTGAAATTTGTATAACTGCTTTTCGTTATATTAATATGTTAAAATGCAAATGAGTTTTTGATTTTATGTTAAAGATTTATTGTAATACATATGTATATATTGTAACGGAATAAATAAATAAAGGTAAGCTGTGGCATGGAAAAGCGATGTGGCATCGAGAGCTATATAATCTAACCTACAAACATTTATAAGTTGATAAAGATGATGAGCAGCATGCAAGCTAGATAGTTTATGTACAACAAGATGGATGTCACTTATTAATTCAGTTACAATGACCTTACAGCCTATAGCCAATATGAGTATACAAGATGTGAATGCTCTAAAGTTTTGTATTAGAATATTAAAATAAGAGTAACACAATGGATAGATGTAAGAAACATAACAAACCCGATGCAATAACCATCACTGACAGATTTTGCATTAACTCCAAAACAAAATAGAGAACTAAATAAAATTTAGAGACCAGGGATGCCATGGCAATTGATACAGCAATAATTTTATTATACAAAATATACAACATGATTACCATAATTAAAACATTAAATAATAATAACAAAAACAATACATCAACAATTATATTCCCTATCGATTCTCAATAATAATTTTACTATCTTAAAAATATATTTCACTTCTGTTAAAAACTAAATTAATGTAATATTATAAAATATCATTTCAAGCCTTTTATTAGACTTATTTATTATTATACAATAATTAAAATAATCAAATATATTTATCATTTATGATTTAAATTGTGTTTTTTAGTTGGATATTAGAATTGTAAAATAGAGCCGAAGTATATCTCATTAAGAGTTAACAATATTTAATTCTCCCTGTGTGATGAAGATTATATATATATACACCTGGATCTCATTTTATGCGGTAGATAGGTTTCACAGAAAACCCGCATTAAAAAAATCGCACAAAAATAGACTTAACTTACCTTGAAAAATGGGAGATAGGTTCTGCATTTTTCAGAAATCGCATAAAAGCAAAGCAACAAGGAAAAATTACTTTAAAATTCGCATTAAAAAAATAAGAAAATAAAGTATGACTAATAAAAAATTTCAAATATTTGAAAAAAATTAATACAAGACAAACTTTTTTTACTTTTTTTATTAACTACAGTATTTAATTTTACATTTTTTCATACATATTTTAATCATTACCACTATTTGACAATATGCGTTCGTTTGTGAACTGGTAAGAAATCAGATTCATCACAAGAGTAAGTACAACTAGCACCACTTTCAGTCTTGTGGTGTATTAATGGTTTTCTGTCGACAATGTAATTGGTGATTAAACTTTAAGACGATTTTACTAATTGTTTATAAAGCTCGCCATATCCAGACATATAACTATTTAGCTCTCATTGGAATTTAAGAGGTTCATTGCAGGAAACTCAGATTTCAGCATTTTCTGATGTTTGTCTTTGTTTCACACATCAACCTAAAATCTATGATTAACTGATTTTTAGTACTGAAATAAATTATAAATGTTCACATTTTGTTTTTATATTAAAAAAATGAGATCTCAACCAAAACAAAAAGATTATACATTATTATTAGAAAGATTATTTTCGGTTTACAAAATCAATAAAATGTTTGTTATTTTAAAAATCTAAAAGATTATTTATTTCTGTTATATCTAATAAAATACGTTTTAAAAGTTTAAAATTTTTGAATAGTTATTGCGATATTTTTATACGTAAGTATAAATCTATTATTATTATTATTTACTCATTAGTATAAGTAGGTTATTTACTTAGAAGCTAAGATTCTAAATACAGCTTCAGGCCATATTCACGTTAGCTGCTAATATAATGTTATATTTTTGAAAAAAAAAAAAAAGTATTTTAAGTCAAAATAAGTTATTAATAATTTAAATTTCTTGATATCTAATAAATATAGTTAAATATGAAGGATATTAAGAAGAAACATGAATCGCATAACTTAAAAATCGCATTAAAATAATCCGCATAAAACGAGACCCGGGTGTGTATATATATTGTAACGGTATATAATATGCCCTTACATTAATTTAAAATTAAAATAAAAACTTAAGTTCATAAATAAAAACTAAAAGCTAAAATTAAAAAGAGTTGTTCAACATATGTATATATATTCGCACAGATGCAAAACTTTAAAAGTATTTTTTTTTTTTTAAATAAAAAAAAAAGTATTTGAATGTACTTTTTAAAAAAAAAAAGGTAAAGTTCTAAATATAAAATATTTTTGGTAAAAAGTAACACAAATGAAAAAGATTCCTATGTAATCTCAATAAATGGAAATGATTGTGTTATTAATTATCGAAAAGCAAACTAGACCTTGGGGCTCTTATATAAAAAAGTCAGATGAAAGATATAGATAAGAGAACAAAAAAAAAAATTAGATGTCCAATAGAAGCAGCAACCAACGCTCGGACATTGACGAAAATTTTGAACAGGAAACCATGTTAAGTGAATCTGGACGATTGGTATAAAAAGAAAAAATATCCAAATTAAAACAGTTCCAGCTTGATTTTTTTTTTGAGAAGGGTGATAAGACGCACTTTTCACCCTCTCTTACTTATTTCAAATGAAATGGCTGTTGAATTATGAATGGTACTGTTGCAGACCCAGAATCATATGGGTACTGCAATAAAATAGTACCAGGATTGAACCAGCTAAGGCCACCTCCAAAACAACAGACCAGCCTTCCAATAAAGACTTCGCAGGAATTGGCATCAGGAACTGGGAGCTCTTCTACTGTAAGATATAAACTGTAAAATTTAAAAGTAATTGAGAACTTTCGTCAAGATTTGACAAGCTTTTAATAATCAACTAAACCTAATTTTTAAAATGAACTTTTATCTGACTTTTAAGATTTCAAAATCAGTTAATAATGTTTAATTTTATATATTTGAGTTTGCTAATTTAATCATTTCCATTTTTTTATTTTTTTATTAATATTTATTGACTAAATTATATAAATGTTAAATTTAAGTCGGGCATGAATGGCTGCGTAGATTTGTAAAATTATATTAATTAATTAAGGGGGTTAATCTTAGGTTATTTGTTTCGTAGTTAAATTGGGTTAATCGATTGGATATATTGGTGTAATTAGGAAATGTAGTATGAGATCCGCTACGTGCAGGATCATATTATACGCCGCACTTGGACAAAATAAGTCCCATTTCTCACAGACCATCAGAAGCAGATGGTATTCCCTGCTCCTTGGATCACCCCTTTAGCTTATGGAATGGGATAGTAACACAGTCCCTTCCTATGGAGTTTTTTTTTATTGTTCTTCTCGCCAAATAGATGTACCATTCCTGTACTGGATGAGAGTCAATGTCTTCTATAACCATGCTGTTCAGATGTGCATTCCTGACAGTATGGTATTGTGATGTCATATTCATGCTGCATTGAATACATCGATATATCAGATAGATTGGTGTTAGTTTGAATGCGAACTTTTGGCCTAAGGTTAAAAAGGGATAGAATATTTTCTTTTCAAATGCAATCTATGTAGTTTATTCATACTCTACACTCTAATAAAATATTATTAAATTCATTTGTGCAGATTGCTTAAAATAAAAATTTAAATTTAAAAATTAATAACCAATCTAAAATAATAAATTTTATTTTTCAATTTTATTTATATGTGCGTTAATAAATGTTTGTGTGTTAATTCCTGGCAGTTGCTTATTTCATTTTTTAAAAAAAAAATTAATATATTTCCTTTAAGTAAGTTTTATATTAAATCTCTGCGTCTTCATGAGCTAGTGGCATGGGCTGACGGTCGGAATAAAATATATATGTAAAAGTTAGATCTTAACAGCACGTATCTGCCTACTATATAAAATTTCCAGGTTCAAATAGCCTGGTGGCATCCTGTAGCACAGATATGGTAAGACTTTATGATCACCCCGACCATTATAATTGGCCCAAGATTTTTTTTTTGAGATGGGTGATAAAACTCCACTATCTTCCCCGACCATTATAATATATATATACCTTCTCTGCTTTGAATTATAAATCTTTCAAGTATAGCAAAAGTTAATACCTATAATTATATTTATTGATTAAATATTTTTACATGTTTATCATATTAATAAAATAAATAATTTAACTAAAACAATCATCTTTATATTATAATTGGTTCACATATGCATATCAAGCATTAATTAATACATTTTTTTATGATTAAAATATCTTAAATATTAATATTATTAAGATTATACTTTACATAGAATCAGGAATTTTTTTTTTTAAAGTAAAAACAATAATTTTATCATTTTTTTCATTTGCTCTGGATAGTGCAATATTGAATAAAAATTGTTAATTGGTCTCAGGTATTTGCTTCTTCAGGGCCCATCAGTAATCCATCGAAGCTGATGAAGTAATAATTGAGTGGAATTATTGTTAATAAATAAATATATATATGTGCTTTGCACACAGATAATGAAGCTGTTAATAGTGCTTGAAAATAAGTAATATTATCCAAATGTTACTGCCAAGCGCTTTCGGGATAGTTCATAGTCCCATATTCATGGCTACTGGAATTTAGTTAAGAACTATATATATATATATATTTATTGATTTCAAACACTAATGAAATAAAGCCTTAACTATGTTAATAAATATTAACTTTAAATATCCGACTATGTTTTTGAATAATTTTTTTATATTTTTGCTTCCTAGTTGATGAATAAATATTCTAAATTATGATATATTAATTTTGAAGAAAGATTTGTGTTATACAATATGTATTTCATGTTAGATTTTTAATGCTATAATTTCCATGCTATGAATTTTGATAATTTTGAAGAGAGACCTGTGTTAGCAATTCTTATTTCACTAAGCTGCTTCATTAAATTTGAAGAGAGATTTGTGTTATACAATTCAATTATTTCCCATTAATCCCTTCATCCATGGTAAATATAGTAGCAAATGAGGGGATAAACTCCTTCCTCTAACTTATTAATTTAGAAATTCATGTTTTTTTGATTTCTGATCACTTAAAGTGTATGATTATTACACAGTTCAGTTTTAAAACAGGAGATTTGAAGATATGTTCAATGTATGCATCATCTTTTCTATTTTTTTCAAAATCACTCTTTTGCAATTCAGGCAATCATTTCAAGGAAATTTTATTACTTTTCTTGCTTTATGTCTAGCATTCTTATAAATAAATTCATTTACATAAATAATATATAGAATAATATTTTTATAAATTGTAATAATAATTATTTAATAATCTAGAACAACAAACATTTTTTATTTATTTTAGTTACCAATTAACAACAATATTAATTTTATATAAAATATTTTAATATTGATGTGTATATTTTTTTAATGTAATTATTTATTTATTATAACATGCACACACATCAATATTGATCAAGTTATTTGTTACATACCAATACGAATTATAACTATTAACTATAAATAAATCTTTTAAACAACAATAGTAATAGAACTTTTGTTTTTATTTTAATTTTAAAAAAGATTGAGAAATAGAATTACATTTGATTAATAATGATATAGTATAGAAACATGTGATAAGATTAATAGATATATAAATATTTGAATTTTTTTATATTGTCAAATATAATAAAACAAGTTACATGCATTTTTTGGACTTATTTAGATAATGGTTATTTCTATCCATCTTTATTCTAGAACTAGTTAAGTTTTGGAATAAGTCATAGATACTAAGTGACAACACTATATACCTTATTGATTTAATACTTTCAGATTGAACTAGAGATAACCACTATCTAATTGAAATTTATTTGAGACAGGGAAATTATATGGTGCTTAGTTTTAATACTTGTAAGTATTTATATAATACCCTCACTTATTTTTTTTCTAGAAATCTGGGAGCTGTGGTTCTTTAACAAAAACTGAATTACAACAACAAGCACAGCCGTACGCAGATAAATCTTTTACTTTGGTATTTATATATTATTAACATTTTTAATTTTAATTATTGTTAATTTGAAATATTTTTAAAACATTTATATTAATTGTTAAATGTCATAGTAATTTATTATTGTTATTATTATTTTCTTTATTAAGATTATGTATATGTAAATTAAGGTTCTCAATATTATTATAAAATTACCCTAACATGATTAAAATGGCTCAGTCTGCATTGTTGTAATATGAATTGCATATATATTTGTGTGTATGTAATCAATTGAATATATAAACATCAGTTAAATTATTCTCTCAATCACTGCATAACTATGTAAAATACATCAATCATTCTGCAATACTTTCATCTGCTGTTTGATTGATTTTTTTTTACACTATGTGATTGACAATTGCCTCTATTCTTTCGATTAAATATATTTTTTTAATGGTATCATTTATGAACTTTATTGTATGGTAACACTTAGGTAGTATTGTTGAATAATTTGTCATTAAATGATATTGTGTATGTATATATAAACATTCTCTGCAATATTAAATGATATATGGATTTCAAATTAAAATAATATAAAAGTAATACATAAAAATGCCTAGATTTATTTATGCATGTTTTTGATCAGTAAATGGATATTTAATTATCCTTCGCAAAATGATAAAAATTCTACCTTAATCTGAATTTGTCAAATAAATATCAAGTCACTGATCACGAAACAAAAACATGCTTGTAATACAATGTAGCTTTAATCACTGTGAGAGAAGGATTGTACTCATATCGGCACTGACTATAAGATTTATCTTTATTCACATACAATCAGCATGTCATTTGGCACAAGATAAAATTCACTATTTCATTATAAACTAGTTTTTTTTCATGTTTTCTATTTCGTATTATTCTTTAGACATTTATAGCTCTTTATTACTAAAGTTCATATAAATTTTTTCCTTTTTTATTTTGTATTACTATTGTAATCTTAAGTTTTAACTTATTTGGGCTATTTTTCTTCAAATCAATGTCTGAAGTGTCCATTTGTTTTTTTTTAATAATTCCAGTGCTACATTCAGTGAGTTGCGGAAATGCATATATATTATTAAAAAAGTTATTTGTTCATTGCAATTTTCATTTTTAATATTTTCTTACTTTTCATGTCATATGGCTTAGCATGTTCTCATTATTTCAGGTGATTTAATTTTGTAAATGTAACCCAAAAGTTACTGTTTCATAGTGAAACAACACTATTAAATCAAATTAACCATTAGTATAACATTTAGTGTATTTTAAAGTATTATAATTGCAAGCTGATGCCTGATTAGGGTTTGTTCAAATAAGGATTTTCTTAAATCTATTTCTTTATTGCACTATGGATATTTAAATGCAGACACTTGAGCAAAATCATCTTTAGTGGCCACTCATAAACAAGTATAGTTATCCAAATTCCAGAAGTTAAAAAAATATAAATAGGTAAAAAATACAGAAGTCAGAATTGCTGTTCATGTAAATAATGGAAATATAGAGATGACTGATGGCGAGAGAATCTCATGATGACCAGGTCCTATACTAATGTAAATGATTGATAACAGAAAGTAAAAGAAAATGGAGAAAGAATATGAGAAAGAGAAAAGACAGAAAATATCATTTTTGTTAGAAACAATACTAATCCTTTGATGAAATCAACATCTTATTCTCCAAGGCAACAGGAGAGAGTTTTGGTTAAGTATTGCTTATTATTTATTCACTGTTAACCATTTTATTTGTAATCTTTCTACTATGTAATTAATCACAAATATAAAAACTACAATTTTAATTATAAAATTGTCATGAATTATTCTAAAAGAAATATGTTTATTCTATAAAAAGAGGAGAGTGAATTATGATCAATCTATGTTTGAATTTTCTATATTCTTTATGTTTGGATTCACTGGATACCATTATATTTGACTGCCTATAAAATTGATCTTTTTATATATAATCTTGTTTATTTACAGAATTTTTTTTATATGCTATTATAATTTATTATAAGATTGCTATGATTAAACTTTTTTAACATTTTAAGTCATTATTGTAAATTTGAAAGTAACTAAATTAAACTCAAGTTTTCATTTTTTCACTGTTTATAAGTTATATAATTTTAACTCACACTCTTTAATATTTGTTTTATTTTTTTATTATTAATCTTTATATTTTTGCTCATCTTCATCATTAGCAGTGGGCATATCAGCATAAAGGCAATGAAAAATAATATTATTGTGCCATCTTTTAGTATTTATAAGGAAAAAATCAATTGTTATTATTATTTTTTAATCTTTTTGTTATTAAAGATGAAAAACCTATTCTATAGGATTCTACAAAAATAATAAATAGGAAGAGACAAAAAAAAATAAAAATATTTATTACAAAGTTTAAAATTTTTTAAACACTTTTATTAAAGTTAGAATCTGTTTGTTTGTTTGGATAAAATTTTAAAATGAGGTTTAATATTTGTAGTTATTCATTAGAATTTGTTTAAATTTTGTACATTTGTTGTAAATCATTGACAGTGCAATATGACAAATATTTTAGGTAGGTTTCCTAGAATCTTTCCTGTAGAGGAGTTGATGAATTCAAATTTCAAATACATTTACATTAAATTTAAAATATGTTGATATCTGTTTAACAAGTTTTCAGTAATGCATGCAAGGGGGCTAATATATACACTCAGATGGACCCCAAAATAACTGGAGTTTTGGAATATTTATTTTTAGGTGTTGCAAATTGAATGAAATTTAAAAGTGTAGTTTATTTAATGCAATGCACCGGTCTAAACTTGTTTGTCATCTTTCGAAGTAGTCCACAAGCATTTGCAAAGTCATGTGGCTTAATGTTTCTATCACCCCCTCAGTTCTAAGTCCACAAAAAAAAAAAAATTGAGACATTTTTTCATTCGAGAGATTAAAAAAAAAATTGCATAAAGGGAGATCAAGTAAATATGGCTGATAGATAAGCTAGGTTATGTTGAATTTAATTAAAAAGTGTTTCACATTCAAGGCTTTGAGAGATGACAGTGTTGGGACGGAGTTTGCATTCTTTTCTTTGCACAAAACCGGATATTTCCATTTTACCGCATTATATAAATGTTTCAGAACTTGCAGATAAAATGTCTGACTGTTATAAACTAAATCTGAAAGAAAAATCCTGTTTGTGTAAAAAAAAAAAAAATCAGCATTAATTTTAACATTTCAGACATTACAAAAAAACTAAATATGTGAAACGCACTTCAAAAAAATGTGCTGCATGTCTCCACGATTTTACACAGCGATGTCATTTTGCAGATGCAGAAGGGTTTCTGCAAAAAGTATGTAAAAACAAAAGTATATACTACAACAGGCGCACACATCAGAGAACAATTTTTTGGGTCCCCCTTCATATGTTTAAAAAATAAAGCCTGAAACTAAAAATTATTTTTAATGATTTTTTAAAGTAGAAATAAAAGCATCTTCAGTTCTCTTGATTATAAATGTTTCTCTTTTAAAATTAAGTGTACAATTTTTTTGGTTGTAAAAGTTGATTTTTTAAAACACGCTTTCCAAATAAAATTATGTTGTAAATGATCTTTAATATACATGATTTTACTATAAATATGACATAATAATTGCAAAATATAACTGAATGCTAAAAACTTACAAATAATATATATATATACAATATTTATAATAAATACTTTTATTAACATATTTATAATAAACACTTTTATTTATCATTGACTTCTTTTTTTTTTTTCAACCACAATTGGGTTTTTATATTGAACTTGAAATAAAAGCTTGAGAGAGGAATCCAGAAGTTAATTAATTCAATCACTGGTTATAAAAAGTAGGGATTGAATTAATTAATTTCTAGACTCCTCTCCCCACTTGAAAGTTAAATTTAGAATCCCCATTTAAGGTTAAAGAAACAATTACTTTTAGCTTTTTAGTAGATAATAAATAAAAATATTTTTTTATAAATATTATATATATGTATTTTATTTATTGTGACATATTTTTTTAAATAATTAAACTTGTTATTGCATATTGAAGCAATTAATTTTTCAATTTGATGCAATATATTTTGGTTTTTAGTAATTTATAATATGATTGTTAATGCAGTGTCTGAATTTTGTTTTAGTTTACCATTGGATAATAAAGAAGCAATAGTTTTTATTGGCATGAACAAATTGCTTTACAAGAGCCAATTTTGAACTTAAAAAGTAATTGTTTTGCATAACCTTTTTTTATTTTGAACATATTTTTGTTTCTAAATGTCTATCATTATATCCCATATCTGTGTTTAATAATTATATGTTAAAACAAATACCTTTTTTTAAAAAAAATATTGTGCTGGTAGTCAAAAAAATTCTAAAATAGTATTTCATTCTTATGTTTAATTTTAAGTGATGTTATTAAAATAATATTTCATTAAGTGAATTCTATACATAATTTTCTATTAGCTGAAATCCATTAATTGTTATTATAAAAAGTACAACAAAAATAAATAGGGAAGGGGGAACAAATTCATTTTATTTTTATGGCTCTTTGATTTTTAAAAAAAATTTATTTTACAAGCATCAAAAACAATTACAAAGAAATAGTATTTTAATTACTTTAATAATCATATCTAATATACAAAACATATAAAATAACATCCTAATTTAATTTGATTTTATTATTATTGGGGGATAGTAAATCAGTAGTGCCTCTTGCCATCTTTGTTATTTAAGACATATTTAGTTCCAATTCTACAGGACTGACAGAAGTTTCAAAAATAAAGAAATGCCAATAAAGAATAATAGTCTTAACATTATGATATACAGTTCTGGGAAGTTTAGCTTAGAAGCAGATTCAATAATTAATAGGTTTTTTATAAATTCAAATCGAGATGGAAAAAAAAAATTTCGGTTTGGTCAGTTGAATGGATTGTCATTTTAGGCCATCACTTCAGTGCTCAATCATTATATTATCTTCCAAGCAATTGATTATGTAATTTATTATATTCAGATAATTAAATTATAGTTGGTGGAAGTTCTGTGTTTATAGTAAATAAATTGCAATAAGAATACTATCATTCAGATCTAAAAATAAATATGTGAGAGAGCAGGAAAATGTTATACAGTAATTAAGAACCTGATTGATACTGCAAGGACAGAAGATTGAGAGATGGAGAAAAAAGTGTTCTGTAATTGCATATCAAAAAGGAACTGGTATAGAGGGGAGTTTAGAGAAGATAATAAAGAAACGTGATAATTTTGAATAATTTTATGAGCTTTAGATAATAAGACATATTACAGAGTGCATTGCATTAAGAAGCTTAGCTGTGGAATATCAGTTAAATAAAAAAATTTAAGTAAGAAATTGAATAATTTTAGAATTGCTGAAAGAAAGGTATATAATCCTTTAAACATCACATGATCACTATCTCCCATGCTTGCTCATAACTGTTGTTAAAATAGGCAAAACTCTCTCCATACAGTAGTACCACTTAAAGCGAGACAGAGTAATCAATGGATGCCAGAAGGCTTGTGCATAAAAATCCCTATCTAGTGCCTACTCATCCAATATCCCCTAACTAGTTTTTGGCTTGTGGCCTTCATCAGTGAGGAGTCTTGGATCTGAGAGCATTGCACCTAGATCTTAGGATCTAATGCAACCCTCCAGCAGCCACCTTTTATCTTTACATAACTACAAAACTATGAGAATAAAATTGAAAACACAAATATTTTCAATTTAAGCTCATTAGTTTATATAGTCATATGGGTCTGAAACTCAGTTCAGCACCCTTACATTTTGGTGTCTTTGATTCTTTTATAACCATAGCCACAGGATTGGAATTAAACCTTTAAACATCACATGATCACTATCTCCCATGCTTGCTCATAACTGTTGTTAAAATAGATATATGTTAAAAGCAACTTGTATGGTTTAAAGTATGTAAAAATAATAGAGAAGAAAAAATTATGTAGAATATTGTCATAAATAGTATCTAAAAGAAATTTAATATATCCTAAAACAATTTCAAAGAGTGCAAATATGAGACTTAAGGAATGCCATGATATAACAGAAAGGTATCTTTGTTGCAGAAAGTAATGCTAATTATACAAATCTCTCAAAAAGATTTATTTTGCTTATTTTCAATATTTATTCTCAGACGTTTTTTTAAAACAGTCAAGTAATAAGAACATTATAGCAAATAATTATATAACACTATACTATAAAATGATTATAGATATTGCTACAAAAAGCCAATTGTTTTAGTATGACCACATTAACAGTTATCAAATGAATATTTTATTAAAAATATATATTTTAAATTTAGATCCTGTTGAACAAAATGTATTCCTAATTATAATTATTCTTTTATCTTTTGCATAGTTAAAATTTTATATAGAATTGATATTTTAATATATTTATGATTTCTTAATAATATATGACCCCCCCCCCCCCATAA
This sequence comes from Epiperipatus broadwayi, assembly GCA_028023455.1. Lineage (NCBI taxonomy): Eukaryota > Metazoa > Onychophora > Udeonychophora > Euonychophora > Peripatidae > Epiperipatus > Epiperipatus broadwayi. Next base: position 6,639,100 of record JAQFVV010000010.1, read on the forward strand.
TTGAAATATTACTTTCTTTTAAATATATTATAAACACATGTTTAATTACTATAAAGAATAAAAAAAACAACTTATATCTGATAACTATAAAATATTACATAATTAAAAAACAAATGAAAGATAGACAAATTTTAAATGATAACTTATTTTCCTGTTTCTTCTTTAAGATATTTAATTATAAATATATTTAGTTTTTAGAGGATTTACAATTTTTTTCATAGTAATGATTGTGTTTTCATATTAGAAGTATTAATGTTTTTAATATTTTGATTTTGTTTTTTGCTTGAATCAGTCAGATCCTGGGAGTTTTTATACTGCCTGGTCATCTATGAAAACACTTATAACAAAAAATATGGTGATTAAAAAAGGTAATCCATGTAGGTAAGAAAAAAATAAATTATCTTTATGACAATTATAATTTATCTTTAGTTTTTATCTGTTTTTAAGCAACCAAAACATATATTATAATTATTCATAGGTATTATATAACGAAATCTGGCTGTGAACTGGCTTGTAAATTACAATCTGTCCATAATGCTACTGAAAATAGTAAATCTTCACAATTCAGATATAATGAAAATAATACTGTTCAACATAACTGTAATGGTATTACTAAATTTATTAAAGGGTAAGTTTTTAAAAATGACCTTATATATGTTAATAATCAGTCTCTTTAAATCTGTTATAGCAAACATACAGATTATTACTATATTTATATATATATATTTGTTAAGTTTGTATTGCCGATTTTAAAGTTGCAAGGATGTTACTATTTGCATTTTAAATATCGGAGTTTATTATTTTTATGAAATATGAGATAATTGTGTTGAAATGTGGTAAGCAGTAGCAAATTATCTCTGCTGATAATTAAAAGATAACACTAGCCAATCTATATCTGAAAGTTTATGACAGTATCATTTTAGTATTAATTATTTGTTGGACTATTTCCATCATCTAGTATTAAGAATTGAATGTCTTTAGAAAAAAACTAAACTTTCTAAATACATTCAACTGTTAGTATTGGCACACAGTTTAAAGTAGTATCATTCTCCTCTCTTCAGATGTTGGTGACCTAACCAGTTACAATACTAGCATGGGGATCGAACCTGGTCTTTTAAATTCTTGAATATTGAATTTTAAGATAATGCCCTAACCAGCTGAGCTATTCAGCCATAGACAACAATCAGTAGAAATTTCATACCCTTATCAATGAGGGTTCTCCTGATTTCTTCACTTATTTCTTAAGAACAAGGTTAATTAGTGGCATCCAGATATTTTGTATGATCACATGGGGTTGATTTATATAAGTATTTGCCATAGTCATGTGAGCAGCTTCTTTGAATTTTCTTATTTGTACATTCGAGTAATTAATTACCATTTTAATTTTAGTTTTTGAAAAAGTACTGAGAGAAACAAAATTGTTTCTTCTGTAAGTAATGAAAAGTTTACTGAAAAATTTTGATTTTGACTTTTTAAGAGAGATAAAATAAATAGATTTTTTTAAAAAGAAAAAGTTTAATATTTTTTTTTAAATTTTATTTTAATAAAGAAAAGGTTTTTTTCTTTATCTCTCTTCAAAAGAAAAGGCAATGTTTTCAAAATCAGTGTAATTAATCTGATTATTTTGTTTTTCTTTTGGCAGAAAAAATGAAGCTGGTTAAAGAAGAATTTCAAAAGCTATGATTCTAATTTAAGTTTTTGATTTGTTTTTCAATTTTAATTTTGAAGGAGGGAAATATCTAAACAATGAAAAAATAGACCCAGTTGGTCAGTAGTAAATTTTGTCATGTGGAAGACATTTGTAATTGGATGGAGACAGATTTCTTTCAAAAATAGGTGTATGGATCTCTTGTAAGAAGTCAGTCAATCAAGCTATTGAAGAGGACAGAAGTCTTCATCAAGTTGTGAGGAGAGCAGTAAGTCCTGAGTCAGCTGCTGAAGAAGAAAAAAGTAAAAGTTTACTTGTGATGAGCACATTACTAGTTTAGAAAAATGTTTTCTAAAATGGATTTAAATAATATATGCTAAGCCTTTACTAGGAGCTAAGTACAATTTGCCTCCATGTAACCTACTTCACTGGAAAAAATATAAAAGAAGAATACCCTTGATGTAATTTGCAACAAACCTTGTCTCTATCCAAGAATATGAGTTTCTGTCTGTATTGTTAACTTAAGCTGGAAATTTATTAGAAAGAAAAATGGATAAATTATTTTTGAGTATTAGCCTGACAATATTGTATGGCAGAATAGATAAATTAACTGCGTATCTTGTTTGGACATTGAAATTAGAAATTATAGATGTCAAAGAAGGACTAAAAAATAAAATAAAACCCATAAAAAGTATTTTCTTTAATGTGCACATTACATTTAAATTTATAAAGGAGTTTTAAAATTAAGTAATAATTGGCAATAATTAATAATGTTATTAAGTATTTTGTTTCATGAAAACATTTTTTTTTAATATTATTTTTTCTCCAAACTTATATGAAGGGTTAAGTAATTTAAGAGTTTCTCTTCTGTAGGTAAATTTTTTTATAAGTAATATTTAGTCATAGTGAAAATTTTTTGTTAATGTAACATTTTCTTTTGAAATATTTTTTTTATTCATTTGATTTTCCCTCCAACATTATAGAAAGGGTTAAGTCAATTTAATCCCTTATCTGATTAAAAAGTTGTTTTTCAATTTTATTTATTGAAAAGGGAATAATTCAGTGATAGGAAAAGTTAATTAATTTAAGGAATTGAAATCAAATGGTGAATTATTTTTGCTATAGGAAATTACATTTTTCTGATAAAATGTACAAGTTTGAATCATCATATTATCATGTCCTTTTTTAACTTCTTTTAATTATTAATTATTCAATTTATTAAATAATTGTTCAAAAATATTCTAGTGTAAATGTTTTTATTCTCCAGCTATCATCTAGGATGGGCAGGGTGTGTGACTTCATTTCATTGTAGCTTAGTCTGAGGAATTTTTAAATTATCCCAATAAAATTCTTTAAAATAAAATAGAGTAAACTGCTATATTTTGTTTCTCTTGTTCACAATTACAATCCCTTGAATCATACAATCTGGAACTGATCTATAGGATATAATGATTAGTTATATGGATGTAGGGATTTATGTTGGTGTTTGGACATTCAAGTAATTGTCTGGATGGCACAAAGGTATCACTTTTAAGCCCATGCACTGCATTTTGTTAGAAATTTACTCTGTAGTTTGCTGATTATCATAATGATACTATATGGCCAGAGCATCAATGATGATCAGCGTGTGTCAATATCTCAGCATTAATTTTATTATTTTTTTTATGATAGATACTTTGGCTCTTAAGGATATGTATCAAAATAATTGTTTGTATATAAAGCCTTAGTTTAGCAATGGCTAGATAATTAACTATTTATAGTGTATTTCTTTTAGATCCAGTCACAAGGTTGATGGTTGACTTGTAATGCTGAGTAATTTGTTATTATTAGTAGTAGAATGATATTAGTCCATGCTGATATCTATGTTCTTGTTCATTTTATATTTATCCCTATTATCTTGTTCATCATTGATTAACTATTTTATGGAGATGACAATGTTTTCCATCTCCATGTCATCCATTATTTCGTACCATTATAAATGCTGATCTGCTTTAAATATTCACTTGCTCTTTCCTTATTTACTTATTTATATTTTATTTGTTCATTGTTCATTAGTTTTGATTTTATAGGAAGAATGATGACGTTCCATCCGCCACCCCTACATTCCATACCATTACAATATATTTACAGAAACATCATTTATGATTTTATTTATTTATATATAAGATGGTATAGTGCTATAAAATCCCCATCATATAATACTATATGTACATCTGGTTCCATTGATTACTCAAGCTTACAATAGACAGCTTTGGAGTATGATGAAGATTATTGCTTTTGATAAAGAATGTGATTGCGATTATTATTTTAAATAGTTGATTTAACTTGTCTATCATTTTGTTGATGTTTTTTTACTAGTAATTAATGATTTTTTTTATTTGCATTTTTAATCAGATGTGACTATTGGTTTATAAATAATGATGGTTGTAAAGTTAATACTAAAGATGAAGCAGCCATTTGTATTGATGGTAAGCCGTGATTTCTTTTTATTCATATTAATATAATGAGGTGGTTTCAAAATAGTCATTGCAATGGTTAAAATTACTTCACATTTTCAAAAGCAAAATTAGAATTTTTTTCCCATGAAACTTAAATCATTTTGATATCACTTAGCTTTAATATTCTAAAATTATCAAAAAAATTTTCATGTATTTTATTTACTTATTAATGTATTATGGTATTTCATGAATATTTTTTATATCTATTATCATTACGCATTACTCTAAAAAAATAATGGTACAGTTAGTTATTTATGAGGTCACGTAATGTTTATCTATCCTAATGACAGATTGAGCTAACAATTCCATTCAGTTAAATTGGGTTGATTATTTATTTATTTGTTTTTTTTTGGAACTTTCAGCCATAAATTTATCATTCTGCCATTGTACTAAGCTATATAGGACTTTTGCATTATTTAAGATGGCATACTGCATTTTTAAAAAAATATCCATAAAATTTATTGCTACAGTAGTTTTAGAACTGCTTTAAAATATTTTATGTAAATAAGATTATTGATTATTCATAAATAGATTTAATTAAAATTCTTATAAGTATGTATTTTAATGATTAAAAAAGTCATCTTAATTTTTTTTCATTTAATTTTTTGTATCTATTATTTCACTAATTTAGAAATAGAATCCAGAAATGCAGTACATTTTAAGAATAATGATATTACAATTAAGCTAAAGATGCATTTAACTTATTTATATTTATGCTTGAATGAATGAAGCTTCTTATAGCTACTTCAAAAAGTCTAACATTGATGAATGCAGGATGCTATCAGCATGCAACTTTATATTTGGCTGCCAAATATATAATTGAATAAAATAAGAATTACATCAAGTGGCTGTATGTGTGTGCATATTGTATAGTAAAATAACAAAAGTATTTCAATTATCATATTCTTAGAACTATTTTCATTTTTTAAATGCCTTCTATCCTCTAGATCCAGCCAGTAAACCATAACATGCACATATTTTTACATTTCCTATATGCAAGTTTAAAATGTTAATCATTCACAGTTAATATTCTATTAAATATATGTGTGTATAAATATATTATAACACACACACACATATATATATGTATTATATATATATATATATGTCACATAAAACATTTAAAGTAATATTAATATATATTTCTTTTAATAATAAATGAAAAAGTACCTGTCAGATTAATAAATAAAAGTAGATATTTTTAAAATAAATAAGTCTCTTAGGAAATAAACAAAAGATATCCTAATCTCAAATTAATAAATAAAGTAAAGATATATTAGCAAAAGGAAAAATAGAATTAAAGTATATTATAATGTAGGATTTTTTTTTCCAAAAGATAGTTTATTTGTTCTTTTAACTAAAAGAAAAAAAAATGTAACTATGGAAATGATAACAAAGGAAACTAAATCGTAACTTTAAAGAATAATGTAAATGATTGTACAAATTTATTATTGAAAACTATTTAATTAGGAAAATTACAATCTAGTCAAAGTTCGTAATTATTTTGTAAATTGTCTAATCAGGAAGGATTAGCGTTTACTGAAAATCAGTAATATTTCCAACTGATTAGATAATATAACTAATGTAACTAAGAAAAAAAAGAGGATTAACTAATTGGAAAAAGAATTTAGAATTAATAATGTGGGTGATCTCAGACAATAAGTTTGTCAAAGATATAAAAGTTCCTAAATTTCTATTGTATTCAGTCTGTTGAGTTATGCTATTAAAAGTTTGTTGTCATTTTTAATGTACTGTCATTTCAATTTTCTGTTATTAAAAGTAGTATACTGTTACTCTTTTGCCAATTTCTTGATAGAGAATGACCAGTTCATTCATCAGCAATGTATATATATTTATGCAGATGCCCTAACTTCACCATGCAGTGCTAAGCTCTCAAATGAGTGTTTAGTGTTCACTAACCAGTTCTTTCACATTTGACCATCTGAAATGTAATAAATATTCTTGACCGCCATCGCTGAGACACCAACCCATCATAGAAGATTACTACCAAACAGGGCCCAAGATACATGCTGCCTGGAAAGGAGTGACAAGCTGTTAAAAGAAGCCAGGAATGCCAACCATAAATTCAATCAACTTTCAAAAAGATTGGTACATTCCAGAAAAAGCTATAACAAAACTTAGATAAATACATATAATTATTTAAAGTCTAGATAGATTTTATTCTCTTTACAAACTTTAATAAAACTAAAAGTAATTGAATATTATCCCCTATTTAGAAATGGACTGATCTATACTAAATAACTATAACTAGTGTAATTTAGTTTGTTTATTTTTGATTATTGTTATATATTTGTATAAATAAATATGTTGGTTTAAGTTGTTAATTTGACCTAATGCTCTCGCTCCATACCTCATTATACAATATTAATATAAATACACATATATGTGTGTTTCAAATACATCTGATAGCTTGAGTCATGTCAGTTTTTTGCTCTTTGTACTAGTTAGGGAATCAAGCACTTAAAGCATTTTAAAATGTCTGTTGATTTTCCAGCCTTTGGATAAATGGTGTCCAAGAATTTATCTGTATAAATAAGTATCTGTAGGAGAGATGTTTACTTCTTGCAGTTATGGAGGAGTGCAATAGTCTTGAAAGGTGGCCACTGGTTATATAATTATATACAATCTCGGTCTAATTGTTGGTATGATTAATGTGTCAAAATATTAACCATATTAACTCCACTGTTTATATAACAGTACCTCATATTTATATAAGTTATTATTGCCAACATGTAAGTCATAAATAAAAACAGTATTCATTATAAATTATTCTCTCAACTTGGGAATTAAAATATTTCAGTTATAAATGTCAATCTAAATTGGGGCATAGCAAGTTTCCATTATAACTAGCATCCAACATGGGTCTTCGATGATTCCGTTCTAATTGTATCAAATCTAAATATTCGATCAAGTAATTATTTAATTGTTGTATTAAAATGACCTTGACTATCAGATAAAAAGTAATAATAAAATAAAAGTTGATAAATTGATGAGAGATATGAAAGTGGAGAAAATAGCCAACACTAAAATAATAACTTTATTTTTGTTAAACAAATTTAATATATATATATATATGTGAAGTGGTTAAAAGAAAAGATAAGACTAAAATAAATAAATAATTGCAGGTAGAATTATAAAAGTAGAAGTATAAAAACAATAATGGTAGGAATCATAAATAAAAAGGCAGATAATGTTAGAGGGGGCTGTGGTTTGGGAAATCAGATGAATATACCAATTAAATGAAAAAAAGAATAAAGAAAAAAGAAAAGATAGTAAAATGACAGCAATATTGATATCATGATCATGATGACTCAAATGTTTGAAGAATTTTTAAGTTAAAATAATGAGACATCCGAAGAGCTGAAAAAACAAAATTGAGAACATAAAAACCAAAATAAGCAAACGGTCGAAGAGATTAGAAATCAAAATAAGAAAATAGTCAAACAGCTTAAAAAACAAAATGAAATTAAAAACCAAAATAGGAAACAGCTGAAAAATCAAATTAATGAAACAAGCATAATGTTAGAAAAGCAGGCTCAAATGCTTGAAAAATTAAAGCAGCAAATTATATCAGGATATAAAAAATGAAGAAATTATGAAAGACATAAGTGGGAATATACAGCACATGGAAAATCAAATTGAAATAGCATACCCAGAAATTGAAAAAATTAAAATAGTGCAGGAAAAAAATAGAACTGTTACAGGAAGTAGTAACAGTTAATAAGTTAGAAAATGAGAAAATAGTGGAGAATATGAGAATAGAAATTAACAATTTAGCGGAAAAAGTATACAAAATTGATTTTAATTAAAATAAGCAAAATGAAATGCTTAGAGAAATTAGCAAGGTAGATATTAATATAGACCAGCAAGAGATCATGGATATAAACAGGCACATACAGCATAATAACCCTGTAATAGTTAATCAATTTCTTAAAATAAGAATATTTTCAGGATATGTAGTTTGAAGCTTCCATGAAACATATAAGTAGCCTGGCAAGATATTCTGCATTGAACTTGCTAAGCGAAGAGGTCACAATTGCGATCACTCTGCTTGTATAACAGTACCTCAAATTTATTTTTTTTTTTTTTATTTTTAAATTATAAATTAAAATTTAAATTATATTCAATTATAAACTTCCTCTCCAGGTGAGAAAATTTATTTTTTATTAAAATCGAATAAAGAATCAATTTCTTTCGTTTATATTTTCACCAAAATGTTTGCTTGACGTTTCCATTCTAATTGTATCAAATTTAAATATTTGATCGAATAATTATTTAATTGTTTAGTAATTAAATATCATTGTTAATTAAATGTAAAAAAAAAATAATAAAATTTTTATCTTTTCATATCTGGGGTTATTTTTTAGTTATAAATTGTTCAGTCTTTATTTTAAATGGATATATATATATATATTTTAATTCTTTCTATAAAAATAGAAGTAATATTAATTTTTACAACAATCTATCACCTCTTAGTTTATTGCTAATTTAATAGATAAATTCTTTGGGCTTTGAAATTGTTATTATCAGGCAGTTTACATAGCTGTTATTTGAATTTGAAGTAAAGTTTTTTTTTAAAGAATTTCTGTAGGTCACTTGAGAGAATAGTCAGCAATTATTCAAAATACTTTATCCATTCATTTTTATTAAGAGGTCTTGCCTATTAGCCTGTGAAACTCTAGAACATGTATTATTGGCATTTCAGTAGCTTTAAGTTGATAAAGGTTCTTATAAGAACCAACTTAAAACTATAACAATTAACTTTCCAAGTCTAAAGTACTTTATATACTACTCAATTTTAAAATCAAATCAATAAGATAGAATATTATGGAATTGATGTTAAAAATAATAAACTTTATATCATTCTCTAAATAATTAATTTGCATTTAGCAAATTTGGTAAATAAACACTTTATCTCTTTATCATAAGATTTTCAACATTAAAAATACATTTTGACATTAAAAATAAAATACACATGGGTCTTGTTTTATGCGGTAGATAAGGTTCCACAGAAAACCCGCATTAAAAAAATCACACAAAAATAGACTTAACTTACCTTGAAAAATGGGGGATAGGTTCTGTATTTTTAATAAAAAAAAAAAAAAAAAAAAAAAAAAAAAAAATAAAATAAATTTCAAAAAAAAAAAAAAAAAAAAAAAAAAAAAAAAAAAAAAAAATTTTATTAAAAAAAAAAAAAAAAAACAAACTTTTTTTTTTTTTTTTTTTTTTTTTTTTTTTTTTTATTTTTTTTTTTTTTTTTTATATTTTTTTAACCATCCCCCTTTTTTAAAAATAGTTCTTTTGTGAAAAGAAAGAAAAAAAAAATTTTTTTCAAAAAAAAGAGGTAAATCCACCACCCCTTTCCTTTTTTTGTGGTGTTAAAATCCCAAAAAAAAAAATTTTTCTCTTTTGGAAAAATAAGAGGTTTTTTACATATCAGAAAATAATAAATTTGTCTTTCTTTGTTTACTACTGAAATAAATTTTAAATGTTCACATTTTGTTTCTATATTAAAAAAATGAGATCTCAATCAAAACAAAAAGATTGTACATTATCATTAGAAAGATTATTTTCAGTTTACAAAATCAATAAAATCTTCCTTATTTATTTTAAAAATCTAAAAGATTATTTATTTCTGTTATATCTAACAAAATACGTTTTAAAAGTTTAAAATTTTTGAATATTTATTGTGATATTTTTGTATGTAAGTATAAATCTATTCTTATTATTTACTCATTAGTATAAGTTACATAGAAGCCAAGATTCTAAATACAGCTACAGGCCATATTCATGTTAGCTGCTAATATAATGTTATATTTTTGGGAAAAAAAAGTATTTCAAGTCAAAAATAAGTTATTAATAATTTTAATTTCTTGATATCTAATAAATATAGTGAAATATGAAAGATATTAAGACGAAACATGAATTGCATAACTTCAAAATTGTATTAAAATAATCCACATAAAACGAGACCCAAATGTATTTAAAAAAATATTTTTTTTACATTATTTTTTTGACTCTTCTTTTTTACAATTAAAATTAACAAAAATTTTTTACAATTTTAATTATTCTCACAAAAGATTTTGAAAAGAGATTATAAATTCATTTTATACACAAGATAAAAGATTTTTTAAAAGATTACAATGTTTTAATTTAGAATTTATGTACCATTATACATATATCAACTTGCTATCTGTATCAGACAAAATAATTTAATTTTCTGCTAATATCTCAAGTGATATACATGATACACACAAGATCAAAATTAATAATTTATAAAAAAAAATTTTAAAGAATAATTGAAATAGTTTGGATAATTTGCGATTTTAAACACATATGCATTTTCAAGCTCGTTTATATTTATTATAATGGCCTAATGGTACTTATAGAATGGAATGACAATATATAATTCTGCACCATTTCTTTAATTAATGGTTGGCCTGATGTTAGATGATGGTTTTTATTTATTTATTAATGAGGGACAGTTATAATGAAAATTTTCAACTCCGCAATCACCATGTGATGAATCCATCCCCTGCTATATCCATTATTAACTATAATGCTGGCTTTTGTCTCACTGGCTTTTAATTAACATATATCCAATTAATAGTTAGAAATCAAACACAATAAATTTATGACTTGTACTATTTTATAATTAGAGATATATAATTGATGAACCTATTTCCTGATATATTAATTATTACTTGTAACACTAGCTATTGTCTCACCAGCAGTTATATTCATTTAATAGTTAGAAATCACACACACAAAATTTATGACATGTATTACTATATAATTAGAGATATATTTCTATACTGCATAGAATAAAAAAGAAAGACAAAGTGTTAAATTTTAGTAAAACCAAAGAAAAAAAAAATTATTGTAAATGAAGTTTAAACATCAAATAAATAACCATTTCTCTTTTTATGAGACTGAATAAATAATCATCATAAATACTTCTTCATTAATAAATTTGTCATCTTAATATCAACCCATTAACTAGCGTACAAAAAGATATACAAAATGTTCCATTTTCATAATACTTGTACATATCAGCAACAAACAGAAAATTATATACGCATATTATCAATGTCTATATATATTTCATAATACAAAAAAAATAATGATATCAACAATCAAAAAAGAGAAGGGTAGTTTAAATATAACTAATGCTTATTGAAGAAATATATTTACCGATTAAATAATAGACATAAGGAAAATCTCATCTAATTATTATATTTCTTGAGTTCTATTACCACTATGTACAGACACTTATATATGTATAACAATTTTGTGTGCATGCACAACATCTAGTTGTAGATTAATGAATTGTAGTCATGTCCGTGATTCCGATGATTGTCTTTTTTTTTTTCTTTAGTAGAGCTGTCTTCGACTATTCTTTTATAGGATAGTTGCATCTTCTTCAATTCAATTGAATCCTGTTATGTATGTTGCTTTTAAAATTTTAGTTTTCACTTGCTAAATTTCATTTTCTTTTCATTATATATTTTAATACCCAATGAAATATAAAAATATGAGCATTAGCCTTTAGATCTGGATAATAGTGAGTTAAATAACAAAGCATTTACTTGGATGACTGAATTTCTTTTTTTTTTTTAGAAGATTCTTTTAACAGCGTCATCTCAGGCAGTCTTCACAAACAGATATGCTAGGTGGTTTACACAGTAAGCTTGTATCTCAAGGCATGATTGGGTTACCACTGGAAAAAGGATTTAGATCTTTATTATTGGAATTACTGTGTCAGAGAATATTTTGCATATTTCTATAATATAACATTACTGATTCTTCACTAGAAATATTACAATTCTTTTCTCCACAATCAATAACCTTACACTATAGTTTGAAAATTGGTTTGCCAGAAATATCGTTTTATAAAAACTTGCATAGATTTTGTGTAGCCATTACTTTATATTATCATTGATCCCTCTTTTTTTTTAAAAAAAAAAAAAAAATGAAGCTTTTGTACTTTCCCAACCCACGATTCAATTGAAATCAAAAAAAAAAAAGAAATTCGCCCCCCCCTCCCCATTTTAATTAAGATTATCTTTTAATTGCTTCTTGAAACTCAATCTCTTGCATCTAATGTCTATAGATTAAAATTGGGCATTTCAAAACACAAAATAATATTAAGTCAGTTACATTAAATTATTATAAATCCTTAAATCCACAAAGCAGGAAATTAAAATAAAAAAATACAAATTTCTATAAAATATGCTGTCTGTTATAAATATGAAGACATTCTTCTGTTTTCTACCTTTCATTTTATGCTATCTTTACTATTTAAATTTTAACAACATTTTATTATATTAATTTCAAATAGCCAAGTTCTATCTCATTCTTTGTTAAAGCAACTATGCACATATTTTTTTGCCCATTTTAAATATATCAATTTAATGAAAATTACTAATTTTTTGAGTAATATTCCTCCTTTACATTAGGTGTAATTGCTATATTTACACACACTATTTACTTTGCTTGCTTTATAATAGTTTTTATTAACCTTTATTAGAAATTACATTTTTTTTAAGAAGTTTTGGAGAGAAAAAAATACTGTGTTTAAACAGATACGACAATGTGCTAACATGATATATTTGCTGAAATGTGGTAAGCACACAAAAGTATTTTTTGATAAAATTGTAATAATAAAAAATATTTATTAAATAAATATAACAATAAAAATCAAATATACGACACACTATACTTTGGGCAAGGTCAGTTTTATTGGCTGATGAAAATGCATATATTTTATGGAGCACGGTGATTCTTGAATCTATAACAAAATTTATAAAATATAGAGCATGAAAAAGATTTAAAAATCATTTATTTCTTCTTTATCCAGCCAAGATTTCAAACTGATATGGATCATGCTAGATTCTTCCATTACATTAAGCCTATGATGGCTAAATCCTAAAATGAGATCTTAAGTACTACTTGAGCAGAATTAATATTCATACTGAACTATGAAATATTTGATCTTAATAATTATTATTTATGTCTTGTAATCTATAAATTAAGATATGTAATTAGATGAAATGAAAATTAGTAATAAAGAAAACAATGAATGGTATTTGTTGATTAGACACACTCGCTGCTTGATGGCGCAATTTATGTGCTAAAGCACATAAAAAGGCCGCTTACACGGCCAAATGTATTTTCGCGGTGATGTGTTACATGTATACAACAGTTCTGTTGTACTACACATAGCAGATCGCATTGTCGCATCGCAGTAAATTATTTATGCGAATTCGCACACTTCACACTTTTTTATGGTGTCGTGTGAGGGTGTGTGTCTTACAATTATGTATAAATCGTTAATTGTAAATAAAGTTTTATATTTTTTTTATTGAAATCATACGATTTGACCAAGCAATAATTATCGGAAAGTTTACACACTTCTGTAGTCAAGTTTTAGGTGCAAAACTTTGTCAAAGGGTATGTCTGAACAATACTTTGAAGTAGGTAATGCGTCAAATAATGTATATTCTCGATAACCTCAACAAAGCAAAGAACATGGTGCAGGAAAACCTAGACATTCAATTCTTGCAATTAACTATCAGTTTATTCAAGCTATACGTCTGATATATTACTGTATCCACGAACAGCTAAAGAAATTAACTAAGATTTGGAATGAACTACGAATGATATGCAACACATTGATTATAATTTAATATATTTTAATTCTTAAATATAGATTAATTAAACATAAGTGCATTGAACAAGACACGCAGGTGGGTAATAATGATGAGCAAGTTTGAGAACAGAATCTCATCTGATGCACTATAATTTAAAAGAGTTTATTACAAATTTAATAATCTATGGTCTATTCATGCCTTATTTACTATGCCCTCCCTATTATGCTTGCGACAGTTAAGTTGGTGCAAGAATGATGATTTATCACCATAACATTTAATAAAGATCATTCAATAATACTTAATGGGCTGCAATAGGCTCTCTATGCAGATTATGTATGTACAAAACCAGACTACATATTAGATCAATGCTGAAATCTTATTACATTATGGAGAGAAGAACTGGAGCTTTGTAGTATGACTTGATACTACAGTGTTATATATATATATATATATATTACTAGAGGTGATTGGAGCAGCTTATAAAACAATCTGGACCCTCATGTTCCAGTTCTAAAGAAGAGCTGTCCAAACTAAGTATATGAGATGGCCATTAAAACCAGAAGCCCATTCATGTAAGAAACATGTGCTTCCTAAAAACACATTAGCCACGCTAAATATAATATTAACTAATAACTTAGGGTACGCAAAATTCTATAATTTTATTCTGCAAAATTACCATACGCCTGTTCATAATTAGCATTCTTAAAACATGCAAAAGGATACTTAAAGTAATTAATTTATTGACAAATCTGTATAGTTTATACTATAACTCAAAAGAGGGCTAGGGCATATCTGGGACTTAAGCAATGTGTATATTATGCTTTATAACTCATTCTTGTATTTATTAACTAATTTCTTTATTAACATGTAAACCTAATTTTAACGGCAATAATAATAATAATAAGCTAAACATAATAGCTTAACGAATATATTTAGGTTTTCAAAGTGGAGATTTACGTGGGTGTGCTAAAGAGCGAAATTACTGAATTATGAGAGAACCCCTAATCATCTCCCCCCTCAAATTTTATTCATAGAATCAATTTTCGTTCTGAACTGGGCATAGCATAAATTATAAAGTAAACATATATAAAACAAATATTAGCAAGTAATAGAATAATAACTGAATAAGTTATTATTTAACAAGCGTTTAGAGTTTTAGAATTTAATTTAAGAAATAGGCAAGTTTTTATTTTTAAAATACATTTAAAATTTGAATCCCAAGTTTCATTAATTGCGTACAGATGGTTTTCCAAAAATTTACAATTTTTTTATAAAAACATAACTTTTTTTTAAAAAGAGTTTAAGTTTGTAAACATTTTATTATATATGTGTGTGAGATTATCCCAAAAATTGAAATTTATATACCAATGCATTTAAATAAAGAGTTTTTAACTGAGAATATTTCAAATTTTTATTAATTTAAAAGAGTTGTAATGCTTCTTTAAATCTACTACATTATGGTTTCTCTCGCATATATATGTAAGTGGTTACACACATATAACAATGTTCACACAACTTAATTTAATTATATCATTTTATTAATTTTAAATTTATAACTGCGTAAACATTATACACATACAGACATTAATATATTAAATGTGTGCACATATCCGCACATACACAAATATACGCTATTATATATCAAAATAAATTATTCAGATTATATACGTGGACTGTGAGGGTTTGAACTGGATAGAAAGATACTAACTACTATGGAACATAGTAGGTAAAATGGGATGATTGCTAAATAATACCGTTTCAAGCGGAACCAAAAAAAAGTGTAATAAGTTTTAAATTTGTTGATGTTTTAAAAAAGCAAAGTGAAACCAAAAAGATACTAACTACTATGGAACATAGTAGGTGAAAAGGGATGATGACTAAATAATACTGTTTCAAGCGGAATCAAAAAAAAAGCATAATAATTTTTACATTTGCTTGTTATTTAAAAAAAAAAAGCGAAACCCCAAAAAAAAAAGCGAAACCCAAAAAAAAAAAAAGCATACTAACTTTTACATTTATTGATTCTATTTTTGTAAACAAAAATAGGAAAACAAAAATACAACCATAATAAGTTGAAAATTTGTTAATGTTAATAAGAAAACCGTAAAAAACAACTGTAATAAGTTGAAAATTTGTTGATGTTAATGAGAAAAGCGTATTAAGTTTTACATTTAAAAAAAAAAAAGAAACCAATAATAAAAACTGTAATAAGTTGTAAATTTGTTGATGTTAATAAAAAAAGATCTTTTAAAAGTACAAATTCTGTGTTTGATTTTTTTTTTTTCTAAATTTGTTGAGGTTAATAAAAAAAAATATTTAAAAAGTGCAAATTCTGTGTTTGTTTTTTTTATAAGAAAAAACAAAGAAAATCCAAAAAAAAGTACTGCCTGGGAACATTCATATTTTATAGTTTTTGCGTAGCAACCACGCCATCATGTGGCATGTGTGTTTAATCAACTATTACCCAATGAATTTATTCACATAAATATAAATAATTTAATATAGAAACATTAAATATTAACAATTTTTTGAATTTTAATTGTACCATGTAAGTGGAACATTGTCTCAGTTTAATCACATTGAACATTAATTTTAAATGATGTCTATTTTTGCAGAACTCATAAATTCTATCTGTATTATTTATGGCTTTTATATAGTTTAGTCTATTGGTATTTAAATAAATAGAAATAAAAATTAAATGGTATTTTATTAATTTATTTCACAATAAATAATGTAATCTTTTAAATCTAATTAACTGTTTAGTATAACATTTATTAAACAGAGTTTAACCAGCAATAGGAATTTGAATAAAACTAATGATTTTCTTATAAAATTTTTGTAACTAGTTCAAGTTTGTTCACATTAAAAAGATGTTATTTTTTTTTATTTGTTTAAGAAAAACTATTGTATAATATTAAAAATAGTAAATAATACCAAATTTGAGTATTGTATGTATCTTTTTTTTTTTTCTAGATGAGACATTTGTAGGGTATCTTACATTATGCAAAAAGGAAAGTTTACTTAAAAGTGGGAAATGTTTTAAACAAGATTTTTCTAAGTAAGATTTAAAATTTTTTTGTTCTATTATATTGAAGCAACATTTGATACAATAACATATTATCAATTTAATTTTAAATTGCACAAAAAGAAAATTAATTTTCAGCATCAATAAAAATATGTTGAATTTATAATTGTTCGCATTTAGGTTCTATAAGGAATGGAATTTGTTTAATAATTTTACATTAAATTATTACCCATTTTAATGCTGTGGGGACTAACAAAGTTTATGATATAGTTTTAAAATTTAGATGCTAATATTAATTATATTAAGAAAGAGGTAGTAATACTCTAACTTGCCTTTGGGGAAAGAACTCAACATCTATACATTAAAGAAGCATTTTCTTTTGTCGTCAGAAATAAACATAGGTTAGCTTTTTTATAATGGTTAATTTTTTTTTTTTTTATTTGTTATATTTTATTCTATCTCTTTTCAGACATATCAATGAATCTGGATTTATTTATGCATATTTGCATGAAGATCATGTTCAAGAAATTGAAAATGGTGTTTCTTTACCAGGTAAGCCATTTTTAAATTGCATCTCTAATGAATATCATTCTAAGTTATTTATATATATATGATTATTGTTCGAAATCTGGATAGGTTTGTGAAGTTTATCTATTTTTCATTTTTTAATACAATTATTATAATTCTAATATTTTTTTTTTCAATAATTGGTTTTTTATAAAGGTAGAATAATGTTAATTCAGATTTCTATAATTTTGAAATTCAATTTGATATACTTTCATAATTGTTCTTTAATCTTTCATGACTGTAGGCTTTATTATCCTATTATGTTTATTTAAGCATTAATGCATTTCAATAAATATTGTACCTGTAATTAATAATCCTAATTACTATGAGCTCCAAGTTTAATTTTTTTTACTGAAGTTCATCAGATCTTCTTAGTTTCAAGATCAATGCTGTAATTGATGCTTAAAAAATATTTCATTAATTTCTAAGTGCAGAAGGACGGTATTTTACCTTAGGTTTTTTCCAAAGCTTGTTAATCATTGAAAAAGTACATGCCTTACTAAATGTAGGGAATACAGAATGAGAAATCACTGGATAACCTAATTTTTGTTTTACACAAAGTAATTTGTTGCGATTAGTACAATGTAAAATGTTTAATATATCTTTAAAATGAATATATTGTTACTGAAATATATTTAATAAAACAAAGGCAAATGTTTATTGATAATTACTGATACTATATAAAAATTTTATATTGATATAAAAATCAATTTATTATTTAAACAGTTTTTATATTGTATACATGAAAAGTATTTATAAAAATATAGATAATAAAATGTATATATTGAAGCAGTCAATCTGAAGTTCAGATTGAGCTTCATGATCTTATTCATTATATTACCACCAGACAGGGTTCAAACCTTATCTTCCACACAGACATACGAACACCTATATCTTCCAAAAGAAATTTTTTTTTGCTTATTATTTTATCATATATATAATCATTTAAAAAAGGGCAGATAAATAACCCAATTAATAAATACAATAACTGTATAATATGATTGTTATTTAAAAGTCATGTATGTACGGGGAAATGTATATATGTATTAGGTAATATAAGATATTATCAAAACTAACATTTTTTTATTTATTATATTAATTTTCTTTATTTTTTATATGTTAATGGATACTGTAATGGCGGTAGAGAGATGATGCAATCTTGTCGAATATTTTTGAATGACTTAAAGTAATTTTATATACCAATCCATTAGTCATTTAGGAAAGAAAAATTATATAAAAACAATGTATAATCTGCTAATGGAAATTTTATCTATCTTGAATCTGTTTCTAAAAGTTGGAAATAGATTTTAAACATTCGAGTGAGAATTTATCGGCCGGATTGCATTCTTTCTTACTAATAAAAACAAAAGCATGTATCCTGTTTGTAATTATAGAATCGTAACATATTTTATAATGCCTCAGGTAATATTGGTTAAAAGCATTCCTAAAACATCATGCAGAGTATAAATAGGTCTTGAATTTGATTCAGTGGTCTAACTAATCCATGCCAGTCAAAATTTTAATATAATGTTTGCCGAGTAGCAGTCATTCCAGAACCATCTCCCACAAGAATGCTGCCCTCTGCTTATAAACCGTTGAACTATTATACTATGCTTTAAAGAATGAATCACAGAGCAATGCTACCTGACCTATGGAGAAGAAAGTTAAATACAGTTAGACCCCAGATGAGCTGCATTGGAAGGTCGTGGACCCGTTAATCAACCTGGAACAAGAAGAGCAGAAGTTAATAGTGCAGTGCCTCCATCAAAGACTTTATAAGACCTCTCTAAATAATCTAAAACTTCTTTTAAATATAAATAAGCTAATGTCTGATAATTTGTAATTTGATCTAAAACTGGGCTTAGGCTATTACTTAGAATCTATCATAATATTATATTAGTTTATTAATTTCATTTCTGGCTCTCTATAAACTCACAAAATAATTTCTTTATTACGCATCATAGTCTAATATGATTTTTCTGCTTTGATGTGGTAATTATTTTTTATCAGTTAATATTTTATGTATATTTTATGTATTATCTTAAACTAAAGTTAGTATGCCAATAATAACCTTAATCTCGTGAGTTCATATATTTTTAGCTCAGCTACCCATTATTAAATGGAATTCTAACCAATTAATGATATTTTAATCGCAGATGCTTGCCAGGTTGGGAAGATGTTTGAATATCTATTCTAATTATATGCCAGTGACAGGATGGAAATAGAATCCACTCTTTCATGTGAACATTATTATAAGTGTAATTTATATTATCATTACTGTAAATTTATTAGCGCTATTTAAAATTCTATAATGGAGGTTCATTAGTTATTTAAGTACAAATTCTTACCTTCATTTGATTTCGATCACCCATTGATTATATATCAATTTTAAGATATCATTTTAAATATGTTAAAGCACATCTCTGATTGTAGTATCATAGCTTTATTTAACGTGTGTGGGAATTATAAATATTAATAAATATTGAAAGGGGGTCTTAGCTCATTTAATTTAGATTTTAGATTATTTAAATTAAAACTTTTAATGCCGTTCAGTAACTAGGTCATACCATTATGCATGATATTTTTTGGATATTATAGGTTGTAATTTAATAATGTCGATAATGACTATTAGTATAAACATTGCCAGCATAGGCTTTATTATTTATATTTTAAAATCTTGCTTTATCATGTGGGTGTATTGGAAATCCATGCCCACCATCTCTTCACATGTAGTTCCAAGAACAAGGGTACAAGCTGACCCTGGGACTGTTTGGCCTGTGTAGTAGTAACTCTGCATGGGATGACCCCAGGACAGCCAGCCCATAACATCTCCATCCAGGTTCCTCTTCAAAGAAGCCGATTCCGCTATAGACATGGAAAGAAAATTGGTTTATTATCATCTGATCAAAACTATGGATTGCTATTATGCTGGTGTGCCGTTATTATCATTTTCTATTTAAGTATAAAACCTATGAATGTTTATAAGACGTAATGTTACGATCATAACTGAACTCATTCCCTTTTTTAACTGATTTCTTTTTCTTTCATGCATCGCTTGTTGATCTTATCATACCTGTATTTATAATAAACGCTATAACCTTTCTGTACATCTGATAATCAGTCTTAAATTTTACATTGCACTGCTCTATAATATCTTAATTTTATTTATAAAAATCATTACTTATACAAACACAGACATGCAAGCACACTAATACAAATATAAACACACTGATAAATTATTAAACCATTTGAGAATCATTATGTCTTTAAAATAAGGTTGCCTCAAACTTGGATCAGAGCCCCAAAATTACATTGAGCATAAACCACTACTTTCGTTATATTTGAATACAAGTATAATTTATATAGTACACAGATACATTAATACAAACACATTAAAAAATTGTACATTTATAAAGTAATAAAATTTAAAATAATACTATTCAAATAATAAAAAAATTAAAATTGAATACTTAGACTGATATTCCATTATTACATTTATTATTGGGATGAAGGCCTTGAAATTAAAATCATCAAGATATCTTTAATCTATTTTATTACAGAGTTTGGCCGATACCAAAATTGTGCCTTTGTTTTCTTCGTGCAATCTAGTAAAGTGAGCAGAAAAGAAAAAAAATTAAATGAAGCTATTAATAAAAAATCCACATTTTGTCTGATTTTAACATGCCATATGCCATTTTAAAAAGGAACTAAAGTCTCGAAGAATGGTGGGATTTTTTAAAACATCATCCTAGTGATTTTCCTGCAATTTTAAAAAGAAATTTTTTTTTAAAATTTTAACAAAGTTGCCATGAGCGGCAATTATGCTACCACCTATGAAATAGTTTAAATAATATATTTTAAACTTTATTTAAATACTATTTTTAAATATACTTTTAAATAAAATACTTTTTATTACACTTAAATTTGAAATATAAAAAGTATTATTGATGTAATTATAATAATAATTTTGGTACATTTTAAAAATGGATACAAAAATAAATTGCAACTTAAAATCGATACATATATAATAAATTAACTTGAGCAACAAGGAAGTAAACTTAATTAATTTTACAAGAATATGTGTGCTCACAAATTAACACACATTACATACCAAAATTATTACATCATTATTTAATATAATTAAATAAGAATTTTTTAAATTAGACTGTTAATAATTATAATATTGATTTTTATTACTAAGATTTTTATTTTAGCATAATATTACATTACTTTAAAATAATTGAGATTAACTTTGCATCAAATAAACATTATAGTTTAAGCTACTTTAAATACTAAAATACTATATTATAAAAACTTATATAGAAGTTTAAAAATGACTGTTTTACACATTGATGAAATCATGTAGCAAAATAAAAAGACTACAATATATATTGCAATCTATTATATTGATACACCCCATCATTAATTAAATTGAAAGTAAATATTAGAGGAATAATTTTAAATTTTATAAAATCAGTATATTGGTTGTTTTGGGGTTTGAACCTATGGTCATTTAAATTGAATTAGTATAAATTCTCTAAATTTTGGTTGAAGTACTTATTTTAAAAGCATATGGGTGATAAAAATAATGAAATATAACTTAATAGTACTTATTAATAGTTAATTTTTTTAATAACATTTAAAATTGTAGTGAAATTTAAATATAATCTTATAAATAATAATATGTGCTATAGATATAGTCAATTGTGTCTGTGCGCATATGGTATCATAAAGTAATAGCTATTTCCGATAAAATCTTAATTTATTTTTTAAAAAAAAAATGATTAAGATAATATTTATTCTTTTTGTGATAAAAAAGTTTATAGAATCAATTTAGAATTTAGTCTGTACAAGATAAAATTAAAATTATTTAAATTGGTTTAAAGTTTACTGTATTTTTTTTTATTAAGTTTATTAAAGATATTATTTTTTGTGAGTAAATATTTTTAAGAATAATATTGGCTTCAAAAAATTATTCAAGTTATTTGTAACTAATTAAGTATTCATTATAAAGAGATTAGAAGAATTAACCAATGAGATATCGCAATTTGAAATGTATTAAAAATAAGCAGACAATGTTTTTTTTAGAATTGATTAAAAAATTTTACGGATAGGAAGGAAGTAATTTTTAGTTTGAATTTTTTAAATATTATTATTTTTAGTTTAAAAAGTAAACTAATTATTATCTATTTAATAACCTAAAACTATTTTATAAAGTTTTTTTTAAAAAACTATGAAATAAAGAAATTTTAAATCTCTACTGGTGGTAAATCAATATTCAGTAACCTGAAAAATATCTTTGGAATCATTATATCGCTAAAAGTACAAAAAACAATGGAAGGAAAAAGTTGTGAATTCATGCAAACATGTTATAAGATAACAAAGAGTTTGATGAAAAAATAGTATTATATTAATAGATAATAAGTTAATTACTAAGCAAGCTGAGGTAATTCTACATCATATCTGTAATGAAAATTATAAAGGACTGAATTAGAATGAGTGGATGAACCAAAAGAAAAATATTTATGACAAAATGGAGTATGAAGACTTTATGGTGATGAGAATTAAATCAGTAAATAATGCTAATGGAAATATTTACCTAAGGAAAGTTAGACTTCATATTAGAAGAGAGCAAGCAAAAGTATATCTAGCTAATAATTTAAATCAGATCAAATATATCAGAAGATGGTTTATTATTTCAGTAAAACGGTTATGGATTGTGAACTTTATAGATAAATTTTGCATTATAGATGAATGATATAAAAGTAGAAGGATGTGTTGATGTTGTATGAATTAAAAAATATATATATTAGAGGAATATTTTATCTACATTTTAGATAAGACTAAATGTTTACTATGAAGATAAGTAAATTATGTATTAATAAAATGAGATTGAAAAGTACTATGAGAGTAATAAAATTAAATAAGCAGTGATGATAAATAATAAGAATAGATATGAATTTTGATGGAAATAGTTGAATAAACTTACGAAATAAATATTTTATTGTTTAAAATATATATCACTTATGTTGAGGATAATATTAATCTGCACTAAAATGGAAAATTATAGGAAATATTAGAATCAAAGGATAATACTTGCAAGGAATAGCCATGGGTTAATGTGAATAGTGAAATATAATGTAAAAAGAGAATCTACAATAAAAATATATATTTAATCAAGTTGGAAATAAGTTTTGTTGTCAGGTAAAAAGAAAACATCAAATTGTGAATAATTGTTTACATTGGAATTTTGCATTTTATTATATTATTAGGAAAACAAGAGAGCAGAGAAGGGGGATGCCAACTATCACTTATTATAAAACATTTGAAACAATTTGCTACCATAGAAATTAAAACTCCTCAAGGATGAAACTTTTAAATATATATATTTTAAACTTTTATCATTGTGTTTGAATAGTTTTTAAATTTTATAGTTTAAATAATTATTATAAAGATATGGGGATAATTAAATGTATAAAAATTAATAACTTATTTTATTTATGTATGTGTGTAATTAATTGTTTAAATTTTTATTTTGTTAAGCGTTATTAAATGATTTAACAGGAGCTCTAAGTAACAATGATTGGAAAAAAGCATACATAAAAGGTTATTGATCATCAATACTATGTTATAGCACAATCAGTATATACACTTTTATTGGATAAGAAAATAATGTTAAACTATAACTATAAAACTTTATATGTAATACAGAGAGCTCAAACAAGAGTGCTGTATGAGAAAATATTTAAAATCTCTATCCAGAACCTTCCCATCTCCCTCGTTATTATTAAAAGAAGATAATTAATTTCTAGTTCTTGACAATTATCATTAAGGGAATATAAAAAAGTTTTCTTGATTATTACATTATCTATAGGATTAAGTAAAATCCCTCTTTATATCTTATAGGTTGAATAAATAGCTAATTAAAAATCAGTGATAATCCTGAGATCTCATTATAATATTATTATTACTAATTATAGCTCTATAAGAATAATAATGATTGGAAGCAAGTATACAATAAAGTGATAGTATAAACTTATTAATTAAAGTTGATGATTATGGATGTTTTATTATATTTATGTAGGTATTGTTAGTTATGGAAATATCTAGATGCTTAATAAGAAGGAGTATCTAGGTATTCTTAGCCATTAAGCAGATACTTTGGTTTGTGAACTTGTCTAATAGGATATTTGGGTCTCATAATTTCTAGTATAAAATAAAAATAATTTGGAAATAATTAGAGCATAAAATTGTATCTAAAGAAAATAAAAGTATTGCCTAATTTATGGATTCATAAAATTTCTAGAAGTTATCATTCTGTTGGCAGAGTACAATATATATATATTATTAAAAAAGTATAACTATTGAAATTACATAGAAGTAAGTTTAACATTCTTAATGTAAAAAAAAAAAAAAAATGTTATATATAGTTAAAATTTTGAAAAGTGTCTTTTCACTTTAGAGTCATTTTTGGGGAGGCAAATTTTCATTTTTATGAATCAAATAAGCCTGATAATATAGCTTATTTTTAATTAAAATGAACAGATATCACATTATTTATATTAATATGTGTATGTGTGAATATGATTACTTTTGATTATTATTATTATAGCATTAATGTTTTGCCTAAATCTTACTTTCCATTATTAGGTTAGAAATTTGCCATACTATGCAAATGACAGAAGATGAGATTCTGTCAAAACATCAATGCTATGGTAATAATAATAATTATAAACAACTACATATTTACCAAGAAGACCTAAAAATTGTATCCACATTCTTCATTTGCAAAAACTTTCATTTTAACACACACACATATATAAGTCAATCAATTATTACAATGATGATAGTTATCTTTTGACAAGAAACTTGAATATTGTTATATTAACTATAAATATAAAGTTTTTTCCAACACTAAATCAGGCTAAACTGTTTGTAGAAAACACAAAAAATAGAATTTTATATGTGCAATATATATGTAAACAATTTTATCTGGGGAAAAAGGCTAATTTTAATATTGTTTATCACTTTTTTTGTTTTTAGTTTCTAGATGTTCTCAGGATAGTCCAAACCACAATTCGCAAGAGTCCACTGCCCAAATCAGAGAAGATTTCATTTTACACCCTCATCAATTTGATATAGTTTTATGCATAGATAATACAGAGACATGTGGGAATTTTTCACGAAAATTAAACCTTTTACCGGAATTAGCTCAAAATGGTGTGAATTTCAGTGTACGAAAACTTCATGTTGGAGACTTTTTATGGATTGCTAAAGAAAAAGTAATCCCATCTGCAGGTATAAATAAATTCAAAATATCAACATTTTAAGTATGTTCTGGAGTCACTTTTTTTTACTTTGATTTTATTGCTTAGATAGCTATTATACAATTAAGTCAACTCAAGAATATGATTAAATTTATTTCAAATTCTTGAGATGGTGTTTATTGAGAACACATTTATTTTTGATATAGATGTGTCGTGTCTCAAATATAATATTTATTTTAAGATTAGACATGACGTAATCATTTTTATCCTTATGTGATGACTTTTTCTCTTTTAATTATATATGCTAATGTGAATATATATATATATCTTTTAATTATAAGTGCTGCTATAATAATTTTTTTAAAAAAAAAAAAAAATTATAATACTATTGGGAATATTTTAAAGTAGATTGCCATTTTTTTTTATTACTTTTGATTTTCTCAGATC
The DNA here is from genome assembly GCA_028023455.1 of Epiperipatus broadwayi. Taxonomy (NCBI): domain Eukaryota; kingdom Metazoa; phylum Onychophora; class Udeonychophora; order Euonychophora; family Peripatidae; genus Epiperipatus; species Epiperipatus broadwayi. Next base: position 6,665,226 of record JAQFVV010000010.1, read on the forward strand.
ACGTGAAAATGATAATAGGGTACTCATCTTATAGCTAAAGACACCGTTCTATGGCGCGGTTTTCGCGCCAAAACACATTAAAATGCTGTTTTCGTGGCCAACACGTTCGAACCCGCGTTTTCTACAATACAACTTTTTTGTTGTGCTACAGAATGCAGGCTGCCATGTCGCATCGCAGTACAGCATGTATGTCGCTAAGCAGTAATTACATTTTACGAATTCGCACAATTTATAAAATAATTACGGCTTGATGAGAGAGTTTGTATTTGAATTGTATTGAAATGTTGTTTTCATTGGATTTTTTTTTATTTTAAACTATTGAAATGTTCAGATGTTTTAAAACAATAATTATAAGACTTTTTACAACGTACTGTATTGAACTTTTATTTGGGTAAATGTTAAATATCTATGTTTTTATTGAGTTGCAATTAGGTAACGTGTCAAGTAATGTACAGTTAGTAACATTCACGAGACAAAGAAGATTCTACCGTCTGTATATTTTTGAAGTAAAAAAGAGCAGTACGAGAAAAATATCCAGTAAGAAAAGTCCAAATGTACAGGTTTTTTTGTAAATTTAATAAAAAGCAAATATTATAAACATGTTTAATAAGTAAAGAAGACATTTGTTTGTTGTTTAAAAAAGTTTGAGTTTCTTTCTTCTGTCCGAGTACGCTTACGATTTTGAATTTTTTTATTTTAGCATTACAAACAAACAGAACACTAACCCTAAGCCTAACCCTAAATCTAACCGTAACAACTTTTATTTTTATTACGATTATAATTTTTTAGTTAAACAACAACAAAAAAAGTCGTAACTCAAGTAAAAAAATAACCGATAGAAAATTGATATAAAAAAAGCCATAACACAAGTAAAAAAATAACCGATAGAAAATTGATAAAAAAAAAGCCGTAACACAAGTAAAAAAATATCCGATAGAAAATTAATAAAAAAAAGCCGTAACACAATTTAAAAAGTATACAATATAAAAAACACGAATCAAATTGTAATTTGTTGATTTTAGTTTACATTTATTATTATCATTTAAATTGTATATGTTAATAAAAAATAATATTTTAAAAAGACGATTTTGTTTTGTTTTTATTTTCGCAGTACAAAAAAGCACAGAAAAATTATTAAAATTAACGGCCCGTGAATGTTCATATTTTATAGTTTTAGCGTGAAAACGACGCCATCCTATGGCGTCTTTATCTATAATACAAGCACCGATAATAGGAAACATTACACTAATGTTTTACATAAATTCAAAGTAAAAGAAATTCAACAAAATAATTCTGATGAAATGTCGAATTTTGTGAAGACATTTTAATATGCAACATACTTAAATTCATCATTTTTTACAAGAGAAAGCCAAATTATTTTATAGTAGAAAAGGAATTGTTAGCGTTGTTAGCCGAGAGGTCAGCACAGTTGCCTTGCAAGCAAGCAGTTGGTTGCAGACGGTTGTTGCGGGTTCGCCTCCCGGCCAATGCTATGACATATAATAAAAAATCTTAGATGCTTTTTTACAATATTGTGTGTTTGGGGGGAGGATTTTTTTTTTTCTTTTAATTTAAAATTACTAAATAGGGAATAAAATTTTAAAAATTGTCTTTTTTAAAAAGTAGTTTCATTTAAAAATAAATAATATTGTAGCAAATTTTAATATTGAAAATGTGCTCTAATTTTTTACATCATCTTTTTATACTGTCTAAAAGTAATCAAAAGTTAATGAGAAATCAGTTTATAAATCAACTGTTAATTTTTAGATCAAATAATTACTCTTTAATTTTTACTAAAAGCAGTGTTAAATTAGTTAATGCATTAATCTGCTTGTGTTTTCATTCCTAACATTTATACATTCATATCTACAATGAAAGTAGGAAAATTTTCAGACAGTCAAGAATTTCTAAGCAAGCCATGAATTTTTTCAAGTAGCTAGTAATAGCGATCCAATCTATATTTGTTAACAAATGGATTTTTGGCTGAAATACAGTTTGTTAGTTAGAAATATTGTTGTTTGATCATAGACTATGTAACGGGATATATATATGCGTTACATTTAAATTCTAATAATTAATGTTTTTGTAAATATCTAATACTGAATTAAAAGCACGAACATTCAAAATGCACAAATAACGAATTATTAATTTATTAATATGTTTAATTTAAATATTGAAGTAAAATAAGCTTAAAATAAATTGTAGAATCGAAACAAAGATTCTAATTTTTAAATATATAATAAAAAAGCCTTTTAATTTTAAAAATAACGAGTTTTTAATCTTAAAAATAAAAATTACAAACAGATCCTTGGTGCAAAATGACCATTGAAAAGATGATTATGAAAGAGATAAGAGTCGAGGAATAAAAACAAAAGACTTGCTTTTCCCGACCAGAAATAGAGACACAGACCTCAGTGGAAAACCCAAAATCTACTTAGCCACAAACCCAAAACCTACTTGGCGACAAACTCAATGAACCAATGAAATACAGATATGGAATATGTTTGATCGATCCATGCATTCTAGAGTTAAGGTGCCTGAGGATTATAAAAAGAAAAATCCAAAGGAAATAGTTAGTTGGAGAATTAGAAAATTAATGTTTTAAATTTAACTGTTTTTGCTGAAAGTAGAAAAATTTTAAAAGGCTATTGTCGCCGTCATAAAAAATGTAATCAGTTTCATCGTGCTTTCTTCGGTTCGGCCGGCCGAAAGCAGCTTTCATCTCCCCAGATCCCAGGATCGAATCACGGATCCTGTCTTCAGAAACCAGCATAAATGCTTCATACATCATCATCGTCCGCAAGAAATGGCCCTTGCGTGACTTAGATCTTCGTCGCGAAGGAACGAACACGAAAGAAAAGGTGGTATAGATTTATAAATGATAAAATGAAATATAAACTCTTAAATTTAAAATCTTTGAACTTTATCTGTCTTTACAATGAATAATAGACTTTCTCTCTCAAGCAAACCTGAACTTTATTTTTATAAACTATGAAATTTTAAAAGTCTTAGCTAAAGTTTTAAACATAATCTCTTAAAATATGTATTGTGTTTCTTTTATTTATTCATGCTTAATATCTGTTTATAATAGGCTAGGGGGTTTGGGATTGCAAAATTAAATTTAAAGATAAAAACACTTGCCGTTATTTGTGTATTATTGAATTTAAAAGAAATTAGGTCAAATAATATTTGTAGTAAAAAAATAAGTTAAATATAAATGTTATCTTAAAATGATTTTTAAAACCTTAAACTAAAGATTTTTTTTTAGAATTAAATTAATAAAATTATTTAAATGTTAGTTGAGTGTAGATGGCTGCTAGACTTGTTTAAATATATGTTAGTTTTAAAGGGTATTTGATTTCGGACTATTTGTTTCATAGTTGTGTCAATGCTGGTGGAGAGATATATGGACGTTTACATCAATGTAATGTGAAGTGTGTTAGCACATAGGGTGACGAGTCCAACTGAATGTATGACCCCAAAGAGATAGTCATACCGTTGAAATGGACGCAGATGTATTTCCTGCACCATTGACCCCTTCTAGATTTATGGAGGGATTATAAGTCGGCAGATAGACTGCTCTCCCCCATATGTAGCACTTTTAAAAAAAATTATATACATATCCTTAGTCAGACAGATGCACATTCCTGTACTGACGAAGGTCATGTTTCTTCCAATAATATCATGCCGTTCAGATGCACATTCCTGTCAGCGTGATTCTATGCTAACATGTTCACATTGCATTGGTTGCTGATATATATCTGAAAGCGAGCATTGGTGTGCCTGGAATCAAATGTTCGAAAATCTTTTAAGTGCATCGTCTGGGCAGCTCATCTATACTCAACATTCTAAAATTTAAAATTAAAGTTAAAAACAAATAAAATAATAATGAAACAGAATAAAACATAAATTTCTTCTTGTGTTATAAAAATTATTTTTTTTAAAGTTTGTGTTGTCATTTACTTATATACGTGAATAAAATCTTTTTGTGTTATTGGTACTGACAGTGATTGTTTTTATTATTATTTATTAAAAGAAATATATTTAATAAATGTTTTAAACCTCTGCTACTTCATGAGCTAGTGACTTGGGCTGATGGTCGTGATCTTAACAGCGCGAATCTGCCTACTCTATAAATTTTCTAGGTTCAAATGGCCTAGTGGCGCTCTGTACGGCAGATATGGTAAGACTGGTTTATTGTTGATCTACCCGGCCGTTATAACTATAATATAAAAATATGATGCAATCTTCAGTTTTTTTTTGATAATTAATTCAGAAATTTTATCCGAATTTATCAATTATATATGTATATTCAAATGATTATGATGTTTCAATAGGTCTTACCAATATATACACCGGAACAACATAAAATTCCCAGAAAACAAAAAAAAAGGGAAAAAATGTGACTAATAATTTGTAAACATTGTATTCAAAAGTGATAGCATAACTTAGAAGGTTTAGTCTGGGTAGGTTGGTACAATTTATGTAAATAAATATTTGACACATAAAAACATGCAAGCCCATATGTAAATTTTAAATACACACAAAATATATCTGAAAATTTATTAAAATAAATGAGAAAATTATATGTTTATTAAACATTACTTATAATATTAATATATGTATTTTATAAATTTCTTAATATATAATAAAATATTTACAAATAAAAGATATTGAATAAATAGATAATTTGATCTATTTTTAATTATTGTTTACATGTATATTGATATTGTTTAAATGTGGATACTGCTTTCATTTATAAACCAATCTAGCCTTTAGCATTATTAGCTTTATTATCTAAGTAATATTTGATTTCAGTGTTGAGCTGGTATTTTTAGATCAGCTCATGTATATATGCATGTATATATTATAACTTATTAAAAATGTATGTATATATTAGCTTAAAATAATTTTTTTTTATATATTATTTTAAAAAAAGTTTTTTTTTAATTAATTTTAAATATTGGAAAGATAAGGGTGTGGGGATAAAAAAAGATTAGATTTTTTATTGTTAATTACCTTTATTGTTGAAACTTCCCAAATTAAAAATATTTCATTTTCTATTTACGCTAATTAAACAAAATTTTTTTACTAATTAAAAGAAAAATATAACAAAAGGACAAAAAATTGGATTGCTAAAATATAGCTAAAAATAAATTAAAGGTGTGAATCCAGTTTGAAAGGACTGTAAATGTATAAATTGCGGAGTTATTTATCTATTGTTTAGGCAGTTAGGGCCACTTTTTGCTAAAAAAAAAAAGTAATATGGATCCAGAATGGTTCACAGAAAATATTGTTAACAGCGACAAGAAATTGTTCTCCGACTAAAAAATATTTAAGAAAACTTTCTCTTCGGGAAATTCATCTCCCTGATGCATCTGGAACCACCCGACTGATTAGCAGCTAGCCAGGGGCGCCTGGAAAATGCCAATGGACTACCCTCAAAATTCACATCAGCATATAAGAACTTTGTGCTTACAAGGAGAAAGTAATCACAGATTGATCAGGGTAGCTATGAACTGTTACTGAGTGAACTTTGATTCCATTTTGCATAATTGAAATATATACTATTAATTGTCTTAAATGTTTCAACAATAGAATGCAGGATTATTGCTGGAATTTTATTGAATTATGTTAAATTAGTTAAAGTAAAAGGGGGAGGGGATTAGACTCATATATTCTTTAAATATGTTTTTTTTTTAAATGCATTTTTATTATAATTCAATGTATGAATTAGTCTAGATTTTTCCGAATAATATTAACTGCTCGATCTTGAAAGACAAATGGAGGAGGGGAAGGTTTAGGCCAGTTGTATATTCGATGATAAGCAACCCAGGAACCTTATATCGGAACATGGTGCAGGGAAAATGGATGCCCCGATGGCTGTAAGCAAACGATGGACACTGATGCCATCCATTGAGATTAAAATAAATTGTTTAACGTTAAAAAGAGGGGGTCTGACTGTTGCCGTTCGACACACTCTTATTAATAAGTTGCCTTTGTGTTTCACTTGATCAGGGTTTCCATAATTATTTGGGACCACTGTCGTACATAGGGTGGGTGATGATACATGTTCCCTCAAGAAAAGAATATTAATTAAATACTTTGTACCAAATTTTAAAAAAATCGTTAACGTTTGCGTTTAAAATTAAGTTTGTATTTGTTCTTTATAGAAAAGATTCAAATCAGTTTTGAATGCTAAAGAAAAAGAGAATCCCTCTTTAAATTGAAAATGAATATAATAAAATCTATTAAATGTCATATTTGAGTGTCTCTGTTTAATCTAGTTTAGTAATTTAATTCAGTGTCCATTTGGTTGAAATAAATTTGCATAAGATTACCTTTTAAAATATATTTGGTGATTGCCGTTCGTAAATAAATAAACAACTGTGATTATAGAAACCTTCGCAATCTGGTTCCAAGCTAAAAATGCTTGGTGTCACCCTCGAACAGCCACCGTATTTTTGTAATTTTAGAAAATTTGCAGATAAGGTCAAAATGTTGCGGCATAGAAGGTACCAGCAGAGAAAAGATTAGAAATGGCGCCAATGTGGGGCCATTTTCTAATCTTTTTTTGTCTGTGCCACGACATTTTAACTTAGTCCGTAAATTTTCAAAGATTATGCAAATACGGTGACCTTTCGAGGGCACCACCAAGCATACCTAGCTTTGAACCAGATTGTTTCCACAAATACGGTTGTATTTATTTACGAATTGCAATCACCAAATCTAATTTATAAAATAATTTATATTGGATTTAAATTCTATAAGATGAATGTCATACTTAACTAGTTAAATAAAATAAAGACACTTGATCAATCTTGAAATATTTATTATACTATCTTTCTTCTCATTCCCTCCCCTCACATTTATTTAATCAAACCATCTCGATCTATTTCGTACTAAGCCAGATTTAACAAATCATTCTCGAAGGAATATGCGCCGTACTTTATTCACATGTAAAGAAAATTATCAATAATTATGGTATATTCAAAGGCGACTTACTATAAGAGCATGCTTGTTAGCAGCGTTCAAACCCTCTCTTGCAAATGTTAAACCCATATATTCTTTAAATATGTTTTTTGTACATAGATTTGTAATCACATATACTCTACTAACTTAAATTAACCAGCATTATATATATATATGTTTTATTTTATTAATTAACCTTACTTTGCTTACCTATCATTATTATACTGCTAGGGTGTATTTACATAAGATTATATACTCGATCTAAGGGAATAGATTTACATAAGATTGTATACTCGATCTAAGGGAATGAATAGAGGGTTTAACATTTGGAAGAGAGGATTTGAACGCTGCTAACAAGCACCCTCTTATAGTAAGTCATCTTTGAATATACCACAATTATTGATAATTTTCTTTACATTAAAATAAAGTAAGGCGCATGTTCCTTCGAGAATGATTTGTTAAATCTGGATTAGTAAGAAATAGATCAAGATGGTTTGATTAAATAAATGCGAGGCAAGGGAATCAGAAGAAAGAAAGATAGTGCAATAAATATTTCAAGATTGATCAAGTGTCTGTTTATTTTATTTAACTAGTTAAGTATGACATTCATCTTATAGAATTTAAGTCCGATATAAATTATTTTATAAATTACATTTGGTGATTGCCGTTCGTAAATAAATACAACCATGATTGTGGAAACAATCTGGTTTCAAGCTAGGTATGCTTGGTGGCACCATCAAATGGCTACCGTATTTGCGTAATCTTTGAAGATTTATGGTCTAAGTAAAAATGTCGTGGCACAGAGTAGATTAAAAGTTAAAATGGACTGTTGGTTAATCTACTTTCAAAAAGACATCTTATATTGGCCTGTTTAATGATTTTTATTTAAATTACTTTGAATTAATTTCGCACTGTTTCAGTCGAGAGGCAATCTTTAATGTCTATATAAATATATTAGATCATAGATAAAGATGGATATCCACTTTTATCATAATAAAAATGGGTTTTTTGACAACAAACAGATTGAGATTCTTGGTATTGTTTAGCTGTGGACTGTTTTATATTTTAATAAAAGTAAAAGGAAAAAATGTTTATTCTTGTGACATGCAACAATGGAAATTTTTGGTGATAATGATTATTATTATTAAGCTATATAAAGATGGGATAAATAAATAGCTTAAGAACAGTATGACATATGTACAGTATAAAGTATTTAACTCAAACTTTCAATTTTCAGAATTATGAGTAACTTGTTCTTTGTTTGAAAATATAGGATTATTAAAAACTACTATGAGGATACTTAAATAATTCACAAGGTAAGTCAGTTTATTAAATATAAAACAAGAATGAATGCAGAATAAACTTTTAGATAATTTTTTAATTATTTATTCTCTTTCTTTTGAATTGTAAACTGATCTACCATTCTTGACATACTAAATGAATTAATATCATACCATATTGAATACTATAACTACCAGAAATAAGATAGATAGATTCATTGGAAATAAATAAAACAGAATGACTTCTACAAATAAATCCAAGGATTGTCAATCAATGGAGCAGAAAGCAATGTCATGAGAGGGAACTTTTATTAATTATTGGATTGCCAGCTCAGTTTCTAATTAATAAAAAAATAACTGTAAGATAAATTATAAAGTAATCACAAATAATTTTATTATCAAAATAATTATATAGTTGAATATTTATTACAGAGTTTTTATTATTATTATTATTATTATTATTATTACGATGATGATGATGATGACGTCGTCGCCGCCATCGAAATGTTATCCTAGTATTCACTTAGATGTTTCTATGTATTGAATCGATTCATATAAATCACAAATATATTATAGCAATTTTAAATAGATTATCACAAAGGAAATTGTATTATTGCTTAAATGTTTTAATTGTAATCTGTTGAAGTATTTAAAATAGAGTAGATTAAAATAAAAATTTTACTGTAAATTTCTCTCTCTTTTGAAGTCAATATTATATACATACATCAGGTGTTAGTGCTGTTTATACAGAATGTTTCAAATTATTGATTTTTATATTATGTTTACATGATCATACAATGTTCATCAGCATTACAATGCACACTTAAAATATATACACACACACACATTCTTACAGAAAATGCTAAATCGTATTCTATAATTCAGAGATATCTGAATTAAAAGAAAAATAATATTGTTATTTATTTATTTTCTTTTTGAGACAATGAAGGATTGGGAATCTAAGTATACTTATTTTCTTTTATGTTTAATCATTAAAGTAAAAACAGTCTGAAGGACGGGAGCGCATCACTATAATATGTGAGCCTATATATGTTCTGCAAATCATTATTTTTTTATTTATTTATATGCGTAATTAATAATTGCATGCTATATTTTTTTTGTATGAGACTATAATCTTTTATTATTGCACACTAGTAGTGGCCAAAGATTAAGTCCTCAAAGAACTCCCAATTTAAAATATATTTGGATAGCTAATATTTGGGACATTGATTAACAAAAGACACTATGAATCCAGAGTATGGATTAATAAAGAATGGAACAAGATATGTTTTTGAAAATATATTCATTGTTGGAAAATCTGCTATTAAAAGAGATATTGCAGATAATAATACTTTTAGTCATGCACATAATTATGTATTGACAATATATTATTTAATAATATTGCTGAGATGAAGACTGTATAGAACTATCATCTCTGGTACAACCATGAGAGCAAAGCACTCTTATTACTTTAATATCTATATTAAAACAGGCAAAACTCACTATATATATTGCCACACACAACAAGCTAGAGTAATCAATGGATGCCAGAAGGCCTGTGCATAAAATCCCCATCTAGTGCCTACTCATCCAATATTCCCCAGACTAGTCAAAACGTAGCTGTATGTATATGTACAAATAAAAGACTTTTGCTAAAAAGTGTTTGAAGTGGTTTGGATAAATTGTATCTTTTCTTCTTATTGCTGAAATAACTTTTTTCTTATCTAGCTTTTCTTGCCAATTTCTTAAATCATTACTAATTGTTTTTTGTATTTATTTTGCAAAACTAGATATTCAGTTCATAATGGATCATTCGTAACTGTTTTCATATTCATTCTTTTCTTCATATATTGTCTTATCACAGTAAAAATTTCACTAACAAATTGGACTTTTTTTTTTTTAATCAGCCATTTTTTTTTTTTGCAGTTCTTAATAAAATATCAGTTATCTTCTTTCTGATTACAGTTAAGTCTGAACTATCTTCACATTCTGGTAATATTTTAAAATAATAAATTTTAATTAAAATTAATTTGAGTGTTTCTGAAGATTAGAAATATCAACTTTTAGTACTGGCTTTTTTAACAGTTTTCATCTCTCCAGTTTTGCATTAACATGTGTCTTATATCTCGCTAATTGATGATCTTTTCATATATTGAATCTATGAAATGCATTCCAATCTTAAATATGTGTTTTTTGTTAGTCAAAATAAAATCCAATTCTGCTGTACCTTCATTCGGATGCTTTCATGCTCATTTCCATATAGCATTTTTTTTGGCAAATAAAAAAAAAAAGAATTCATAATGGTCAGTTTTTTTGTGAATTCCTCAAGACTATCCTCTCTCATTTTTATTAACATAATTAAATTTACCCACAGCACTTTGATTTTCCAGTCATTTACCAATTCTAGGATTGAAGTCTCCTATTATAATTTTAAAATGTTGTTTGCTTTGATCAAAACTATTTTTTACATTCATATTAAAACCCTCTACTTTTTCATATCAATGAGAACTTGTTGGAGCATAAAGCTGAATTATCTGCCATTAATATCTGTTAATTTGAATAACTAATCTTGTAACCTTGTCTGATATACCATTAATCTCTAATGTTGTTCTTTCAATTTTTATTTATAATGAATCTCACTTCACTTGTGCTTTCAATATTTGTGTCTTTGTAATAAAGTATATGACCACTTTTGAAATCTATTGTCTCTCACCTTTTTTTCCACCTTCACTAAGTCCAACATTGTCTTATTTAATATTCTTTTTTCAATTCATGCAATTTTCCTTCATTTGAAAGAGATTTGTAGTTGTAAGCATCTAAATAAAAGGTAGTCATCAAATGGCAACCTGGGTCCACAACTAGAGGATTCTTAATATCCTCCTCTTTGAAATAGCTACCTTAGCTAGTGTCTTTATACCTTTTGGGAATAAGGGTCATGATTTAGGTTTGTCCATCATGGTTGTAAATATCTATTTTTTAAAATAAGAAGTTTATTCACACTTACTCATTTTGCCAATTTGTATTTCAGTTAAAAATTATCAGGTAATTGATAAGAGACCATAGGATTTCTTGATCTTAAACTCAAGAGTCAAAAAGAGGTCAATGCATGTTGGTGAGCAATTTTGTATACTATATGAATAATCACATAGTAACAACATCTGCTATTACAAGAATGTATAAAATGAACATTAGGGATTTACCCTTCTTGGTTTCTTAGGGCCTCAATGAGGAATCAAAGGTCTCCTTTTGGTTTATGCATCCAAATATTTATCTAACTACTTATATAGATGTAAACATTATTTTAATGTTAATTGTAATATTTCTCAATTTTTAAATTTATTTGTCTATAATTCAAACACTTAATTATTACAATTACAAAAATCTCCAGCATTACAAATATTACAGCTAACTTCTAATTCTGATATTATTATTTATCACTTAGATTGTTTCTTTCATCTCTGTTTTTATTTGTGATTTTTTTCTTCTTCTGAATTTGCTTAATATAATACGTTAATACTTTAAATTGACCATATTTGATATTTATTATTAAATATCAAGCAGAATTTTAAAAATTCAGTAATATTAATTGCAATAATATATTCATTGGATAAGTGGAACTGCTATATTTTGGAAAATGTTGCAAAGTTTTAGTGCAAGATTAAATATAGTATATCTATATTAAACATATAACAATTGTAATAAAAATTGCTGATTAGTTAAAAAAAAAAAAAAAGATTTCTTATACAAAACGTAACACATGATTTGAATTTGCACTAATTCAGTGGTAGACTTAAGGATTGATTAACAGCTATGAAATGTAAACAAAAAGATCTTGTGTGATCATTTAAATGGAATTGTCCCTCAGCCAAACATTTTAGTGCTTAAATATTACCTTTCTTTCCAGCAACAAATGGTAGTTATTTGAGTTTTTTTAATATATTTATTTCAATCATTTTAATTTATTTTAAATTAAATTATTTACTATTATTATTAGTAGTAGTTTTTTTAATTATTAATTAACTATTTTTTAAATGCCTTTTTAAATGAATATTCTTATTTATAGGTCAGCTGCATTTACCAAAAAGCAAGGAATTAGTTTTAAATTATATAATTGAAAGGAAACGCATGGATGATCTTGTGAGAAGCATAACGGATGGTCGTTTTCATGAACAGAAGGTTCAGTTATATTAAATTTATTTTTAAAGATAATTGTATTTTTTATTTTTACACAGCTGGTAAAAAATACTAAATTGTCTTCTTTTTTTTTTAAATTTTCTTTTATGATTATGCATTATGTTGGTACTTTCTCTTTAGAGTAGGCAAGCCTAGTTTGCTATTTTACTGCTTGCTCTTTTGTATTCAAATCTGATGGGATGGTTTTATGCAGATCCACATTCTCTGCAATGCTAGGTGATAGATGTGATTGTCATCATGTTTAGGAACTATCAAGGTTAGAACAGGGGTGTAATGTTTAGAGTTTTCTTTCTCTCACATTCATATATATTGAATAGTCATGCAATTTTCTTTCTACATTTTAAGAAAATACATATACTTTTAAAAATCAGATATGTAAATAGATGAACATTTTTCACTTTTATCAAGATTTTAGTTCCTTTCTCAAAAATGTTCAGTATACACTGCTTCAGCTAATTCTATAATCACATTCGCTTACACTGCTAGATTTACATTAGACACAAGCTCTTATTTATTTGACAATTTTAATATCACAAATTGATTTATATCTAAGTATTAAATTATAGGGACTCTAAATAACAAATAAATAAATTTATTTACAATAAAATGAAAATTAAATGACATAATCATACTTTCAATAGCAATATTTAGATAGCTTCGTAAGATGTATTTGGTATTTCTCAAGTCAGACACATGATCAAGGTTAACATATGGGGAAGACATACAGGTAACAGACTATCATTTTAGAATTTGTCTGACTCTTACAGCATTCTTTTATCTCTAAGGAATTATATAATATGAGAGCAACAAATGACACATTTCAAGCAAATTTTAATCAGAAATTTGAGAGATCATAACAGTATAAACATTGTTTATCATAGCTTAAATTAAGGAATATATTTAAAAGTAGTTTTTCTTTTGTTAGATTATTTCTTTCCTGTTGTGATTAGTTTCTAATATTACAGGATAATTGTTAATCTTATGATCTTCAGCCTTGAGTCACTCTGCTGTTGAATTCCCTTTCATTTCTAAGTATCAACGGGACTACTTGATAATTAGCACTAATTAATAAACTGATTAAAATCGCTTTCACACCTCTTTTTTAGATGAGTTACCTCTTAATCAAATAACATACTTTTCAAAAACAAAATCTAGCCTAGCCATCTATTTAAGATATTATTCAATAAACATTTTCACTCCTACTTACAACACAAGTCAATCATCTCATTTTCTGTTGATGGACCTCACAATTTTTTTTTTTTTTAACAGGCTTAACAATAATTTTATAAGATGTACATTTTCAGTAATCATTTATAAAATACATATCTATAATAATTTTTTTTTCTTGCTTTTTAAAAATAATTTGAAGCATATTTTGTCATTTTCAAAGTGATTCTATCTCTCTGTAATTTACATGCTTAACATGTCATTAAATAACTAAATTTTGTATCATTTTTGCTCACAAAGGCTACCCCTCCCTTTTAATAATCCGAAAATGTTGTGGTTTAGTTACTCTTATGAGCATATGCTACAAAGTTATTAGTCGATGTATGCTTTTCATTCAACCATAAATTATTCCAAAACTAGCTACTCTCTTCCTTTATTTCATGTTAACATAAGCCCCACTAAAGCCATCAATAACTGTATAGTTCTGCCTAAAAATATTTATAAGGTACATACAATGAATATCTATTTATCTTTGGCTATGATATAATAGTAATATTTTTGTTTTATCAGTGTTTTAAATTTCTAATCTGCATTTAATCATTTAACTGTTGTTTTCACCAATAGTTAGTAAGTCTATTTTTAATAGTCACAATATAGGTATATAAAATTAAAGAATTAACTAAAAGTATATACTGTATATAGAGAGTACCCATTTAAATGTATTTGTTAGCTAGGACTGGGTTTTTTTGTTTATTCAATTTCTGAAGAAATATTGATAGTAACTACTTTAAATATATAATCTATATTTATATCATCATTTTCAACCATTATCAGTCCACTGCAGGATGAAGGTTTCTCCAAGTTCAATCCCTCATCTCCACTCTCTAACTTCTTTTCTCCACATCATCCCAGCACACTTCCTTATTTCAGCCATCCATTTCACATGTGGTCTCTTTCAAGATCTTTTACAATCTCTTGGAATCTAGTTTAAGATTTCAACTGTCTAACTATTATCATCTCCTCTAACAATATTGTCCAGTCCAACTCTACTTCAGTCGCTTAATTTTATCATTGATGTCAGTAACACTTGTTTATTCTCTCATTCATGTATTTCATTTTCAGTCTTTTCTTGTTACTCCTAATATACATCTCTCGATACTTCGTTGAAGAACTAGTAGCAAACATTTATTAAAACCCCCTTTTTTTTTCAAACACATAGGTATATTTCCTTTTAATATTAAGTTATTTCTACCAAAGGCAGTCCAACCAAGTTTAATTCTATGATTAACTTTATCCATTAAGTTTCCATCTGTAGTAGTAATTTGATCAAGATATTTGTAGTTGTTATGTCTTTTAACTCATCATTATCAATCTTTATTTTTTCTTTTGAGAAAATTTATTGAACATTATTTCCTGCAAAATTTTCTGAAGATCTAAAACATTATTTGCAAAAACAACTATATCATCTGCAAAATCTAGATGATTTAAATATCTCCATTTACTTTTATTTTTTTAACTTCCCATTTTAATCCACAAAATCCTTTTTAAATAATATTTTAATTTGTGAAGTGCAGATAGTTGAAAATTGAAATAAATTGAGACTCAGAGAGTTAATTGTGAAGATATTTAAAAGCTTCAAGCTTTCAAACCTAAATACTTACGACTGGCTTAGATATATAGAAAGAAAAATAGAGAAAAGGGTGGCCGCCCTTTTCTCGTAAAATCTTTGTCGTGTGTTTAAGGTTTGATTGTTATTTGGACAGCTATCCTGTCACCTGATTGGCTGTCAGATAAGTTTTATAATGAGTGCTATGAGATTTTAGCAGTATCTCGATTTATTTCAAAATACTTTTTGAAAAACTGTTGGAAAAAGTTTTGGAGATATGGAATTATCTTGTCGTACATCCTCCTTAATGTTAATTATATTAATATAATTAAGTAATTATATTTTTTAATTTTTATTTATATTTCCTTTAGTTAATTAATATATTTATTTTATATATATATATATTATGTAAATATATGTATAAATAAAAAATATATTAATTAACTAAAGGAAATATAAATCAAAATTAAAAAATAAAATTACTTTTCTACACAGCCTCTTTAATATTTCAACCAGAAGACTGGTTTTCATCAGAAATTTCAGCAAAATTGCTTCTTCTAATTAAACTTAAATGTTAAAAATGATTTGCATATCTGAAAAGCAATCAACTCCATGTTTTTTGAAAAAAATAAACTACTTTTCTTGACTAAAACTTTCTTAATCAAACAACTAGTGATCTGTTATGATAAATATTTTAAATTTATATTTAGAACAAAGATTTAAAAAAAAACACAATAACTACATATTTATTAAACTTTATAAAAAAAAAAACGACATAATCAATAATTAAATATATATATATGTACAACTTATATATATATGCAAAAATTGTATATAAAAAGTAATATAGAAAAAACAATATGTATAAAAGATTGCATATTCAAATTAAATTTCAAATATATATATATTATATATTTTAGTGGTTAACATATTGAAAAAAAAAAATTGAATAAATAATAAAGCATTAGGAAATTAGGTAATTCATCATTGTAATAGTGCCTAAATTTATATTCATGCCATTAGGTTGTAAAGTTTTAAATTTATATACATAAAAACTTGCTGTTTTTTGTCTCTTGCAGAGGAAAAATTATTCTGCAATATGGCCACTCGTCAATCATCTATTGAATGATTTGGTGAATTGAAGAGGTTAGACAGTTATCTGTCTTCATTTTTATGTCAAATCTATGATTAATTATTCTGATGTGTAGACTGTTTGCTGATTCACCTACATAAATGTTCAATTATATGCTACATTCTATTAAATGTATTAAATTTACACTTTTACAATTGTCATAGTTGGGGATATACCATCTAAAATCATTAATGGTATTACGGTATTACCTTGAACCATTTTTATAACCATAGTATGTTTGCATGTAAGATATCTTTTATTTTCACATGAAAAACATCCATTTTCTGATACAAAGTTAGAAATAAGACTTGTTTTTGCAAGTCTATCCTTAAACTATGTCTTTGATATACAACTTTAGGTGAGGTGGAAAAAGTAGATTTTAGATAGTGTTTTCCTGAAGTTTTGGTGATAATGGTATTTTAGTTATATTTATATACTGGACTATTTCCATCATCTAATATTAAATATTGAATGTAATTTTATTAGATGATGGAAATAGTTCAGTATATAAGTACAAATAAGTATTTTTGTAATATTTGATTAATATTAGATAAATCATCATTAAAAGTGAGAACGAATAGTGGAACTTCCAATCAGCCACCTCTTTTCTTAGATAGAAAATTTTTTTTTCTGTCAACTTGTAAAGATTTTATTACTGCCTTATCCAACGTTTTAGAATATCTCATATTTATAAATTTATTATATAAAACTTTGTTATTTTGTTGAAAAAACTTTTTTTTCATTACAAATTGTTTTAATTCTTAATAAATTATTATAGGGGATATTAATTTTTAAGTGCCTGGGGTGATTATTATGAAAATTTAGATAGCTATTAGCTTGTTATATGTATTAGTATTAAGAATTTTATTACGGTAAATCATTTGAATATCAAGAAAATGAACTACTGTTTTAGAAAAATTCATTATAAATTGTATATTTTTATTAAAATTATTTATGTAATTAAATAATAATAATAACATAGCTCACACCACGGCACATACACTTTACAGATGGAACACTATTTATAATGAATATTCTCCTTTCCAAACGCAAGATAAAGTCTTTTAAAAGACAAATTGATCCAAATTAAAAAAAGGTGGATCTGCTCTTTTTTTTTCACCAAGCTATATGTATGGACCAATCTAAAGCATGGTAATATTTACTTATGTAATTAAAGAAAGTTCCTCCTCTTCATTGTATGGCTAAATCATAAAGATGCCATCTATATATCTTAGCCAAATATGAGATTTAAGCCTAGCATTTTTGAATATAGAAGATTCCAATTGGTCATTTCTGAAAAAAAAAACAATCTTCTGGTTGAAATATTAAAGTAGCTATGTAGAAAAGTAATTGTGTTTTTTTATTTTTTATTTATATACATATATAATGATTTTTGTTACAGTTCCGGTTAAAGAATTGTGGTGTCCATTATTTAATTTATTTGGTTGAAGAGTATGGATCTAATTATCATCATGGAATATCTGAAACAACTTTACAACAAGCTATAACCAATACACAGGTTTTAAATTCATTTAGTTTTTAAAATATCATCAACACTTTTTTTTTTAAATAGTTCATAATTTTCCATATATGTCATACAGCATTTAAGTGATAAAAATTTTGCTATTTACAATCATATGAATAAATTTAAACAAAAAAACATTGAAATAAAACGTTTAGAATGTATAAAGTCATACCATGAAAGAATGATAAAGGAAGGAATTTACATTAGTGAAATTAAACCTGAATTAAACAGGATGTTAATAGAAAAGAAAAAGAAAATAATAGGTTTGTTAATTAAATGTTTTAAGGTATTTTTTTGGATGGGTATATAAATGTAAAAATTTGATTGAGATTGTTTGTAATTGAAAAAAGTGTTGGGGTAAAGAAAATTTTCAGTATTTTTTAATATTTTTGCATTTGTTTGAAATATGTGATATTTATTATTATATATTTGTTTTTTTATTTTTTAGTGTTCATTGAAAAAGATTATATAAAATAGTCAAAACATTGGATGTATTTTATTTTTATTATAGTCATATAAAAACAAGTTTTAAAAAGAAGTTTGATGCATTTATTTAGTTTTATATTTATTTATTTTTAACCTGTTTTAATTATATTGGTCCTTTTTTTTCTTTCTGTGTAATAATAAAATGGAAAAAAAAAATCTGTGAAAACAAGATGCTTTTATTACAGAATACACCCGGGTCTCGTTTTATGCGGATTTATTTAATGCGATTTTGAAGTTATGCGATTCATATTTCTTCTTAATATCTTTGTATGCGGTTTTCTTTTATGCGATAAAAATTATTAGATGAGAAGTCGAGCTCCGATATTGCGCTATTACTTTAAATATTATAAATTTCGCACACTCGCGTCATATTTAAAGTAATAGCGCATTATCGGAGTTCGACTTCTATCTAATAATTTCAATATTTTCAGTGCTTTATAATAGTACTGTAATAGATTTTATGCAATAAAGAAGTTCATAATTCACTTAAAATCAGGATTTCCCCATTTTATATACACAAATTAAATTTTACAAGATTATAATGTAAATCTGTTCAAATGTTATAGATGCCTATACTATGTATATTGTTGTTTTTGCATTTTAAATCATGTTCTATTTTTGCATTTTAAAAAAAGAGTACGTAATCAATCATTTAGTGTCCGCAAGTAATAAATTTTACAAGACTATAATGTAAATCTGTTTAAATGTTATAGATGAAAAATACTATGTATGTTGTTGTACGTAATCAATTAATCATTTAGTGTCCACAAATTTATTTTTAAAAGGTGAGTAACAGTGGTGGGCACAATTAAATTTGACAATTAAAATTTGATTTTTAATTGTAATTAACAATTTTAAAATGACATAACGTGATCTGAAATTAATGTGATGTGAAATGATGAAATTTGATTTTTAAACGGAATTGAAAATTAAAAACAAAAATAAGAATTTAATTTTTAATTGTTAGTTTTAATTAAATTTTGCCCAAGGTGAGTCAGTATCTTTTTATTATCATAAGTCTAAGTTCTTATTTTTATTTTAAACTTTTAGTTTACCCTGATGAAGAGGGGAAAACACCCAAGAAAATGAATTTCTTTGGAAACAAAAATTTCAATTTTAGATCTCTTAGCGAAATGGGAAGGATCAACAGCGATTGGAAAACATTTTAGTTGTATTTCCTCTTGACTTCGTTTAAGGAGAAACTACAGTACCTCACATCACATCACATCATGACAAATCTGATGTCTCAAATAGTGATAATGATTAAAATACCATACATGTATGAAAAAAATGTAAATTACACGTAAAAATATATTGTTTTGAATAAAATTAAATACTGTAGTTAATAAAAAAAGTAAAAAAAAGTTTGTCTTGTATCAATTTTTTTCAAATTTGAAATTTTTTATTAGTCATATTTTATTTTCTTATTTTTTTTTGCGCGATTTTAAAGTAATTTTATGTTGTTGCTTTGCTTTTATGCGATTTTCGAAAATTACAGTAACCTATCTCCCATTTTTCAAGGTAAGTTAAGTCTATTTTTGTGCAATTTCTTTTGTGCACGTTTTCTGAGGAACCTATCTACTGCATAAAACCAGACCCAGGTGTATATTCCAATATTTTCTTTTACCCATAATTGCTGCAAATAATAAACATTTTATGTTACAAGGGGCATGTAAACATTATTTTTTTTTATATTAAATGTCAATGAATACAATTAAAGCCAGCAAATAGTAAAAATTTAGAATGGAAGATGGCTTCAGTTTCAATCATTACTATGATATTATATGTTGTAACTGCAATGTGATACTATATGTTTTTAAAGGAGAAGGTCAGTTCCATGATTTTTACTAGTGAATTAATGCATTTAATATTAATGTTAAGTAATCTAAATAATTGGTATTTAAAGGATGTTTTTATTTTGTAGGAGAGATTGAATTTTGATTGATTAATGATATGAAAATTTATTTTTTGACTAATTTTTGTGTTATCATTTTTACATGGCGAGTTTATCTCATGAAGATCTTTAATAGAAAAAGATTTAGAGTTACTAATTACCTACCTGGTAGCTGTTAATAAAAATGGAATGAAGAAACATTTTATTAATAAAGATCAGACAGTTGAGGCCATGAAAAGAGTGTTGCATATTACAAAATTTTTTGAGTAGGAATGATTTAAAAGAATGGTATTAAATTTTTAGGCCTCGGACAATAATATATCTTTGCTCTTCATATTTAAAATAAACTATCATCAAAAATGGAAAGAAATTTAATCCATATGCTGTTTTTTCATATATTTTTAAATATATGCAATTAATGGATTAATGTCATCAATTCTTATAAATGAATTAGAAATTAATATTAAAATAATAATAATAAATCAAGAAATAATCTGTTATTCTAGATATGTTGCTAATATTTTAATAACTGATAACAAATGACTATGAATAATATTTATAATGAATTTAATAATATATATAGGTAATAGTATGAATACTGAACCCTACTGTTTGATGGCGCTCTTTTTCCCCCAGTGCACATCAATATACCGATTCACGGGCCGTCGGTTTTTTTACAGAATACTATGGTGCAACATTTTTTTTTTTTTCACCTATACTTAAAACTCGTATGTTTTTTTTTTTTTGCATTTTTAATAAACAAACACTTTGTTTTTATATGGGAGGGGGGGTTGTTTTGCTTTTAAATAATCGACTTTTTTTTTTATTTTGAACTTTTTTTTTTTTTGATTTTGAATTATTGTTTCTTTACATAATACTACGGTAAAAAAAAATTTTTTTTTACCCCTTTCTATACATAAAACTAGTACGGTTTTTTTTTTATCCTTTTTAATAAACAAACACCATTTTGTTTTTAAATGATAGAGGGAGGTTGGTTTGCTTTTAAATTATCGCCTTTTTTTGGGATTTTGAGTTTCTTTTTTAAAGCCTTAAACAATTCAGTTTTAATTAATAAACCAACAATTGATTTTTAGAGGGTGGAGGGGGGTTGGTTTGAATTTTAATTCTCGCCTTTTAGTATCTTTTGCCGATGTACTGGAAACTTCGCATATTAATTTTAAATGTGTTTGAATATAAAGAGATAGATTAACAAAATATACGAATTATTGGAGGGAGCTGGTTTGCTTTTAAATTATCGACTTTTTTCCTTATCAACTTTTTATTGATTTTTAGCTCTTTTTTGTTGTTGTTGTTGGAAAGCCTTATTAATCAATTCATTTTAATAAACTAACAGTTGTTTTTTAGATGGTGGAGGGGGTTTGATTTGATTTTTAATTATCGTCTTTTATTTTCTTATTATGAGGATTTTTTTTTAAAAAAAATATTTACACTACCGAAACCTTTATATGATAACGAAAAGTTCTTATTTTATTTTTTGCCTTTTTCAAAAGGCCTTAATTAAACAGTTCGTTTTTTAAAAAAAAACATTTTTTTTTTAGGGGGGTGGGGAGTTACAGCTTGTTTGACTCCAATAGGAGATGAGCCTCAAAGCTGTAAGTAACGGGATTTTGGAGCTGTCCAACCAACGTCCCTTACACTGAACCCAGGTACGCTTGCAGGAGTGTCAACGGAATTCTCCAGATCCTGTAGTTGAATAAAACCATGCGCCACTCGCAAACGCATACCTTCGCATCTGGCAGAATGTTCTCTTTCTGGAAAAACAATAGCATCAACTTCTGTGGTCAGAAATTCACTCCCCTTCTCCAATTTTGAACACTTGCCATGCCATTTTACTGTTCTTGCACGGATTCACGTGTAATCGTGCATTTGCACGTGAACTCTGCTGAAAACCCTAACTTTTTCAGGTTGTGAGCAGTTCAAAATCGTAGGGAAGCGTGTGTAACGGTCTGACAATTCTTAATATGTAATACTAAATCCACTACACTTTCTCAAAATTTTTCCACAATGAATTTTTTGATAGTTTCACATCCTTCAGATACAGCCATCATCAAATCAGACCGTAGCGAGAGTTGAATTGCACTCACTTGAGGAATACTGCCGCAAGTCAATGGGTGTAGTATTTCATTACATAATTGTAGGATACATCGTCCTCTAGGCAGCCTGTTACAGCTCTAAACAACACTGTTGTAGTGTTAGCCGTAAGTTAGGCCACTAAAACAGTATATAGATGTGTGTTGTGTGAAAAACGCCATCAAGCGATAGGGTTCAGTATTCATACTATAACCTATATATAATATTAAATTCACAAAAATTGCATTTGACATTTTAGATAAAGTGTTTAGATGTAGACATTAATGTAGATAATGATAACTTATATTAAAATATATTAAAGATATTAAATTAAAAAAAATAATTTCTGTAGATTCACAACAAGCATGGAAGCAAAAGCTGCCAGTTATTAAAAATTTTAAACATAAAAATGATAAATATAATGCAGATAAAAATATAGCTATTTTACAAAAAAAAACAAAAAAACAATTTTGAATGAATCTCTAATTAAAATAAAGAGAAAAAAGTGTCTAAACCTCAAATAATTTCAATGACAAGAAACTGATAAAGGACAGTATAGTAATTTGGAAAAATAATAATCAATTAATGCATGCCATCGTGGGAGAACTATTTTCTCTCACACAAAACTTTATGCTATATAAGTAAAAAAAAGAAGAAAGAAATTACTGTTTATTGATTAGACTGATATTAACAATTTTAAGTTTTATTTTATAATCTCTTAGAATATATTAATGCTAACAAACTATGTTTTATTATATATAACGTGTTAAATATAATATATTATTAAATTGATGGATTAAAGGATGAAGTAAATGTTTTGGCCAAAAAAAAAATCATTTGCTGTCAAGCATCTATAAATACTCTAGCTGTGTTTAAGCAGCCAAATACAAAATTTGCCTTTTTTAAAATTATATATATATATGATTACTTAAAATTTTATCTCCGTTCAAAAAATAACACCAAGGGTTTTCTTTTTATATGGGGAATATCAGCAAATATATAAAATTTAAAATAATCAATGGTGCAATATACATTTTAAAAACATGAAGTGTATATGCATGTAAAATATTTAGCATAAAGTATCCAAGTGTTATAAATAATGAGTGATAGAATAATTATTGGAGTTTTAAGTTAAACTAAAGTTTTATTTTCAAGTTCGTCAAGTCCATTTATATGTAAATTAACCTCACCTTAATTACCATAAATTAGATTTTATGTGTGTTAGAACTTGTAAAGTAAATGCAATTGATAGATCAATGTTGAATGGTTAAAATATATTATATCAATATGGTGAATTTATTTATTGTTTTGGTTTAGTAAATTTAAGGTCAGATCCAAAGGGTCATGTCAGTTAATTAAGTAATGTTATTGTTGAATTCGAGATCAGATCCAAAAGTCCTTCTCAGTTAATTAAATTGAGTTACTATTAAATGGGGACTCAGACCTAAAGTAGCCATTCTCTAGAATTATTGTAAGGAAGGTGTGTTGATTATAATAATACCATACTAGATATAAGTATCTGACTATGCTATAAAGATAATGATAGGAATAAATGTATTGTATTTGTTACGGTTGGCCATGCATAGGATTATATCCAGGGTATAGTTAGGGATTTATTCTGTGCTGAGTCTGCTTGATCTTATAATCATATTATTACCAAATGTAATTGAAAGATTAATGTTTTAAAATTAATCAAAATAAACTTTGGACACTTTACAATTAACAATGTTAGTTTCATATTTATTTTTCAGTGTGCAGGTGAACTAAAAGTTAAAAGATATTTAAGTAATTATTACTATTAAATTATAATCATGAAGGTAATCAAAATATAAAATTTTTTATTGTAAATTTTTATGATATAGTCAGTAAATTAATATGTTTAGAAAAAAAAAAGGTAATAGTATGAATACTGAACCCTACCATCTGGTGGCTCTCTTTTTCGCCCAATTCACATCAATATACCGATTCACGGGACGTCTATTTACACAATATTACAGTAAAATATTTTTTTTTTCAACTGGTTTTTAATTTTTTTCCGTCAGTGACGGTAAACCATCAAAGTTTTTTTTTTATTCCACCCGGTTTTTTTTTGTTTTTAATAAACAAATACTTTGTTTTTAGATGATCTAGGGATGTTGATTTGTTTGTAAATTAACGACTAACTATCCATAGGTTTCTTTACATAATATTTCTTACGGTAAACCAAATTTTTTTTTCACATGTTTTTTTTTTTGGGTTCATTTTTTTTAAGAAACAAACTTTGTTTTTAGATGGTGTTGGGGTGTTGGTTTGCTTTTAAATTATCAATTAATGCTCCATCAGTTTGCTTACACAAAAATACGGTAACAAACACTTTGTTGTTTTTAGATGGTGGGGGGGGGGGTTGGTTGTTTGCTTTTAATTTATCTTTTTTTTTTTTGGTTGATGTTTTGATTTGCTGAAAGTCTTCAACAATTCGATACTTTTGAATAAACCAACATTTGTTTTTTTAGAGGGTGGAGGGGTTGTTTTGATTTTGAATTGTCGTCTTTTTTTTTTTAGTTAGTTTATTACGAGGCTTTTTTTTTCTTCAAATCTTTACGCTATAGAAGCCGGGGCAGGTGGGATGGCGGGGGAAGTTTGTTTTGATTTTTAATTATCGACTACTTTTTGGATTTTCTTTTTGAACATTGTATTATGTTACCGCACAGTTCTTTATTATTATTATTTTTTTTTTTGGTGGGGTCTTTTGAATAAACTCTTAAACACTTTTTTTTTTTTTTGGTATAATAAAATATTAGCTACTTTAACTGTTAACGAAACTTATCAAATATTATCTACCTACTTTATAATCATGTGAACAACAAAAACAACAACAAGTTTCCCATAAAATAATTTATTGAATCAAAAAGAAACGAAACTTTGGACAAGTTATGAACCAAGACAAGTAAAAAAAACACCATTTTCGGGAGCATAAAAAAACAGCAGCCAAAAGTAACATGCAAATAAAATAACAGGGAAGCCTCAAAGCTATAAGTAACGGGATTTTGGAGCTTTCGAACCAACAACTTCCCTTACACAGACCTACATAGGTACACTTGCAGGAGTTTCTCTTTCTGGGAAAACACAACATTGTGCATCCGCTTGTGTGGCCGGCCGGCAATTCACTCAGCTTCAACCAATTTGGACAACTTGCAGATGACATTTGACAGTTCTCGCATGGATTCACACGTAAACGGGCATTTGCATGCGAGATCGGAAAAAACTCTGCTGAAAAGAAGAACCTGTTCAAGTTGTGTGCAGTTCAAAAGCATAGGGAAGCGTGTGTGACGACATGACAACTCTTAATATGGAATACTAATTCCACTATGCTTTCTAAAAAATTTCCGACAATGAATTTTTGCAGTTTCGTCTCTTTCAAAAACGGCCACCATCAAATCAGACTGTAGCGAGAGTTCAAGACCGCTCACTTGACGAATACTGTCACAATGCAATGGGCATAGTATTTTGTTATGTAATCGTGGAATACATCGCCCTAAGGCAGCCTGTTACGGCTCAAAAAACACCTTGTACTGTCAGCCGTAAGTTAAGGCCGCTAAAACGGTATATTGATATGCGTTTTGTGAAAAACAGTGTCATTAGATGGTAGGGTTCAGTATTCATACTATTACCAAAAAAAATTATATCTTCTCTGACAAATACAATACTTAATAAATAAATTAATTTATTTGTTTAAATAATGTGTGTTAATTTCTTTATATATAATGTTGTCTAGTCTGCATATCAATTCAATGTCCATTACATTGGATATATTCTACATGATTTGTCCACATATTGAAAATAATGATTATGTAGTGATCATCATCATCACATATTAAAGAATATTTTCCAATCTTATTACAATATATGAATCAATAATATTTGTATATATTGTACCGCCATTTAACAAGCGTCACATGTTTCTTAAGTTTTTAAGAAAAATTAAATTATAAGTTGTTTAAAGATTTTTTTTTAAACAAAAATTAAAAAATTCTGCAGAATTAGTTATTAAGAAATAATTTATAAAAGTTAAAGAGTTTTATTAAAAGAAAATACAGTTAACCTGGGGGGAAATTAAATGCTGCATCATTCTTCATAAAAGTTTTACTAAGTTAGAAAAAGAAAAATAGGAAAGTTATTAAAGGGGGATGGGGAAAATAATATCACTAAGTAACGTTTAAAAATAAGAAAAATCTTTTATATGAAATTAAAAGTACTCTCTTTTCATTTAATTTAAAGAAATGAAAAATATATGGGTCAAAGTTAATGTAATTACACAAAGAAATGAAAATATATGTATGCGTAAAAAAAGAGTTGATTTTTAAAGATGCATTTAAATGTGTATATAGGTGCGAATAAAAATAAGATTGAATTAAAAAAAATAAAGAAAATAAAATTTGTAACATAAAAATTAAGTTAAATTCAAAGATGGCTACAAGTAAACAATGGGAATAATTAAAAAGTTAGATCTTATTCTAAGTAAATTAATCTAATAAGGATTGTGAACAAATCAATGGGAATTTAATTAATAAATTTAATTAAAAAAATGTTAATCAAGCTGAACAATAAGAGTAATAGTATACAAATAGGCTTGAAAAAAGGTCATCATCAGATCAGATAATTTTTCAGCAGAGTTATTCCAGTCAGTACAAATAAATTTTATTTTTGTGAACGCCAAGAAAAACATGCATTGCTAATAAGAAGTATGCCGCTGTGCTCCAGTCTCTGACCGCCCTAGAATATCTGAAGGTCCTTAATTAGCCGCAATGAATGTCTAACAACCTGAGCCATTTGAACATTTGTCTGCCGGACTGAAATGTAACAAGGAAACACTTTCTTCAACAATACAAATTCCAAACAGTTGGTACAACCTGCGTCATACAGGAAGAAGCAGCCGTATATCCAGAGAAAGGTTTAAAAATCCTATAAGTAACAGTAATTTTTTTTTATTATTATTATTCCCTTTCCTATTGTGTCATTAGTATATTATTGTAGCCATTGCAATCTTTGAAGCCTCCAAAGTCACCTGAAATGAACTCTATAACCAGCATAAAAAGAACTATGTATGTGCAGGTTTACTGTGATGAACAGATATTGATAGAACTTTCTTAAACATACAAATCATTTATGGTAAAATATATGTGTGTGATATAAGATTTTAATGCTTGGTATTTATTCATGCTTTATGTTTATTGATAATATGTGTGCATGATATATGATGTTATGTATTATTATTTTATTCAAAGAAGAAATGATGAATGAATTCATAAATTAGTTCTCATTTAATTTTAAAATATTTAAAATAAATTATTTTTGGAAATTAGTATTTGTCGGTCGATTTTTTTACTAATACCACTAATTAAAGCAGTTTATTATATTACTTTTCAATTGAGCTAGTTGGGATATTTCAAGTGGTGGATTATGGGTCTACCATCCAGGCATGTTAGTTACTTCTTGTAATTAGTTGGCGCCTGAGGTTTATCTCTAAACAAATAAAATGCTTTGGATGGTAGGGGTTTGAATCTAGCAGTTGAGATGGGCCACGGTCTATAGATGTGAATGTGTTATGCTTTGCATAGCTCGGTCTGACCATGGGTAGTCTCCCCTCTGCTTGAAGGGCCAGTCCGTTTACGTAATATTTAAAATATAAAAATTAAAGTCATGTTAAAAAATGGTTAAAACCCAATGAAGCAGTTTTTATTTAAACGGATCCAGTTCAATATATATTCTGATGTTTAATGTATGCTGAATCTGTTAAATCAAATTTAAATATATAAAATGGACCATTACATTATATTGGTTGTGTTGCATGTGTACTGAAAAGGAAAACCAGTAATATATAGAGAGATGAATACTGAAAATTTATCTTCTGTTAAAAGTGTAGTTTATAAACATAAATTAAATATTTGATTTAGTTCTGATATACGATGTAGAGAAGTCACAAACTATGTTATATTTTGTTCCAAACCATTTTGTTGATAAACAATGATTAGAATAGAATGCATATTGTATATTCAATTGCAAATGTTTAATACTTTTCAACACACACAAATGTATAACACAGAAGCTTTTTATATATATATATAGTAATAATATAAATGAAGATTATAGTATAACGAAAATTTTAAAATAATATAGTTAATAATAGTAGATTGAGAGGACACATTTACATATATTTTACTGTGTGTTCTCTCATGCAGTCACTGAAGCAATAAGAATAAGAAAGAAAAATTAACTACTATATTTTTATTTTTAAAATAATTTAAATAAAATTTAAAAATTTTTCTAAAAGACATTTAATATTTAATGTTAGATGATGGAAATAAATTAATATATAAATACAACTAAAATGCCCTTGTCACAAACTTTCAAGCAAACTCTAAATATTGAAATATCTGACATTTTTTCCATTAACAATTTTCTCTTGTAGAAATATAATAGTCATTTTGTTATCAAGAAATTAGAAACTAATTATTTTGACATTTGTAAAATAGTTTCAACTTTTAGTATGTTCTAAAAGTTTGTAAAACTTTTAGCATTATGCTTAGAAAATATTACTATGCTGTAACACATCAAATTTGGAAAGGAAGAATAAAATGTATATGCTTTCAACATATGTTAATATTTATAATTGCATTCAGTGCTCAGAAAAAGAAAAACGGCTGCTGAATATCATAAAAATTTGTAAATTTTAATAATTTTTTTTGTTTATTTATTTGGTTTTGTTTGTTTACATTTTTTTTTTTTTAGTTAGCATATAATTGAAATTGTGTAGTTAGATACAGTGTAATTCATGGATCCATTGTATTTTCAGATAAAAAATGTTTTTGGTAAATGAACTTTCATGTTATCATTTTTTATTTTTTAAATTTATAATACAAAATGAACTGATACAATTACAGGAATTGAAATAATAAATATTTCGGATGCACTAACATTTTTGTTTTCATTTCAAGGTTATTTTCTAAGCCATTTTTTAATAACTGATGTAAGGGGAATGGATGCTAATGGTTGGATTTTAAATCGTAGATTAGAGCTTCTTTTATTAAAAATGATGTGATTTAAACAAAAAAATATTGATAAATTCTGCTGAAAAATAAAAAAAGAATAATATTTAAATTATCACAAATTAATGCTTTTAAAAAAAATAAAACTATTATAGTCACATTTGCCAAAAAAATCTGAACATTGTGCTCCTATTTAAGATTTATCAGTGAGATGCAATATGTATATATATGAGTACATTTTTCTAAATATGCTTAACAGGAGTACAATGTTAGATTTATTAACAGTTTTGAAAAAAAAAAAATGCCTTGCAAATTTTGTTAATGGTGAATGAAATGCAGGAAAATACAATTTTTAATAATTCTAGAGGGGGGAGGGGAAGTAGACTTATTAAAATCAAAAATTAGTAGGTTTTTTCTTATAATGTAATTGCTGAGTCATTGTAAACATTGAGCAATTCTATATATCCTGTACATTTATTCATAATAAGCAGCAATAATTAGAATTTTATAAAGTTGTCTGTATTCCATTATTCTCTAATTTCTTTATTAAATTGTAGTCATTTTATTACTGTGCAATTTAACCCACTAGTAAAGTGGCTGATTCAAATGATGGATTGATTTCCAATTAAAAAAAAAAAATAGTTTGTCAATTGAATTATTGTTCTCGGCCATTATTTTTGTGCTCATGTCACCTGATTTCCTAAGCATTGTTTGATTACTTTTATATTAGATTTCAAAGGCAAAAACTCTTAACTATATCCTGGAATTCTAAGAAGTTAGAAAAACTGATGATTAAGAATAATAATATTAAGACTCTAAAGAAGATTAAATTAAAGAATGAAAGATCAGAAACTTATTTGGTTCTAGTCTTATAGAGAAAGACGCCGCTCGATGGCGCCATTTTCATGCTAAAACACATAAAAATGCCATTTCCACGGCTGACACGTTTGAACCCGCATTTTCTATAATACAACTTTTTTGTTGTGCTACAGATTGCAGGCCGCTATGTCGCGTCACAGTACAGCATGTATGTCGCATCGCAGCAAATTAATTTGGTGAATTCGCACAGTTTATAGAATTGTTATGGCTTGGTGAGAGGGTGTGTGTATTTGAATTGGATGGAAATGTTGTTTTGATTGAATTTTTTTATTTTTTAAAGTATTGAAATGTTCAGATTTTCTAAAGTAATAATTATCCGACTCTTTACACCGTATTGTATTGAAGTTTTAAGTGGGAAAATGTTGACAAGATATATGTGTAAAGTGAGTTGGAATTAGGTAACGTGTCAAGTAACCTACTGTTCGTAACATTCCACGAGACAAACAATATTCTATCATCTGTTTATTTTTGAAGTAAAAAATAGCGGTAACACAAAAATATCCAGTAAGAAAAGTACAATTCTACACTATTTTTTTAAATTTCATAAAAAGTATATATTATAAACATGGTTAATAAGTAAAGATGACATTTTATATATATATTTGTTGTTGTTTAAAAAACTTTTACTTTCTTTCTTTTCTCTGACTACTGTTATACTTTGTTGAATATATTTTACGTTTATTGTTATCATTTATTTTATATATGTTAATAAAAAAAAATATTTACAAAAATACGATTTTGATATTTTTTTTTTTAGCATTACAAACAACAGAACACTAACTCTAAACCTAACCCTAACCCTAAAACTAACCCTAACAACTATTAGTTTTTGTTGTCATTCTATTTGAAGTAAAAAATAGCTGTAATATCTGTTTTTCTGTAAAAAATTTAAATGTAAAACGAAGACTAAAAAAGTAAAAAATAGCGGTAACACAGTAATATCTGTTTCTCTGTAAAAATTTAAATTTAAAAGGAAGACTAAGAAATTTTACTTTCTATCCCGATTATGAGTTTTTAAAGAACAAAAAAAAAAAAAAAGGCGTAACCCCACAAAAAAATATCCGATAGAAAATTGTTTTTTCTAATAAAGCAAAATAAAAAACACGAATTAAATTTTAATTTGTTGATTTTATTTTACAATTATTGTTATCATTTAATTTGTATATGTTAATATAAAAAAATATTTAAAAAACACGATTTTGTTTTATTTTTATTTTCGCATTACAAAAACACATCAAAGTGATTAAAATCAAGGCCTGGGAATGTTCATATTTTATAGTTTTAGCATGAAAATGGTGCCATCGAGCGGCATCTTTGTCTATAATACTAGCACACCACTTATTTAAATAAATTAATTGAGAATAATTATAATGATTTGAATAATATTAAGCATTTTAAAAAATACTGAATTTTTTCACAATTATAGATCTGTAATCTAATATTTTTTTTTTTTATAGTTGAAGATGGTGACTCAGAATTGGATTGCCTTACATTTTTTAATCCAACTCCGATTTATTATATCAGATAACTTAAAAGGCTTTTGTTGTATAGAATAAATTTTATACTGCTTCTTCTATTAGAGATTTTCAATAGATTACGATAGAGTGGGAGTTTAATTATATATTTCAGAAAATTTATACAGCATCATAAATAGTTTTCTTTTCCTTTTCCATATGTCATGTTTGATCTAAAGCTCTTTTAGTCCTGTATGACAAAGCAGGACATTGTTTTTACATTGAAATATATTTCTGTAATAATAATAACTATGATTGAATATTTTATAAATATCTTTAAAGATTATTGTATAATTTGTTTAATAGGCTTCAGCTGAATTTAAAAATAATACAAATGGATGTTATTGGCAAGATCTTGAAAAATGAATTAAATTGTGATAGCTAAAGATTTTTCCCAATTGCAATGTTGGTAATGAAGTTGTTTTTATTTACGAACTATCTATGTCAATCCTGCAGCAAAAAAAGTCATAGTAATATTAAAGTCACTTCTGTTTTGCTAGAAAAATTTCTTTCAAAAGATTTTATATTTGTTTTCTGAAAAGTAACTTAAATTCATTCCAACATTGATAGCTGCTGCAGAAAATCCTGATACAGTTATCTTTTTAAGATGAAAACATGATAAAGTAAATTACTAGTCTTTGAGTTTATGATAGTGTGATATCCATACATAATATGAGTAAAGTCTCCTAATTATCATCGAGATGAAGAAAAAAAGCTATATTATGAACATTTGATCTATTGGACAACTACTGGAAAATTACTTAACATATGTTTAAGATTAATAGATGCTAAATGTTTTCATATATCACTTTTAATATCTACTTAAATCCATTTTTCTTCCATTTAAAATCTATTCTAATATAATTTAATTTCAAATACTGTTTTACTTTTATTATCATTAATTCAATACAAAATCTGTATTTTTAATATTATTAATCGATTTTAACAGTCTAAGATTTTAAAATAACTTTGAACAAAAGTAAAAGGTATCGAATTAAAATTTAAAAAATGCATTTGAATAGGTCTATTAAATATAATTAAGAAAACAGAAAATAGTTTAATTTAAACTAAAGGATCTCCTCCATTAAATCTATTCAGAATATGTCTCATTTTTAAAAATATATAAAATCTTCTTTGTCATTCTTTCATTGAATTTTTATCATGCAAATGTTTAAATCTTGCCCTAATTTTAGTTGTCTACATATAATTATTATTTATATTTATTTTCCAAAAACAATCCTTGCATTTGATTTTATTATTTATTTTGACTATGCTAGTATATTGAGGAGAATTTTCCTTCCTTTTTATTTTTAATTATTTAATTGTTTATATTCTGATTAACCTTTTGTATATATATATTTTGAAATTATAGTTTAAAAATTTAGCCTAAATTTAATTTTTTGTAATAGTAATTTTGAATGTAAGATTTGCAGAAGATTGATCTTTTATATTCTTATTTTTCAGTATTTTATTATATTTATTTATTGATATGTTTATTTTTATATTTTATTCTTGAAATAAAATATTTTATTGCCAGGTAAATTTAGAAATAACATTCTGATTTGTCATAAACGTATTTTGTTTTTACTTTAAAACCTGAATTTTATTAAGCTAATTATTTGGGAGGAGGGGTAATCTGGTTTATTGAAGCATTAAGCAGTAATGCTATTATACTTATACCCTCATACTGAAATAATTATAAATCAATTGCATTCGATCAATATACATTAATGTGTTTATATTTGGATATTGTTTCGTTTTCTGTTGAGAGAACGGAAACATGAAAAGATTACATAGTTGATAAAATAAAAAAATTTTAATTTTGGAGAATGAAATATAATGATTATCTGCAAAATTTTGTATGGGGATTAATTTGTCTTCGCATAGATGTATTTGTAGATATACATATATGGATTGTGTGGATGTATTTATATATATAGTTAACTCTCATTCCATCCGATACACATATATCATTTTGTGGTGTTCATTATCTCATTTTAGTCCTGAATTCAGGTCCAAGGTATAAATCCATGTTCATTATTTTTCAAACTGCGTTTTAGTAATTATCATTGATAAATCACAGTCTCATCATAATATTTATTTGTATGCATAGCTTTTCGCTTTTAATCTGAATTGATATTTTTATTTTATTAAAAACAGTACTAACAATTATATCTTCTCTCTTTTATTTATTAGCTGTATCCAAGCCTTTGCTCATGTTAATAGAATAAAAAAGTATAATATAATATGCAGCTGTTCTTTAGCTTATATATCTACATATTGTTTACATGCAATAATAATACATGAGTCATCAACAGCAGTATCAAAAAAATAAAACTTTTTACGATCAGTTATACTACTGAATTTGATCAACTTTTTAAGATTTTGGTTTAAATATATTTCTCATGTGTCAGATTAATTTTTAAAAATGGCTATAAAATTTTAATATCATGATATTTTGTTCATGCTCCGCTTGCAAGTGAGAAATTAAATTTGTGGTACAAATGAAATTTAATTAATTTAAAATATATTTACAAAATCAAATTTTACTTTTCTTTGCCAAAAATTATAATTCTCTTCTTTTCTGTAGTATGTATTTCAATACGCAAGTCACATATCTGTTTAAAAAATTAACCATCTGTAATCTTTTAATCAGAGCTGCCCTCTCCTTGCATTTTTATAAAATCATTTGAAAATATGTTTATTATTTCGACGATAATGCAAATTGCCAAAATTTTTAAAAATATTTAGTGCCAAAAAGCAAAAATTCATAGCCTATGTAATTCTCAAAAAAGAAAATTATGCAAGATTTACCAAGATTGGTGTATACTTGTCGAGTTATAAAGTAACAAACAAACAAACTTTTCATTTATGTTGTAATAAGGAAATTTAAAAAGAGATTGTTGTTGTTTTCAATTTTCTTTTTAATAGTTTTAAAATTTTCAGAGATAATTGAAAATAAATTTCAATATATTTAATTTTTACTTTTTACAGTAAACTAATAATTAGATATTACTTATTAAAAATAATTTAATGATTATATGTAATTGTAATTTTTTAAATTTATATAATTATTGTTATAAAGTTATGTATACATTTATATACAGGCGCACATTTTGCAGATAGTGAATGTGTATTGTTTATAATTATAATACCTGATTTATACTTAAAGCATATATTGTAATAAATAATCATTAAATTACTTCTTGACTATTAAATTATCTTATCTTTTAATACCTTATTAAAAAGAGAGAAAACATAATTGTTACTATTGCTTTTAATAAAATAAATATCATTTAATGAATAGTAAAATAAATTAATAATTTATATGTATTATTAAATACATATACAGTAATGAAGTATAAAAAAATTAAATTTGTTTTTGTAATTTAAAAAATAGATGTATAGCGATAATAAAATAAAATAAAATGTGGTCTTACATCCCACCAAAACCATTGAACACCCTTATCTACTTCTACACCAATACCCACAATAACAACATTCTCTACTTATAATATAAAGTAAGTTATATGTATAAAGAGAATGTAACCCAAATAAAACATATTCCCGAAAGATGAAAATGTTCACAAGCATTTTAGCTAAGAAATATTTAATTGTTTCTATAATTAAATATTAAACAAATGTGTGACAAAACCCATAATCCAAACTAAACTGTAAAACTTAAATATTTCTACTTACCTTTATTAGAAAACCTTTCGTGAACTATTTACTGTCTGACATATACATATTATGACAATATAAGAAGAAAGATGATCCAATTTAGACTCAAGCAATAAAATCACAAAAACGTAAAAGAAGGAAATAAATAAAATTTTAGTATTATTAATCCAACACATATATATATAAATCGTAACACGATGTAAATAATCAACTCAATGCATGAACTTGAACTCGCTATTTAAAAGAATCAAATTAACACTAAAAAGAACAACCTCATTTTGGTGATTAACAATATATATATATATACAAACGACCGTTTCAAAAATCATATCATAAACTCTTGTTGTCTAACCAACATGTATACTTTTTATGTGGCAAATCGAACTTGTTGTTCAAAAGGAAATATCTAACAGCCATCAATGAAGATGGATAAGAGCTAAAATAAAAGCAGACTGATTTAAATTATAAATTCCAGAAATAGTTTTAAATCTATTAGAAATATTTTCAATCTTTAGCTAGAGTTATACTAACTTTAACTTGAAATTCTTAGTAGCCATTATCTAGCTATTCAACTAACTTAAGGATTCTGATCAACTATATATATAGAAACACATATAACCATATGCTGCTAAGTGTAAAGTTACCTTATGGGAAGAGATTCATCACTCATAAAGTTGTAACAGCCAAAATCAAATTTGACTCGAAATAGCATCTATGCTGAAGGCACTACCAACTTTACTACCTGAATGTGAAAAGGTAAACTCATCAACTCAAGGCATGCTATATGGAAGAGAGAATTTCTGCTCACCATCGTATATGTTCTAGAACATTTGGATCATGAACTGTAACAATAAGGACACGCGTAATTCATTTATCACATTTTTCTTTATGGATTCTTGATTTATCTTAGGTTGATCTCATGATTAATTTTTATATATGTTTTTTATTTCTTTCATTTACCATGGATTGATGGGGGTATAAATTATTGATATATTAGAAAGGGGAAAAATATTATTAACTTAATTGAAATAAAATATAGAGTCAGGCATGAATTTACTTTCGGATAAATTTGATCATCACTAAGGAGAGGTAAGATTTTATAATTTCCCACATTAAACACGAACACTTTTACAGTTATACTGTTATTGTTGTTTGTTTGTTGATACTAATCATTTCATCATTTATTTGTTTTTCAATATATATGATTAAAATTTTCTAGCATGAATGGTCTTTTCTGTCATTTAGAAAGGGGGATTCCAGACCACCACCATGTTGTTAATATGAACTAATCAAATATTTAGGAGATAACACATTATGATTTTACTAAAGTCTAAATTAGCAAGAAATTATATATATAAATAATAACAAGTTTTTAAATTTTTTTGTTAGTACTGATATTGAATGTGATTACTCTTTGAGGGGGAAAAAGAGATTGGGATTAATAAATATCAACCGTATTGATCAAAGAATAGTCATAGCTATCTAAACAGATTAATTGCTTTTGTTATAATCTCTCATTGAATAAATTGGAATCATTGTGAATAAATTTGTTAAATATATGATTTCAAATTAAAGACTCATTTGCATTTTTCTTTATTCATTTATCAATTTATCACATGCTCACACAATAAAGATAATAATATGAATATCCCTTGAAGTAGAATATTATGCATTCTGGGATAAATGGAATTTAAGGATGGAGAAAAGAGATAACTATACATGGAGATATTTGATGTATGTTCATATGCCAATATGTCATCTCCTAGGAGTGAGGTCAGGGTGGGTATGTGTCTAGAAGTTTAGGAATCCTAGATTCTCTTTCTCATCCACTCTGTTGGCCTATCAAGTCTAGTGTTATGGAAGGCCAGGACTCATTCATACATCAATTTAAGTTTAAAAAATTATTCTTATAAATATTATGTTACAACCATGATTTATCAATGATAATGTTAAAAAAAAAAAAATGAGTTCAAAAAAAATAAATGTGTATTTCTATAAGCTCTGAAAATAAAAAGGACAATGGATATCAAAAAATAGTCTTATTTTTTGTTATCAAGTTTGTATATCTATTATTTATTTTCCAAATTGAAAGTTTACAATAATCCCTCCCCCCCTTCAAATTATCTTCTTAAAATAAATTCTTAAATCTTTATTTCTGATTTTTTTTTAATTTTTAATATAGATTATTGATGGATTTTACATAAAGCGAACTCACAACCAAAAAGAAAGTGTAGCTTATCTTACTATAATGACTCGTTATTTACAAAGTTTTTATAAGGTTTGCATTTTTACTTTTTTAAATATTATTTTGTGACTTTCTTTTTACTATATAAAATTAATTTTTTTTTATGTATTACAATTTATAAATCATAGCGCTATAAAACTAAATGCTTATTTTTATATAGAATTTTTTTTTTTTTCTTTTATTTTTTGTGTTTTAAAATAAAATTTATTGCATTTTGAAATTTGAATATTTATGTTGCAGCTAGCATTCTTTATGTAATGAAACTTCGTATTTTATAGTATAAATTAAAATACTAGACAAGCCAATGTGCTATCTTGAGAAACAGAACAAATGGTAGAAATAAAAATTATTTTTTAAAATTAATAGTTGGCTTTCAACTGATTATTCATTATTTTTTATGGAATAAAACGATAATATCGAATCATTTTTGAAATATTCTCAATTTTCAATATATTTATTTTTAATTATTATGGAAATGACATTTTGAACTTTCTGATATTAAGAAACTATCCTTTTGATTTTTTTCTCGAATAATGTATATGATTTTGTTCATGTATATTTAGTGCAAGTTCTTCACATTAAGTGACATGTTAATTTAATGGTTCTAGGGGTATCAAGTCTGCTACATATCTATGCCTTAGAATTTAAATATGAAAAGGAGTTTAAATTTTTTACAGATAATCGAGTTTTGGGCATGTTAAGAATTTTTTTCAAATAAGTGGCCAAAATCCATTTAACTAGCCATGAAATATTGACTACATATTAAATATTCCATTATAATCTAAATTAATCAGATGATTGTTGATATTCTAGCTATAAAATAAAAACATGAATGTAATATTAAGCAGCTTTCACTACTCAGGAAATGTTTTATACTTATGGTAGACTAAACCTATAGTTTAAATTTATTTTAGTAGCATATTTAATGATTTTATTTGGTAAATAAATATTTATCACATTTACAAATCTTCAGATAGAAAAATAAATATTAATAGAATCATTGCTATTAAATAAAATAGCTTCATACACTCAATACTATTGACATCAATGTAATACGAATTTAATTTTTTAAAACTTTGCATGTTGAATTATTATAGTAAATCAATATAGCGCTAAAAATGCAATAACCACAAAGCTAAAGCTGTGTAGTATTTTATTAAATCATATGCTGAGCGTTTTCAAGAGACACGACTCTCATATTCATAGCTTTTTTTGTGCGATGGCTGTTATTTTAATTATATGCAACTTTAAGCATTCCATTTCTTGGATACGGAGTAACATGATTCCGTCCGGTTGAAGGCGCTGCAGTCCATTGCGATATAGCAGACCTCTTTCACTTTGCGTTTTACATCATTTGCCTTCCTGCAGACCAAGCAGATTGTCTGCGGTTCACATGGATGTCCTGCGTTCTTTTGGTGTTGCATAAAGATGGAATTGTATACTGGATTGTGCCTTGGTGTATAAGTATTTATGCTGGGACAGTCTAGTTTCTAGTGATGCCTTGGTTACCCCATAATATGAAGATTTGCAGTTCCTGTGAGGACATGTAATATTGTAGACCGCTTGTGGTATTTGAGAGGGTGTTAATCGGTCCTTTGTGTTGTTAATTAATCATTTGGAATTGGGAGGGGTATGAAAACATAACTGAAAGCTTCTGCCAAAAATTGAGTAAAGGTTTTTGTGCATGTTTGGTATATATGGCAATAACAGCCTGTGTATGTCTGCATTTACTGTGTTGTTGGTCAATTTGTTTTGGAAATGCCTGTCTAAGTTTGCTTTTTTGTCTGCTTCAAATTTGCATAGTTGTTGATTTCTATGGAGGAAAGATGTGAGACCTGCCATTTTATAGC
Source organism: Epiperipatus broadwayi (assembly GCA_028023455.1). Lineage (NCBI taxonomy): Eukaryota > Metazoa > Onychophora > Udeonychophora > Euonychophora > Peripatidae > Epiperipatus > Epiperipatus broadwayi. Next base: position 6,704,767 of record JAQFVV010000010.1, read on the forward strand.
TGATGGGAGTGATGGAACTGGGATGAATATGACCTCTAATTTCGAATGGTTTAATTGGTCATCTTGTAATTCAGATGTGTGTTTTCGCGCTGAAATTGTATGTCTAGGTACTTCACCTGCTTACTATGGTCCTCCTATTCCGTATTTAATGTTAATAGTGAACTGTTGTCTCTTGAAAGCACTCGGCCTATGATTTAATAAAATACTACATATCTTTAGCTTTGCGCTTTTTGCATTTTTAGCACTATATTGATTGACATCAATGTAATGGAATTAAAAAAAAAAATTAAAATAACAGTGAATGAATAAAAAATGTAAATTAGATATGTGGCAACAGAGTTGAGGGTCAGTGAGGAATGAAAAACTTCTGAATAACTTCGGATATTCTACTGTAATTTTTCTTTTTTTATTGATGTTATCTTGCAAAATGATGGTGATCCTGTGTGAAAGTGCTTAGTATTTTACTCTGGCTTTATCAGCTTTCATGTTAATATCATTTTTCCAAATCTTTTTTTTTTTCCTCATATGTGCTTTTTTTACTAGAATGAAGTTAACAAACTTGAAAATTCAACTGGTGAATTTAATTCCAATAACTAACAACAAATTTTTATATTAAGATAATAAACATCACATGACCACCACTTCTTATGCTTGGGTATAACTGTTGTTAAAACAGGCAAAACTCAGTATACGTATTGCCACACACAGCAATCTAGAGTAATCAATGGATGCCAGAAGGCTGTGCATAAAATCCCCATCTAGTGCCTACTCATCCAATATCCCCAGACTAGTGTCTGGTTTGTGGCCTTTGTCAGTGAGAGATCCTAAGTTCTAGGTGCAGTACTCTCAGATCCAAGGCTCCTCACTGACGAAGGCCACAAGCCAGAAACTAGTCTGGGGATATTGGATGAGTAGGCACTAGATGGGGATTTTATGCACAAGCCTTCTGGCATCCATTGATTACTCTAGCTTGCTGTGTGTGGTAATACGTATAGTGAGTTTTGCCTGTTTTATATTAAGATAACAAAAATAATGTCTGTTTAGGATTTTTTGAGTTATTGGTAGTCTTTGTGATGTCAGTAAATTTTCAAGTTGATTACTGATTCATCAGTTATTAGTGGTGGCACCCAAGTTTAAGATAAACATTATGATGTGCAAGAAGGGATATATTATAATGGATGATTGATTCCAACTAAAGCATTTATAATAAATTTTTTGAAAATTTTTATTTTATCTCTAGAATTATTTACATACAGCTTTGTCTATGAATAAGTAAAACTATGAGTCAATCATTAGACTAGAGACATACAGCTTTGTCTATGAATAAGTAAAACTATGAGTCAATCATTAGACTAGAGATTGTGAATATTACACTATGCTTTATTTAACTCTCCTATAATATTTCTAACTGCCTTGCAATCAAAACTGTTATACAGAAATTAAATAAAACCTTATGAAAAATAGATTAGATAAAGTATAGTTTAGCAATGCTAGAATAATAGAAGTATTAAATATCTTGGAAAGATTAAACTGTTTTATATTAGTTCTGATTTCAGAAATGAAATTGGATTTATTTAAAAATATTGAATATAAATATATAAAATAAAAAAAGGACTTTTATTTTTTAAAACAGAAAGAATATATATATGTATGCTCTAATCACATATGCCTAGTATCAATATATACTGGCATGAATATGATAGTATAACAAACCTGCTTTTTAAAACAGGCAAAACTCACTATATGTATTGCCTCACACAGCAAGCTAGGGTAATCAATGATGGATGAGTAGGCACTGGATGGAGATTTTATGCACAAGCCTTCTGGCATCCATTGATTACTCTAGCTTGCTGTGTGTGGCGATACGTATAGTGAGTTTTGCCTGTTTTAACAACAGTTATACACAAGCATAAGAAGTGGTGGTCATGTGATGTTTATTGGCTTAAAACCTGCTTTTTACTGTTCATAATATAATATATTTTGTAAGTTTTATATATGAGAGAAAGTCACAGTTTATTCATAAAATTTCACTCATAAATGGCATTAGTATCTAATTAATTTAAACTTTTATGTGCAACATGCTGCTTTCATTTTGTGGATGTCTAAACATAAAAGACCCCTCTAATTATATCATTTTTGAACTGCATTCTGAAATCATATTTCTTTTGAGCAAAAGATTTCTAACTTATAGCTATTCATATCTAATCTAGTTAACCATCTGATTACTGACTGGTAGATGTGATCTATTCTTTACTAGAGAGTGAAACAAGAAAGGAAAGTTGCTATGTTGGTGAAAATTTTTTCAATGAATTAGAAAGATTTCAGTTACAATAAAGATTGACATTTTGCTTATTTTATATGTGAAAATCTGTAACAACAGTGATGTGAATCAAAAAAGGGGGCATTTATTATAAATTACTGGAATATTTTGAAACTTATTTTTTCCAGAATTGGTACTTTCGCAAGGTGATTTTTTTTTTTTTTTTTAGCTTTTTATGAGTTTAACAGATTTTTATTAATTAATTGTCAAATATTTTTAGATGTTAATTGAAGATTGAGATATCTTAAATTCATTTTGATTTTCTTAAGACTGTTTTTGAATAGTTCTAAACTTTCAATTATAATTCTACATTATCTGTTACTATGTGTATACATGTACACACTACTTATTTATATATAAATATCAGAATAGATAAAACTATTAGAATCAAAATAAGAGTCATGGATCACATGACCCTACTCTCTTAAACTTGTAAGTTATAAACAGTGAGGATTGCCAATTACTCAACAAGCTTTGTGATAAATGCTTAGCTAAAGAAAACATTTAAAATATCTGTCACCTCTCTGAGGAGTGCCAGAGCACGAAACCATGGTCAGAGGTTTGGGGTGGTGGTGGTGGTGGGGTCTTGACAGAGATATTTTAAATGCATTCTCTAGCTAAGCATTTATCGCAAAGCTTGTTGAGGAATTGGCAATCCTCATTGTTTATTAGAATCATTCTTTTCAGATTATTCAATCTATTAGAGTTCATTTTATATTTGTAGAATAAAAGTTTGATTAGCTGCACGAAAGAAAATTTTGAGAAGTTACAGGGAAAATCTCAGATTTCAAACAGTCAGCAAGCTCTTTTATCATTTGAAGAATTTAATTGCGGGTCCATTAAAAATAAAGTAAGTAAATTTATTAATTGCTTATGTGATTACTTTTTTTTAAATGATATTTTTAACTTTTTCATTTTATTTTCCATACAGTTATTTATCCTGCTTTTTAAAAATAATGTATTACTTTTTTGCAGTGATTGATTTAGAACTGGTATTAGCAAACTTTTTTTGTAAAGGCTAAGATAGTCAATATTTTAGGCTTGGTGGGCAAGAGTCTAAATTTAGTAGTCTAAAACCAGTTTTATTTTTTTCAAAATACATTTCTTAAACGATTTAATCAAGCACAATTTAAATAATTCTGATAAACAGCTATTTTTGCTTGGCTAATTAATGAGATCTTTAGGAATTGATTTGTATGCAATCTTTTCATTTTTTTTATATTTGCAAAGAAATTCTACAGATGTTCTGGTTTAATGATAAATGACTTCCTTTATTTGGCTAACAAATAAACTACTGAAAAACTTACATTGGTTACAGCTTTATTTTTATTAAATAATCAATCTAAATAAGATTGAAATAAACAACTAATTATAATTATATTTTAATATTTATCAAATCTGGCTTTCATCTCCATTGAAACCGTCTCAAAATATTTAATTATACAAATCACATGACTAGTTAATTATATCCACTCCATTTACTGGACTTTTTGTACATTAAATTGTACTTTAAATTATATACTCATATAGTATAATCAAATAAATAAATAAATTTAACAAACTTTAACATCTTACATATACTTATAATTTACAATATATAATTAATGAGATATTATTTTATATAGCGCTATGTTTTTTATGTAATATTAATATTAGTGATTAAGCCAATGCACATGCGCTTTAAAAATAAATTTTAAATGAATACTCAATTTTTCCAGACATGAGATATAGTATTTTAGAAAGAATGGAATGAATCCACCCATTCTTTCGACCCAAACGTTTATGTATGGGCAAATCTTAAGTGTGTGGAAATAAGAGCGTGAAGGTGTTACACGATCACTTTAAATTACATTTGTTATGTTTGAACGAAATTAAATAACTAAACATTTTATCTTTGAAAATATTATTTACGTTAATTTTCTACATCTTCCAACTATATTTTTCCAATTAAAGCTTTTTTATTTTTTACCAATATTTGCTTTAGAGTTGAGATATTGTCTTAAATGCTTAGTTTGATAAAGTCAATACACTGTAACGAGCATAGACGTTCGTTACATTGTTTTTTTTTTTATTATATTTATTAAACATGAAAGTAAATTAAAAAGTTCGCATTTAAAAATTTTCTTTAAGAATTAAAAATTGAAATTAAATATCATCTTAAACTCGTATATATTAAATCGCACAGATAAAAAAAATTATTAAAATAAAACTGTATTAAAAATAGAAAAGGTATTTTAAAAACAAAAACTTAAAAAGATTTAGAGATAAAAATAGATCTTTGATTTGGAAAACAGGTTAATTAATCAGAAATGGAAATGATTGTTAATTAGTTAAATGTAGCCTTTTGCATTTAAATGTAAAAACACCGGTCAGATAGGAAAACAATAAAAACTGTTAGCAAATAAGAAGAAATCCCTATGGAATCGGACCGCAGCGAAAGGACCATCGCATCGGTGACGTAATGTAAATTCAATTCTTCACATTAATATAAAAGGAAAATTTGGAAATTATTAATCAGTGACTGGAAATTGATTATTACGATGTGACTATATGTAGTAGTACGGAGTTGGAGGAATTGACAGACGCACAGTCAATTCTTTCAGCTGTTAAAGAAAGGAGAAATGAACTATCGTTTCCTACATTGAGGACCAACTAAATTAAAAAAACCTCCGAATGAATAAATAAAACATCGGCTAAATGTATACCAATATCTTCAGGACGGCGTGGGAATTCTCGTTCAAACTTACAAACGACAGATAAAGATGAACTGTTTAAAACCGTAAGAACTTTACAATTAATGAACATTAGGTTAAAAACTTTTCGTATTTAAAATAATTGCATTAGTTTCCTATCTGACTAAAGTAGTTAAAATGTTATTTGATGTATTTTTTATTTATTTGTAAAATCATTTCCATTTATTTAATTTTGTTCTTTAAGTTTATTTATGATTTCTGTTTTCCGATAAATTAAAATATATCAATGTTAAACTTAAGTCGGGCGTGAATGGCTGTATAGATTTGTAAAGTTATATTAGGGGAGGGTAATCTTAGGTTATTTGTTTCGTGGTTAAATTGGGTCAATGGATTGGATATATTGGTGTGATTAGTAGATGTAATATTGATTCACTACGGGCTCTTCCGATCTTCCCCTACGCCGCACACTTCCGTTTGCCTATGGAAGGAATTATAAGTCGGATACCGCAGTTCCTTTCTATGGAGTTTTTTGTTTTATTGCTCTTCTTTGCAGATAGATGTAATATTCCTATCTCATGGGAAGCAATTTCTTCTCTTAACTTTTTGTGCTGCCGTATTGTATTACATTGAATACATCGATATATCAGATGAATTGATGCCAGTTTGACTACGAATTTTAACCTAAGGTTAAATAGGGATAGAATGTTTATTTTCAAAAGCAAATCTATATGGTCTATTCATACTTGACCCTAAATAAAAATGCATTAAATTTAAGTTGTTTATAGACGCTTGCATGGATTGGTTATCGGTTAAGTATGTTTTGGGTTTTCATATTTGATCAAAATATATAGACATTCGATAAATAATGATACCTTACGGTGAGTATCTAAAAAGTATTTATTCGGATGTCTTTTAAGTTATTGGTGACAGTGCAAGTATCTTATGGTGAATACTATTGGGTTAAGTATAAATTTCCCTCCGCAATTGTCAGTAATCAATAATTTTGTATTTTGATCGTTTATGTTTACTTTGAAATGTTTTTGACCGTGAAATCTATGTAACCGATCTATATTCAACATTATAAACAAGCTTTCATAAATTTATCTGTGCGAACTTAATTAAAATGTAAAATTAGAATATAACAGTAATTAAATGTAAATTAAAGTCAAAAATCAAAGTTAAAAATAATGTTAAATGTTAAAATGTAAACTAATACTAAAATAGTTTTAAATCTTATATATATATGTGCATAAATAAATGTTTGTATGTTAATTACTGGCAGTGGCTTATTTTATTTATTTTTTAATGTTGAAATCTAATTAGATAAGATATGATATTATTAAATCTCTGCTACTCCCTGAGCTAGTGACATGGGCTAACGACCGGAACAAAATATTTAAAAAAAAATTTTTTTATTTTTTTTTTGACTTACGTATCTGCCTACTTTATAAATTTTTCTAGGTTCAAATGCCTAGATGGCGCCCTGTAGTGCAGTTTACGTGAAGTGCTATTCCCCGTATCGTTACAACACATATAATTATTTTAGCATAAGCATACAGATGTTTTGATATTTATTTCAATAATCAAAAAAATCCACACTCTGATGGGCATTAAATGTGCAACATTAATAATTATTCTTTTTATTTTGTTTCGATAAGGTGATAATAAAAATTAAATAATTTATAGTAATTATGTAGAACTCAAATCAGTGTCTGCTCAATTCTTCCATAGTAGTAGCAATCAATCCTGGACTGTCTATATAATTAAAATGTAAATAAAGTTTATTAAATTGGTAGTTGTGGAGGGACCATACTACCGCCGGTAGACAGCACTGCACCACCCTCAACAACCGGCCTGAAGCTTGCAAGTAAGCTTAATTTATGCAGGAAGGACTAATATTAAAACTTTCAATGAGAGGCATTGATGTATATATATATGTGCATATGTAGTCATAAACAGAGTTGTTGGCCAAATAAATAAATGGTGGATTTATTGTGTATACAAGATATACGTATATCTGGGTGTAAGAAAGCCTTTGTTAATGGTAACACAGTTGTATGGACTATTTAAAATTACCGTGTGAGCAAGTAGCTTAATTCATAAAATTACAGATTAAAATGAACTCTAGAGATTATGAAGTAATTTCTAATTTCTCCTAATTATTTTATTTATATACATTTATTGGCAAGTCAATAACCTTGTGTTGTTAAGTTAAAATTGTCTTAGTTTTATTTTAATAAAATAATTGATACTACCTGGCTGGTACAGCAGAATAGTATAATCAACAGGTTTTTTCTGTTTAGAAGAACCTGCATAAACAATAGCAGAATGACACTGTTACAATTATAACAGAACAACTTGCACAAGCATGCAGAATGGAACATTTCAGTAATCGAAAAATCTATGTAAACATTTAAAAAGGCATTATTAAATAACAGTATCAATGAATTTGATATAAATAATGCTTCAGTTTGGAAAATTTATGTTGAACATGACGATTGATACATGGTTATTAATAGAATCAAAGATTACAAAGATAAAGTAGCTATGCTTTTGTCGTTCTCATGGAAAGATGTATTGCAAATGGCAAAACAACTATGCAATCCCAAAATCCTTAAGATGGTCCATATGAGGAATTAAAAGACAAATCGAATGCCTATTTTCAACTGGCAACAATTGGCATGCCTAAGTTTTATAAGTAGAAAACGGTTCCACTAGAGAGATATCAAGATTACGATATTGTACTGAGAATACTAGTAAAAGAATATAAATTTTAACTTTGAGTTGGATAATATGCTATTGGATCAATTATTGTATGGAATAATGGTTTACAAATTCAGGAAAATTTTATTAAATGAACCAAACCTTACTTCCAAATATGTAATGGAAAAATATTTTGCACTGGAAATAATGTTGGAGAAGGCTTCGGAATTTCAAGCTATTACATATGTGGATAATATCCAAAGGCCATTAATAAAACAGAAGCTGATAGTCTTAGCCATAGGATTTTAAATCATGTTTTAATCTGTTACTCCTACAGGGTAAAGGCAATGTGAATTTAGAAGAGAAAAATTTACGGTCTGTAGTTTAATAGGACAATAGCTTACATTTACTGAAATAAAGGTAGGAGTATAAATGCTAAATCAAGTTCGGATTTGCAGGAAGGCAGTGTAAAAAGAAAATTAATGATGCAGCGAAAGAGCATACTATCTGTGAGCATAGAAATGGATAGTGTTGCTGGTTTATCTTTGTTATCACAGAAAGACCAGTCTAAAATTAGTGAAAAAAATAAAATTAAGTTGTTGCTCAAAAAAACAGCAAAGTAACTGTATCCATTAAAATCGATTTCAAAAGTCAAATTTCTACCATTAGTTAAGAGATAAGTCCTATTCTGGTAGAAACTGACTTAGACCACTAGGAATTTGAATTGAAAGAAAGAATAAAAATGATTTATAATAGTGTTGTAAATTGCAGGGAGGAATCAGGGCAAGTAAACATGACAGTAACATCAAGACATGGAATTTTAAAACATGAATATTTTGAAGGTTGCAAATTGGACTAGAAATTACTCCAGATATAAAACTTTTTAAAATTGGATAAGTATAGATGACCAAAAAATTACATAGCAAGGCCTATTTGGAATGCAAGCAAAATTTTATCTACATGCTATAATAGCAATTGTATGACCGACCGCACACTCATACCATCAGATGGTCGAAAGCAAATGCTTAATTTATTACATAGGAGACACCCAGGAATAGTACAGATATGATCCAGGAAATAAAGCAAACAGTGAAGAATTGTTCAGAATGGCAATCTTCCATTAACCTACCTGCAAAAAGCTTGGAATCGTGCCCAAAGTCTACAGAACCATGGAAAAGAGTACACTTGATCATGCTAGATTAATTAATGGCTACATCTTTTAATTTTTATAGATTTATACTCAAAATGGAAAGAGTATAAATTCATCAGAAATACTAGCATATAGTTTAACTATCCGATCATAAAAAGACACTTTCACAAGCTATGGATACCTGGAAACTATTGTGCCCTACAGTGGAGCTAGTTTTGTGACACATGTTTAAAGATTTTTTGGTTGATAAGGGACTATATCAGGTTTTAACACCGCCATACCATCCCGAATCCAATGGTCTAGCCAAAAAGTTCTGCATCTTAAATTGACATTGAATGAAATGGAATACCATGATATAAATGGAGAACTAATAGATCCAATGCTTTTTCAACATTTTACACTAGGAACATTGATAATGAAGGTGCTGACAGAATTGTTAATGTGACAAAAATTCCGCAGGCACCTGTTCAATTTATTATCAGTTAATAACGTAATTGATGACATCAACAATTTAGAGCTCGGAAATTTTAAAAGTCGGCTAGCAAATTTGGATTAGGGACATTTTAAGAAAAAAATGGCTTCCTAGTGTGATGATAAAAGTATTGGCAAAACAAATTGGAGGAATCCAATTGGAAAATAGAAAATACTTAAAGGGATACATCAATCATTTACAAAATGCGATGTCATAAACAGATAATGTTCATGGACAATTAGCTAATAAAAGAGATACATTTTATAATGAAGAGGAGTGTGCTGATATCTTTTCAGCCATACAAAATGAGGAAATGACTTTTCGTAGCTGGATCAAAAAAAAACAGTTGTTGAGAATGAAGAAGGATTATCACCATATTCAAGACCTGTTAGAGATTGTCGGAGATTTCAATAATTACAACACTATTTTTAGCAACTTAACAGGATTATTTTTAGAATGAGAGGACGTATAGATTGTTTATATGTATGTATAATTAAAATGTAAATAAAGTTTATTAAATTTTTGTAATTATGTACAGACAGTACATATATAATTTTTACCCTTCACTATTATTATTGCTCTAGAAAAATTTGCATACAACATGAATATTTTTGAATTTTATTAAAAGATAATATATGCAAATAAGCTTGGACTATGTACAAATGACTAATATAAAAACATGCAATGGTTTACTCAGAGGCACTGATATATTAAGTATATGTATAATAGTCAGCAGAGTGTTGACTGAATAATTAAATGGTTATTATGAATATATTATATATACAAATATCTGTGTGTAAGAAATCTGTAGCAACAATACACCCTGTTATACAGATTATATTAAGTTACTCTGTGTGTGAATAAGTTAATTCATACAACTACAAATTAAAATGGACTTTAGAGATTATAATGTAATTTCTAATTACTATTAATTATCTTATCTATATACATTTATTGGCAAGTGAATAAACTTGTGTTGTTAAGTTAAAATTGTCTTAGTTTTATTTTAATAAAATTATTGATGCTACCTGACTGGTTTTGAAAGAATGCCCCCAAGATGCAGCAAGTCCAAATAAAGCTTTAATCACTTTGAAATTTGAATTTTATTAAGTTTTTATATCATAAAATATTCAGATTTTTTAAATTTTTTTATCCTTATCTTAAATCTTATGAAAACAGAAGACTGAATTTTGGCCTATAGATTGCCAGGTCCTTGTTTAGAATAATTTTTTCACATTAAAATTTTTTAAAAAAGCAAACTTAATATAGAATCTTCTGATAGATAATTAACATTGCTTGGGAGGTCATATAGCATTTGAGCAGATTAGATAAAGTTGAGCTTCATTCCAGAGCCTTTTAGCTTTTTAATCCATTACTCTATCACTGCATTGACCTAGATAGGACAAATAATTGAATGGTTAGTTGCTCAAGAGATCACATGAATTTTTGACCACTCAGATTGAGCTTCTCTCAATGAACCTTTAGTTTTCATGTTTGTCATTCTACCACTGAGCTAAATCACTCAGTCAAAATTTTATTTAAAGGGCACTCAGAAGAAAACATAAAAAGTTTTTATTTTTGTTTAAATCTCATCTCGTAGTGCTAAGATTTGGGTACTTACATGAAAGCAGGAAAGAGTGAGCTAGGAAAACGTCAATGGAAAGAAACACATTGAATATGAATGTTCATCTTATGTGAAAGACATTTGGAATGAAAGTGAGACAAATGGATAAAATCATTTGTTAAGTGAATGTATGTCATTTAATATGAACAGAGAAGAACAATAGAGGGCAGTAGTATGCCAGTTAAAAAAATGAATATCTTCGGCCAATTTTAATGTGAAATTAAAGTCAGTGAATTTATTTGGTAGAGATCTTTGCTCACTAGTAAAACAATAATAATTGAATTCACAGTTTTTTTTAATACAAATGTTATTTGTGTAATGTTATATTTTGAATATTTCAATCGCCATCTGTTGATTATCTATTTATAGATATTATTACATATTGTACCTACAGAAATTGAGTTCAATTTCGATATATATGCAAAATCATATATATAAAAATTTACATAGTTTTAAAAAGTTATGCAATAATCTAGAGAATGTTAAGTTGCTGTGACAAGAAAATGTTAGAGAAAGAAATGTTTTATTATTATAGCATAAAGTTAGTTAATTAATATTATTTTAAAAACATATCTAAATAATAAGACAGTAATGTTAAATAATAAATTAATAACTAATAAAATTCTTTAATATTTTGTTTGTTTTTTTCTATTTTTTTTTATTGCAATCATAACTGGTATTACATAGATACTACAGATGAAATGTTTAATATCTTAACCATACATATTTTTTGTTTACATTATGTGTCAAATTTAATTTAGGTTAATATATTTCTGATACAATATTATGAATATATAAGTTAAATTATTTTAGTGTGTACTAATTTAAAGAGTGTCATATTTATTTTCAAAGTGTAAATATTTTTTTTTGTATAATGTTATTTATTTTCTCTCTTGTTATAAAAGAAAAACTTTCATTTTGGAACGCAGGATAAATCTAATTTTAATACTTGTGGAAAAATTGAGCATATTCTTAGTTTCAACTATGAGTATTATATCAGTGATTGTAAAGTTATAAATAGGACTGAACAATTTAAAATCACTCTCTAATACTTTAATCTTCATGTAAACAAATTCAAGCACATATATATTAGTGTTTTGATATAGTAACTGTCAAATAATGGATTAGAACAGGAATATAATTTATTCAGGAAGCCAAAATGATTTTTTGAAGTTCTTTCAAAAAAGGGAGAAAGAAATCTTCTAATTTTAAAATTGATTTTAAAATTCTCTGCCAATTTAATTATCAAACGTAAAAATTATCTATACCCTGCTATATATATAAACTATTTTGTTTAAAAATATCTTCTAACTGTTGTGATGGATCATTTCAATATTAGATTGGAATTAATTTATTTAATGTTGCCTACATTATAAAAGAATGTCAGCATCCACTTGTTTTAAATGATATTAATCAATCATATTATTATTCAGAGGAAAATAATAATTAGAATTTACCAGGAATTGGATTTTATATCTTAGTTCGGATAACAATTTGAAATATATTTATACCGACCAAATTGATGAATTTAATTGGGTTATTTGGAGCTGACGGAATATAAACATTCGAACTATTGTGCTTCTCTAGAAAATATATAAGGATTTTATTCAGGTTGTATGTAAATATATATTTATGTATTTGTTCATTTATATTATATTTTACTGTTATTATTATAGTTATTATCTTATACATTAGTAAATTGTCTGCTCACATATAAAAGTAGAAGAAAGTTTGTCTTAATTTAATTAATATTTATATTTAAAGTCCGCTATGTTTACTTGTTGACTGCATATTGTTTCAATACATACATTGTATTCAAAAATCTAAATGAGTATATTATAACAGTGGTTTATTGACATAGCCTTGTTTTATTTTTTTTATTGAAATAAATTATCATATAGTATGAATATTACATAATTATTATGAGTTTTTTTTTATTTTAGTTGTGTATTTGTTTAACAACACTTTCATTTTTACATAGTATACCAGGTTCGAATATGTGTATTTGAAACACCGGTCTCTTAGGCAGAGAAGAACATACTCGGAGAGTATGTATGCCCAAACAATAGCTATAAAGTATATAACTAGCGTTACATTTCCAGGACATAGCTTCTTCTCGGCTATTGAGTTCAACACCAAATCCAAAGCACTTTTTTGTTTGTGTATAAACACGGGCGCCAGCTGTTTATTCTAAAAGAATACTAAAAGAATAGACAACGCACTTTGAACAGTGGCCACTAACTCAACGCCTAAATCCACGACTAGCTCAGCTGTTTGTAATCACTAATAGATTATACTTCATTAGTGGTTAAAAGAATTGTAAAAGGAATTTATAAAAGAGATTGATAAAAGAATTTGGTAAAAGAATTGATAAAAAGAATTGACTGACAAATAAAGTTTAATTTTAAAGACAATTTATTAACTAACATTTATTTACTAAATTTAAACGTTTTATAATTCTAATAAAAACACACGCATATTTTTAAATTAACATTTCTAAACTAGTTTAAATATTCTTGTATATTTTCATAATCGAACACTGGTATTTATCTAATTTAACCAATAATATTGATATAAGGATCACGCACATATTAACTCATGCACACACATAATAATAATAAAGTATTACATAGCATTTGAAATTTAAACACACATATCAATAGTTCATTTATGTATGATATCGAGTTCATATAATTAGACTCTTGGAGGATTCGCACGAATTAATGAAATGCAATGGCTATTACAGTATAAATGAAAATAAGCAAATGTTTTACCTAGGATTTTGAACGTAGATTTAACACTTTGTTTTCTTCTTGTTTGTTGTTTCTTCCAGTATGAATGGTTCCAGTATGAATGCTTCCAGCATGAATGCTTCCAGCCGGCTGGGACGTTTCCTTGATGAGTTTCCTTATTATTCACGATTATTACTATTGGAGACAATTAGATACTGACGGAGATTTTCTAAGTTGTTACGTTGACATTATTTCATGGGCAGATCTTGCTGTTTTCATCGGACTTTTTAGGCTGTGGAGAGGCGTGAATTCCCAAAATCTTCTCAGCACTGCATTTTGTTTCTGGGTATAATTAACTCAACTGATTCAATTAATTTGTGAACTGCCCTCACTCAATTAATTTGTGAATTGACTACTGTCTGATAAAAAAAGGTCTATTTATACCTGCGTCTTGTTGTCTTTCTAATATCTCCGGCAAAGATCTGTTGTCAAATTCCAGTGATAATCATTTGATAAATGTGTTTTGGCAGATTGCTTAATTAGTAATAGCCATGCAATAAAACGTGTTGTTTTATTTTATTAATAGCCATTGCCATGTTTTTAATGATAATCTTCTTTTATTTCGCATACATTTTATTTTTTTACAAATCGCACATATATTTTTAATACAATTTACTATTTAGTTTTAACATTATTTTTTCTTTAATTAAACTTGAATGAAAAGAGATTTGTATGTTTTAACTTTTTAAATTATATTTTTACGAATACTAATAAAAACTCTTTACTTCCTTTTATAACCTATAGCCAATCTAGATATCTATCCAATATTGATCAATAAATAAATATCCAGTGATATCTAGCTAAGGGACAAAACAAGGCAGGAAAACCTTTCAAAGCTTTAACATCTAACAGTTAACAAACTCATATTTGATCTTTTTTGCTGATTTGTATGAGAGGCTGATGGAAAGGCTTTTGCTCTGAATCTATTTTGCCTATATATATAAAATAATTTTATGTATGCTGTTGTATATTATTTATGAAAGAATTGATAGTAATCATTACTATAACATTTCATTTCTTTTAATCTGTTGTAAAAATTTAATTACAGGAAAAAGAAAGCAAGAAGAAGAAATGTAATAGTTTGGATAACCATATATCTTTTTCCAATTCAGCATAAAATAATATCTAAAGATTCATTCCGCATAGATTTTTTTTATCTAATTTAAATGCCTTGAAGTTTTTGCATTATTGATTTAAAGTGTGAAAATCCAAATTCTACAGATATTTCTATAAAATATGAATGCAGGTCCAATTGAATGTTTTTTTTATAAGTAATAGCATCTGAATTTGGGAAAAATTTCTTTGAAAATACTCAAAGAAATATTTATTTTCTAAGAATCTCCTCAGTATAGTATAATCACAGGATGTTTCTCTGAAATTACAATGACAAATGCTATATAGAAGCTGGTTAAGTATTGGAAAGAATAATATCAAATTTATGGAATAAAAAAAGAAGTCTGATAAAAGATGCTGATATATGTTTTTATGATGATTATAAAGATATATTCTAAAGAAATATTGGCAGAATGTAGTCTGTTTGATGGAATACTGGATAGACTACTTTCCAAATATAAAACAAATGTTTCATGTTCGAATAGAAGCAATAAATTTCATCATCAAGATATCAATTTATATAGTAATTTAGAGTTTAAATAAAGAGTGGAAATTGTTTAGGATTTTTCTAGATAATCTCAAAAATTTTTTTTCAGGTAGTTGCTAATAGCCAACCTTGCTACTTATGGTTAGCAACTAGATCTCAAATTAAAACAGGCAAAACTCTCCATACAGTAGTGCCACTCACTGCAACCAGAGTAATTAATGGATGCCAGAAGGCTTGTTCATAAAATCCCTATCTAGTGCCTACTCATCCTCAGACTAGTTTCTGATTTGTGGTCTTCGTCAGTGAGAAGCTTTGGATCTGAGAGCACTGCACCTAGATTTTAGAATCTATCACTGACAAAAACCACAAGCTAGGGACTGGTCTGGGGATATTGGATGAGTATGCACTAGATAGAGATTTTATGCACAAGCCTTCCAGCATCTATTGATTATTCTGGCTTGCACTGAGTGGCGTTACTGTATGGAGTTTTGCCTGTGTGTAAACAGCTTGTGCAAACATAAGAAATGGTGGTCATGTGATGTTAGATCTCAAATTATTAACTAGAGTAAAGATTCTTGCATTTGAAGTGTTGACCATAAAACAAAAACTTTATTGTAATATGATACAACCTTCGTGACTATAATTTTATTTTATAACAGAATTATATAAATAGTCTCATGAGACAATGAATAAAACGTTTTTCTAGTTTTTTTTAGCTATAAATTAATGTAATCTTTCAAAATTGAGATATCTTTTGTGGCAAATGTTCTGTTTCACTTTTTTTTTTTTTGATTTGCCTTTGTTGTAGATGATGACCGTAAGTGAAGTTTTTATCCGCCAGTTGGTGCAGTTCTATGGCTTATCTACTGATAAAGCAATTGCTATTGTAGATCAATACAAAACACCATCACAGTAAGTTATAGTTTTTTTTTATTTATAAAAGCAGAAAATAAATTTGATACATTTCTAAACAATTAAACATATTTTTTATTATTTTTTTTTTTATAATCTGCTAAAAATTAATACAGATTTTTATTGACTACTATGCTATTTTGTTTTATTAATTCAAGATTAAAAAAGTGTAGTAATTAATCTAAATAATAAATTAGTAAAAATAAAAATAGATGTTTTTTATATTAATAATTCTAAAAAATTAATAATAAATAACAGTAAAAATAAACAGCAACTTATAAATGAGTATGGTTCATTCTAATCCAAGAAAGAAAGAAAGGACAGGAAAAAAAACTGCTTTAGAAATGAATTTTGTGACGGCAATCTCTGAATCACAGATATGTCTACATATAGAATATATTAGTCCATTTTTCTATGTATTTGATATTTTGTGATGCTGCCATCTTTTAATTTCTTAGCAGTGAAATTTTTTTCTAAAATACTTCAACATCATGTCTAACTGTAGCGCTCCAATGTATTCTATTCACTACTATATTTTCTCAGCAGAAACAATCAATATTGCATTTATGAACTATATAACTTTAATTTTTAAGTTAAATAAATTAAAATAATAAAATAAAAAAGTAATATTTAACAAGAACCCATTGAATAGTCTTTATATGTTAGGTGAATTTTTTTCCAGAAGGTAGAAGCTGCCATTTTTTTTTATTCTATTAAAAATGTTATTAATGGAAAATTTGAATCTTGAAAAAAAAATTAGAATGATGTTAAAAAAAAGATTCTCTATCAATAAACTAAAAAAAGCATTAAAGGTGTTCCATTAAAGTTATCTAGAACTATCTTTTTTTTTTTTTTTGAATTGTACTTTTTGTCTTAGGAAAAATATTCTCTTATCTTTATTGCAGTTATACTTATAGTATAAAAATCTAAAGTTTTTTTGAAATTTCCTGTACTGACACTAATGTATCAAACTATTTAAGTCACAGATTTGTTAAGTATCAGTAGAGCTTGTTTATACTTTAACTATAATTAATTCTCAAGTGATCCGATCTGAAACTCAAAGCATAATTTAACATCCTGAAAGATTAAGGATAATTCTCAAAATGTCACCAACTCTAATAATACTGCAAAATAAGTTTAAATTGAAACTAATTAATCCTATGCATAAGAATTTTAATAACATTAAAATGTAATTATTGGTTAATAACATCGAAGAAAACTAAAAAACAAAACAAAAGAATGTTAAACATGATAGTGGTAAACCTACAAGAACTATCTTTTAAATATAACTAATTAATGTAACTTTCATAGATTCATATATAAAATATATAAGAATGGAGATGATTGAACCTAAAAATGGATTATATTTCCCAATCATTTCCACAAAACCAGTACAAGAGATTCAAAATAGGTTTACCACTCAGAAGTAATTTGATTTAAATAAAAGGCATGTATTTTCAGCCTTTACTAGGATACCAATTTTTTCATTTGTGAAAAGATGGAAAAAAAAAAGGCGAATGGACCAATTTCAAATTCTGTAATCCCTAATTCCTGCTAACATTTGGCATTTTCCCAATAGTTAAACATTCTCTAATTTAACATTTTTTATATATATAAACATGAAAATGATAAATGCTGGTATGAATATTTGAAATGAAAGCCGCGATATAAAATGGCATTGATAACATGAATTTTATAAACTAATAACCATTCATTTGTAAAAGGTACAATTAACTCTCACACACAAAACATTAAAAATAATTATTTTAGAATAAATTCATGCAATGAATAATCAGATACAAAAATAATTTGAATAAAAGAAACTTACTAATTTAAAAAAGATAAATTAGAATGTAGTAAATAGATTATACTGGCTTATTAAAGCAAGTTTAAAAAGGAACAGTCTTATCATGATATTTATTTTATAACTTTTACTGATCAACATGGGGTAAAAACTTGTGATGTTTTTTTTTTTTCATTTTCAAAAAATTATAGGGACACACATTTATTATATGCATTTCTATTAATCCACAGTTATAGCATTAATGTTGAGCTCAGGTAATTTCCAGATTATTACATAATTATGGCAAGCTAGTACACTTTCAATTAATCAACAATGCATTTTCTGTGGCTGTATCAACAAATAATTATAATCCATAAATCAAAAGTTTTGGCAAGGACAATTTATATTTAATAAATCACAGCAATATATTTTTCAACCACAGTTATAGTCACAAAGGAAAAAGTTTCTCTTGCTCTTTTCAATAATTAGAGCTATGCTGATTTTTTTTAATCCTCTAGTCCAGCACTAAAGAAAAGAATGTGATGCCTCCTTAAAGTCTTTTTTAAGAAATTGCCTTTTTAATTAAAAATATACATTAGAGACTTTTGTTTTTCTTATCTTTTAATTACTATTACAAATCATATTTGGAGATACGTTTTTTGTTATCTACAAATCTAATCAAAGTTATTTCAAGCTCTTCTGCTTCAATTTAAATACCCTTACATGGACTAAATTTTGTTATAAGTCTTATTTATATTTTTATTTCTTTATTTAATCCAAGTCAGATATTTTTATATTTCTCACCGATATATGCACATTCAAAAAAAAAAATTATAAAAGAATGTTAAATAATTTTCATAACTCAGCACATGTTTACTGTATCAACTATGCACCTTTTCAGGCTTCCAGCACTACAACATAGTATATAAAATATTAATATATCAAAGCTAGCTCTGATAATTATTGCTTGTAAGTGTACATTTTTTACATATTAAACATATGAATTAGATCACATTTTAAAATCCGACATAAGAATAATTTTTTCATTCCTAAATGTATAATTATAACAATAATTATGAAGATGCAGCAGATAGCAGTTAATCTCTGGAATTAGGCTAAAAAAATATTTTTTTTTTTGATTATGTGATAATGATGGAATTTTGAAGTTGAGGATATCATTATGCCCACTGCATTTCGGTCTTTTATATGTATATAGAAACAATATATATATATGCTGTGCAACACCATTTTCATTTTTTATTATTATTATTTTATACATTAAAAGAAGAATGGACTTGTGATATAATATTAATTCATTCACTTGGTATATCTACTGCCAGAAATTTGAATTCAGGGTAGTCGAAACTTGAAAATTTATTTAGATTTTATTCATGCATAGGATATCTTTCTCATTACTGGCTCTTATGCAAGCTAATTATTCAATGTTGGTAGATAAATGGGTTTATAGATATTCTTTAACCCAATCAAACTCACTGCCTTGAAAATGATAAGTCTGGTGAATAATGCTGCTTCATTCAGTATTTTTTTTATAGGATGAGAAGGCTGCTGCAGAGGTCTTTACTTTGGAGGGAAATATTTAACGTTGTTATATATTACCTACATAGTAACAATAATGACGATAAAACAATATTGCATTTTATTTAACTTTTTACTCTGATCATTATCATCTAATTAAAACAAAATTATTATTATTGATATTGTAATCATTGCATTGTAGGTTTGTACTGATTGTATATCTGTCTTAAAAGAAAAATGTATCTATTATTGATATTTGTTAAAGTATTTATTTAAGAATTGATCTATGTATTTATTATAAATGGAAAGAATAAAATGAAAGGAAAACAACTTCTCAATTTATATGAAAAATCCATAGAAATATATAATTTTCTCTTCACATTTGTTGTAAAGTGGTCTGCCTTAATATTATATATGCTTTTTAATTACCAGGTGAAACTATGGTATTACGAAAGAATACTTTTTAATATTGGAATACATTAAAATAAAAGAAGTTTCACTCGGGAGCTTCATCTTTAAGATTGTTAATCACAATAAAATGCATGGAAATACCTAATGATTGGATGTGAAAAAATTTAAACAAAGAAATAACAATTAACATGGTTAATTCTGGAAGCAAAGACTCCCAAAACATAATGTCATTGGCATTAATAACTAAGCATTTTTCTTGTCTAGTGATTTATTTTTGTTTCTCTTTATTATATGAATGCTTGCTGTAAAATGCCTTCTAAATATGTTTTAATTACTCTATTTTATTTTTTGTTCTTTGTTTAAATTTTAATTTTACTACTACTTCTTTTCTTTACTATACATAAATTTATTAAATTGTATCTGAGAAAGTTTTAAAAGAAATGTATATCAGGTATATATTCTATAATTATCATTATTACCTTGATATAATGATAGAATGGCAAACCCTGGACCTAAGTTCAAACTTTTTATGAACTCTCAAGCAATAAAACCATTGGTTATTTATATTTTCAAATGTAAAGAATAAAATTAGGAATGAAAATTAGTAATTTACTACACTAAATTGGATAAAATAAGAACTTTTATATATTGTTGCCTTTCTATTTTTACTTTATTCCTGTGCACTGAAAAGCCTATTATGAAAGGAATTATTATTTATAGAATATTTAATTTCTAATTTTGAAAAGACCATTCCAGAACCATCACAATAATTATGACTAAATTTAAACCACTAAACATCATATGATCACCATTTCTTATGCTTGCTCATAACTTATTAAAACAGGCAAAACTCCATACAGTATTGGATGCTAGAAGGCTTGTGCATAAAATTCTCATCTTGTGCCTACTCATCCAATATTTCCAAAGTAGTTTCTGGCTTGTGGCCTTCATTGGTGAGGAGCCTTGGATCTGAGAGCACTGCACTTAGGTCTTAGGATCTAATGCTGGCATCCATTGATTACTCTGGCTTGCACTGAATGTCACCACTGTATGGAGAGTTTTGCCTGTTTTAATGACTAAATTTAAAAAGAAAAAAAATGTTTACTATTAATAATGGTACTTGTGATTTTTGACCCATGTGGCCCCAGAGGCGCAGGTCTGGGTCAACCACAGAAATACTTAGAGTAGGGGCCCCAAATGCAGCAATGCAAATTCCAGATGATAGGTGGCGCTGTTCACAATGCGTAAGCACAGAAACATTCCACCAGCTGGCTGGCACCGCTTGGTGACGCTGGTCGCAATGCATAAGCCCATTTAGCTTACATTGTCTGCTACCAGTAACTACCAAGAACCTAGGTGGCGCTGATTGCCGTAAACACATCTAGCTTATGTGTCGTCTGCTACCAGCGCTACCAAGATTCTAGCCCACTACGTGGCGCTGTTTCTCCACGTTACACACGGAAAAACTATGCAATGATAGAGTTTATGTACATACTACTTAAAAGATGGATGGCGTATAACGTACAGGTGTGATTAATTAAGAAGCTACAACTACTTAATTATGCGTTCAAACTTAATAGTGTCACATGCTATTTCACAGTTTTATAAATGAATGTATTTTTAAATTATTTCTTTTTAAAAATTGATCTTTTTTTTTTAATTATATAATCTAAAAGTGTTTTTTTTTTTTTTTAAATTAAAAAAAAATGTAATTTTTACGACAATCGGTTTTTTTTTTTTTTTTAAAAAAAAGCTAATTTTTCCCCCTTCTTTCAAAACTGTATTATTTTAAAAGATGATTGTTTGTAAAACTTTTTTTTTTACACTTTCAAACAATATTATCCAATAACTTTTAAAGTAATACAAATTATATTTCGGTTTATACATCTTTCAATTATTATTTCACAAACGTGTTATTTTAAAAAGCTATTAGGAGTAAACAGTAATTCGAAGATTAAATTACTGGAGCTTGTAAAAGTAATGTTACTTATTATAAGAGCTTAACAATGACTTAATTTGTTTCATAATTACACTTTTACAAGTTTTGTTAATTTTGGTATAGGATATATCTAGATGAACGTCTAAACATTATGAAAGAATTTTGAAAAAAGTAAAGGCAATACTTTTTTAGTAGATACTTTCCAAGCTCAGTATTTATCAATGAAAGCTGAAATCTAATTAGAATTTTTGCAATAGGTCACTTTATTTATTTTATGATAGAACCATCAAAATGAGAGTCATGTGATGCTGGATACAGTTGAGAAATGATTAATTACTTGTTCAGTAATTAGAAGGTTATTAGTTTATCATGAGATAAGTACATTATCTGCAAAAGCTAATGAATACATATTTATTTTTAATAATGGTAGAAAAAGTTTAATTAAATTTGCATATTAAAGTAAAACAAGATCATCATCATCAACTATTATCAATCCACTGCAGGATGAACATCTCTCCAAGTTTCGCCACATCACCCCTGCACACTTTCTTATTTCATATATCCATCTCACATGTGGTCTCTTCCTGGGTCTTGTACAATCTCTTGGAATCCAGTTTAAGATTTCAATTGTCCATCTATTATCATCTCTTCTAGCAATATGTCCAGCCCAACTCCACTTTAATCTTTTAATTTTTTCAATGAAATCAGTTACACCTTACTGTTCTCTTACCGATATATTGCGTTTTTTATCTCTTCTTGTTACTCCCAACATGCATCTCTCCATACTTTTTTGAGTGGTCTGAAGTCTGTATTGCTCTTCTATTAAGTGTCCAAGTCTCAGATCCATAAGTAAGAACAGGTAAAACACATTTATTAAAAATCTTCCTTTACAAACACATAGGTATATTTCCTTTTAGTATCAACTTATTTCTACCAAAAGCACTCCAACCAAGTTTAATTCTATGATTAATTTCATCCATTATGTTTCCATCTGTATTAATAATCTGACCAAGGCGTTTGTAACTGTTAACTTCTTCTAACTCATCATAAAAAATCTTTATTTTCATATTTTGAAAAAATCCATTAAACATTGCTTAGGTCATTTTAACATTTATCTTTAGTCCTACTTTCATCTGATAACTACTGTAACATTTCCTGTAGATCTGAAGCATTATTAACAAAAACAACTAAATGACTTAAATAATCACCATTTACTTTCACTCCTTTGGCTTCCCATTTTAATCCACAAAATACTTCTTGCAGCACTGCTGTAAAAAGTTTTGGAGATATGGAGTCACCCTATCTTACGCTCTTCTCAATGTTGACTTTCCCAGTATCATTATCTAATCTAATTGTTGCTGTTGCATTTTTATAAATATTCTTTAAAATATGACAATATCTTGGATCTATACCTGAATGATATCTCTATAATTGTCATTATGATGTATTATAGCATTTTTCGGTAGATTTCAACAATTATTAACTTATGGGGTTGTGATCAAACAGAAGGCAAACTTAAAGGAGATAATAAATATACTTGAATTTATTTACTGGTTAGAATCTCTACAGATTTTCTAATACACCTGGGTCTCGTTTTACGCGATAGATAGGTTCTTCAGAAAACACACGCAAATGAAATCGCGCAAAAATAGACGTAACTTACATTGAAAAGGGGGGGATGCGGTCTGTGATTTTTCAAAATTCGCGTAAAAGCAAAGCACCGACGTAAAATTACTTTAAAATTTGCGCAAAAAAAAAAAATAAGGAAATAAAATATGACTAATAAAAAATTTCAAATTTGAAAAAAAATTGATACAAGACAAACTTTTTTTAACTATAATATTTAATTTTATTCAAAATAATATATTTTTATGCATAATTTACAGTACAGTAATTTACATTTTTTATACACGTTTTAATTATTATAGCTATTTGCCGAAAAACACATTTGTTTGCAAACAACTAGCGCCAACTTCACACTCATGTTGTGTCAATGGTTTTCTGGTGACAACATAATTAGTAATTAATCTTTGAGACGATGATTTTATTAATTGTTTATGAAACTAACAACTAAAAATTAAATTCTTATTTTTGTCTTTAATTTTCAATTCCGTTTAAAAATCAAATTTCATATCACATTATTTCAAGTCGCCGTAAGTAATTTTTAAATTGTTAATTACAATTAAAAATCAGATTTTAATTTTTAATTGGCAAATTTAATTGTGCCCACTGCTATTACTGACCTTTTAAAAATAAACTTGTGGACACTAAATGATTAATAATTGATTACGTTCTTTTTTAAAAAGCAAAAACAGAATGTGATTTAAAATGCAAAATTAACACGCACAATGTTTGAACAAATTTACATTATAATCTTGTAAAATTTAATGTGTGTATACATAAAATGTGGAAATCATGATTTTAATTTCATTATTGCATAAAATCTTACTATTATAAAGCACTGAAAATATTGAAATTACTAAGTTGAAAGTCGAATTCCAATAATGTGTTATTACTTTCAATATAACGTAAGTGCGCGAAATTTATTATTTAAAGTAATAGCGCAATATCGGAGTTCGACTTCCGGTGAAACACGAATCGCATAACTTCAAAATCGTGTTAAATAAGTCCGCATAAAAAGAGACCCAGGTGTATAATGTTTGTGAGTAGTTAGGTGGTTTAATGAATCTATAAATGAATTTTCTATCACCCAACAGTGACACTTAAATATTTACCAATTTCACAATATCAACTAATAAACTGTAATTTACTTTGATTAATCATTAAGATTTGATTTAATGCAAGAAATTATCTACTCTCAGGAGGTTACAAATTTATTGCCATCCTATTAATTCAAAGGAAACCTTTTGATTCCTCTTGGAGGCCTTAAAGGAACTGAGCAAGGCTAATTCTTAATCTCCACTCTATACATTCTTGTCATTACAGCTGTTATTACTATGTAATTATTCATATAGTATATAAACATGGATGGGCTGCTCACCAACATGGATTAGCCAGCGTGACAAGGTTATTGGATTTTTACCTCTGAGTTTAAGATCAAGAAACACCATGGACTTTCTTCTCAGTTGCCTGATAAGGCAGAATGAATGCTTGTGTAAATGAGACAAAAAATAAATCATGGCCCGTATTCCCAGGAGACTGTAAAATCACCAAACCGAGGCAGCAATTGGTGGGCAAAGGCAGAGGGTGCTAAGAATCCCCTGATTGTGGACCCAGGCTGCCATTTGATGATGACTTTTTTTATTTATGTACTTACAACTGCAGATCACTTTCAAGTGAATGAAGATTGCAAGAGTTAGAACTAAAACTGTCTTATATTAAATGGGACATTATTGGACTTTGTGAAGTTAGAAGAAAAGGTGAAGAAACAATTGTTTTAAAAAATGAACATGTACTGTACTATAAAGGCACAAATATCGGAAATGCAAGTGGAGTATGATTCATTATAAATAAAAAGTGGAAGAACAACATTGTGGACATTGATGGTGTATCGGATAGAGTGGCAAGATTAGTTAAATAACTTAATAGCAGATACCAAATGCAGATAATTCAGGTTTATGCCCCAACAAGTTCTCAAAGTGATGAAGTAGTAGATTTTTATATGGATGCACAAAAGGCTTTTGATCAGCATAAACAACATTTTAAAATTGTTATGGGAGACTTTAATGCTAGAATTGGTAAACAAATGAAAGATGAAAGTGCGTAGGTAATTTTGGTTATGGTAATAGAAATGAGAGAGGACATAGACTTGTGGAGTTTGCAGGAAAAGGAAAACTTTATATTATGAATTATTATTTTGAGAAAAATGTTAAAAGGAAATGGACATGGAAGCATCCAAATGAAGGTATAGCAGAATTGGATTATATTTTGACTAACAGAAAATACATATTTCAAGATTGTAATGTTCTTAATAAATTTAACAGAGGAAGTGATCATCGATTAGTAAGATGTGAAATACATGTTAATGCAAAACTAGAGAGACAAAAATTATTAAGAAAAACAATATTTACAATTGATATTCCTAATTTTCAGAAACATTCTAATGAATTTAAATTAGAACTTACAAATAGATTTCAAATATTAGTAGATTTTGAACATGATTCAGATTTGAATGAAATTAATATGAAAACAACTGATACACTTTTAAAAACTGTAACAAAAATAGCTGGTTGAAAAAAGCAGTACTTGACCAATAACATTTCTACTGAGACTAGAGAATTTATGAAAAAAAGAAGGAATATGAAGATATACAAAAGTGATGCATTAAAAAGGATTGAATATCTCAAATTTTGTAAAATGATGCGGAAAAGAGTTGAAAATAATATAAGGAAGTATAACTGTGAACTAGCAAGGAAAGCAGTAGAAGAGAATGAAAGTCTCAAGAATGTAAAACAACATTTTGGTATTGGTAGGAAATTTAAATCTGTAATAAGAAAAAAAGCTGGAATTATTACTAAAAAGGGAGATGACATCATGAAATTGATAGAAGACTTTAATCAAGAATTATATAGTAATAAAGAACAAATACCTCCTATATCTATTACATCTTCTGAATTGCCCAGAATTTTAAATGAAGAAGTTAGACATGCAATTAAATATATGAAGAAAGAAAAGACCTTAGGCAATGGTAGAATTATAATTGGTATATTAAAAGAAGCAGGTGAAAAAATAGAATTTTTTTTAGCAACGTTATATACCAAATATCTAAATGATAAAAATGTGCCAGATGATTGGAAGAATGCAATATTAATATTAATATTTCAAAAAGGTGATAAAGAAGATATTAGAAATTACAGACCATCAGCCTTTTATCAGTTACATACAAAATTTTTACCAAGTTAATTACACGTCAACAGAGAACATTGGATTTCCACCAACCAAGAGAACAAGCTGGATTTAAAAGTAGTTTTCATACAGGAGATCATATCCAGGGATTGAGAGAAGTTATAGAAAGGACAAATGAATATGAGTTGCCATTATGTTTTAGAATTTGTAAAGATTTTATTGTTTCTTTAATTATACTTGTGGCACTGATATTAGTATAAATATTATTGTTCTGTTGAGTGAAGCTCTTGACACATTATATTCTCATTTTATTCATAAGGTGAGCTTGATGTGTGTCTCTTAGGGAATGCCACCTTTATCTCTTGGAATCAGGTTAATTAAAACCATACTTTAAGAATAATATAAGTTGGGTTAATATTTTGCTCGTTTATGAAGTAGCTAAGTTTGTAAGTTGGATACTTAGAGGAAAATTAAAGATGCAATAAAACATTCTTTATCTTATTGATTATTTATAATTAAGTCTTTTAATTACTGTGTAACAACTTGCTCCAAAAAAGTTCTGTTTTACATCAGATCAAGATGTACTATACATTTAGTCATTAATAAACCATTTTCTTAATTAATACATTCTAATATTGATCATTGTAGAGAATGTTATTGTGTTCATTTTTTTATTATTATTCTTATTGTTAATAAATTAATTATATTTGTCAATTATTTGGTTTTTGTCATTAATTAGTTAATCTCGTCATCTACTAATTTTATAAATGAATATTGTCACCTGATTTTATATTTATTACTGTAATTTAAAAACAGACTACTTTGTAAGAAAAGTTGTTCATCATTTTATACCACCCTTATCTTAATATTTAGTTCAAAGATATGAATTAAATACAATAAAAAGGTTTTTTGCTATTTAATCTTATCAGTGATAATAATTTATAATGTTAAAGTATTAAAATTATCAGAATAGTATTTGTTATTCTTCAGTATTAGAATCCTGAGATAGTTTTTAATTGAATTTAGATAATAAATAGCTTAGAACAAACTTGCTAGCCAAACATACAAATGTTACGATTTATTTATTCTTTTAAATCTATTGTCATACTTTGAGTCATAGTAGAATCCTGAGATATTGGTCTTATTAGAGATAAATACCATCATAGAGTGCTTTCGTAAAATAATTATTTATTTATTATAAAGAGTCTCGTAAAGTAACGATCAGCATCTTTAATCATATTTTATTACATTACAGTATATATTTAGAATTAATAGTAGATTACTGTAATTTTATTTTTTCCATCATTATATTCTTAGTTTAATTCATTTAAATAATTGATTATCATTTTCTTTCACAGCATTATGTATTTTTTCACCCAATTTCAGTTATAAAACAAATTTGCAAAAGTTTACAGTTTAGAATGTATAAATTGCAAAAATCCTCTTATGGACTTGTTGCAGTTAAACTGTAATTCTTATTAAATATTTGTGATTATTATTTATTATGAAAGTCAATTTATTCTGGTGGAAAACTGTATTATTTTTTCTGTAATTTTTAGTTCTCTTCTTATTTACAAACTTATAATAACTCTTTTCAACTGCTTCTCTTTAATGTAAGTTGTCTATTATATTTTTGCCATTTGCTGCATATTTTATCAAATACTACATATTTTCCTATAATATGACATAGCTATTTGTTTTTTGTTTTGATTTTAATATAAGATATAGGATTTTGATTTGATTTAACTTATTTTTGACTATTTAACTAATCAAAAAACTTTTTCATCTTATATAAAGAATGATTAATTTTAAAAGTTCAAAAAATATAAATTAAAATATATTTAATTACAAGAACATAATTTTTTTAGAATAGAATTTGTGGATTATATATGCTGAGAAATTATAAATCTTGATTTAAATTTTATTTATGTTAGCTACTGTTTATTTAATTTAATAATTATAATTATTGTGCACTTAATGGAGTACTGATATTTTAGAATGAAAAAAAAAAGACTCTACTTTTATTTTTTTTTAGACTATTGGAAGCCTATGAAAACTGCAGTTCAGATGTTGAAAGGGACAAATTATTAATGAATGTAAAATTTGGACGTTTTCAAAGGTAAACATTAAAATTTTATGTAAATGCTCGATTTTAAGTACTAAAAAATTAATTAATATAATTAGAATATATATATATATTTTGACATACACTGTCAACTCTTAAAAATAGCTTGAATAATCTTGACTATGGACATATGCATATATATATACACACATACAAAATCTCTTTCCAGTTTATCATATTATTTTCATCTCTATAATGAAATACTTCACTTTTTTAATTATCAAAACATTCAGTCAGTTAGTACATGTTTTTCATCTGAACAGAACTTCAAATTTCTAATACTTGATGATATTCTCTCGTTCAGACTTTCTAATGCTAAATATTATATGAAGCAAAATTTCTGTAAAGCGAGGATTGGATTTAGTTGTTCACCACCGTAATAATATATGAATTGTCATATTACTAAACTTTTTGCTAAATACAGATGTGAAAACATATTTCTCCCATCTTTGAATGAGGATTTAAAAGCAGTATAGTTTTTTTATATACAACCGTCAAAATGCCGAATTGTACGTGACCATTGATTATCATTGCGCATTTACTTTAGTTATGGTTTTACTTACAACACATCAATCATTTTTGCTGACTATTTAGACATGTCCAATTACAGATTTTAGTTATTCTTGGCAGTTTGTTCAATGACCTAATTCAAGAAATAGCATTATAATAATAACATCCATGATGAATAGATCAAAAATCAATTGTCAATTCTCTGTTCACTTTATCGCTGGCTTTCTTATCTAGCTAAATATTTTTATTTCATTTCTATTCCACTAGAAAAGCAAACTTATATAT
The DNA here is from genome assembly GCA_028023455.1 of Epiperipatus broadwayi. Lineage (NCBI taxonomy): Eukaryota > Metazoa > Onychophora > Udeonychophora > Euonychophora > Peripatidae > Epiperipatus > Epiperipatus broadwayi. Next base: position 6,734,428 of record JAQFVV010000010.1, read on the forward strand.
AATGGTGTGATTGCACATTGCTTTCCAAATCATATGCAAATTGCTATCTCAACCACTACTGTATGGAGAGTTTTGCCTGTTTCAAATTCCTATCTCTAAATATTTTATTATGAACAAATAGATTCTCTTCTACATTAAAAAATATATATTTTTGTTAATTTCCTAAAAGCCGCAAAATTTTTATTTTGCCATCCATGACAAAAAAAACCCAGAATGCTATTTTAGAATTGCAAATGGTGCCTATCAAGCAAACTAAATTAATTAATGACATTATCAGGATCAATTTATTCATTAAAATCAACTTAAAATTAATATTTTTGTCGATTGAAATATTCAATCAGCCAAGTCTCGTTTATCTTTAGCCATTTACTGATTATGTTATACATAATTCAAAATACAGCAAAACTCTCCATATATAGTGATCATGTGATGTTTAGTATGTTATACATAGAAATCTATGATTAAAAATATAATATAGAAATATAATATAATATAGAAATGTAACTTTATTGTTTCTGCCCTACTCTCCTTTTTCTATTTTTAAGGATACTTGTTTTAGCTCTGTTCACCTCATACTTTATATCCTTATTTTTAAAAAATATTTATATAGAAGTTAAAGATTATGGATTGTTACCATCATTTATCTGATTATTGGTTTATTTTTTTTAATTAATAGTAATCACAGATTTTGGCAAAACTAAGATTCCATAGTTAGGGGTAATGTTTTATATCTTTCACTATACTAAAATCTTCCCTCCTCTAATAATCCTTTATAAGAAATTTCTGTATTTTTATTTTTTAATGAATTTCTTCAGTTTTGTTTTGTTTTGATATTTTGTTCTTGTCTATATTGGGGAGCAACAATATGGGATGCTAATAATAACAGTTCTATGAATAGCAAAATAATTCAAATTGCACAAACGAAAAAAATTATAGTGGAATGCCTTTAATATGATTATCAAGAATTACCATTGTCTTGAAAGTGTAAAATAGTAGTACTTATTTAATCTTTATATTTAGTTTATAAATCTAGTTGAAAGGAATCTTTTATAGCAATAAATTTTAATGATGCTAATAATTTAAAAAATAAATAAGTAAAGAATATAAACATATTAAGATATTTGGCTGATGAGAGGGAAAAAAAAAAGAATAATAAATTTTGGTTTTATTTTACATATTGCACTGAATTAGGTGGCAACCACAGAAATAATTTGATATAAAAATATTTTAAAACTGAAATTATATTGATTTTCTAGTATTATTTATTACAACAATAATGAAAAAAAGGACAAAGAAATTTATAAAGACTAAATTAAATTTAAAATTCTACTTTTAAAATATTTTTATTCTAATATATATTAATTGTAATTTATAATAGTAATATTCTTATTTACTTCTTACTATTTTGCAATTTATTTTATTTCATGCATATATTCACATTTGCGAAAATTTCATATATATATTTACATTTTCGAAAATGCAAGAAATTTAATCCATGTTTTTTAATTATAAATTCCACAAAAAAAAATTATTTTTTGAAATTTGTTTTAGGCTTGAATATTTTTACTTCTTGTACTGTATATTGTTGTCTTAAAAATAATACTTATATTGTTTTGTTTATAGTTCTTGTATTATTATTAAAGGCATTTTTAAAATTTCAAATGTCAGTGAAGGATTAAAAATTAAGAAATTTTTTATTTTTTGGTATCATAAATGTATGTTCATGATAATTGGGTTCTTTAGCTAAAATCTATAAACATAAACATGGTTCTTTCATGGATATTTGCTTATGTCATATTTTATTGCAGTATTTTGATAATTGGCAATTGGTTTCATTTTTATTTTTAGCATGTGATTGCTTGTTTAATGATGTTTGAGTTTGAAAATATTAAATCATTGTTCTTACATCTCATATTGTCAATTTCTCTTCTCATAACAAATATAGAAATGTTTTTGCTCGTAATAAGTCACTCTTAAATATGAATTATTTGATATCAGTTGCTATGTATGAATATTCTTCCTGTAAATTAGAAAATAATATTTTTAAAGAAATAAAACTGAGTTTTATTTTTCTGTTTTTTTTTTTCTTTAGGATTATTGGACCAAATCTGAGTAAAATTATTTCCATGATGTACTGTATAAAAGGACCCTTAAGTTGATAATTTTTACAGAATTATTTTACAACTGAATTCAAAATATATTGTACTTCTATTTTTTAACCAATTATGTAATTTCTGGTATCCAGAAAATAAATATTTTAATAACTTTGTATTTTTTTTGTGTCATTTTTACTATTGGGAGACACTGAATAATACTCATATTTTAATGCATAAGTAATTCTATATTGATTTGATGTAATATTATTTGACTGCTTATTATAATGCAATGATAATTAAATTTATTATTCTTCAAAATACCTTTTTCTTTTTAATATAAAAATTACTTTAATGTTATGCTTTTAATAAGTGACTATCATTTGTAAAAAATATGATTATGATTCTTAAGTGAATATTATTTAATATATCAAGCACAGTTCTTTTTTTCAAAATAGTTCATAAATATCCAAAATAGAAATAAAACAAACTAACTCCTTTTTAAAACTTGTTTTTTATATGACTATAATCATGAAAAAAAATCCAACGTTTCGACTATTTTATATAGTCTTTTTCAAGGCACACTAAAATAAAATAAAATATATATATAACAAATAACACATATTCCAAAAAAATAATAATAAATAAGTAAATAAATAAAAATAAAAAAAAAATTACAAAATATATTCATAACCAAAAATTTACCATATCTCACTCCCCTTTCCTATTACTAACAATCACAACTCAAAGAGAAACAATTTCCTTTTTTTTTTAAAAAAAAAAAAAATCTATATATATCCTTTAAAACATTTAATTAAAAACCTATTATTTTCTTTTCTGTTTATCTAAATCAGTGGTCTTCAACCTTTTCACACCTGCGGACCGGTAAAAATAAAGATAAGGTTTTGCGGCCCGGCAAAAATAAGAATAAGGTTTCACGGACCGGCAGAAGTCTATAGATAAATTTTCTTAAAGATATAAACTGCTTAGCTTTAGATGAGCATAATTGTTATAACTGATCAAAACAACGTTAAATATAGAAGATGAAATTATATATATATGGAGTTTGTATAATAAAAAACGTTTTTGTTTTTTTTTAATTTTGAATTTTTTTAGAAAAGTAATAAAAAATTTAATTCTACCCCCATAAACATCTGTGATAACTAAAAAAACAAATTAATTTATGTATGATTGATTAGATTTTGTTTTCGTTCTGTTTCTTTTTTTTTTAATTTGGTAAAAATGAGATGAAAAAATAAATCAAAATTGTTTATATTAATTAAAAGTTTAAACTCTTATTATTTTGTTATTACAAACTTTCCTGCGACCCAGCAGAAAACTTCTGCGGCCCGGCACCGGTCCGCGGACCAGGGGTTGAAGATTACTGATCTAAATTAACATCCTATTTAATTCTGGTTTTATTTCATTAATGTATACACTTTCTTTTATCATCCAAAAGAAAGTGTATACATTAATGAAATAAAACCAGAATTAAATAGGATGTTAATAGATAAACAGAAAAGAAAATAATAGGTTTTTAATTAAATGTTTTAAAGGATATATATATAGATCTTTTTTTTAAAAAAAAAGGAAATTGTTTCTCTTTGAGTTGTGATTGTTGGTAATAGGAAAGGGGAGCGAGATAAGGTAAATTTTTAGTTATGAATATATTTTGTAATTTTTTTTTTTTTTATGGAATATGTGTTGTTATATATGTTATTTTAGTGTGTCTTGAAAAAGACTATATAAAATAGTCGAAACGTTGGATTTTTTTTTTTATATTATAGTCATATAAAAAACAAGTTTTAAAAAGGAATTAGTTTGTTTTATTTCTATTTTGAATATTATTTATAAAAGTATAATTGTGGTTCATTCTTAAGTAAATTTTTTATACTGTAAAGTATACATGTTTATGCACTTTTTTTGACTGCATATCATAAACTGTTTAAAATAATTATATATGTAATATTCAGTAATTTTTAAAAAAAATAAACTTCACACTATACATTTCATTTTGTATTTTTTAAGTTACTAATGCTTATGCAGTTAAAACAGAGGCAAAACTCTCTATATAATAATGCGACCCAGTGCAAGCCAGAATAACCAATGGATGCAAAAAGGTTTGTGCATAAAATCCCTATATATATATATATATAGCCTACTCATCCAATATCCCCAGATTAGTTTCTAGCTTGTGGCTTTCATCAGTGGGGAGCCTTGGATTTGAGAGGGTGTGGAGAGTTTTACCTCTATTTTTTAAATTGTAGTGAATTATCAAAATCATAAAAAAAAAATTTTACATTATATTAATGGTTAACATCTTAATATGTAATTGTCAATCTTCATTTATCAAGTAAATAGGGTAATACTATGATTTTATCAGTTAATAATAATTCACAATATCCCTAAAAAAAAAAAAAGATCTACCATTAGAAAATTTATATATAAAATTTTTACAAAAAAGGTAAAATTCTGTTTGTATTATGAGATTTTCGTTTATATAAATTTGTATGAATATACATAAAAGTGATGCTTAATTATGATGTCATCCATCTAAGTGTCAGCAAAATTTACTGGTCGGGGAGGGGCAGGATAAACAGAAAGGATTAGATATGGAATGATTTTACTGATTACATTTTCATCTTATATTAGCTTTTGATTTTTTTTTTAATTATAATTTAATATAGTACTGACCATTTTTTAATAAATTTTCGGTAAAAGCCTGAAATCCGGGCAAAGCCGCTTGGAGCGTTGATGCTAGACAAAATCAATGAAATATAACGTTACCGGGCCGCCGCAACTTTTTCTTTTTTTATGCAACAAGGTTTTTTTTTTTTCTAATATTGATTAAACGAATAATTTTTATTTCATTTAGAACATGATTTCTTTATTATTAAACAAATTTTGATATTCATTTTCATTACTTTTTCTGGGTTTTTTGGAACCTGATATTTTTTCAACAAATTTTGCTAATTGTATTTTTTTTCTTTTTATCATTTGAAAACTTCGGACCGTTTCACGACGTCAAAAAAATTTGTTTGAATCCCACCGCCGAAAAAATAGAATACAATTATTTGCGACTTGTTTAGAACTTAATTCTACCTTTCTTTTATTTTTTTTTTTGGCTTGACTAAATGGTTTTTCTTATTATTATTAATTTTACTTTTTTTTTTAAACACAACTTGTTTTCACTTTGATTTAGATTATGTTTGAATTAGCCTTTTTTTTTTTTTTTTGGCTACTACAAGAAACAGCTTTTTGAGTGGGGGGGGGGGGGGGATTCGTACTGTTATTATTAACAAAAAGGCCAACAAAAATAGTCAATTATTTTAACAGCGCTGAAAAAAGAGAATCAACTTTGGGACTTGTTTCGAATTTTGATTTCTTTTTGGTTGACGTAATTGTTTTTCTTAATATTAAATCAAAATTTACTTTTGTGTTTTTGCCGATTAAAAAATTGTTTTCAAACACCCACCCCCACACACTCGGAAAAAGAATTGTAACCAAAAAGTCAAGAATTTAACTTTTTTTCTTTTTTTGAAACAACCTTTTTCTCACTTTTTACTTTGATTTCTATTTCGTTCCAATTATCTTTTTTTTTTTTAGCCTTCTACAATAAACTGCTTTTGGGGGTGGGGGGGTATTTTGTAATTTGTTATTCTTAACAAAAAGTCAACCAAAGTCGTCATTTATTTTAACCCCGTTGCAAAAAATTGAATCCAAATACTTGTCAATTTCTAATGAAATAAAAAACAACAAAAAAGGACACAAACTTTGACTTTTTAAAATTATTTATTCGATTTTATTGCTGTAATAAAAAGTGGACATTACGTGTGCCTGACAAAAAAAAAAAACAATCTCACACACTTTCTGTACTCGGCAATTTATCTGAAGAAAAGTTTCAAAATTGCATGTTCGTCTCAGACCTTTTAGTGGTCTCGAATATTTTCCCCACGCTGAAACGTGACTTAGCGCGCGAGCTTTGTCGAAGCGTGTTCGAACATACACTTTGCCAATTTTTTACATATTAACCCTTTTTTCGGGAAGGGTGGGGATAATATGACAATTATTAATAATTAACAACTTTTTTAAAATTGAAATGACATTATTACAGAGATTTGAAAAAGTTGTACCACCTTGAAATTTAAACACCCTCAAGCGATATGGTAATCAGCTATGAATAGAACGAATACGCGTAAATAGCTTCGAAGCACAAAACAGGCCGTAATATTTTTGTGCAATGTCATGTAAAGCGGCTTAGCTCAATGGGTTAATACAATACGTAAATGTTGTATTAGCCTGTAAGGTCGCGGCCGCCGTAAACGGCATTTTTATGTGTTTTGACACGTAAACAGTGCCCCTAAGCGGCTGTGCTCGGATTTCAGGCTTTTACCAAATTTTCCTTAGGCTTTCATTTATTGCTGAGATTATTCAACAATAAAATGGCTCTTTATTATTTGTGATAATGAGATTAAAGTATTGTTCATCTTTTAAAATTAATTAGTCAATTGTAAGAAAAAAAAGAAATTAGATTATATTATTAAAACACTGAATTGCAAGAAATGTTTTTTTGAGACCACAAAGTCAACCAGAGGTCAAGAAATAATTCTAATTTTGTAGATAAATATTCATGTTTCTCTGTCAGTCAAGATTTTATAACATAGAAAATATAGTTTTTAGAATGGCATAATTATTAGTTTTTTTGTACTCAGATATTCTTGACTTTACGAAGAATAATCAGGATCTGCAAAAATTTTCAAACTAATTCTGTGTTTAATTGTTAATTTTTTTAGATAATTGAGTCATATATATACTAAACATCACATGATCACTATCTCATACTAGCACATAATTGTTGTTAAACAATTCAAAACAAAGCAAAACTCTCCATATAGTAGTGCCATCTTGTGCTAACAAGAGCAATCAATGGATGCCAGAAGATTTGTGCATAAAATCCCTATCTAGTGCCTACTCATCCAATATCCCCAGACTATCAGTGAGGAGCCTTGGATCTGAGAGCATTGTTCCTCACTGATGAAGGCCACAAGCCAAAAACTAGTCTGGAGATATTGGATGAGTAGGCACTAGATAGGGATTTTATGCTCAAGCCTTCTGGCATCCATTGATTGCTCTTGTTAGCACAAGATGGCACTACTATATGTAGAGTTTTGCTTTGTTTTGAATTGTTTAATAACAATTGTGCTATTTTGAGATAGTGATCATGTGATGTTTAGTGGTTTAACACCAATCCTGCCTAATAGGATAGTGGTGGCTATGGTTGTTAAAGAGCCAAAGACACCAAAGTGTATGGGTGCTGAATTGAGTTCAGACCCATATGACTATATAAGCTATTGAGCTTGGATTGAAAATATTGTGTTTTCAATTTCATTCTCATAGTTTTGTAGTTAAATAGAGTTAAAAGGTGGGTTGCATTAAATCCTAAGATCTAGGTGCAGTGCTCTCAGATCCAAGGCTCCTCACTGATGAAGGCCACAAGCCAGAAACTAGTCTGGGGATATTGGATGAGTAGGCACTAGATAGGGATTGTATGCACAAGCCTTCTGGCATCCATTGATTGCTCTTGTTAGCACAAGATGGCACTACTATATGGAGAGTTTTGCTTTGTTTTGAATTGTTTAATCATATATATATTATCTTTTTTTTTTCATCTGTTTACCTTTTTGATATAGTGTATAATTTTCTTTTTACATATATCTTTTTCTTTGGTACACTCATTAATACATTTTTGGAAAATAAATACACACCCAAACTTAACAAAGTGTTTATTACTCTGAATATATATTAGTAAATGTTAGTACTTCAACTAACATCTTGCTGGTTGTTTTGCATCAAATTAACTTATATATATAATTAGGAAATTTTGCATTTCACCTATATATATACACACACACAGTTCTTTATAATGTTGAACTATAATAAATGGAACTATAATAAATGGCATTTTGTTTCACTATACTTTATTTTATGCTTTTGACTCTTTACTGTCAATTCTGCACTATATGTACTGTTTGACATATTAAATCGTTTATGCACTGCTCAGCTGCAAGCATGATAGTGCTCACACTTCACTCTATATGGTATTGCTCACACACATCTAGATTGGCAGTTTTCTTTTCACTTTATCTTATTTGCATAATTTTAATTATGGTTCTATTTTTTCCTAGAATGAATTTTAATAAATATTTCCACCCACTCATGCAACTTTATTATTTTTATATGTGAAGTGTATATAGCTTTTAGTCAATATATAACAATGTCTACCTTCTCACTCCTTAAAATATCTTATTACTTCTAATTTTAACTGTATCTTTCTTATTGCATTGCCAAATCCATATATTAATATCATTTACATTCTTAACGAGTTGTAAAAAAGCTTTGCCAAAGTAATAAAGAACGTAAATGATAGTAATATTATACACTTCCAGTTTTATTTTATTTATTCTTTTACTTTTTAAAAAAAAAGTATTTGTAGATCTTTCTCACTTCAGCAAATTTCTAAATATATAAAATAGTTCATTTGATAGACTATTTCATTTACTAGGTTTACTTTTTAAAATTTTATTTTTTTATATATTCTCTCCCCATAATATCTGCTTATGTAACCAATGGATGTTATTTGCTCATACAATGTTCTACTTTATATGAGAGTTCTTTGTTAATATTTACTATAAATGAAAGCTTTCATACAGTGGTGCACATGTTGCAGAGCCGGGATTATTTTTTTTCGTAATTTGTAATCACTTTATTAATTTCAAAGAATTTTCTGATGACGCATATTCCACAAAGGGATTTTTTCATAGTTACATATGTAGGCACTATTTTAAATCAGTGCAAATTTTCTAATACTTTTTAGTGGCGTCGATTCAGATCTTGATTTCTTATCTGCTTTCACTATATATATATAGTGTGTGGCAACATGATATGTCTAAGAGAAGTCTAAAGTTGATCATTGATTTGATATCTTTGCTGTCTCTTTATTGCTCAGGTTTAATATACTATTCTCATTTTTTAAAAGCAATTTTATTTCAGCTGGATATGCAGCCGTCATCAGAGATAACTAAATATATTTCATATTATTTTAATTATCATTTTACTTATTTCAAATGATTATAATTGTACATAAAACATATTATGTAACAAACAAATTCAGAAACAAAATATAAGAAAACTAAATCAGTAATTAAAATCTCTATTCATGTCTCTTATAACTATCGTAAATATAAAATGTTACTAAAATTCATTTGGTCTCAAATCCATTTATATGATTATTAATATAGTATTCTTTAAGATTCTTGGGTATTTTTCTTTAGAATATACTATATATACTTTTTCTTAAACGTTTTCTACTAAAATGTTTGTAAATCATACTCATAACTGATAGTAGCCAATTATCAGAAAATATGAATATAACAATCATTTGCTATTCATTGACTAATCAAGTTTACAATAGATCGCTCTAGAGTTCTAGAATGAATTAACTACTCATATTGAGAAAGTCATGGATGCCTTGATTGTTATGTTTTGAAATAATTAACTTTTGATTATTTTTCATTTTCTCAACTTTCCATTTTGTGTTTTTCTTTCATTGCCATGACTGAGCTTTTAATTATATTTCCATCTATCCAAATTACCCTATAGATATTCCGTTCAAGCTTGTTTTCTTAATTTTAGCCATAAGCTTTTCTTTTTTAAAACATGTCATTATTTCAAATCTAATAAATGTATTTAAGGTCTTTCCATTTTGATCCAGTAATCAAATTGTCAAACAGCTGATTAACACTTAATATTTAACTTAATTTTATTATAGCATAAAAATATTAGTCTTTATAGCAGTATTTCATTATCAGTATGATTTGAAAAATATGTAATTTTTTTTACTTTTTCCCCCCATTTAATTATCAACAAGATGAAGTCTACTTATTCCCTTCTTATTTAGTACAGTATAGATATATAAATATATTTGAACATTAATATATTTTCAAAGAAAAAGCAGTTTATATTAAATATTCAAAATTTACTTAGTTTCAAAATAAATATTTTCTTAGATACATTTATACTATCAATATTATTTATTTTAACATTATAATAGTAAAAGAGAACATCTATTAAATTTAACAGATTAAATATTGTATTATGTGCATTAAATATTATAGCATCAACTCTTTACTGGCAATTATAAATTGATTTTTTAAATTCCAAAGATTATATTCATTATTTGAAAGTATTCTTTATTGAAATATACTTCATTAATAAAAAAAAATCGATGCATAATTATTTATTAGTCATTGAAAAATATTTTTATCCTAAAGGCTAAAGTGAAACCATTGTTCTAATTATTCTTTCAATTTTTTTTTTTTTTTGCTTATTTGAAAAGTTTATATATTATTTTTAAATATAAATTTTGATAGCTCAAATATTGATACAATTAATGTGGAAATTATTGAAAACTCCCAATTTTACACTTGGTATGATCTTGTCATAAGGCTTTAAGTTTAAAAAAAGCATTTCTCATCTTAGAATATTCTCATCAAACATTTGAACATATTTTAATATACAGAAAGCATTTTTTAAAATTTTTATTGATGTAAAAAAGCCCAAATAATATTTTGATAGTATTTCCAAATATTTTTTTATAGGAAGCAACTGGATTTCCCAAGAAAAGTTTTATTTAAAAAATAATTAATGAAAACAGAGAATGAGGTATTATTTTATATAGCGCTGTTTATTTACGTAATTGTAATATTAGCGATTAAGCCAAAGCACATGCGCTTTAAAGAGATTATATAAATGAATACTCAATTTTCCAGACACGAGATATAGTATTTTAGAAAGAATGGAATGAATCCACCCATTCTTTCCGATCCAAACATTTATGTATGGGCAAATCTTAAGTGTGTGGAAATAAGATTGTGAGATGTTACACGATCACTTTACATTTGTTAAGTTTGAATGAATGACACTTTGTGAAATCTTTAATTTACGAACCGTCATTCTTTTAGTTGAAATTAAACATATATAATGAGGTATTAAATGTGATAAAATTATATTGTTCAGACACATTTCACAATTCTTTTTTAATTATAAATTTATTTAAACGCACATTGATTACGTAAATAATATTCCTTAAGGCTGTAGCCTCAAGCACATGCGTATAAAATGTGATAGTAGGGACCTCTACAGGTCTTAAAACCACAAGCTTACTCATTGGAAGAAAAGAGGGGAACCCTTCTTTACTTCAACCTACTTTCTATTTAAATAGATGAAGCTGAAGCGGTTCGATCTGAGAGTGTGAACCTATTCAATACTTCACTAATTAAGTCCACATTAATACTCGTGAAATCTTTCGATTTACGAGTCAATGGAAAGATTTTATAGTGAGAAATCTATTACGATAATTTAAAGTTGTAATTATAAATTTATTTAAACGCACATTGATTACGTGCTTGAGGCTACAGCCTTAATGAATATTATTTACGTAATCAATGTGCGTTTAAATAAATTTATAATTACAACTTTAAATTATCGTAATAGATTTCTCACTATAAAATCTTTCCATTGACTCGTAAATCGAAAGATTTCACGAGTATTAATGTGTAATAAGAAATGTGGACTTAATTAGTGAAGTATTGAATAGCTTCACACTCTCAGATCGAACTGCTTCAGTTTCACCTATTTAAATAGAAAGTAGGTTGAAGTAAAGAAGGGTTCCCCTCTTTTCTTCCAATGAGTAAGCTTGTGGTTTTAAGACCTGTAGAGGTCCCTACTATCACATTTTGGAGAGAGTGCCAAGCATTGTTCCTAAGTCTTAAGGCAACACACATTTACTATTTGGTCTATTGTTTGATCTTTTCTGTGGCACATTATACATGTCAAATCTACTAGTGCTTAGAATAGTCTGTATTTTAGAAAAAGATTAGTAAGGCATTAAGACTTGATTTTAAAAAATCAAAATATTTAGGCTCTTGTAATCAGAATTAGAAATGACATGCTAATTTCCAAGTTTGTCTTGAGATATTATCTTGGAGTGAATGTAGAAGGTTAAACACTTTCTAATATTGATTCTTACATAGTAGGAAAAAATTGATGGGTATTTATCTGCAAGTGGTATTAAAATGTGTGAGCCAAAATTTGATTATTGAACTGATAATGAATGGTTTACCATTATATACAGGATATTTTTGTAAGAACATATTACCCCCGTTTCAGTAAAGAAGATACGGTCTCGGTAAATTTTAGAGAATAATACATATATTTAGATCAAAGGATAATATACTGTTTGAAAATCAAGAAATACTCTAAAATAGAATTTTCCACTTGCCTTGTTATTCAGTCAACACTGATCACATGATAAATTTTATAATAAAATTATTAGAGAAATCACAGAAATAAAAATTTACTATTTTTTTTATTTTAAAATTTCAACATTTTTTTTTTTGTTACAATTATACCCAGAAATTTATTCAGAAACCAATCAATGCTGCTCTGAAAAAAGATCTATTATCTAAACATTATTCTTGCCACAAAAAAACTAAAAAAAAAAGCATGACATCATATAATTGTAATGATATAAAAAACACAGTTGTTGAAGCAAAAAATGTTTCATCATAAAAGTGGATTAAAAATCATTCTTTTTTTTTTTAATTTTTCAATGATTTATAATAAAAATTTTCATTTTATTTGTATTCTGCACATCAGTTACAGTTGTTTTACAACTTTAAATCTTATAAAGAAATATCTGGGTTCCAGAATGAGACCAAGTTTTTTTGGAATTCAAAAGGAAACTAGGTATCCATCCATTGTTGATCATTAAATTAATTTTTAGCTACTAACCTAAGAAATCTACTTTTCCTCTGGATTACTTCACTGCTAATTGACTGTGTCACGAGTGATGTAGTCTGCATATTTATGATCCCAGACAAGCAAGAGGTGGTAACAAATAAAGATAACTCCTGATATTTACTAACCTGTTTTTAAAATGCACTATAAAAATGTCAAATTCAGAAGGAGCTTGGAAATTTTCTAACATCTGTCTATATCTAATCTATCCAGATTTTCTACACTAGTGGTTAAAATAATTAAAGGAAAATAAACTCATAATTGCAATTAACTAGGATGAAAGTCTTTTCTTTCAATGCAACTGTGTGATGCTGGAGAAATCGACCTGCAGTAGACAATGTAAATAGAAAAAAACAAAAATAATGGGGACAACAATGTCTTTCTCCAGAATTATCTCGGTAAACATGTTATCAGAGAATATTAGTAGCTATATTTTGCCTGTCCAGCTAGATGCAGTTTAAATTTAAAAAAAAAGATCTGGTTACAAAGCAAAAAGAAGTGATCCCTACTAATCAAAGACAATAGCCAGAAATTTGTGATAGGATCAGTTGCTATTCATTGATTACTCATTACCTCTATAGGCACTTGAGTAAATAAGGATTATTGATGTCAAATGCAGAGATTAAATGTGAACTAAAAGACATGTAACAAAGTATTGTAAATTTTACATATTAAAGTCTGAACTTCCATTTTTCAAATCCTGTGGATGAGATTAATTCTTTAAAATATAGTTTGTTTTGTTTCTAATTTTCATTTAAAAAAATTATAAATACCTGATGACTATGTGCATATATAAACAAAAAAAATTGTGTCAAGGCTAAAATGCTTCAAAATTTAGAAATACAAATAATTTAAATGTAAAACATCTCAACTAATGAGATATATTATACAATTCTAATAAAAGGCAATGGCTGAATTAAATAATAAAATATAGTTTGTAGCTTTTCTTTTTATAAAAGTTAATCACTAAGGGATTAAGGAACAAATTTTAATAACAATTTCTGTTAGCAATCAAAAGAAATGTAAACCAAAAATGTTTTACAATTGAAAAAAATGAAGCACAACTGTTGCATTTAATAGGATTATCAATATTTTTATTAAAGAAAACTTATTCATTAATCTTTTTTCTGAGGCAGTTGTGTGGACACTCCCCACCAGATAACTATAAATATTGAAGAGCATGTTAATTCAATAACTTGTAGTATTAAGAATTGTTCTGTTGCTAACAGCATTCTATGCAAGTCAAAACTTTTAGCTGCCAGAAAACGCATATTAACATCAATCTCATGATGTTTAGAAGATTCCCTGTGCATTACTAAAAATCCATAGATCATTGCTGCCCTCTTGGGATTTGAATATGTAGTTGTCCTAAATAGATAAAAAATCAGGCATGATATATCTAGTCTAGCTTTCAATGAAACCAGTTACTGGCTAAATTATATATGAATCAGGCATAAATATAGTTACCAATTGATCAACTGTTATCACAAATGAAGTGTAGTATAAACTTATAAAAAATTATTTCAAATTGTTGAAGATACATCTAACAAAATGAATGTAAAGGCTTTATTGATATTTATTATTTCAAATTGTTGAAGATAAATGACATTGCCAAAGAAATAATTTTATCTTTTATGAAGAAAAGTTATTTATATGCTTTTATTTAACTTTTTCTGTTTTTAGTTTGCCTTTCTGGACAAAATCTTGTACCAATTTTCACCCAATTTCTGGTTTAATTAAAACTTCGCATCTCAATGGCAATACTTTTTTAGAATTTGCAAAAAATTTAAATTTTATATGTTACATTGATGCTAGTAGTATCTAAGGACACTATTCATATAAATGCACTTTTATATATATATAAAAAAGTAATAAAAAAAACAGCTTTCACAAAGGCCTGAGGGTACTCCTATTTTGAAAGTCTTAGTTTGACTTTTTATGAGTTTTTTAATAAACAAGTACAGTACAGCATTTTAAATTTAATATTAAATGAAAGAAGTATACAGTCTATAGATCTATTCAACTAAGTCTGAAAATGAAAGTATGATAATTCATGTCGGATTCCTAAAGAATTATTTAAACAAATTTGCAACTAATGGCCATTTTCTTGTATTGGTGCCAATCTAGACATCAAATAAAAAGTGACTTTTTTTTATCTGATGAATGAAAAAAGTGGGCATTATATGCAAATTTATTTAAATGAATCCTTGGGAATCTGACTTGTGAATTATCATAATTTATGAGCTTGTAAATGTAAAAATGGCTAAAATTTCTACTTGTAAAATATAATTAAAAATATTTTTAAACATGAACATTCCACACTTTTATTTTTTTTATTGCACTTATCTGAATAAAGATGTTTCTTTAAACATGTAAAGTGACTTTTGATAGAAACTATTTTGACAGACTAATGATTTTAGAAACAAAAGTATTGGAAACTGAAGGAAAAACATGTGACCTGCTAAATATAACTATTATAACCTGGAATAAAGTAATCAATTGTCTCAAAAGAAACTTATTTAAAGATTTTTAAATATAAGTATTTTTTTAGTTCAATGCTATTTTCAAGCATATCATTTTTGGAAAGTTGTAATCCTTGATTGAATTATATTATCCTTATTTAAATTGAATCATATACATGTTGATTACATATTTTAACTATTATAGGATTATATATTAGATATTTATATGGATCAAAGTTTTTGTACTCACATCTTTGACACCATCCTCTAAATAAATATAGTAATGATTATTACTAATCACTTATTAGGTAATGAAAGTTTTAAGTATATTTAAAAAAATAAGACATTTATTACATGTGTAATTATTAGATTAATCAATAATTAAGCAATTAAAATTTATATTTTATAAGCATACATCTATCTTCATGTAAATGTTTTTAAGTTCAAATTTGATCATTTTAATATCGATTGATATGCACATTAGTCAGATGAATATTCATTGCTGTTGTAGAAATTTGTTTCCACATAAGTGTACATTAAGAATTATTTAAGTCACTTTAAAATATCAATTCAATAGACCATTTATGTATTAAATATTTAATTAAAGCTATCTATCTAATATCTCATATATATATTGGTCTATGCATCTTATATTTTATTCCTATGTCTCTTGCATTTCATGAAGCTTTGCACCCAGGAATAACAATGACAACTGTAGCATTATCAAATCACTTTCACATATGAGTTAATGATGAATGTCTTCATGATTGCACATAAAATTGATAATACTAGAAAATGCAATTTAATGTAGGGTCTTTTTTTTTTTCCCATGTGTCATAGCATCAGCTGGGAAGCGAATCCGCTAACCCGGGACAACTGCTTGTCCACTCGACCAGCAATGCTTGATTAGTGTAGGGTCTTTGTATATAACTCAATATAGGATTTGTTTTTCAGTAAGACTTATAAATCTGCTGACCAGCATGATAGCCCACAAATAATTGCACTTGGCCATGTCTCATATATTTACATATATGTCACTATTTTTGTTCATTTAGATAAAATAACTGCATTAATATGAGGCATGACTATTCCCATGGGCTTCCATTGGCTAACCCATTACTTGAGTCCTTACAATATAAAATTATTTATGAAAAATTAAAATATCTATAAATATTAACAATATATGAAAAAGTCTATTTCCAAAATATTTCTGGTTTTGTTCTTAATAAGGCTTAGGATTCAAACTCTGTGTATAGCCACATCTTTAATTCTCATTTGCTTTTGAAACTAAAACTCTGAAATTCAAAATATTAAGATTTTGAACCTAAATCAACATGCTTGAATAGTATTTACATATTCTAGTAACCTCCATTTTTTATTAATTATAGGTATTTTTTTTATTCTGGATTAAAATGTTGATGATCACAGACCATTTAATTAATTTACAGAATATATTAAAAAAACAAAAGCAACTTTCTACTCTAGTGCCACCTATAATAAGCTTGGGACATGTGCAATTATTAGTAATTGGTTTCATATTTTTACTTTTATCAATAAAGTTTGAGATTCAAAACTGACAGTAATGCAATTATGAATCTAGAAAATAGCTTTATCACTGATTATTCAACCTAAAACCTTAAAACTCAAAACATCCTAATGCAAAAGTAGGAACTGGTAATAGTTGATTACTCAAGCTTACTATAGATGGCATTATAGAAGAAAGCTGCTCGTTTTATCAATACTGCATAAACTAAAAAATTAAATGATTCATTATTATTAACATTCCTAGCCAGTGAAGCAGATGCATATAGTTGATCAAGAATTGAAGATACTAGAATATATACTTATGAATCTAGAGTCAGGTTTATATAAACGTTCAAGCAGGCTAGCTTGGATTCATAAATTAGGATGCTTGAATTCAGTCTTCTAGCATGAATAGAAAAACAGAGTTAAATACGATTACTAAAGGCTGACTGCTTTGAAACTGATTTAAGTCAGATTTATCTGTACTATCATTATATAATTTCTGATTACTCAGTATAAATGACGTGTATATACAGCATATACACACCTTACTATACTCATAAAATATGTTAAACTACACAGAAAGTTTTTGGGAAACTAGACTATGAATGATGATCATCAAATTTTAAAGCTATATAATAAAACCATTTTTGTAAGTGAAACATATTTAACTGATTTAAATAGAAATTTTTAATTATTTAATATCAATACCAATTTGAGCCGACTGATAAAATATATCAAGTGAGATAAGGAAAATCAAAATCTGGATTTTGTGTGTAAGAAATTGAATTGCAGTTCTCTTTCATTATTTGTTAGTTTATGTAATATTTGAAACAATAATTTATTTACTTTATTCCAAATCCATCTATTATAAGCTTGAAGAATCAATCAATCGGTTAAATCCCCAGACTAGTTTCTGGATGTTGGCTTTCATCCATTAAAAACATTGAATTTTCAAATACATATTCAACATCTATATTTAAACTAATGATCTGAGATTCAAATATCCTAAGGCTTCAAACCAAATCAACTAAGTCAACATATATTTTAGTAAACTTTGATCATTTGGCAAGAATAGACAGTATCAAATAAAATATCTCTTGCAACTTACTTTCGACATCTGTGTTAGAAACAAAATGACTTAGCTTCGATATCTCAACACTTTCATTTTTCACCCATATATTTTACTTTTGATCTCTCCTATTACTCCCAACATACACTTTTTCATGCTTCGTTGTGTGATCTGAAGTTTTGGAATTACTTTTCTGTTAAGTTTCTAAATTTCACTTCTATCTACAAGAACTGGTGAAATGCAACTATTAAAAAATCTTGTCAAATGCTTAGCGTTTTTTTTTTTTTTAATATAGTAATTTCTATCAAAAGCCATTCATAATTCTATGATTAATTTCAAGCATTATGTACCCACATATGTATTAATAATCTAAGATATTTGTAGTTATTAATTTCTAATTCACTACTAGCAAACTTATTTCTTCTTTTGTGAAAAGCAATTGAACAATAATTAAGTCTTTTTAGAATTTATCTTTAGTCTTTCTTTCAGCTCATAGTTCTCTAAACAATCTCTGAAATATTTGCAAAAAGACCATATCCTCTGCAAAATCTTGGGAGTCAAATCTTTTTCACATATCTTTGGTCATATGTTTATGATTACATCCCTCTAAAAGATGTTAAAAGGGAATAGAAACCAGTCCCTATTTTGTGTGAAAGTGTAGTGAAAATACTACTATAGAAATATTCATTAAGTGGATAGTCTAATGAATGTGCAGTAAAATTATTAATATACTTTCATTAAGTGGTTTGTGTCGATGTTGTGAGGGAAGTAAGTTCGATTGATTAAACTGTGGTAATTGGCTATCTATATATACTGAACAATGATAAAGATATATGTAAGAGATTGTAATCTGGGTCAACTAATGAGTGCTAGTTCAGTAAGAAATGTCATCTTGGGGATCATATATCTTTTTCACGTCTTTGGTCATATGTTTATGATTATAGCCCTCTACAGGGTGTTAAAAGCGAATAGAAACCAGTTCTTACCTTTGTGAGAGTGGTGTAGTAAAAATTACAGTACAGAAATATTCATTAAGAGGATCATCTCGTCTAATGAATGACTAATAAAAATTATCATTAAGTGGTTTGTATCAAAGTTATAAGGGTAGTTAAGTTTGATACTTAAATAAATACTGAATAATGGTAGAAATGTATGTAAGAGATTGTAATCTGGGCTAACTGATGAGTGTTGGTTCAGCACACAAGGTGCATCTTGGGGATCATATATCTTTATGATTATATCCCTCTACAAGGTGTTAAAAACAGATAGAAACCAGTCCCTACCTTGCATGAGAATGGTGTAGTGAATCTCTAGTCTAATGAATGACCAATAAAAAATAATATTGGGGCTTCATTGTTTTCTTGTTCTTTATTACTATATAGTCCTTTTTTAAAACTTCCATATTTCATAATGTCATCCCTCTTTTTTAGTAATAGTGGCATGTTTTCTTCATATTACTCAAACAACTTTCCTAGTCAATTTAATGTTTATTATATCATCATTATTTTATATATATATATTACTTTACAGAATTACAAATATTTAATTTTCTTAATATATCATTTTAAAATATTTTCATATTCTTTTTTTCCTCCATATATTGTTGTGTGCTATTTTTTATTTACTAACTATTTAACAGTATTTAATAGAATATCATTTAGTTCGAATCTGGTGATTTACAACTTCTAGCGTAAATTTATTGAATTTCTGAAAATTAGGAATATCAACCATAAATATTGTTTTTTAATAAATAGCTTTTGATTCTGCTTTTCTTTTTAACAAGTATTTTATATCTCACTAACGATGACCTCTTCCTGTATTGAATTTATTAAAAACATTATTGGGTTATTGACAAGAAATGTGTATTTTTTGTTAGCCAAAATATAATGCAGCTTGTATTCTTATTTGGAATGTTTCCATATCCATTTATTTTAGATTATTCTTTTTTAAAAAAATTCAAAATATACAGATTTTATTTCAGAAAATTCCACTAATCTATTTTCTTTCTCTATATACAAATTTATCCACAAGATTTTCATCTTTCAATTGGTTTCCAATTATAGCATTAAATTTTCCCATAAAATGTTGTCTGTTCTGATCAAAAGCATTCTATATATCTAAATAAAAGTCCTCTATTTCTTCATCAGAATGAGAATCTGCTGATTTGTAAACTTAAATTATCTGCATTTTATATTGTCCATTAAGTTGAATAAATAAAATTACCTCACATATTTATCGCCAATTTCCATAATATTGTTTCTTCAGTGTTTTAATTATAATGAATCCTATCCAACTTGTGTTTTCCATATATGTGATCTTTTTAAATCTAATGTCTCCATCTATTCTTCTAACTTAACAAGGTCTAACAATGTCCTATTTAATATTAGGCAGTTCATCAGATCTATAACCCAGGTATTCTTAGCAATCTCTGCCTTGACTGATGACTTTGCAACTTCCAGTATATGAGGCCATAATTTGTTTATGTCGTGATTGATAATATATGAAAGAGAATGATCAGTCACACATTCAACCTGCATTCAAAATCATTCAACCAATGTTCTTGTTAAGAAATATTAGGCATCTGAGAAGATAAACCATGATGTTACTTGATCTTAGCATTAATACTATATTGCTTTAAATCAAATGCAATCTTAGTCTGATAGTGATAAACAATTCAGAAATTGCATAGATGCTGTAATACAATTTTTTCTTTTATTAATTGATTCAAAATCATTTTGAAGTTGTGCAATATTGATTTTTTTTATGACAATTTTTTATATCTTAGGGAAATTAAACTGAGATAATGGGAAAATAAAAAAGTAAATAAAGAAATGCACAATGTTTTACATAATGTAGGTTCTCAAATTATATTTTTTCATTTTATTATAATTTTAAAATACTCTGTGTGAAGGCAGGTTGAATGATTACAGTCTATTTCTATGATTCAATCTTGAATGCTCATAGTACCGAGATGCATATACAAATACGTTTTCGCATATGAATATTTAATCTTGTTTTTCTTGAATGAATGCCAACTAACTTTGAAAATAGGCTGCTTGTTGCTAATCAAATGATTTAATTTTTTTATTACTGCTTTTATTTTAATGATGTAGTTGTCAACGATTGTATTTTGCTTCATATTCTGATTACATTTACATAGTGATAGCAATCTAGGCAATTGAATTAAAATTAAAAAATATAAACTTTAAAAGATAAGCATGTAAATCTGGTAAGCTTTTTTTTTATATATAAAAAAAAAACTAAAAATAAAAAATAAAAAGAAATTTATTGAAGGTTTAAAGCTGCAGACTCATTTGTATCTTTCATAACAAAATAATAAACTACAGTTTTCTCAGGCTTGGATCCTGAAGAGGTTAATCTATACACGAAAATATATGTACACGTTTTTATTACTAAACATTCTATTGACATTGAAAACAACTTACAAAATTAAAATAATTGCCATCAACGTTATGCAAAATGAATTAAAACCACAGCAGCAAAATGATTTTAATGGAAGGTTTATCTTTTTTTTTTTTTTTCACAAATATTCATCCACCCAGAAACCACATAACAGGGTTCACATACATAGATAAAGAATACAACCATCCGAATGTAATCAAGTATCACATCATGGTGACCTAAAATTATTTCATTTAAAAAAAGGGAGAGGGAGCAAGGAAATATGAACAGATATTTAAAACTTCTTGATGATACAAATGTGCTAATATATACTTTCGGAAAGAAAGGGGATTTAATGAAGGGATATGATGACAGATGGCATTATGAGAATAAAGGTAACCATCTTTAGATTCGTTAGTGACCAAAAATTAAAATGTTTAAATGATGCAATCACTAATAAGAAAATAAGATAAATATCCACGTGCCAGAATCAATTTCAGAAAAGACGATAAAAAAGTTTATATATATATAACATATATTCACACACAGCAGATAAATACGTGTGTGTATATACAGAAAATTATATATATAAACACACACATAAATTACATATATACCATACATATACACACAAACAATATATACATATATACACACGTTTTGAATGCATATATTTATGTGTACATGAATTTATGTGTGTTTATATAGAGCAGCGTAAAATATAATTAACAAAAAACACTTTACATCCAGATGTTTAACAGTTAAACTATTTCACAATGCAAAATAGAATTGAAAAACAAAAGCAAGTGAAGCCTTTGCTGCACAAAATACTGATCATGTAAGGAGGAAAATTATTTCCAGCTTGTTTAAAATAACTTTGTCAGAGTCAAGCCCAAAATATATTAAAATTTAGATATATTTAAAATAATAATAAAAAGAAAATAATATAAAACAAAAATAAAAAAAAATTAATATTATTCATACGAACATTTGCATTTAATTTCAGGAATAATAATGTTTCAACAAAAATATCAAAATAAGATGAGATACAAATCATTATAACATCATATGGAATTAATTACATTTCTAATTAAAGAAAAAAAAAACAGTAATCTGGCTTTATTAAAATAAAATATGCCAAACCAATTGGAATGATGGTACTTGCTTCAAACACTTTGAACCCAATAATTAATCATTAATCATTGGTATATAAAAGTAAAATATATACAAAGAATACACTATTGACCAATAGGAGATGACAAGAAAAAATAAACAAGATGAGGTATTTTCTTAATGGTGATAAACAAATATAGGACACTTTTACAAAGAAAATTGGGTTTGAAAAATTTGTGTCTTTTTTTTTTTTTTTAAGAATCTGGATAGAAAGAAGAACATACAATATTTTACAAAACTAACATTTTAGTTATCTATATACAAATAGTTGCTAACAATCTAGCATTTTAAAGCAATATATTTATCAACAATATTACTACATTTTTAAAATAAAATAATAATAACAAACACATAATAACATACCTAAGGCACAATCTATAGATTCAGATTTTTGAAATTTTGTATACATATACCCTTGTACATGTAAGTGCATAAATATATATACATACTTATATCATATAAACATGTAAATATATTCATATAAATTATATATCTTTATATAATATATTAAGAATAATAAAAAACGCACAAATAAATCCACATTCTAGAAAAATGTGTTTGAAGCTCATTTTGATATTAAAGTTGAAACAGTAGTAATTCATTAAAGAGCAAAAAAATCACTTTTTTTAAAAAAAAAAAAATAAAATAATGAAAATTGCTGTGATGTTTAATAATGGAATTGCACCAAATAACGTAAACAAACTTGGTCTTCTTTATACACAATATATTCATTGTAGTTCAAATAATAGCTATAGACATGGTCATTATCTTCCCAGTTCTCTTTTAATTTACCCAATGGAATTGTAACACCTAAAAATATATATATTAACACAATGAATGTTATTAGAATTGATGAATGAGATATATCTAAATTTACAATATGCTTTATAAATAAATAAATGTATATTAAGCATAATTAATTATTTTCTTAATAGAAAAAATGTTGAATTCTATATGAAATTTTTATTTAAATCCATTTCAAGTAAATATGCAAAGATTGAATAAAATCTAACATAAACTGAAAAAAATTAAATATATTAGGATTGGATAAAGGTAAAGACTAACTTGAACATTGAAATTATTGAACTGACAAAGACAATGTTGTATGCATGAAATAGAAAAGAAAATAGATTTGAAAACTGAAAAATTGGTTATTAGGTTTCTTTGGATTTATTGGCTCTGATATTCCTGCCTTTAATAAAAGAGAAGCCATGTTTCATTGCATCGAAGTGTAGGATTGAGATTTTCTCAATTATGGAAAAATGTCATATTTGTGAATAATAATTTTATACATTTGCAGTTATGACATTTTTACTATTTATATTACAGCAAGGGAAGATGATGCAGTTTATTCGGCTTTTTATGTTCACCAAAACAGTACAGGCCATATATGTAATCCAAAGGATTTTACAATTTTAATGCATGAAACATACAATAAAAATGCAAGATTAAAGAATCATATCTTATACAAAATTCATCTTGTGCTATGAATTCAAAATTAACCAGTTTTCCGATTAGTTGTTCCTGGCCAATGCAATGAAATGTTGAATTTATCGCTTAGAAGAAAATACGAGTTTTTTTTTTTTTTTTACTGTCTTGATAAGGACTCGTAGGAGTTGAAAGCACTTGGCAATAGTTATTTTATTTATATTAATGATTCTCTGTTTTAACAATTGATGAATTGTTACATTGTATTTTACTATTTATAAAATTTACAACAGTATCTTCTTATTTCACACTATTATCAATAAAAAAATTCCAATTTTATTACTATGTTGAGTGACTGCTATATGACTTATAATTAAATATAAAAACTTTTAAATATTTTTTAAAGTACATATAAAACAATATTTTAGAGACAGAATAATATTTACCTGTAGGTAAAGAAATATTAAGTTTTTCATCAGGAGTGTTTCTTCCAGTACCTTTAACACTATTAAATTTGTTGCTTATAGTAGAATCTGCTTCCTTAATTTCTTTTATTTTGCCTAGTGCCACCTAAACATAAATGAAATGAGCACAAATTAATTTTGAAATAAAAAATATTTTTTAATATTTACATCATGCAATATTCTTTAGTTTGGGTAACAAAAATAAATCTGATTTTGTTTGCCAATATAGCAGTTTCTAAGATTTTAAACAACTTGATTTTTTTGCATAAGTCAAAAAAAATTATCAATTTTTATTGCTATATTATTTTACTCTTTAATGATCATATTTACAAAGGTTTCTGTATTGAAAATATTTTTATAAAATGTATTTTATTTAAAAAAATCATATTTCCAAAAGTACTTTTTTTTAAAGTGTCATAGCATCGGCTGGGATGCGAATCCGCAACTTGGGCAATGTCATGTAATTAACAGTTTTGAAATTAATAAACTTTATTCAGTTTTGATTGGTATAATAAAGAAACATTTACTGAAAATAAATGAATATTTTCCCTTTTTAAATATTAAGTTTATTATTCAACTTTGAAGAGTATGATGTATTTAAAATATTTTTGGAAACTGTGCATATATTAGATATTTGTGTGTGTAAGTACAGACTTATATATTTTAAATATGACAAGAATTGCGCTTGTTATTAATAAGGCAAGTAGTATTTTGAAAGAAATCTATAGGGAAGAACAAAAATTTATAATCTAAAGAATTTATTAATTTTTTTATATAACTATAAACACTTTTATTTCAATATATAGTACTATTTTTATTATATTTGTTTATTTTAAAATGGTAAGTCTACTCACAATTTTCCAATAATAGTACTTGAGAATAAAAAATTTAATTTGAAAGTTTATATTATACTGTAATAATGACAAATTTGTACTTGCAACTTTTTATTTCCAAAATATTATATAGAGTATATGAGCACAGACTTTCACACGATCCACCACTCTATCTCATAACACTGATATACTTGAACACATATATGATGAAAAGATAAATAATCACCAATATATGTATTTCATACTAAACCAGCAATCATCAGTTGGTCCAGATTATCATCTCTACACATATATTAAGATAGCCAATCTTCATACTTTAATGGACAGGCTTCAATCCACTCCAACTCTTCAACAGTCCATCCAATTGAAAATCTGATGATGGAATGCTCAAAGGCCATCCTGAGGCTGAGATTCTCGTCACACCCATGTTGACCTAAAGTCAATCTGACCCCTCATGTACAGGACGTAATACATATACAAGGGATGGGCAGACATATTTCCAAAATATATACCTTTTTTTTTTTTTAGTAAAAAGAAGGACTACACAACAGATTATAAAAGAAATATTTTGTAAGTAAGCATAATAAAATAAACATCTGGAAATATCATAAAAATAAATTTATTTATTTAATTAAAGAATAGAAAAAGAAAAAAAATCATTGCAATTGTTAAAAAATGTTTGTTATATATAAAGATTATTGTATGTCCATACTATCCGGGAGGCAGTAGCCACACCCCAAAATTGACAAGAAAATGTTAAGTAATATCTTCTTTTTTTTTTTTAATGAAAATAATAAAATTTATTGATTGAATAGCATTTGTTTTATTTTTTTTTATAATGAAAATGATATAATGTATTTAGAAAACAATGTTTAGTGAGCAAAAAAAGACTGAAAAGCATTCAAGAAAAAATTAAATTATGACAAGAGTAAATGAAGTGATGATTCAAAAATAAATATTTACATTAACTATGATCAATGTAAATATTAAAAAAAAAATTACACTTCAATGAGGGCAAACAATTTCACAAATTGGGAAAAAATGAATATGTATGGCAAATTGATTTCAAATAATAGATACACTATAAATTTCGTTTTTTCACCATTGTGACAGTTATCATCTAATCACAAACGTTGATGACTGATAGGTCTATACTAATTTAAGCATTAGAAAATTGCATCATTCAGCTGTTTCTTGGCTTGAGATCAAGTATAAAACTTTAATGAAAATGACAGCCACTTCTTATAAAACGTTTACAAATATTTCTAATTCTTATGTGTTAAAAAATTTCTCAACAAGTTATGATTCAAGATTTCCTATTGTATACCTGAATGAAATCATTTGTAATATTATTTTGAACTAGAGGTTGCTAATAAGTTAGAATTATAATAAATGATGCCTTTTTTGAAATGTATAGATTTGATTTTGGCTTGATTGTTAAAACATTTATCTTCATGGTTTAACTGCACATAATTTTTGACAAAAATGTTGATATATGGTCAAAATAAAATACAGTGAGCAGTGAATTATGCTATATTATACTCCAAGCCCTTCTTGTGTTCAAACGTATATAAAATATAATAGTTTACATTTTGTTAATAGACATTGATTAGAATAGAAAATGTATTGTTTATTAAACTACTAATGTATGGTACTTTGCAACACCCACACACACACATTTACATAACACAGACAATTTTTATATGTATAGTATACATATAAATAAGATTATGGTATAAATAAATTTTAAAAATAATAACAAAACAGTTAATAATAAATTGAGGGAACACATTTGCATATATTTTACTGAGTGTGCATTGATTCACGTATTCACAGAAGCAATAAGAAAGAAACTAATTATCTATTTTTATTTTTAAAATAAAAGTAAACAGTGAAATATCAGACTTTCAACACTATCGCTATTAAATATGCTCTGAACAATTTTTTTTTTCGTCAATAACTTTTTCTGTTATAGAAATATAATAGTAGTCTTATAATTAAGAAATTGGGATTTCTCTAATTATTTTGATATTTTTAAATCTCTATCAACCTTTAGTATTATCTAAAATTTTATAAAACTTAGCATAATTCTCAAAAAATATTTTATTATGCAAAATACAATACCTCAATAAAGGAAGAATAAAATGTATGTGTTTTCAATATAAACGGAACAAATTTTACAAATATATATTATCATATACTGCACTCGGAGAAAAATAAATGGCTGACAAATATCATAAAATTTGCAAATTTTAATGATTTTTTTTTTGTTTATATTTTTCTTTGGATAGCATATAACTGAAGTGATGTAGTTAGATACAGTGTATTTTGTGGTTCCACTGTAAATAGACCAATCAGATAAATAGACATTAAATATTTGAAATTGGCAGATATCTTTTAAAGTTTAATTAATTAAGGAAGAAATGTTAATATATGCCACTATGTAAAATTTTGTAAAATTTGAAGAATGTTTTGTTTTGGAAATCATTTGTACTAATACAAAGTAAAAAAAAAAAAGTCACATAATTCTTCATATCTGGAAATATTAAAATTTAAATAGAATCAGGTTTGTTTTCTAAATAAATTATATTAGTTTCATAAATATGTTTTCATATTGTTTGGGATTTTTTTTTTTTTCAAATTTATATTTTCATTAGGAAAAATAAAAATTGAAATTGATTGTTTCTCTTCTTCCTTACTCTTTTGATATGTAATCACCACAGACTATTGCTATATGTTACTTAATTTAGTACAATGATTGTAAAAGAAAGATCAAGGAGGCGTTTTTATTATCAATGATAACAACGCGATCAATAGACACAACACGTGTTTTGCTATTTCAAGAAAATGGACAAATTAATTTACATACGCATTTGCATACATTATTATTTAGTAATATTACAGCAATGGTTTATAACCTATTTTGGCCATGAATATGAGGGAAAACCTCGAAAGTACTAGGCCTAGATTAATTTAATTGTTTTTGTTACTACTGACAGCTTCTTCTTCAGCGTGAAAGCGCTTATATATACTTTAGTACAATAGTAAAAGTAGCAGACTCAAGAACTAAAGTAAAAAAAAAAGCAAAATCTGACTTTGTTCAATTGAATAGAACTTTGTGCTTAGCCCATTAATTTAATGTTTGAATGATTTGTGATTCTTTCCCCCAATAATTAACCACACTTTTTCTGCTCACTATATTTACTATAATGTTCAAATATGTATATACAAATTCTATGAAAAAATTACTTCAAAATACTTAAGGCAGAGAGAACAGATCCATGCTATTCTTTGAGACAACATATGTATAAACTTTATTTCTTATTTGTATAAAATGTATTAAAGAATTAATGTATATATATTAAAAAACATACAATTACTTCTCTATAGAGTTGCTTTAATATTTCAACCAGCAGATTGGTTTTCATCAGAAAGCACAGCAAAATGGCTTTTTCCAGAATTTAACCTATAAAATATTACAAACAGTTACAAATTAGATAACAGTTAGCATTTAAATTCTGGAAATGGCCATTTTGCTGTGCTTTCTGATAAAAACCAGTCTGCTGGTTGAAATATTAAAGCAGCTTTATAGAGAACTAATTGTGTGTTTTTTATGCTTTTATTTTTCCTTTAGTTAGTTTGTATATTTATTATTTTCATATATATATATATATTGAAATGATACAGCCTAATATGATCAGGTTATCTTTCCAACTATTTCTCCAAGCTTTAAAATACATTTACATTTAAATAGAGAGAGAAATCCTTTTTTAAACATTCAACACTTAGTTAAAATAATTTTTATTTATAATATAAATTCACCCTTTTCCAATCTTAAAAAATTTAATTAATATATCTGTTTCAATTAAATAATAGCTCATTTAAAAATAAATATTAAATCTGAATTATACTTTTAATTATTACTAAAGTATCAGTTATGTTTATGTATGTGCATTCTTATAAATATGAATATACACATTATTAAAATTCATTCAAAGAACAAATCCAAATATATTACTAAGATAATTCACAAACAAGAATCCTAAAGAATTACAGTATTTAAATGAACTTGCAAACAATAATCACCTTTTGTTATATGATGGCAGTCTATTTTGTCAGATAAAAGATGATTATTAAAATATTAGACATTAATATAAAAGCATTTTTAAGTTTACTCTAAACTGAGACTTTAGTTGGCTACTATTTCAAAATGTAAAAATACTCAACATATAATCTGAGAGTAAAAAGGCATGAATAGATTAATAAAAATAAAATAATCTAATATATTATGAAAAATGGAAACTAAATTGAAATTATAAATAAATAATATTGCATTTCTAAATCAAAATGTATTTAAGAACGAAAATAATGAACATGATTTAAACAAATAAAACAGTACTTTTTTTTAACTTGCTCAAAATCAAATCTGAAAAAAAGGTATTGCTATTTTAAATAATATATAAAAATTGTGACAGATATAAGTGTATATTAAAATACAATAAGTAAAATAATAATATTTAAAAACAAACATATAATAATATTTCTTCATAACAGATAATGATTGGAAAACAAATATGTTTAAAACATTAAAGTAATATAATTCATTTAAAAAGCAAACTTTCTGATAGAAATTAAATTAATGGTAACAGTAAATAGAATTTAGTATAATTATGTGCAAAAAATCTATAAGAAATAAAAATCCAAAAAGATATTTGTCTCCATGAAGTGATTAATATTAATAAATGCAAATCCATAAAGCAGACAAAAGAAATTACATTTGGCAAAAACATTCATTTAAATAAATTATAAGTAATGGATTGTCATTATCGATGAGAACAAATTGAATTAGAAAACAGACAAGAAATATAAAACATTTTAAATGCTCAAAGCAGTTAAAATTATTTACATTAATTACTAGAGATGTAAAATCATTCATTGTTTTTCCAAAGACATTCACATCATTTCATGTACAATCTTTCCCATGGGTATTAGGTTTATTTTCAAAGTAATTTATTTTTACCCTCTCATTTTAAAGCTTTTTTTAATTATCATGTATTATAAAATTATACTAATTACATATTTATTTTCTAAATAAATAATATTACTTTCATGTTTTCAAAAATATTTCATTGACTTTTTTTATTATTTTTCATTTCTGTGTGGAAAAAATGCAAGTTTGTTTTCCAATTATTGTTTGTTAAGAAAACATATTAAGTATGTATTTGTTTTAAGAATAAATATTAGTTATATTACATTGATCTCTTGGGGGAGGGGGGTTGTTTTCCATTTCTTTACTGGAAAAAAAAATCTTTTTTTTTATGTTAAAAAAATGCAGGCTTCTTTTTTTTTCTTTTTTAAATAGAAAAAAATCAAGTTATTGGGGTATTTATTTGTTAAATAATCGATATCGTTTTGTTAAATAAATAATTTTTATTTCAAAAGATACAATTTTCTATAAAGGTCAACATCATTTGTTAGGACAGAAAGAAAAAGATAAAAGGCATGGTTTATTTTTAAGTCTCCACATAAACAACAAGAAAGAGAATAGCATTCACTGTCTAAAAAGTGGAATATTTAAATCAGTAATTTAAATAATTGATTTGCCATTTAAATGTGGACATTTTATTTTTTTAATGATTTTTTTTTTCTTTTCATCAGTGTTGAATTGTATGGAACTCCATAGTTATTTTCAGTTTTTATTTTCTCTTCTTATGCTATTTGTATTAGATATGTAGTGCTGTTTTTAAACGTTGACTTAAGAAAAGATTATTCAATGTTAATTTCTTTTTACGAAATAGTAATTGAAAGATCTATAAACTGAAATAGAGTTTGTATTAGTTTAAAAGTTAGTGGTAATATCATTTGAAAGTATATAAAAAAAAAGTTTTTACAAACAATCACTTTTTAAAATAATGCAGTTTTGAAAGAAATATTGCAAGACCGATTTTTAGCAGTTTTGAAAAAAAGATTGCCGGTAAAAAAAAAGTCATAAAAATTAACTTTTTAAAAAAAGAAAAAACACTTTTAGAGAAAAAAGAGAGATCGATTTTTAAAAGCAAATAATTTAAAAATACATAGATTTATCAGAGAGTGAAATACAATGTAACAGTTTTACGTGTGAAAGCAGATTTAAATAGTTGTGACTTCTAGATTAATCACACCTTCACATCATACGCTATCGATCTTTTAAGAATGTGCATAGAAAACAACACTACCAAGCGAGTATCAATATCACTAATAAACGGCGCAATTTTTCTGTGCGTAGCATGGAGAAACAGCGCCACGTAGTGGGCTAGATTGCTGGTAGCAGACGATATAAGCTAGATGTGTTTACCTATGGCTATCAGCGCCACCAAGTGGGAAATAATTTGACAGTTGGTTGGCATAAGGTTCCTGTGCGTATGCATGGTGAACAGCGCCACCTAGTGGCTGGAACTTGCGCTTCTGCATTTGGGCTCCTACTGTGAATATTTCTGTGGTTGTCACAGAAATTTACCACTTGCAAGCTTTGGGCTGATTGTTGATGGTGGCGCAGCGCTGTCTACCGGCAGTAGTATGATCCCTCCGCAACTACCACATAAAATTTTAATATCTAATACTCGTATATGTATGGAGAACATGCATTTATTAATAAAATAATTGTAAATAAAATAATTTGATAAATAATAATTAATTCATTCTTCTAACTTTTTGAATAAGTAAATTACATCAGATGCTGTGTACCATTATTATCAGTAAGACTATTTTCAAATTTTTTAAATGATAAATATTAATTTTTAAAATAGATATCGCTTGAAAGCTTATATTTGTAATTAATAATGTTAAGATTATCTATATAGCATATAGAAAAAAGATTTAATTGTAAAAATAAAATGTTCAAATATGGAAGAATATTAATCAATCAACTCACTAGGTTCCTTTCAAAATAGACAGGAAGGGTTTTCAGCTCAACGGATTATGTTTAAAAATATTTTGAATATATATGTCTTTTGTAAAATTAATGATGGTATACATGCTTGTATTAAGTATATATTATACATTAAATAATGATTTTCTTAAAATTGCCTTAGTCTTATTAGTTTTTACCAAGTGTTAATTTTTATAAGCATAAGTTTATTCTGAAGCATAGGGTTTGCTCAGAAACATAACAAAAAGTTAAAGACTAAGGATCTTAGCAAAGCAAGTAAGAGATAAATCACAACCTTAATTTTTTATATCATGCAGCAAATAAAAATGTTAGATCCTGATGAAATTATTTTTGAATAATAAGTAAATGAGCATATGAATCATGCATAACATATATATATAGATACTACAAACTACGTTCTTAAAATTATAAAACTATCCAATCACCAGACAAACATTTATTCTCTAAATGAAATGGACCAAATATAGAAACTGAAATTATGATTGATTTTTAATTCATTAAATTTCTTCATATAAGTTACTATGATAATCAATGAGAATACTATTCCTACAAACAAAACATATTAAAAGTGAAAACCCTTTCACTAAGATTATGATAGAGTTTTATGCAAGGGAATTGTTAACTGAACTATTTAAATAAAGCTATAGTTCTAAATAATTATTTTAGATGTTCCTAGAGTTAATCTTTCTCTAGAATTAAAACCAAAAATATAATTTAGTCAGATACAGAAGTTTTGCCTAATTATAAAATTCCAGAATCAAATTAAAAACTTACTAAATCTAAAATGCCAATAATCAATCCAAATACTTAAAATGTTAACAATAATCATTACAATGCTATGATTCTCATGAAAATTAAGATTTTTAAATATAATAAAATATAAATAGTTGCCATGGCTTACCGGAATGAAATATTCCTGTAACTTACATACAATTTGCATTTGACAGCAATATTTAATCTATTTTGTTTATTACTCTATTTATGAGTCATTTATCTAAGCCAGAAGAATCAGATGGTAATACTAAACAATCAAATTAATTTATGTATATTGGCAATTTGAATAAGAAGCCATATCTGAATAATAGCTATCCATTATAAATATGAAATCTATTAGTTTTAAAAAATGCTCAGACTTACTTCCCCCCACCCCAAAAAAAAATTCTCAAGCACTTTTCTTTAATTAAATAATAAATGTTATCAGTGTCACTTGGCTATTATTTTAAAACTTAACTTTTTAAAAGAGAAATATTAATTCTTTGCTTTATCAAATGGTCAAAGATAATAAATTAAACTTCAATACAGAAACCTTTGTAACTCTCAAATCCATCACTCTACTATTGTGAGAAACATTAATAAGTCAAAATATCATCAATGAAACTCAAGTATTGTCATATTCTCATAATTATCAAATAATCCCAATAAATGCCATTATACTTTTATTTGTTTTTATTAGGAAAATATTTTTATTAATTAATTAGTAATAGAACTTTGGTAATCAACTGAAATCCGGGCACAGCCGCCTGATGGCGTTGTTTATGCATCAAAACACATAAAAATGCCGTTTCTGCAGCCGGCCTTACGGCTAATACAACATTTATATTGTATTAACCCATTGCAGGCCGTTTTTCATGACATTGCACAAGAATATTATGGCCCGTTTTATGCTTCTAAACTATTTACGCATATTTGTTCTATTCATAGCTGATTACCATATCGCTTGAGGGTGTTTGAATTTCAAGTCGGTACAACTTTTCAAATCTCCATAATAGAGTAATGTCATTTATATTTAAATAATGTTGTTAATTACTAATAATTGTCATATGGTCCCCACCCTTCCCTAAAAAAATGTTAACATGTAAAAAATTGGCAAAGGATATGTTCAAACATGCTTCGACAAAGCTCATGCCCTAAGTCACATTTCAGCGGAGAAAATATACGAGACCAATAAAAGGTCTGAGAAGAACGTGCAATTTTTAAACTTTTCAGAATTGCTGAGTACAGAAAGTGAGGGAGACTGTGTCCTTTTTTCAGGCACGTAATGTCCTCCCAAATACCAGACTTTTTATTACAGCAATAAAATAATAAATAAGTTCAAAAAGTTCAAAGTTTGTGTACTTTTTTTTTTTTTTCATTTCATTAGAAATTGACAAGTATTTGGATTATCTTTTTTGCAGTGGGGTTAAAATAAATGACTATTTTTGTTGACTTTTTGTTAATAATAACAAAGTATGAAACCCCCCAAAAAAGCAGTTTATTGTAGAAGGCAAAAAAAAAAGATAATTCAAACAAAATATAAATAAAAGTAAAAAGTGAGAAAAAGTTGTTGGAAAAAAAAAAGAAATTATTGATTTTTTATTATAATTATTTTTCCGAGTATGGGGGTGGGGGTTTGAAAATAATTTTTTACCCCCCAAAACACAAAAGTTACTTTTGATTTAATAAGAAGAAAAACAATTTGGTCAACCCAAAAAAAAAAAGGTTGAATAAATTCTACACAATTCCCAAATAATTGCATTATATTTTTTCAGCAAGATTAAAACAAGTGGGGTTCAAATAAATGACTATTTTTGTTTACTTTTTGTTAATAATAACAGTACAAAAGCCCCCCAAAAAGCTGTTTATTGTAGAAGCCAAAAAAAAAAAAAAAAAGTTAATTCAAACGAAATATAAATAAAAGTAAAAAATGAAAAAAAGTTGTTTAAAAAAAAGAAAAATTATTGACTTTTTGTTACAATTATTTTGATTTAATAATAAGAAGAAAAACAATTTAGTCAATCAAAAAAAAAGGTAGAACAAAGTCGAAACAAGTCCTAAATAATTGTACTATTATATTTTTTCAGCGGGGTTAAAACAAGTTTTTTCGTTGTGAAACAGTCCAAAGTTTTAAAATTCAGAACAATAAACACAAAATTAAATTACTAAAATTTGTTGGATAAAGAAAAATGTCAGGTTAAAAAAAAAACAACAAAAATGAATATAAAAATTTGTTTAATAAAAAAGAAATCATGTTATAAATGAAATAAAAATTTGTTTAATCAAAAAAAAAAAATCATGTTCTATTAAAAAAAAGTTTCTGTGGCCTGGCAACGTTACATTTGATTGATTTTTGTATAGCATCAATGCCCCAAGCGGCCGTGCCCGAATTTCAGATGATTACCATAACTTTAAATATATATCAAATTATTTAAAAAATGAAAATTTTCAAGTTATTCATACAAAAAAAAAAAACTTAAATGAATGTTTTTTAAAATCCACTCTAATCTTTTTTAATTAAGGGTTTATTAAGATTTTCCATTTTTGATACTTTTAACACCTCACTTTCACACATATTCTGTTTATAAAAATAACAATCATTCTTATGTTTCAAACAAATAAATACAGACATAGGAAAATGTTATGCCATCGACGACTAAGATCCCTTCATTTTGGCCAATTCTAGAATGCCATATTTCAGCACAATGTTTGTTAAAATTTTATTAAGCACTAGTTTGATTTACTTACTTCACAAAGTAACATAAATTGTGACTCTGTTTCGGCTGCTGATTCGTCACAATAACCTTCACTTTTAGTGAAAGCATCAGCTGTATAAATACCCTGAAAAAAAAAAAAAATTAATCAAAAAAATGTTAACATTAACAATTAAGATAGCTCAATTCTAGTACTCTACACTTATCAGTCTTAAACTTTGATCAATTTCTAATATTTAAATACAAGTATAATATATATACTTAAGCTAGATGTAGTTAGAAAGGATTTGAACCCAGATTTTCAAACTCCTATCTAAAATCAATGCATGATAATTCAAATGGAAAAATGTACATTTATTTTAAAAATAATTTTAAATAATGATAGATATCTACATTTTTTTTAATGGCAGTTCCCATATTTTTTAAAAATGTATACAAAGATTTTATATACATAAGAAAAATAGAATTGGAGAAGAAAATATACCCACATCATTTTATGGAGCATGCTATTACAATGATGTACATAGCTACTATTAGTTAAATGAATAATTATTTCAAATTATGTAGGTAATAAAGTGAATGAATGCACCAGTTCTTTATATTTATAATCTCTTCCTTATAATCTTTTTAACTTATCTTTTTCATTCTCTTTCAATTTTCTCTATCTTTTTTTAACTGTTCAAGTCCTTTCTCCATACAAAATAATATTTTGAAAAAAAAAGTTTAGAAACATCTTTGCTGGAAAAATTTTTGAAGGACTGCAAATAATTTAACAATCTGTTTAATCTTACAATTTTATTTTCTCTATCACAACTTCCATAATTGATTAACCAACTTCCAAAATATTTTTAAAAGCACCAACTTTTTCTTCCTGACCAGATACTTAGCCCAAAGTTACTACAAATTTCATCAATCTTATTAAATATTGTCACTTTTTTAATAGCTATCTTTCCTTCTTATCTATAGTTTTCCTAAATTCATTTCATATATGTTTTTTTAAGATTTGTTGAACAAATATTAATCTCTCTCTCTATTAACAAATATTTCTATAATCTATTAGACAACCATTTACCTGAGACAGCTTTATTGGGTGGGAAAAAATCTTTTATCTTAATCATAATTTATATTACAATGCCTGCTAATTTTCTTAAAATCTCTTCCCCTATATTATCTAGCAATTCAATTGGGATCTCATCAATTTCTTGAGCTTGAATAAGTATTTCATCTATTGCTTTTCCAAATTTTCTTCATGATTGCAAAGCTTATTTCGTTCCAGTCTACTAGACTTTTTATTTTATTTTTCACTTAACATAAGAAAAGGCTTGTTATCCCTATTTTATACTTTTGCATCTTTTCAATACCTCTACATGAGAAACAGGAATTCATTCTATTTAACATTCTTCAGAGCCATTCATTCAATGCAATCCTTTTTTTTTTTTTATCTAATTAAACTGTTCTTTTCTTCAATAACTAACTCATTTCTACAAGTCTGTTTTTTCCACCCAAATATTTCTTTTCTAAACATATATGCCTAGCTTCATCAATTTCATATGCATATATATATTCTAAATATATCAACATTAAAATTGTTCTAATTTTTTTCCTCTATATAATGACTTTTTATTCTTTAATTCATTTCACAATAATTGCAATATAAGAAAAACTCAAAACAAAGGTCAATTACCTTATTAAAAGTCCAAAAGATATTATACATACAAATAGTCAAAATAAGAGTCATAGATCACATGACCCTATTCTCTTAAGCTTGTAAGTTATAAACAATGAGGATTGCCAATTCCTCAACAAGCTTTGTGTTAAATGCTTAGCCAGAGAAAGCATTTAAAATATGTCTGTCAGGAACCCTTCCCCAAACCCCTGACCATGATTTCGTGCTTTGGCACTCCTCAGAGAGGTGTCAGGGTAGGTTCAGACACTAGATCTAAAAATACCAACCCAAAGCTAGCACGAAACCATGGTCAGGGGTTTAAGGAGGGATTCCTGACAGAGATATTTTAAATGCTTTCTCTAGCTAAGCATTTAACACAAAGCTTGTTGAGGAATTGGCAAACCTCATTGTTTATAACTTACAAGCTTAAGAGATTAGGGTCATGTAATGTATGATCTTATTTTGACTATTTATAGTCTCTGCCTTAAGTCTTATGCAAGGTTATATTGCTAAGACTACTAATATATGGTATGGCTGAAGATCTATCAGCCCCATATAGATATTTGAGTTGGATAGCTGGGTTTGAAGACATGTAGTTGTCTGAAAATTTCAGATTTTTCACTCAATATATAACTTTTAGTTAAATGCTAGCTTTGGGTTGGTATTTTTAGATCTAGTGTCTGAACCTACCCTGACATCTCTCCGAGGAGTGCCAAAGCACGAAACCATGGTCAGGGGTTTGGGGAGGGGTTCCTGACAGAGATATTTTAAATGCTTTCTCTGGCTAAACATTTAACACAAAGCTTGTTGAGGAATTGGCAATCCTCATTGTTTATAACTTACAAGCTTAAGAGAATAGGGTCATGTGATCTATGACTCTTACTTGACTATTTATAGTCTCTGCCTTAAGTCTTATGCAATGTTATATTGCTAAGACTACTAATATATGGTATGGCTGAAGATCTATCAGCCCCATATAGCTATTTGAGTTGGATAGCTGGCTGGGTTTGAAGACATGTGGGTGTCTGAAAATTTCAGATTTTCCACTCAATATATAACTTTTAGTTAAATGCTTGCTTTGGGTTGGTATTTTTAGATCTAGTATCTGAACCTACCCTGACATCTCTCTGAGGAATGCCAAAGCACGAAACCATGGTCAGGGGTTTGGGGAGGGGTTCCTGACAGAGATATTTTAAATGCTTTCTCTGGCTAAACATTTAAACACAAAGCTTGTTGAGGAATTGGCAATCCTCATTGTTTATAACTTACAAGCTTAAGAGAATAGGGTCATTTGATCTATGACTCTTACTTGACTATTTATAGTCTCTGCCTTAAGTCTTATGCAATGTTATATTGCTAAGACTACTAATATATGGTATGGCTGAAGATCTATCAGCCCCATATAGCTATTTGAGTTGGATAGCTGGCTGGGTTTGAAGACATGTGGGTGTCTGAAAATTTCAGATTTTCCACTCAATATATAACTTTTAGTTAAATGCTAGCTTTGGGTTGGTATTTTTAGATCTAGTGTCTGAACCTACCCTGACATCTCTCTGAAGAATGCCAAAGCACGAAACCATGGTCAGGGGTTTGGGGAGGGGTTCCTGACAGAGATATTTTAAATGCTTTCTCTGGCTAAGCATTTAACACAAAGCTTGTTGAGGAATTGGCAATCCTCATTGTTTATATTATACATATATTTATTAAATGAATAAGCACACACACAAATATATTTCTGGATAGGTAGAAATTTAATTAATTCCATTTTTTAAATGCAAACCTGTCAGTAATATATATATATAACAGAACCAGAAATCTTTTTTTTTTTTTTTTAATTTATGTGTGTGTATAAAATATCTTTCCATCTTCATAAAATATAATTGGTTTCTATCTTACATACGATTTACTAGTATTAACAATAATGAAGATGTTTATATGGTTTTAATGAAACTAAATGCTGTAGTCTTGTACCTATCTATGTCTACTGATTATGATTTCATGATATTTAATAAATACTGACTTTGTATTTAGCTAAACATTAAAACATTTTAATAGTCTTTATTGTATATTTAAAAATTTAACAGCTATTTATTATAAAACTATAATTGATTATAAATTGTTAAGGTTTATAAAAAATGGAAATTGATTAAATTTCAGTTTTCTCTGGATTACATATTTGTATTATTTCTTATAAATTGTAATAAAAAAGATATAAACTTAATAATATATATTTTCATCTTGAACTATTTATATATCTTGCAGGTTTAATATTAAAAAATGGGATTAATTAAATTCTATCGTTTTTAATAAATATATGTATAGCATCTTTCACATGTCAGAGTAAGTTAGCAGGCATCCAACCGAGATAATTAGGTTTGTAAATTGTAGTTGATGATGAGGTGGTGCAGTAAATGAAGAGGATCTTCAATATAAATATTTTATTAATTTTTTAGAAATTGACAAATATGTAATATTGAGTTAACCAGAGGGCATATTAATGCTCTTATCATATATATATGTGTGTGTGTTTTATCTTCATCATTATATATATATATATAACAACATGGACCACATTATTATTCACAAAAGAGAGTTTATGTATTTTTATTTTGAAGAATTCCAATAGTAAAACCATAAATACCAAAATGATTTTTATAAAAATATTTAAATTACTTAATAAAAAATGATATAACACAAGGAGCTCTACTTTACTGTCATCTGGTGTAAGTTAGAGTAATCAGTGATTACCAAATATATAAATAATTTCTATCCTTAGTATTTGAATCTCTGTTCTCAGACTGGTTTCTTAATAATATCACTAATATTTCCTGACATACATAAAAGATTATAAATAAGACTTTCTCAAAAGCAGACCAAATATATAAATAATTTCTATCCTTAGTATTTGAATCCCCATTCTCAGACTGGTTTCTTAATAATGTCACTAATATTTCCTGATATACATAAAAGATTATAAATAAGACTTTCTCAAAAGCAAATGTATTAAAGATATTTTTTTTTTATATAAAAAAATGATCAATTTTCTCCAGATATTATTTGCTTATGATAATGTTGAATATGTGATAAGAAAATAATAAAAATAATTAAAGCTGAAGAAATAAATGGCAACAAATGTTGACCATTCAATCATTTTTTTTTTTTTAAAAAAAGGAAGCTATTTATGGACTCTTTTATTCATTAACATTTTAGATAATAATTTCATTTATTATTGCTTACAATATTAATTGGAACAATAATCACTGCTTATATCACTGCTTATATTTAAGTACTTTAAATGGAATCTGAATTTTACCTTTAATTTTAATTATGTATTTTAAAGTCATATTTATTTCTTAATATTAAATCATAAAACCAACGAATATAAATATTCCAGTCTTTGTTTGATTGCCCCAGTTATATATGTATCCAAAAGAAATCAAAATTCTTAACCAATACTGCCAATAATAAACAATCAATCATAACATAATTTTGATCTCCAATTAAGCCTGGTATACACTTTAAAGGTATTATTATTATATGAATATATTTTGAAATACTTATCAGTGTTCATATTCAGATATGAATGCAATTACACAGTTGAGAATAGATCACTTTTCTGTTGAAATATATACTAAAGTTTTTGGTATTTAAACTTTTCTATTCTTCATACTTCTTTTAATAATCATCCCATTATTAATTTTTTACTCTTATTAAAAATCAATGCCTTCTTTTAAATTATCTTTAAATAAATTCCTATTTATAAAATTAAGTCTGTAATAATTTAATTTCCAATTACATATTTTTTAATTCATCGCTTTTTTGCTTAATATCCCCCCCCCCCCCCATCAAAAGTCTATAGGTAAATCATTTTTATTTTCTTCAAAATTTCTTAGTTATATATATCTACATCGTCCCCACAGTATGTACATGAACCCATAATAAATTATCTAAATAAAATCTAATTCCTTTTTTGAATTATATAAAAGCTTTTCACATCATTCTAAGCATTTTTTCCAATAATTTACAAAATAAAATCTTAAAGTCATTTTCTTATTCAATGATTTCATTATTAAATTATAGAAATGTTTCGACTGTTCTAGAGAATCATCATCAGTTTGCTATATATCATTTTATTCTTGTATTATAAAGACTTATGATGCCTTCCCAGAATAATCACAATGCTTAAAAAATTTACTAATAATACATAGGTAAGAAGAAACAGTTTTACTTTATAAAATATATTATTTCTATTTTGTAGAATATTCCTAGTATAAATTCTCTTCTTTTGATTTTGATATGATCAATTCCATTTAATAGAAAATTATTTTACCAATAAAAAAAAAAACATTTTACACTTCATAGTTCTATTCAATAATTTCTAATTTTTAATATATTCTTTTTTTCTACTGCAAGATTTCAACTATCGTTATATAACTTTTTATTCTCTTTCACAAAAATTATTTCAATTTCTATATATATATATATAAGTTCTCTAACTTCATTACTTCCATAATTTTTCAGTCTAAGCACTATTAAGCTTTCATTTACAAGATTTGTTACATTGACTTTTGTCTTGTTTTAAAATAAAAACAATATCTATTCATTTGCTACCCTGTTAAATGACTTCTCTGTATGCTTTTCATATCATTTTTACAGACCTATAATATTAAATTTTCATTTTTAGTATTAGATTTTCATAATATTTCTGATAGCTCATTTATTCTGATATTCAACATATCTTCTCTTATTATATCCTTAAACCAGTCTTTCTCAATAATGCCTAATGATGTTGATTTCAGACCACAGTATGTTTTCAGCTCACCTCAAAAAAAAATCTTAAGTTACATAATATTACCAGCTTCAGTTTTTACTTTAATTTAAAAATTTTATAATTATTTCTACATAATAAATTAAATGCAATAGTAATACTATATATTTAGAGAAAATATTAAAACCATTAATTAAATACAACCTTAATGCATTTTTGATGCCGAGTATCTTTGCCAAAGATAACAGTTATATTTATAATAGCAACATTGAATATAATGGTTGCTTTTGACAAGGGTGCTCAGAATCAAAACTGCATTAAGGTTGTACTTATTATTTTCAATTCTTTCACTGAATATGCAGTATTAATAATGCTTTTAATTTACTACAATTCAATGATAAAGCTATTTTAGTGATTTAAGATCATTCCTAAATTATATGCATATAAATTCCCTTTAAAACTACCTCTGATACATAAATGTCCTAATAAAAAATAAATAAAACATTTATGGGTACTGATACATATGACAATGCATCCTACTTGATGGTGGTGTTCCTAGCCAAAAGTAGTTGAAAATACCGTTTATCAGGCACAACTTTTCAATTGCTATCAGCAATTGAATCTTTTGGCTAGTTCACACTTAGCCTACCATATCAGTTAGCTCTGACATGTGTTGTTTACACCTACACGAATGTTGACACTTAACATATCGCTAACTTATCACGATAGGGTGTGAATAATTTTTAAGAACGGAAAGTGAATCAATATGCGGACAGAAGTAATTAGTTTCAAACCAAAACGAATTACTATAAGGTCCTCCAAATTGTCACACTGTACCCAATGTCATAACCCTCCCTGTAAACGTGTTAAAATTAGGAAATGTGGCAATTTGGCATACCTTAATCTAAAGTCTCGTACCTTGCGAGAGCTTGTGTTGGTCAAAAAATGGCTACTTGTGAAAAAAAGTAT
This sequence comes from Epiperipatus broadwayi, assembly GCA_028023455.1. Lineage (NCBI taxonomy): Eukaryota > Metazoa > Onychophora > Udeonychophora > Euonychophora > Peripatidae > Epiperipatus > Epiperipatus broadwayi. The sequence goes on from JAQFVV010000010.1 coordinate 6,777,534, forward strand.
TTGTTCAAGCTGCCTAATACTGAAGTGTCCGCTGTGGCCTTCCTGCAAAAGAAACCAATTCTACCAACAGAGAAGACAAGTATGTGTGGTGAGAAAATGGTTCTAAGGAAATGTAGGACCTATGATATAGAACGCAAAAAGAGTTCTTGCCGTAGGTGTTCTGTTCGTAATGGTACCTGATTCGATGGCTACCCAAAAATCAAACTCTGTTTGAAGTAATAAAATAAACGTTATTCCTAAAAAAATTAACAAACTAACATTTTGCAAATATATTAAATTACGGTTAACAAAAAAAAAAAAACTTAAAATAAAGGAACATTTATTACCAAACAAAAATAAAGTAATTAGTTTCAAAAATAATAAAATAACATAATTTTAAATTTCTTACAAAAGAAAAAAATATTGGTTATTTTTATAAAAAGCTAAAATAAAGAAACATTTATTAAAAAAACCAAAAAAAGTAATTAGTTTCAAAAATAATAAAATAACATAATTTTAAAGAGTGGTCTGTGTATCGTTTACTTGTTAAAATATTGAAGAAAATGTAATGGCCCGGTAACGTTATGTCGAGGTGTTTTGTTGGAGGAACAACGCCATCAATCGGGATGGATTGTCATACGTATCAGTACCCATTTATGCAACCACCAGAAAAATCTTGAGAACTGCTGCTATATTCAAGAAAACTAAGTTTATACCAACATCTTTATGGATCCAAATTTCCTTTATACTTACAAACACATAAAATGGTAATTTTTCAAATTATAAATAATTATTTAAAATATAAATAAAGCAAAAAATTCTATAAAACAGTTTTTCATTTACCTTCCCAAATAAATGCCCAGATATTTGTGCATCAGGAGGTGCTATTACTAATCCCCGAGACAATATGCCAAGTAAGTTAGAAAGTCTGGTACCATGCCATAATAACCAATGGTTGTCAACTCCACAATTTGCAATCTTTTCATTTTCACCAGCCCGGGATAAACGATAAATACATTCAACTTTTGCTTTACCTAAAATAATAAAAGTTAGATAAATAAAAATATACTTTAAAAATAAAACAGTGCATATATGTGCACCAATTCTAGATAAGATCATTGTATATTTTTGTAAATAATATACTTTAATTAGAAGTCTAATTCAATTTTAAGTTTGCAAAATATTTAGAATTTTTTTTAAAAAAAATATTAACTGCTTAAAAAGAACCTAAAAAATTCTGTACATAAAAATCTTTTGGGTTAATTTTATTTATTTTTTCTGAAGAAAAACTATATTCAAAGTTGTATTAAGCTAAAAAAAAGAATGTCAAGAAATAGTAAACTTCCATCAATGTTTATTGTAGTAGTCATGTATAGGAAACTAAACCAGCTTTCAGGCACAATACTCAGACAAACATGCACGATACTCTTTATAATAATCCTTTTTTAAAAAAAAGTGAAAAAAGAAGGCATTTGTCAGATGACAATACCTCAAGCTAAGAATAGCAAGATATCCAATTGCAGATTAGAATTGGATGGTTTGTTGAGTTGGCTATGAGCAGGAATCGTGAAAAAAAAATCTTTATCTAATTAAATCCTACTACACTTTTACTCAAAAATTTTATGTAGTTGAAGTGAGTTCTTTATCAAACTGATTGTAAATGTAAAATGATCATTAACATGTTAATTCTGTAAATGTAAATAATCATTTTGTGTTTGCTGTCAGTTTGATAAAGAGACTGCAGCATTAATATTAAACAGTATGTCAATTTAGAGTAGGTCAATTCAATACTAAGATGCTTTGCTGATCTCAAAATTTAATTTGTAGGTCTGTAGGATAAGCTAGTTTTAATTGAAGTTGTGTTTTTTTTTATTTTATTTATTTAGTTGGGTTTTAGTGAGTGCGATATTATATATATATATGCGTATGTCCTAATGTAACAATTTTTATTTCCAAAAAAAATAAACTTTATAAACAATTTTATTATCTTTCTGTTAAAAATTTTATAGAGTTCGGAGACAATATTTAATCTGTAAAATTTTATCTTTTATTAATTAAGAGTTTAACTAAAATATAGTTTCATTTCCATTAAATATTAGTCTGATGGCTTATCTAAAAAAATATTTTTTATCACTGGTTTGCTGATTGCGAAGTCGGATGGACAACAAGCGGTGGAGTTATATAAAAGATCAACTAAAAATTATTAATCATTCCATTCCATGCTATGCTATTCTAATTGATCTGTGCTGCTGACTTCATTAGATCCTGCTTTACTCTGCTTGTGCTGTGTTATAAATACCTGTTTTGTAAAATGAACTCTGGACTCATTCCAGTTGCCGTATCTGAAGCCATATGCAGCAAAGGCACTTCAAATGTTGAATTTCTCTCCAGCATATGCTAAATTTGCCTGCCAACTGTCTTCATGAACTAGCCAATTTGCTGACCTTGTCATAGCAAAGCACTTCTCTGCAACCAAGGAACAAAGACTACCCTGTGAAAATATATCAATCTTCTAAGAGTACTCATTTGATCATCTGTGCAAAAGTAAGAGCTCTCTACCTACATCATGGACTAATGGTAAAACTTTACAAGAATTATATTTTTATTATATATATATTGGTAAGCTAGTCATATAAGAGTATATATAAATGTTGTTTCATTCATTCATATTTTATTGCTCATATATTTCTTAAGGTATAATTTTATTTTATATTTCAAATTTTTTTATGTCATTGATCTTACTTAGCTTGATATAGAGTATAAATTTTCCAGTTTTAATCCTTTAATGTCTTTGACAGTTAATTAGTCAATTAATCTTGGCAGTTGAAAATGTTAGTTTTTTTTTTTTTTAAGAATTAGTTAATTTTACTTTTAAAAATATTAAAAAGAATCTTTTAAGAGATTTTTCACTTTCAAGTACAACCTTAATTATTAAAAGCAGAAGAGTTATTGTTAGATTTAAAAGAAACTCGAAATTAATATTTTTTTATACATATTTTTAATTAATAATGCCCCAGAACACAACATATTTACTTTTTTTCTCGATGTTCATGGGTGTGTGTACAATAATTTGTTTTTTTTTATATATGCAAACCATTAAAGTAATAGCAGTTTACTTGTGTTTATATCATATATACCTGAAAGAAAGAGATATTGGTTTCTGTGTGTGCCTGCATATAAAGGATTCCTTTTTAAATATCATGGGAAGATTTATTTATTTGGCCTTTTAGTTATTACTATTTAGCAATGGGTTCAGCTAAATTTTAGCCCATGCTCATGTATATATTTTTCCGTAACCCATGTTTATTTACTGCATGATTAGCGGTCATTATTGCTTTTGCACTGGGTTAAGTGTAGCAAAGCTTTGTATGTCTTTTTATATACTTTTTTCAATGTTATTTAACATGGGTTACTTTGGACCTATTTATTATTGTTTAATATCTATTTTTCCTCTCATGCCTTGGATCTTGCCCTACATATGAGCTGTGTTATAAAAATTCAGCACACGTGAGATTGATAGTAATAAAATCTGCCTATGTTTAATTAATAAGTAATGTTTTTACAGAGATATATCACATATCTGCAATTTTTAAGCATAAGGAGATTTCTATTATATTCATACTCAACTATTTAATGAATAAAATTAATTCAAAGGTGAGAATAGAAACAATCAATTAAGAAAGACAAAAACTACTTATTTAAAAAGGTTTATAATAACTTAATATGATTGAGCTAACTATAGTTCAAACCCATTCATTATTGTAAACTAATTATTTTTTGTTTTGTGTTTTATTATTGTAATAAACAGTATTGTTAAGTATTAGATTTGTCTGGTGTTTATTTGCTGATGTCAACCCTAGCAATTATTTATTTTGCCATGAATCTCTATTCTCCTTGATCTAGTGGCAATAATTAATTTATATATAGGTGAACAGTTGTGAAGGAACTTAATGAATATCCAGATAAACCAAAAATAAATATTGATGTGATGTGATGTACTATGGCTTCTCTTTAAACGAAGTCAGGAATCTCTCAGCAATTATAAAACCTGTTAGCCACTTTATTTAGTCTAGGCTAGAGGCCTAGGGTTACCCTCTGTTGATATATTCAGTGCAGGCTGTTCAATATAATACTTACATTTGTTTGAAGTGCTGAAATAAATAGTTTATATACGAGATATGACAATTTAATTTCTGGAATGCCCACGTGGTGTCAGCCATCACCTAATTGTATTGAAATAACACAAGTATTCATGTTTGAATATGCTTAGGCTAATGCATGTGAACTAGTTGTTAGTTAGCTAGTGAGAAGATAATAAATATCTGTGTATACGCTTTGGTGCAAATTTTGTGTGAAAATTGGAAAATATGTTACTGAAACTTTACAACTGTTGCAAGTGGCATATGGTTAAGAAGCTAAGCAGAAATCTAATGGGTTTGAATGGCATAAGCGGTTCAAAAATGGGTGAGAAGATGTAACAGATGATCCAAGAAATGAATAGCCAAAACCAACAATGACTGAAGTTAATATTAATAAAGTGTGAGATGCAATACGCTCCAACAGATGATTATCTCTGAGATTGATAGTTGAAGAATTTCAGATTAATAGAGAAACAATTAAAGAATTGAACATGAGAAAGATTTATATGACATTTGTGCCTCGGATCTTGACAGAAAAACAGAAACAGCATCAGTTTGATGAGACTTTTTGGGCAAAAAACCAATTACACAACTATACTATCCTGCATATTCACCTGACTTAGCTCCCTGTGATTTTTGGTTATTTCCAAAATTAAAAACTACTCTGAAAGGATGAACATTTTCTACTATAACTGACATCTAACAGAATGTGAGACAGCTGCTCAACTGTATTTCTAAAAATGAGTTCCAAGTGTGCTTCCAGAAATAGGAATGCCATTTTAATCAGTAATATAAATTCACACATATATTGGTGATTATTTATCTTTTCCACATATATGTGTTCAAGTGTATCAGTGTTATGAGATACAGTGGAGAGTGGTGGGTCATGTGAAAGTCTGTCCTCATATACCCATATATTACATATATGGATATAGGTATATAATTAGCCTAAGTTTCAGTTATTACATAGTAGAGATGTCTGCCCATCCCTTGTATATGTATTAAATGGATTATGTCCTGTACATGAAGGGTCAGATTGACCTTGGGTCAACATGGGTGTGACAAAAATATCGGCCTCAGGGTGGCCTTTGAGCATTCCATCATCAGATTTTCAATTGGATGGACAGTTGAAAAGTTGGAGTGTGAAGTGGATTGAAGCCTGTCCATTGAAGTATGAAGATTGGCTATCTTAATATATATTTGAGCACTTATAGCATATATGTGTGGAGATAATAATCTGGACCAACTTATGATTGCTGGTTTAGCATGAAATACGTATATTGGTGATTATTTATCTTTTCGACATATACATATATCAGTGTTATGAGATAGAATGGAGAGTGGTGGATCATGTGAAAATCTGTGCTCATATATCCTATATAGTAAATAATGTGTGTGGACTTTAAAACTGATTCTTATCAATGCCATAGAATTGGTTTATAATATAAATTTTATCACTCATAGCATTTATTTATACTGTTCTAAAAAGAATTTATAAAGAAATACACCGACACACATCAAATTCCATTTTGACTGGTACTAGCTGTTTGACTAATAAAAAATCCAGTCAAATATATATATCCTTAACATAGTATCTAAATAAATTCACTATAATGATTTTAAATCAGGGCTATCCAACATTAAGTAAACCACGGCCCAATTAAAAAAAATTATCTAAGGGATGCGTCTTAACAGACAAATTATAATAGAACAGCACTAATCATGCACACATTCACCACCAAGAACTCTTGGAACATATGCATTGGATTAAAAAAGTGCAAGGCTACTTCTTTGACACATCCTGTATTTGAAAAATACATGAGTAAAAAATGATAAAAAACACCAAATAATAATATCAAGATTATCAATTAGTGATGGAATTAAAATATCTAATAAACATCAAATTCAAATTGTTACTTTAATTTTTATTCAAAAAAAGTCAAAACTACGAAGTGTGTGCACAGACATTCTCAGTGCGCTGAATGTGGTTCGTGGACTGTGTTAAATGCAGCTCTAATTTAAAATAATTAAAAATCATTTGGTAACAATAAGAATAAAACAAAAGTGAAAGGTCTCCAATACAATAAATAATTATATCTGACTCTGAATTATTTATAAGTACCACATAGATGTTGTTTTAATAGTTCAAAACAAAACTATATATGTAGTAATATTGTTTAAATTACCATTTACATGTAAGTTATCTAAATAATTAAATAGAAAGGATTTTCATTTTTTCATATATGCCCTGTACTAATTTTTATATAAGCTCAACGATGCAGTGTTGAGTACAGGAAAACTGTCAAACCCAAACGCAAAATGGAGACTTTATAAAAATAAGAGTAGTTGTCTTATCTTTAACCTAAATTCTGATTTATATAGACCAATCTGAAGCATCTTGATTTGAGATAGTGAAGATGTTACAGTTCACTTTTCCATCCATTAGTTTCTTTCATATATTAATATATGCGAAATCTTCCGATTTACTATGAGTCAATTTTAGAATTAATAGGAACTATATAACTCTGAAATTTATTTATCAAATGCATAGTATGTATGTAATTAAATAGAAAGTATTTTCATCTTTTCATATAACTGCTGTACTAATTTTCCTGTACTCAACACAGCATCGTTGAGATTATATAAAAATTAATACAGCACATATGAAAAGGTGAAAAATCCTTTCTATTTGATTACATATATACTATAAGCTTGATATCAAAATAATCAATGATGATAAATAGAACACATCCACATGTATTCCCACTTGTTGCCTAGTAATAAAAAAAAAAAAAAAATCCAATTATTTGATTATTACTCAACTTAAGTCTATAACCCAATCTATGTTAACAAATAAATAGTAAAATGAACTTGAAAATGACATGTATATGTGCACATGTTCAGTTTATAATATAAAAAAAAATATTTTAATTATTAATTTTAATTTATCTTTCACCTATAAAATAACTATACTTTTAAATGCATTAAATAGATTTACATAGGACATGAAATATATAAATATGTGCATACAATGTATTTTATAATATAAAAATAAATTTAATTATTAATTTTTGTCAAAAATTTATATAGTAAAATTATTATAACAATATAACTCTTTCTGTGCTTGCCTACAGAAAAAACAAACATTGATTATTTCAGAATTTAAATAAAAATAATCTTAGACAGTAAAAAAAAAATCATTTGTGTCTTTATTATATAATTTTTTTAAAAAAAATTAACTATCTTTTAACTCTAATGACTACAAAATATATAATTTATTTGTTCTCCTTTATGAATTTAAAATTTTTTCAAACTCATTTCTATTAGCATCTAATATCTAATTAATTTAAAGTTATTTATCTGCACTTTTATTATAAATTGCTATAAGAGAAATATTCTTTCTTTCAAATCCATAAGAGATTTTCCTTGCATTTTCTTTAATACTAGAATTTAAATCTCTATATATGTATATTATTGGGATTTTTTTTTATCGAGAGACTCCATCTGTGCATCGATGTACACACGCAATGCATTTCATTTATAAATTTAATATGGATATTAGGGAATTCTATCATCTATAATTCCTTTGTCTGTGGAACAGAAACATCTTTATTAAATCAATCTCATATATAGTCTGTCTTATACAAATATCCTGCCTAATTTACCTCATATGCAGATAATATGCATGATATGTTCTGCTTAACAAAGAAAATAAATACCGACACCTTTCAACTCAAATTTTCCCTTCTACACTATTTGCACATCCTATATAGAAAGCAGTGACATCACATGATCACCATTTCTTATGCTTGCTCATAACTTTTATTAAAACAGGTAAAACTCTCCATACAGTAGTGCCACTCAGTGCAAGCCAGAGTAATCAATGGATGCCAGAAGGCTTGTGCATAAAATTCCTATCTAGTGACTACTCATCCAATATGCCCAGACTGGTTTCTGGCTTGTAGCCTTCGTTATTGAGGAGCCTTAGATGCTAAGATCTAGGTGCAGTGCTCTCAGATCCAAGGCTCCTCACTGATGAAGGCCACAAGCCAGAAACTAGTTTGGGGATATTGGGACTAAATAGGGATTTTAGGCAGAAGCTTTCTGGCATCCATTGATTATTCTGGCTTGCATTGAGTGGCACTACTGTATGGAGAGTTTTGCCTGTTTTAATCACAGAAAGCAGTGATTGTTCGTGCAGTGGATTAGGGACTAAAACAGAGTATTGATGCATATATCTCTGAAAGCCCAAACTAAGTATGGAGTGTGATAGCACGAGCTTTCTCCTTAATTCTGAAAACCTTTTTACTTAATATGAGTCTCAGTATTTATATCACATATTAAAAATTATAAGATGATAAACATAAAAAGTTAAAGTTGAATATTTTTCCTTCTTAATTAATTAAGATTGTAATTAGAATACAATGTTTCTTATTGATTTACATTCACCAAAAAACATAGATTCAAAAATAACTTCTTAATTAACATTTTTTTAAATTTCCACTTAAGTATTAACATTAGTGAAACTAACTTTTATAATTGCATGTACATTTTAAAATAATATCTTTGTTTATAGAAGCTTCCTTTCTTGTTACATTACTAATTTAGATTTTGTCAGAATGACAAATAAATTAAACTATATCGGTGAGATCTTCCTATTCAATTTTGAGTAATTTATTTTAAAATAAAAATTATATTTAAATCTTTTTCAATTTTGTTTTACTATTTATATAAATCCATTTTGTATATGGTCATTACTTCTTTTTCTTTATAAAACTTTAAATATGCACACACAAAACCTATAAAGGTTGCTCATACAACGTCTTGTGATCACAAGATAATCTGTCCTAATATATATACATACACACAAATATTGAACAAAATTTTGGCAAAAATATACTAACAATAAATTATTCTAAGTAGATTACTAATATTTATATAGATAGTTAATTAATAGAGAATATGAAATAGGTTGCAACTGCTAATGCATATTAAATGTAAGCTAAACAAGTTTTTACAATAATATATAGAGGAAATAGAGGCAGTGTCTAATTCACACAATTTCAGATTTAGGCTATTTAATAAAGCCCTATTTTTTATTTAAAATAAAAACCCAAGTTATCATTTAAACAAAAGGAAAGTAACTTAAATATTTTCACAGCCATTAGGATAACCACATAGATGAAGAGAGTAAAAATTGCTGTTGTCTTAACAACTCTGATTATTGATTAATAATGCGAAAGGTGAGCTGAAAAGACAAATGCCATGTAAAGATTATGCCAACAGAAATTACGAAAACAATTATTAATTTAGAAAACAATTTATTACCTACATTAATAATCCTTAAATATTATCCAAGAAGGAATAGAGACTAAATTTCCTCAATCATTGACTTCATCAATACAGAAAATAAAATTTCTTAATTGTAAAACATGTTATTCAAAAATATAACAACTCAGAATTTCATAAATGATTATATGGTTAATAAAGAAAAAATATACATGTTGACTAAATTGACTTTAAAAAAAAAACAATTTCTTAATTATGAACAATGTTATGAATTAAAAAATCTCTAAAAAGTTAAGGAATTTTCTGAACATCCAAAATTGAATACCAATTCTTAGTCTTCAAATTATTGGCTATTCTATTAATTTCCCCTCATATTACAACTGTTCTTCGATTAGAACATAAATATTTTAGATTTTTTTTTTATAAAAATCCAAGGTAAAGACATAGAATTTTAACTTATATATAATATGAATAATTAAATAGGCAAAACTCTCCATACAGTAGTGCCACTCAGTGCAAGCCAGAGTAATCAATGGATGCCAGAAGGTTTGTGCATAAGTAGGCACTGGATAGGGATTTTATGCACAAGCCTTCTGTCATTCATTGATTACTCTGGCTTGCACTGAGTGGCACTACTGAATGAAGAGTTTTGCCTGTTTAATAAGTTATGAGCAAGCATAAGAAACAGTGATCATGTGATATTTAATATGAATAATAGAAATAAAAAAAAATTATAATATTAAATGTTTTTATTTATCATACACTAAAAAGAAAAAAAAAATGTTTCTTCAATCACAATTGGGATTTTTAGATTTAGCTTGAAATAAAAGCATGAGGGGATCCAGAAATTAATTAAGTCAATTTCTTATTATAAAACAGAGATTGATTTCATTAAAAACCCCATGCTTTTATTTCAAATTAAATCTAAAAACCCCAATGGTTATTGAAAAACAATTTTTTTTTAATGCATGGTTAATAAAAATATCTCTATTATTTTTAACTTTTTAGTAATGGCACGATAAATAAAAATGTAAAACCATATACTTTAAAACATTGAATTTCTAAGAACAATTTTTAAATTTGATATCATATTCAAACTTTTCTACCCACTTCTTCAATATCTACAAAACTGGATTATCTACCTAAAATATTATTGTGCCTATCACTTTGGTAGACATTAAAAAATATATATACAAAATGTCAATAAATTATATTGAATTTAAACCTATTAAAACTTGATTTTAAAATGTTAATGTAATTTTAAATTTAAAAAAAAAATCTCTATACCACCTTCTCATGAGACTTACTTAAAACATATTAAAGTTCCAAGAACAATTTTTAAATCTGATATTAAAATTTTCCTTCCCTCTGTTCCATATCTAAGAAAGTAGGTCATCTACCTAAAATATTATCCAATATTGCTTTCCCTGGTATTTCTTACTGATGTACAAAATTTGAACCAATTCTATTGAATTTAAATCTATTAAACTTCAATTTTAAAATTGTATTTTAACTTAAATAATAAAAGTGAAAACAAAAGTTTACAAATAAACATTCCAACCAACAAACAGATATTATAACTTAAATAAAAACATTTAAAAAAAAATTTATTGTCATAAAAAGTTATAATAGTATAATTTTCCATTTCAATCACTATAATTCTGTTAAAAACCAATAGTTCATTAATAGTTTCATGTTTTGTACCCTGGCTTGTATTATCTACATGACAAAAAAAAAATGATATTGGGTGGGGAAAAACAGTCAAAATAGGTCATACAATGAGAAATAAACAGAACTTGAAAAATAAATAGTAATTGTTTGTGCAAAAAAATGTTCTTTTTATGTCTCCTTCATTGTAACTCTTAATGCTTATTTGTTTAATTATGAGACCAATGTAATCTGATAGGTTTTTTCTATAGTTTTAAATAGAAAATTCCACTCACTCAAATATCAATAAGCAAATAAATAACTGAGTGACTTCTTATTCAGTAATTTATAAGAAGTTCAAGAATTAGAAATGATAGGACTGAGGAAATCCATGGACCTTGGGTTTTAGAGTATAAATATTCTATCACTGATCAAAGCCTGCAGGATAGTAAGATAATCATAAAATATATACTGGATACACATTTCTTTCAGAACTTTATCACTCAATTGTAACATTTAAAATTTAATTAGTTTATATATATCATGTTTTAATAATAACAATAATAAAAAAATAAATAATAATAAATTAAAATTTAAAAAATGTAAATAATATGTATATAAATAAAATTTACATGAAAACAATAATAGATAATATTGTATACAAAGGAATAGAAATTGTTAAAGAGTATTCAAATCATTCAATGTTATTAAATTTTTTTTATCAAATATTAGTATTTCAATTTAATCACTTACTTGATGCCTGTACATAACGTAAAATATATTGGGACTCTGATTCGGATTCATCCATCAACTGAATTTGACAGTGTAAGCATTGATATATATATTCCAAAGGATTTATTTCTTTAAAAAAATATATATATATTATTCAATAAAAAAAAGAAATAACAATACATAAACAAAAATAAGAAATCATAAAATGAATAATAGAAAAGTTAATAAAAAACAACAAAATATGCTAAGCATGAAATTGTTGTCATTTCATTATCCAACTGCTAGATTCATATTTTTATTCTAGTCACACTACATAAATCAGATTAATTAAAGAGCAGCATAATTTTTCACCATCTTCATGCTACTTATTGTAAACTTTAAAAGATAATAGATGCAAAATGATAGTGCTTATTAAATTACTATTGTGCATTGTCCAATTGAATATCTGCAGATTAGTTTCAAGTTTATGACTTTCATCAATGAGATTTGCCTTCCATCAGTGGACCTGGATATCTAGGCTCAAATGCACTTCCCTTCAGCAGCTACTTTATACCCATCTGTTATACTATCAACCTATCAACTCAAACTAAAAAACATGTTTTCAATCTAAGCCAACTTGCTTACATAGTGCTATAGATCTGAAACCAGTTCAGTTTCTATACATTATAGTATGCCCTTAGTTTTTTCTAACTGTATAAACACCTCTATATTAGGCAGGATTTAGTATAAGCTAATAATGTCACCTGATTCCGTAACATGGCAATAGCTTACATATTGCTCTACAAATTATCATATCTCATCTTGCCTTCAAATAATGGACTTGTCCAGGGCCCATCTTATCTAGATCAGATTGAGTATTCACTGCCATAAACCAATATGTGTGTAAATATATATCTATATACAGATAATGCATAGCCAATGGAAAGAATGGGACAATGTGTGATGATACTCACCAAATCTGAATGTTTGTTTCCATCAATGATGGGGACTGAGAAAAAATAATCAGTTTTTTTTAAAAGTAGGATTGGAAAACTACTATTGCAAAGCTGAAAGGTAGACAACTTCTGTCACAGAGTTGAAAGACAGAATCTCCATTCTCCAGCAGACAAAAGCAGTTAATCTAGAATGGTTGATGCAGTGAGACAAGTCCATATTCAGAATTGGAAACTTCTAAAACCAAATATTGTCATGAGGCATGCTATCAAGTAAAGCTTCAAATGTCACCAGATCATTCATGAAGCAGGCTGCCAAGATACAGCTAGAAGTGGTAGAAAAATTATAAGGGCATTTGTAATCCCTTCTCCTGCAGTTCACCTTACAATTAGGAACTATACTTTGCCAAATGGTAACATATTTACAGGCATTTAGGTTATATATATTGTAACCTTTTGATTGATTATTCATGGTAAGAAGGGCATATAAAATGTAAATTATAGCTCCAACATTTTAAATTTATAATTTAGATAATAGTAATGCTATTAACATGAGTATAACAATAATAAATGACTTAATACATAAAGATTAAAAAGAGGAATTCTGTAGAGATGTTATAATCATTATTATTTATAATCATTTGTAGTATAACCCATTATACAATTTTAATATACTAATTGTAAATCTAAATAAACATTGTTACATATAGATTTGATTTTAATTTATTTTGTGATGTTTCTTCAAAAGTCAAAAACATAAAATCGCAATTAAGGAAAGAAGGAACAATTATTGATTACAAGATAATAATTTATTTTAAAATTATTGCAATAATATATTTTAAGTATAAATATGTATTAGTAAACTTTATATTTAAATTCAACTAATAATATCATATATTAAAAATATGAGAATAATAAGTTTAGTATTAAAGAAATGAATTAAATTAATTTTGTTTGTGAAATATTTATTAATTTTAATTACTTTAAATAGAAACAGAAAAATTAAGTAAAAAATTGCACAGCTTGATTTGGGTTACTGACCAATGAGAATTAAGCAAGTAGTTTTCTGATGTCAATTATCCTGGGTTTTTTTTTTAAAAAAAATCATAGCAGATGGTTAAAGTAAAAAAGATTGAAGAAAACATAAAGTAAATAGCAGTTTTGATTTTTGTTTTCTCTATAAAAGCAATTATAAAACATAAAAATATTCAAAATCTTAAGTAGTAACAAAAAAAATAATCTAAGGAAATAAGATATTTTAACTAATTATTAACATCATGGAGTAATTTAAACTAATCTTCATTACAACTAAAGTACCAATCCCGATCATCTTCTTATAGTCAAGATAATACCACAAAGAAGTTGAAAAATCCAAGTTGTTATTTTAATTGTGCCTAGGATAACCATAAAGGAAACACAACTGCATTGCTTCAGAGAGAAACATGGCAATAGCCACATAAGAAAACATTCATTTCTCTATGCTAAATTAAGGGTTTTTATTAATCATAGATTAAATGTGAAAAACAGATTAAAAATTCCTAGAAATAATTTTTTAAAGCTAATAGAAATATCCTATAGAATGTTAAGAATAATTAATTAGTTGCAAGTGTTGAATACAAGAAAAACTAATCTTTGTTTGAATTAAACAGTTGATACATAAGAAATTTTGAAGAAAATATTTAGCTTATATTTAATAATGAAGAAAAAAAAGATAAAACTTAAATTAAGATTTCTTATGTTTAAATAAGGATTCTAATAATAGAATATTAAAAATATGAAGGATAATTAGAAAAAAAATATCCATGTAACTTTTAATGGTAGATAAGCAAAAATAACAGATCAAAATGTACAAGCCAGCAAATTAAATGAATTTATGAAATACATGTATAAAATGTTACTAGACTAATAAATAACAGGAAAAGAAGAGAAATAAAAAAAAACCTATTGAAGACTTTTTTGAACATTTTTAAAAGTTTGTGCAGCTTGAAAGAATAAAATGGAGATTTAATTAGAATATTCATTAAATTTTTTCGTAGTGTATTTTGAAGAACAAGATTATGTGTATGCAATTTAAAAACTAGATAGGAAGGAAGAATATATCCAATTCGGAACTGTTGTCCGGTTAGTGTGTGCTTGTTTGTTAATGTTTTGTTTAACTATAATTGTCTTTTAACAGAGAGAAGATAGAAGTACCTCAACGTGCGAAGAATGGTAAACATTGTAATATTAAAATAGAAACTGGAAATGGGTTTAAAAAAATAATAATTTTTAAATTTATTACTAATATTTTACTTGTTTGATATGAAATATACATACAAGGTATTTTTCATAATAGTGATTTAACGAATTGCTATATGCAATTTAGGTATATAATGTTAAAGGTATTAATTTTTTTTATTTTTTCAGAAAAAAAAAAAAATCTTAAATATAGGAAGAGAGTACCTATGAATTATAATATAAAAATGTGTGTGAGTGGTATATAGTATTTTAACTGTATATTTTGACCAGTAAGAAATTAAGTGTGATAGGATTATCTGAAAGGAATAATAAACTTATTATAAAATGTAATATTTATGAGAGTAATAAAGAGTATATGCTAAGGTAAGACAATATCATGATCTCATTTGTTATAACAAAAAAATACTATTGATAGTAATAATAGAAGTAGATTATTTGTTGTGTAAAATGATTGTAGATACGGATAGAAAAATATTTCATGGGAAGATTATATTACATGGTTAGTCTATAATTAGTAGAATAATAGATGCCGAATATACAGTCGAGGAAGATGAGTTAAAATTCCAGGATAGGATAAAATATTATCCTGAAGAATGGATGAATACTTAAGTGGGACAGTTTTCTGCAAAGAAATGAGGGTAGTACATACCATAAGTGCTTAGAGAAGATGCCAGGGTAAAATCATTAAGAAGATGATTGCTTGTCAAAAATATGACACCTCATATTTAAAAGAAACTTCCATCATTTTTATTAGTATATAGTATTTAACAAAATCAATTTCTTATTTATAAAGTTTAAGGTCAATAATAGTATAGAAGGCATCAAAGGTAGATTAAATATTTAAAGGATTTTTATAATTTCTTCCTAAGTCTCGATAGATTTGCTTGAAGGTAAAACCATGTACAGAATAAATATGTTATATTTGAATAGTAATTTGAATAAATTACTAGATGAGTAAAATAATTGAGATCAAAAATCACTATAAAATATAAGCGAGAGAGAAAGTGAAGGCATAAATGAATTGTATGATATGGAAAGAGTCCTTAGCTTTATTATTCATTTCAATTACATTATAAATATTGTTTTATATTTTTTTTAATTAACACAGCAGCAATAATTTTGTTAAGTGAGTTATAGTTTAATATTTCATGCCAAATTTGGGAATATGAAATATAATTTAAATGGTACAATTTTTTTATGATACTAAGAATTATAAAATATCAGGTAATAGAGAAAAAAAAGGACTGAGAAGATAACCAGATGACTCATGAATGATGTAACTAGAGCATATTAGTATGAAATCATACATCATCATCATCATCATCATCATCATCATCATCATCATCATAATAATAATAATAATAATAATAATAATAATAATAATAATAATAATAATAATAATAATAATAATAATAATAATAATAATAATAATAATAATAATAATAATAATAATAATAATAATAATAATAATAATAATAATAATAATAATAATAATAATAATAATAATAATAATAATAATAATAATAATAATAATAATAATAATAATAATAATAATAATAATAATAATAATAATAATAATAATAATAATAATAATAATAATAAAACTTATAATTAAAAGCAAAAAAAAACAACTAAATATTAATTATGGGAAGAGTTGATTATATATAATAACCATCATGTTTATTTGTAAATAATTTAACTAATTTGTTGTAAATGTGTAAAACAGTTTAATGTTTTTTTTTTTATTGTTAATGAAATATTTACTTTATATGCAAAGGTGTTTTTTATTTATTATTAGTGTTGTAATAAATGAATATTTTGGTTTAAATTTTGTCATAGTAATTTCATTGAGTCTGAGAGTCATTTCCATCACAAGGTCATATCAATAAAGCACATTATCCCCATAAAATTATACATATATTCTGATTACATGCCTCATTCAAGAAGTTACACTTAAGAATTTATAATTAAAATACATTAACTGTTAATTGCTTTTAAATTATAACTATATTAAAGAAAGTTTATGGTACTTCATATTTATTTAGATATAAAAGAATCCTGAAAAGCCAAGTGAAAAATACTATTAAGTATTACAAAAGGGAGAGCATATAATAAAAATCAGTATTATGTTTGAGAGTCACATTCTAATTTTGCAATTTCAGTTGAAATAGATGTTATATCATAAATTTAAAAGTATTATATTATTTCAGAGTACAAGTTACTAACCAAATATATTTGAAGGTCTGTAGTTTTGAAGGATTTCATTCCAATAAGTGAATGCCAACTAATTATGAGATGAATTTTAGTAAACTACACTTTGTAAATAATAATGGTGTAATAAAGCTTTGATTATAATAAAATGAATATTCTAGAGTAATAGGTATTAGTATAAGCATGAGAACAAAGGAAGATTAGATTAAGTTACTTAAATGAGGTTAATGAATAGAGAGCCATTGTTGATTGCCATGCCTTATTATTATAGTTAGATTAAGTTTTCTAATAGGAAGTTAATCATTATTTGTAATAGTAAGTGTGCTTTTATTTAAATAGTTGGATCCCAGTAAAATCCCTCTTGCGATTCAATTATTTAATTATCAATCTAATGGTTATATTATATTTAGAATAGAATACATATGATCTCTGAGATAGCCATAGGATAGATCAATTATTTCAAGTTAATGTAATTTTGTTAATATTTTTATTTTAAGATTCTTAAATTATAGACAAGTAGTTTAAATCACTATTTAAATGAAATATTATGTTAGTCATTGTTTGTTGTGGGGATTTTCCTAATGATTATAATAGGATAGTAGCAGGAGAATTTTCACAATAGCAATGCCATTGTGGAGTGTATTTTATATACTTCTGAATGTTAAAACCGCTCGCTTGTAATCGTACATAGAATCTATCTTATGTTTTGATGTTTAGCAAGTTTTAAGCCTCATAAAGAGTCTTAAACTTTATTGTTGGTATACTTGATAGTTTATTGTTGAGCTAGTATAATAGAGGGTTCAAAAGGAGGAGATAAGGGAAGATTACAATATATACTGTCCGAATAAATAACAGTTTGGGCAATTGAAAAATAAAATAGTTTCCCCTACAGCTAGAGGAAAAAAATTTAAAATGACAAATCTTGCCCCCATGTGTTGTTAGATTTTGTCATTAATCAGAAAAACTGACCACTAACATTATTGATGTGCCAATAAAAAATTTTTAAAATCAAACGAGAGTGGTTACTCATTATTAATAAAGGCAGAATCTTCCCCCAGTGAGTTATTAGATTTTGTCTTTAATTAAAGTGACAGCTACCAGTAGCTTCTCATACCAATAAAAAAAGATTTATTTTCTCTCATGGCATAAGGAGAGGGAAAATAAAATGATTAAATTGGCTCAGTTGAATAATTCAATCCAGCCTATCCAGAAAATTGGCCAAGTTATAAAGATCAAGTATTCTTCTACTTATGCCTAATGGTCCCTGACATAACATTTAACTCCACTTTGTCTCAAGAGATTATAATGGAATCAACAGATAGTCAAGAAAGTTCATTGAAAAAAAAATGGACTGTAGATTTCAAACCATTTAACAGAAACTTGAATTGAAGAAATAACTAGCTGAGAGTAAAAATCACTGCTCCTATAAATTAATATCGAATAAAAAGCACTATTATAGATCTGATCAATAGATATGTGCACACATCGAATGTCCACACCAGTATACAGTGTGTACATATTACAAGTGTGTTGGCCACACAAAAGCTCCTTGTTTTACATGAAAACAACAAGTTGCTAATGACAGAATAGAAGAGTCCCTCATAAAAAGTTGGAAGCAATTTAAAATCTACGAACAAAACTCCCTTATAAACAATGTGAAAGGCATTGATTCTGCTTTTAAATACAGAATTCTTATTAATGATAGGCCAGTATTAATGGAACTAGATTCAAGATCTGCAGAATCAATTATATCACAAAATACATGGGCCATCAATAAGAAAAATAATTATCAGCCACATCTTAGCTGCAAAACAATTATTGATTACTCTTGGGCCAGGCAAGAGACAATGACCAGAGCAATTTATTAGGATGTGTCTGGTTCATTCACTTAGGTTTTGCAGAGAAAGTATACCAGCCCCCACAACAAAAAATGACGCAATAGCGTCTATTCAGAAGTAGTTGTCAATAAACTAGGTGTGAACCCTAAAATGAAACAAGAAACAAAAAGTGGAAAAAAATTAGACAGGTGCTCAAATCTTATGCCGCCTGTTTAAGAGAATCATAAAATGAGTTCCAGCAGTGGCGATCAAACTTAAAAAACTTCACAATAGTGGTTAAAACAATTGATGCACAGCAATATCATAGACATCGAAACTAGCTAAGATTAAAAACTACACGTCAACAGCCATCAGCAAAGCTCATCAGATAAATAAAGTCACAATCTACCAGTGATGAATCACCAACCAGCAATGATAAACCTACAGCTTCGAGATCTACAAATGATACAGGACCTGCAGATGAAGTCACCAAGCCTAATGAAGCCACAAAGGGAAGAATATGCCTATCAATGCACCTGAATGATTATGTTCTCCAGAGCTAATTTTAGCCAGTGGAGAGACTATATTTCACACCTTGCCTTTAAATAATGAAGTAGTCCAGAGCCTCTTATCTAGATTGGATTGAGCATTCATTGCCACAAACCAATGCATATATATATAATGCATAGCCAATCGCAAGAATGGGTCAATAGACAATAATGTTCATTGAATCAGAATGTTTCCATTAAGAGTAGGGATCTGGCAATAAATAATCAGTCTTCTTGAAGATAGGGTCAGAGAACTATTGTCACAAAGCTGAAAGGCAAAATACACTTTCTCCAGGAAACTATTATCAGAAAGACACAATCTCCATTCTCCAGACAATAGTGGTTAGCTAAATGGTTCCTACAATGAGTAAGTTCACATTCAGGACTGGAAGCTGCTAGAACCTAACATTGGCACAAGGCAAGTTGTCAAATACAACTGGAAGTGTTCCTGATCCTACCTGCTAGGCAGGCTGCCAAGATACAGTTGGAAGTAGTAAGAAACTCATAAGGAATATTGCTGTCCTTTCTTCTGTAGTTCAGTCTGGACTAGGAACTATACTTCATCAAATGATAGCAGGCGGAGATAGCCATTATAAAATTGTAAATATGAATGTATGTTTGTATTCATGTTACATTAATAAATATATTAGAAAATGTATTTACCCATGTTTGTATTTATATATAGAATTCATATAAACATAACAATAATTCTATTTAATTATAGCAGCATAATTTTTCATCATCTCTGTCACTTACTGTAAACTTCAATAATTAATAATAGATGCAAGATAATAGTGTTTATTAAATCTCTATATGACTATGCAAGCAAATTGGCTTACATTAGTTTGAGAAAACAAAGAGGTAAATGATAGGTTCTGGAAGAAGGGTGCATTATGTTCTAAAAATCCAGGTGCATTAGTCCAAGATCCAAAAGTCCTCATTGATGAAAGCCATAACATTGATTTTAGTCTGGGGATATTGGATAAAACACATAGTATAGGGATTTAATAAGAATTACCATCTGGTGACAAATTATACTGATATAACTGTAATGGGTAAACTAAGGTCATTTGATGAGGACAGGTGACATTTTACTGATTTATAAGTTAACATGCTTGTAATTTTGATGTAATATACAAAAGGAAAATTTATCAAACATATAACAATTATACAAAAAATATACTATATAAAATATTTAAATGGCCGCACTTATAAAAATGTGAATGTAAATAATAGATTATTTATTTTTGTAAATATGCACAGATTTCTTCACTTTAATAACATTCCCTTTATTGAAAAATTTATTCTAGAAATTCGCTGGAGAGATTGTCCTAAAATTAAAGATTAAATTAGAATAGAATTTGTATGCAAATAAAACTAGTTGCATACAAATTAGATCAAATATATATTTATCCCCTAGGGAATGAAGAAGAGGGAGGAAGCAGATAAAATGGTTAGACTGGAGTAAAGTTAATATTGATTTTAAGTGATAAAAGATCAGCAGTGAAAAATAATCAATGGTAGACCAGTAGATTGACTAGCAGTGATTAAAGACTAAACGGAACAGTGACAAGAAAGAAGCAGTTACTTGTTTGTGTACTGAAATGGTTATTACCAGCAAAGAGTAATTAACTGAAACTTAACAAAACTGCACGAGACAAGTTGAAAACAGTGATGGTTAATATATAATGTATAAATTGGGTATGCTGATGTAAGCACTTATAAGTTATATATGTTTATTTGATTTTCAAGAGACATTTG
This sequence comes from Epiperipatus broadwayi, assembly GCA_028023455.1. Classification (NCBI taxonomy): domain Eukaryota; kingdom Metazoa; phylum Onychophora; class Udeonychophora; order Euonychophora; family Peripatidae; genus Epiperipatus; species Epiperipatus broadwayi. Next base: position 6,798,827 of record JAQFVV010000010.1, read on the forward strand.
ATTTAAAAGCACAAATATAATAACTGGACTCCTGATGTGGAAAAAGCCTATTTTCACCCAAGGATAATAAACAGCATATGAATATTAATGGACTATTACCTTTTTATGTTGTTTTTATCACATTATTATTGTTATTAAATAAATCTTATTATATATTGTAACGGTGACCCCTCTCTATATCACCCGAGATTACGGGCTTCGAAACAAACATGACATAGCGTAAGGCTTTATTTTTTTTCTTACATCGACAGTTATTCACGATCCACATAAGGGGGCGCCAGATACGATTATTTAAGTTGATTTTAACTACTCGCATCACCTTACATCATGTCAAAACGATTTCGAAGTCTAATCCCACCCACTAGCTCAAAACTCCCAGCATGGACCAATAAGGTGTCTCAAGGTTGTTACATGTTTGTTTCTAAAATGACTCCTCCCGGAGAAGACGCGTTGTCCGCTAATGAAGATCAGCAAGGTTTTCTAATAAGTCGATCACGGCATAAAGATCATTTATTGGTTATCACTGACCTATGAGGTTGTTCGCTTACGCCCCGAACACAAGGCTTACAAGTTCATCCCCCCGCTTTATTGTATATAACATAATTTATTGACGTTTACTTTGATTATAGACCCGCCCGCTCTTAAATCTATCTTAACTAAGGTGAAATAAGAAACATCGTGACTTACGGCACGATGGTGACATAATTAATAAAATAACTAAATGAAAATTAAAATTAACTAAATCTACTTCAAAGATAAGTTATCAAAGAATAAATAACTACGGTTTTGATTGTGTGTGAAAAGATTTGAGATATGCTCGACTTGATTAGATATTGAACAAGTTTATTAAATATGAAAAGAAAACATTATTAATTGATTTATTACACACGCGCACATACATTCACGCCCACAGAGAACCATAAGTATTCATAACACAATTTGAATAACGAGAAAGTTCCTTTCTATTTGATAAATATATAATCTTTCCTTAGCTTCACTTATGTTCAAAGTTCATGTTTACAAAGTTCAGTAACAAAGATAAACTATTATGACGAGGAAAGTCTTAGGATTTATTTGAGTAAATTTATGTTGGTTAATTACGAGATTGCCTTACGAGTTTATTAATTGAGTGAGTGAACAGAATAAAAAAACATATTTACCTAGGATTTGTCTTGGTTGCAACGAAGGTCGATTGGTCTGGACGAGTTTGGGTGTTTCACGGAACATTTCTTTTATTAGGAGCATTCACTTAACACGACGATGTTATCAGAATTTCATAGCTTCGGAGATATTTCAGTAGCGGAGCGCCGATCAGTCACTGAAGGGTTTATTAGCCCCTCATGACAGTCGACGCTCTTGGTATTAATTTCATGATGATCATTTTAAATATTGAGGAATAACCAAGCTAATTCAGAACAATTCTAATTTTAAATAAAAGCATAAGCATCGGAATAAATGAGCAGGTGGTAATTCAGCGTACTGAGAATTGGAAAATAAAAAAAAACAATAATGAGAATGTATCAATCGAAATGAATCGAATCGAACTGAATCCAAACAATTCTTTCCAAATTAACCCAAATTAATCATTGAATAGGTTTTGACTAGTATTTATAAAGGTTGATCCATATCTTGGGATCCAATCTACCCCCATAGTTCCCTGTTCTTGGAGTTGTCGTTCAGGTCCGCGTTTGAGGTACCTGCTCACTCACTCTTTGTGCTAAAGGCAATATTTATTTTGGGACAATCTCATTTTGCAATCTCACTCAACCAACCTTATTCCTTCACACCTCGAAGGCATGCGTGTGTGCGTGTGTTTTACTAGAACAATACAAGTTATTTTACATTTAGAAGTCGAGCATTTATCTTTTCCTCAAATCTTTTCTATAAGTTTTATTCTAGTTAAAATTATATTTCTAAAATAAACATTTTTTTAATTCCCCGTGGTGATTTTGATTGATAATTATTTTTATTATTTTAGGAGTGCATATTATATTTTATTATTTAGGAAAGCAAATTATTTTTTGTTATTATTTTTATTATCTAAAGGCTTTAATCATTTAATTAGACGTTTTACCGTCTGCATTTTATCAATGTGTTTTATAAATGTATTTATGAGAGAAAGAAAACTATTACTAATTACGAAAATAAAGTTACGAGTGTTTTATGTTGCTTGCTGGTGTGTGTGTGTTTATCGATGTATCCTAGATTTAATATTGATGTAACGCTGTCTCGTTACAATATACATTTCCAAATACATTATTTCTTTATTTAGTTTCCTAACTGGTCTTTACAGACTCTCATGATGCAGCAGATATATATTTTTCCACTCAATTTTAATTGACCCATTATAAATAAAATTAATTGATATTTTATACATTTATTCGTATAATTATGTTTGTTGGAGTTAAAATTATTTCATATACTTTTTTTCTATTAAGTTCTTTAATGAAGTTTAAAAGTTTTATATTTTTTTATACAATCTATTTTATGTCCACATTTAAATAGTAAATATATAACGCAGATTTATCACTTATTCTATTAATTGCATTATGTTCTTTTTATCTTTCATCTAATGGTTCCCCTGTATGTCCACAATAAATCATATTGCAATTTCCACAATTAATTTTATATACAATTCCTTTTTTATATTATATTTTATTTTATATCTATATATTAATTTGTCTAGATTTTTAGTATTTGTCCATCCTATGTTTATGTTTTTATTCATAAATTTTGTATTAATGTATTATAAATTTTAGATTTAATATAGGGGATTTGAACACAGACATTCAAACTTCCTTCAGCTATCCACTTGATCTCATACAACAGATTCACATGACTCCAGGTATATAAAATATACTTGGGTTTAAAATTTTAGATTTGTACAAAAGTTTCATCCATTTACTATTAGAACTAATATTATTATTTAATGTAGTTGGTTTATAATTAAAAAGTATATTTTTAATATTTCTAGGGTTATATTCATATATAATTTTTACATAATTCAGTAAATTGTTCCTTTTGTAAATTAGTTATAATTTTATCTGTATTATATTTTATAAAATTTTTAGTAACTGATATCTTTTGTATCCAAGCTATTATTTTGCTTAAATTTCATTATATTATCATTATCTAAGTTAATCTCTACATCTAAATATTTTATTTTAACATCAAATTCTACTTTTAATGTTATATATATTATTAAATTCATTATAAATATGATTCATAACTCATTTGTTACTAATTATTAAAATACCATCTACACATATAGACTAAAGTATTATTTCTGGATTTATTATTCTTTTTTTTAATTATACTAAATATAAATATTGATGACCTTAACCCACTAATTGCACAACCTATTAACCATCCTTTATGTATTCTCCAATATTCATCATTATAATTAAACTATAAACCATTATGTATCAATGTTAAAATTACAAACACATGATGGACAAATAGTAAATATCTACACAAATTAATATGTAATTATAAAATAAAAGATGATAATAAAACATAAAAAAAGGAATTATATATAAAATTAATTGTGGAAATTGGAACATGATTTACTATGGACATACAAGGAAAAAATCAGATAAAAGAGGAAAAGAACATAATAATGCAATTAATAAATGATAAACACTGCATATATTCCCTATTTAAAATATGGACATAAAATAGATAGTATAAAAAAATATAAAACCTTTAAACTACAGTAAAGAACCTAATAAAAAAAATATATGAAGCTAATTATATTAATTACAATAAACATAACTGTATAAATATCTATAAAACATCAATCAATTTAATTAATAATTGATCAATTAAAAATAATGTATTTTTTTATATATTTTGTATAATTGATAATTTTTTTTTTTTTTTTACATTTCTAAATGTTTGGATTGGTTTGGGGTTTTCCCATTATTTTTGGTTCTAATTAATTTTATATAAAAAATGATAGATGCCCTATCTATGCAATGTAAGTTGAAGCTTTAAAATAGCTTGCAATTGCATTGAGGATGGCATAAAATATTAGCTGAAAAAGCTTTTTTGTATTATTGTTATAGTAATTATATAGAATTATTGCTGTTATATAATGGTAAACTTTAAAATCATATGACAGTATAATGGATTGAATTTCCATTTTTATTATACATTGGACTATTTCCATCGGCTAGAATTAATAATTAAATGTTTTTTTTTAGAAAAAATCAAACTTTATTTACTTTTAAAACAAATTCAACTATTTGTAATAGTTCATACGGTAGTATATAACATGTTTTAAATGGCACTCTCTTCTTTAGTATTGTTTGTCTGGCCAGTGTATGGGAATCAAACATGGAATACTTAGATTCATGTATATTTAATTTAATGTGACACTTTAATCAACAGGATATTCTGTCAAAGACAACAATTGGTAGAAATTTTACATACTTATAAATGAGGGTCCACTTGATTTCTCTATTTTTTCTTAGGGAAAGATTAATGAATGGTTTCCAAATATTATGATTTATCATACTAGATTGATTTATAGTATTATTTTCCAGTATCACATGAGCAGCTATTTTAAACTTTCTTTTTACCTTTTCATCTCTATCCAATATTCCCCAATCAAACAAAGGTTCAATAATATATATATAAGAGCTGCTACTTTAGCTACATCTGTTTTTCTCTTTAATCATTACTTTGTTCTTCTTTATTTATTTTTCAATGGAATGATTGGTTTCACTGATGGGTCTTTCCACATTCACAAAGTATTTCATAGAATCAATTTTTCAGCATTTCCAATTTTGATAAGAATTCCTCATAGTGCTATTACTTTGGAAAGCTATGTATAAATGCACCACAGTGCCTGTAATTGTTCTGTCTTTTGATGTTCCTTTTTGTCAAGGTTTTTTAAATGTTAATTGATAGATAACCATTATTTGTGACTTTGTTCTATAAGACCTTTTTTTTGGTCAAAACAATAGTTTCTGAACAAACTTTCTCTTTTCCATAGTGATAGTATAATCATTGTGCTTACGTCAAGGCTAGATGTATATGCTAACTTCTGTGTGTATAAATTTTCTGCAAACTGCAGTTTTGATTTTTCTATGAAGAAATCTTGTCACAAGAACATGCTCTAATTCTATTGTAAATTTAATTGAAGGGATATATTACTGACATGTGCCCAGAATGTTTACAGTTGTGCTTCACCATGTCGCCATACAACAGCTATATTATTGGCACCAAGAAACCAGATCTTAAATGGAGATGGAATAATATTTATGGTACTGGTTTTAAAAATCTCTCATGAAAATATTGCTAATTAGGGGTAACAATGGTAAACCCATAGCTAGTCTTTGATTTTGTTGAAAGAATTTTGTGTTGTATTGAAAGTATATTGTCGTTATATATAATTTTAAGAGTACCATTATAATATTGAAGAGTTTGTTCTAATTTGTAAGCTATTATCCTTATTTAATCTTTTCCTTACAATAGACAATGTTCACCACAGGCTATGATTGTGAATAAAAAAAGTAGATACATTATATTTCAACAAAATTTAAAATTTACATAAAATCCATAAAAATCATATTCTATTAAAACCTATTGTTAGTTTTAGAAATTCTCCATGTCAGAATTTGTTAAGATTTCTTTTTAAGATTCTTAGTTCTTTTGCATATAAGAGACAGTCTTTTGTAAGAGATTCTTTGTGGAAATAATAAAAATATGAGGGTAGAAAGAACTAACATACTGCTAAGCTTTGATGTGGAAAGTTTATTCGTAAATGTACCCTGCAATGAAGCACTAACTACTGATAGTATAATAGAACTCATAATATTTTGCATAAGAACATACTTTCAATACAACATAAAATTTTTCCACCAAAATCAAAGGATGGTCATGAGTTCGCCAATGTCACTCCTGATCAGGAATATTATAGTATTAAAAAACATTCACTGAAAATAAAAAGGAAAGAATTAAATGGATTTAGAAATGAAAAGATAATACAGTTATGTCAAAAATGAATGTAAAAAATAAAAAGATGAATAAAATATATGAACAGAGAAATATATAAACTAAATGATTGAGTAACTTTAAGTATTGTGTCTTTAAATAAATCATTTTATTTTACTTTAATTATTTTATGCAATACTATAAATATATGCAGATATATCAAAAACTTTAGCTTTAGAAGTAAAAGAAAAAAAAAATTATCAAAAATTATGAAGCAATAAAAAGTAATAAGTTTTGAATATAAGATTGCAAAAATTCAAGTCATAAATATTTCATCGTTTATATATCCAGTTCCACATTCAAACAAACCAAGTAATTTATAAATACTTTACAATTTGATCAAAGTTTTTTTGTTTAATTAATTATATAGAGTTAAGAAAATTCTCCTGCTCTGAAAAAATATATTTGAATATGCTAATGGTTTACTACATTAAGATAATTTAGAAGGGACTTTCAAGGTCCTTACAGTTATCCACCATCTTATACAATTGATACACATGACCACATACATGTAAAAATAATAAATGATCTCCAATATACATATTTCGTGCTGAACCAGTACTCATCAATTGGTCCAGATCATCATCTCCCAACATGAAATAAAAACATATTGGAGATCTTTTTTTTTTTCACATGTATGTGGTCATTTGTGTGTTGTATAAGATGGAGTGGATAGTTGCAGGAAGTTTGAAAGTCTGAGTTTAAATCCCTTCTAAATTATATTAAGTTCAGTATAGACAATGTACTTGTATTAAATATTACATTAAAATAAATAAATTTGTATATAAATTACATTATTTCATTTTAAACTTGTTTATTACTGAACTAATTTAATATGAACAAATTTAGATTCATAAATCACTATTTGACTATTTAATATAATTTTTATCAAAGCACATATATTTCAAAAATTTGTCTAAAGCACAAAAATAAATTTGAAGCATTTGTCTGAAATATTACAGACCATTGCCTTACAATGTAATTTTTTAAAAAAATTATATTTCTTAAATAATTTCTCTAATAATGTTTCATAAAAAATAAATAAGTATTTGGAAATGTGAAATACCTAATTAGTAATGATATTGTAAATGAATGCAAATTTTACCGAGATCTGATTGTTATTTTCTTATTAACTATTCATGTAAGAGTAATAAATCTTTAAATCGATATCTTTTTTCAGAATATTAGTGAAAAGACAATTCAAATTGCATTAACATGATGCAACAATGGTAGTAATACAAATCTAAAACTGTTTACCATTATAAACATAGCATGCTCTAATTTTACTTGAAAGAAATGTTTTAATTATAGATCTAACTCCCTGCAAAAAGATGCTTAATATATTATAGTAAAAAATAGAACATTAAAACAAAGTAAAGATAAATTTAATTACTTTATTTAGAAAATTAATATATTTATATATGTAAATCTGTTGAAGGTGAAAATTTATTCAATTATCATATGAAATATGTTAGAATCTTGCAAAAATTTGTACATCCATCAGTCAATGAGTACATATATATTGTAATATATAGTTTAATAATATTTATATTAAACATTTTTTACTAGCTTATTTGAAATATAATATTAATAAAATTGAATACCTTATGAATTGATCATTAAATTATAACATATCATTATATATATATAACTTTTGCATTTTTGAAAATTATTAGTAGCAAATTTTGGATTCACATTAAAAATAATGTCAAGGATTAATATTTTATTTAAATATATATACTATTTTAGAAGTTAATAAAATTTAATATATTATAAAAACATATAATATTTTATGTGTGGATAAATGATTTTGTAACAGAAATAATAAATTAATATTCATATTTAGCTCATATATATATTTCAAAACCATTTTAAAATAATTAATATAACTTGATTTATTATTTAGAATGTATATGTATGCATGCATGTTTATTTTTGTCTATTTTTACTTAATATTTATTTATTTAGAGATTGTTTATTATAATGCAAATTAAATAAAAGAAAATTGTATTATTTTATTGTATAATAACTTATGTATTTAAAATTGTATAAAAATGTATAATTTTATTTTAAAAGTTATTTAATATAATAAACTCTAAATAATTATGTAAGTTAAAATATTTTAATTCTAAAAAACATGTGACTGTATGAATCTTTAAACAATGGGAATCTATTTCAAGACCAAATCAGATAAAGTGAAAAAAGGATTTTTAGTACATCGCTATGGAAATATGATCTGATGACATAATTATGATAGAAAGAAAAGTCTATAAATATGACTGAACTTTTTATATAGACAATCTTATTTTTATTATTTACATTCTTTTTCAAGCATTCATTCGTTCATTCCTATGCTTATATTTTAAAATTAATATGGAAGCTGCAATGCCAGAAATAATGGGCTAAAAGAATTAAAACATTTGCCTAGAAGGCAATAATCTTCAAATTGTTTTTAATAACATCTCATCTTAGAATAATATTTTAAACAATAATATTTTTAAGTTTTAGGAATGAAGAATGCTAACAAAGTAATTTCTTTCAAAATTCACAAAAAAATACTGTTAAAACTATTGTTTATAGTATAAATTCTGTGAAAGGAGAAAAACAAAACTTTGTAAATAAAGAAAAACAAAACTTATAAAGAACAAACAATTTATCTTACTAATACACCTATGTTAGTGGATTTTTCTTGGAAAACATTGTGACAAAGCTGAATTCTTTAAAATTATTGTATAAAATTATTGAGGAAATTGAACAGAAGAAAACTATGGACTGTTTTAAAGAAATTTCAATCAATTTTTTTTTGCAATTGTTTTTGTTATTAAAAAGAAAGGTACTTGTGGAGAAGGTGCACGATGGCCGCTAGAGGCAATCTCGGGGAAAACAGGTATCTTTATAAAGTAAAATTATATTTATTTTAGTACATAAACATCTTTAATTGTGGGAATACTGTATTATTTGTAAAGTAAGGTTGATATAAGATTATAGTTAATATTTAGAATTACTTATTTATCTATCTAATAATATGTTTTATTTATCTTTATTTTCCAATCGTTTTGTGGCTATAGGTTTTCCTACAATATTTAGTATTTAATTATTAAATAGTAGAATAATGTTCCTATAATTTTGTATATGCATATGACTGCATCCTAATTCAAAGCCATATATTTATAATAATAATATTGTAGATGTATTTGATATTATCTGAGGCTATATTAAATATTATACGATAAAATATAGTGAATAAAAGTAGCTTCTGAAAATAATACCATGTTAATGTTTATAGAAGAGATACAATGAAGGACTGATGTATTTATTTAATAATTATAAACAACTAAAGGAAACATATTAAGCAATATGATTATAATTTGAATTTTATTAAAGCAAATTTTGCTTATTTTAAAAACAACCTTTCTTTAATGATATTGATTTTGTGAAACAACATATGTACTGAACTATCTACACACATTAGGATATAAAGATACATATGACGTTTACTTATTTTTTGTTATTATTTTATTGTAAATAAAGTATAATTTTATTTTATTAAATAAATTTCTTTCATATTGTTTTTGGTCATTTTCCATGGCCAAATAATATTTTAATATGTTTTAATTATTAAAATCCCTGAGAATTAAAATCTAACCTATCTTAAAGTTAAGATCATAAAGTATCCTAAAATTAATTGATTCATTAAGAAGAGTATAATTATTTGAGCCATCGTATTATTAGTTATTATATAATTAAAAAACATAATGAACATGTTTATTTAGATAAGTATAGTTATTTATTTAATGTAGTTAGTTCAATTAATATCTTCAAGATTACATTTATATTTTAGTTAGTGACTATAGATGAATGCAATAAAATTCTCTTTGATACCTAGCTATAAGTTAATGGATGGACTTCTTAGTCACTTAATTATAATATTTAAAACCCTTAGAGTTCTTTCTTATTTGTCTGTTATATAATTTGGCCTGAACAGGTTGGCTACTGTTATTATTTTTGATGGATGAGCTGAGCCCATTGAAGGTTACAATATGCATAATAAAACAGTATGTATGTATTTTCATTTAATTAATTTGCATTTATTCAACAATGCTTCTTTGAGTATAACCGAAGAAAGGAAATAACAGAGGATTAGATATATCATTGAGGAATGACTATTACGATAGAAGTCTATTAGCTAAGCATCTATATTTTAAAAAAACAACCATTTTTCTTTATCATTTTCTACTATAAAATGTTTTAAGGATTATTTACTAGTAAGTGTTAGAATATGATTTAAATAAGAGTTAATTTATCTTTCTGTAGTTCTGGGAGAAAAAATGACTGTCTATGCCATATATCTTTGCAAATTATAAATAACTCTCTTCACAGTCTATTGTACAATCAATTATCATGTATTTGTTTTCAATCTAACAAATAAAAATATAGTGCAATTGAAAAGAAAAAAATAAGACTGATACTGGATAACTGGAATGCATAAAAATAAAAGTTTTATCTGAAATTTCAAACATTAGTATCGTTTATGTGTTCAAATACAAGAATAAAGAATGGCTTTAAAATGGCTAATGCAAAAACCAAAATGAGGACTACAAAAACTACATATATATATATATGAATAAAGTAAATACTAACAATCTGTGATTCAGCTTGATTAAAATAACTATTTGCCACCTTCAGAATGCTATTAAATCTCAATGAAAAATTTCTTATGAAATAAACATACTTGACCTCAAAGTTAAAAAACAATCCCGAAATTACAATAGTAATTTTTAAAAAAATTAATATTGTTTAGTTTTAATATTAATGATATTAAGATAATATTTTTGAATGAAATAATTGAATATCATTAATAATTGTATTTTGTTTGATTGTGCCTAAATTTGTTGATTGAATTATAAGAAATTTCATACCATCTGTGATGGAATACATTGTTATGAATAAGAAAAATCCAGCTCATCATTCTTGATTTATAAATTTATTATAATTTGTTTTTAATAAGAGATATAATTATTGTAATAGTTAAATAATCCAGAATAAGAGAAATATATTTATAAATGAAATTGTGAAATCAAGATGATATGGATGAAAGAATACCGGAATAAAATGATAATAGTATAGAAAATACCTAAAATTTAAATATTCTATTTTGGGTTAATTAAAAGAAAGAATTATTAAAGTTTGTTACTAACTCTTATTGTGGATATCTCTAGGAATGCATAGTTCTTTATATAATTACACCCTTTTACTCGATGTCCTCATTTTATCAAAATAAAAACGGAAGTTATCTTTATGACTTAAATTAATAATAATTATTATTAACATCTGCTACTAAATTAATCACTATCATTATAACAGGGATTATTATTAGTTTTTTTAAATGGTTAATAATACTATATTCAGTCTTCAAAAACTAAATTTGTAATTTAACTCCAAACAGTAAATCTTGCTAAGAAACCATATTTAAAATATTTTAATGCTTCACTAATTATTATGTTTTGATTGTTTGTTAATAAATATTACTTATCTAAAATTAAATCCTAAATATAGATAGTCAAATGATTTTAAATTTTTTTTAGATGTGATTGTTGTTTCATTCACAGATAGATCAATCAAGTCTAGATAAACAGATACTTTAAATAAAGTAGTAGGGAGTATTCATTTCTCTTCTCTATCTTCTCTTTAGTTTGGTCCTGTTATACATATGTGGACAGTCAAAATCTGAGACTTTTAATTGCAAAATATATTATTGCCTGACCATATTTGACTATTATTAATTCTAAAATCATAATCGGAATGATATTAAGATAAAAATGTTCTTGAATGAAAAAATTGAATATCTTTCTCTTGGACTCAACTTTTATTATATATGTTTCTGAGAAACTGCTGCCAGATCTGGTTATTAAATGAGATAAATTCAGAATAACTCATAAAATAAAAGCATTTGTGCAGACAATATTAGTTTTGAGAGATAAAATCTTTTATCTAATTGTTTACAGTCTCGGCATATTTAATCTTCGTACTGAATTACTAAAAACTATAGCAATAAAAAACAATCATTGTTTGTATTAGCTTTATTAAAACATTTTTCTGATTGATGTGATATGTTTTGTTATAGAAAATGCTTAATGGCAGCTTCATAATGTCTGCTTCTCTCAATACTGATCCCCTATCTAATTTAGATGATTTTAAAAATATCAAATAAAAACAGAAAACTATTTATTTGGATGACATTTAATGAAAGGTCATTGATCAATTCTAGTCCCCTATTGGTTACCTAATCATTGGGAATAGCATTAAAAGTTTTAATATTTATTTTTCTTAAGTGTTTTTAGAACATGATTAAAATTAATATCATCTAGTAATCATAATTATAAACAACAAAATATTGTAAATGAATTTTAATTAGCACTAATATAAATTTCTTAAAATGAAAAATCTTTTTAGCAATTAATTTAGGGATATAGATTATGAGAAACAAAAGACCCTCAAAATATATTATCCATTATTAATGAATTAGGGATGCTAAATTCTAAATATGTAAAATATATATACACATAAACCTTCATCTTTTTAATGAAAGCATGCATTTACATTTTGCCTCAAATATTCTCTGTTCTCTATAGGGCCAAATTCATAATTATATATAAGATTAAAAAACTTCAGGGTCTTTAAAATTCATGGACTGTTAGACACTAAAGTGAATATTAAATAACAACTATTAATTTTAATACCTACTGCATATATAATTATTACACTTCCTGACTACTAAAGATTTATTTTTCCATCTGCACTGTATTTTTATAACAAAAAAAATATAACATAAGCAATTAAATTTTTTTAAACTTTAGTTTCTAAGGCAAAATTCATCCTGTTTTTTAATCAGAGCTAGCAATTAAAATGTATTTAGATATGGATATCCCTCTCAAAATCTGCTGATCAATAATGAATGAATTAATTAAAAATTAGTAAAAACAAAAATTAACTTTTTTAGTTGAACTAAAACATCTCTCACAAAATATATTAGTTCAATGAACAATTGATGTATGATATAAAATGTTTCATTATAAGTTTTGCTTTTAGAAATCAAATAACATGCACTTAGAAAATCATATGACTTTCAGATACCAGAAATGACAGAGCTGAGATGTAATCTACAGACCTTTAATTCTTGAGTTTGCCATACATTAAACTATGCAGAGCCTTTTAGAAGCATAACTAAAACTTATATTATTAATTTGCTGTACTATACAACAAAACAAAAAAAGCAAACATTATGATCTAATTTCAAAAAATTCGTAAAAATAAAGACTATGGAGAGGTAAAATAAAAATTTAAAGTCAATCAGATCAGGGAATGAAAATATTTCTATACATAATATTTATCCAGATACCTGGACCTTAATGTGGCAGCATCTGAGACTCTAGCATGAGATCTTTGCCACTAAGAAGCACTACAAATTATTACATTGTCTTCTTCTTAATGTAAATATGTAAAATATATAATTATATTTAATTCCACATACCATTAAATTTAAAATTCCTACAAATTCTATTACTATCTTATGTATATGGAGGGGAGGGCTCAATGTAATGATGAATAAAGTCCTTTAAAACATAAAATATAAACTTATAATGCATCATCAATGATGTTTTTAATTTAATTAATTTTAATTAAATATAAATTTAGTGCTACATTTTTGCTCTTATCATGGTATAATAGCAGTACGGTTAATATGCATTCACACACATATAAATTAAGTTTTAAAAAAAATCAACAACCTTTCTTTCGGAATTGAGCTGCAAGAAGCAATTTACTGGCTATTTCCAATTCTAATAAATTTTCTACAGTCCTGCAGCTTTCAGCCCATTTGTTCTGGTTATCTATTACTGGAAGCCTTTCATATGCACAGCCGTGTGGGATGAGATAATAAAATTCATTGGATAATTCACCAATCTAAAATTAAAGTGATAATAAATAATTAAATATTATCTGTATATATCAAGTTCTTAAAAAACCGTGTACATTATACCAGCCAAACAGAAAATACAATAAGTATTAAGTATTCTAAATAATAAAGTAGATACGAGTAATATAAATATTTGATGGGGGGCTTACTCCAGCAAAGTTTATTAAGACATAATAATAATAAAAATATTATTAAAATAAAATAAATCTAAAAGCATTAATAATTATATTTTAAAACTTTTGTATGACCAAATATCCTAATGTGTGTGCTTAAGAATGGAAAATGAGTCAGAGATAGCAAAGTATTAAAATCATTACAGTGACTAGATTGTAAAAAAGATTTATCATCAACGAAATGATAGAAAACACAGTCATATACCGTACATGTCAATAAAATCATATTTAATAATATTGAATTTCAAAATCTTCCATATTTCACTTTTCAGCAAAAAAAACTTTTAATATTGATTACAGTTTCGACTGTACCATGCAGTCTTCATCAGATCTACAAAATTTGAATACACATAAAAATCATATTTAAAACCAATCTGGCAACATACTCTAATAATTAATTAAAACAATTTAACAGGGGAATATAGTCCTACATATGCAGAAATTGTGTAAGAAAAAAGATAATAAAAATGCAATTAATAGAAAATAAACATAGTTTTATGTATTTATACTATATACAACTGAATAAAATGAAACTATAGGTTCACAAAAATATCTTGTAGAGTAATGATTATGTTCATTTTAATTTTAAAAAATACTCAAAAACACTTGCGCTTGTAGTGATATTTCTTGAATAATAGAGAGTATTAAAGACATAGATATATTGGCGAAAATTACACTAAATTTTTATAGAAACTACTAAGACAAAAAGCATATTTCTACTGTTTCAATAACAAATAGCTATCCTTATCTTTTCTAAGATATAAATGATCTGTTGCACAAATAAAGCTGATATTTTGATCTGCCACAGAGAAGATGAAATTATAAACCAAACAATAAATACATGTTCTGCCTCAGAGATTACTTGGAAGAGAATATATGGTGCATTCTTATCAGATTCTGGGTCCAATTCAATATTAATTTCTAACTTTTCTTAAAATTTATTTTCTGTTCATTCATCTTACTACTTTCACTTTATTGCACTCTCATGGACTAGAAGTACATTTATATGAGTAAAACTCCACAAAGATATCTAAATACAGTGATTAATATCTTAAGACAATAAAAAAAATTGTATCCAAAACTTAGACTCTGTCAGATTATAAAACCAAATATAGGACAAGATAGGCTATAAATTAATCTCTTCTTCCCAGATAGTGGAACAATGCCTGGTTTCTTTTTTCCTTCTCAAGAAAATACTTTCCTATTTTGTCAACATATCCTTATTGTATTGATTAAAAATATATAAAAAGTTTTTGCTATCTACTATGTAGAAACTTTTGTAAAGACCAATAAAGTTATATTGAAAAATAATTTTCCTAATTTCAACAAACTCTGTGATAACAATTAACTTATTATCATAAACATCATTTAAAAACCCTTTATTTGATTTGTAAACAAAAATCTCACCAAGACAGAAGAACATAATTCAAGAATGAAATAAAAATAATAATTAATACCTTCAATTAATTAAAACTATAAAAATTTAACAATTTAAAAGTGGTATTCCATTTCTTCATATCACAATCAGCGCATTAAAAGAGATTCCTTCAATTAATTCCAAAAAATATTCAAATAAGAGAATTTTGTAAGATTAAAAAAAAGAAAAAGAAACTAAGAAATTATAGATATATTACAATTTATCAATGACATTATTTGGATCATCTGAAAACACATATTATATAATCACAAAAAAAATCCAGAAATAAAAACTTTGTTAAGTAAAACAACAAAATAATGCACGTGTAAATTTCAAAGGCTAAAATTACAAATAAAATTTTAAATATATATAACTAATTATTTATTTATCTAGTGCTGTGTTTTATTTGTAATAGTCATAAGGAAATCACCCTGACACATGTGCTGTATGAATTTATTAAGCCGAGGAATACTCTCACTTCCTAAACACAAGATAGAGTCTTTGAAAAAATGAATCCACCTTATTTTTTTAATCTATATATACATACCAATCTAAAGCATTTAGAAATGGGAGCGTGAAGGTCTTATCTTTTTAAAGACTCTTGTGTTTAGAAAGTGAGAATATTTCTCAGTTTTATAAATTCATATAGCACGTGTATCGAGGTGATTCCCTTATGACTATAACAAAAATTTAATAAAGAAATAGTATAAAAGAATATTTTGATTGAGCAAAGAGTTTTAATTATAAAATTTTTCCATTTCTCAACAAGAAACTGTCTTTTTAAAAACCAAAAAATGGCAAAGTGGAAGTTTAAATAATTCTAGAATTCTATATAAAGACATGAAAGAAAATATTTCTTAAAATAAATATTAATTCCCCTCCATCAAAAAATGAGAAATATAAATACATGTGTAAGAATTATTTTTTCTCATGTTAACTCCGGAATAACTTAGCTGTTATTTAGGAATTTACCTAGATTAAACTTAATAAAAGATTTACATACACGAAATGATCTTGTGACAAATATAAGACTTTTTAATAATAATATAAATGTGTATTTTTTTTAAAAAAAAAAAGAGGGGAGGGGGGTAATTTTTTTTATCCTTGTTGTGGAATTTCATTTATTTATTTATTTTTTAAAAAAAAAATAAAAAAAAGGAAAAGAGATTACCATCTTTAAAAGTTGATCAATTAAATAAAAAAAAAGAAAACAAAAAGAAATTAAGATCTGTAAAAGTTATTTATTAATTAAAAACCAGGATAGTTATATATTTGGATGGAAGATTGATATCAGAGTTGTTTTTATAAGTAAAAGATAAAAATAGACAGTGGAATTGAGTAGCAATTCAGCAGTTATAAGTTCTGCAGTTAGAAGTTCAGCATGGAAGTTTGATGCTAAATTGACTTCACTCGTAATTATTTTAAAAAAAGATTTTTGCTAATATGTATAATAAAAATATGGAGTTTATAGAAATCATGTGCTAAGCTTTTGCTAAAAGCAGAGCATGGAAAATACTCCTTTCAGAAACAACCAATTAGCCTTATTTACTGATCCATCCAAAATCACGAGTCTTTCAACTGATGTTAACATGACCTGAAAATAATTATTAAACTAGAAACCTGAGACTACAAAAAGAAAAGAAGAAAAAGTTAATCTGAAATGGAAATAAGTATTAAATTGAAACCTGCATTTACCTGGAATGATACAATCATTAAACTAGAAACATAAAGTTACAAAAGGAAAAAAAAAAAAAAGCTAAATAGATGAAAATAACTATTAAGAAAGTTATAAAGAAAGGCCTGGAACTGACTAAATTGCTATCTGCAAGATTTTCAGGGAGATGACTAAAAAACCACGATAATATAGGATACTGTTGATATAAAAAGTAATAATTGTGAATATTGAATTTTTTTTTTAATGATTTTGTTTTAAGTTTTTTTAAATTTTAAAATGGTATGGGGACATTCTTATTTTCAAAAGGAAAAAGGAGAGGAAAGTTTAAATTATCTTTTTCTGTATTGTGAATTTTTTTTTAAGGGTTTGATTAACTTATTTAGATTATTTTTTTGATATCTTTATATTTCTAATTATCTGTTCTGTGAATTACTCATCACAGAATTGTGCTTTAAGAGAATTATAAGTTATTCCAGTGAAATTATGTAATACAATAAATTGAGCATGTATACTTATTTTATTCACAAATCCTAAAGTTCTTGCAATCCCAAGATAGTTCAAGCATGACAGTATTTGTAATATATGCGTGTCCTGACAATTCTCTATAGAATTATTTGGATAGCACAAAGGTAAAAATTATCTTCAAAGTTTGCATATTTCATTTTATTTAGATTTTATGATAACTAATTTATTGATGGCCAGTCTACTCATGATACCTGCTGACAAAAAACACTGATTACGGCTAGCATTGATATAATGTTCTCAGCATTTTTGATATAGAATTTTATTGTAATTTGAGAACTTAAATATGTGTATGAAAGTACTGGTAATAGCTTTTATAATACGCTTCAAAGTTTGACACTGGCTAGATGATGATTAGTCTCATATTTTATAGTGTATCTCTTTTAAATCCAGTTTCAGAGAATGACTGTTGATTCTTGAAGATTAATGCTGGTGATACCATATTTATAACTTTAGATATTACTTATATTGGATTCAGATACTGATTCTTTTTGATGATTTCCATAAACCCCATTCCCACTTGTTTTCCTTACCATTGCAATGTATACAGCATACACATAGAATACATTATGGGAACAAAAGATGAAAAATAAAAAACAAAATTTAAATATAAAAAAGACTAATAAAAACATTAGGTTATGCATGTCTAAATATATATAAAAAAAAGTTGTTGTTTTTTTATACTGTTAAATATATTATTTGTAACAACATAATAAAATCTATTGAACTTAAATGTCAATTATGCCAGATAATATACTGCTTTTAATAAATTGTGTAATCTTATGCAATTCCAAACTGCAGTAGATATAAGGAATGCAGACAAAGCAAACTGAACAACAAATCTTTGTTTACATAGTGGTTGAAGTTTTCTTAATAGTATTCTCACAAACAACTTTATATGAATATTCTTTACAGATTAGTAAAATTTCCCTTATTTTTTTTTTTAAAAAGTGCATTGTAAGATTAGTGAATTTGACCAGATACTTTATACTGAAAAGCAGTTATGCTAATGTATGATTAGATGTAGACTTTAATTTTTTTATTTAAGAAATGCTTTACAGAAATCAAAAATATTTATAAGATGATGATAATGTTATAACTCAGACTCATTTAGTTTTATCAAAAAATGGGGTTTCGTACTATCTCATCTAGATAATAATCAATCAAATAGCATCATCATTAGCAAGCAGAAATAAAATATAAGAACAATCTTGCCTTGCGCAACTAATATTTTATTGACAGATATAACAATCTATCTCATTCTTTGTATTCACAAATACTAGTAATATTATATATAAAGACAATCAAATATCTTATTCAATGAATTAAATAATGACTTATTAATTATATTTATATCAATGACATCATGATTTTAAAAGTTTTGATTCATAATCTGTCAGAAATAAAGATAAGCAAAATTATAAAGCGATTTAAAATTAAAAATTGAGATATCAAAAACTATCATTGAATCAGATGTAATTTCTTAATCATAAGAGAAAATGGCATTAATCTTGAGTAGCATCTATGTTAAACACATTATGTGGCAAAATCTTTGTCCAAATCATTAACTTGCGAATGATGGGTTAATGTGTAACAGAACAAAAATCATATTGTGATAAGTGAAAAAAAAAATTTTTTTATTACATAAAATCATCATTAAGGGAAATAAATGATCCATAAAAATAGTTTAGTTATTTCAAAACTAACAAGAGCTGAGAGGAAATAATCAGAAGATATTTTTTTTAAAGTTTTTCATCGCAGCTACATTCAAATGACCAAAATTGAATTTTTTTTTGCCTTACTGTCCTTAACTGGGAATTTATTCAGAAACCTTTAGCTCTTGAGTCATTTTCTTCAATAGTGAAAAATTCCTGGTGTTTATATATAATATTAATAAAAATTTACTTTTTTTGTGACAAAGAATCCAACATGTCTATCTTAAGATTAGAAACACTAATGTTTTCTTTTTTAAAGAACAAGTATTTGATTCATTGATAACTTTTTTTTTTCTTTTTTGATAAATTGCTATTTTAGAGCGCAGCTTTTATTTTTTGTAGGACAATGATTTATAGTCATAGACAAATTCTATAAATGAGCCAAAACTAAGATGGCTGTCAAAATTAATAACCTTTGATAAAGCAGGATATCGAATAGAATTTTTTTTTTTAGCAACAAAAAAAGATTTTGATATTGATTTTTTTTTTTTCAATTTAATACTCAATCAGGAACTTCCATTGAAAGAAATGCCTGATTTATAGTTTTTGGAAATTTAATTCAGATTATCCTATATTATACGTAAATAGGAATAGTTTTGAAATAAATATGTATCAAATTTAATGACACTTCATGGTAAATATAAATTCATTTTGCTATAAAGATATCTATCAAACAATGTATTTTAAATTCTAAAAGACATTAATGATATCATATCTACCTTCAAAATATTTTATATCAAAAAGTCATAAAATCCTCTCAAACAGCCATCAAACTTCAACATGAAGTAAACAATTATTCAAAATCTTACAACATTTTCAAGATAAATGTTGCAATATAAAGTCTTTAACATAATGAGATGTGATTTTATTTGTAGCATTTATAAACGTTTTTAATAAAATCATAAAATTGATCACCTCTTGTTAAACATATCAAAACAAGTCAGGGATTCCTTTTTCACTACTCCATTTCAAAGATGAAGAGATAATGAAGGTATTGACAGCATCAAATTTTTGTCAGACAGCCAACAGAGAGCCATTGAGTTTATCTAGAAGATTGACTTCTCTAAGATAACCTTAGCAGATTTGCCTACATGGTATCCTGAAGAGATTCCTAGATAGCAGTAGAAATCCTCTTCAGAGAGACTAGATTTTGATCCTAAATAATGATTTCAGAACTTAAAGCTGATCTACCCTTACAGCCAATGTGCAGTGAAGCACACATTTTTGATATTTAATTTGAACCCAAACTCACAATCCTGTTCACGTAATTGAGAAGTTACTGGAGCTTACCCTGACTCTGTCCGATCAGGACCAAGTCATCAGAATATGCTGAATAGTTAATCCTCTATGCTACTTTTTTTTTTAAAAGAAAACATTAAACCCTTAATTGCACAAAGAACAATATTTGTAAGTGGATTCTTTTTTCTTTAAAAAAATTGTCAGTAAGGCAAAATTTAAATTGACCTTTTGTATACTAATTTTCAATTATTTTCCAAATAATAATTATTGGTTCAATTTTTTATTTTTAAACAAAAAACATTACATATTCAAGAAACAAAGATTCATTGTCTGGCAAAATTAGTCAGCCAACTATATTGTAGTTTCTTTTTTTATTTATAAAATGCTACATAATTTTCAGTTATTTCATCTATGCACTTTGAAGTCTAGCATTGCTAAAAAAAATTGATTTTATTATATTACAAAATAATAAATGTAAAACAGTACTATTAATGTCTGTCAAATAATTGCCTCATCTTTATAGACAGCATTCTTAATTATATGAGTGAAATATTTTGTGACTTTCTACTTTATCTATTCAGGTGCATATTTATCATTAATGAAGAAGCAGAATTAGAAAACATGTTTTATCACAAAACATTTTCCCAAAATATGGGGTAAAGAAAAATTGATTGTTGTATTAATTTATATATCTAATTTTGAAGTTTTTATATGCCATAATTATTTACATAAGTCATGTATATCTAAGTGACTGCCAAATCATCATTTTGTTATCATGTATAAGAAAACAATGATGGCCAATTTTCAAATTTATCACAGAGATTTCGAAAGATGATTAGGTCACTATTTGTCTTGACTGGTAAAATACTATTACATACATACAGTATATTAATATTTCCCTTGTTGGTTGACAGATCAAATTTCAAATATTTCACTAAATTGTCAGCATTTTTTCTTTAAATTGAGTGTCTTTGTCAATTTTTTCTAATATAACTTTGCTGTTTAACATTTTAATGAATCTAAATATAAATACAAAATTAAAACTAATAATTTTAATTTCTAAATATTTATGTAAATTTCTAATAAAAAAAAAAATGGAAAAAATTTTAAATGCTTTAATATTTTCCAGAAGAATAGTACATTTCTTATCACTTAATGTATTTAAAAATAAAGTATTTCTAACAGTTTATCAAAAATGCTAAATTAGATTTTAATAAAAGGCATTTTCTTATTAAATAACTCATCAGTAAAATGAAGCTGCTCAAATAAAACCTCTCAACAGATTGAATCCATACTCTAAGACATACAAATAACTACACCAAACAGTTAGTGATATGAGCTTATCTTACAATGAAAATGAAATTTTGTTCTATCTGTTATCCCCAAGCTTTAATAGCTCTCTTGACCTCATCCCACCAGGGAGACATATTAAAATACTCATCTACTTTATACAAAATTAAAACAATTTAATATTCTGAAAAAATATATAAGATTCATTTATTTTTTATAATTCTTATATAACTATTTAATCTGATTCTGCTATTAGCAATTAAATAATTATAAAAACACATTGAAACAACAACAACAACAATAAAAACTATAACAATTACCTTCTCACAGAGTTGTTGATATTTTTCTTTGCCTTTAGAATTATCCTGTAACGTCTCTTTTTCACTGATAAGTTCCCTTCAATACAAAAAATATTTTCATAAATATTAAACCACATTTCGCAATTAAACAGATGAATAAGTATTTGTAATATCAAATATAAGTAACACTTTTCAAATTCCATGTCATGGTCCATTTGTCGCTCATGAAATCCATTTTAAAGAGTTGCATTCAACTTTTTTTTTTAATAAAATAAAAATATTTTACTTGATAAAATCATATTTATTATTAAAAATATTATGTCATTACTTTAATTTATATGGAAAGAACACATACTTTGGTAAACATTTTTATTACATTTCCCAATGCATGGTAACCAGAGTATCTCTAAAATCTCTATTCCATTTTGGAAAATAAAATAAGTCTCTAATAAATATCTTTTGTCTGATTACATGTATTTTTACCCACATTAGATAAAAAAAAGAAAAGAATATATATACAGCTAAAAATACTACTCATTCATTGAACTAAAAGGTTTACATCATATCAAGTGATAATTTAATCAAAAGGATATGTTGCAAGCATGAAAACTATTTTATCATCAATATATATATATTTTAAATTATTATCAATTGTCAATAAAATTCATCCCTTTTATAAATGTTTCCAAAGCATAACTACATATAATTAATTACCTTAATTGTTCAATTAGATCTTTTCCTTGTAGTAAACATTCTCTGGTAAGTCGACCAAATGGCATTGTGGAAATATCAATACCTGTGTACTGAGTTGCTTCTTTTAGCATTTCCAAATTACTCTGAAATAAATAAATGCATACATACATTTACATATAGTTAATTTACAACACATGCATACATACGTAAAGGTTTAATGTCAATAATATATATAAAAAATTTGATTATTTATATCTATATACAATATTTCCTCTAAGCTACATACATGAATATCATTATACAAAATTAAATCAGTCTTCTGCACAATGTTATTCATGATTTGTTAATAGTGAGTGAATTTGTCATAATAGTGCAATAATTTAACTTAAAATGCATGTTTTTGTACACAGATTTGTCAACAATTTGGAGAAAAAATAATACCAATAAAAGTGTAAAGAGATATATTTCCCCTTCCATAGGTTACACTCAACAATGTGATCCTTCAGAAATACAAAACACTCCATCTTTTCTTCTTAGGTAATATCTATACCTATTTTTGTATTGATTACAAAATACTAAAATCTGATTATATTTTATTTATAAACAATTAATATAAAAAAAAAATGCATTTTGTTTAGAAAGTTTTTTTCACACTCCTGCTTTCAGAAAGTTTGAAAAAACAAATTATCAGCCAAAAAATTATTATTTTTAATAGAATTATATTGCAACATATAGGGTTGTGAAGTATGCTGATGAAATAACTTGCTAATCTATGCCTAAAGTTAGTCTGTCAACAATAGGTGAGATGTTACATTTCAATGATTTACATTAAAGATTATTTATACGATAAAACTATTTATTAATAAGACGTATATTAACAGTCCTTTCTTGAGACTGTCACTTCTGATCTTATTTCAAACCTAGCCCCATTTTTAGTTTGCACACCCAGGTTTTATTGATGTATTGAAAACATGATTCTGCCCTGTGAATGACCAAATATTTTCGTAGATGTAGAGGATATATGAAAAATATAGAGCATAATTGTGGTTAAAACACCTGTAGAGGTCCCTACTATCGCATTTTACACACATATTATCGAGGTTATAGCCTCAGTAAATATTACTTATGTAATCAATGTGCGTTTAATAAATTTATAAAGAATAAAATGTTAAATTAATTTAACAGCAATATTTAATTAATTACATAAAATTACAACAAATTAAATAATTTAAGTTAATAATCTAAATATCACAAATTATATACATATATAAAATGAATCGATGTATATCAATCAGTCCAAATACTGTTTGTTTAAATAAATAAAAAACAAAATACAGTAATTTAATTTTTACATTAACTTTCAATGAATAATTCTGAAGTACTGGTTTGATGTATATTAATCATCTGATCTTGAAAAAATAATATCCTGACCCAAAGGATAGTGATCATTGATACAATATATATATAGAAAAATTGTAAAAAGAAAACTAAAAATATTAATTAACATTTTAATCTTAAAGTTTAAAGATTTAAAATTAATAAAAATATTTTAGGTGTTTGAACAAATATAAAATAAGTATTATTTTTAAAGTCATAAATTTGTCTGTGCACCTACATATTTTTATCTATTTCTCTGAATAACATGAATTTTACTTGTTCTTGGCATAATTCTTTAATTTGATGATTTGCATTTTATAAATCTTACCATGCCTCTTCTTTACTATATTTTTGGCAATGAAAATTGAGCAATAGTTTTAACTTCTCAAATGAACAGGAATAGTTTATAGTTAATGAGAGTTTTCAAAAAAGATATTTACCTCTGTTCAGATCATCAGATCCTGAGACTACCAAGATTTACAATCAAAACACTTCTACATTGCTCAAGTATGGAATTCAGCCAAACATCCTGAGATGATTTGAATGACTGTTGAAATTATCATTAATATAGAAACTGAATAATGATACTTTTTCTAGTTTCTAGATGTTTTTGAATTAAAATAAATCTCATTTTCTGCTAGAATATTTTCCATTGGTCATTGCATTAGTGCAACTATGAAAATGTTTAACTTAGAATAACTAGAATACTTTAATGAAGAATTTCTCAGCTCAGAAAACTTAGCAAAAACTGGAATTCAACTATTAAACCCAAGATCTGAAAAATCTCCTTCTTAAAAACTATTCAATTAAAAAACAATGATCGTGTCCTGAAACAAACAACTTATCTTCTTAAATTTCTGATCATTATATCAACCCTTCAATCTTTTAATTTCTTTTTTAATAAATCTAATTTTATATAATTTTTTAAACACAAAATTAAATCGCCAGTTTATTTTTTTACTAATTTAAATTAATAATTTCAGTATTTTTTATTTAAACATATAATTGAATTATAAATTCATTTCCTGAATTCATTTAAGACTCAAATTTAAGCCTTTTATTTACTATTTAATATTTAGTTAATAATTTTGCTCCATCAATATGGAACAATCTCTGATTACTTTCTTTCTTTCTTCCCCTTTTCTACAAATAAATAATATTCTAACTCCTTTTCACTAATGAAAGATTTCAAACAAATTATTTCATCACTGAAATTATCTTAAACTCTTGCACATGTATAAAATCTAAGGTTTTTTTTTTAACTCTTTACAGACATAAAGCTCATTTATATATTTTATTTAAATAGGAAAAATCAACTTTGATGGCATATTTACTGTCTATAACTAAACTTACACATGGCTATGAGAAATATCCTTTGCAATATGTATACTTTAAACAAATTCATGTTTCTTATTACTATTAGAATGCTTATTTTATTAAAATTAATCAACCTTCCAATTTCAATTGACCAACAATCTTCTTCAGAGCTATAAGATATATATTAATACATGAATATACTAATAGTTTATCATGTATTTATATATCTTATAACTCTGAAAAAGATTGCTAGTCAATTGAAACTGTAAGGTTGATTAATTTTAATACATTATAACAATAATAAGAAAGGTGGATTTGTTTAATTTCTCATTTTATCACTGCATAAAGGATAAGATGATAATATGTATACTGATTTCTTTTCAGCTTCAATCATTCTGTGACTTTTATTTCAAATAATGTAAGATCCTTTAATGCACTATCATCTTTATTTCTTTATTCTACTACAACTTAGCACACATCCCTTTATCCCAGTGATGAAACTGTTTACATTATTTTTGACTAACAGTTTTCTGCTATTCCAAATATATGACTGTACTAGTTTCAATTTCTTCTGCAATAACATGGATAATGTTCACCCAGGTTCTTATATTTTCAATATTTGCAATACTCTGACTGATTTCCAGATATTCATTCCCATCGATATCAAATTTTGTTTTTAAGATTTTGCTTAATAATCACAAAATTACATTCATATGTGGAAATTGTAAAGAATATTATGGATTTTGGGCTTCCCCGCTCACTATTAGTAAAGGTTACATCATATTGCAATCGTTTGTTTCAGCACATTGACATCATAATTTGGGACTATTTACCTTTTGACTAATACTAGTTATTATCCATTTAATGAACAAGAATAAATAGTTCAAAATATTCATGATTCATTTATTTGGACTCACTGCCTTAATTGGCTTTATTTTAAAACTGCAGAAACCGATGAATAAGCCAGACTGTAATTATATGTAAAATCAATAATTTTTATGTTTATATATATATTCTGTTTTTAATTTAGAAGATTTTTTATTATTATTGTGATTTATCATTCATCTAAAAAAAAATCAGTATGAAAAAAAAAAAATATTACATATATTCCTTATTTGCCACATGTGAAACAAATACTTTTATTAAATGAAATTCTACAAAAATGATTACATAACAAATGTTATGCTAGTTTAATCACAATGTTATGTTAAAAGAATTTCTTTAACGTTACATGAATCAAAATTCCAGTACACCTGGGTCTCATTTTATGCGGTAGATAGGTTCCTCAGAAAACGCGCACAAAAGAAATCGCACAAAAATAGACTTACCTTACCTTGAAAAATGGGAGATACGTACTGTAATTTTCCAAAAATCACATAAAAGCAAAGCAACAATGTAAAATTACTTTAAAATTCACATAAAAAAAAAATTAGAAAATAAAATATGACTAATAAAAAATTTCAAATTTGAAAAAAATTGATACAAGACAAACTTTTTTTACTTTTTTTTATTAACTACAGTATTTAATTTTATTCAAAACAATATATTTTTATGCGTAATTTACATTTTTTTCATACATGTACGGTATTTTAATTATCGCTATTTGAGACATCACATTCGTCATGATGTGATGTGATGTGAGGTACTGTAGCTTCTCATTAAACGAAGTCAAGAGGAAATACAACTAAAACGTTTTCCAATCGCTGTTGATCCTTCCCATTTCGCTAAGCGATCTAAAATTGATATTTTTGTTTCAAAAGAAATTCATTTTCTTGGGTGTTTTTTCCTCTCCATTAGGGTAAACTAAAAGTTTAAAATAAAAATAAGAACTTAGACTTACAATAATAAAGAGACATCGACTCACCGCTGTTGGGCAAAATTTAATTAAAACTAACAACAATTAAATTCTTATTTTTGTCTTTAATTTTTTACTTTTCAATTCCATTTAAAAATCAAATTTCATTGTTTCACAATCACATTAATTTCAGATCACATTACGTAATTTTTAAATTGTTAATTACAATTAAAAATCAGATTTTAATTTTTAATTGTCAAATTTAATGTGCTCAACGCTGTTATTCATCTTTTAAAAATAAACTTGCGGACACTAAATGATTAATTGATTATATACTTTTTTTTAAATAGCAAAAATAGAATGAGATTTAAAATGCAAAAACAACAATATGCATAGTATAGGCATCTATAATGTTTGAACAGATTTACATTATAATCTTGTAAAATTTATTACTTGCAGACACTAAATGATTAATTGATTTTACTCTTTTTTTAAAAAGCAAAAATAGAACATGATTTAAAATGCAAAAACATCAACATACACAGTGTAGGCATCTATAACGTTTGAACAGATTTACGTTATAATCTTGTCAAATTTAATGTGTGTATATAAATAAAGTGGGGAAATCCTGATTTTAAGTGAATTATGAACTTCTTTATTGCATAAATCTATTACAGTACTATTATAAAGTGCTGAAAATATTGAAATTATTAGATGGAAGTCGAACTCCGATAATGCGCTATTACTTTAAATATGATATGAGTGTGCAAAATTTATAATATTTAAAGTAATAGCGCATTATCAGAGCTCGACTTCTGATCTAATAATTTTTATCGCATAAAAGAAAACCGCATACAAAGATATTAAGAAGAAACATGAATCACATAACTTCAAAATCGCATTAAATAAATCTGCATAAAACGAGACCTGGGTGTATTTTGAAATAACTACTGTTATACAAAATTTATATGTATAACATGAGCATTCACTGTATATACTATATACAGACATTAAAATCCTGGTATTGTCAATCTCAAGATAAGGAATTAACTCACTCAGAATGATAAATACATATTTCTTTTGTTATTTTATACTTCAAAGATTGCACTAAATTTGAGAATTATTTATTGAAATAAAAAAAAAATTAAAAAAAAAAATTTATGTCATCTACCTATATAAATAAGTTATTCTATTTCCTTTTTTCCACAAGATGAATTTTTTTAAATCAGATGCAAAATATAGATGTTTTTAATAAAGCTAGATAAACATTTCAACATATCACAAGAGATATTCACATAAGAATTGATGACTATAGTGACTTTAGTATGATGTATTTCAAATTTTTATCTATATACAGGAAACTGTTTATATAATTGTGGATTTTCATTAAGTCTGGTTCATGGAAATAGAAGAGTGCTTGTATATTTTTTTGTCTTTAATCTCCTTTTTAGTTTATTTTTCTTTCTTTTGCAAACAAAAAAAAATCCATATTTTGTATCATTTTAGGCAAAGTATATAAAAATGTCTGTGAAAATGTATGCCAATCACCTGTTGTAAAATTATGAAATTCCTCACATGTTTTTAATTCATTAATATTTCAATAATTATTTAAAATTTAATTTAATCTAAAGACTATTAAAATAATCAATTTGATCATCCTAAAAATGCTGTCACATACAATTATTTCAAAATAGAACTAGAAATATGTTTTCCAATTCTCTAAATATTTAGAAATATTGGCAACAATATCTTTTCCAAAATTGTATCAAGTAAATTCACTTTTGAAAACATACAGTTATAATATTCTAAAATTGTAAATATTTACCAATTTTTTAATTAAAGTTTGGAGATGTAGAGGTAATTTGGATGTCATATTGGTTTCTAAATTAATATCAACATCACAGAGCTTTTTATGCTTAAATTTTTCTGTCTTGATTAATCGATACTTTCCTGGTAAATCTGAAAACCTAAAGAAAATAAAATAAAAAACATATACAAAATATTGTTATCCATTAACATTTTTTTCTTATATATAAAAGTACACTTAATAATTTCAATTAATTCTTCAAATAAAAGTAATGTTATAACAATCAGACTACTATGAAAAAAAGATATGGCATAAGATGCAGTAATAAAAAAAAAAATTAATAGGATTCTGATTGAAAAACTAGAATACAGTTAAGTTCTAATTCAGAAATCTTTAGCTGTGAGTCTGACATTCTACAACTATTAAATCACACTAAGATAATAAACACCTATGGAGATTCTTGCAATGACAACCAAATGCAGTTTTATAATAATTAATGAGCGAGCACTCCTGAGATTGAGTTCATCAAGGAAGCATTCACATTTCTTATAGGCATAATTAAGCCAATAAGCTAATGCGCATGCGCTTTGTAGATGTCACTATATAAATGAATACTCCCACTTTTTCAAACACAAGATAAAGTCTTTGGGAAAACATAGAATGAATCCATCTATCTTTTCGACCCAAGCGTATATGTATGAGCAAATCTTAAGTGTTTGAAAATGAGAGCGTGAAGTTGTTACTTGATCACTTTAAATTACTTTTTTACTACGTGAATGAAACATCGCGCTATATCAAATAAATGTCTTGTTTACATATGCTTAATTTAATAAGAATGACGTATCGTAAATTCTAGAAATTTCAAAAGCATCATTCATTCACGTAGTAAAAAAGTAATTTAAAGTGATCAATTAACAACTTCACGCTCTCATTTTCAAACACTTAAGATTTGCCCATACATATATGCTTGGGTCGAAAAGATAGATGGATTCATTCTATCTTTTCCCAAAGACTTTATCTTGTTTGAAAAAGTGGGAGTATTCATTTATATAGTGACATCTACAAAGCGCATGTGCATTATCTTATTGGCTTATTTGTATTACAGTTTATAAAAACATCGCGCTATATCAAATAAATGTCTTGTTTATATAGGCATAATTGAAATATTAAAAGCATGAGTCCATAAATTATTCTGCTAGAAATATTATCATTTAAAAAAAGACATCAATATGGTTAATAAAATTTCATTCATGCATCATCAAACTGTCAACATGACAGCAATGCATATAAAGATGATTACTGCCTCCATAAAAGGACATTTGGGTAAATAGGAAAAAATTCCTTATAAATAACTGATTAATTAGTTTTTTGATTATGATATCATCAAGACACAGAATCAATATCAACTTTGATAAGAAGCATAATATGACCATTTTATCATCACATAACTTTT
Organism: Epiperipatus broadwayi; assembly: GCA_028023455.1. Taxonomy (NCBI): domain Eukaryota; kingdom Metazoa; phylum Onychophora; class Udeonychophora; order Euonychophora; family Peripatidae; genus Epiperipatus; species Epiperipatus broadwayi. The sequence continues at coordinate 6,829,574 of JAQFVV010000010.1, forward strand.
CTACTAAGTTTAAATTCTCATTGCAAAAATAATGACAATTTCCTAATTAACATTAACACTCTTCAGTCACCATGCAATTCATGATATGTCTGTTGACACCACTAAAGCTTGTCAAATATTTTTAACAATAACTTGTGGATCTGTCATTACCTTGTAACAAATATGCCAATTTGCTAAGCTGAGTGGATGAATAAATATACCACAAATTAAGTGTCGACCTGTAATGACAATTTAACTAACTGATTTGTATTCTGAAACAATTAGGAGTTGAGATTTCTATGATCCTGTTTCTGCAATACATTCCAATTATCAACAAGGTTGACAACAAGCTTTATAGATACTTTGGTTCACTGATATTTATCATTAAACTCTTCCCTATGTTGTTTTGTTTAACATGAAACAGACGGCTAGATAACTTTTTTAAACTGTGTTTTTTTGTGATTGTCTGCTAATTTTGATGATTGATATATTTAAACTATTGACTCATCTCTATTGATAGGCACGCTTTTTTGTTATGATAAATAATTATTTATATGATAATGTAGTTAAAAATAACTTTTTCAACTATATAGATTTGTAAACAGTTGCTCTAAATTTTAACTTCCTCCAGCACCATAAATTAGTAATGGTGATCTTGTGATGCATAGACACATGTATATATATTCAAAAATACAAGAAGATAAAACAGTGTTTATAAAATAACCTACTGCAGATCAAACCAACAAATTCAGAAATGGGGAGAAAAACAATGAAAGATAAGACATCATTCAACAGGTTTCCAACTGCTGAGTAATTCAGAATGTATTGCTTATTAAATAATATTTTTAGTTTCAGAATTACATATTTTTATTTAAAAAAAATAAAATAATAAACCTTTGTAGATATATATATATTAGAGCCTGAAAATTATGAAGTCTGAGTATGTCTTTTAAGCAAAGGAATTATGTGATATATCTTGAAAATATGAAGTATTAAAAAAAAAGTAATATGGAAAAAAAGTTGAGTGGGGAAAAGAAATAATTAGAGTATTTAAAAAATAGAACAAAAAATGGCTTCAAGAAAATGTTCTGATAGGGGTGTGTGAAGTATGAACTAATGGATAACTAATGACAATATTTCAAGATTATTATTATTTTGCTTCCAAAGATCTAGAAAAATTAGAAAAATTCATAAAATGGAAATGGAAATGAAAAAATAAATTTCTTACCCAATTTGCATATTGACAAAAGAAAAAGAAACCAATACTATATCACACTTTTTTATATCAACATTTTTATTTAGTAGTGTATTAAAATGAATGAAATCAATGGCAAGTATTGTCATCATTGTTTAATAACACCTAATTAAATATATAGCACTGCTTGCTTCCATTTACGAATACATCTTGCTCTTTTAAATTAACAAATAATTTTTATTAACATTGAGAAATGTTCAGCAATTTCTATTTTTCTATGAATTATCAAGGATTGATTAAGCTATTATTTTTTTAACAATATAATTTATATAATACTTTTAAACTTTATCATACTTTATTAATACATTTTGGATATTGACATGAATGTACATTTTCATAATATTCACCTCTTATTTATCATCTTTCCTTCTCCATCATCCTTTCTAAGCATTATACCATAAAATAGTTTCAAATCAATCATTTCTACTTGAAACATGACTTTAAGATAAATTGGATTAAAATATTCATTTTCCTTTCTGTTTGTGATATTCTCAAAAGTCTTAATCAGATCTTTTTTCTCAAGGTTCAATTTTTAGATCAGTAAAGTTTCAGAAAATATGATAGCTTTCATAATTCTGATCTTTGTTTTATTTTAAATACATGTCCTACAAACTAATTCATTATTTACTGACAAAACATATACGAATTTGCAATAAAAAAATACAATAATAAAATACTTACGATTTTATATTCTGCCAGTCATTACCAGATTTTGCTTTAAATATTTTTTGAAATTCTTTAATAGCTTCGGCCATTGATGGGAAAGGGGTGACTTGATGTTGACCTTGGTCTTGCATTCGACCCCAATTATTGAACAAAAAATATAAATCCTTGCCCTTTTGATGAATGATCTAAAAAAAATTAAATAATTGTGATTAATATGTATTGTGAGGTGACTCACAATCTAACCCAAAATAACCTATAACTACCCATATTACTAAGATATGCCCTTTTTAAAACTTGGGTTTAATTTAATTTATAAGTTTTGTTAAAGTATACATATATGCACTATTTATATTCACTTTAGGATTATTTATATATATATACACGCGATGTATTTTTTGTTACATAAAAATAATAAAAGTATAAAATCGCAAGAAACTAATTTTTTTTTTTTTTTAACAAACAAATTCTCGATTAATGAAAATAAGCAAGATTTAAACCTTTAAAAAAATAAAATAGTACATATATATAAACAATAATAACCTTGTTATTATTGTCTTGTACGTTACTATCCAAACAGTATAATAACGTAGACTGGAATTGTTTAACCTTGATGAGGACTTATGTCAAGTAATGATTGCTAAGCAACCCAATATGAGAAAGAAATAATATTTTTATTGTATTTTTTTTTTTTTTAAAATTGATTATCATTAATATAATCTGCTACCACAATGAATAACTATGGCAATAAAAAATGAAATGAAAGGATTGATATATATACAAGACAATGGAAATCACACTGAATATAAAGAAGTCAATATCTTCAGAAAAGAATTTCGAATACTGTATAATGGAAGTTTCGTTCTAAAAAGATTCGCTTTTCCAGATGTGACTATTCATATAGAACTGCTATAATTTCAAGAGATAATGATAATAAAAAAAGAATAAATTCGCACAGTTTAATAAAACTAGAAAATTGTTTTAGCTTATAAAAAAAAAAAAGAACAAAGCAACAATTCTATTTGAATATGGATGAAAGAAAAAAATATATAGCTAATTGTTAAAGAAAAGGAATGGAATAATTTACCTTGCATGAAGAATTCATTAGTTATAAACAGCAATTATTTTAAAAGTTTATATATGCGATGAAGTGAGACATAATGCACTTAGGCTAATGCATAATGTTGTGGGATTGACCACCAGAAACCTAACCATGAAAGCTTAATATCTTTGTTTGCCTATTCATAAACTGCCTGATAAAAAGTAGATTTTGTCCAACATTAAATGCTTGAATGTGGACCAGTATAAAGGCCAAGGAATGACTGATGTGGAGCTGTTTTCAGTATGTAACACAGAAGCATCAACAATCGATGGATATATTAATCAAGAAGGACTGTTCACAAAGCATGGAATATATGAAGGACATTATCAACTCTGAACTCTAGCTAAATTGATTTGATGAAGTTTGATGATTTTTTTTAATACGTATTTTAATTTTGTAAATATCTCTGTATTTCTTTTTTTTTTATTATTTCATTCATCACATTCGGAGGCATAGATTTCTATAATTTAGATTTTTGGAATAGTTCACTTTAAGAGAAAGCAGAAAGAAGAGAGGGAAATGGTTAAGTTCAGTTAAATTTTCTTTTTTTATAAATAAAATTTAAGTTAAAGCACCTCTTTCTTAGTGGTTTGATATTTGATCATCATCATCCTAGTATGGAATGAGAGATTTTTGATTCTCACACATTAAACACAACCACTAAAACAGAACAGAATTTATGTTATATCGTTATGTGTTAATTAACAATTGTTTACATTATTTCTGTGAAAATGACTAAATTCCTTGAATGAATGGTCTATTCTATGACAATAGGGATTATTATAGATTTTTTTGAAGGGAGACCCTCAAAGAGATCAAGCACCAACAACTGAATTCGAACCACGATGCTAATCTGAATACTGTCAAAAGGAAGATCTAAATTAGGTAGTCAGATTCATATGTGCTAAACCAATTTTTTTTTTTTTATTTTTTTTTAAAACTTTGTATATGATAAGTGTCTTGGATATGAATTTCTGCCAAGGAAATTATGAGTAATGAAACGTGAATTTATTAAATATTGATTTGGTAGATATCCATTATTGACACACACTATTGTATTTTTTTTTTTGTATATATATATTGTAAAATATTTTGGATTTATTTATTTTTGCGTAAATTAAATATTATTCAATTTGTTCACTATAATTTATTTAAACCAACTCCATATACAAACATGCCACCGTTGCATAATAATGTTAGGAATGATTTGGGAATACATCTCCTTAGTTATGACTTATATAAAGGTACAGTAGCTATCAGTCTGCATAAGTGCATCCCTGTTAAAAGAGTCAAAGGCAAATTCTCTCTGGGTTTGAACTCTAGGGCATAACAGAACCAAGAAGAGGGGTGAGGTGTGAATGAACTAACCAAAATTGCATCTAAATTTAATGAACGAACATTGAGCTAGTCTATTGGACATGGGTGCAATCATAGGTCAAGTACTTTATTGTGTTATCTCCAGCATCCTACCTGAAGACTCAAAGTCCAACTGTAGTCAAATGTGTTCTCCCTTCACTTCTCTTGTCTTTGCTTTCTCCGGACCATTACAGTATCAATATTTATTATGCAATAAATAGTTGATCTAAACTATCATTTAAGTATGAGTTAATGTAAAGTTTATCAATCGTAAATAAATTGTATATTGTGTGAAAGTGATTGAAGAAAAAGTGGAATGTTTTTTTCAATATTTTACACTTTTCTGAAGAAGTATATCATTTCATAAAACATTCACAATAAAACAATTCTAACTTGATTATTGTTTTTATTTTAATGATATGCCAAACAAATTAATTATTTAAATACTATATAAATCAAGAAAAAAATTGCAGTAAAATACACAAATACATATAATTTAATATATTTATACTCATTAAGAGATTTGGTTTTAATTTTTTTTTTCTAATTATTTAATACTTTAATCATTGATAGGAAAGAAGTAATATTATCTTTTCAGTACAAATTATGATGAAAAAATTAGATTTATATATAACTTAAGTATACAATTATAAAAATTAACTCTATCTTTAGAATCAAAACAATTCTACTGTTTAATAAATATTGACTCTACAATAATCAATCTATTGAGAATATTTGATTTTGGTGGGAATTTCCCAACTTGTAAGTTTTAAGGTTATAAACATGTTTTGATTTTGAAACTGCTCAAATATTGTTGAATTATAACTTTTATATCTAAAAATAAATAAATTCTGAAGCTATTTCCCAAATATTTTAATAATCTTCTCTTGCCATTCAAATAGAAAATAAACCAAATGAAAACAAAATAATTATAATTTATTCCTACAAAAATACATTTATTTTTTTTAAATGCTTTATAACTTAGACAAAATATGACCTTTTGCTATATTGTGAGATGATAAATAAGGTTACATTATCTTTGTGTACAATAAATTAATTTCATATTCTTTAAAAAAAATAAATTAAACTCTCATAGTAATACAAAAAATTTTTGCAATCAGATTGTTTAGTAAGAATCACAAGACTTTTTTATAGATATTTTATTTGCATTTACACTGATAAAACACATATATGTTTTGAATATTAATTATTTAATGAAAGTTTTTATATGGTGCATTTAAATAGTAGGAACATTCTGTATATCATCATTTAAATTGACAAGAATATCACAATCATCAGCACAATGTAACATCTTGTTTTTACTTTTAACAAGTTCAAATTAAAGACTCCATCAACAAATCTATTTGCATTTTCATCACCGATTCATGAAGCTTTCTACAAACTGTTCCAATGACCATTACCATCAAAGTGAATAAGCAACCTTAGAGATATTAAACTTCCTTGTTCAACATTAATTTTCCTTTCAAATGTCTCAGATCTTACACCATCAGTTATAATGTTTCATCTCATACCATCATATTGAAAGTGTAAAATATGAAAGTTGGTAAATGTCAATATTGCTACTCGATTTCAAATGTCTTAACTAAATCAATGAAAGCAATGTGTGCACTTTTCTTTCAAACATTTTTATTATATTTTTTTGGCAACAAAAATCATATTTATAAAGTTTCACTTTCTAAACCAATTAATAATCAGTTTATTATTTCTCTACTGAAAATACTTTTGTTGTTGTGGATAACAATGATATCGCAACATAATTACTTCAATTGTTCTATCTCTTTATTAAAACAGCAGATGTAGTCCATTAGAGGGAGCCTAGGACTCCAGTTTTCACTGTTTCAGGCTCCCTGTTCTATTCACCAAAGTCATAGTCCATTGTTGGATTCATAAAAAAAAAGTTTATCAAAATGTAAGTGAATATCTGTTTTATTGTTTTTTCATCTTTAGAAGAAATTTTGAAACAGTTTTCATTCAATGATAATTGAAATTATCTATCGTTCCATTTTATGCAAATGGATGCCATTAGAAAGAGACAAAAGCTAGCTTAAATAATTCTTGGAATCATTAAAATATTATAAACCTTTTAAAAATAATTTTAAATGAAACCAAATATTTCTAAAAAGAATAGACACTAGAAATCCTAATTTTATTAATAGAATAAACAGGAAATTCATTTGCACATCAAATCTCATAGAAAACATGGAATATAATATGTTAGCAATGATGGTTTTAGGAATTTTATCTTTGCATCAGATTTTAGCAGTGTTAAACAAGTTTCAATTATTAATTCGATCTCAATTTTGGAATTGAACATTATAGAAAATAACCTAAGCTATCGCCCTGCACAAAAATCAGGTTTCTCCGATGATCAGAACAGAAGTTATCACCCCCTTCCGGTGGATTGCCCCCCCCCCCCAAATAAATAAATAAATAAATAAAAAATTTTCAAATCAACACAGAACTACAATGAAGTGATTCCTGAGCTAAAAAATAATAATGATCTAAAGACAAAAATGAGTACAAATGATGTTTTAGACCTAAACAGAAACTTTGAAGCTACAAATTAATCACACTTTTTAAGCAATAATTATTGAGAATTTTCCAAAGTTTAACAACAAACTTTCAGATTATACTTGAATCATTCATTACTAATCAAGACCTAAAATTCAATCAAAAGAAGCAGGATCCAACTAGTATCAACAAATAAAAATCATTGTGAACCCTGAAGGACTTTGGTTGGTGGGTTTAGCAGCTGCTGTGAACATTTGCAGACACAGGAGTCTGATGATGATCAAGGGCGGATGTTCAGCTCCATTGACCTCAGTGTGCAAGATGATATGGACAAATGATTTATTCTCACGGTGTGCAAGTAAATCTGGCTTGATTTCAAGACTACATGAATTAAATGTTATATTGGTGGGTGTGACTTTGCACTCCTTTTCCTCAAGTGTGGTGATAGTGGTCATAAGGGGCTTGGTTCATTTGAGGGGATGGTCGACGATCATTGTCTAGCCTGGGAATACCTGCCGGGAGGGTGAAAGTCACTACCTTCACATGGACTTCACCATGAAGGGCTACTGCACCCCTTGATGGATTATTTGATAGGTCAGTGTTGATTTGCACTCACTATCATTAGGTTTCATTTGTTAGCTTTAAATTTAGTGCATTTGTAAAGCAGTTGGTCTGTTTTGAGCCACTGTCATTTTTTTTTGTAACATTGATGGAGTTCTGTTTTGTGGACATGGGTCTGCACTCCCTCTTTTTCTTCAGGGGTGGCTGGTTGTAGACATTAGGTATCTGGTTTAGGTGTGGGCTGTTAACAATTTTGCCACTGCCCAGAACATCTGCCAGGGGGCTACATGGTCAAAGTTGCTGCTATTCCTGCTCTGATTGGCTGCTGTGTCCCCTGATAGGCTGGTTTTGGGCAGTGTCGATCTGGCTCTTTACTTATTACTTCTTAGTTTTTACCCAAGTTGGCTTTCCAATTTTGGGCAGGTAGACTGATTGTGGTCCCTGCTCATTTGGACTGCTAATTGGGAGGCAGAGGTATTCAGAATGGTCTTGACATGGCTTGGCTGTGGTTCGAGAGTTTATTGCTTGGTGAACTTGGGCCTTGGACCTCGCTGCCTGTTGTGGTGGTTGGCACAATGCTGGACTTCACCTATTCAGCTGAAGCATTTGAGTCTTCGCTTCGGGGCCCCAGGGGTGGGGACCATTGGTTAACTTCTCGACAGCTGGGCCATGTGGATCCACGTACAGATACACATTAATCACATTACAGCAATTTTTATGGATGTAATTATTTTTGAACATATGTACATTTTACCTTGTTACATTGAATCACTGTGTAATCCACAATGGGTAAGTGTACCCAAAATTTTTGTAATCTTTTATTAATAAATGTTACTTTGAGAAAAAAAAAAAAACAACAGATGTATTTTTAAGGTTAGATGGCAGACTTTACAGATTTATATATTCCTAAAAAATAATAATAATAGTTTTGAAACTAAAATATCATTGCCATATTTTAAAACTTCCCCAGGTATATTAATAATTTTTATTAGTCATTCTTTAGACTAGAGATTACCCAATAATGAATATTTTTTCTGTAATTTTCATTACACCAATCCCATGTAAGTTAGGGATTGATTCCGATCTGCTTTTAACACCTTGTGGTGGGATGTGATCATAAACATACTGATGAAAGATATGTGAAAAAGATGTACGATGCCCAAGATGCATATTTTGGGTTGAATCAGTACTTATCAGGTGGGCTAGACCGTAAACTCTTACACATAACTTTATCATTGCTCGGGTATGTTTAATTAATAAATATCAAATGTACTAACCTCATAACTTTGACACAAATCATTTAATGAAGTATATTAAGAATTTTTCTTAGTCAATCATTAGACAAGAGATTATTCAATAATGAATAATTTTTCTATAGCATAATTTTCACGACACAACTCTCATGCAAGTTAGGGACTGGTTTCTACTTGCTATTAACACCTTGTGGAAGGATGAAATCATAAACATATGATCAAAAATATATGAAAAAGATCTATATCTCCAAGATGCACATTTTGTGGCAAATTAGTACTTATCAGGTGGAGCATTGTCTTCTCCTAGGAATTACAATGAACAAGTATAGGGTTATGGCTACAAATAAAGAACTTGATTTGTATTATATTAGACAAGTTTTGAAGCTGCTATTGAAATACGGATTTAAATTTATTCTTTAACTCATCAATAATGATTCTACATAGCTTCATATTAACACTAAGATACTATGCTACATTATTTATTAAAATTAATTAATTTATTTTTTGCTTAAAGTATCTCTCTTTAATACATAATTACGATTTGGTCAATATACATTTGATTAATATAAAATATTATCCCATATTCATGTTAAGAAGCTTACACCTTTCAATGAAGTGAGTAAAAAGATCAATTTTCTATATATAATATATGCAGGTCAGGAAATCTCAAATCATAACTTTTTTAGACGATCATACTATGCAATATTGTAGTAAATAGGTATCTAACATTTTAAACTAAATAATAAAAAAACTCATAAGAGGCTTCTGATTGATAGTTAGAAAACTTGCACCAGTATTTCTAAACATATATGGAGAAGTCTTTGCTATTTACAATTACTATTGGTATTTTTTTATTTTATATATACTATAAACCAGTGTTTCTCAGCTTAATATATGCCATGAATCAATAAATTTTTAAAAATTTTTATTACAGACCAAATGAAGTATTGAATCAAAAGAATGGAAGAAAGAGTGTGTGTTTTTATAGTAAACTATAATTACTGGAGAATTTTACCTCTAAGATTTGGGCATAAAATTCCTATCTAGTGCTTACTCATCCAATATCCCAAGACTAATCTCTAGCTTAAGGCTTTCATTGGTGAAGAACCTTGGTGTGAGAGGAGAGCACTGCACTTAGATCTTAGAATCTAATGCAATCCTCCAGCAGCCATCTTTTACCTTATTAGCTAACTATAAAGCTTTAAGTCCAAAATGAAAACACAATAATGTTTTCAATTCAAGATCATTAGCTTGTATGTCGTATAGATATGAAGTCAGTTCAGCATCCATACTTTTTGATGTCTTTGGTTCTTTAATAATCACAGTCACCATAATTTTACTGAAAGCCACAAGCCAGAAATTACTCTGGGTATATTGGATGAGTAGGCACTAGATAGAAATTTTATGCACAAATCTTCCTGCATGCAGTGATTTCTCTGGCTTGCACTGAGTGGAGCTACTGTATGGAGAATTTTGCCTCTGTGTAAATAGCTTATGTAAGCATAAAGAATGGTGATCGTGTAATGTTTAGTGGTATAATTATTGTAGAGTTTAACAAATTTAATATACATATATCTATTTTCAAAAAATGATTAAAATACTTAGAATAATTGACAAACCTATAGAAAAGTAAATTAACAAAATATTAAACTAATAATAAACAAAATCTGAAGAAAAACAAAGAATAATATTTAAATAACTGAGTGAAACATAATTATAATTATAAAACAGAAACTAATGTGATTGTTGCTGCTAATTCTTTTCACTAATTAGCTCAACAAGTCTTGGAGATATATTTGTGACTGCTAAATGCAAAGCTGGATCTATTGATAAATAATTCCTTTCTTTCAAATTTTATAAGTGTTATGGCCAAAAATGTCGATTCACATAATTTTATGTGATCAAAAATGGCAATAACAATCTTAAGGCTTTTTTGTGTAATTCCAGATATTTAGTTTTAATTTTAACCCAAAATCGAGTTATAATAACTTTAATGTACCATCGCAACTTAAGTCTATTATTAATTTTTCCTGTTCCAAATCAGTTAGATTATTTTCTTATTCAATAAATGGATTGAAAATCCACATATTGCTTTTGAGTGTGTCTTCTTCCTGTGGATAATACTGATCAAATTCACAATAGTCCTGTTAAATGTCCATAAACAGTATTTTTCAATTCACAGATATTTATATCAAGTTCATTTATCAATTCTGAAGATGAATGAAAGAATATCAAGGTTTTTTTCTTCTACATGCTTATACCATACTTCTAATTTCTTGAATGCTCAATTTTAGTCCCTAAATCAAAAGTAGTACTATTTCCTTGCATGCTTAAATTTAGTTAATTTATTAATGAAAATATGATTGACAAGGAAGCCAGCTTAGCAATCCAATTGCTGACATGGAAAATATTTCTCAATTCTGAATTTTTTGTTTTTAGAAATGTTTCAATTTCTTTTCGTAATTCGTAAAGTCTTTATAATATTTTCCCTTTCGACAACCATTGTACTTCTGCATGCAGTAGTAAATTTTCATGTCCAGACTCCATTTCATTAAATAAACTTGAAAATAGTCTTTAACTTAGTGTATTGAATTTACTATAGTTTATTATTTTTATGGATTGAGTAAAAATACTATTCAAGTCGGGAGACAATTTTTTAGTAGCTAAATGCTCATGCTGTATAATACAATTAATAAAAATTATTTGTTGTCCGTTATTTCTTTAACTTTTTTTTACAATTCCTGAATCTTTTCTAGTCATACTCGCTATACCATCAATGCATAAACCAACACAATTTTTCCAACTAAGTGTGTTCTTTTCGATATAATTATCAATTGCTTTAAATATATCTGAAAAAATTGTACAATTAAGAAGTTCAACACAACAAAAAAATTCTTTTACTCATTGATTTTGTAATCAACATGAATATAACATAAAAGTATGGCTTTATTGCTAACATCTATAAATTTGTCTATTTGAATTGTGAACAATAATTTGCTTACTTTTTGAATTAATTGGTCTTCAATATCAGTTGCTAATTCACCAAATCTGCATTAAATAGTATCATCAGAAAGTGGCAAAGTTTTCATTTAGTCTCCAGCCATTTTGGAACACACATCTATTAAACTTTATTTAATTATGTTTTTGGCAATAAAGTACTTAAAGCAAACAAATATGATGCTTTTACAAGAGATTTATCGACTAAAAGAAATTTTTTAAAAGATGATTTTTTTGTTTTTGCAATTCAGCACTTTTACGTCCAAAAAAAATCCAGTGGCTTATTTTGTAGATTTGAATGTTTGGTCTGTAAATAACACATTAATTTTGTTATTTCATCCATTCATTGGATAAAAATTTCTCTGCAAATAACACATTGAAGTCTGGATAAATTTTCTTCTGACTCAGGCTAAGAAATGAAACCAAATTTTAAATAATCAAGATTGAATTGATGAACAACAGGAGATTTTCGTTTTGCCTGAAGTGAATCATTTTGTAAATAAATAATATTTTCACTAGAATTCAAAGTACTTACACTTGGTTTTTGAAAAAAGTCTGCAATAGTTTTTGATACTTTTAAACATATATAGGTGAAGTTAATAAAAAAAATAATATTTTTTTGTTATTATTAATTTTTAAACAGTTAAAATTTATCAAAAAAGCAAATATTAATTGCTTAATATGCTTTAATTTATAGTACACAACTATTATATAGTAATTCCTATCATTGTACAGCCCACTTCAACAGATGAAATGCGCATGTGCAAAATTATTAATGGAGCAGTGTTTTTCATAACTGATACTAGAAAATAGAAACTTTTTTGCATTTCTTGTAGTGTTTTGTTTCTTAGTCTATTTTCTATGAATTCTATGAAGAAAACATCTAACAAATAATAGAAAATTTTAGAACTGAATTAAAAATAAATTTAATAAAATTAGCCATAATTTAAAAGACTGTAAAAAAAATATGTAATAAATATAAACAAATTTATAAGCTTTTTGCGGACCACTAAAATTTTTCTGTGGACTACCGGGTTGAGAAATACTGCTATAAATTGTATTACCAGAATGTAAAGCATTAAAAAATTATCACTATCAAGGTATAATAATGTTGTCAAATGTCATATTATTATATTTCTTGGATGCCTAAAGATGTCTTTAGACAGAAACCTAATACATACAATCAAATCATATATAAAAACTACAAATAAAAACAAATTCAAACTTAAAATTTGTAATAAAAATAAACAATGTACCTGCATTTTATAAAAATTATATAAACCCCATGTTCCGTAGTTGACATCAACTTTTGTTAGCAAAACATCATAAGGAATGTTTAGTTCTGAATCAATTAAAACTTCTCTAGAATTAAAAAAAAACAACAGATTATTCGATAATTAAAATTAAGAAACTAAACATTTCTTTTCTTAAAAAATAAATTTATTTGTTTATAAAATTTCTATAAATTACCAAATTAAATATTATATCTATTTAATTTTAAATAGAATTACAGAAGAGGAAATAAGACATAACATACAAATTAGGCATAGTTACTGAGTTTTAAGCTGCTTAAGTCAAATGAACATTATATGCTTCAGTAGAAATAAATTAAATTGAACTCTCAGAAATAATTTTAAATGGATTCGTTCATTGAACATAAATAGAAAAATAAGAATTCAGTTACACTTTCTTCCCCATATTTAAAAAAAATAAAATATCAAACAATAGTCAAGTCTGTTTGTTTAAAAGTTTGTGATGATGACATTTAACTTATAGTTAGTTATTATATGTTTGACTATTTTCATCATCCAGTTTTTTAATGTCAAATAATTTTGCAAAAATCCATTCTTGCTCTTAAAAAGTAAAATTGGAGAAACAAGAATGACCCTCATGGATAAGAACAAAAAAATTAATATTGATTGTTGCCTTTGAAACAAATAGATTTGTTGGTTGGAGTGTCATTTTAAATTCAGTATCCAAGAACCAAAAGATACTCTGTTCAATTTCTACGCTAGTGCTTTTCACTGGTCAGATCAGCAATGCTTGAAAAAGAAAGGTGAATAATAAGGCTCAAAACATTATTAATATATACATTATTTCTAATAGTCGAATAAATTTCGCAAGATATAAATCGTTAGAATTTTTTTAATAACATTTAACACTAAAAAAAATTAGATAACGGGAAAATTTCAATATATAACTACAAACTAATAATAAATTTGTCAAGCGTTGTTAGCCGAGAGGTCAGCGCAGCCGCCTTGCAAGCAAGCAGTTGGTTGCAGACAGTTGTTGTGGGTTTGCCTCCCGGCCAATGCTATGACATATGAAAAAAAAAAAAAACTAATAATAAATTCAATACTAGAACTAGTCTTATTAGAGATAGATTAATATTGTCTACTTTCTAAAATTAATAGTTATTGTTTTTAATAATTGTCTATTTGAAAATAAATATCCAGCTTTAATAGTGAGCATATTCTTAAAAGATAATTTATTGATGATTGATGAAGATACAATTACTTATTCTTTTTCTGATTATGTTTCTCAGAAATGAATAAAATATTATTATAAGAAAAATTTTAACTAAAATTATTTTATTTATTAAGAAAATTCTATGAAAGCTTACATGAAATAGTAGCTTGTAATATTTAAAAATGTATAAACCCTGGAAATCATATAATCAACTCCATAAAATATCAACAAAACATTTTGATTTTTCAGAATTACAAAATTGATATTATTCATGTAATAATATATTGTAGTAAAATAAAAAGTAAAAATATAAATTTTATAACTTTTATTATTTATCATTTCAAAGCTCATTAAATTTATAAAATAGATTATAAAGCTTTTTATAAATTTGGTCATGAACTCATATGACCAAAATCCACGAACTTGTCAATATGCAGAATATTCATAACACATACACACACACATGTAATATGACCTTATAACCTTGCATATACATAAGAAAATTGAAATTATTTCAAAAGGCATTAACATATGCATAATCATTATAAAGCAATCTAAATTGGGATTTTTTGGGGGGCGGGGGAGATTACATATATATTATGATAATTAAAAAATACAACATTCTTTAGCTATTTCTTTTATTTCATTATAATATGCTTATTTTTTCAAAACGTTATTTCTAATAACAACTATAGAACCATACCCTGTTTCATCTAACCCAGATTTTGAATCAGGTTGTGACCACCAAAATTCTTTTTCTTCAGTTTCTTCAGATTTAGCCATGCTTTGCATGGCATCTTCAGAATCTTTCTGATAATCTAAGTTATCTCGATTCCATGAAAGTCCATCTTTAACATCAACTTTTACAGTGTCAGCTTTTACCTGAAACATTTTAAAACAAATCTTTTCTTTTATTTATAATTTTATATAAAAGTAATGTAAGCGGTTTATGAAATCTGAAATGCAAAAACCATTAAATTTTTTTCACGATTAAAATATGTAAATGTGCATATATTTAAATATTTGAAATACAAATAAAAATACCAATATTCATTAAAACATGAATATGCTGGAGCTCAAATTGTATTTAATTTGTATTCTGAAAATAAGAATTATAACAATAAACATTATTTAATCACACACTTATTAAATAAAATTATAATTATATATATACATTTTATCTTTGAATTTTTATGAACATTTTTAAAAGTAAATGAGTATAAATATATAGAGAAATAAATAAATATGTATATAAAATTTAATTTTAATTTAGATTTAAAAAAATTTTCATGCACAAATATGTATAAAGTTTAAAGAAATCAAATAATTAATAGCATTTCAAAATCTTTTTTCCTTCAATAATTATATTAAATACAGAGAACTGGAATAATACTCAGAAGAAAAATCTTTCATTTGTATAATTTTTATCTAATTTAAGAATACAAATGTTTAATTTTTTCAGCTAATCATCTTCAAATTGTTTTTAAAAAAAATTAAATACAAATTGCATTTGAAGAATGTTGATATTTTTAACCTATATGAGTCACTGCTCTAGTTACGTAAGTCTTCCATAATTATTTGTTTAGTTTGAATTTTTATAAAACTCCAGCTTCTATTCAGATATATGTTTATCATTAATCAAGACACAGAATATATATCTTTAATAAGTGAATAGAAACATTACAAAGAAAATCACAAAGGATGAAACAAACAAAACTGAGAATTGTACATATGTAAAAAATTATTTATGTAAGTCTGGATTTAATTAAGTCAGATTTACATAAATAGAGAACTGATTATAAATATCTTTCTAAATAAAATACATGACTATTTTTTTAATATATCATATTAGAAGTAAACAAAAAAGCAGCTTTTCATTAAAATTACCATGATAAAAAGATATAACAGTTTTAAATATCTCACTTCAGTGAAAAGACAGCATCTTTCCAAACATAATATTCTCCAACAAGAACACTAAAAGAGACTACTACTCATCAGAAGAATCAATTGTAGATTGGGGGTGGTTTTAGCTGTTTTCTATTTCTATTTTATTCACTAGTGAAAAAAAAAACCCAAATACCCCATTTATCAAATTCTAAGTGGCTACATGGATTGACTATGGGTCCACTATCTGACAAAGTTCCTAAAATTACTAAGAAATTCCCAGCAATCTAAATGATATTATGGGCATGGCATATTAATGTGTGCCATAAGGTTATTCAATAATGAAAGTCTTTTATACATAATGTCTGACAAAATAATATATAATAAAACAAAACACTGAAATGTATTGGACTATTTCTAGCATCTAAATATTAATTGTTAAATGTCTTTAAAAATTCAAACTTTATTTAAATGAGTGATATTATTCTCATCAATTATTTGGTATTATTAGCTTGACTAATAACAGTACTAGCATTAGAATCAAATCAGCAACTATATTCATGAATACTGATTCTAAGTGACAGTATAACTAACTAGGATAGTCTGTCAAAGACAACAGTCAATAGAAATTTCACATACTTATGTATGAGAGTCCTACTAATGTCTTCATTTTTTATTAAAAGCAAAGTTAATGAGTGATTTCCAAACATTATGAATTATCATAAAGATCTGACATTTGCCATTATCATGTGAGCAGCTTCTTTAAATTTTCTCTTTATACTTTTACCTATCTGTCCAATAATTTTGTCTTTTCTCAATAGAGCATATGTTTGTTGGTATGTGTGTGTATATATATATATATATATATTGTAACGGGCACATACGACGTTACATTATTTTTTTATTAGTAAACATGAAAAAAATAAAAGTTCGCCAATAAAAACTTCTTTTTTTAAGAATTAAAAAATTGGAAATTAAAAAAAATCATCTTAAACTCGTATATATATAAAATCGCACAGATAAAAAAAATTATTAAAATAAAACTTTATTAAAAATAGAAAAACTAAATCTTTCAACAAAAAATTTAGAGATGAAAACATATCTTTAATTTTGAAAAACACATTAATTAATCATAAAATGGAAATGATTGTTTTAATTAGTCAAATGTTAACTAGCCTTGGGCATTTAAATGTGTAAGCAACGGTCAGATAGGAAAACAATAGAAACTAATGGCAAATGAAAGAAATCAATCGGGAAATCGGACCTCAACGGAAGGTTCATCATCATCGATGATGTAATGTCCATTGGATCCTTAAGTTACGTATAAAAGAAAAAATTTGAAAAAAAAAAGTGATTTGGTTTAATTAATTAGAAGAGAGATAGGACTGAGATGTGTTAAGTCGGAGGTGAAGGGATTGAAAGACGCACTTTCAATTCCTTCAGTTGTTATAAAAAAAAAAAAATGAAACATCGCTTTTCCTATATTGAGGACCACAGGATCATCGAGGGATTTTAACATTGGATTCAAAACGGCAAGCAACGGATAACTAATGGACATTTCTAAAACAGTAAGCACGTTATGAACTTAAATGAATATTAATTTGGAAACACTAAGAACTTTAAAATATAATCTTTCTCATTATTTAATTTATAAGAAATAGAATCCTATCTGACCAACTTAATTTATTAATTAGTTATAATTTTATTTCGTGTATTTCTTTTTGGTAAGATCATTTCCATTTATTTTTTTTTGTTCTTTAAGTTTTATTTATGATTTTTGTTTTGCGATAAATTAAATTATATAAATGTTAAACTTAAGTCAGGCGTGAATGGCTGTATAGATTTGTAAAGTTATATTAGGGGAGGGTAATCTTAGGTTATTTGTTTCGTAGTTGAATTAGGTCAATGGATTGGATATATTGGTGTAATTAGTAGATGTAGTACGAGATTCGCTACGGGCAGAATCACTTTATACGCCGCACACTTCCTTTTTGCCTACAGAATGCGATCGTAAGTCGGCAAAATGACCGCAGTCCTTTCCTATGGAGTTTTTTTTTTATTGCACTTCTTGTCAGAAAGATGTAGTATTCCTATCTGACGAGAGGCAATTTTTTTTCTTAACCTTTTGTGCTGTCGTAGTCGTATTACATTGAATACATCGATATATCAGATGGATTGAAGTTGGTTTGACTGCGAACTTTTGGCCTAGGGTTAAACAAGGATAGAATATTTTCTTTTCAAATGCAAATCTATGTAGTCTATTCATACTCGACACTCTAAATAAAAATGCATTAAATTTAAGTTGGGTATAGACGCTTGCATGGGTTCGTTACCGGTTAATTATGTTTTTGGTTTTCATATTTGATCAAAATATATAGACATTTTGGTAAATAATGATACCTTACGGTGAGTATCTAAAATGTATTTATTCGGATGTCTTTTAAGTTATTGGTGCCAATGCGGCATCTTACAATGAATGCTATTGGGTTTCTTATAAATTTCCCTCTGCAATTCCACCAATGATTTTATATTTTGATCGTTTATGTTTATTTTGAAATGTTTTTGACCGTGTAATCAATGTAACCAATTTATACTCAACATTTATAAAACAAACTTTTATAAATCCATCTGTGCGAACTTAAAATAGTATAAAAATTAAAAATGTAAATTAAAATCTAAAATAAAAGTTAAAAATAATGTTAAATGTTAAAGTAAGCAGTGGCTTATTTTATTCTTTTTTTACAATATTCTTAGATAAGAATTTATTATAAAATATAAATCTCTGCTATTCCACTGAGCTAGTGACAATGGGCTAACGACCGGAATCAACCAATATAATTTTTTTTTTTAACTTACGTATCTGCCTACTATATAAATTTTTCTAGGTTCAATGCCTAGATGGCACCCTTGTAGTGCAGTTTACGTTAAGTTGCTCATCCGGATCGTTATAATATATATATATAGTCTCCTTGCTTAGATACATCTGTTTTTTTCTTGCCCTTTTAATTGCTTCTCAATGGAGTGACTGGTTCATGAATATACATACTTCCCTATTCATTTGGTATTTTATAAATGCACTTTTTGTTTTTCAGCATTTCAAGTTTAAATTTTATAGAAGTTAGGATTGTACTGTAGTTTTGAAAAGCTATTCTGATATTTCCTGAATATATGGATACTCTTAAAATATTTTCATTTCTTGTCTACTTAAAGTTTTCTTATATGATAGCTGATAGATAACCATTCTTCATGAGAGTTTATTTTATATAAAATTGTTCAGGGTGTCTAAACAACCTTTTTTGCTCTGTTTCATATTTACAGCATAACAGACATTTTGTATTTCCATCATAATTATGTATATGCTAAGTATCTTCCTGTGTGTGTGGTTTTTTGCAAACTCTAATTTTGATTTTGCCATGCGAGAAACCTTATCGCAAGAATATGTAAAATTACCAATTTTTGTTCTTGTTCTGATTATATTGTATGTCCAGAATGGCCATACAACAAATGTACAATTAACATAGCAAAATCAGATTTGAGGTTGAGATGGAATAGCATTTATAGTTGTGGTTTCAAATTCTACCATGGGAAATATTGCAAATCAAACAGGTGCTAGTGGTTAACTCATACCCAATCTTTGATTTTGTTGGAAGAATTCTTTGTTATAGTGAAATTATATTATTATTACTCACAATGTTATGAATTACATTATACTTATGTATTTTTTTCTTTACAATAAACAATATTTCATTATCACAATATACTTGTGCATAAAGCTTACCAATATGTCAGTCCTTTCTATTTTTCTATTCTTTATTAATTCCAAAATTCCAGGCAATGCCAAAGGACTAAAAATTTTGAAAAGCACTCTTGCCAAGTTTTGACAAAATATATTTTCAGAACTAACAATAGATCTTAATAGTATGTGGTTTTTATGGATTTTAAGTAGTCCATAAAGATGAGGGATTTTGCTGAAATATATTTTACTTTTTTTTTTAATCAGTGAAGTATCTAATCTGTTTTCTGAGTAATGCTTGCTGCATTGTTTCTATAGCTAGTATAGGATTTTTTTTGTCAAATTTTTGTATTGGCCTGCTATGAGGATCTCTCTTATTTTGTTATTATATTCATTACAACTATAATATTGTTTTCTGTCAGCAGGGAGAATAATTATTGATTTGTCTGGTTTGAGAGACTTAATAGATTTTTTATCATAGACAATATTTGATTTGTGTTTTTGGGATCTTTTGAGCACTCTTTGTATTCTCTAGCATAATTCTGTTGCTTCTTTTAAGTGATTCCCTCAGTTGTTGCCATTATATCTAATAATGTAATATTAGATGGTGTAATAGCAAAGTTTTTGTTCTTTTTGTAGAAAAGACATTTTAGAATCTGTTAGATGTTCAGAACTAAGATTATAACAAATGAAACTGATGGGTTGTTCAGTACAATTATAATATTTCTTATGTCCATGTAGGTTTATAAATTTTCTATATTACCAATAAAATAGAAGGTTTGACACTTGAAAAATTATTCACCATTTGTTCGTTCACTTAACAGTGCATCATTTGTTAATCAAATAATTTTCTCAACTCTCTGGAAATGCAAGACCTTTTATTTGTTAATCAAATAATTTTCTCAACTCTCTGGAAATGCAAGACCTTTAGGAGCTATTCTTCAGATTAACATTTAGGATTGAAAAGTTATTTGAGTTTCTACTTTGTCAAGTTTAAGACATAATTTTTTATAATTCTAAAGTTTAATGTAGTATCAGATGCACTGAGTACTTAGTTGGTAATGATGCTATTCTAGTTGTAATTAAAAAAATACATTCAATTATAGTACACAGATTAGTATATGACATAATTCTCATCTCTCATTCAGATGTTACTGGTGTGACTAGTGGCAGTACTTGTATGGGAATTGAACCAGAAATCTTTAGATTTGTGAATATTGAATTTAAAGTAATCAGTAGAAATTTTATATACTTATTTACGAGGGTCCTTCCGATTTCTTCATTTTTTCTTTAAGGACAAAGTTAAAAAATGATTTCCAAAGAATTATGAATTATCACACTGAGTTGATTTATAGTAAAATATATTTGCTATCATCATGAAAGCAGCTTCTTTAAAGTGAGGATCTATTAAGAGCAAAATAAATGTTCAATACTTTTTCAACAATTAAATTTTTGCATTCCATTGGTAATATAAAATATTTGCTACAAAATAAATTTATTTAACTCAGTGATAAAGACTCCACAAGAGTTTTTCAATCAGTAAGAAAATTATAATTACATAGAAATGGAAAAAAATGTTAAAATAAGAAACTTGTAAGACTACGTGAATAAATTAAATGTTATGTTATACTGTACCACACAATCTACCAGTTTCAATTTAAAATCTTAGTTCTAAATATCTAATAGATTCTAAAATGTTTATTCTGGAAAAAAAAAACTTTGCCATCACACCACCTAATATCACTTTAATTAATACAATAGTAGCAACTAAAGAAATCAGTCAAAAGAAACAGCAGAATTATGCTAGAGAATAAAAAGAGCACTTGAAAGATATCAAAAACTTAAATTAAACATTTCCAATGATGATAGGAAAGTTATTAAATCTCTTAAGCTAGACAAATCCATAATTATTCTCCCTACTGACAAAGACAAGGCTACAGCTGTAATGGATACTACTGTTTATTAAAACAAAATAAAAGAACTCCTCACAGCAGATCAATACAAAAACGTCACAAAAAAATCCTATCTAGCTACAGAAATAATGCAACAAACATTATTCAGAAAACAGAGCAGGTGTTCCATTGATTCATTGAGAAAAAAGGTAAATTAGCATCCTATTTCATCAAAATCTCCCATACTTTATTGTCTACCAAAAATCCATAAAGATCACATTCTATCAAAAACTACTGAAAATATATCTTGTCAAAACTTGACAAGATTTCTTCTCAAGGTTTTTTATCTTCGGATATTGTCAGAAATTCTAAGTACTTTGTGGAATTCATAAAAAAACATAAAAATAGAAAGAACTGATATAATAATAATAGTAATGGAAAACTATTCAGGAAAGTTTAAAATTTTAATAAAAATAATATCTAAGCATCGCTTTCAATGAAGTCGGTCATAATCATAGAACAACAATAAAATATGTAAATAAAAATAAATATATACATTAAAATTAAATATGCCATTTACATGATAATGCAATGCATGAGTCTTTCTTGTTTATTGCATTGATATTATTTGCTATAAACCATGTCTCTTTATATTTTCTTTTTTAGTACAAACAACATCAATATTAATAGGATCAAAATTATATCCAGATTTAATTTCATGTTCTAAAAATACAGATTTAACAATAGAGACTGTTTTAGCACATTTATATGTTGTGCTAATCTTGTAGCACAAATGGCATGAGATTCTCCAAAATAAATTGCATTGCATTTTGGTTAATTATATTAAATTTTATAAAGTATTTGTAGAAATTGGTTTGGAGATAATTTATCTTTAATATTGCTTAAAATTTGATTAAGATTAGGTGTTCTAAAACTGATAATATAATCGTTTGAACATAAATATTTATATGAACATGCTAAAACAGACACTAATGTTAAATCTATACTTTTGGAACACCAAATTAAATCTGGATCATAATATCGATCCTATTAATATTGATGTTGTTTGTAATGAATGATCAAAAAATAAAATATAAAGAGGCATGGATTATAGCAACTATCAACGCAATAAACAAGAAAGACTCGTGCATTGTATTATACGTAAATGGGATATTTAATTTTAATGTATATATTTATTTATATATTTTATTGTAGTTCCATGATTATGATTGATATGGTTGAAAGTAATGCTTAGATATTATTTTTATTAAAATTTTAAACATTCCTGAATAGTTTTCAATTACTATTATTATTATATCAAATTAAGGAAAGCAAATATTTTATTAAAGAACTGATATATTAAAAACCTTTGATGTGAAAAAAAAAAAAAGATAATTATAATTTACAAACCAGAACAATTCCATACTATAGTGGAAATCATAACAAATTTGTGCAATGACAACATAATTTCAATACAACACAGAAGTTAAACCATCAAACATCACATGATCACCATCTCTATACTAGCACATAATTTGTTTACAACACAGAAGTGTAACAAAATCAAAGAATGGCTATGAATTTTCCAATGTCATCTCTCATTAGCAACATTTACATAGAAGAACTTGAAATCACAAACATATATACTATTCACCTCTACCTAAAAGTCTTGCTTGCTATATCGATGATATATTTGTTGTATGGCCATACGATGAAGCACTATTACAAATATTTTGGACACACATCAATAATATATCCCTTCAATAGAATTAGAATAGGAACAAAAATTGACATTTGACATTTTTACATATTCTTGTGACAATGTTCTCTTGTGGCAAAATCAAAACTACAATTTAAAAAACACACACAGGAAAATACTCAGCATATGCATCCAATTATGATAAAAACATAAAACAGAGCAAAAACGTTTGTTCAGAAACCTAAAGTTTGGAAAATGAAAAGACCTGCACAGAATAAATTCCCATGAAGAATGGATATCCATCAGCTGTCATCAAGAAAACTTTAAATAAACAACAAAAAAAAATATCCGTAATCAATGTAATAGCAAAATAGCTTTTGAAAACCATAACATATTATAAAGAATCTTAATCTTTATAAAACACAAATTTAAAATGCTAAAAAACAAAAATTGCATCTATAAAATACCATATGAATATGGAAGGATATTCAAGAAACCAGATACCTCATTGAAAAGTGATTAAAAAATGAAAAAACATATGTATCTAAACTAGCGACCTTTTTATCTACCATCAAACATATGTTCTCTTGGAAAGAGATAAGAGTACTGGACAGAGAGAAAAAAGTATAAAAAAGAATTTTTTAAAGCTATTCACAAGATAATGGCAAATAACCCTATAAGTCAAGCGAATTTTGAAAACAAAATGCTTAGAAAGCATTCATTAACCTTGCCTTTGAAGAAAAAATGGAAAATCAAAAGAATCCTCAGACAAGTATATAAAATTTCTAGTGACTTTTGCCCTTAATAGAATAGCTTAGATGGTTAGAGTGTCAATTCTCATGCTAATACAAACTGTGATCAACATCTGAAGAAAAGAACATTATTGCTCAAAATACTGTCTTGCATACTAACCTCTGTTCTATTAATTAATGGTTAAATGTATTTGAAAAGTTTAACAGTTAAATTTTTCTAAAGACATTTAACAATTAATATTTAGATAATAAAAATAGTCCAACACATAATTATAATTGCTACTCTAGATGACCATCATGCTGTAAGTTTATTTATTTATATATTAAAATTTTTAAGTTAATTCCAATGTTTTGTTTTGTTTTATGTATATATATTTAAACATTGAAATTATAATGGGAATTTTCCACTCATTAAACTAGAATTATTCTATAATCAGCAACACCAATTAAAATCAATAATCCGAGGTAAACCATATAATCTATATATATAAAACATTAACTCATTTATACATCTCATATAAAAACATACATAATTAAATTAGAAATAATTTAAATTATCTTAAAGATATCTATATTCATAAAACACAAGTTTGTTTTAGATTTTATCTCTTTTTTCTTTTTACATGAACACTGAAGGCAATTATTTGGATAAAAGGAAATACTTGTAATACTAAAATTACAAATATACAATATAAATATTAATCAATGTTAAACATATAATTAAATATAGTAAGATATATTTTTAAAATTCATACTTACCCACTGACTACGATCTTTCTTAAGCAGTTTTTGTAATGCTTTACTAAGTTTATTTGCTCCACGAATAACTGCATAATTGAGAGGTGTCAACCCTGCTTTATCTCCTGTATGTAATGGAGCTCCTGTTTGTGCTAAAAGAGCCAATAATTTAACATTTTCAAAAGTCCCATACTCTAAAGCACAAACTAAATGATGTATCACAGTCCATCCTTCATTATCACATAACGATAAATCTACTTTACTAGTTTTATCAAAGTCTTCAACCACTAAATCAATATCTGAAAATAAAAATTTAAATATAATAATCAGAAGCAAAAAAAAAAAAATTAAGCTACAAACATTCAAAGACAATAAGGATAGATCAGTGTTATTAACTAAGTACTGTTTTTAGATATAGTTTACTCCTCTGGTTAATAAGCAGATCGTGCAGGAACACATTGTTAGAGAGCAATAAAATATAATAGAATTAATTACATATTAATATTATATAGTGTCTAAAGGTCAGCATAAAGAGAAAAAATATATAAAACAAAAATACATAAAGTTTTTGTTTAGAGAACTTGCTTGACATGTCCATCATTATCATCAATAAGCAAATTTAAAATTCAAAATGATTTATCATATGCAGATATGATTTTCCATTGTAATAAACATTAAAATATATAATTTTAGTATTAATTTTTAAAAAAATTCTTGTACAAAATAACTACAGAATTATTTTATTATTCTTAAAAAAGAAAAGATTATATTGTGTTTTAGTTATTCACACAATACTCAAATCAAGAAATTCATAATTGAATGGTTAATCAATTGGAAGATTGTGTGACATTCAGTTCTTGTCTTCCAGTGAACTAAAGTACATAGAAGTTATTCTCTGCTTCAAAACAAATATGAATATATAATTATAAGCAGGATAAAAAATTATACTTATTTAACATGCAAAATAATTGAGTATAATAATTTTATCATGAACATTTATTAGTTTAAGAAAAGAAACTAGTATTTCAAAAATTCACTCAATAATTTTTATTAATATATATATTGCTTATAATAACTCTTCTCATAAACACTTTAATGCAAAAAAAAATTTTTTAAAACTTCTTTATTTTCCTGATAGTTTTGACTATCCAGCAGTCTTCATTAGAGCTTAGAGGAAATTGAGAAAACTCTGATGAAGACTGCTGACAGTCGAAACTGTCAGGAAAATAAAGAAGTTTTTTAAAAAAAAAACAATTTTTTTTTTGTATTAAAGTGTATATGAGAAGAGTTATTCTAAGCAATATATATGAAGAAATGCAAAAAAAAGTAAAGGAGATGAATAAGAGTATATACTTCTAATTTTTATTAACTGCGTACATATGTTTAATAAAAATATTTATGAAATATGATTAAGAAACCTAACAACCAAAAAAAAAAAAAAAAGAATAATTTACAAATATACAAATTTCAATACATATCTTTTTGCCTTTTTATTTAATAATTTGGTTTTGTGTGGAATAAACGAGCAATATTTTAAAAAATATTATAAATTGATGAGTAATAAAAATAGCTCAGCAATTCATAAAAAGTTTGAGCATTGGAAATGACAGGGTTGGGCACTAATGCAAGGGTCTTGAGTGTCTGAGTCCACAACTCTTATTATGATAACAATCCATGCATGACAATTGACAATTTAAAGCATTTAACAAGTTAAAGAGTTTTCATATATATAAAAAGGATTAACAAAATTGGTGGAAAATTATTTTTACTAATGAAACTATCTCTTTCTTGTAAAGTTATTTATTATGCTCTTGCAATTTTATTTTTTAAATATCAGTTGAGCTTATTAAAAAAATGTTTTCCACTTTCAAATAATTAATTCATAAATAATTTTCATATAGAATATTCCTTTATTAAAATGAAAATATATACAAAATAATGCAATGGAAACCTATTTCCATCATTAATTTAGATTTATTTCATAAATCATAAAATTTTTTGATTACATTTCTCATAAGAGAAATAAGTAATAAGTACGGCCAAAGTGAGATTAAAATAAATTAGTTTAATAATCTGCTGATTTAACTTTTGACACAGAGTGTCAACTTCTGTTTTACATTTCTCATAAGAATAAAAAAAAAAGTTCAATTTTTTAATAATTAAAATTTGTAGTTTTAAACCTACTGCAAACAATTTTTTCAATCCAGAGCTATAAGAGGTGGGAGTTTGTAATATATTATATTATTATAGAAATCAAATTATACCAAACTGCCACATGTAGAATTATTATATATATATATATGCAGAGTGATTGTCATTTCTTAATAATCATTTATAAGAAATGTAACATTGTTACAGCATTTTTTTTGTTTAATGTTCATAAAAATACCACTGAGCACTCTTATAAAAGGATCCATGGAGGTTTAGATTGTCACTAGGTGGGTGGGCACAAATTCAATGCTCCTCAATGATAAAGACAAATACACCTGGGTCTCGTTTTACGCGATAGATAGGTTCCTCAGAAAACACGCGCAAACGAAATCGTGCAAAAACAGACGTAACTTGCCTTGAAAAAGGGGGGATATGGACTGTGATTTTTCAAAACTCGCGTAAAGCAAAGCACCAATGTAAAATTTACTTTAAAATTCGTGCAAAAAAAAAATAAGGAAATAAAATATGACTAATAAAAAATTTCAAATTTGAAAAAAATTGATACAAGACAAACTTTTTTTAACTATAATATTTAATTTTATTCAAAACCATATATTTTTATGCATAATTTACAGTAATTTATATTTTTTTATACACGTTTTAATTATTATCGCTATTTGCCGGTAAACAAGTTCGTTTGCAAACTGATAAAAAAATCAGATTCTTCACAAGATGAAATACAACTAGCGCCAACGTCACTCTCAGGTTGTATTAATTAATGGTTTTCTGGTGACAACGTAATTAATCTAACAACTAAAAATTAAATTCTTATTTTTGTCTTTAATTTTCAATTTTAATTGTGCCCACTGCTATTACTCATCTTTTAAAAATAAACTTGCGGACACTAAATGATTAATAATTGATTAAACGTTTTTTTTTAAAAAGCAAAAACAGAATGTGATTTAAAATGCAAAATTAACACGCACAAAGTTTGAACAAATTTACATTATAAACTTGTAAAATTTAATGTGTGTATACATAAATTGTGGAAATCATGATTTTAATTTCATTATTGCATAAAATCTTACTATTATAAAGCACTGAAAATATTGAAATTACTAAGTTGAAAGTCGAATTTCAATAATGTGCTATTACTTTCAATATAACGTGAGTGCGCGAAATTTATTATTTAAAGTAATAGCGCAATATCGGAGTTCGACTTCCGGTGAAACACGAATCACGTAACTTCAAAATCGTGTTAAATAAGTCCGCATAAAAAGAGACCCAGGTATATACAAAAATTGGGAATTCAGATGCGGTATTAGTATCTAGGGTCTGCTGAACACTCAAGTTTACAAAAAATAACTCTCAAATAGAGAAATAGAATCAATTACTATTCCTAATGCAGACCATTAGCTCTTACATTTCAATTTTATTATTTCTACCTATTGTCTTCAAAGAAATTACAAATGCCAATTTATTCATATATAAATATATAACAACTAACCCTAACCATGTCATTCCCCTCAACATCTCATACAAAGATTTAATATAGTTTACAATATCGAGTAAAATAGTTTAAAACTCACCATCATCTTCTTCATCTACAACTTCGTGATGATGATTAACAAGTTCTTCTCCATCATCAATACCATTGACTTGCTCATTTGCTTCTTCTTTAATGGTTTCATCATTTGTCTGTGTCATGTCAGGATTACTATGAAGGCTTTTAGGTAAGCTCTGTTTTTGAAGAGTTATAGCATGAACAGTTCTTTTGGAACCCAAAGTTTTATTTGACTTTTTTGCTTTCTTTTTATCATCATCTTTATTATATTGGTGATTGAGCAATAATTTAACTAAATGGATATCATTCTAAAATATAATCATTTTAAATATTAGTACTGATATATTAAAAATAATGTAAAAGCAATAATAAAATAAATTGTAAATTATCAATTCTTACAATAATATATATTTAGCATACCATTCTAACTGCGTGCATTAATGGAGTTCGTCTTCGTTCATCTGGAAAATTTACATTTGCTCCATGACTCAAAAGAAATTTGGCTGTTTTAAAATCGTGATGACAAATTGCCATAATAAGAGGTGTGACTTTGCATTGTCCTGTTGGAACTTTACACATATCTGGTCTTTCTTTATTGCAAAAACCAAAAAAACTATTATCAGGAACTGGATATGTACATAAAACATCAAGTTTGGCCCCATTATCTAGAAGAATTTTGCACCATTTTCTAAAATGAAATAATATGCATTTTAGTTCCATAATTTTACATATATACATATAAATGATTAATAAAGTTTGAATTAATAACGAATTTATATAATTAACCATCATCTTAATAACTTCATTATAGATTTATTTTTTATTTTTAATAATAAGCAATTATCAAAACCATCATTCAGTGTCCAGTAATTACTCTATGCTTAGACAGAATTATCTGGAACCATTAAAAAAATAAAGACGATAGACAACAGAGAACATGCCAACATATGAAATAGATTAACAATAATATTAAACCATTTATCATAAATATATTAAAATTTATTGATAAAAATATTGCTGCATATAAAATCAAATATAAAATGGATAGGCAGTCTTATTGAGTCATCACATATACTTAAATTCGAAATTTCATTCTGTCATACTATAAACAGACAATTATGGAAATATTTAACAATGATAAAATTAAAACATATTCAAGAATTTTCTCAATAAATTTAAGTTGATGGCATTCTATTTGTAATTATACATTGGATTTTTTCCATTGCATAGGATTGTTAAATGTCATTAGAAAAATTCAATTTTATTCTCCCATCTTCTTCAAGTGTTGCTGGTCTGACCCGTGATAGTATTAGCATGGGAATTAAACCTGAAATTTTTAGAATAATGAACACTGAATTTAAGTTGAAGTTCTATCAAAAGCAACAGTCATTAGAAATGTTTTATACTTATCTATGAGAGTCCTTCTGTTTTTTCCATATTTTCTTAAGGGCAATCCGTGATTTCCAAATATTATGAATAATGTCACTAGATTGATTTATTAGATTACTTGCCATTATCTTGTCGGCAGTTTTTTAAATTTTTTTTCTTTTTACTTTTTCCTCTCTATCCAATATGTTATCTAACAACGTATGATAATTTGTACATGCATGACCTTCTAGTTTAGATATATACGGGGTTTTTTGCTTCTTTCATCATTACTTTGTGATCTTTAAAAGATTTTTCAATGGATCAACTGTTTTCACTAATATATATCCTTCCATATTCACATGGTATTGATGTAGTTCTTATTTTTCAGCATTTCCAGTTTGGGCTTCATAAAGGGTAGGATTCCTCAGAAATAACTAAGAATTGTAAACGCTGAAAAACAAAAACTGCATCTATAAAAAATGTGGAAGGACATATATATATTTGTGAAACCAGATGACTTATTAAAAAAATGATTAAAAGAGCACAAAGTAATGATTAATGAGGCAAAAAAACAACAACATATATCTAAAGTAGCAGACAATGCTTATGCAAATGATCAGAAGTTTTCTTGGGAAAAGAATATTAGTTGGAAAGGAAAAAGTAAAAGGAAAATTTAAAGCAGCTGCTCACATGATAATGGCAAAAATCCCCATAAGTTAAGTGAAATAATTCACAATGTTTGAAAATTACTCATTAACATTTGCCCTTACAAAAAAATGAAAAAATCGGAAAGACACTCATAGATAACTATATAAAATTTCTACTGACTGGTACCTTTGAAAGACAAAGAATTACCTTAAATTCAATATTTATAAATCTAAAGATTCCAGGTTTCATTCCCATACGAGTACTGTCACTGATCAAGCAAGCAATACCTGAAAAAGAAAGAATAATACCACTAAACATTGTGTTATACACTATCTGCATGCTATTACTAATAATTGAATATATTTGAAAAGTTTAAAAAGTAACAATTAATTCTATATGATGGAATTAGTCTAATATATAGTTACAAATATATTCAAACTACATTGATGATATATTTACATGCAGTAAAAAAAAAAACAACAACAATACATAATCTATTAGATAAATTAACACATTTGGATAATCTAAAATGGACTATAAAAAAAAGAAGATACAATAAATCAATGATATATTTGGATGTGACTACACCCAGAATAAAAAATCAATTCAACAACAATCAAAAAGAGAGAGTTTATTCATTTTACATCTAAAATTCCTTTTGTATATAAAATAGTACAATTAAAAACTTTCCTATATATAAACATATTAATAACACAAATGATAGTATAAAATAAATATATGAAATGTAATACATATAATAAAAAATTAAAAAAAAACATAAAAGATGTTAAAATTTTTTTAAAGTAAATCCACAAGTGCCAATGACTTTAACAAAAGAATGGATATTCATACCTTGTAATTAAAATCAACAAAAATGTAAAGTATATATGCTCAGAATTCTTAAATATAGTATATATATAATTGTCATATATTAACAGACAATGTAGCAGTAGTAAAGATATTCTCAATCAAAACAAAAGTAATGTTATATAAAAGACAGCTCGTAATGAAAAATCATACAGATTTAGCGAGCACAAGTCACGCATAATAAAACAAAGTAAAATAAATACCAGAACAATATATTTAATTGGGATTACATTGCAACAGAGTTAATATCAAGAATGCAAATGTTTTTCATAAGAAAAATGAGGAAAAAAGAAATATATGAGGCAAATTTCTATTAGCAGAAGACAGATAAATCTTAAAAATGTAGTTGTCCATGATAGAAGTGACTTGATTTTATCTTTTCTCATGACAAAGTGAATAGATTAAATGAGAATAAAATATAAATGAAATATGATACAATTTTCATAAAGAACCTTATAATAGCTTGGACAATGTCTAACAAAACAAAAGTCCACAAACCTAAAACATAAATTTAGCATTGACAGACATTTAATAAATCCATAGACATAGCTGCTGCTATGTGAGTGAAGACATCTGAATTGGAAATATGCTGAAGCACATAAAAATAGTATAGCATTTCTACTAGGTAAAAATATGATAGAATTGTTGACAGGATTTGGGCTTCAGTACAAGAATCATGGCAGATAAATTCAAACTAAATTCTTATAGCATCATAGTAATTCAAGTATATGCTTACTGCATCAAATAACATAGATAATGTGTTGGAATAGTTGTATGGAAATTGGAAATTAATTCTTGATAATGTGCCTCATAAAGATGTTATTATCATCAGAGAAGCATGGAATGCTAATATCAAAACTGATAACAGAGGATGGGAGCAAATTGTACACAAATTAACTTTGGGAAAATTAACATGGTAAAAAAAAAATTTAATTTGCTTTAGATTATATGAGGCTATGCATCTTAGGATTGCAGAAAATGACTGTAAAGATTCAATGGTGGGAAATCTACAATATGCTTGACAAAACAGAAAGGTCAACATTATTATTTCAATACTATACATTTCAGAAAAACATAGATTCAGATTCCAACTTAATAATCATAAATATAAAATTAGAAGTTAAATAAAATTTATTTCAGAAATAAAGATATCTAATCAAGACATCAAAAATAGAAATAATAGAAAAACTAGCAGGCAGTTCTCAAGAAGAAAATCCAAATGTTGATAAAAAAAAAATTAAATTTTAGAGTTGGAAGTCTCAATAAAGTTTTGAGAAAATTATTATATTGCAGTTATATCAAAAAAAAAAAAAAAGAAGAAGAAGAAGAATTAAAAAGATTGCTTTACACAATAAACAATTCAAAAATTTCAGAATAGAAGAATAAGACAAAATGCAAAGAGACAAAAAAGTGTAATCAGAAAAAAAAAAAAAGCTTGGAAATGCACTGTGGTTTCATAGATAAAATATAATAAAAAATATATATCCAAAAATATACAGGATGATGGGCAATCTTAAGTGAAAATTGGACTCAGAAAAAAAGAATAATAATGATGATTGGAATATACTTCAGAATTATATAAGCAAACTTTGTTAAAAATAAAATATAAAAAAAATAGTAAAAAAGCTTAGTGAAAATATTTTATTGGAAAAAGTTTAAACATCTACGAATAAATTGAAAAACATATAAGTCAAGAAATTTAAATAATATATAATATTGCAAAGAAATAAGGTGTTTAAAATATAGACAAAATTATTGTTGGTATTAATTTACAAAAAAAAAAAAAAAAGGCAAGCCAGAGTGTGAAAAATTACAAAATCATTACACCAATAAGAACTTTAGGGAAAATCTTAATAAATATCTTTAATAAAAAATTAAAGACTTGTCAGAAGAACAAATTACATTTAGAAAATATAAGTATATCACAAAGTTTCATTGCAGAAGTATCCAAAAAAAAAGAAAACAAAAAAATTCAAATCATTGACAGCATTGACTAAAATGTAACTTGAATCGTGAATTAGAATTAATTTGTCTTCTAACAAATATCTGTGATAATTCAAATACTACCATGAGAATATATAGGAAAATTGAAAAAGCTGTTTAAAATTGATGTGCAGCAAGGAGATATATCATTATATTTATCATATATTTGGAATAAATAATGAATAAGATCAAAGAAAAATAAACGTATAGCAATACATGGATTTGAAGTTAGTAACTTCAGATATGTAGATTAATCACTGAAGAAGTTTAAAAATAATGAATGAAACGATAAAACAGACAACACAATAAGTTTTGTATATCTTGAAAATAAAATCAATATTTAAACTAAATTGCAAAAAGAAAAGAAAATTAAGAATAACCAGATATTTACAAATCAGGAATGGGATTTGCAAAAAGCAAACACATCAGACAACAAACCATTCTAGATATATTTGTATGGGTAATTGTGTATTATCCCAATAGCCAGAAGCTTGATAGGCATTTTTTTAATTATACATTTTCAAGGGTCTCCAATAATTCTTGAAAACAATATGGCTGACAAGAAGATGTCATATTTAATACTACCTTTTATTTATTTTTAATATTATTATAAAAATATAAGAAATTCCACAAAAATATGATAATTGATTGTAATTAAAATAAACATAATATAACTCCAGTAAACTTGGAATAGTTACAATAAAGCAATTGCCGATCTCTCTGCACAAGGCATCAAATAACCACTGGTGTGGAAATATTCTCCCCTGTTGATTAGTATCCCATAACTTTGAAAATACTCCACTATCTTCTGTTAATGGAAGATCTCAAATTTTAATCCTTTTGGCAAAATGTTCCAAAAAAAATAAATAAATAACAAAGATGCTCAATGATAATCTTACGATAAACATAAAAAAAATCATGACAATGTCTGTAACAAGTTAAAGTTTGTACATTTTAATATCTATAACAAAAAAATTTATTAATTATTTCTTGTAAATGGAATTTATAAGAGATTTATTAATATTTTTTAAACTTAAAAGGCATTTATAACTTGATTTCTTAATATTTTAATGTTTGTATATTAGTATATAAAAAAGCAATTAATTAAATCTTGTGAATAGAATTTATAATCGATTTGCTAATATTTTTTAAACTTAACAAGAAACATATGTTTGGTAAAATAATTTTGAGGAAAAAACATAAACAATATTTTGATGCCCCTGAAAATGTACAATTTACAAAAAAACATCCGTCAAGCTTCCAGTGACAGAATAATACAAAAGTGTCTTTGTATGGATTACAGATCTGCATATTTCCTATTGTATTATATACTGTAGCTGGGTGATGTTAAAAGATTCAGTGATAAGAATTTTAACATTTGAAAAATGCGCTGCAGAATATTGTTGAAAATTGGCTAGATGCTAGAAGTATTTAATGAACATTGTACTAAATAGTGAATAGGAAGGAAATATTATTGAAGAAATTTGTAGGAAAAAAGTTACAAATATTTGGACACATATATAAATAAATGAGGAATAGAAATTAAAAATTTTATTTTTTTCAGTAATAAATACACAAAAGGAAAATATCTCACATAAACAAACAACATTACAGAATGGTGCACAATTATTTTGCATTCACTCAAGAGAGATAAAAAGTACTGGAAAAAGTTGATGAAGAATGTAACGTATACAATATGTATGCGTGCTAAACTCATGGTTTTCGGTGTTTGCTTAATGCCTCTATTTTTTGAAACTGTTTCTTAAAAATGTTTTGATGATTATTTATGAACAATCTGCTAAATTAATTATTTTTTTATATTACTTTGCATTTAAATATTGATTATTCAAACTATTCTTTCAACTACTATATATAAACATAATAAAAGATTGAGCTCTATTAGTTAAATGATGGAGTATAGTAATTATACCAATACAAATACAATTTTCTGCATTTTTATCAAATATATTATAACGATTGAAATGAAAGTGAAGATCGAATCTAACTGCAAAAACAATATCTGCAACTACCAGGGCGCCATCTAGGCATTTGAGCCTAGAAAAATTTATAAAGTAGGCAGATACGCGCTGTTAAGATTCCACTTTATTTAAATATTCCGATCGTTAGCCCAAGTCACTAGCTCAGCAGAGACGCAGAGATAAAAATCTATAAATTTTATATCTTAAATATAAAAGAATAAAAGCCACTGCCAGAAATTAACACACAAAAATATTTATTTACACACATATAAAATAACATTTAAATTTTGAGGAATAAGTTTAACATTTTAGATTTTTTATATTAACTTTTAATTTTACATTTAACTAAGTTTCAATGAGTTTAATATTTTATTTAGATAGTCAAGTATGAATAGACTACATAGATCTGCATTTGAAAAGAAAATATTCTTCCCTGATTTAACCTTAGGCAACAAATTTCGCAACCAAACTGGCGCCAATCCATCTGATACATTCATGTATTCAATGTAGCATGATACGACAACACAAAATACTATACTGTCAGGAAACGTACATCTGAACAATAAGTAGAAATAGAGAAGACATTGACTCTCCACCAACAGGAATGTGACATCTGTTGGAAAGTAGAACAATAAACAAAAAACTCCATAGGAATGGACTGCGGTCTTCTGCCGACTTACAAACCCATCCATAGGCAAACAGAGGGTGTGTGGCGTATATCTATAATCCTGCCCGTAGCGGACCTCATACTACATCTACTAATTACACAAATATATCCAATCCATTGAACCAATTCAACTACGAAATGAATAACCTAAGATTACCCTCCCTTAATATAACTTTACAAAACTATATAGCCATTCACGCCCGACTTAAATTTAACATTTAAATACGTTCGCACAAATGCATTTTATAAAATTTGTTTTAAAATGTTGAGTACAGATCAGCTGCACAGATTCCACGGTCAAAAACATTCCAAATTAAACACAACCGATCAAAATACAAAGTCATCGATAAACGTCACTTGCATAGGGAATATACAAATCCCATTAGCATTCATCGTAAGATGCTTGCAGTGATATCATTGACATATATTCTAATCGAATGTGGAAACCACAACATTATCAACCGCTAACGAATCTATGCAACGTCTATACCCAACCTAAATTTCATCATTTAAAATTTATACAATAAGAAAAAAGAAAAAAAAAAAATGGAAATGATTTTTAGCAATCGGAAAACATATAAAATTAAACATTATTAATTTGATTTAAAAACTTACAAAAGTCAGATAAGAGTCCGTTTAACATTTAAGTTGGCTTGTTTATTAATTTGTAAAACTTGACGAAAGTTCTTAATTGATTTCAATAATTGTTCATTTCATATAGCTTATGGTAGAAGAGTCCATGTTCCCGTTGGCAATTCCCAAGGAGACTTTCCTGGAAGACCGGTCTGATATTTTGGAGGTAGCATTAGCTGGTTCTGTTCTGGTATCACAGTCTTTGCATTTTTAAAATAAATGAGTGAGGACGGCAAGTGCGTCTTGTCGCTCGACTCACCAAAATCAAGTTGGAAAACTGTATTTCCCTTTTTATATTAATCCACACGGATTCAATCAACAAAACGTCACTAATCCATCACTTTCGTTAGGGTCCGAGCCAAGGCTTAGTGCTTCCATTGGTCAAGCTAATTTCTTTTTATTCTCTTATCTATCTTTCATCAGATCATTTTAATTATACAAGAGCCCGAAGCTAGCTTGCTTTTCAAACAATTTATAAACAATCATTTCCATTTACAGATTACATTAATTAATACCTGTTTTTATTTTTAAATCTTGTACTTTTTTATAAAAAAAGTACGTTCAAATACTTATTTGTTTTTTTTAAAAAAAAAATATTTTTAAAGTTTGGCCTCTGTGCGAATGTATATACGTTTAACAATATTTTAATTTTAGCATTTAGTTTTTTACTTTTATTTGCGAACTTTTAAGTTTTTATTTTAAATAAATGTAACGACATATTTATATATCGTTACAATATAAAATGATGAAAACAAATACTCACAGATCTGATTCAACATAACTTGTCCACCAAAATGAAGCTGCAAATGGCGTTCTTCCTAACTTATCTACTGGAGCATTTACAACTTGCAAAATGCCAGATTTTCCTATAGAACAAATATAACAGTTGAAAAAATTGTATCACTAAAATTATTAAATTTAAATTCATGCAGCGCTAATTAAATTCAAATTTGTTTACTTAATATTACATATCTAAAAATTCATAGTATAAATCTCCAACTAAATAAAAATCACACATTAAAACTTCAAATAAAACAACCAAAGTTTAATATTATAATTTTGATAAAATTAAAACCCCAAGTCAATGTCTATCAACTTCTGATTTGTTTGTCAAATTTATTAGTAAGTAATTTCAGCCAAAGTGAATAACATGAGTAGAATATTAATTTTTCCATTGTTTATAAAAATACATTAATTGTAATTATAGGGATTTTGAACACAGACTTTGAAGCTCCTTTCAGCTATCCACTCTGTCTCATACAACTGATACACATGACCACACACATGTGAAAAAGATAAGTGATTTCCAATATATGTATTTCGTGATGAACCAGCATTCATCAGTTGATCCAGATTCATCATCTCCCACACATCTATATAATCAGTGCTCGGTTTATATTAAGATAGCAAATCATCAAAATTTAATGGACTGGCTTCAATCTACTCCATTCTCCAACTCTTCAGCTATCCACACCATTGAAAATCTGGTGATGGAATGCCCAAATCCCCTTGTTGATGCTAACATTATTGTCATGCCCATGTTGACATTAAGTCTGACCCCTCATGTATAGGACCTTAAAAAGGATGGGCAGGATTCAGACTGAATCTGTAATATTTGAACACAAGTATACTTTAGTTGAGGTTATAGGGGATTTGAACACAGGTTTTTAAGCTCCCTTCAGCTAATCACTCTTTCTCATACAACCGATACACATGACCACACATATGTAAAATAGATAAATGATCTCCAATATACATATTTTGTGCTGAACCAGTACTCATCAGTTGGTCCATATCACCATCTTCCATGCGTATATATCATCAGGGCTTGGTTAATATTAAGATAGCAAATCATCAAACTTTAATGGACAGGTTTCAATTTACTCCATCCTCCAACTCTTCAACCATCCATACCATTGAAAATCTGATGATAGAACGCCCAAATCCCTTGTCAATGCCAATATTATTGTCATGCCACGGCCTTTCTATTATCATTTTTTCAATGACATGGATGGCTGAAAAGTTGAAGGATGGAATAGTCTGAAGCCTGTACATTAAAATTTGATGATGTGCTAACTTAATATAAACTGAGCAATGATTATGTAAATGTGTGGGGGGTGAAGATCTGGACCAACTGATGAATGCTGTTTCAGCATAAAATACAATATTGGAGATCATTAATTTTTTTTCACATGTGTGTGGTCATATGTAATGGTTGTATGAGATAGAGTTGATAGCTGAAGGAAGCTTGAAAATGTGTGTTCATATATTGTACGTCAAGATATCAATAGCATAGATGTGCAGAATTGAAATAGCTACAATTTTGTATTAATGGTGGTTTTACTTTTGTGTAATATAAATCATAATTTATATATCTTTTGATTGCAATTAGTTAAACTGTTGAAATTTAAATATTGATGTTAAATACTTTAAAAGGAAATGAAGGCTAATATTTTTTTAATAAACAATGTAATCTTTTTTAAAATTAAAAATTCTGGGCTGGAAAATCCATCAAAACGTTTTTATCAATGTAAAATTATCATCGAGTATGTTGATTTGAATAAAATTTTAATCTAATATAAACATTTCACCAGAAGCAATTATTATTTTCTTGCAGATGTAAACCAGATATGATCATAGAACTTAGTACAATTGCATTTCTTTTATCAAATATGAA
The DNA here is from genome assembly GCA_028023455.1 of Epiperipatus broadwayi. NCBI lineage: Eukaryota > Metazoa > Onychophora > Udeonychophora > Euonychophora > Peripatidae > Epiperipatus > Epiperipatus broadwayi. The sequence continues at coordinate 6,868,976 of JAQFVV010000010.1, forward strand.
AAAAAAACAATGGATAGTCTACATTATCCTACAGATATGAACTAATACTATAGCATTAAGAAAATCAAATCTTTAAGTTAGGATAATTTTAAAATAGAGTGGATTTATCATTAAAATATATAGGTAGTTTTCCTATTTACATATGTATAAAGTAAAGTACACCTGGGTCTCGTTTTACGCGATAGATAGGTTCCTCAGAAAACATGCGCAAATGAAATCTCGCAAAAATAGATGTAACTTACCTTGAAAAAGGGGGGATACGGACTGTGATTTTTCAAAAATCGCGTAAAAGCAAAGCACCAACGTAAAATTACTTTAAAATTGGCGCAAAAAAAAATAAATAAGGAAATAAAATATGACTAATAAAAAATTTCAAATTTGAAAAAAATTGATACAAGACAAACTTTTTTTAACTATAATATTTAATTTTATTCAAAATAATATATTTTTATGCATAATTTACAGTACAGTAATTTACATTTTTTTATACACGTTTTAATTATTATCGCTATTTGCCGATAAACAGGTTCGTTTGCAAACTGGTAAAAAAATCAGATTTTAATTTTTAATTGTCAAATTTAATTGTGCCCACTGCTATTACTCATCTTTTAAAAATAAACTTGCGGACACTAAATGATTAATAATTGATTATGTTCTTTTTTAAAAAGCAAAAAAAAGAATGTGATTTAAAATGCAAAATTAACACGCACAATGTTTGAACAAATTTACATTATAGTGCAAGCTATATATAAGTCATGTGACATCTGACTTGTTATTATTACTATTAAAATTTAATATGTGTATACATAAAATGTGGAAATCATGATTTTAATTTCATTATTGCATAAAATCTTACTATTATAAAGCACTGAAAATATTGAAATTACTAAGATGAAAGTCGAATTCCAATAATGTGTTATTACTTTCAATATGACATAAGTGCGCAAAATTTATTATTTAAAGTAATAGCGCATTATTGGAGTTCAACTTCCGGAGAAACGTGAATCGCGTAACTTCAAAATCGCGTTAAATAAATCCGCGTAAAAAGAGACCCAGGTGTATAGATTTTTTTTTAAATAAAAAAAAAAAGCTTGGTTCTATCGTGTCAGCCGCTTGACGGCGCTATTTCTACCTAAATTGCTAGAAATATGCCATTTACTGCAGCCGCAGCCAAGTAGATAGCTTTCTTTCTACGATAAAACACAGAGTCAGTTTACTTGGCTGCCAGCTACTGCTGTGGCTTTTTTCTATGCTAAAAGCACAGAGAAATGCCTTCATTGGCTGCTGTAATTGGTTGTGTTATGCACTTTATTGTACTGCTGGGTTGTATATTTTCACTGCAATATCATGTGGTGTGTTGATTGCATTGTGTCAAATAATTTAACTTTTCAGATCAACCTTTTTTTTGTTTCATGTGAACTGACCTACTGGTATCTTCTAACACTTTTAACAGTGTCGTCACTATTCCATCAGGACTGTGTTACCATTACAAATTGGATTTTAGGGTGGGCACAGCACTATTTCGAAAATCATGATGAAAGTAACATATCACGAGAAATCGTCCGAGACAGGGAAGATAGCTGCTTCTAACTCTCAAAATTGCCAATTGCCAGACATCGGAGTCGGATTTCATTATAATAGTTTGTTATAATTATTAATAACTTTATTTGGTAAATTGCAATCGAATTTACTTCCCCCCCCCTTTACCCCAAAATGCAGTGTCTGATTAATTACCGTCCAAAAAAGGGTAAAATGTGATTTGATTTTTTCTTAAAAAACTACCATAACTTTTCCGATAGGTAAAACCAAACAAGCCCGTTTCTGATTAATTAGTGTCCAAATAAGTCTCCGCTATATTTACTATTATTTGTTATTAAAAAAGTAATGTAATTTTATATATACACACACAAAAAGAGTGCTATATAATTTAATTTTTACCCCCCCCCCACCACGGTGTCTTAGTAATTACTGTCCAAAAAAAAAAGAGGTAAAATGTAATTTAATTTTGTATTTAAAAAGTACCGTAACTTTTCAGATTCGCAAAAAATAAAAAAAAAAAAAAGAAGTTCGACTCTGATTAATTACTGTCCAAATTAATTACTGTCCCAAAAAGATCAAAGTTGGCTTTCATTGTAAAATTTTTTTGGAATTGCTGTCCAAAAAAATCTCCAATGTACTATTATTTGCTATTGGAAAGTAACATACTTTTTTATCGACACGCACACACAAAAAATGTCAGTCTCTGATTAATTACTGTCCCAATATTTTGTTTTTATTTTATTTTTTTATTTTATGGACATCGTAGTTGTATCAATGTGTTTTTGCTTAGCATCAACGCCATCAAGCGGCTGACACGATAGATCGAACACAACCCTTTGGTTGTGTTTTGAATCTTTGTGAATTTGTATTATAAAAACAATTTTTTTTTTTATGTATAACATTTTCATATATATAGTAAACATTAAATACAACACATTGTTCAGAACAAAAACACCACATAAAACCTCCAGCATGCAAGATCCTTTATTCCATTGTGGCTGACTAGTGTAAGATTGAGGAATCAGTAGACACCAGATAGCAATGCTTATTAAATCCATATCTAATGCTGTACTATCCATATTATCTAGTTATTTTTTGATTTAGGGGCTTCATCAGTGAGGAGATTGGATCTAGATATAATACTCGGTAGAACATTGTGCAAGCTATGAAGTCATGTGATGTCTGATTTTATACCGATTTTAACCAGAGTAAAGATATCTAAGTCATTACCAAAACTGTACTGAAGTAATCTCAGAACTATATAACTAAACAAGGATTAGTTTAGTTTGAAGCATTAAATGTTTTTGATTTTGTGCTGATAACTTTAGTCATAATGAATGGAAAAATGGCTGATAAATGGAAAATGCATTATGTTCAAGATCCAAGTGCATGAGATCAACATTCCTCCATGAAGGCCATACACCAAAAACTAGTCAGGTGGCAGAGATGGGAGGCAATCAGTACAGATTCCATATGCATTATCATCTAGTATCTCTAATAGCTTAGAATAAATAGTAGTGTTTAAAGTAGAATCAAATCTGCTTCCGCATACTATTCAGGATAATTTAGTAATATGAAAATGGATAAATGCCTTTTATTAGAAACAAACTGCAAACTAATTTTACTTCTTTATTCTAGTGGGGAGAAATTATTTTTCTTTTACTTCATTAAAAGAAAAGTAATTTGAATTCTTTCAAAATATAAATATAATTATTTTAACAGTCCATTAAAAAAAAATATTTTTTTTTTGTATTGTAAAAGCAGAATAAGTAAGTATTAATTATAAAATTTTTAATTACAGGACATATATTATTTTAAATACTATTAAAAATATGATTTTATTTAATAAATAATACATCTATAAACTTTATAAAAATGTTTTCAATATGATAAAGCTCTGTAAATAGGATTATTCAAAGGACATTGTTTAATGCATTATAGCAATATTATTAAAGTTGAAAATTACGTATATGCACGAGACAAAAAAAGGAATCCACATTTATTTTGCTGCTGAGACAATGGGCACACAATTTACGGAAAGCATTTAGAGCTTTATAATAAGTAATAATATATTAGTTGTAAGATAGTTGTATCTTATTTCTCTTATAATGCCAAAATAAACAAAAAAACATTGAATAGATTTGTGAAACTTAAATAATTTAATAGACTTTGCAAATACATATGCCAAGATATACTGAGTTTATAATGAAAATTTAAATTGGGATTATTTTTAATACATTCAATATATATAACAAATAGTGAAAGATAAATTTACGATTTAGATTATTAATTGGTAAGCAAAATGTGGTACTGATTCTCAGGTGAGATTTCTTCTAAAATATTAAGAAGATTTTTGCTAAACAGGTTTACATCACATAAAAAATTTTTTTGCTGTTGGATTTTCATGAAAAAAATCTCCAAAAAAATTAGTTTCAAAAAAATATTCTTGAATTTAGGACAAAAATATTTAAAAGTGGACGTAAGAATATGTTCAATTCTAGCAATTGAAATATATATTTAAAAAATGCATCTTTATTTGAGCAACTTAGTTACTTTTTTTGTGATTAGTCATAAATATATATGTATGCGTGTAAATGTATACCCACATATACCACCATCTCTCTCCAGTTTATTCCATATTTTATACAAATTTCTATTTCTAAAGAGCTTTCTTTTAACCATACATTCACATCTCTTTCAATTTTTGAAAAATTGAAGTATCTGTGAATAGAATGCTAAATTGCATTAAAAAAAAAAATTACCTGTTAAAAATTCACAGAGACTGTTGTTTCTCTGTATAGCTGCATACGTGATAGGCCAACATCCATAACAATCCATAGCATTCCATTGCACTCCCCGTTCAATTAAAGCTTGGGCAATCTACAAAATAAATGTACTTTTTTTAACAATCATAATCATTAATTTTTATTGGAAAAAAAAAGCAATCATTTAATAAAACAATTAATTGAACAATACATGTTTATAAAAAAAATAACTGATACTAAAATCAATACAAAGCTAATGGAAACCAAATTATCACAAATACCTAATATCCCAATTTTCAAAAATATTCCAGTGAATTTAAGTATAAACCATAAATCATTTCAAAATGTTAAAAAGACTTTAATGTATGATTCAGATTTGAATGAGATAAAAAAAAATTAATTACAGGATCCAAAAAGCAGCAATATAGCATTAAATTTTCCATTGAGATAAAAATCTTTGGAAAAAAAATAAGAAAATAATTAAAAATAATTCAACTGTGGGAATAGAGGAAAATTCTATAAAATGTTGTGAAAGAAATTTGAAAAAGTTATAGAAGATAATAAAAATCTCAAATTTATCTGTTATTTTACCCATAAAAAGAATACAAAAAAATAGCACAATTAATAATAAAAAAAGGGGGGGGGTGACTTGTACTCTGAAAAATAATTGTACAATAACTACAGTATATAGTAATAAAAAAGCATTTAAAAATAGGTTGAATTGCTTAAGAAAGAAACCTTTAATATATATCTTGGCATAAAATTTCATAAACATTGATGAATAATTTGTTTTAGTCATCATTTGTGTTAATAAAAAAAAAAAAAATATATCATTATTAAAGAGAGTGATTGAGTAGTCTGCTGTCATCTATAAAAGATCACTGTAAATACCAAATTAACTGATCTTCAAACATCATTTATATATTTATAAACTTCTTCCTTCATATGAAACTATTTTTATGGTAAACAATCAATCATGTGGACTGCAGATGAATAATCACCAGGAACCACTTTAGACAAATTCACACATCAACAAATTTATATATTCAAAATGTTTTTTTTAAATACTTATTTAACTTTAAATATATATATAAAAAAGGAGGTTAATAATAATTTATATAGGACAAAATTATATTCATATTATGAATTCTTTTTAGATGCCATAGATTTAGTGGTACAATTAATTTTTGTCTACCTAACTTTTATTTAATATATTTAAATCTAAACAAAAAAGTAAAATCTTTCAAAGTATGTGAATATACATGAATAAACTTAGTGTTTTTAAATGCCAGCAAACTTCTCTTGTTAAAGTGTCTTATAACAAAATATATAATTATTAATAATAAAATTTTAAAAACTATTTGACAGTTTTTTTCTTATATGCATACATCTAGATAGGTTATGGGATATTAAAATATATTAGTGTCAACATTTTATAACAGACTTGACATAATTTATCTTGTATGATAATGAGGAAGTGAATCATCTTGAACATAGATTTATATTAAATCAGATATTGTTAAGCAACTACTGATATTCAATGTAGTATTTTGAATGTGAAATAAAATGATAGTTTCTAGCAGCACTGGAATTTTACTGTATATATCTAAATTTTTGTAATTTTGAAATAGCGAGACAATCACTTAAAAGTTCCATGTAACATTTTATAAGGATGTTTTTTGATTATCCAGAACTTGTTTATATTATGATTTTATTTATTGAATATTATTACTACTGTTGTTTAATACACATGTATGTTTTACTTCCATGCATATACGTACATATACATACCCAATTTATTCAGTAATAAAATAATTAAAACTTCAGAGAAAATTTTTTTTAAAAAAAAAGTTATAAATTTACAGGATGAAATTTTAATATGGAAATCTATTTGCATATATAATATCCTCTGAAAGATACCTTTTATACTTCAGCATTAATCATTTTTGTAATGGGATTTAAACTTGGTTCTGATTCTTATTAATTGAGATTTTATTTCTATAATTTTTATGACAGCAAACTGGATCTTAACTGATGAATAATTTTATTTTACTGTATATATTTATAATTTAATAATATACAATTTTTTTTATAATATTTAATTTTGAATCATGTTTTTCCCCAGTTATTTAATTTATTGTTAATAAAAAATTTATAGTTGATCTTCAAGTCTGATTCTATCTTATATATGATATCTTTGCCTAAAAAGTTTCAATTCCATAGTCTTTATGAGGGTGAGTCAAGTGTAGAATACTATAATGTTAAATCTGTTTAAATTTAGTTTAGCCACTTTCTTTAATGGGAAGTGCAATCTTCTATATTGTTAGATACACAGTATGAAGAACACTGTGGAAGGATAGCAAATTGTATTAACCCACACTATTCCATTAAATTCCTCTTGAAGAAAAAGGATTTCCTCTTGCAATAAATAATTATTGTAAACATCTTTAAATTTTTATTTTATTAACAAACAATGATTCATTTAATACTTTGTGAACTGGATTTAGTAATTTATACCTAACTTTTATAAAATTAGGCAAAACGATTGCTGAGAGACAACGAAAATCTCTGTGAATCTCAGAAGCTTACGTAGTCACACTTTTCTTTAAAGACTTAATAAACTTATATTTCTCTCCCCATCTTTCACCCAAATGTCCAGAGAATTATTATTTTGATACATATATATTTCTCATTCGTTTAAATTAGAAAAATGTTTTTAGATTTTATATTGTCATTATACTTATGTTTCCATAAATATATGTGTAATTTTAGTATTGAAATGTTAAATGAATAGAAGATCATAATTTTAAAAAGTAGAATATCTTTATAGCATGTCTTATAGAATATGAGCAAATACTTGTTACTTTTCTATTGAAAGATATAATTTAGATTACTTCCCTACATATTATGAAAAAAAAAAAAAACTATACAGTGTTCCATTTTAAATTAGTGTTTAAATTAGGGATGTCAAACTAGTTGTGCATAAATTATACATAGTCTGCAAAGCAATTTCCCATAGCCTGCAATGCCATGAGAAAAGATACACATATAAAATGGCTACTTTTTATAATAAAACAGAAATAGCGATTTAAACATATGATTTATTCATTTTCATATGGCATTTATAGTTACAATATGAATGCAAATAATGTTATAATATAATTGCAATAATAAAAATTTACATCCCATTTTCAATATTATAATCTGATCTTAACTAATTGTAAACTATGTTTATGCTTTCATTGTTAATTTATAGCATGCGGAAAAGGTTAAATTTTCTTGGCTAACAACTGTTCACATCACTAAAGTACCATCCAGCATAAATGTCAACGTAAAATGAAGTTGGTAAAAATTTATAATCAACAATTTCTGAAAGTTATCTAATATGCTGAATATGAACACAACATGAGCAATGTTAATTAGTTTTGAGGGAATCTTTATTATTTTTTATTGACAATAATATCATCGTAAGTTTTTAATCTTGTGTAATTTTATTCAGTAAATTTATTTTTAATAATCTAAAGAACAAAAAAAAATACTGCAGAGGAGAGAAAATTCCAAGGCAAATAGAAATTGCAATAAAACAAAAGAACAAAATTGAGATTATCATTTGTAATAAAACAATTAATACCATCAAAAAATATAATTTAAAATTTAAGATGTTTTACTATAATAGAATTCACAAAAATCAATATTCAAGCTTTGAGGACAAATTGAGGAAAAAATTAAAAAATATGAGTCAAATTCACTTCAAAATTAACAATAACTATTTTCAAAAATAATAAAAGATAATGAATTGGCAGTGAGAATTGGTCATGAAGTTGAGCTATTCATTAGCAAAAGATTCTGAAACTTTTAGTAAAGATTTCTTACCTATGAAGTCTATGATAAAACCAATTGAAATGTCTATCCCAAAAATGTGCAAATACTTTATGATATTTCCTTGATTTAAAAATATTGTGATCAAAAAAATAAGTGAAATAACAAGAAATCGGCATCCATGTGAGTGCTTTTTAATTGCACTTGATGAAAGTTCCAATATTGATGACATCACACAAATTGCTCTGCTTCTTCAAGTTTGCAACAACAATATAAATATTACTAAAAGTTTTTGGATATGATTCTGATCCATTAAATCACTACAGATGAAGACATTTTTGCCACCACATGGAACAATTTAGAAAAATATCAAGTTCCTCTGAATAGATTCATAGCTGTGAAAACTAATTATATTCCAGCAATGACAAGCAAAAATAAAAGTTTTATAGCAAAGCTAAAGAGAATGCATCAAAATAATTTAAAATTGCAATCTTTTTACTATCTTCCTGCACTCCAAATTATTGGAAATTAATATGTACTCAAGGCTGATCCAATGGTCTCAATGACCTTCAATTTGAACAATTTCTTAAATATTTTGGAAAATGAATTTGAAGGAGAGGCTTTCTACAAAAAGATTCATTGTTATTTTTCCATAACATCATAAAATTAAAAAAGCTTTTTTTTTATTATTTTTAAACTAAATAAAATTGTTATTAGAACAGAAAATTGTGATATTCAATTATCAGACATGAGTATAGAATCTAGCAGCCTTAGTTGATATTACAAATATTTGAATAATTTAAATATCAAAATTCAAGATAAAGATCAGAATGATGCACTGGAAAGTTTTAGATATAAATGGGTTTGCCTCAAAATCCTTTAAAGGAAAATACTCTAAATCATTTTCCTATGTATGCACAGTTGGACAAATAAGAATCAAAGTTGTGCCTTTTTTCAATATTGTCCCAAACAAGAAAAGATTAAAAAAGAATCTGATAGGTAATTTAAAAAGACTTTAAGTAACAAGAGAAAGTGTTTTTTTTAGTTTTTTAGCAAATACTTTTTCCTTTAACTTATGGATCTTCAAAATGTCTCCATTCTCTTTTTATTTACATCAAAAATATCTTCAAATGCACCAAACATTATATAGTTCTTTTAGAAGCATATATTGTTGTGAAATTATCCACAAGAACAAAAAAAATTCACAGATTAAGACTGATGTCATTCTTTTTACCATAAAAAAAGTCATAAACTCAATCTTTGCTTCCGAATTTTGGTCAGCTGATTAATAATAAATAAAAAAATTCTACAATTAAATTACTTAAAATTAGATTATTTTATATTTTTAAAAATTATGGATCTAATAATAAAAAAAAGGCATATGGCTTTATTGCTTGAGACTTCATAAGAAGTTTGAACACCAGAATCAATTCTGGGATCTCCCAACACCAAGTTGGATACTTTAAAAAAAACTATGCCAAACTGTGCATATATGGCTTTATTAACTCGGAAATTCATAAAAAATTTGAGCGCCAGAATTGCAAATGACAAAATCAATCCTGGCTTCTTACAATCCCAAGTTGGAAGTTCTACCAACTGTGCCAAACTAACTGCACATGGCTAATAAAAATAAATTATAATAAAAAATATTCATATGGTTATAATGAATGATTTAGAATAAATTTTCAGTATTAATTTTGCGATTCATTTAGACTCATTCTCTTCCCTTGATTTTCAACTGAAAATTTTTTTCTGTCATAATTAAGATTACACTTATATATAATAATAAAAAATAGCTTTCAATCCATTTGAATTTAATATTTCTAGTTTATTAATTAAATATCTGATAAAGATAATTTAAAAAAAAAAAAATCATACCTTGGTTTGTAATTCAGGTTGATGGCATGGTTCAGCCAAGATGGCTAATAAATGAAGCAAGTTTTGTTTTTCTTTATTTTCTAGTTTTAACTTGCTGTGATCTTTCATTTTTGTAATTAAATTTAAAGCTAAACGATATTTTTTCGATCGTATAGCTGCCTGAAAGAGAGAAAAAAAAGAATTAATGAAACTTTTTATCTGTTTTGCAATCTCGTATGTAACTAATTACTAAATAGCACTTACCTCTATTGTGAATGTGTACGTGATATTGAACATATGTAACTTGTCCAGCATGACATACATTACACCTTGCCAATTATGCCTTATTGCACCCTAAAATATCATAATTTTATTTAAAAATTATTATTTTTTTAAGAACGCATAATTTATAATAATAAGAAAGAGAAATAACTAATTGCAACTGTAATAAAACGGGTCTTATAATTTTCCCTGATTTATATAATTTATTTAATCTTATATATTTTGTTTAAGCATCATGTGAATTGCAATCCTTGAAGTAGCATCTTGAAATTACTTCTATAATCTGTCACATTTAGCTCTGCTTTATCCAGTTAATTCTGATGGGATATTCAATATTAGCAGCTACTTTATGATTCTGAATATCTCAATTCTTTGAAGTAATCCATCCACCAGCATTCATCAGTTGATATTTATAATGATGTAAAGGGCATAAAATAAAAAATGCATCTTGTTGATTAAATTAATCAAATAGAAAAATAACTTTTATTATTCTGCTCATCATTTTGTGCTTCCCCTAAATTCAAACATCACTGTGTGTGTGACATCCAATATATATATCTATATAATTTCACTTCAATTTTTTTTTGTTGAAACATATCCTTTTTAACTACATTGAATATCTAACAACATTCTTTTTGATTAATTCTTATCACAAGATCGAAGACAATGATGATCATTTGTTTCATCATTTCCATATACTTTACATACACAAAGCAAATTTAATATAAAATTTCTAGAGGTCAGTAATCAATGGTGGAAAAATAGATATAGTCAGCTGTAAAATAGTGTTTGGTATATAGTAGTCAGCTTTATGACAAATATACTAATATATAAAATATAAATACTATTGCAGTGAAAATCTCTTCAAATTTCTTCAAAAAAGAACAAGGAAAAAGAAAGCATTACCCATCAAATTAGTTAAGGTCTAAGCAGTTTCCTTTTTTATTTCACTTTTTATCTAACAATAGACAGATATCTCATTTCTTGATCAATCTTTAGATGGACACCTGGATTCACTATAGAGTGAATCTTATTTTTCAAAAAAAACCAACCTAAGCTATTTGGAAATCATTACTTATGTAAAATTATTTGCTAATTCTTCCTGGACCTGACCCTTTTCATGTATGTTGCAAGCAAAAATTTCAAAATATAACTTAGATTACTATTTTTCAGGAAAAAATGAACATAATTTTTGATGGGAGTTCAAGATCAAGTCCTCTGTTGATGTGGGCTCATAATTTCCAATTAAGTGTTTATATGTCAAAATAGGATGAGGTTTCAAAACTTAGCATATATAAAGATATTTTATATATTGTGGAATTTATTTGACTATTCTGATATTAATATTATGAAATTATACAATGGTAAATTTTCTTTTCTCTTAGAGACATCTAGGTTTGATCAGTTGCTTAAGACATAAATAATATTTACCTTTTTATGTAGAGTATATTCGTTTTTGAAATGTTTGGCCACTTATTTATTTAAATATTAACTACTGAAATGATTGGTTCATGATTCGTAACATATGAGATGAGTTAACTTAATAATGCATATACATTTAAAAAGTTTAAAATAAAATAAAAAAAGAACACAGTCAAATGTTACATATTTAAAATAAAATTTAAAATGACATAGTTTTTTGGTTTATTTGAAACAAATTATTTAAAATTAAATAAAAAGGTATTTCTCCCTCTAATACAAATATATAATTTAATTCAATGTTAATTTTAATGAACAAGAAATTATAAAAATTACTTTCAATATGTTTGTACTTAAAAAAAATTGGAAAAAAAATTAATTAAAAAACTATTTTTGAATTATTATTTTTTTAAATATAAGTTAAGCAACAACCACTGCATTCTAGTTGTAATCTCACTTTATTAACTAAGAAAAAAAAATACTTAATTTGAATTCAGTTTGTGACATTTCTTAGTATGAATATAAATATGGAAAGAAGTTTAATTAAAGGTTGACAGGATCAAAAAAAAAAAAAGTGCTAGCAATTTTCATAATAATACAGTTGGATTTCCCAGAGAAATACATGATAGTACTCCTTGTAGTGATTCATAGCATAATATGTATAAGCAACCCCTGATTGCTGTAAACTAATGTTTGAAGATTATAAAAGCTAAATATGAATTACAAGCAATTATCAACTAAATTGTTTATTCTGAGTAGCCAAGATATTTCTATAAGACTGGCTTATTTGCAGATAGAATCAAAAAAGGAAAATCTGAATTTAAAAGAACATATGCTATCTATATTTTTATTCTTACATATGTATAGAAGCACCCATGGAAGAAATTACTATTGTTAGAATTCATTAGTATACATATATTAATATGTTATATATAGAGCTTGCAAAATAAGCTCTTAACAAGCTTTGCAAAATATCCCTAACCCCAAACCGGTTTCTGCTACTGGTGTCCTCAGTGAGGTGCTAGGATATTCAAGTATTAGATTAAAAATACCAGGACAATCCCAGCACTTTATCTAATGTATAATTATATAATGTATATATTAATATGAATACTAAATACAAAAAATCTATTGTTGATGGGCAAAAACCTAATATTGGGGGGATGGGAGGACACCAATAATATATATATTGTATTCAATTCTGGGATTAATAAAAAAGAAAAATCAATTTTTTATATTACAAAAAGAAAGAAAAAAAGTCTTATACTAACGTTTACCAATTTGTTTTAAAGTAAGAACTGATCCACAAATTTTGAATTAACTCCAACCAACTAATAAAAAAAAGTTTTCAGCAAAAAAATAAAGCTTGAAGATCCATGGAGAAAAGAACTGTCAAAAATAAGTTTTTCATTTAATTTCTTAAATTTTATTGTTTAAGTTTTGATTGGTTTTATAGTTAGAAAAGGGTTTTTACTGATAGATTACAATTTAATATCAACCATTTAAACCAGGTAATTCTTTTTGAGATTCGCTAGCAATTGTTTGAATTATATTTTCAATATTTAAAAGCTTTATTATATTAGATAATTTAAGATTACAAATGAAAAGCATTCTTAAAAATATTTCACCTTTTCAAATATAGAATGCAATCAAACCAATGATTTTTGTTCTTTCACAATTGTCAATAAAAATATTTAATTATTGAAAGAAAAGTTGTTTTATCTCATTTCCAAATAATGGGAATTATGCGGAATACCTTTTTCAGCCAATCACAATTTTTTGTTTTATTATAATTATGTTTATCTTGACTTGACTTCTTTAAAAATAAATATTTTCCAAATATTTTAAAAAGAAATTCACAAACATATAAATAAGTTTGCAAGTTTTCTCACAAATAATCTTCTACCAACCAGTAGCATTATTAACTCATTTGTATTAGGTTCTCTGCACAATACTAGCATCTTCAGATTTTTTTTAAAACTAATGAATCAATATTTTAGTTCCAGTTTCTGCCATCAAATAAACACAAAACCACCAAGCAAATACTAACAAATAGCTGCAAGATACAAGAAGAGTTAATAAAATCCTAAAATAATCAGTATGTTGGTATGAGTAAACATAAATATAATTACATATAAAACAATTGACCTTAAAATTTAAGATAAATTCAAATCAGAAAATGAAATTTTTTTTAATATTATAAATGCAAGTGTTTGTACCTATCTCTATATAAAAGAATAAGTTAGCTTTATATATTTGAAAAGCAAATTAATTATTAAAAATTGAAATTGTATTTTTTATTATAAACACATAAGTATGTGCACACATATTATAATTATAGCTTTATATATTTTAAAAACAAATTAATTATTAATAATTAAAATGTATATATATATATAAACTATAATTTAAGCATGTTTTATTTTAAAATTACTAATTATGAAATATTTAATATCTATGTATAAGTTAAAATGAGGAATGATTTACGTGCATTATTGAAAAATATTTCTTAGATCTTTAGTTTTTTTAAATATTATAATTTACAAAATTAATTATTAAATAAATTTATTTAATACTGGATTAAGTATTTGTATCTTTATACTCTCCTGGAACTAGCATTGATCTAACAAAATTTGTTGAAAATATGTGGATTTTATATAATTTCCTTTAGATATTATTTAGATGGCTCTAATGAATTAAAGGTCACCATAAGATCCATATTCTTTATTTACATAATACACAACTATTAGTTTATTTAGAGCTACTACATGCATGGAACTAAATGACTCCAACCTAATTATAATCTTAATTATTCCATCATTTAATGATTCCAGCACATTTTTATAGTATTTAATGCAGACTTAATTAAATATTATTTGCACTTGGTTTGCTGATATTTATTAGTACAAGATACTATTACAATTACATATTTTAACTTGGTCTATATACAATTCATATGTAAATGATGCATCAAGATGTGGCCAGATTTTTGTATATAATTATATTGACATTTATCTGTTGTTTATATTATTTCATTTACACTATATTTTTTGTAAATTGTATTAAATGATATTATCTTTCATGAGCTAAAAATCTGGTCAGATTTATAAAGCCTATAGCATTACTGCTCTGTAAACATGAATTATCAATTGATAATGCTATTTAATTTCCATGACATCCCAAACTAAATATGTATAACTGCATTCATTCAAGCTTTAAATCCCAACCCCTTATTTGTAAGAACAAAGGCCAGAAACTGCCTAGGGATGAGGATTAAAATGCACTACCATCTACTTAACACTTATAAATTAAACTGTTGTGTTTGGTCTGGATTGCAGAGTCCAACCAACAGTAATACGAAAGCTTGAAGTTCACTTAATCTGATTTATCAGTATCAAATATATTTACATAATATGCAATCAATAAATATATTTCCACATATCTGAACTTCATTAATTCCAGCAGGTAGTGTCTGAATGACGGGACTCACTTCCAACTGTATATAATAGCTTGCCTCATGAGTTTGTCCAATGACTCTTCTGGCTGTACTAGACAGCTTGTCTTAAGTCAGCTCTAGTCTTTGCAGTAATAGAAACGTTCACTATTAGTACTGGTTTCAATTGAGAGCATGTTCTGATGTTTAGGTTAGATAGACGTTCTCTCCCTTGCCTCAAAAATGCTGACTATTTAATGTCAGATTCCCAACCTGCCAGCAATTGGATTCAGAGAGCATCATTGCCTGTTTACACATTGGTTATCCACATGTTTACACATTGGTTAGCGGCAATAAATGCTCAATCCAATCAGATAAAAACAGGGTCTGGACTAGTTCACTTCTAAGGGTAAGGTAAGATATAACACAAACATACAATATATAGTACTAGAGTACAGAGAGAAAGAAAATTCTCTTCTTAATGCAGTAAACTTTAAAAGTCAAAGGATGTGTCAGTACTAGCATATAGTGTTCCTAATTTAAATTCAACAATTAGCGGTCTACTTATTATACTTCATTTAGATAGCCTTCAAATTAATTTCTATAAATAAAAGTATTAAAATCCCCAACAATTCTAAAACTGCTCCAGCCTTTTCATAATCATTCATTCTTTTCTCAAGATTACAATCTAAAATTTGTTACATAATAATGTTTGTAATAGTTTAGCAAAGTTGAAGACAAATTTAGCACTAAATTTTTAATTTGATTCTTGGCTGAATAAATTAAAATTAAAAAAAAAAAAAAGTTTGATCAATTAAATAAAAATACTGTTCATAATCTGCCTATTTGAATGCTTGATTATCCTAATCTCCTGAGCAATTTTACCAAACAATTATTTTTATAATCTGGCCATCAAATCAAAATCATAGGTTTGATCACAGTAGTTATATTTTTCTTAATATAAATATTGTGTCCAGTTTCATAATTTTAAAATTCAAAGATCCTTTTAGAAGTTGTTAGTCTGAACAACTCTAATAATGAATATGATACCAGACTTTAAGTCAAACTATCTTCATGCTTGTAAATGACCAATAAATATATTGTTCCTTTAAAAATAATTAATTCATAAATAACAAGCTTAATAGATTGTTAAATAATATTGATAAAATATACAAAATATTTCAGATGAATATAAATACAGATATGAATAAAATAATGGAAACATTTATCTTATTATCTATATTTTTGACAATGCAATATTTTTTAAAAAAAATATATATATAAAACTCCAAGAAAATGATATTGGATTAGTTAGATCATCAGTGTCCAAACTGCAGAACTGTTTAATGTTTCAAAGTTACAATACTAAAGATAATAACTGGACTCATTTAAAAATAAAAGACCAAAACCTAATTAAGTCAAATTACTGCTTGTTATGAAGGAATATTGATAATACAAAGAATTATATTATTCAGTTTATATGATTGAACTTTTATTTTAAATGTAGAACTCATAAGTATAAAAACTAGACAATAAATGCTTGAATAAAGCACTATCACCTAATGTCCACTGAATTTAGTTAAGATTACAAAAAAAGACTGCAGTAGAATAAGTAAAATGAATTACTGCTGCTAATATAGAGTTGAATAATAAATAAGAATAATCATGTAATGCTTTGTTGGATATAATTATCAATTTTGATAATTTTCCCACAACATCATAATATCATAAAAACTCTTCAAAGTTTTAACGTAGCTCTGGTTTATGGTGCGGGCTGTTGACAATTTTGCTACTGCCCAGAATACCTGCTGGGAGGTTACATGGTCAAAGTCTCAGTGCTATTCCTGCTCTGGTTGGCTACTGTGTCCCGTGATAGGCTGGTTTTGGGCAGTGTCGATTTGGCTCATTACTTATTACTTCTTAGTTTTTACCCGAGTCGGCTTTCCAATTTTGGGCAGGTAGACTGATTGTGGTCCCTGCTCATATGGACTGCTAATTGGGAGGCAGAGGTATTCAGAATGGTCTTGACATGGCTCGGCTGTGGTTCGAGAGTTTATTGCTTGGTGAACTTGGACCTTGGACCTCGCTGCCTGTTGTGGTGGTAATACTGGACTTCACCTATTCAGCTGAAGCATTTGAGTCTTCGCTTCGGGGCCGCAGGGGTAGGACCATTGGGTGATGGTTAACTTCTCGACAGCCGGACCGTGTGGATCCACGTACACATTAATCACATTACAGCAATTTTTATGGATGTAATTGTTTTTGAACATATGTACATTTTACCTTGTTACATTGAATCACTGTGTAATCCTCAATGGGTAAGTGTACCCGAAAATTTTTGTAATCTTTTATTAATAAAGATTACTTTGAGAAAAAAAAGTTTTAATGTAGCTGTACTATTGAAGTACTAAAATAAGTTATGTTAAGTGGGTAGTAAGTAATGGCAAACTGCTGCCTGTGAATAGCAAGTGGTATTGCTTCACCATAATATTCTATTGTCAATTAATTTAACAGTTTTGGGGCAAAAAAAGATACAGTACATATTTGTAAATATCATTCACGATCTGTAAAAATTTATGAAGGAAACATTGAAGTAAAAAAAAACTTTGCCATTTTTGAATTTAATATTACATAAGATTTTTTTTCTTGTTTTAAAATAGACCTTATGGTAAATCTGAATAGAGTATGAAATATTTCAAGTAATTCAGAATTTGTGAATATTCAGATAACCAATTTGTATTTCTTTATCCAATATTAATTAAAAAGTGGGTATTGAACTTTTTTAAGCTTAAATTGAAACAGTCAACAATAATCTGGGTTGAACAGATGAATGTCACTAAGCTGACCATAACACAAAAACATGGTGAAAAGGGGGTAAATCCATAATTAATCTAATTTTCTTTTTGGCAACAATACATTAAGAACTATTTCTGGAAATAGATGAAAAATTAATTTCTATTTTAGTTAAAGAATATGAAGTATTATCAGCATTAATACTTTTTATTGTTATTTTTTTTCATTAATTTATAATAGAAAATTTTATTTGATTTAGTTAAAGAATATATATATAACAATAAAAATAATAAACATAACAGTAATTAATTATTATATACAATCTTTCAATCTGGAAAAGTACTTTCAGTTAATTCTTTAATCACTCAACTGCTGTCAAATTTAAAAAACATAACAGAAGCCAAATGTCATCAACACAAATTCCAAGAATCCCAAATTTTAGCATTAGCAGCTTTTCTATTAATTATATTCATTTTATCTCTATTTATTAAAATTAATAGACAAGCTGCTAATGTTAAAATTTGGGATTCTTGGAATTTGAGTCGATGAATTTGCTTCGGTTATATTTTTTGAATTTAACGGCAGTTGAGGAGAGTTAAGAAATCAACTGAAAGTACTTCTGTGGATTGAAAAACTGTATATAATAGTTAATTACCATTATATTTATTATTTTTATTGTTATTACAATAGTTTTAAATTAATGGACATTTTATTTGTATTTTATATATATATTAGATATATAAGTGTGTGTGCATGTAAATAATTGCAAGACCAAAATTATTTTCAGAAATATATATTCACATGCATTTTATAATAAAATTGCTAAAACTGTAAAAGATAATGTGGTCTCCTGAATGATTTCTTTTATATTAATCTAATAATATCTAAATATATGAAATTACACTGGAAGTTTTATGTCATCAAATATTTTAAGTCTTCACAGTCAGCTATATAAAAAGAATATTTTTGATTAAAAGTGAATAAATATATTCTGAAGGTAGACTACAATGGAGAGTTTCATCAATTAGACAAACCATTAAAATATTTAAAAAATATTTGCTGCAGAAGAAGTTAAGAAGAGAGTATAGCAAGTTATCAAATACATGTACTAAAGACAGCATTATGGTTCATGAATTGATTTATGTAATCGTCAAAAAAGTCATTTTAACTTTTTAATTCTGGACTTAGAATGACCATACTCGCTTACAAGGGGCTGTGGGTAATAATAATGATTGCAAAATTAAAGGTATTTAATTCAGAGAGAATTAAGAAAAACACTAGAAAATGTATAAAAAAATGGTACTTAAGTATTAATCTGGACACGAAGATTGATTACAGACAAAAAATTTCTGAGAAATATTAATTAAAAATTCCTGATTAAAAAAAAACAACAACCAATTATATCTTTAATTATATAAATTCTAATTATAGATACATACTTAACTGATTTTATTTTAACTTACATTTTTTATAAATGTACATATACTCATCACTTTTACAAATATTCATTTAAAAAAAGAAGAAGACAAACTGCCCTCAATCCTTTCTATTAATATTGTGTAGACATGTTTGTGAATATCTTGCTACTTTGTCAATCAGCAAGAAATTAACGAACATGCATGCACAATATTAATGAAAAGAATTGAGAGCAGTTTGTCTTCTCTTTTTTTTTTTAAATCCAAAATTTCTAAAAGTGATGTGTATGTACATTTATAAAAAATATAAGTTAAAATAAAATCAGTTAAGTACCTAATTTTATTTATGATTAGAATTTATCCAATTAAAGATGTAATTAATTATTTTTTAATCAGGAATTTTTAATTTACTTCTCTCAGGAATTTTTTATCTGTAATCAATCTTGGTGAAAAAAGTAATAACTTTTTTTGGGGGAAAAAAAACAACAAAAAACTAAAACTTGCCTCTAGAACAGAATATTCTTTGTTGCAAGGAGGCTTTGTTTTAAGAGGTTTCCATGACCAGCAGGGTAATTTCTCTTTATTAACAACAGCGACCTCTACAACGTTCGTATTGATATTAGCACCAGAGTGGACTAAGGTGACAGCAGAACTGAAATAATAATAATAATAAATGTAAAATTCTAAAATGTATACTTATTTTAAATTTAATTTTGATATTTTTCTAAAAACAAAAAATTCTTATAACTAAACATATTTGTTTTAAAAAAAAGAAAAAAATATATTTAATGAACTTTCTTTTTTATTTTATTAATAGCAATAAAATATTATTATCAACCTTTTTTTTTTTGTTAAACCTTGTGTAAAAATAATAATCATAACATGTGCAGATTTGAATATAAAATTATTTAAATAACCAATACAAGAATAATAAAAATGGCATAAGTTTTCAGGAACAGTTCTTTTTTCTACACAGCGTACTCCAAAACCAATTATTATAAATGCTTAAATAATCAATGAACTCTAAATATAGTATTACATCACTATAATAGTTTCAGATTTGTAACTTAGGTCAGCAAAAAGTTTGAACCTAAAGTACCCTTATATCCGGTAGCCACATTTAATTCCTTTATACAATCAAATCAATAATCTGAACTTTAAAAATATCCTAATTTTTGATGACAAAGCAATTTGCTTGGCAATACTAGGCCGATAACTATATACATTATTGTTTTGTGGGTATACCAGGTAAAAAGTTTTTTCTACTACTTTCTTTGGCTTATTCTGGAAAATCTATTTCAAAAAATGACAGAAAATATAAAAATTAAAATTTAAGAAATAATAATTCCAATTCTTGCTTTCATATATAAAAATTATTTTATAATTGTAACGAGCACAGACGTTCGTTACATTGTTTTTTTTTTTATATTTATTAAACATCAACGTAAATTTAAAAGTTCGCGTTTAAAAATTTTCTTTAAGAATTAAAAATTGAAATTAAATATCATCTTAAACTCGTATATATTAAATCGCACAGATAATGAAAAATTATTAAAATAAAACTTTATTAAAGAAAAAGTATTTTAAAACTAAATTTTAAAAAGATTTGGAGATAAAATTATATCTTTAAATTTATCTTTAAATATATCTTTGATTTGGAAAACAGGTTAATTAATCAGAAATGGAAATGATTGTTAATTAGTCAAATGTAAACCAGCCTTGGGCATTTAAATGTAAAAACAGCGGTCAGATAGGAAAACAATAGAAACAAATAGCCAATAAAAGAAATCCATCGGGAAATCGGACCTCAGCGAAAGGATCATCACATCGATGACATAATGCCAAGTCAATCCTTCGAATACGTATAAAAGGAAAATTTGGAAATTATTAATGAGTGAGTTGTTATGATTATTACGATGTGACAGATAGATGTTAGTGCGGAGGTGCGGGAGAAGAGATTGAAGGACGCACGTTCAATCCCTTCAGTTGTTATAAAATGGAAAAATGAAACATCGCTTTTCTTATATTCAGAGGACCACAGGATCATTGGGAAATTTAACGCTGGATTTCAAACAGCAAGCAATTGTAAAAGATGAACATTTCTAAAACCGTAAGAACTTTCTAAGATAGATATAACGAACAATATTAATTTGAAAACACTAAGAACTTTAAATTTTAAACTTTCCTAGTATTTAATTGTTACAAATAGAATCCTATCTGACCAAACTAAATTCTTTATTAATAGTGTTATTTGATGTATTTTTTTCCTTATTTATGTAAAATCATTTCCATTTATTTAATTTTGTTCTTTAAGTTTATTTATGATTTCTGTTTTCCGATAAATTAAAATATATCAATGTTAAACTTAAGTCGGGCGTGAATGGCTGTATAGATTTGTAAAGTTATATTAGGGGAGGGTAATCTTAGGTTATTTGTTTCGTGGTTAAATTGGGTCAATGGATTGAATATATTGGTGTGATTAGTAGATGTAATATTGATTCGCTACGGGCAGAATCGCTTCATACGCCGCACACTTCCGTTTGCCTATGGAAGGAATTATAAGTCGGATACCGCAGTTCCTTTCTATGGAGTTTTTTGTTTTATTGCTCTTCTTCGCAGATAGATGTAATATTCCTATCTCATGAGAAGCAATTTCTTCTCTTAACTTTTTGTGCTGCCGTATTTTATTACATTGAATACATCGATATATCAGATGAATTGATGCCGGTTTGACTACGAATTTTAACCTAAGGTTAAATAGGGATAGAATGTTTATTTTCAAAAGCAAATCTATGTGGTCTATTCATACTTGACCCTAAATAAAAATGCATTAAATTTAAGTTGTTTATAGACGCTTGCATGGATTGGTTATCGGTTAAGTATGTTTTGGGTTTTCATATTTGATCAAAATATATAGACATTCGATAAATAATGATACCTTACGGTGAGTATCTAAAATGTATTTATTCGGATGTCTTTTAAGTTATTGGTGACAATGCAAGTATCTTATGGTGAATACTATTGGGTTACGTATAAATTTCCCTCCGCAATTGTCAGTAATCAATAATTTTGTATTTTGATCGTTTATGTTTACTTTGAAATGTTTTTGACCGTGAAATCTATGTAACCGATCTATATTCAACATTATAAACAAGCTTTCATAAATTTATCTATGCGAACTTAATTAAAATGTAAAATTAGAATATAATAGTAATTAAATGTAAATTAAAGTCAAAAATCAAAGTTAAAAATAATGTTAAATGTTAAAATGTAAACTAATACTAAAATAATTTTAAATCTTATATATATGTGCATAAATAAATGTTTGTATGCTAATTACTGGCAGTGGCTTATTTTATTCTTTTTTTTTTATATATACTCTTAGATTATCTTATTAAATCTCTGCTATTCCACTGAGCTAGCGACATGGGCTAACGACCGGAATCAAAATTTAAAAAAAAAAAAAAATTTTTTTTTTTGACTTACGTATCTGCCTACTTTATAAATTTTTCTAGGTTCAAATGCCTAGATGGCGCCCTGTAGTGCAGTTTACGTTAAGTCGCTTTCTCCGGATCGTTACAATAATATTGCCCAAATTTAAGCCTATAAATATTTCACTTTCTATCCTTGGAGTAAGTCGCTCTTATGTCATACTTGAACATAAATGATTATTTATTAATTTTTGATGATCTTCTAACAATTGTTAATAATAATACTAGAAAAATATATATTATTTTAAAATTTGGAAACAATACAAAAAACGAATAATTTCACTAATTTCTAACACCGTTTTCTAAGAAAATTCAAATAACTTCCTTCACATTCAATAATTGAGAGAAACTAATACATATTGTGTTACACAGTCTTAGTTTTTAGATACTAGAAAGTTTAATGATGATTAAAAAACTATTATTTTATTGACAATATATATTACAACTATTAATACTTACTAAATAATCAACTTATTTGAATAAGCTGTTAAGATAAAATTAAAAGATAAAATAATTTTCTTATCCTTATGTTCTTATACATCTATCACCTGGATGCCTTGCATACGTTGCATCCCAGCAAAAAATGCCCTGATTATATATACATATTTTAAGATGTTTTTGAATGACTATTAATCTAATATAAATAATTAAAGATAAGCTACTGCATGTATACATGCATTAGGATGAAATTTCTAAGATTATAAGTCATATATTACTCTAGAGATATAAATTTAACAGAACAATTATCTATCTCATGAGCTTACATTAGATCGTTCTGGAAAAAAATACAAATAACGGCTCCTGAAAATATATATTAAATATATACAGACACTCCAATGACGTTTTGTTGGTATATAACACCTTAGCCAAAGGTGTCTACAGCAAACATAAAATTAAGATCATTAAAATATGCAATTGTTGATCTAGTAGTTATACCTATACAACTATATAAGTAAATGGCTTGAATTAAAAATCTTAAGATATTTTTAAATTCCAGAATACTTGTTTGATAATAAGTAAGTTAAAGATGGATGTTGGATGCATAAATGCATTTGATTTAAACTTCTCAATAATAAAAGCCATATGCCAAAAACTAATCCAAGGATTTAAGAATACTGTAATAGCAGTATCATCTAGTATATATTTATTTATTCAAGCATACAATAGAACTCTCTGAAATAAAATAAAAAAAAAACACCTATTTCTAAAGCATATTATAGGTGAGTAGATAAACTTATGAAATGTTTTAGTGTTAACTAAAATTTTTAGTTTATAATCTATCCTTTATATTGTATTTTACTTACAAATAATAAAATAAGGTCATTGTTTTAAAAAAAAAACAACCTATGAATGGTTAAAAATTTCAGGACAACATGATAGAATTATTAAGGCAATATAAGATACAGTGAAGACTTCCTTCAAATTCAAGACTTTATTCAGGCTTATACATGTAGCGGTTTGTAAAAGAAAATAAAACCAAACAGGAAACCTGTAAAAATACATATCAATAATTGATTAATCTAGTGAGTATTGGTTTCTCTTTCACCATAGTGGACTATTTAAGGCTGTTATATATATATAAATTTTTATAAATAGGAATAAAATGCATTTAATAAATAGACAAGTTGCTAACATTAAAATACGAGATTCGTGGGATTTGAATTGATGACGTTTGCTTCCGCTTTGTTGTTTTTTTTTTTGTTTTTTTAATTTAATGGCAATTGAGGCAGGTTTAAGAAATTAACCGAAAGTATTATTGTTTGTAAACAGTTAAATTTATTATTTCAATTATAATTACAATTTTGTTTTAATTAATGGACATTTTATTTATATTATATTATATATATATATATTGCTTGACTGAGATAATAATTAAAGCAGATCTAGTTATAAAGATTAATAAAAATGCATAAAAATCTCCCAAATAGTTAAACATTTATGTACTAGAAAAATGAAATTTCTCTGTTTTAAAAAGATTTTAATTTTGTTGTTGCTTTCAAACACTTTTTTATTAGAAGAAATTATGTGCACCATAGATTATCTATTCAGAAACTTAGATGATCCAATTGCTAATATCATTAGATTTAAGTTTTATGACATTTTAAAAAATGTGAAATCATTGGAAAATGAACTGCTTGATCTTCATCATCTAAAACAAACAAGAATCTATCATCATTACTCCAGCAGATGAAGAAATTTCTACTGTTTTACTTTAACTGCTCAGATTATGACAAAAAATTTTTTAAATGTATTAAATAATAATAATAAAACCGTATGCAAAAACATTGATAGGAATTTCCTAATATATCTGAAGAAGACAAACTCCATAATCAAATGCTCCAGTTTGAATGATAATATAAAAATAGAATTAACCATAGTTATATCTGAAACTTTGTGAATTTCCAAAAATACATATTTTTGATATATCTTTGAAACCTAGAGTTTATGTTTTTGTTTCACACACATATGCTTTAACTAGATTTCTGAGTGATTGCTTAGATTCTTTAATAGATAATATATCTATTTAAAATTAAAAACTCAAAATAATTTGTTTCTGTCATTAAAAATTTAAAACTTATCAGTCATGATTTATAGATCAATTTGGTTTTCATATCTTTATATACCAATGTAAACAAGTTTTGTTATTTCACATCAAAAATATTTTCCTGATTTCATTTTATCTCTAGAAAAAGATTTGAAAAAATATTTTATATTTATGGTTTTCAAATATATAAGTCAGAAAACATTTCTATGGATTTCCTCAAGATTTCCTGCAATTACTGATTATCTTTTCATGAATTTTAATAAAAACAAACAATTAGAGATAGCCAATCACATTTGATTTTTATAAATACTACACAATCAAACTGATATGTTATCTTTCTCATCCATCTCATTGAAATACTTTCTGTGGCAAAAAAACTTTCATCAGGATCACACAATTATTTTAAAAAAGAAATCTGTAGTTAAAGACATTTAGTTTGCAAACAATTACAGCACAAAAGTTACTAATAAATCTTTTTATTTCTATAAAACTGATAAGATTAATGAACATTTTTAAATACAGTATAATATCAGGACATACTTTCTTCACGGGCAAGAAACCGTATATTTTTTCCTAAAAACTACATACCAGGTGCTCCTCAACTATCAAAAATTTTATAAGTTATGTGTCATTTGCCACAAAAGTCACATGAATAAATCAAATAAATGCATTAATGTAAGAACCTAGGAAGTTAAAAATCAACTACATCTGCCTTTATTTCATACTTTTAAATGCCCTAATTTTTACAGTATTAAAATAAAATAAAAAATTAGAAAAGTATAATTTTTCATTATAATAGTCTGTGGAAGTTTTAAAAAAACTAACTAGAGAGAAATGAAGAATCACAACACATTATTCCTTATGTAGTCTCCTTTTTCACTCACTAGCAATAATTGTATTTAATGTCTACTACAAAACATCATGATATTTGCCTACATATTACTTTTAAGTAGTAAATTTATTCTATTTCAGTCTTCCATCTTCTAGTGCTGTTCTTTCCATATCCCCAGATAAATCAATGAGAACTTTTGAATCTGAATCTAGTGTATCTGGATTTTTTTGGACTAATGCACTTTCCTCACCATCATTTATTCCTATTTTTACTATCAAGTTGCTGTGTACAGTCATTCACTCGGCTTAACAATCAGGTAAATAGACAGCAGAAACCAATGATTAGACAAATAGTTTAATAGAATTATCAGTCGGAATAATAATATTACACATATAGTTATAAGACAATTAAGTTTAACTTACGAACACTAGCCATGAAGGCATACGAAAAACATAATATAGACCGGTGTGGCCTGCAAAGTTCCTAGGTCTACCTTTTAACCTTCAGTGGTGGAATTCACTGGGTTTGTTCCGTTGCTAAGTTAAAACACTTGACCTTCGTGTGCATTCAATGAGTTCCCCGCTACAAGTGCTGCTTAGTTATTTTTTGTTCCTTCCTTTTTTCTTGTTAAGGAATGTTTCAGAAACCAATTAATTCTCAGCTATTGTCTACTTTTAGTAATCAGCACTTATAATCTAGCTGCTTAATTAGTTTCTGATCTGAAGCGCTTATCTTTAATAGCGTACCAAATTTAATTACAAAATTCCTGTCTGTTTCATTTAAAAAAACTTATTTTAATAAAACATTAATTACTATATACGTATAACTTATTTTAACAAAACTTATTAATTATTATACACGTATATAGCACAAGTTATCAGCTTGAAATGTTATTTACTTAGCTTAGAATTAATCAGACGGTTTACAGGTTGGTGTTTGTCTGAAGGTTTGTGATGCTGATATTTTAGTAGTAATTATATATTGGATTATTCCATTTTTCCATTGCCTAATATTAAATATTGAATGTATTTAAGAAAATTTAAACTTTCAAAGACATTCAACTGTTAGCAATAGCACACACATTAGTAAATAATACAACATTTAGAGAGACAATTTTTATCTTTTCTTCAAGTGTTGCTGACTGACCAGTGATAGTACTAACATGGGAATCGAACCCGGACCTTTAAATTCATGAATATTGAATTAAGGATAACATTTTAACTAACTGAGTTATTCTGACAAAGGCCACAGGCGAAGGAATTGCATATAACTGTCTCTGAGGGTTCTAATTTCTCAACTATTTCTTAAGAGCAATGATTAATTAGTGGCTTCCAAATATAACTTATGGGGGTTTTGCCATTGTTATGTGAGCAGCTTCTTTGAATTTTCTTCTATGTATTTTTTCCTCTCTATCCAATATTTTTGCATTTTACCAAATGAACATTTGTTCATTTGTACATACATGGTCTGTTTTTTTAGATATGCCCATTATTTTTTTGTCTAATCATCAGTATGTTCTTTCAATCACTCTTCAAAAGAACAACTGGTCTCAATAATATATATCTTTAACACATTTACATGGTATTTCATGCAAAAACCTTCAATTCATTCCCAGAGAGCTTAGAAAATTCCTGAGAATGCAAGTGAGACACTGTTTAAAAAAAAAAAATGCTCAAAGCTTTTTTTAAGTATCAAATCTTGCATTCCACTGATAATGTAGAACGTTTTCTAAAAAAATAAACTTACTGATGAAGACTTCACAAGAGTTTCTCAAGCAGTAAAAAGATCATAATATAAATTACATGAAAAAATAAAAGAATATCGGAAAAAACTTATAAACCCTACATGGGCATATCAAAAATCATACTCTACCAAACAACTTACCAGTTTCATCAGTTCAAAATCTTAGTTCTAAATATCTAACTTATGCTAAAATTTCTGTTTTGGAAAAAGAATTAAACTTTGCCATAATGTCATTTAATATCCTTTTATCAGTAATGACATTAACTGTTTATACTTTTTTTATACGGAATGTAATAAATGGAATAAGTGCACTTACATTCAACTATAGAGAAGCTTGTTATTTCTATAAATTAAACATAGTTTAGCGCTTTTGAGAACTTATAATGTTCTCATATTCACAGTAAGATGAAACAGAATTAGATACAATGGAAGAAGTCACTGAAAAATTGCTTCTAGAAGAAAGTATCAGAATTAGGCTGGAGAAAAAAAAGCCACTTGAGACATCAAAAACTGAAACCAAACATTTCATATGCTGAGAGGAAAACTATTAATATTCTCAAACTAAACAACTCTATAATTTTTTTTTCTGCTATTAAAGGCAATGCTACAGCTGTAATGAATACAACTAATTATGATAATAAAATATGAGCTTTTCATGCAGATCAAGACAAAAAAGTTGATATGAGTACAGAAACAAAGTTACAAGCATTATTCAAGAAGTATCATAGATATTTCAGTGATTTAAAAAAAGGTAAATTAACATTATATTTCAATATAATTCCTCATCTTTATAGTCCATCTAAAATCCATAAGGACCATGTTCTATTAGGGTCTAATATTAGTACTAGAAATTGACATTGTCAAAATATCTTCTCAACGTTCTTAATTCTTTGGCATACCAGACAAAATCCTTTGTCAGGGATTCTGAGCATTTTATAGAATTAATCAAAAACAAGAAAATTAAAAGAAATAATATATTGATAAGAAAAAGATTAAATGATAATATTAGCATAAAAACCAGATTAACTCTTCCTATTGATAATATAATCGAACTATTAATATTCTGCATAACAACAATATACATTTAATACAACACAGAATTCTTCCAACAAAATTAAGGGATAGTTATGTGGTCACCACTGTCACACCTGATAACAACACTGATATGAAAAAACAAACCACAACCATAAATACTACTCCATATCCATCTAAAGTTTGGCTCCGCTACGCTGATGATACATTTGTTGTATGGCCATATTGTGAAACATTATTATAAACTTTCAGGACACATATCAACAACATATCCCCTTCAATTAAATTCACAATAGAATCAGAACAAAAACAAAAATTGGCATTCTTAGTCATTCATGTGATAAGATTCCCTCATGGCAAAACTAAATCTACATACATAACTAAATATTTAGCATATACTTCTAATCACACCAGAAATGCAAAGCAAGGAGTTATACTACTAGTATGATCAGGACAAAAGTAGTTTGTTCCGAAACCTGTGATTGAAGGGGGATCTACATAGAACATACTAAGGAAGAATGGTTATCCATCAACTGTCATTATAAATACCTTAAATAGACAACAAAAAGAAACGTTGAAAGAAATAACAATTATTAGTACTATAGTGTATCCATCCATACTCAAAAATAATAGAACAACTAAAAAAAATCTGCAATCAATATAATACCAGAATAGCTTTCCAAAGCCATATCACATTATAAGAAATTTTAACATCTACAAAATCTAAACTTGAAATGCTGAAGAACAAAAACTGCATCTATGAAATACTATGTGTAGAAGAGTAAATACCAGAGTCACATTTTCCTTTTTGAAAAGGAATTGAAATAACACCAAACTGTGAAGATTAGAAAAGAGAAAATAGAAATCTCTCAAATAGGGACCATGCATGTACCAATGAACATATGTTCAATTGATAAAATACGAAATATTGGACAGAAAAAAAAAGTATTATCATTGTGGAACAGTGCAAAAGAAATTTGTCCAGAAAGCAGAAAAAGAAAATATCTATAGAAAGCAAACTCTCATGAAGAATAGTTATCCATCTGCTGCCATTAAAAAAACCTTAAATAGACAAAGAAATGAAACATCAAAAGAAAAAACAATTATTGATACTGTAGAGTATTTATACATATCAAAAATAACAGACAAACTAAAGAAAATCTGCAATCAATATTACATCAGAATAGATTTCCAAAGCCATGTCATACTGCAAGGTATACTAACATTTACAAAACCTAAACTTGAAATACTGAAAAATAAAAACTGGATCTATGAATGTGGAAAGATGGGTATTGGTGAGACCAGTCGCCCCATTGAAAATTGAAAGAGCTAAAAACTGATGATTAAAAAAGAGAAAATAGAAAAATCTAAAGTAGTAGAACATTTATGTACAAATGAAGCATATATTTCCAATTCCTCAACAAGCTTGATGAGGAATTGGCAATCCTCATTGTTTATATCTTACAAGCTTGAGATAATTGGGTCATGTGATCTATGACTCTTATTTTGACTATTTAAAGCATATATTTGATTGGAAAAATACAAAAATACTGAGTAGAGAGGAAAGTATAAAAAAGAAACTTTAAAGAGGCTGCTTACATGACAATGGCAAATAGTTCTATAAGTCAACCTAGTATGATAATACATAATGTCTGGAACCAATTAATTAACCTTGCTTTTAAGAAAAAGTGGAGAAATCAGGAAGACTCTCATAGATAAGAATATGAAATGTCTAGTAATTGTTGCCTTTGTCAGAATAGCTCAGTTGGTTAAAATGTTATCTATATTTCAGTATTCAAAAATCTAAAGATCAATATTCAATTTCCATGCTAGTACTGTTATTGGTCAGGCTACTAATCGGCGTGCTGTTACTACCAGTTGAATGTATTTGCAAAGTTTAAATACAGTTTAAATATTTTTAAAGAGATTCAATATTTAATATTAGATGATGGCAATAGTCCAATATATAATTACTATTTTATCTAATATCTATATAATTGCCATAAAATTCATTATCTGAAGCTTCATAGAAAAGCAAGTAAAATATATTCAATTTTGTTTTTTAAAAAAATCAAAGTTTGTATAATGTAATAATTGATATCCTTTTATTTATCTCATTATATTATTATATTTATTACTAATCTTACCAGTCATGTGATCCCAAAACAGACAGACTGATTGGCGTATTTCCATTCTTATCTTTCGCATTGACATTGGCTTTCCTCTAAAATATATATACAT
The DNA here is from genome assembly GCA_028023455.1 of Epiperipatus broadwayi. Classification (NCBI taxonomy): domain Eukaryota; kingdom Metazoa; phylum Onychophora; class Udeonychophora; order Euonychophora; family Peripatidae; genus Epiperipatus; species Epiperipatus broadwayi. Next base: position 6,900,182 of record JAQFVV010000010.1, read on the forward strand.
TTGTATTTACATATTAAATTGATTAAAGATTGCAATATATTATAAATGTAACTTAGAGTACAGATATTACAAAATATTTGTGAGATTTAATATGATGATGAAAACATTAATACATTCATAAACTTGTTTGATTAAAAAAGTTTTGAAAGTATTTTAATAAAAAAAACTTAATATAATCGTGCCATCAGATTACTATATATACTTGGATAGCTACATCACCTTAAAATATTCATCTCTACACCCACAAATTAATTTGTAGTCACAATGATAAATGCTGTAATGATGGCAAGATGTCAATTTTGTTAAGTGTAATCCACATTAACATAAATAACACAAATGATTACAAGTCTACTCGTGGCCTTATAACACTAAAACTTTTATTTGTAACTCTTTTAACAGAAATAAATCATTTTTAATTATGAAATAATGCTTATGAGAAAATGCAGTAATAGTACATATCAATACATATGTTAAAGACAGAGATACTAGCAACTAATATAAAAATGTCATATCTCTCTAGATAAATAAGAACAAATCAATCTGTACAACTCAGAAATAACTATTCAAATTTATATATTATGTACAAGGCTTATGTTAATGACAATCACAGTTCATAGACTATCAGTCAAGTCTCTAATACATCAATAACTCACATGATCCATTTGCTTGTACGTGATTATTATGGTATATTTAATATCATTGGATTTGTAGAGATGTCAATTCCAATAATTATTATATAATACTTTTTTTTTTTTCCAAATTCATTTATATCTTATTTGAGGTCCATAAAACTATTTATTAAAATCATCATAATAAGTAAAATCATAAATATTTATTTAAAAATAGCTGTTTGGTATCTTGGGAAAAAAATATACATTGTATATCATCAGATAAATCTGGTTTTGGATTTATCATGGACAATGAAAATGTTTAACTAAAGTATATCCTACAGTGCTGCTATAGATATTCTTTTAGTAATTATGTTAAACTTACTTATTTGTTGTTATTCTTTTCAATATTGTTTGTAATAAATTGGCAATTTAAACTCACTTATACAACTATGATACAAGTATCAATCTAGAATAAAACTTTTCAATTATCACACTTTTAATACTTTGATTAAAAGTCTTATAAAATAAATACATGTAAGAGTTCAAAAATTTCCAAGGATGATTAAGACATCTACATCAGAACTCTACTGATTAGATATCTTATCCATGCTAAATTTTAATCTTCTTATCTCAGAAATACGGAGTATTTTTTATTCAACATTTGAAATTGCTATATTTCTCTATGTGAATAATCAGACTCAGTGATGTCTTTTTAATATTAAAAAATGGCCACTATCATATCATTTTAAATTTTTCTTTCTTTTATCCAAAAGCTGTTGCAATGATTTCATCACATGCTTTTTCTTTCAATGCAATCAATTTGAACATTTTTTATTTTACTTTTATTCAATACTAGATCGTTTACAAATAGATTTGGATTTTCATAAGCACATTAGAATCAAAATTCAACACCCCCCATAAATTTTGAGTTACGTCAAGGTTAAAAATAAAAGTTTAAAATATCTAACGAACTGTTTTATAATGTTTAGATTGTATTATTTTTAGATTTTAACCATAATTACACTAAGTATCAATAGCATCAAATGCTAAAGAACAACAGAAGTCTCATAAATAATATTCATTCTTTTATTCATTAATGATTTTTAATATTTATAATAAACTTTTTCTTTTAAAAACATTATGTCTGTGATATTTGGTTTTATAGTTTGTTGTAGATATCAAAAATTGAGAATAGCAATAGAAAATATTTAAACACAAGACTAAAGTTTTATCACAATCATGCTTGGATTTTAAAAATTGCTGAATTTTCCATAGTCAAATTAATGGTATTGTTAGTGTAATATAAATAGTAAATTATGATATAGATTTTTAAGAAAAAAACATTCAATACTTTTCATTATATTGCATTTCCATATATAATAAATACTACAATTAAAAAAAAAAAAAGTTTAAATTTTGTTTTATATAATATTTTTTTAAAAATGTTGTATAAGTTACATTTAAACTATTCTTTTTTTTTTTTTTACCAGTTATAGCATTTATTTAATATATGATGTATGTGTGAAATATTATCATTACATTATTTGTTTACCCCTTTCTCCAAACATTTTCCCCCCATTATTCTATTTTTCAAGCATTATACATGTCACATTCCTGATGACCATCAATCTAATTTATTCTTATTACAGTTTTTTTTTATCTTTTAAAGAATCTTCTATTTTGTCTTTCATAATTTTTTTACTTCTACATATGATCACCATTTCTTATGCTTGCTTATAACTGTTATTAAAACATAAGATCCCAAGATCTGGGTGCAGTGCTGTCATATCCAAGGCTCCTCACTGACGAAGGCCACAAGCCAGAAACTAGTCAGGGGATATTGGATGAGTAGGCACTAGATAACTATTTTATGCACAAGTTTTCTGGCATCCATTGATTACTCTAGCTTGCACTGAGTGGCAATACGTATAGAGAGTTTTCCCTGTTTTTTTTTTTTACTTCTATCAATCTACTTAATAATTTTCTCCAATAAATTTTTTTTATTTAATATTTTTATATTGCGAAACTTCATCCTTATGACATAATTATCCCCAATTTCTTTCTCTTTCTTTTTTTTTTCACCATGTGAAGCAACTCTTCCAAGAAAATATTTATTACATCTAATTTCCTACTTGTCATAAAAGTTTGTTCAACTATATTTTTAAGTCATTACTTCCCCATCATAAGTTCATAAACTCACTAAATACTTATAAGCAATAATCTGCTCTGTAGCTCAATTCCTCCTAAATTTAAATTTGTCCTAAACATTCTCCAAACTTCATTAATTGTACTTAACAATTTATAATGCTCATTTTTGATATCTGTATGCAGTGATGGAACAGCGAAAAATGTAAAGCAATGAACTTTCCAATCTTATAAAAGTATCATATTCATTTGGCATTCCATATAAATAAATAATAATAAATCAGGAGATAAAATATTTCTTTATTACATTCCTCCTTATATTTATTTCTTCTATGAAAAGGCCTTTTATTCTTACAAACATCTTTTAACTAGATACAAATTTTTTAAGGTCATTTCTGCTTACAATCAATATATTTCTTTTTTACAATTTATCCAAATCACTTCAAACACTTTTTAGCAAAACTCTTTATTTGTACATATATATACACCTACGTTTCGACTGACCGACTGCAGATCAGTTGAAACGTAGGTGTATATATATATATACAAATAAAGAGTTTTGCTAAAAAGTGTTTGAAGTGGTTCGGATAAATTGTATTTGTAGGATATTACGGCAAAAATAAAGAAAAGTGTGATTTTGGTAATATTTATTTTTAAAATATTCAATCAAAATCAATGAAATAAATATTAACCTTCCATATCATTCTATAGAACTCAATGATAATTATTACTCCAATAATATATCTTTTCTTTCTCTATTTTTTTAAACTTCTCTATGTAAAAAAAAATATATTCAATCAATTATAATTTATCTAATTAACATTTAACAGCAATACCTCAGCTAAAATAAAATTAAACTTGCTGTTGTAAAATTTATTATATTCTACAGCATTCCTTATACCAAATAAATAATACTCTTAAATCCCCCCTCCTCTCCCTTCTTCCACAATATTACTAGAATTTTACCACTTCCCTGTATTTTAGTCTTTGTATCACCTATAGCTTTATCAACTACAGTTTCATTATCACACAAACTTATTTCACTTCTGTCTACTTTACTTTCTTTTACTATGAAATTGAGTGAGAGCCTCTTATTTTTGTTATATTATATCAATTGTATATTCTTTTCAATACTTCTATCCCCTTTGCTTAAAATTTACCATTCTGTCATTTAATTGCCATTTCATTTAGGTAATTTTACTCTTCTGACCAGATTGTTGATTGAGCTATATACTGTATACTAAATCATATCAACTTTTTCTTCACAATTTTTCTGACTCTTTATATTTAATTTTCTAATTTTATCAGGTACATATATCAATATATTATTTAGCTTTCTATACATCCTTCTATTTTCTTTACTTTGTATTGGATTACAAAATAAGTTATTGCTGTGTACAGCCACCATGAATACTACAATCGGGGATAAAGGTGGTCAGACCAACAAAAATAAAAGGAATTCGGAAATAAAGTTTTATAACTAAATACTGGCTTATTTTCCATAAGTTACTAATAATAAAGATTTACTAACATGCTTAATATATTTACAATTTATACATATCAATAATATTACTTACGAAATGCCAATGAGGCATACGTAAATTATAATAAAGCCGATGTGGTAGTCCCTAGGTCCACTTTTGGTATCGTCGGTGATGGAGTTCACTAGGTCCCTCCATAGTCCTCATTAAACTCAGTTACTTTGTATCTTCTCTAGTATGAGCAGTTCTCACATACGAGTGTATGTAAAAAGACCTCGATTTTCCTTCAAGTTTTTATATATTTCCAAGTAATGTGGAATGTTCTAGAAAATAACTAATTATAATTGTTCTTTATCTTTTAATTAATCACTTTCCAATCTGGTAACACTTAACATTTATTTTATCTCTAATTAACCTATTTCTTTGAGTTCTAAATATATACATATAAAGCAATTATATTACGTTTATGTATAATGTCCTCATATGGTAATAGTAGCACATATACTTCCAATGTCCACATCAGGTAAAGCCTTTTTATTTTCTTCAGGTTCTAAGCAAGCTTAGAATTTTTCTTTCGAGATAACAGGTCAATGGATAACAGTTAATTAATAAATATTAGTCAGTAAATGGTATTCAACTATTCATAACTAGCAAGTAAAGAAGGATGGAAAATAATCTTCATCATCTAGAAAATGGAAAGCCTGGTGAGAAAGCCTTTTTTTCACTGTTACCCTATAAAGTCCATATATTATATGACACTACCTCATGGTAAAGGCTAATCAATTAATGACAATTCATTATTTTTGTAGAAATGTAAACATCTTAGTCCAAGAAATATCTGAAGACTATTTTCTTTCCAAACATTTCTCTATTTATGTAATAATTTTTCAAAATTATAAAAGTATATAGTATATACTGTATTCATAAATTTCCTATACTATATAATGTCGTACTAATATTTCTAATAAAAGGATATTACAAATGTCTTGTTATAAATTATAAAAATTCCCACCTTTGTTATTCATATAGTAAATAGTTACTTTTTAACATTATTTTTAAATATAAAAAAATTACATTATACAATAATTAATTTTTTAACTTATGAGTATATAATTTAAAATAATGATATGCATTTTATTTAATTAGCAATTAATTCTAAGATTAATTTAGATGTTATCATAATTGATAATTCTTGAAAAATAAACAGCAATTAACAATTTCAAAAACATCCAAAAGAATTTTAATTTAATTACTTACAGGTAAAAAGCAAATTAATTGCTTTAAATTATATGCTTATTTTAAAGTTATATTTGTCATTATAGGTATAGCAAATATATACATTTGAAATATAAAAAAAAAAATCTATTTTGCCTTTTGTACCAGTATTTTATAGATATAGCTCTTTGTGTACAAAAAATATAATAATATTAGCTGTGCAGAAATTTAATGAGTTAATCTGCTTAAATGCAAGATGTTACTGAATTTATGAATCTGTAAAATCATTTGCATCTAAGCTTATGCGAATAACAAATTTATTAGCAATAAATAAATAGTTGCATTTGTTTTCTTTGATATTTGAGTTAATCTAATAAGAACTTTAATGTTTTCTTTTAATTAAAAAACTCGGTCATTTACATTAGATTTCTCAAGTTTTTTTGTTTTCACAAACTGTACATCAACTATCATATCATCTCCCACAGACACTAACTCTCTCCTACACACACATATATGTATAAAAAAATTAATATGTTTAATAATTTAGCTATATGATAAAAATACTACCTGAATAAGATGCATACAACAAATATAAGCTCCTCGAAAAGATGCCAGATGAAGAGGGGTTTGCCCAAAACTATCGGGTTCATCAATTCGTTGATTCTTCATTGCATTCGTAAGAAGGGAACATATTTCAATAGGATCAAGCAATGAATCATTTCTATGTCTAAGTGAAAAAAAAATAAGACATGTATTAGTAATATTAATTAAATTAATACAAGAAACATTTATTATTGCAATAAATTATATTATGATTTACTGCAGGAGCTTGCTTCATGAAGTAAATTTTCATCTCTTCATTTTAATTTTCATATTAAAAAGCTAATGATTTCACTATAAACTAAAATGCATTGATTACTCAATGCTTATATAAATTTTTGAATAAAAGCAAATATTATTATATAGTTCTAAATAAATTTATATATATATATATACATTTTAAAACTGGATGAGAAAATCAAGTCAATTGCTTTAGTTTATTTATTTAGAAAAAGAAAAATATATTAAATGAGTGAAAGAATTCACAAAGTCTTTCATGATTTGTGAAACAAATCATGAAAGCAATATTTTGTTATATTTATTAGACTGATGGACAGATATTTGGAAATTCGATTTTGCCATAAAAATTTGGTAGTAAATAGAAAATAATTATGAAATTGAATTTTGTTTATTCAAAATTTCAATTTTAAAACAAAGCCAAATAATGTTTTATTGCTTTTGGAATACGTTGGGGATTGAATTTATTCAACTTAACAAAACTATTATTTATTAAGTTATTTTATCACTTTTTGTAATACATTAAATATCAGCCTTTTCAAGCTATTGTGCATGCGCTTTTTACGAGTGTTAATAATAAATGAATACTTTCATTCCCAACACAAGATATAGTATTTATGAAAAAGAATAAAATGAATCCACTTATTCTTTCCAACCCAAATGCTTATGTATGGGAATGAAAGTATTCATTTATTATTAACACTCGCAAAAAGCGCATGCACAATAGCTTGAAAAGGCTGATCTTTAATGTATTACAATTTATAAAAAACATAGCGCTATAAAAATAAATGCTTATTTACATATGTTTAAGTTTCATTTTGAGAGTGATGTTTAGTAAATTCTAGATAATTTTGTCGACGTCATTCATTCAGACATCGAAAACAGTAATTTAAAGTGAGTGGTCTATCCTCATGCTTTCATTTCCAGTACTTAAGATTTGCTCATATATAAGCATTTGGGTTGGAAAGAATAAGTGGATTCATTTTATTCTTTCATAAATACTATATCTTGTGTTGGGAATGAAAGTATTCATTTATTATAAACACTCGTAAAAAGCGCATGCACAATAGCTTGAAAAGGCTGACCTTTAACGTATTACAATTTATAAAAAACATAGTGCTATAAAAATAAATGCTTATTTCTCACTTTTTGGAAATATTTTATAACAGAAATATTTTAGAAAATGATTAAACTTTCAACATGTAAGTTTTTACAAAATAGATGGCTTCTTACATCATTGATGAATCTGCATGAGAAGTAAATCATAAGGCAAAAATAAAATAATGTGAAGGAGAAAAATAAAATTTTAAAAATAAAGTTATATGTCAAAAAGAAAGAAAGAAAAAAATTCTTAATTGTTTTAGCAAAGAGTAAACACTGTATTAAGTCATAATCATAATATAAAAAAAACTTAGTTTTATTGTGATTTTTTTTTACTCCAATGAAATCCAGTTAAATAACTTCCAGCCATTAAAATAACTTTTAGATTTTTTTTCAGTTAAAAAAAAAAAGACATTAAATCAAGTTTAATTCTTTTAATTTTCAAATTAATAAGCTCTAAAAGAATTCATGTAGTTTAAAAAACTAAAGCAACATTAATACAAAGCAAACATTAAGACAGGGGTCCCCAACCCTATACCCGCGGGCACGCACCATGGTGCCGCGCAGACCATTTTACGTGTGCCCACCGCTATCTGAACACGATAAAAAATTATTTATCTGATACAAATAAATTTAATTTTTAAAATTTCTTATAAATTATTGTATTATATTGTAATCAAATTGTAGGGCATACTATACTTTTACATCGTAAAAATATAAACATTAATTATAAGTTAAAATTTTATTTTTGAAATAAATATTTTTTTGTACATTATGTGTATTATTAACAATATTCAACTATAAATTTACATTGAAAAAATACATGGTGCTCGCCACCTGGTTGAAAAAATAAATGGTGCCCGCCACCTGGCTGGTATTACAGAATGTGCTCTTAAGTGCAAAAACGTTGGGGACCCCTGCATTAAGATATTAAAAAAAATAATCAACAAATTTAAGCAAAATAATTTAACAATATTCAAATTATTAATTAAAAAACATGAATAATATAAAGTAATTAAGAAAATAATATGTATACACATACCTAAGTATATACATGAAATGCTATATTAAGAATTTGGCAAATAATGGTGAACTATAACCAATTATGATTAAGTAGTATTGCCAGATTATAGTACCTTGTTTATTAAATCCAATCTATCCTTTGAAGTTATTCTTATAAGATTTAATATGGCATTATTAAATATATAAAGAAGTATTATTTATGGCTAATATTTGTAGAACTATATGCACGCTAATGAAGATGGTAGCCACAATATAGCTAGCTATATTATTTGATATTAGTATATTAGATTTATAAAAATAACTAATTTAGATTGACATTATATATATGTGTGTAGGCAGAATAATTTGTATATATTTTTACTTAGCATATTAAGTGTTGGATATGTATGTTAAATTATTGAGTGAGTATGTGTTTAAAACGTTGTATAATGAATAATAGTTTCTTCTACTTTTCTGGTTAAAATTAGATTGCTTAATTTAGAGTTTTAATAACAGCACAATTAATTTAATTTTCATATTTTTTTGTAGGTGCTGATATCTCTGACAAGTTTAGATAAATTAATCTTTTTCTAATCATTGCTAAGCAATTATAAATAAGTGGTATTATAGTTGAACTTGTTTGCTTAAAACCAGTTTACACATTCATTTCATCTAGATAATGAAACTTAAATGTAACAAGTTTCATTTTTAATATACTTCAAGAAAAAAATTGTATTAAAACTATTCTGTATCTAAAGATATACAATTATAAATTATAAGATTCAATATTTTGAATAATTTAAAACAATTACATTATATATATATTAAACAGACCAATTCAAAACAAAACAAAATTCTCCATACAGTAGTGCCATCTTGTGCTGTATGGAGAGTTTTGCTTTGTTTTGAATTGTTTAATAACAATTATGTGCTAGTATGAGATAGTGATCATGTGATGTTTAGTGGTTAAACAGACCAATATATTAACATAAATTTCCAAGTAGTTCATTTTAAAGTATTTAATACACAAATATTAAAACTAACATAAAAATTAAAAATATCATTAAATTTTAAGATTTACAAGTCAAATGTCCATACTTAAAACCAAAAATGTTGATTTTATATATTTTTCCTATTCTTGCACAAACTCAAACTAGTCAATAAATGGGTACATAAAAATGCAATTTTTGAAAAACTTTAATTTCAGAAAGTATTAGTGTACGGGAAATTTTCATAGAAGCATTTGCTACTATCGCTAAATATGGAGAAGATGATAACACGTTCTTTTCAGGTGTGTTGATATAAAATTAAGAAATGTTAAATCAGAACCAGATCTATAAAACCAGTAAATTTAAGTAATTGAATTTCCATAAGTCATATTTTTATTTTTCTGCCAGTAAATTGAAATTCAAGCAATAAAAAAAAAAAAATTAGTGAAATCAGTTTCACTATTGGCTTCTAGGTGATATGACCCTACACCAAATGCACACAATATTATCTACTGAAACTAATTTTATTTTGCTATAAATTACAGCAATGTAAAAAATATTTTTGTTGAAAAAAAAATCAAAATATAAACAGTCATTTAGTATCTATATTGTAAATAAATAAATATAAATATATCAATTACAGTAGTATTCCTATTCACTATAATCCAATCAGAAATTTATCAGTTGGGAAGCATCTATAAGAAGTAAAAAATATTAAAAGTTTGAATAAAACTGCAACAAATCTCTGTCACCCATAGTCTATCCTACTGCACTGCACTGACCTGTATCTGCATACAGGAATGTTTTAACAAAAAAAAATTATTTCAAAATTATAAGTCTTAGAACTTAAATTTATATTTATGTGATGATGAGTTTCGTTTATTTTTGTTATTGCACATGGATATTAAGTGTAATTATATTTTAGCACTTATTTTGATTAAACTAGTTTTTGTAATTTTTAAACAATTTTTGTAATTTTTTTTTGCTATGAATGGTATGTGATAGAAATATTTTTTGCTAAAGGATATAAATGAAGCAAATTAGATTCCATTTTTAAACTAGATTGTATTCATATATATGTATAGAAGAATATAAATGTGAAATCATGGGTGTTAAAAGGAATATAAAATGAAATTTTTGATTTTAAAATGAAACATTTGAATTTTAAAAAATATTTTTTTTTTTTTAAATTTTATATGCATGTTGTTACTTTTATGTATCAATGTATTAATAATTTTAGATTAAAGTACATGGAAGTCTACGTTAGAGTGTTGATTAGTTTATTGGGTTTTTTTACAAACTTTTAAATTATTCAAAATACCATAAGTTTCCGATTTAAAATATGTATTCATAGTGAAGGATTGGTGAAAAAAAAACTTTTGAAAGATTATTTTTTGAAATGATATTTGTTATATTTAAATTTCAAAATAAATTTAAAAGAATTTGATTTGATTATCAAAATAAATACAAATAAATAAATTATATTAATAGATTAATTAGCCTAGAGACATTTTCATGTTATATCCATGGCAGCATTAGAAACAATGTTAAAGTAGGAGGGAGATTGTATGTTTTATATATATATATTCAATGAATTTGTTTAATTGTGCATTACAATCACTGTTCACAATGTTACTAGATTTAGTTATTATTTTATTTATTTAAATTTACATTTATGACGGTTCACATATCTACATTACAGAACAAAACAATATTCAAAAGGTAATTGAATTTTTTCTAACTACAAAAGAAAAACAGGCCACATATTTAACATTATCAATACGCAAACATCATTTATAAAAGTAATAAACCATTATAAATATAAAAAGATAATATATAGCCAATTCAAACAACATTGCTTACAATTAAGCGAACTCTGAATTTTATTTAAAAAACATGCAAAATCCTACTTTAACTGTGCTTTGTAATGTTTTCATGAATATGAAATAAAAATGTTGAAAGCTGCCTGGAAAATTAGTTTAATCATAAACAATTTATTTATTCCTGTTTAGCTATGTACATGCACATACACATATATAAATAAATATATATGACATTCATAAATAAAGTTTGCAAGCAGTTGTAATGTTAAAAAAAACACCATATAATCTTATTTAAAAACTTAATGTTTAAAATTTAAATTTTCATAAAAATAATCTTTTAAGCCTTAACATTGTGGATAGTGAAAATGACATCTCTAATGATCTGATTTATTTGTTTTCCAATAAAAAAAAAAACTTAGTAAGAGCATTAATTAAATCCTTGTGTATAGATCTATGCTATAATGAGCCATGAATCTTTATATAGTTGTTATGAACTTTAAGTCAGCCAGGTATAACATGCAGTTAATCTTTTCTTTTACTATTACAGTTCCATTAATCATTAATTTAAAAATTGTTTTCTTTCGTGAACTGGTAATCAAATACTTAAGTTTTTATGTGCCTTTATAAGATAAACTTTATAAATATTGTATAATAAATAATTATAACTTTAAATAGAAATAATTGAAATGGAAGTCCTTCTACTGAGTTATGTAAATGTCAACACCAACGAAAAGGTAGAACAATACCAATCTATCTTTTAGCTCTTCTGCCATATTTGCTTAATTTTTTGACATAGTGGTGTGCAACTTAAATAATCTGAAATCACCACTGAAATATTCAGAGAATCAAGACTAAATCTTAGTTTTAACAATCTCCAAATATCAAATATATACAAAAAATATATATGTGTGCATATTTAATACTAACACTTATTAAATATCAAATAAAAATTCAGTTTTATAAATGTAAAAAAATAAACAATCATAACTTTAAATATAAGTTATTGAAACTTATCAATAACTACAAAAAGATAGAATAATACCAATCTATCTTTTAATTCTGTTGTCATATAAGCTTAATTTTTTGATGTAGTTTTAAACTATATGGTAAATTTTATCTATTATTTAGAACTAAAAGGTAGATTGGTATCATTCTATCTTTTAATAGTTATTGATATTTATATAACTCAGTGTACACTTACTTCTATTTCAATATATGTGTGTGTGTATGATAATGTATTAATTGTTTAAAAAAATGACTTACTTCCCAATTTTGACAAAGGCATAATGCAATGACATTCTTCCTCGAACATCTTTAGCAAAAAGATTTGCTCCTTTTTCGATTAAAAAATCTTCAATTTCTGTAGATGAATCTACAGTTCCAGTATTAGCATTTACAGCAAGATGCAATGGTGTGCGCTGATTAGAATCTACTGCATTGACTTGAGCACCACCATTAACTAGACTTATTAAAATCTCCAAAGGATCTGAACAACCTGTAATAGTATCAAATAATATTAGAACAATAAAAAAAAAAACCTGTTACTTAATAACAATTAAATTATTGCAATTATTATATAATATTAATGATTGTAAGATACAATAAAACAATAAATGATAAAATATAATAGCTTGTGATAGAGATGAATAATATCTGGTATATAAATATAACAGAATTTGCAGAACATTTCAAACATTTTATTTCTTACTACATTGATAATGATGTTAGTTATTATCAATGAATCCAAAGATGATGTACCTTCATTAAGCCTTATCTTGATGTTGTTGCATAAAAGCCTGTGAGAAAATAATATGGTGAGTTTTATTTATATTTCCATAATATAATCAACGGTAGATAAAAACTTTCCATCTATGCACATTCTTATATGGTATAACATCTTGTCATCATTCACTGATGGTCTTAGACCCACTATATAATTTTTCTGATTGATTATGGCTTTGAGATCTGTCCAATTAGAAAACTTTTATCAATGAGATAGATTCCATTTTAAATACCAGTTTATTTTTCTCCCATTCCCAGTATAAAAATATTTTAACTTTTTAGTCAAACAATTAAGTCCATCCAACAATAAATAATAAAGTATGCCAAAATTTAGTTTGTCAATCAAGTTAATCTCACTTTGTATCTCTGTTTAAAACTTATAATGTACAAAAAATGAAAGAATAGTGTGGATTGGCTATATTATGGGCTGAAGATGATAGAATTGCTTTGAAAATTCTTCTGAAGCAAGTACTCCTTTCCCTCAAACATTTATTAAAAATAGCAAATATAAAAAAGCTGATCAAACAACAGATAATCAATATTAAAATTTAGAGTTATACATTTAAACTGATATAATATTAAAAGAATAAAACAGCAAGAAATTCAATTTAACATAAAATTCATTTAGTTTAAAGTAAATATAATTTTGCATTTATTTTCATTAAAATATTTCAAAAAGTAGTGTTCAATATTTATCTGTCAATCGATTAATAACAAATCAAATACTTTCTAATCTTGCTAGCCTTGCACTAAAAACTTGTTTAGCAACTATAATAATAATAATATGCCGAGATGGTAATGTGTCTCATAGCATACAGAAACATAGTAGTGTGTGTGCACATATAAACACAAACAAAATTTTTTGTAGATATTTATTATATTACACTGGAATAACAGTTAAGAGTTAAATAATAATTTTGAATTTAAAAAATTATTATAAATTAAACATTTAAAAAAGTCTATTTAATGTTTTATTCTGATTTTGATAATTAAAAAAGAAATCTAAAAATAGGAGAAAAAAAATCTTGTTTTATGGTACAATAGATATACTGGTAATTATAAAATTTCCCTATCTATTTTTAAGTAGATTAAGAAAGTTGTTTTTTTTTTAATTAAAGCTTGTATAATATATTTTGATAAAATTTAGTATACTATACTCTGATATAGTTTAAAGGATTAAAAAAAACTTTTAGATAAAAATCAAGTCTTAATTGAGGTGAATTGAAGAGTTATTAACTTTTTTTTTAAGATAAAAAAAGAAATTTACTTAATTATTGTTTTAAAATTCATGATACGGTATAAAAAGGTGGAGAAAAGGGGACATTGCAACAATATATAGCATTATTTATAAAGTTATAAGTGAAGGTAGAGTACAAGTCAGCTGCTACATCTGGTATTGACATCATAGGTTTGAATTCAAATGGAAGTAATGTCCCAGTTTTTTGTGGTTCATAGCCCATATTATGTACTAGATGGTTTGCTTGCCTGTAGTCTATCAAATAGTGTCAACAGTTATCTGATGTATACCTTTCCTGAAAATGTCAATAGGCCAGTCTACTGTTTTAGAATAGGCCAGCTTCCTGAAAAAAGTTTCATGCTATAATGTATACATAAGCAGTTTATCAATATGCAAAGGAGCACAAATGTATAATTACTGCTGGTCATATAAAGATTGTTCATGCTGATATTTATTTCATGAAGGATGATATCAAGCACTGATGGAAGAAGTTAGCCGGTTTTAAAAGTAAATAATTTTGAATAAATTATTCAACTAAAAATAAAACAAGTAAAAAAATATTAAATGGAGTTGTTCCCATTGTTATTTATAATGATGTTTCCAGCTTTATTTTATTAAAAAAAAAGTAGACTTGGAAATCTTATTGTAAATGAAGAAACAAAAAGCCAAAGGGTTTTTTAAAAAAACTTTCCACATTAGATCTAACAATAACATTTTTTTTAAAAGAAAAAACTTTTACCTATCATTAGAAATAATAAATTAATTAATAACTTTGATTAGTAGGGGGGATAATAATAATAATACCCATATACATGTGCAGTTTATGTATATTTTCAACATCAAGTTAATTTTATTGTAAAAATATATGGATTTAATAAGCTTATTTTTTTAAAAATGCCAGTATGCGCACACAAATTTGAATGGGTACCCATACATATATATTAAAATCAGTCATTAACTACATATATGGCAAGATTAATTATTATGTATTATAAAAATGAATTTTTATTATTGGTTTATGACAATTCAAAGATGTTAATTTTAAATCATTATATACACATCTGAGTATGTAAATTACAATGTAATAACATTTTTTTTAAATATTATTTTAATCAAAATCAGAATGATGTATTCACCTGTATAGCGTAACCTACAGACCTTTCATTTATTGTAATTGTTTCTATTCAAGAAATTGAAATGTCATTGTTTAAGTTATTCCAGTGAATTTAATCAATCCTAAAATAGGTCTAGAATATTATGGTCTAGAATATTATATGTTGGTATTATCTCTTCCTCATAGTAACAGTTATAGAGCTCTTGCTCTCTGAGCTGGATTTGTGCATAACGGTCAGTTATTTGGATTGGGGTTTATGTTTACTGTTAAGGCCATCCAGTTGATGATGATTTCATTACTTGCTCTAATGCTATATGGCACAAAGGTATATCCTTTAAAGTCCATGCACTAAATTTTATTTTAGTATTAATTAGAAATTAAGTTTGTAGTTGGCCAGTACATTAATGGTACTAAATGGCCAGGGCATTAATGATGATTAGCATGTTTCTGTATCCCAGTATTATTATTTTTAATTGTTATATTCTGATGAATTAGCACTTAAGTTTGTGCATTCAAATTATTATTTATATAATCAGTTCCAAGTTTGCAAGGGCTAAATAATTAGCCTAGTCTATAGAGGACAACTTTCAATTCCAGTCACAAGGATGACTGGTGATTTTTTTTGATCACATGATGATGAATGATTATTCTTCTTCTCTGTAATGCTGGTGAACTTTCAGTTAGTCTTTGTTTCTGCTGATATCTCATGCTCATATTCATTATATTCTTATATTTAAATCTGATTTATTAATTGGGCATGATGATGATAATTTGCCATCACTCCTGATTCATCCCAGGTAACTTTGTACCATTATGATGTATATCATAAACTTGAAACATGTGCTTGAATTTATTATTACATATAAAACAAAATACAAAAGAATACAAATTTATTCCATCTAAATAACACATGAATAATAGTAATAAATATAAAAATAAATTAAATACTATAAAAATTACATTTAAAGAACAGTTTGAAAATACAATTCACTGTTTTGAGATAATGACTTTTGTCATTTTATAATATTCAATAAGAAATTTGAATTAATATGACTTCCATTTCGTTATCCTTACACAAGTTATTAAAACAGTAGCAAACTCTCCTCACAGTAGTGCAACCCAATGTAAGCTATAGTAATCAATGGATGCTAGAAGGTTTATTTAATGATGAGTAGCAAATAGATAGGCATTTTAGACCCAAATCTTCTTGCATCCATCGATTACTATGGCTTGCACTGGGTGGCACTACTGCATGGAGAGTTTGCTACTGCTTTAAAAGCTTGAGTTTAATTTGAAAAGTTATTAATTTGTTAGTGTTAGATTTAATATCCATAAACTAAAATCATAAACCTAAACATTCAACAATTTGCATATCATTTCTTTGATTCAAATTTGTGATACAATATTAAAACTAGCTCCTAATGATTATGATGTTGAAAAAAATATAAGAAATTCTTTATGATGCAGGATATTAGAATTTTTTTTGTGTGTAATCAAAACTTTTGATAAGAATTATTAAAATTTAGTTCAATTTAATATCATTTTATAGCCTAATAAATTATTTCTATACAAAACATTCACTAACACTTTCAGTATTTACATATGGATTTATTATCCCATCTGGTACCTCCAAATTAAAATGTTCTTCAAATCTTTCCACCATATCATCAGGCAGCTTTGAAAATGATTCAGAAAAATCAGCAGAGTGTCATCAGTTGTTTCATTTTATGTTATATATCTAATAAATTTTAAAAAATGATACAATTCACATGGTACTATGTTGCATTTAAAAAGTATTAATTTCAATATAAATGTTGATATTCAAATCGTCACTATAAACAAGAGTTCTGTTTTTATCACATTGTAATTGTAGATTTATTCCAGTGAATTTAGAAAAAAAATCTGATAAGTATGTTAAATCAGTCTATATAAATAAACAAGTCAAAGACTGTCAGATAGATTCCCAGATAAAAAAATAAAAAAAATATTTTCTCAATTGAATGATTGGCTGAGCTTAGCTTGTCAAATTAGTACTCAGATGATGTCATTGACATCTATGAGAAAATGACATGATTATTTAAATATAAATAAATAACTGGATGCCTTGTGAAATTTAGTTTAGTGATAGAATGGTATAGAGCAGTGATCTTCAACTTTTTCACACTTGCAGACAAGCAAAAATAAGGATAAGATTTCGTGGACCTGACCAAAACAGCCCACTAGTTACTGTGTATTGTAATGGTGTTGCTTACCTTCACATGCTGAACACTCTTTCTCGAATTGCGCAGTCATACTGCTACAGAAAACAGTACAATAACAATCATTCTCATTAGTGTGCTTGCATTTCTATGTTTATTATTTCATTGTTAAAACATGCAAGAATAAAATGTTATTCACCTGAATGTTGGGAAATATCACAGCTAGTGTAATTACATGACAATGATTATGATAAATGTAATATCTGTACTTAATGTTAAATATACAAGATAAAGTTATTTATATATATATGGAGTTTGTATAATAAAAAACTTTTTTTTTTAATTTTGAATTTTTTTTAAAAATTAATTCTACCCCCCCCCCCTCCTTCCCCATAAATATCTGTGATAAATAGAAAACAAATTAATTTATGTATGACTGATTAGATTTTGTTTTCCTTCTGTTTCTTTTTTTTAAATCGGATAAATATGCGATGAAAAAATAAATAAAAATTGTTTATATTAATTAAAAGTTTAAAATCTTATTATATTGTTATTACAAACTTTCCTGCCAGTCTAGTGCGCAGACCGGCAAAAAACTTCTGCGGTCCGGCGCCGGTCCATGGACTGGGGGTTGAAGACCACTGGTATAGAGGACTGAAAAATTAGATTTGTGGATAACTTTCAGTAAATATATATATATACGGTAGTAAAAAATATGATTTGGTTAAATGAATAGAGCTAATGTCAAGTGATCAGTCAGCAATCTGCTATTTGGGTGGTTAACTCTCACATTATTTCTTAGACAATTGATTTTATGATTATCACTATAATAAAGAGGATGTTATTTACTCACATATTAGAATATGTATTCATATATATGTAAAAATATCACAGACCACTTTTGTTCCATGTACATTATTCAGAACTACTTTGCAAACAGACTCATAATAAGTCATTTTAATAAACTTGCAAATACAATTTTCCTTTTCATTTATCAATGCCCATATGAGTTTGACAAAAAGAGAATGAATGGCATCAATAAATGAAAAGAAAAATTGTATTTGCAAGTTTATTAAAATAACTTGTTAGGAATCTATCTGCAAAATAGTTCTGAATAATGTATTTGGAATGAGAGTGTTCTGTGATATGATTATAATCTTAAATGTTATATATTAAAGCAGTAGTAAAAGTTATTTATGTGCTGTTAAAATTAGTAGCATAAATATATATTTAAAAAAATAAATTTTTAAAAATTATAGTTTGTGGATAAAAAAAAATTTAAACCAGTGTATTTTTTTCATATATGTACATATATAAAATATATCAAAAAGAAAAGAAATATTTTATTTAGATCTTCCATTTTTATTTAAAAATTGAAAAGTAATTGTCCTAAAGAGAGCATGTTATCAAAAAAAAAAAAAAAAAATGAATGTAATCTATATAACAAAACAAAAATCCTAAAAAAATGTAAAAATTCTGTTAGTATAAAACTGGCTCCATCCATTGCTCTGGCAATTATGTTATAAGTGGAACTTCTTTGGCTTTAAAAATTGGTAACATAAAGTAATTACTGACCTTTTATACCCAATTTCGAATATTTTGTGAATAATTCATCAACTTTTCCTGTTTTATAAATCATATATATGCAAATAGTAAAGATTCTTTATCTGGCAACACTGATTCATCTAAATTTAATGTAAATTCCATTCTTTGTAAAATGTTATTTATTTTTCCGTGGTTTTGATCATTTTACTTATTCAGCTTTGAACTGTATCATTACTAAGCAGGATGGATTTTATTAATAATTATTTCAAAAATTGCAAATACAATTAAATTTTTGCCAATTGAGTGTGATTTTCCTGTTTTGGAAATTGCAATGAAATATTATAGAAGGAGCAAAACTACCATTATTTTGGTGTGAAGAGCACACAACTGTGTTTGATAATGGCGATCATTACAAATTTGCAATGAAGATTTTGAAAGTAAATTATTATTTGTGTTATTTAAATGAATCTTTTTTTAATGTTCTAGTAATCAAGAAAACTGCTTTATTTGAAAATGTTTTTTTAAAATAAAGCACATTGATACTTGTATAAAAACATATTTCAAATTTTGTTAATTTGAAATAACTCTTCTTAAAAAAAAAATTATTACCGAGAGCTTAAATGCATTTACCACAATAAATTAATGAAGTTATATATCAGTATGTAATATTTTTAAATAATAAATATATAAACGTGAATTAAACAAATTATATTTTCTTGCTTGAGATGCAATAACATTCAGTGACAGTAGGATTAAAGAAAACTATTTTAACTGCTGATTGATATAAACTTAAAGCACAGTAAAATTGTCAAATAATTAGCTTCAAAAACTTACTTCTATTCATTTATAACAATCTAATATTGTATGACCCAAATGATTTGTAATCATTTATCTAATTTACAGGCAGCCAATAAATATCAGCCTACTATTTACTACAGTATACAAGAAAATTATATTACAAAGCAACAAATATTCAAAGAAACTATACATTTTGGAATACACATTTTTTAGTCCAACTAAGGTCTATAGACAGCTTGACTACATCATTTTTCTTATCCTACATAAGTGCTAAAATCATTCTATTCAAGCAATCTTAACATCCCA
Source organism: Epiperipatus broadwayi (assembly GCA_028023455.1). Taxonomy (NCBI): domain Eukaryota; kingdom Metazoa; phylum Onychophora; class Udeonychophora; order Euonychophora; family Peripatidae; genus Epiperipatus; species Epiperipatus broadwayi. Next base: position 6,920,366 of record JAQFVV010000010.1, read on the forward strand.
ACTTTTCTACCGACATTATATTTTGTCTTAGAAAAAAATTAAATGCATTATATCCTTATGTAAATAACGTGTGTCTTCTTATATTTGAGAAAATTAATGAAAAACTTTTGCAAAAATAAATTTAAAAAAAAAATACCTAAATGAACTTATTCTAACAAAATTATCTACTTCATATTATGCAATAACAAATCACAGTGCCTCTCAAGATATTCCATTAATATAACAATTGATCTTATTTACCAAAGAGAATAAACTTACAGATTACATTGCATGCCAAGACAATTTTAATGCTGCTTTTGATCTAGTCAATTGAAAAATAATTATTCATCATACTGTACAAACCTTTGCCTGAATATAGTTATCTGGCAATAGCTATGCAGAATTATATGCATCTATCTACATCTTTCAAATCTAGTCTTGGCATTCCACAGAACTCACCACTTGCATTGTTGTTATTTGCAATTTATATATGTTCTCTGATTAAGGAAATTCAACAATGCATTGAAAGTGCTTTCTTCCTTATCTCGGAACTACAATTACATCCTTCATTGACAATGTCTTGATAATCTTCAGAGGGCTTTAAAACATTTCACTTATTTTGCATATTTTAAATCAATTCTAAAAGTTCCACAATACAAGTTTGTAATTATCTAGGTGGCATTTACTTCTGGGTCATAAACTACCATCATTCTTTGCAGATCTTTCTCAAGATTCCAAACAACCTGTCTAAAATGCAATTATGTCATCACTTGAACAAAGTCATCTAAAATACATGTAGTATGAAAATGAAAGCATTCTACTTTAAAATGTTTTATCCTATTGTGTAAATTTGCATAGTGAATGTTATTCTCAGAAGAATGCTTGCCTACTATAGTCTTGAATAAGGCTATTTAACACTACTCATCATACGCATATGTCTGTAATAATAGTATATGTCAGGAGCTCATCTTATCACTTAGAACTGCATGCTTTGTCATCTCTAAATGAATCTTCATTTTTATGTGTTCTAAATCATTTGTAATTTATATAAGGGCCAAAACATATACCGTGACTCTTATAAACCCAATTCTTAAGTGTCCCTCCCCCCAATGCTTGTTTCACTTCCATATGTCAGCTGACTTTTTTTCACAAATCATGCCTTTGGGCATGCTGATCTATTAGACCTGTATAATATCAAATCTCTTGTTGACATATCATTTGAGATTTAAAGAAGATAACTTATTCATTCAGACTTCTATTAACAATCTTACTGATTGCTAAAATTTTAATCAATTTCCCAAACCTTGGGGTTCCTCAGAATATCTCTTTGATCTTATTACAAGGTACAATTCCAACCCAAAATTTGTCAATGACTTATTCAAGTTAAATCTTAAATGCACATGTGACTTGTCCAATAATTATCCAAAAGAAATGCTATATCTTTTTCAAATCTGCTCATATTTTTCATCTTTATGTTTAATAAATACATAATCAACTTCAAGCAACTGCTTTAAAAATATGTGAAATACTTTCATCCCTATAATGCATCTGTGACTTTTTTCCCACACTAAAATCATGTAGCTTGCAGGCTGTTACCATGATATTTGACAAATAGAAATATAATGTACTAAGAAAAAATAGCAAAGAATGGTTCAACTCGTACTTTCTCAAATTCTTATCCTGGAATAATATACACAAAACTTGATAGTCTACAATTTTTTTTATGTATAGCTTCAACTTTTATTATTATTATTATCTGTCATTCTTGGAAATAATTAGAAATTAGCTAAACATTCAATCTATGAACTGCTGACTGAGTACTCTTAACTTGTACTTTGTACATATGTTAATATTCGTAAATAATAAGTTATCAATAATAAAAAACAAAATACTATTATGTGATTCCATTACATCTAATCATTCCATATCATCTTTTTAGGGCCTAACACACCCTCCTCTCCCTTATTTGGAATCTAATGCTGCTTTAATGTCTTGACTGTTCCCCAAAGGGCATTAGCTTTCACAGTAAAAATTGATGATTCACAATAAACATACACTTCTGTCTATATTTAATGAGTAATCATTAGACAAAAAAAATACATTTTATTATTACTTCAATGTAGCTTTATGAAGAAGAACTTATTTATTATTATTAGAGATTGTCATTTCAATACTGACTCAAACAGATATCATGATTGATATTTCCTGAGAATCATCTATCTCATAATTGGTTTATAATCTCATAACCATGATAATGGAATTAATTTGCATTATAATTGGATGTTTTCTTCTTCAATTCAAAATCATGCTGCATAAGCATTATGCATTTTTTTAAAGATTAAGTTGTGTTATAAAATAAAGAAATAATACAATATCAAATAGACTGTTTTTATTACAAATGAAGGTTTTATTTTCATTCCACAGTATTCTAAATCTTTGTAATACTGTAGTTTAAAAACATTAATACTTTTCCTATAGTGCTTCTTGAATATTAAATGTTTACATCTATAAGTACCAAGAAATTCCATAGCTTGAAGGATTCCAATCTTTATTTTAAACACTAATCCCTTATAAACATATCTTTCAGTTTCAACTCTACACAGTATCAATATGTAATGAATCTCTTGACTTCTGAACTCTTTATCATTGATAAATGATTAAAAGAGGCTAAAACTGTTGTTAACTCCTGTGTCTTCCCCATCAATTTTATAATCAGCTGTTGTTTTTACTGTTAATATAACCATTGATTTCTTCTTATTTAGCCATAATTCCTACTCTCATCTTTTCTTCAACTTAGCTATTAAAGTAACATTTGATCATATTCATTTTCAGATATACGTGTGATATCATCAACATATTTATAGTCTCTAATGTTTCTTCCATCAACTATCAATCAGTTTTTTTTTTTCCAGTTTCATTTCCTTCGTTACACAATGTACAAATTTTTCAATATTCTAATTTAAAAGTAGATAGCAAAGCTATATATTAAATTTAACTAAGCAATAAAACACAAATATAAATAATATATCTGAGACATATGTCAAAACATGCTTAAATATATATAACAATGTTAATCATTTACACATTTTGTCATGTAAACATATCTGTTCAGATAACAAGATATAACTAGAATTAATTTAGAAATAGTTGTATAATAAATAAATTCACAATCAATAAAAAAATAAATGTATAAATACCTATGATATAAAATAACCTATTTTAAACATGGTAGCAAAAAGGAGTTTGCTGATAATTTAAAAGATACAATTTGATTCCAATTTGAAGCCTTAAAGTAATTAAGCAAGGTAAATTCTTAATACTCACTCCATACATTTTTATTGTTGCAAACATTAGTGAGCTGCTCATCATCACAGATAAGTCATAGCATGATGAATTTATTGGGTTTTTACCTCTGAGTTTAAAATGAAAAAAATACTATAGTCTTTTATCCTAGTTGCCTAATAGTTCTTAATAAAATATTTCTTAAGTGAAATATCAGTTTTTTTTTAAGACCGAATGAATGTAGGTGTAAAGAAATTATTTTTTTAAACAGATTACCATGATAGACACAATTAAATTATGGCCCTTATTCCCATGGAATAGTAAAGTTAGCAGTCAATATAGCAATTAAAACAGGCAAACTCTCCATACAGTAGTGCCACTCAGTGCAAGCCAGAGTAATCAATGGATGCCAGAAGGCTTGTGCATAAAATTGATTACTCTGGATTGCACTGAGTGGCACTATTGTATGGAGAGTTTTTCCTGTTTTAATAACAGTTATGAGCAAGCATAAGAAATGGTGATCTTACACTGTAGCAGTTGGCAGATGATGGCTGAGGATACAAAGAATCACAGATTGTGAACCCAGAGAACCATTTGACAATGTTCTTTTATTTAGGTACTTACAACTGCAAATCACTTCTAAGTGAAGAATGCACAAATTGAAAAAACTAATATTAAATTGGATATTGTTGGACTTTACAAAATTAAAAAAAAAAAAGTGAAGAGAGAATTTAAAAGTTAACAAGTACTATATTACAAACATACAAATAGTGAAAGCACAAGCTGTGTGACATTCATTTAAATTTAAAAAGTGGGGAGGAAGACATTAAAATATTATGTAGATTAATGATGAGAGTGGCAAAATTACTTATTCAACTTAATGGAAGATACCAAATGCAGATAATTCAGACGAATATTCAAAAAGTTCTCATTGAATGAAAAAGTAGGGTATTTTTATATAGATGTATAAAAGGTTTTTGATAAGATTAATATTAATAAGAAAATATAATAGAATAATTCAATATATCCAAAAATTTTTATTGAATTATCCTATCATATACTCTTATTAATATTAATCTTCCAATCAACTGGTACATCTGGTATATCTTCATCAATTATGTTTGGAATATAATATTGCAAATAATGCTTCAGAGCTTCAAAAGTGTTACCAGAGTTATCAAATGAAAGTAAGAAAGTAAGGCCATGGGCAAATGCTAAAAAAAACTAAAATAGTGTTCAATGGATTTTCTCAGAAAGATTTATAATAAAGAATTAGAAAAAGTTAATAACTAAAAATATCTTGGTCAGATTTTTAATACAAATAGAAGCATAGTGGTTAAAATTGATCATAGAATTTAAAAGTTGAAATGCTTTTTGTAGAAATAACTTAATATTAAAATGAAATATGTTCATAGGTTTAAGAAGGAAGGAAGCTTGGATACTTAACAGAAAAGCAATAGACTTCAAATCATTCAATGAAATATGGAGAGATGTATATTAGGAATAACAAGAAGTGTGTGAAAATGAAATATATGGATTAGAGATGAAATAAGTATTAGTGACATCATTGAATGAAGTAAAAGCTGAAGTGGAGCAAGGTTGGACATATTGCTATAAAAAATAACAATAATTGAACAGTTAAATCTTAAACTATCCCAAGGGATTGTAAAAGATTTAGAAAAAGAGCACATATGAGATGGATGGATGAAATAAGGAAGTGAGATGAAAAGATGAAAATGATGATGATAAATAATTTTAAACATTCACACATGTATACTTATACAACTTAAACCATCTATTTCTAATGAATATGTATATATATCTTAATTAACTCTTATCCATATTAATTATTATTTATTTAAAATAATAGCTTCCTATATAATTACTGTACATAATTAAGATCTTACCTCCTTCATTAATTGCAGCATAATGTAAAGCTGTGAATTTGTTATTAGTGTCAGTTGCATTTACATCAGCTTTTTTCTGGACTAACAGTTTAACTACAGAAGATAAACCTGCCCTAAAGATATATAAAGTAAATAATTGTAGAAGTGAAATAATAAATGAGAAAAAAAGTGACTTTATTTTAAATAAAAAGTTTTAATAATTATAATAAATAAATAATTTAATAATTCTATGATTAAAATGCTTAGGGGAGAAATTTCCAGCACCATGAGACCAGCAGTTTCATTCAATTAATGAAACAAAACTTAATGTTTGTTTTACTTTCCACAGCTACAAACCGATTCAGAAACTTTTAGCTTGAGATTACCCTTCCCTCTACTATAAAATGCTCAAACCAACTGTGTTACCTTAAAATTCAATACCCAAGAATCTAAGGATCCATGTTCAAATCCCATGCTAGTACTGTCATTGGTCAGGTCAGCGACCCCTGAAGAAGAAGTGAGAAAAATACCTCTCAAAACGTTGTGTATATACTAACCTGTTTGATGTGCTATTACTAACAGTTGAATGTATTTGGAATATTTAAATTAAGTTACATTTTTACACATATTAGATGATGGAAATAGTCCAATATAAAAGTACAAATACAAAAATAATGAGTCCTAATTAAAAAAAAAATTCAACTGAGCTTTTTTTAATTGCTTCATAAAATAACATATGAAAGCATTTTCTGAATTTTGATAAATCCTATAAATAATGATAAAAGTTTAAATAAAATTCATATTTACGTAAATAAACCAAGTTAATAATATCCGCTGTAAATTTATAACTAATATAATTTTTACAATAATTCAGAAAACCTATAGCAGAGAGTAAAGATAAGAGAAAACAGCGATTTAATAGCCCATAGCAGGGCAAGAACATCTCCAACAACTATTCATAAAAACCAGTGAAGTAGAATGCATTACTATCTAGATATGCCAACAGTTTCTCCAAATTTGGTTTATCAACTAAAAATAGTTAGATACTCGCTGACCAATACTGAAAAAAATATATTAAGCCTGCTTCTATCATATCATAATAATTGTAGGTGGATATATTACTTCTGCATCAAGAAATCTGAAATGAGGTGTATCTAAATATATTCCTGGAAAAAAAAAACTACGTGTGAATGAATGCTTGTGTGTTTATATATCATTTAAACTCACTTTGTAGCCAGGATAAGTGGAGAAGCTTTTCCACTTTTTAAATTAGTTGTGCAAATATTTACATCAGCTCCAACATGAATCTATCAAAAAAATAAAACAATAATTACTCAAATAATAACCATAACAGAATTAAAGTAAAATATAAAGAAATATAATAATTCAAAAAATCAGTAGTAATGTAAAACTACATTTTTAAATTTTACTTTTAAACTGTTTTAATACGATAATATTTACAAATTTATTTTAATTTGAAAATCTACTTAAATAGACGAAATTGCAGGAATCTATGGATGATCCATTGGTTAATCAAAAAAAAAAATTAATAAGTCTGTATAATCATTTAAGAAAAAACAAAATGGCAAAAATGTAATGATTGCAATACAATTAGGAGTATAGATAACCTGCACATTAAAGCTCATCTTCAAACTAAAAGTCTCTTTGGAAGACAACCAGTACATAAGTGGTATCACTAAGCACATCCAATAAGTCTTAAATTGGAAAAAAAAACACCGTCGCCAGAGTTTTTCAAACAATAGTCAAAAACTGCCAGCAAAGTGGTGGGAGCCAATAGAAAGCACAAATTCTGTACAATGAAGATCTCAATAATTAAACTCTTAAGATCTCTAGTAGCCATCTTTTACTTTTTTGGCTAACTATAAAGCTGTGAATCCCAAATGAAAACCCAATAAAGTTTTCAAGCTAAGCTCATTGGCTTGTATACTTATATAGATCTGAACTCAGTTCAGCATCCACACTTTTTGGTGTTCTTGGTTCTTTAATAACCACAGTTACCATAATCCTATTAGGCAGGATTGGTATTAAACCATCAAACATCACATGATCACTATTCTTTATGTTTACATAAGCTGTTTTTCACACAGGCAAAGTTTTCCATGCAGTAGCACTACTCAGTGCAAGCCAGAGTAATCAATGGACACAGGAAGGTTTGTGCATAAAACCCCTATCTAGGACCTACTCATTCAATATCCCCAGATTAGTTTCTAGCTTGTGGTTTTCATCAGTGAAAGCCTTGGATCTGAGAGCATTACACCTAAATCTTAGGATCTAATGCAATCCTCCAGCAACCATCTTTTACTTTTTTAGCTAACTATAAAGCTTTTAGTCCAAAATAAAAACACAATAAGGTGAGTTCAAATATATACAACTATACAAGCTAATGAGCTTAGCTTGTGTGTTTTCATTTGGGATTCAAAGTTTTATAGTTGGCTAAAAAAGTAAAAGGTAGCTGCTAGAGGTTGCGTTAGATCCCAAGATCTAGGTGTAGTGCTCTCAGATCCAAGGCTTCTTGCTGATGAAAGCCACAAGCTAGAAACTAGTCTGGGAATATTGAATGAGTAGGCACTAGATAGGGATTTTATGCACAAACCTTCCTGCATCCATTGATTACTCTGGCTTGCACTGAGTGACGCTACTGTATGGAGAGTTTTTTTAATATTTAAATAGTGGTATTTTTGAAATGTATGTTGTGCACATGTTTTGGTTATACTAATTGTTATATTAATATTTTGAGTTTTGGAAGAAATTAAAACATCTGTTATATCACAAATATTATTAGTACAGAATATTTTTTATTTAGCACATTAGTATGCTGAGAAAAGCTAGTGTGGAAAAGATTAATATAAATTTTAAAAAATCTGAAAAGCCAAAAGATTAAGTATTAATATCAAAGATAATTGCTTAACAGTGTATAGTCCCATAGTGATTATTAATATTAAAGATAATGATTGTTAATATTAAATAAAGAAACTTGCCTTTAAAATTTGACAGATTAGTAATTTCTCTTTTTCTCTATCACTATTGTTAAAAAATTATAGAGAATTTTGGGATTGATATACTTTTTATGATTTTTGTACTGCCAAATTCAATTCAACTGAAGCAGATGAAATTATAGTTTTATTTGGAAAATATTATTTTATTTACATTATTTTTGAATATCAGATTAAATGGCAGTCAATATATAAATATAAAATATTTTATTAATAAAAAATAAAAAATAGTACTTCAAAAGCATATCTAAAAACCACTAAACCACTGGAACAATTTTGAAATAAGATGATTTTTTTTTTTTTTAAATAAACAATTCAAAAATTAATCTCAAACTAATCCTAATAAAACCATGTAGAATCAAATTAGTTTTGGCAAGAGCTAAACAATTCTATTAAAAATATATTAAAAAAAACATACTGTCTATAATCAATTAATAAAACAAACAAATACAAAATATATATTTTAAAAACCTAATTAATACAAAAAAAATAAAAATTAAGATGTGTCAATTATATTTTAAGTAATAAAAGTCTTTATTTCACACAAATATTTCTTCATTAGGTTTAATTTTTAGAGCTAAGTGCGTTTTTTCCTATGAGCGACAAGGCTTTATCCACTAAGTAAGAATAGATTGGTATTTATTTAGTGTGCAACTTAGATAATCATAACTGCTATGAATCAAGTATCAAACCGGAAATGAGATTTTTGTCTAAATCTCTCTACAACCTTGTCCTTAAAAACAATGGCATGCTTTTTTCTTTTGTAATTAAGTTAGCAAAAGAAATAAATCATTATGACTAAAAGAAAATTAGCAATGCTCATCAAGACAAATCAATGTTATCAAATCATTCTAACACAAAAACAGAATATCAAAAAGGCAATTATATATCAACAATAAGAATATTACATATCATGTAGGTAAAAATTGTCTAGAAATTCACATTTCTTTACCATTTAAGTGATTCCAATACATATAAAATATATTTTAAATGCCATATGAATAACACTATAACCAATATATATATATATAATAAGTGAAATAATGCTTAAAGCTTAATGGGACATGCCGACATAGATAGTAATCAATATTTCTCACTGCTGTCAAGGCAACCTCTCTCCTTTTAATAGAATGGGGATTTCCACTCTTGCTATTAAAAAAGAGAGAGGATGCCTTGACAGCAGTGAGAAATATTGATTACTACCTATGTTGGCATGTTTAGGTGTTGACTGGTTTCTAATGGATATATATTATCTGACATATAGGATTGGTAGTCATATAAGAAAGCCGTGTTATTCTCAAGTTTATTTAAAATGATAGTAACATTTTCGGACAATGGTTCTTTCGTGAATAGGTTTATATATATATACACACACATACAGTCACACTTAGTATTTGGATGAAGGTTTGTGATGATGGTATATTAAATGTAATAATATGTTGAACTATATCCATAATCTATCAATAAATGTTGAATGTATAGAAAATTTTTAACTTATCTTAAACTTTTCAAATACAAACAACTTGTTAGTAATAACACACAAATAGACTAGCCTGTGTTGTCTATTTGTGTGTTATTACTAACACGTGTTTGTATTTGAAGTTTAAAATTTTCTATATATAATTTTCTAATATATGTATTATCACATATAAAGTCACACTTTGTTGTTAAAACCACTAGTCAATGTTGTCAGTACATACTGGTGAATAATTCAACACACATGTATGAATTATTGAAATATAATGTAAATTATTAAATAAAAAATGAGCTTAATGATCTACATGGATAAAGTTTGCTGCAAATTCAATCTGATAAATATTTAATTATTTCTCTAGATTTTGTCTACTTACCAATCTCTCAGCAGTGTTGACATCCTTATTAAGGATAGCACTAATGAGTGGTGTATGTCCTTCTTGGCTTACTAAATCCAATGGAGGTTTGAATAAAAGAATTTGTTCTAATACAGGATCATGAAATATTTCTGGCATAGCAACTAAAAAGTGCATTACAGACCAAAGACCTACAAGAAATTTACATATATAAATATACATTTATACATATGTTAAAGCAAAAGTTACCATGAGTGAAATATGTATTAAAAATTTATAAAAGCTTTTAGGAACAACAGTACAGAATATTAAAAGCTTTAATATTCTACACAATTGCTACTGAAAGCTATATACATTGTGATATATAATAACAGAACAACTTTTTAATCTACACAAGACCAAGCCAGTTAATAGAATAATAACCATCTTTAATTTATCATTCATGTCCAATACATAAGAGAGCCACCATTGATTTAAGTTAATGGACTAGCTATTCCTACAAGTCTTAACTCTACTCCCCCTTAAATCCCCTAATTTATATCTATATTCTAAAATGCTGTAGAAAAAAAATTGATTTAAAGGAAGTAAGAAGGGTAAACTCCTAATGTCTACTCCATCCATCCTTGTCATTATAGCTATTGTTATTATGTGACTGACATAGATGGATTCCTCACAAGCATACATCAACTAACATGTTAAGTTTATCAGATTGTTGCCTCAGAGTTTAAAACCAAAAAATATCAGTCTTTATTCTTATTTATCTGATAGTTCTTGACTTAACCATCAATTGAATTCTCTTGATGGACATAATAAATATGAGCATGAACAATAATTTTTTTCATTATTTATAATTATGACAAACAAAATTAAATTACAGTCCTTGTTTAGGCTATAAAATTGTCAGTCAATATATAAGTCGGTGATCTAAAGTGGAGAGTGCTAAGAATGCCCTGATTGTGGAGTTGTGCTGGCATTGAAATATTATAGAAGTTGGAAAAATAACTATTTAATATATAATGTGACATTGCTGGATTATGTAAAGTTAAAAAAAAATATGAAGAGGCAATTAATTTGAAAAGTTGACATGCATTATCTTACTATAAAAAGACAAACACTGGATACACAAGTGGATTGAGATTCATTACAAATACAAAATAGAAGAACAATATTGGGAAGATTTAAAATATATCAGACACAGAGTGGCAAGACTAATTTTTCAATTTAATAGAAGATATCAACTGCAGATAATTCCAAATTTATGCCTTTACAAGTCCTTATTATAAATGAAGAACTTAAGGATTTTTATATAGATATACAAAATACTTTTAATCATATCAAAAACACTTAAGATTGTCATGGAAAATTTTTATGATAAAATTAAAAAACGATTGATAGAAGAAAATGCTGTAGATAAATTGAGCTATGATGACAGAAATGAAAGAGAATACAGACTTGAGGATTTTGCAGAAGATGAAAAATAATATAAAATAAATTCTTTCTTTAAAAAAAAAATGCTAACCAGCAAAGGACATGACAACATCCAAATGAAAATACAATAGAAACAGAAAATATATGTTTCAAGATTGGAATGTTAATTAATTGAACACAGAAAATGATCATTATTAGTGAGATAGTGTCTAAGCTCAAAATTACAAAGATAAAAACTAAAAGACAATATTAACAATTTATATTTCTAACCTTCAGAATCATTCCAATGAATTTAGATTATAACTTGCTGATTCTTTTAAAATATTGACAGACTTTGTCAATGATTTAAATTTAATATGAAGATAGCTTGTATTTTATTAAAAACTGCATCATAGATAATTGGTACAAAAAAGAAGTAATTCACTGCTTAATTTTCAAATTAGACAAGATAGTAATATAAAAAATGAAAAAATATGAAAATATTTTTAAATGATTCATTAAGAAAAACTGAATATCTGGAATTCTAAAAATAATAAAAAAAAAAAAAGTTTATACAAACATAAAAAAAATAATAATAATTGTGAATTAGCAAGAAAAATTTCAAAAATATAAAACAACAACTTGATATGGAAAGAAAAATTATTCAGCAATTAAAAAAAAAAAAAATTATTATTAAAAAGAGAAATGACATTATAAAATGTAAGAATTCTATTAAAAAAATTACATGCGGTAGGGTGATTCAATATCTCCAAAACTTTTTACAGAAGTTTTTTTGTGAATCAAAATGGGAAGCTAAAGGAATAACGGAAGATATTTTAGAGACTTGTGTATGTTTTTGCATTATTTGTTTTGGAGCTTCAGGAAATGTGGCAGGAGTTAGCAGTTGAAAGTATTCATTTGATATGTATAAAATGAAATTCGAAAATCATTTACTCATTTCAACAGTTTCAATTGTTCCTTCAATTTTGCTCTACATTCATTTTTTTATAGGTCAAATTCATAATATTCAAAGTAAAATTGTTTATATATATATTTTAAAACTGTGTTCTAATCATTCATTTACTTAAAAAAAAAAAATCTTTAAATTGGCGACAATAAATAAACCCATGTGAAGTTTGTTTATTATCAAATCGAAATTAAAGTAGCATTTAAACCTTAAATATTTAAATCATTCAGTCATTACTATAATTACGCATTACTTATAAAACAATTTAAAATACATAACATGACAATAAATAATATATCTATAATATTTCCTGCTTAAATTTCAAGCAGTTTTTATTAAAGTTTATATACAAAATTTACTAAAAACTTAAGTACAAATAGAGATGTCTATATAGCATTTAACTTTAATTTAAATAAGATTGTTGTGATAAATACTAGTTATTGTTTAATTACTTATTTCAGAATTTTGATATTTGTATCCCAGTTGTTGACTGTAAATCTTTTATTCATTTAGTAAATTGTTTGAATTATATTTATAACACTTAATACTGATGTAATCCTTTAGTTTATTTGTTGCTATAAAGGAAGAGAATTCACGATATTTTGTTCCCAATTCATTTTGGAGACTTTCCTATAGAGTTGGTTCATATATCTGGGAAGGATCTCATATATTTTAGCCTGCTATTGCAGTAAAATCCATGTAAAACATTTACAGAACTGTAGACAATCGAATCTCATCAATTTTTAAAACACACAGATGATAAATTTCCAAAATGCGGGTTTTCAACAAAATTATTTACTTGTAAAAACAATATCAATATGTGTATATAAATTAATAATTTTTTATTAAGTGCTTTATAACTTTCAAAATATTAATGATATACTGTTATTAGCTTTTTAATAATTAAATTTACAATTACACAACATTTTTAATTACCTTATACAATATTTTAAAGAATACTTAAAATATATACTTTATTATTAATGTATAAATAATAAAAAATATTATACACACATATGCATGCACATAACATAGCATGTCTACCTATTAACATTATGAGTTAATTACTTCCTAAATATAATTTTATTATTATTATTGTTATATTTAAATGGTTTTATTCAACGCTTGCTTTGCCTAGTTTGTCTCCAAAAAGTAAATAAACCATATTGTGTTATATCCTCTATCAATACTACTATTAAAAAATGAGTGACTACAATAAGAAAAAATGATTATATCATTTCAATATGTATATCCAAACAAGAAATTAAATTTGAACAATTTCAAAAAATGACAGAATGATTTTTATTCAAAGATTTTAAAAAATATGATAGATAATATGTTAATATAGGTAAAAAAAAGAAAAATATATGCATAAAATATAAAACATGATTAAAAGTGAAAAATAGTTAATAAAACAAATTTATAAAAATCAAACGATTAAAAAATCACTGTCAAATACTAAAATTCATTTAATACAATTGAAATACTTGCATATAGCACATGAGTGAGTAATATATTAGTCTTTCTTTAATATTAGAAACAAACAAAAAACAAGATCATTTTTAAAATTAATGTTGCTCATGTTTTTCTGAGCATGCTCAGCAGTCACGTACAAGTATGTTTTAATGTTAGAACATGAATCAAAATATATTTAAAAGAAAGAATAATGTTGTGTCTCCAACTATGACTGGGCAACAAGCAAACAAATGTACAATAAAACTCGACAGATAATAGCACATTTACATTTAGCAATAGTAATTTATTAACAATTAGGAAAAAGAATTACTATACTGATCTTTAACACAAATATAAAGTCTGCATTTGAGCAAGCCTAATTCACAGGTTAATTACTGAATAGCAAATAATGTTAATAAAGTTTCGGTAAGCTATTATTCACTTTACCTTCACTACTGCCTATCGTCTTTATCACACAACATTCTAAGAGCCTCTTGAGGCAATCAAAATAATAATAAGGCCGAGATGATCTGTTAAAAATACTAGTCAGCTTAGTGTTCTACTGGAACAGAGATCCTGGGAATAAAGTTTTCCGATGATGATCTGCAACAACTTATGGAACAGTGACATAAGCAGCAATAACAGAAAGAGTGAGTGGCCAGTCCTTCTTTCCTATCAATTTATAACCTCTCTCTTTTTTTGTTTCCTTATCTTTTTCTGGAGTATTTTTGACTTTGGCTTTAATTAGTTCGCATAATCAATTTACGTATTATTTAAAGTTTGCTACCATACAATGGAATTCATCTTAGCTTTTAATTACACATATAATTAATTACTGTCTTAGGAATTTATTTCCATAAAAGGTACGTTTTTAAGGTTTATAATATTAATTAATTTTAGGAATTTATTTCCATATCTGTAAAATTTTAGATCTATACAATTAATTAGCATCTTAGGAATTCATTTCCATATAAGGTATTTGTAAGGTCTATTCCATTAATTAATATATATTATGCATCTATGTTTATTTAAACTATGTTTAATTGAAACATTTCTTTTTAAAGATTTATTTACCAGTATTCATAAGTTTAAAATATTATTTAATGTTTTGCAAATAATAAAAATGTTTATACTAATAAAGATCTTAGCAAAACACATCAGTAGTAAATAAGGCAAATTTACCTTTTTTAGGATTTTCTTTTTCTTTAGATGGAAACACTTGAGTAGCCAGATTCGACCCAGCATCAGCAATCAAAATCTGTTATAATAATATAGTTATTATTTATTTATTAAATTCAAATTAAATTAACTAATGTAAATTAAATACATAAAATATACCTGCATAGTTGTTGTGGTCCATTGAAGAATTTTCTTTTTCATCTCTTCAGATTCATCAAAAAACTAAATATAGTATAGAAGGGACCATTTTATAAAAATAAATAAATTTAAAATATTTAATCTTAGTTCAGATCATGATAGCAATGTAAGATTATAGTAACACAAACTGACTACAAAAAGACAATTAAAGTACTGTAATTAGATAAGCAATAATATTGGTCAAGCAATATTTCATGATCCATGTCAGTGGATGTTTGCCATTGTATGCCACCTTCTTCAAACAATTAGGAACTATAATATTTATAAAATTATATTAAAATCTTTAATAATATTGTTCTGCCATGACCAAATCTGCAGAAGTCATGCAACGACTGCATCACTGAAAGTTATGTTATTTATAATTGCACTTACGTAAAAAAAATCGAACAAAGTTTCATTTAATTGTCTAAATTAAGATTTTCTTTTTTTTTTTTTAACTTTACTCATGCAAAAATTAATCAGAAAATCTTTCACTCTTCAATTCATCACTTCATTAAACTGCCCAGAGCATTTATAATTATGTTACACTGTAAGATTAAAAATCATAGTTTTAAGTAAATACATGTAACTATAATAATAAGAAAATATACATCAAGCTTGTACTACAAATGTAATATAATGAGTGTGCTAATAGCTCTAAACAAGCTTTTATATTACATGTAACTATATTTGTATTTATATATTGGACTACTTCTATCATCTGATATTAAGTATTGAATGTCTTTAGAAAAACTAATTCCATTTAAATTTTCCAATTACATTCAACTGTTAATAAAAACACACAGGTTAGCATATGCACAATGTTTCAAGAGATATTATTCTCCTCTCTTCTTCAGAGGTTACTGGCCTAAACAGTGACAGTACCAGCCAGTTAAATGCAACTGGAAAAATTAAATAAAGTTAATTTTGCTGAAGACATTCAATACTTAATATTAGATGATGGAAATAGTCCAATATATAAATACAACTAAAATATTACCAACACACACCTTCAGGAAAACAAATGTAACTATATTCTGTGTAAAAATCTTAGAAGTTTTTATAGATTATAAATTGTCTACTTGCTTATGCATCATATTTATATATATACTTCTAAATTAAATATACTTCTACCAGTACATGACTATTAACTTATCTTTAAAATAAATTATGTATTAATATTTAAGAGGTATATTATATATTAAAACACTAAACTTAAAAAATTAACAAGATATATATATAGTCCATTCATGTATTCAAAGTAACAAAAAAAAATTTTATTTGCATCTTGATACCTTAAACTGTAGACCTATGACATTGAAACAATATACAAAAAGTATATTAGGAAAACACACAATATGATTCACTTTTGTACCATCTTACTTTGATAATAAATACACTATTATGGGAATATACTTATGCCTCTTAGAGAACTCCTCTTACATGAAAACACCCAAGAAAAATTTTAAAGAGTCCAATCATGGCTAGTTCAACAGAAGTCATCCTAAACATGTGATATGACAATATCTCCACCTATAATATAATTCTAATTTAGGATAACATTAATATTCAACCCAGCTTCAGTATCATCACACACCACTTTATTAAACATAAACTTGAGATTTATTATCATGATACCAGATCTAGACAAGATACTAACTTAATATTAGTGATCCATAAAAGAGAATGACATTCTGATTCTGGAAGTTAACCCATAATTTATTTGGAACCAATAATCTAATTGGAATGAGACACACTTGATATCAAAGATGACAGTACAGAATTTGCAAATATAAAAGCAACAGTAATATGAAACTGCTGATTAGAGTAATTAAATCACTCAAATAATAATTTGTCCCACATTTTTTATCCCTAGTCTTTATCATGGCATCTATTGAACCATATAAAACTTTAGATTTACAGCTACAACATTACAAATCTGAGACAAAATATCATCATCTGTATTAAAAGTGAACTGCTTACTTTGTGCAACACTTTATTACTATTTATCCATACCTTATTACTGATAATTAATGCCATATTTGTGCTGATTAACTAATATAGAAATATTAATAATTATACAAATCTAAAATGCATAAAGCTAACTGTTCAAACATGTAATTAAAATAGCAATTTATATATTTCATTATTTGTTATAGCTTAAAATATTAGTCTTATAAGACTTAACAGACATATATAGAAAGGTAGGTATTAATTATCTTGTCATATTGTAGGCATGACAGTATTTAATGAACCATTTGTCAGTCACATATAAACAGAGGTGAATTTTAAGAATAAATAAATCTATATATTTACTATTAAGTCTTGGTGTAATTGAACACTTTAACTCTTAAATTTCTAAACTGCTGATATTTTAATAACCAACCATGTAAATTGATGTATCTATCTCAACAGAAAAATTTCTCTTTTAATATGAGAGTAAAATTCAACACTGACAATGATCATCGATTAGTAAGATGTAAGATACTTGTTAATGCAAAACTAGAGAGACAAAAATTATTAAGAAAAACAACATTTACAGTTGATATTTGGAATCTTCAGAAATATTCTAATGAATTTAAATTAGAACTTCCAAATCGTTTTCGAATATTAATAGATTTTGAACATGATTCAGATTTGAATGAAATTAACAGGAAAATAACTGATACATTTTTAAGAACTGTAACAAAGATAGCTGGTAGAAAAACGCAGCAATTGACCAATAAAATTTCTACTGAGACTAGAGAATTTATGAAGAAAAGAAGAAATATGAAGATATATAAGAATGATGCATTAAATTTTGTAAAATGGTGCGAAAAAGAGATGATAATGATATAAGAAAGGATAATTGTGAACTAACCAAGAAAATTGTAGTAAAAAAATAAAAGTCTCGAGAGTGTAAAACAACATTGTGTTATTGGTAGAAAACTTCTATCTGCAAAAAAAAAAAAAAAAAAATAGAACTATTACTAAAATGTGAGATGACATCATGAAATGGGTAGAAGAGTTCTATTAAGAATTATATAGTAATAAAAAATAAATATTTCCTATATCGATTATATGTTCTGAAGTGCCCGGATTTTAAATGAAGAAATGAAACATACAATTAAATTTATGAAGAAGGGAAAAGATCCAGGTAATGATGGAATTATAATTGAGATATTAAAAAAAGCAGGTGAAGAAATAAAAAAAATTTTGACAAAGCTATATACCAAATGTCTAAATGATAAAGATGTACTAAATGATTGGAAGAATGCAGTATTAATATTAATATTTTAAAAAGGTGATAAAGAAGATATTAGAAATTATAGATCTATCAGTCTTTTATCAGTTTTATACAAAATTTTTACCAAAATAATTACAACTCGTCTGCAGAGAACATTAGATTTCAAACAACCAAAAGAACAAGCTAAAAGTAGTTTTAGTACAGTAGATCATATCCAAGTACTGAGAGAAGTTATAGAAAGAACTAATGAATATGAATTACCATTATGCTTTGGATTTGTAGATTATGAAAAGGCATTTGATTCTATAAACATTTCTTTGGTGATTAAAGCATTGGATCATCAAGGTACAGACCCAGGATATTATCATATTCTGAAGAATATTTATAAAAATGCAACAGCAACAATTAAAGTACATAATGTTATTACAAAAGTTAACATTGAGACAAAACTTTTTACAGCAGTGCTTCAAGAAGTATTTTGTGGATTAAAATGAAAAGTTAAAGGAGTAAAAGTAAATGGAGATTATTTAAGTCATTTAGATTTTGCAGATGATGTAGTTGTTTTTGCAAATAATGCTTCAGAACTTCAGAAAATATTGCAGGAGTTACCAAATGAAAGTAAGAAAGTAGGACTAAAGGTAAATGTTAAAAAAAATAATTATGATAAGTTAGAAGAAGTTAATAACTACAAATACCTTGATCAGATTATTACTACAAATGGAAGCTTAATGGATGAAATTAATCATAGAATTTAACTTGATTGGAGTGTTTTTGGTCGGAAGAACTTAATATTAAAAGAAAGTATACCTATTTGTTTGAAAAGAAAGGGTTTTAATAAATGTGTTTTACCAGTTCTTACTTATAGATAAGAGACTTGGACATTTAACAAAAGATCAATACAGAGACTTCAGAGAACTCAAAGAAATATAGAAAGATGCAAATGCAATACACGGGTGAGAGAACAAACAAGTGTTACTGACATCATTGAAAGAATTAAAAGATTGAAGTGGAATTGGGCTGGACATATTGCTAGAAGAGCTGATAATAGATGGAAAAATGAAATCTTAAATTAGATTCCAAGAGATTGTAACAGATCCAGAAAGAGACCACCTGTGAGATGGATGGATGAAATTAAAAAGTGTGCAGAAAGTGATGTGAAAAAGAGACTAGAGCTCGGAAAAAATGAATTGAACTTGGAGAGACCTTCATCCTGCAGTGGATTGATAAGGTTGATGATGATGATGAAAATGAGTCATAATGACTGGATATCATTTACTTCAATTATTATTACCTACTTACAGTAATAATGTCTCTATGCTGTGGATATGCAGAGCATCAGATTCTTGTGCTTCTGCTTAGAATGCATGATTATCTAACATATTAAATTATACTTATTTTAAATACAGGTGATTTTTCTGAATTCTGATTCATTGTGACCTATATATTTGATCAAATGTTACTAGTATGTCTCCTTTGAAGAACTCATGACATAATTAATCTATTTAATCCAGCTAATACAATTAGCACTACCATGTCTGGCATAGCTCCTGCAGTTATTTATTAATTAAATGAAGCACTCTTTGTTTATTCTTCTCATGCTATTCTCTATAGCATCATCAAGTGTTGCATCCCATTTGACATGTGGGATAAGCTTTTAAAATAGCTAACTCAAGAAAATGAGTCCATATCAATCATTAACGCTTGATCCTATCATGGGTACATGCTCTTACAGCGTAATAATGATTTTTCTCATATGATAATCATGTTGTTTAGTATCTACTCTTAGCTGAAAGAGAATGTCATTTAACTGAATCTTCATAATTCAACTTTATTATATTTTATCGGTGATTACTAATTTTAAAAAAATATATTTAATAACACTTATTTTTTTCATTTCTAACAACTTTTTTCATATTTCTCAACAATAATTTGTTGAAATCACTGACTTCCAAATCTATGCAAAAGATTTTTGTTTTGAATGAAAAATAAATCCCCTTAAATATATATCTGATTTTAATACTAGTATAAAAATAGCCAAATTTCATAAACAGAAACAGCCTTTTTAGTAAAACTACTATCTATAATTTTCATAAGCTATCTTGAATAATCTTGTGAGGATATCTAATCTTACTGCTAATACCATTCTATCCAAATTATCAAGAAAAGTCTTATTTTCCATCACCATATTAATCTAATTAGATATGGGCATTATTATTTTCTTCTCTCTATCTCCAATGAGTCTAAATATTTCAAACATAAAAGGTGATTGATTTCCCAATTTATTAAAAACTATTAATCATAATAAATTTAGTTATTCAAATATCAAATATGCTGCTATGAAATCTCATTCTATCACTGCCTTGCTGTTAAAACAGTCTAAATGTGCCCCTTATTCCACTTGTCTATTGCTATTTGACAAACCTTTACTCTTCCCCAAGTTATTAATTCTAATTTTATCAAAACCACTATTAAAATAACAACATGCCTCTAGTGATTCAAGGCTTGTATTTAAATGATCAACAAACTAATTTTTTTTAGGTCATTTTTGCATAAAATATAATAACCTTTTTTAAAGTGATTATTGCATTTTTTTCCAATGAATGTAACTTCCATCTAATATTGGGGGTTTAGAAACTCTAATTTTCCTTAGCAACTATTGTAGTTCAAATCTTAGTGGAAGATGCAAAAATTATTACTGATTATTCAAAATAAAATATCAATTAGAACTTAAAAAATTCGATGAAATGACTTTGAAAGCAAAGATAAAGTGGATATATGGATAAGTTTTAGTATTAAACATTAATTTCATATTTATTTATTAAACTATTATATCAACTGTTGTTGTTTAGGCAATTGTGACAATAAAAATGTGTAACATGTACATATATAACTTAATTTTGCACTTACGGTATAGTTGCATAATGTATTACATGCTGCTAGTAGAGGAGTGTATCCATCTGAATCTTGAATTTGAGCCATCTTCTTCAGGGGATTCTCAGTGGAAGATGAATTAGACTGGGTTATCTATAAATAAAAAACAAAAAAGAAATCATATAATAAAGGAATTAGCAGGAATACTAATGATATCTCTCTTGCAGCTCCAAAATTAGCATTATAAACAATAATTAAAATAAATGGGCACTAGTTAATTTGTACTGTCACTAAAAGAACACTGATTTTAATCACTGTTTACATTATTGGTTCAGAAGAAGCAAAGTAATGATAACTGTTGTAATCTAAAATATACATGATTTTCAAGAATGCAAATCATTATTCCTTATAAATTAATGAAAAACTTATAAAATTTCATGTACTAACTATAAATAATACTTATAATATACTTTAAACGTATAATTAAAAATATCCAGATTGTATATTAAATAATATTTTGGGCCAATTAAATTGTAGTAAGATTATGAGTACTGATAATTTGGAGAAAGAAAGGAAATTTATTAGAAACCATGTTCAAAGAATGAATAGTACATTAATTCATCTTATTATGACACAGATATTAATGAAAACCTGGATAAACACTAATCATTTTTGAAAATGTTGAGATTAAGCAAATGTGCCAAAATTTCTTAGTTATATAAATCACATTTAAACAACAATAAATTATGAGAAAGCAAATTCATTAAATCATTCTAATTAAAATAAATCAACAACCAAATTGTCAAATTAATATTGACATGAACATTTACATTCATATGAACAATGAATTTAACAATAAATTTATATGTGTTTATTACTAAAAATTAGGCATTGCTTATAAAAATATAATCTATTATAATAGATAGCCTACATCTATTCACTATTTTTTTTATTCATGTATTGTTTAAATTTACATTGTGTAATTTAAACATTACATTGATTCAAGAAAATAAAATTAAACCTCTATTGTATACATTTAGTTCTCTATTCAAAAGCAGATAAAGGAAAGAGAGTAATAATATACCATTGATCAAATGATAATACTCGATCACTAACTATAGGTAATAAATTACTCTGCATAAAATATTTTAGCATCTCAATATATAACTTGATAAGTCATTTATTGTTTTACAATATAATATATAAAGATTTTTAATTAGACTCTTAAACATATATTATTTCAAATAATCAAATTAATTTATTATTTTTAAGCAGTTACCCCATTGTTTCTAATATACAGATTATATGAATGCTTAAGCATGATTAGAAGAACAAATTTCTTGAGAATGCCAGACTAAATTTTTTTTTGTTGCAGTTAACTACTTTTACTATTTTCTAATCAACATAAGCAAAAAGATTCAAATAAGATTTTGAAAAATTTCTCTAAATATTTAATGAACAACATATTATTTACTATTAGCAAAAGATAAATTATATATTTCCAAATTCATGAGTACAATATAATTAAAACAAATCTTTATATATAACTGCAGCACACTAGTTTTTTTAAAAGTAAATTAACATTTATGACTTTTTTAGGTCTGATTCTACTGAATACTGAACTTGATTATGATAGTATGATATTCTTTAGACTTTTCCATACCTTTTATATTTTATTTCCTATACATAGATGCTAGCACTTAAATAATTACATAGAATAAACAAAAAAATTAGTCAAATAAAAAATTTTGTTAATAGTTTCAGTAGTATCATCAAATAATTTTGCAATAAGAAAGATATTGAAATCAGCAAGAATTTAAGATATATATGTGAAATTACGTACATCTACACATTACATGAGCAAAAAATAGGATTGCAAAGCAATCAAGTCAAATATCACAAACTAATTTAACAAGCTTGTATTAACAAATGTTATCTAATGAGCTTGCCAATAGCTCTTAATAAGCTTTTCAGAATACCCCCAACCCCAGACCTGTTTCTGCTTCTGGCTTCCTCAGTGAGGTGCTACTTAATAGTTAACTATTAAATAAAATGCTGGGCTTGACCTCGTATTTTAAATCTGATCTTGAATATCCCATAGCACTTCACTGAGGAAGCTAGAAGCAGAAATAGGTCTGGAGTTGGGGGTATTCTGAAAAGCTTATTAAGAGCTATTGGCAAGCTCATTAAATAATACATGAAACAAAACTATTGGTGAAAACTAAGATTGTTTGGAAAAACAAATGCTTGTAAAAACTATCTACAAAATTTAAACTGTCTAGACAAAAGAAGAAAATTATCTTATTTTCATTGAATAATGTTTTCACTTCTTCAAGTATTACTTTATCAACTATCTTATTAAATTTAATAATGTTTTGTGACATTTTCCCGATAACATTTCAACAAATCCCAGATATATAATAAATTGTTTTGTTATCCATAAAAAAACAGCATTTTCAAGTTTGATCTATTATTACACATCATATAAATAACAGCAAAAAGATTCAAAACATGTTTATAGGATTAGATTTTGAAAATTAGGTAAATAGTCAAGATTTGTTGATTTGCGGTAAATAACTTCAGCAATATCTCAACTTTGATCTTTCACAATAATTATTACAAATGTAATTTCACAATTAAAGTTTTGGCATTAACTGCCATAAATAAATATCAAAGATATTAAAAACATATTAGTTTATATAAAGCAATTTCTTTATGTATTAATCATATATTAATATATAATAATAGTTTCAACATAATTGAAATAAAACAACTATATTATTATTAAGAATTGATAATATCTAATACTCACAAATAAATAAATAAAAATAATAGAATAATTTGTTGCTTAGGAGTTTCATATGAAAAGTCACATGAAATTTGACTACTGGAAATGATAAAATTTGAGGTGCAATTTATGAACTTTAGTTCTAAAATATAATTGACATTCTGCAATTGCTCTAAACCATGCAGGGGAGCATAAAATGAAAATTTACATATTATAAATAATAAAATTAGTTAATTTCAAATCCTAATTGATAAATAATTTTATATTTTTCAAAAGGAAAATTTATTCACAAACCATAAGAATCATTTACAAAAAAAAAGGACCTTTACATATCAATCTCAATGGAGACCAGTTAATAAAATCAAAGGTTACGTTTTTATACATAGAATAACCAATTAATTTCATATCAATTACATTAAGACATTAGTTATCACCAGAAATTGAAGGCATATAACTTCCAATTCCAGAAATCGTGGTTGTGGCCCATTTATATTAATCTGATCATGTATCTCACATATATGATGATATTAGTCAATTCAAATACATATAAGTTTGTTTAATTTATGAACATGTAGACAATGATTAAAAACATATTTAGTCATTTAGTCTATAGAGCTTTATCTTATCAAGTGAAGAGCACTTCCAATGTTTCTGTGTGTATTAATTTAACATTTAAATTTTGAGAGATTAGTCATTTTGAACCATATATGAAAGCCATACACTTTACTTATAGATCATGAGGTTAGCCAATCCAATATAGGGATAACATTCATAAAAATTAACTTGAAAGCAGGTTAAGACTGAATATTATACTAAATTTATCATAGATTCTTTACAGTAAACAAATCGGTTACTATTAAGTATTATTAAAGCAGTCTTAATATATTTATTGGGTCATTGATTAAAACTGATCCATTAATCAAATGAAAGTCTTTTACTATTGATCATCAATTAAGTGAATAATTTTATAATAGCATTTTCTAGTTTTTGGATCTCTTCCATATAAAGTTTATCTAAAATATTTTAGGTAAATGGTTCATTCAAATTTTATATTTAGAGCTTTTAGCCGCTATTTTTTAAGACTATACCGACTAATAAATTTTTTTTTTTCCTCTTCAATAAAACACCTTACATACTCTAAAACAAATTGTGCAACTGTTATATATATATAATTAACTAGTTTTTCATAAAAGAATACTTATTTTTGTGATTCTCCAAATTTTATATTAAACTCATACATACAAAAAATAAATAACTTTTGCTAAAGCAAATAATAATAAACAACTGTTAATCTTAATTGTGATTATCTAATAAAAATTTATTTATTTCTCACTATTAATATATAAAAAAAATTAAAATAAAACTCACCGCAGTTTTAAGGTAATCTATAAAGGGAGCAACATCTAATGTCGTGCATTGCTGTCCTAAATCGTGAAGGATTGTGCGGCCAAATTTATCTGGAGCAATATCTATACTACCAGCTTTTTCAAGTAAAAATTTAGCAAGCTCTTCATTGCCCTGAAATAATAATTAAAAATTATTTTTTTTTAGTTTATAGTTTAATTTTTTAATTAAAAATAAAAATTATCATAATACATGTTCAATTTCACAATAGGCAAAGCTGTAACATATTTTTAAAGAATAAAAATAAATGCAAAAACTTTACAAAATACGAAATTATTATAAACAACATACTACTAACATTATATATATATGAATTGTTAAAAATTTTCTTGATTATATATTTCACAATAGATTGGAAGATCAAATGATAGATGTAAAACCAAAGGAAACTTCCATAAAGGCAATGTGCAGGGGGATAATTGTTTTTATTTTTTTGGCAGACTTCAAATATTAGTTTTTGAATATTTTCAAATATTAAATATTGCATTTTTTTAAAACAATTTAACAAACAACTAGTGAATTGTTTTAGCGATAGCTATAAATCCAGATACACATAGAATAATGTTTGCGAATAAACAGTAAGTGAGATCATAAATAGTCAAATTTTACCAAATTAGAATATTTACAACAAATTGATGTTAAATATTTTTTTATTATTATTATTTTGTTTTGTATTTCAAAATGAATACACATTCCCACCAAATGAGAGAAAGATCATAGGATCTCATCTGATTATTTACAGTACTATCTATGGAGATGTCTCGGAAATAAATTACATGGAGCATTGTGGAAAATTTTGATGTCATATGACAAAACCTATAAATACCAGATAATTAAAATGAGAGGTTAATTATAAAATTTTCAGTGTAATGTAAGATCAGTTGTGTTTTTATTCAAAATCACTATTTTTGTACCCACCTACTAGAAGATGATGGGGTAGAACACATTATCTAGGAATCTGTCCTAGACAAGGTCGGGTTTATAATCCAATTCAATAGCAGTGATGGATATGTTTTAAACTAATATATAAAAGGAATAACAAAGCATTTTTTTAAAAAAAATTTCAGTTAAGAAAATTTGAAATTTGCAATACTGAAATTCTAAACTATCTGACTAAATTTGTTCCAAGGAATGAAATGCTAAATTGTGTTTCTCTAATTTAAAGGAATGTGCTTTTTATATGTGTTCCAGTAAAATTTTGAGTTATTATCCCAGAATCTTATCCAGTAAAGGAAGCATTTGGAGACTGATTATGGAAGTGACTCATATATAAAGGAGTAAATAATATACTGTTATTGAATAGAAATGATTGAAATAATTTTCTTTAAAACATCATAAGCATGAAAGTGGTATAGTGATCAGAGTACTTGTTTTGACAAAGAGTTACTTGAAGATTTTATGTGTTTATATGTATGACTATCAAAAGAATTAAAGAGATTAAAAGAATTCAAAATACACATTTAATATCTGAGATAAATATTTTTCAAAATGAATTCATTTGATTGTGATGATTTTAATCTTCAGTAAACTTGAATAATAGTGCTACAAATTGTTAAATTTGCTGCTGTTTTTGAGTCCAATATTATTGATAAATTTGAGAATGTTCGATATTTGATTGCCATGTAAACTTTATATGAGCAATGTATTATTTGTTTGTGCTTTAAGTAATAAGTTAATAAATTATTAGAGTAGTAAATATACTAAATTTGGCCATAGAGTTCCATTGGAAATCCAGGTAGTATACTTTATATTCAATATTTAAGACTATAGTGTGGTAGATAAGTGAGAATAAATACATATTAAATCTTTGTTGATGGAGAGAAATTGTATTTTTTAATCATTATTTTAAATTTATTGAAAAATATAAATATTAAGCTATATTTCATCATTTGTTATAAATTTTAAAGTTGTTTTCTAGATCCAAATTTGAATAAAAACTATTTAGAATAAATAGTAAATTTTTCAGGATAAAGATTATTTATATTTGATTCACCAAATACTAGGTGTTAAAATATATGTTAGAATTAATTTAAAAGTATGAGTTGAGATTTGCTGTTGTGATACGATTATACATACCAGTTCCATTAGCATGGGGAAGAAGTATTAAAATATTCTATGTATAGAAATTCATAAAATAAACCTTCCAATAATAAAATATTTTTTAAAAAGTTGTCTTATTAAATAATTTTTTATTGAATTATTTTTAATATATTATGTTGCAAAGACAACATTGAACAAGTTTAATTTAAAATTTGAGCATTTTTTGACATATATAAACATACACCTATGTTTCGACTGTCCTGCAATCTTCTTCAGAGCTATGATATAATGAACAAAATAAAATACATAACTATATAAATAATACCATAAAAATGTAAATAATAAAAACAACATAAAATATATAACAAAACCAAATAAAACTGAAATAAATATAGTCAAACCCAAATAAAATAATCCAGTTAATATAAACTAAAATATACAATACAAATAGAAAATAATAATAAATATAAAATATTAATTTTAACAGAAGAAAGAATAAAGAAATAATAGATATTATATGATTTAAAAATTAAAAAGAATATTAATAAATGAATTACTGTTGAAATGACAATTATATGAACATAAAATTATTGAATATTTTATTGAAGTGGAGCTAATAAAATAAAGTTTAAGTTTATAAGAAATAAAAGTAATTAGGAGATTATTAAAAATAATAAAAATAAATAATATATTTTAGTTTACTAGTTGCTCTTGAATATGTATGTATATAGTTCTGAATACACATACATAATTTATTTTCTATTTGTATTGTATATTTTATTTAATATTAACTGGATTATTTTATTTGGATTTAATTATATTTATTTCAGTTTTATTAGGCTTTGTTATATATTTTATATTGTTTTTAGATTTTTATTGCTTATATTTTTTATGGGATCATTTATAGTTATGTATTTTATTTTGTTCATTATATCATAGCTCTGAAGAAGACTGCAGGATAGTAAAAATGTAGGTATATGAGTATATATGTATAATAAAAGGTTTGCTAAAAATGTTCAAAGTGATTTGGATAAATTGGATTTAAATAAAATTTGAATTTAAACTCAAGTGGATAAAAAAAAATGACAAATAGTTTTGAGATACTTAATCTGATTATATGTTCAAAGTAAAAGTGGGATGAAACATTACAATCCATCTTCTACGACATGTATGTTTTATTGTCACACATACTATGAATTTATACACCAAATGTAAATATAATCAATACACCACATACACCTTCTAAAGAGCCAAAAACATCTATTTTTAATATTTATTGTCATACAGAAATAATCTGTATTATAATGCATTCTAAGGAGATAATTTATATTATAAATATTTATCCTTAATATTTGTTGTCATATAATGATGATTTGTATTCTATTATTATTATATTGTTTTGTTATTTTAATTCTTTAACCATCATTTTGATACCATTTAAGTTCAGGTCAAGAGATCACACTGCTGATTCATTTAAGGTTACTTAAATATTTTTATTATAATTGCTATTTGAATCCAATAAGTTAAAAGTAAAATAAATGCTTATTTAAAAAAAGCTCTGAGATAAGGTATTACAATAAGTCTTAATGAATATTTATTAAGAGAAACTCTAAGATTATGTAGTCAATCAAAACATAAAACAAAATTATATAAGTATAAAATCATTTAGCAATAAACCAGTGATTGTTAAAATATTATAAAAAATTATACATATTTTAAAAGTTTAGTAGTCAATATTTAAATTTCTAAGAAATTATATATTTACATTGATTATTTAGTTTGCTTGGAAATCTGGAATAAGTGTGTTCGTGTGGATTAGAGTCTTATAAAAGCTCAACTATATTCAAATGCGTTTTCAGTATGCACAAACGCAACCGGAAGTGTGTTCCACTCAGATTTTTGTTTTAACACAATTAATGACTTACTCACTAAGTCGCTTCCGAACAAAGTCAGAATACAGGGTTGCAATTTGACTTGCCCAATAAGTTGGTTATCGATCAGCAAAAAGGTTTAGATTGATCGTCCAGGGTTTAAGCGTTGTTGTCTGATTCTTTACATTTTCACTTATATCGAGAGGTTACAATATGTATTTAAAAACATTAAAATTTTTAGACTTAATACAATATAATTGAAGGAGTAAATTCTTTTATTTCTATAATAACATAATACTAATTATTAAATATATTGTACACTATGAAATATATATCTACACAATTAGATCACAATATATAAGTAAAGGCTTTATTGTCTAAATAAGATGCTAATTCAAGCACATTTAAGATTTTATTAGATAGCTAATCCATAATAGATAAGCATACAATTATTTGTTTGATAAGTGGATAGCTACTTTTAGCTACAGAGTAAAATAAAAAAGAAGAGCTGATAAAATCATTACCAACTAGCAAATGATTAGCTTGATAACTGGATCTTTTTCCTGTTTATTTTTATAAAAATGTTGAAAAAGCCTTTTCTCTACATTGAATTGTAGACATTGGAAAATTTAGAAACATTTTCAATATCTTAATTATTATTCCTTATTGTTACATAGATATAAAAAATAGCAATTAAATATGGTTTAAATTGACTGAATTTGATATTCCCTCCCAAGCTAAAAAATCCAGATTCTTGCTGAATTTATAATTATCAATTTTATAATTGACATTTACAAAATCGGAATTACTTAAGTTTATATTAATTTCAAAGCAGCAACAAATCTGTATACTGAAGTAACATATACATCAAATTTATTGATTATTGCCATTATTTCATATTTTTAAAAATATTAATAATGATAATCAAAGATTTTTTTTTTAAATTTTTGTTTTATATTTATTGCAAGAAAAAAAAATATTATTAAATAAAAACATAAGATTTGTTTGTTACTTATACAAATGTCATTTAAAAAAGGCACATTATCAATTACTATTTCTCAAAATAGTTATCCTATTATAAGAAAATAATAATAAAAAAAAAGAAAATGAAAGAAGAAAATAGCTTTATCAGTGTTGATTGGCTATCTTAATATAAAGCTGAATACTGATTATATATATATATGTGTGAGGATAGTAATCTAGACCAACTGATGATTGCTGGTTTAGCATGAAATACGTATATTGGTGATTATTTATCTTTTCAATATGTGTGTGATCAGGGGGGGTCAGCAATATGAGATGGCACTGAGAGTGATGGGTCGTGTGAAAGTCTGAGTTCGAATCCTGCATATATTACATATATAAATGCAGGTTTAAGCCTGTACAATGTATCAATTGCATTAAATAAATCTATCACATATATATATATTGTTTTTCTTCATGTCTATAGCATTAAAATTTTAATTTTAATATTGTATGTGTTTTCACAAAAGAAGAGCAAAATTATTATATTATTAAAAAAAAAAATTTAATACAATTTTCATACTAAAAATTAATAATAAAAAAATTAACACTGCATGAAATAATTGTAAAAAGAAAAACTAACAACTTATTCCTAGGAGATGAATATAGAGTTTGGCAGAAATTTTACTTAATTTGATTTACTATCTAGTTGCTTTATATTTCAATCAATTCACAATATTTGAAAGATTCATATAATAAGTTATCTGCAGATGTTCTTTATTTTTTATTTTACTCCTCAAGCTTAAAAACTATTCACAACTTAAAATCCACACTTTTATATTATTATTTTTTTTAAAAAAAAAACAAAAACTCTCTTCAATTTAAATGATTACTTAACATTTTTCATCATATAATAACTGTATGCATTTATTTTTTTGATAGAGTTTAAGAAGCTTCATGATTTCTATAATGAATTTAAAAAAAAAAAAAAGATGCATCTATCTATTACAATTTGTAAATATAGTTTTATTTTTTTTCGTTTAAAAAAAAAAAAAAATCAGAAAAAAAAAAAAGTATTATTCTTATTTGAATGTGGATTGAGAGTATTCCAGAATAGTGACTGATATATAGAAAAAGATAAATGTGACTATGAAAGAGGATGAATGAATAACTAAAATTAATTATAAAATGAATATGAAATACAATGAATGAATGAATATCTAATATCAAATGTAATTTGAGCATGAAATAAAATGGTAAATGAATACTCGATATTATATATAAAATAAATTTCAATTTAAAAAAATGATTAAAAAATATGAATATCTTATGCTAATATTAAAAAGATCTTTTAAAGTTTGTTGTTTAGCTCTTAGTATAGATATTTCCATATTGTGTGCATTACTGTGTATACTTTTTTTCTTAATTATTATGTTGCCAGATTCTACACACTGATATATAAATAAGAATGTGTTTTCCTGAAGCTTAGTGATGATGGCGTTCTAGTTGTATTTTTATATTGGATGCTCAGTTGTTTAGAGTGTTACCTTAAAATTCAATACCCAAAAATCTAAGGGTCCAGGTTCGAATCCCATGCTAGCATTGTCACTTGTCAGGCCAGCAATATCTGAAGAAGATGGGAGAATAATACCTCTTGAAACGTGCATATACTAATCTGTTTGATGTGCCATTATGGTACTTTTTTGTCACACTAGACAAGCCACCAGGTGACACTGCAGAACCATCAAGAAACCTGTAAGTGATAAATTTCTATCCAAAAATTGCTCAAATCGCTGAAATCCATGGAAAATTAAAATGCAAGAATCGGTGAAATCGATGAAAAATTAAAATGCAAAAATCGCTGAAATCGATGGAAAATTAAAATACCTGAGGCAAGAAATTTCTATCCAAAAAATGCCTGAAATTGATGAAACTTTTTTTGCTGCAAAAATATAAAAATATATTTTTGAATAGTCAAATTTAAGCACTTTTGTTATCATAATGAACATGTTTTTACATAATGTGTACTAGTTGTACCAGTTAAAATTTAAATGGAAAAATATTGAACATCCTATGATTAACAAATATAAATTTAGTAAAAGTAAAGCTTACTAATCAATGAAAGAATGACCCCCCTTCATCCAGCTCTTTTTCATATCTTTAAAAGTTTAATTACTGATCAACTAATTTGAAAGTAAGAACAAAGGAAACTGAAAAGCTTATCTCTCATTTAAAATAAAATTACAATAGCCTAACTACTTTATAAAACTATAATTTTTAAAAATATATTAAAATTAATCATATTCATTCCATAGAATTTGATCATTGTTTTATTTTTATATAATTATATTTTCATCTACCTAATTTTTTTGATTATTAAAATAACTTCTTTTCAAGCTATTTTCAAATATATCTTATGCATTAATCAAGTTTAAAGTACTAATCTATAATGTAACTACACATTTAACATATAGCATCATTGTATATCCTCCATTATATTTAATACAAGTGCTGGACAATCTATTAAGAGAACAGCTATGAAAATTCTTGACTGTCATTCAATGCAGAATATCATTCTAGCTTATTTTTTTCCCCATTAACTTGTAACAAATGTTGAACATTTAAAGACTAAGAATTTAAACACTTCTGCTCAGTCTTGAACAAAACTTGAAATTTCTCAAATGGTACTATCACTTCATCAATTATTAACTGAAGATTCTCAAAATTGTAATTTTCTTAACCTGTCTGCATTGGCATTTATATACTACAAACAAAAAATATTTTGTTTTAAAAATAAATAAAATCATTAAATTCTGTGAATTTTTTTAAAATGGGTCGTCTATTTACTTAGTATTGAAACCTGTCTTCAAAATTCACAACACAAATTTAAAATTTTGATGTATTCTTATACTTAACACAATTCCTCAGTAGAAAAGCATTTATGAAAAGAGGATATTAGATGTATTATTGTTGCTATCAAATAGATTTTTTTGTCAAATATATGTTAAATCGTCAGTCTAAAAGTACTGATGATTGCACAAATGAGAACGCATGGTAGAACAATACTATAATACCAATTTGACACCAATTACAATTTAGAGGTATACTGCTGAGGATATAATATAACAATTATTTCCTTACCACTCATTAAAAACATTCATACTGTGTTCATTCTATTTACTACTGAAGCTTGATGATATCATTCATTGATCACTTAAGTTTAATAATAATAGGGCTGCTGCAACTATAATTTAAATATTTCTTTTTTTAGTTACTAATTATAACTCTTAAATCTTTATATCTTGCAAAATCCTACTAATATATAGGCTACTGTTGGTTTACTTTTCATAAATGTTTCATTTCATGTGATCAGAGAAATCCCAACCCCTTTTCCTCAGTTGTAAGAGCTTTTATATCACATAAATTACTCAACCATGATGTGAAAAATAACTTTAAATATGATAGAGAGCCATATTAAGTAAATTAGACTAGAACAGTAAAACATTACTGTTATAATATGTAAAAAATATTTAGGTTTTCAAATAATTAAATTTGTATTTAATAATTAAAATACAATAAACTCATTATAATTGTCAACAATAATAATAGTTTGCCATTCTCTTAACATAAATTTATTCTAGCAACTTAATATTTAGAACATCTTATACATATTAATAATATTATTTTTCTCTTATTAATATTTTTTAATTATTAGCCATTAAAAAAATTATTTCTCATTTTAATAGTTTTGTAAAAAAAAAAAAAATGATATAGTTATAATCAATATTAAAATGTAATTAATATTAAAGAGCTCAATTTATGAAATGTAAAATAATAATCATCCAAATTAAGACACCTTAATATAATTTATATTAACATTTAAAAAATTTTCATGATAAGTACTTATATAACTGGAATTATATTTTTAAAAAAATATTAACAATAATTCAAATTAAATAATTTCTTTAAAAAATAATAATAATAAAAACTTACAGCCATTATGGCAAGCACTCCAGGAGTTTTTCCTTGATCATTAATATCTGTTGCTTGGCAACCATGATCCATTAAAATAGTAGCTATTTTTACAGATGCAGTCATAGCCTCCTTATTAATTTCACTTTCCTAAACAAAAACAGAAAAAGTAATGGCTTAGTGTAAAGGTTTCAATTCTCTGGTTTGCATTTACAATAATTATGGAGATAAAAAAAACCTCTAAAACTTTTAACTTATTGATAAGTAAAAAAATTTATAGAAAAAGAGTTTGACAATTATTATTATTTAGATTCTAAGTTTAACAATTTTTTCTTCTAAACCAAAAAAGCAATTTCTTATTTGTACATTACTATAGATAATGATAAAATATTTATATAAAAAACTGCAATTATAAAAGTTTGCACAGAAAAAATTTAGGTAATCTATGACTTTAAATATGAAGTCATATATAAATAGTTGCTATGTGGAGTTAATGTGGAAGAAGAATATGGAATCAAGAGCTACTTTCCTGGTTCAATGCTCATCTGAATAAAATTAAAAATGATTAAATGGAACTGTTATGACAACCTACCATTGAGTACTCAAAGCTAATATGATTTCTTAAGTAACTAATGATATAATTTTGTATATATTGTACCGAGATACATCAGGAAGGAGTGTGCTTTCTTCGGAGTTACACATAATTTTGAGAGAAATATAAATTGATAAAATATTTGTTTAAATATTTAATAAAAATAAAAGGTCTTGTAGGGTAAAATAAGAATAAAAAGAATTTTTTTTTCTCATAAAAGGGTTTATCGTTAAAAGCATAAATTAGACAGTTTTATAAGATATAATTTTGAATCATATTTAAATAAAACGTAAAGAATTAAAACTTGATTTAACTAAAAATTTGATTTAATTGAAATTTGATTTAAGATTGCTTTTAAAAAAAAAAAAGAAAAAAAAGCAAGGTGGAGTTCGTTTTGTCTTATAATAAAAATATATATATATAATCAAAGGAATGTAGTGAACAA
Organism: Epiperipatus broadwayi; assembly: GCA_028023455.1. NCBI lineage: Eukaryota > Metazoa > Onychophora > Udeonychophora > Euonychophora > Peripatidae > Epiperipatus > Epiperipatus broadwayi. Next base: position 6,955,713 of record JAQFVV010000010.1, read on the forward strand.
TAGGAGCTAATGACAAACATGAGAAATTTCCATTAAACGGCTAGTTAGTGAAATAACTCTAACAAAGAAATTGAAATTTGCAATCATCTAAAGAATGACCAATGAAACTGTGTAGAGAGTCGAAAGAAAAGAAATAATTGTCCAATAGCAGAAATTCAGAATGTAGATTGAATCCGCAAGATAAGGACCGTAAAATATAAAAGGGGCGAATTTTCTATTGTATTATTAGAGTATTGAATTATTAGATTGAATTTGATATTGTGATTAAAATTTGATTCTGATTTATTCTTAATTTCATAGTCATATTATTAATATACGTCTAAAGTTAAATAAAACATAATGCTGCATTGTTAAACCCATCGTGTGAACAGCCGGCCGAATCCTTCCCTGCAATACCAACAGCAGACAGTTCGAATGTCGATCATGGTTGCGTAAAACAAGAAGGAAACGGAGTGTCCACGGTGAAGCCCACAGGATCCCAACGACATCGGGAAAAGGATCGCAAAGAGTTAGCGCTAACTGACCGAAGGAAACACTATCAGAAGCTACGCTCGGAACCTTGCATAAAGGAGAAAGCTAGGTAATATTTATTTCATTTTTTGTTCACTAATTAAAAGCCGTAATAATATGTGGAATAATAAACTCTGAACTTTATGTTATGAACAATAATTACTAATTGTCTTTAGCTCCATTACCCAGGGATTTTATTATGATTTCAAATATATTTGTGTGCGTATAATTACTTTTTAAATGTATGTATAATATGATATTTTGGTTGTATTAAATATTATCTAAACTTGAACAAAAGTGTAATTAATTATATTATAAGACCAAACGAAGTGAAATAGCGTAAATGGAGACTTAATGGGTTAGTGATTACTTAAATTAAATAAAAAAAAAAAAGGAAAGCGAGAAAATTAGCGCAGAGAAAGATTCGTAAATTGATTTTTTAGGTAGGCGGAGTATATATTTTATTGATTATTGTAGCTGAGCTAGCGGGAGCGGGTACTAGATCGTATTGGTCAAGCAGACTTGTCGACAAAGGTCGGCTGGCGCCCTTTGGATTTTTTCCTTTAAATAAATAAAAGGTTTGATTGGCTAATGTGTAATCTAGTAAACGAGTATTAATGTTATTGGCAAATGTTTGCAAATGATATTGACCACTCTACCCGAGGTACCGACAGCCCCGTGATAGGATTTTGTGTAAGAGGGAGGTACAAAGTTCTGATCGAGTCGTTATTATAGACATTAAATATTTTATTGATTTTATATAAATGATGTTTATAAAAAATTACAAGACGACGCAAAAGAGGCTGAGGTAGAATATATTGAGAGAGGGAGAAAAAAAGATAGCATAGATCATTTAAAAATTCATAATAGTTTCCATGATTTGATTTTTCTTCATCTTACTCAAATGAAGAAGGACCAACTGATTAGGGATTGAAATAAATAAAACCAGAGTAAAATACTAAAACTTTAAAACCATCTAAAATAAAGATTTTTTTTTTTTTTTTTTAAATATAAATCACATTGCACACAAAATACAGTAAACCAAGTATTATCTAAGCCAAACAGTATGCAGGTCTTCAGTAATTAATATTTCAGATCTATCTTAAATTTATTAATATATAGTTTTGTTTTAACTCATGAAAACTACCATTTTTCATAGCAATGCAGTGTTTAATTTTCATGATGTCATAAATCACTTAATAAATTAGGTAGATAATGTAGCTATAATTTAAAAATAACTTTTTATTGGTATTAATTTGTGTAGATTTTAGATGCATTGTTTATATGTGGGAAAGAATTGTTTTAAAGATGGGAAGGGTAGACCATCAAAAAGCAAGTCTATATTTTTATTTCATTGATGTCTTCAAACATGATAGCAGTGGATTTAATTAAGATCATCTCTTAAATCAGTATATTCTAATTCTATTATTAAAGATTAACATATCTGCCTTTGTTAATAATAATATTATAGGTAAGTCACTTAAAATCTTTCATCTTGTGGTTATAATATATCTTTACTTTACATATCACAGATATACTCAAACTTATTATGTTACCAAAATTTGGTAGCAGTATTAGTGAGCGACTCTGATATATGTCTTAATTATATTATTTATTCTATTAGTTACCACTAATGATTGATAAAACTAGGAAAGATAATAATGTCCATTGTGACTACATAAAATATTTTTGCTTTGATAATTTGGTATTAGCAATATGGATTAACAATAGCAAACTCTGCATACAGTAATGCCACCAAGTGCAAGACCTTGCAATCAATGGATGCAAGAAGGTTTGTGCGTAAAATCCCTAACTACTACCAACTCATCCAATATCCCCAGACTAATTTCTAGCTTGTGGTTTTAATCAGTGAGGAGCCTTGGATATGAGAGTACTGCATCTAGATACCAAAATGTATGCTGAACTGAGTTCAGATATGAGGCTGGATTGAAAATATTATCATGTTTTCATCTTGGGCTCCTAGTTATATAGTTAACCAAATATGTAAAAGGTGGTTACTGGAGAGATGCAATAGATCCTTAGATCTAGGTGCAGGGTTCTCAAATCCAAGGCTACTCATTAATGAAAGACACAAGCTAGAAACTAGTCTGGAGATATTGGATGAGTAAGCACTAGATAGGAATTTTATGCATAAACCTTCTTGCATCCATTGATTACAAGACTTGCATTTGGTGGCAATACTGTATGGAGAATTTGCTACTGTTATTAACAGTCTTTGTAAGTATATGAAATGGTGATGACGTGATATTTTTTTGATGTATTCAATGACAATCCAAGAAAGTGAAAGAAGCCTTGATAGAGACAATATTTAATTATACGACTAGCCAAGTAGCACGTTTCACTTATATGTTACCTGGTGATTTTTGAAAATCATGAAGGATATAAATCAAGCAATCTAAATCAATCACAAGTTTAAAAGTCAGTTAGATCATAAACGTATATAATGATTGTTACTTGTGCAGCGTAAATGATATATGTAGTCTTTAACATATGCTTCTCTTTTTTTTTTTATTACTATATCAGTATTTATTAAAAAAGATTTTTTTTTTCATTTCTTTAAATAATACTATTATGAACTATGATAAGACTTTTAATATATTATTTTAATCATAATATTAAAAGAAATATAATAAATATGTTACTAGAACTTCTACTTGAAAACTTACCAATCAAAATTTATAATTTAGAAGTATAAAATTAATAACTTTAAAAATGTTTAAATTCTTTATTTTTTATTTTATGATAATGAATATAGTTCACTTTTTATCATATGTTAAATTTTATTATATTTTATTTTTATATCACAAAATCTGAAATTATCATAATAAATAAAAATTCAATATGGTATTTATGATAGCCAAGTAGTCTTTTAGTAAGCTCTTGTTTTTTAGAAACACATAAACATTCAGCAAAAGTATATCAATAATATTTATATAAAAAGTTCAGAAAAAATATTGCAGACAGTAGAAAATTATAATGTATTTATTTCTATTATAATTATAGGAATATTCAAGATGATTGTGCAGCAAACATATAAGCCAGATGCAATAAAATGCTATTTTGAAATTATAAATTTATCATGATTTGATAAACTTAATTATTAGTTACTATTTTGAATAAAACGAAAAAACATTTTGCACAAGAATAAAGTGAATTGTAGAATGATGAGTTGTTACACAGATTTAACTGTAATCCCTTCAGCTAAGAAATTACATCTTCCTCCATTAGATAATATTCTACTTGAACTATCAATACTTTCACTAATTGTTTGTAGGTCTATGTAAAACAATTGAATATATTTAGGGCCAATTTGATTTAAATAGTGTAAATCTACAGATTTTTTTTTTCAGATAGTCTTTTTGTTCTAAGAAAAAAATATTCAATTTAATTTTATACCACTTATAGAAAATGTTTCATAATCTTAATATATTTAGTTGTTAATTTGTATAATAAAAAAAAATATTGAAATAAAGATTCTCTTTGCAATTGGCCAATTAATTCTTAGAGGTTGCCCTAATATCTACCCTTTCTACAGTAATATTAAAAAGAAAAACTAAGGCTACACAGTATGATGGGATAGCCAAAAAATAACCAGAATCATTCTCTGGAGAGTGAGCGCTTGCAGGGGACCCTCCCCCCTGTATCTGTTTGCTGATTGTCATCAAGTGATATCATGGTATACATGTAGCAAATATTTTTATTAAATGCATCTCACACATTTGTTGATTTTGCTATGGCTGAAAAATTGAAACAAAGTTAAATTCTGTTTTCTATTAGGAAAAATGACAAGACAAACAGTTATAATGGGGAAAACAATAGTCTACAAATGGTTTAATATAAATGTCAAATTCACCACATCCTAAAAAAGCATGGCAAATGAAGCCCAATGTCAAAACGATGACAGGGGAGAGGGGTTTATTCAAAGGGCATTCATTGTTCATTCAGAATGCATTCTAATGATCAAATATTTTACCTACAAGTTCTGAAATATTTGCATGATGCAGTAAAATAAAAATGTTCCCATTTGCGGCAAAGTGGGGAGTGCAAGCTTCACTACAACAATGCACTAGTGCACAAAGCGTTGAGTATGAAACAATTTTTAATTAAAACAGCATGACCTAGCACTTATCCATCAGCCATATTCACCCGCTCCCATTCTGTGCAACTTCTTTTTATTCCCCAGAATGAAAAAATGCCTCAAAAAAAAAAAAAAAAATTTGCAGACTTGGAAGTAATAAAGAAAAAAAATGAGACAATAAAAAGCATCAATTTGCAAGTTTCAGGACTACTTTGAAAAATAGAAACCACATTTAGACTGATATATTGCATTGAATGAACAATACTTTGAAGAAAATTCAATTCATAATATCTAAAGATAAATACACAATTTTTATTACAATATTCTGGTTATTTTTGGATACCCCTCATAATCTTATGAGAAGCTGTACTCAGATATAATAAAAGGATATGGGGATTAATTTTATTGTATTGTACACAAAGTTAAATTCCTTATACAAACAATGACAAATGTACAGCAATAATCAAACAAGAAATTGATTTAATAGTCAACACAATTCAGTGATCTCTAATCCTTTTTAATGAAAATAATTTTACAAAAGCACTTTTTTAAAAGCTCTATATTAAAAATCATTTAGTTAGCAGAATATTTTACAAAGAAATAGCAGTCAGAATACTTTTTTTTTTTTTTTTCAGAATAAGAACTGTTCAAGCCATATTATTTCCATTTTAATAGATAATTAAAATTTCACCAATGATGAAAAGATTAAGAAACATCAACTTGTTCAGGATAATCCTTATACTTGAAAGATCCTTTATCCTCAAATTCATTAAAAGAATTTAGTCCTTTAACTAACTTGACCTTTCTGCAGTCTCTTTGAAAATCATATTCATTAGCTAATCTCTAGTTTTCAGTAGGCTAAATGATTGTGATAATTCATCTAAATCCTAAAATCGCATCATAATTTCTTCTATTCACCAATACTATATTAAAAAAAACTTATTCCAGGTTATATAAAATTAAATTGTAATGAATGGAAATAAACTTTCAACTGCTGCATTTTATTTTTGGACTTACAAGATAGTTATCATAAATTCTTAATTTCAAATAACATAACTTAAATAGTACTAAAGATATAAAAAATGACCAAAAAGTTAGGAAAGGATGTCATTATATATAAAAAGAAAAACACTGGACCTGTTACATAATTTGAATCAGATACAATCATTAATAAATTATCTTTAGTTTGAACATAATAAATTTTATGATTAAATATAATAATATATATAAATAATATCAAAATTCTCATTAAACTTATAACTTTGTAGGGGATCTGATCTGTCAGCAATTCAATATCAAAGTAATGCTTTTTGGAAGTATTGTAATCTATCTTAAACAAAAATAAAGTCAAGCGTTGGTGGCTGAGTGGTTAGCATGGCTGCCTTATGAGCAGTTGTTCCAGGGTTTGCTTCCTGGCGATGCTTTGACACATTAAAAAAAAATAATAATAAAAATAAAAAAGAATATAATAAACAATATATAAGCATAAGATTCTTTAAAATATTGTCCTAATGCTTTTTTTTCATATAAAATATAGAAGCATATATTATTCAGGAAATGATAAAATATCGGCCACAACATAAAAAATTGGTATATTTTTGTTTCTCTGTTCCAAAAGTAGTTAACTATTTATGTAATCATTCTTTTATTTTAATAATATTTTTTTCCTGTTAAAAAGAATGCATTCCGGGTCAATTCTCTTCATTTATAAGCATGATCCATAATCTTTGGAAGATGATAATTTGCTGTAATAATTCCCTGACAGATACAACTCATTATTTAAATTAAAAAAAAAAACATTTGCAACATTATCCAAAGTAGATATACTACACATATAACATTAAAGGTATAGAAAGCTGTCTCAGATTAATGAACTTGACTAATTATTACCCTTACAAAAGCCTTATTATAAGTATAAAATTCAGTGGATACTTAAGGAATAGCAAATTACATTCTTAACTTTATTTGATTCTTATTGAATATTATACACATTCATTAGATAAGTATATAGAAAATAATAGATATAAAATGAATTAATGTTGATAAAATAAATGTATGCAAGAGGCGCAATTCTGTATCAAAAAAAAAAAACTTACTCCTTTAGAATTAGTAACTTTAATACTGTTCATAGCGAGATGATGGAGCTGAAATAAAAAAATTAAAAAAATTTAATTATCAGACATATTTTTAAAAAATCATACATTTATTTTACAAAATAAAAGAATTTTACAAAATAATTACTAATATTCCAGATTTATCACATACTCTTCTAAAGCTTGCTATAAATTCTGAGCAGTTATCATATGAAAAATGTCTCAGATCAATCTCTCTCATTATATATGTATCTCATCTAACAAACTTATGCTTGTTATATAGGCTGTAGATTTAAAACAACAGAAAATTCACAGAGAAATAAGTGAGAAATTTCTAATTATATCTCTTCATTTTGATCAGGTTCAATTTGAAACTTGAATGTTATTATCGTTGGTCAGTTAGCTGTACATAAAGTATTCAACTCATCAATTCTTTAATATTCACTTTCGTAACAGGTGGAAGATATTACAACAATTATGTGATACCACAAGAAATTTTCATATGCCTTAATTTCATAAGATTTTTTTAAAAGTAGAATAGATATATTCATTTCATTATCTTCTACATATGTAAGTATTTTTAAAAAATAAAATTTGCTTGAACTTTGCTCACATAGTGTAAGTTTTATGCCACTTTGTTGAAGTTAGCATTATTTCATATTGTTAGTATTCAAACATAAGTAATTTCATTTCTCTGACTTTTTACAATCTATGGTTATTTTTTTTCTACTTTTTTTATACAAATATTATAATACTTAACATACACGATGATTATAATAAAAGTCACAATTTATTTATTATAATAACTGTTATTCTTTTCCAAAAAGAGAAGAACCAGCTGATACCAGGTAGAAAGTTGTATTGGTTTAACTTAAATGAAAGTAATTTTATTTCTCCATTATTATTTTTTTTGCAATCCGTCATTATATTTTTTTCTGCAAATATCATAGTACTTTGTAAATAATGCTTACGATAATAAAAATCATATGTATTTATTATAAAAACAAATCATAAGAAAGCAATCAATTGATTCCAGTTAGAAGCTATTCTAAACAAAAATAATTTTATTTCTCCATTTTTTTGTGATTTTATGGTTATATTTTTTAAATTTTTTTATACAAATATTATAATACCTATTGTAAAGAATACATATAATTTTTAAAAAAATTCAAATTTGGAAACATAATTAATTATATCATAAAATAATACTTTTTTAGAAATAGTATCAGATAATGGTTGTAGTGTTTATGTTATAAAACGGTGTTGTAGCCATAGTAAGTTAATAGATTAGATATAAGATAGTATAATGAATATTTAAGTAATTAAGTGATTATTTCACCCTTGAAAATATCCACAACCAATCATACATATTTTTATATTGATAACTAGTTAATCATTATGAAAAATCTGTATACGTAATTCAGATTATTTAGGAGTGATATTGATAAACCATTTGATTATCTTATTTGAAAATCATGTGAGTAATCAAAGCAAAATGAATATAAGTGAAGTATTAGTGATATGTGTCTCAGTCAAAAATAATAATATTGAAGAAGAGCTGCTATGGATTTTTTAATAACTATAGCAAGATTTATAAAAAATAAAAAAATTTTTTCGACTATTTGACAATTAAGATTATCATGCAAAATAACAGATCAGAAACTGCAAAAACAGAATAACTGGATCTTAGAATGCAGTAATCAAGAAAAAAAAATATGATGCAATAAAAATGATTGAAAAGACATTAACATCTTAAGTACTAACAAATAAAAATGAACTGAAATAGAAAGAAAAAAAAATGTTAAAAAAAAAAAATACCATACTAAGTGGAAAGTTTCGAGTTGTGATAGAAAGTGATATAATACAGAATAATATCTTGTGTGAGAGACAATAATGTCAATAGAATTTAATCAGATTCTGCAAACTTGATGATGATAATATTTCTAATAGATATTTCTAATAACCAAAATTTTAACTTTGAAATAGGACATCATCAAATACAATTCCCAAAATCAAAGAATTTACATTTTTAGAATCAGTAAAAGTAAATTTTATTATTAATATTATTTTAAATACATATATTTTGTTGCTTTCATTAGATAACACTTGCATCATTTCTTGAAACATTATTTGCAAATACAAGATGACTTTAATAATATTCATATATTTTTATTTTCTTAAGACTTCATTTTAAACCATTAAAATATTTTTCTAAACATTACGATCACCATTTCCTATTCTTATGCAAGGCATAGTAATCAATGGATGCAAGAAAGTTTGTGCATAAAATACATATCCCTATCTAGTGCCTATTCATCTAATATCCCCAGACAAGTTTCTAGCTTGTGGTTCATCAGTGAATATTCTTGGATCCGAGAGCATTATATTCAAATTATTTCAAGAATTTCATAAGGAAATAATAATATAATAGATATTCTAAAAATTGTTCTAATTTTTTTAAAATTTTGTATACTGTACTATCCCCCTCCCCCCATATAAACGTAGCAAATAATTGCTAGCAATCCTAGTTCTTGGTTTGCAATTTTGAAAGTTCTAGTCTACAGATAGAAAACTGGACTTTTTTCTCACTATTGCTTTATAGTTAACTAAAAAGGTAAAAGGTGACAGCTGGAGCATTGCATTAATCCTAAGATCTAGGTACAAGGTTCTCAGATCAAAAAATCCTCACTGAGGAAAGACACAATCTAGAAACTAGTCTAGAATATTGGACGAGTAGACCCTAGATATAAATTTTATACACAAACTTTCTTTTATCCATTGTTTACTATGGCTTGCAGTCGGTGACATTACTGTATGAAGAGTATAACGAGTTTGTCACTGTTTTAAAAACACTTCTCATAAACCTGGTATAAAAAGTTTAAAATAAATAATGTGTGATCTTCCACATGACAATAAACTGGTTTTCATGAGAATGCTAATAAATACCCATTCAAAAGTTTTAAAGAAAATTATGTAAAACAGAACAAATAACTTAAAATAAAATATTAAATGTAATAATAATAGGAAATGTTTAAATGTTAGAATAAATTATTAAATATCATATTTTAAAATAATATTAAATAATGTAAAGAAACTAGTAAGTTACTTAAATTATGTTAAAATTGTACTTCTTATCAAAGATTAAAAGAATGCATGGAATGTATTGGCAAAACAACTCAGTTAAGAAACAGATTTTAAATAATTAGATTAGAAATAAGTTAATAAAAAATTAGGCCTGTTTTAAGATATGAGATTTGAAAACAAGAGAAAATTCAAGAAATTTAATAATTATAGAGTTTTGTAAATTCAATCAATTAAAATTCATGTAATTAAAATGAAATGAGGTCATAAAGATGTTGAAAATAAGAGATTATCAAAGATGTGAAAAATAAGATCATTGACGTCAATAACAAAAGATCAAAACCTATATATAATCAATTTTTCTTAAAATTAATTAGTCTGGATTCTTGCTTTATTCAAGCTTCATCGAACCATCATTAGGATGACCAAGTAGAAAAAAAAAAAACAGCTGACAGTGGAAATCTAACCTGGATCCCTTTGTAAATCTGAACATATTATTTAAAAGGAAGCTCTATTTAAAAGGGAGAGAAAATGTTTAAATCTCAAATTTCAAAGACAGGAAATTCATGAAGTACATTATAGCAATTTGTAATGAAAGGAACAGGATGAAAGCCATCATGGGAGAAATATTAATCTGCAAAAAATCAAAAATCCTCATAATACGCAGACGATTCCGCCTATAAAACTTTTGCTATGTAAGTTTAAAAAAAAACTGTTTAGACTGTTATCCTAATGCATTAATCATTTTAAATTTTATTTTATAATCTCTTAGTGTACATTTAATTCTAACAAACTATAATTTATTATATGTAAAGCAGTTATATATATTATTTAACTGATTGATTAAAAAAGGACATGGATGTTTAAAAAAAAAAAAAAGTTAACATTTGTTGCTAAGCATCTATAAATAGCAACTGAAATAAAAAAATTGTTGTTTAAAAAAAAAATTTGCTCCATCTTGTCTTTATTATATGACATGATATATTAATATTTTATCTTCTTATTAAAAAAAGTTTTCTTTAATGTGAAATTGTCTGCAAATATGTAGTTGTATATAATAATCAGAATGTAATATTCTCTTTAGACAAGTGAAGTATACACACATGTAATAAAACATTTAAGTCAAGTTTCCAAATGTCAAAAATAATGAGTTCAGTAAGTTAAAGGTTTATTTTGAATTTTGATACAAGTTCATTTGTATTTAAATTAGCTCTTCTTTTGATTACTTTTAGATTTTATGTATATAGAATGTATAATAAAAATGCAGATGTTAAATCACTGATATTTCAATGGTTAAAATATTCTATAACTATGTAGGAAATTATTCAGTTTTGTTTTGTTAATTTGGGGTTGAATGCAAAGGGCCACACCAGTTAATAAAGTAATGTTACTATTAAATTAGGGATCAGACTCAAAGGAGTCATCTCTGTAATTAACTTGAGTTATTACTAAATCAGGATTTGGGCTTAAAGTGACCACTTCCAAAAATTATTCTTGAATGGAATGTATATTAGTTATAGCAATTCTATATTAGATATATGTGTATGACTATTCTATAGAGCTAATGATATGAATAAATGTACTGTACTTGCAAGGGTCAGCTATGTAGGATTATATCAAGGGTGTATTAAAGGCCAGAGATTTATTCTATAGTAAATGTGCTCAATCATATAACCATGTTAGTATCATAAGATGTAATTGAAAGACTAATGTTTAAAATTAATCAAAATAAACCTTGGACACTTTACAAAAAACTACTATTGTTTTCCACTATGCATATGAACTAAAAGTTAAAAAATGGAGAAGAAAAATTTCCATAAAAATCTTATGATACAACCTGTAATATAATCATATTTAGGGAAAACAATATTATATTTTGTATGATAATTATAATACTTTGTAAATATACTATTGTTGTTATTTTTTTAAATAGAGTGTTAACTTCTTTATATATAATATTGTCTGGCCTGCATATTAATTCTATGTCCAATGAGAGTAGGTTATGTTCTACATGATTTAGCCCAATATTGCAAATAGTGCTTGGGTAGTGATCATCAACATCACATATTAAAGAAAATATTTTGAATTCTATTAAAATATATAAAGAATATGGGCCATATATTTCCCGATGTTCAACATCAGGTGATGCCAGAATCAATTAAATTAAAATAAATTTAAACGCATACAACTTGACTTTTCGCATTGCACATATGTGGCACTCCACAAACATAACATTTTGATTATAAAATTTTCTAAGAAAAAAATAGTATATGTAAGCGCTTTAACACGCTGAAGAAGAAGCTGTCAGTAGTAACAAAAACAATTAAATTATGGCCTAATACTTTTGAGGTTTTTCCCTCATATTCATGAGGGGAAAACCTCGAAAGTACTAGGCCTAGATTAATTTAATTGTTTTTGTTACTACTGACAGCTTCTTCTTCAGCATGTTAAAGCGCTTATATATACTATTACGTTTTTTGGGAGAAGTATTTTAAATTATTTTTAAAAAAAAAAAAATAATTATAATCAACGATTTCTTATTTTTAAAACTACAGTTTTATTATTAATATTATTTGAAGGACATATTTTGTCGTTTTCATCAGATAATTTGCATTATTTCTTGAAAATCTAAGACATTATTTGCAAAAACAAGAAAACTTTAATAATATTTATATATTTGTATTTTCTTAGCATTCCATTTTAAATCATAAAAACACTTCTCATAAACTTTTATAAAATGTTTTGGAGATGTGGAATCATTCTGTGTACATCTTTATCAATGTTAATGTTCTTAATATAACTATCTTGTCTAACTATTACTGTTATATTTTGATAAATATTCCTCAGAATATAGCAGTATCTCAGGTCTATATCTTAATAGTCCAAAGTTTTAAACACTGAGGAAATGGTTGTAGAATTAAATGTCATTTCATAATCTATAAATCCAAAGCAAAATGGCAATTCATACTCATTGGTTCGTTTTTTAATTTTTCTACATACTTAGATGTTATTTACTGTACTAAAACTACACCAGCTTATTTTTTAAACTTCACTATAGATGAGCTGCAGTTATCTTTGTAAAGATCTTGTACAGAATTGATAAAGAATAAAAGACCTGAAAATTCTAATATTTTCTTTTTCATCTTTCTTAATGCCTTTTCACAGAAGAAAATAAAGATTGATAATCATGAATTAGTAGAAGTTAACAAGTACAAAAACTTAGTTCAGTAATTATTACAGATAAAAATGTAGTGAATGAAATTAATCATGGAATTATACTTGGATCAAGTACTTTTGATAAAAATAATTTAATGTTAAAAAGAAATATGCCTACATTTTGAAAAGTAAGATTTTTAACAGATATATTTTTATTTAAATGATTCTTTTCAAATTAATATGACTAGCTATATTTTTGGAAATCTCTCCCCATCCCCAGTTCTAGACTTCACATTACAACAAAACTTACTCTTTTTTGCGATTAACATATTGTGAAATAAATAAAAAAATAGCAACTGAAAAAATGATGACTAACTAATTACTAAAGCTCTATTTATTTTTAAAAAGTGAGATAAAAAAGTTTATAGTAAACTTACTGCCGTATTTCCATCAATATCCTTTAAAAGACAGTTAGCTTTTTTGCTTTCAACTAGTAAACGAATTTGGTCCACTAAATTAGAATTAAGAGAACTGCTGATGGCCTGCATTAACAGTGTCATACCTAAAAGGAAAATATTAATTAGCATTAAATTCAAAATGGAGATGACAAAAGCAAATAAAATCAATTTCCTTTATTGAAATAAAGTAATCATATAGCTACATTTCTTTTTATGGAGCTACAAAGAAAAAAAAAAAATCTTAACTAATCTTTTTTATTTCAAAATACTTCAGATGAATGTCATTGTACTGTATTATTGATCAGTTCTGAATGTATCTCTGAAAGACCAGTGTTGATTTAATTGATTCGTTTGTTACACAGTATATTTTAACTATTGTTAAATTCTGAAAATAATATTTACAACAACAAGTTTTCTCTGTTTTACATTATTTTTAAAAAAAATCTGTTTATATATATATCCTTTCAAATTATTTATAAATAATTTTTAAAATATTTCTTCTCATTTATTTCCTTGACATATGTATGCTTTTTTTTTTTAAGACAGCTTAACTATTAATAAAATATCATAAAAGAACCTGTAGAGATTCCAACCAAGAAATAGATTCACTAATGACTTTATTAAGTCTCAATTCTATTTGTCAATCATTAGCTATGTGGTTCAGTTTCCTTACTAATTACATACTTATAAAAGAAAGATGTTTAAAAATTCCTTAAATTTTATTTACTCATAAGAATATTTTGCTTATATAATTTATTTTTATTTTTAAAACAAATTGTAATAATTTTTTTTTAAAAAAAATATTTTTTTAGACATTTTATTTATAAAATTGAAGATTTCTCCTGAATAGATCACATTTTTAATAAATCATGTTTCTAAAAAAATATTAAATAAAATTAAAAATTCAATATTCACAATTTAAAATTTGTGAAGTGCATGCATATAGCAACAAACTTGCCTTAACTCATAGCAACCTCTCCAGGTTTTGCATTTAATCTCGCATAAGTACTATATTATAGAATAATAATAGATAATACCTTACACATTCACACATATATAGGGAGAGTATGTACAAATGTTAGATGCATATATATACTTTTGTATATTATTATTAATAGTAATAATGCTTTATACTAATAAATAATAAAGTCATGTATGTATTTATATAATAAAATAAAAGATATTATTTGGATATTTGTATACGTAGCAAATAAAGTGACAAAAAATGAAATGCGCACATAACTTTAACACTGTATAATTAAAATTATTAATGTAGAATAAAACTATATATGGTCAATTTTGGGACAACATCAGACACTATATGAATGTTTGGCACTCAAACTATTCCATATATGGTTACATTGGATTAAGATCATAACGTATATGGTGATTCTGAACATAGTCACCCAAACCATAAGTTGGGGTTCAAGAGATTCCTACCTCTGGAAGTGTTGAAAGTAGGACTAGTTTGTCATTAGATTGCTCCAATGTTTTATTATTTTGTAAACATTTATCACACTTTTAATTGTATGTATGTAAATACAAGTTTAATAAACGATGTTATTAGTTTAACTCGTCTCTCTTTTGTTATTCAATATATAATTGATGCTACTCCAGCTTGTGACCCCCAAATATCAAAGCTGATATGCATTACTGCATATGGTTGGTCATACCTGAATACAGCAATAGACATTCATACATATTCTTGCAAGTAATATATAGAGTTCTCTCTAATCTTTTAATTATTTAAAATTTCATTTACAATGAACTCAAAGTTAATGAATGTGGTAATTTTTTCAAATTTAAAAAAAGATTGCACTTCTCCTGTATAGAAAATAAAAGAAATTAACTTTTTCTTTTTTTTTAAAAGCATACATTAAAGTTGACCAGATATTTAATAAGAATAAACTGGCAATTACAAAACAGGAAAATAAAGTTAGTGCTATGACTATTTGTATTCCTAATATTGCTAGTTATATCCACGTAACACAATGTATATTTTGTGAAGTGTAAAAAATATTAAATTTATGGATGGACAATATAAAATGAAAAGGATGCTCTAGTCGACAGTAATGTATTGTATCAAAAAGTGTTGAGTCTAAAGAAAGACTTTATCAAAGGAATCACTAAAAATAGTGCTTTCAAATAGTTCATTGCACAAATTCCGAAATCTTATGAACTTAAAAAACAAAGCACTACATAATTTCTTTTACTCTTGATAAAATTTTTCATCTTTGCTGTACAAGCAAATAAAAACGATATTAAATTTATAATCCTTTAGATCATTGTATCTTCTTTATTAATATTTTCTTTTTTTTTAGAGTAATTGAGCAAACACATTCGCATATGAAAACACAGATGTGAGTGTAGTTTACTGTATGTATACATATATGAATATACTCTGTCAATTTATTACAAATGAATTACTTTTTTTTTTTTGGTAGTTATTATTGTTGACATCTTAATATATATACATGCTTAAAATATCTGTACTATATATATGTGTGTGTTAAAAACATAGGTTATATACGATTTACTTATTGGATAAAACAAAATGATGTATATATGAAAATAAGATTATTATATAGCAAGTTTTAAACATTCCCTTGTAAAATTGATTATATATATATATACACACTCACACATAGCCCTCCTAAAATGATTTTCAATTTATAATATTTAAGCCTATTCTTTTTTCAATAAATCTATTTATACACACTATCCCTTTTTAAGTTTACTCTAGTTTTTCTTTGAGATAAAAGTGAGGAAGGATACTTTTGGAATATTGCAGTGATTATTATATGACCCTTAATATAATTAGAAGACTTTTTACATAACATTAAAACTTTTTTAATAAAAAAGGTTTCTATAAACCTTCATATAATTTTTAACAGGTTTATTTTTTTATTCAAAGATTAAAATCATTTCTGATGATCAAAAGTAATAAAAATTGAAATATACTTATTTTTAATTAATATAACATCCGAATAATTGCAATAAATATTTGAAATAAATATTAATGCCAAAAAAAAAAAAAAATTATATATAAGAATTCCTCAAAAACTACCAATTAACATATTCAGTAGTAGGGGTAGGCTACCATTAATTAAAATTAAACTAACTCAAAAACTTCTATTATATTAGCAAATTCTCTTTTGCTCTCATCACAGTTATGTCACTCAATGTAAGTTTGAAATCAAGCTTACCCTAGGTGGCACAATTCAAGCTTATACTCAATTGCATAATCATGATATGAAAAAGAGAATTTGCTATTGAACAGCATTATATAGTTAAGCGTTGGTGGCCTAGCGGTTAGCATAGTTGCCTTCCAAGCAGCTGGCCCGGGTTCGCTTCTCGGTCAACGCTTTGACATATAAAAAAATAAAAAAAACAGCATTATACAAGTTGGATCATGTGACGTTTTATTGTTCTGTCTTTTTTTAACTTTTATTAGCCAAAAAATTCCAAAGTATTGTTATGATTATAGTTTTAATCACTACTACATAAAAGTTTTATGCTGATATAAATATAAGTATATTAAAGGGTTATATTATTAATAATAAAATAGATATATACATTTTACAAAAATTATTGCAATATATACATACTATATGTAATAAAATTAATGTTTATTTAAATTTTTAACAGAATTTAGATTAAAAGTTTATTGTCAAAATATGCACAATTCATTCATCCAAAAGAGCCCGGGAACTGTGTGTATTTGAAACTGTATTATGTTTTAAACAAAGTTTTTAATATAAGTGTGTTAATTTATTATAATTATGGTACAATCATTGTCTCCAAACTACCAGACAAATTACATTAGTTTATTTTTTGCAAATACATTAGGTTTTTTAATCATTTATTTGATTTCCCTCTTCATTTTGTTCATAAAAAAAATAAAGGATGCATGTGTGGAGAAGGGGGATGGAATATAGTTTTAGTTTGGTTTTGAAATGCAATAATATTTTATAATATTTTGTTTTCAAGAAATATTTGGAAAAGAATTTTAAAGATTAAATTAAAAATAAATCATTGGTAATTCTGTTCATATCTATATTTCCAAATTACTATTTTTTTACTTCCAAATATATAACTTACAAATATAAATATAATTATGTTAAAATAAAGGAATCAATAATACTAAAAAAAATCACTACACAAAACAATCTAGCTATCAATACATAAATGTACATATATATATATACCATAAATGTACACATATATAATGAATGGTTCATACCAATATCATCTTTGTAATCAATATCAACACCTGACTGCTCAAGTAGTAGTTCAGCCAAACCATTGTGACCTTTCATAAAAGCCAAAGACATTGGAGTCACCTACAAAAAAAATTTTATTTATAAATTTTAAATAAAATTTATCAAAAAACAGAAAAATGAAAAAAAAAAAAGATCTACCTTCCAATCATTAGGAACATTTGGGTTTCCACCCGCTTCAAGAAGAGACTGCAAACAAAACCACCAACCATAAGCAGCAGCATAGTGTATTAGTGTATTGCCTGAGCTGTCTGCGGTGTTTGGATCAGCTCCCAGACTCAGTAAATAAGAAGTAATATGGCTATGTCCATTCATAACAGCATGAGTTAATGCTGTGCGACGTAGCTTATCTAGAGTTAAATATTTATTTTTAAAAAATCAACATAATAGCAATTGTATGTGTACGCATACATTTAAAATCTATCATTCTACAACACCTGATATGAAAAAAAAAAATTGAGCAATTGGTTATTTAAAAATATTTTTAAGAAGGATTTTTAAAATTTATAATTCATTTTATTTAAAAATATATGCTTTTAATTAAATGTATCTTTGCATATATAACATTTTATACTAAGAAAATGAAAATATACCACAATTAGCTTTATAATAATTACATATATAAAACATTAGTATTAACCAATTAAATTCTCTTAAAAGTATATTTATTATTCAATTAATGGCATACTTAAAGCATCCAACTGATTTAAATACATTAAGAAAGAAGTTATTTGACTATAGTTGAAAAACTCCCATTGCAAATATTGCATAAAAAAAAAGTTTATGGTTTTTAAACATAAAATATACAATTTTAAAATACTTTCTCAATATAATATTAGAATATTTTATTACAAGTTTTTCTTCACTAAATATTTTTCATATCTCAATGCACTTACATAACTCAATTCACTGAAAATGATTTTAGATTCCAAAGAGTCACTAAAATCATTGCATTAAAACAATAAAATTGTTTATCATTAATAGTTTCTTAATCGGACTTCTTGTACAAATTGTACAAAATTGTAATAATTATTATCTTGAAGTTGTACATACATCACCCAGTTGAATTGTTAAATGTTTTTATAAAAATTCAAATTTCATTTGTTCTTTTCTAAATATATTCAATTGTTAGCAACATGTTCTGAGTGTTTTTATTCTCCTCTCTTCTTCAATCAAATATAAATACTGTCCTTTTGTCTCTTATTCATTGTTTGATTTTTACATTGGGTTTTGTTTATTTTAAATTATTTTAATTCTAAAAGCATAATATGATTATTCTAGCTTATATTAAATATCTGCATTAAGAACAATAACCTATTCCACAATTTTACTTTAAATACATCTATTGTAAACTAGAATAATCAATGGATATTAGATAGTAGTACCAGCTAAATGCTAAAACTAATTTCTAGTTATTCATTTTCATCAGTGAAGAATACTACTAAAGATATTTAGTTAACATTGCGGTTTGATATTCATTCATTGATTATGCCACCTAATGACAGGTGAATCTGGATCACATGATCACCCTTTCTTGTGCTTGCTTATAACTGTTGTTAAAACAGGCAAAACTCACTATACGCATTGCTCTCAGGTGCAGTGCTCTCAAATCCAAGGCTCCTCACTGATGAAGGCCATAAGCCAGAAACTAGTATGGGGATATTGGATGAGTAGGCACTAGATGGGGATTTTATGCACAAGCCTTCTGGCATCCATTGATTACTCTAGCTTGCTGTGTGTGGCAATACGCATAGTGAGTTTTGCCTGTTTTAAGGTGAATATGGAGTAGAATAATCTAGAACAGTGTTTCCCAACCTGTGGTACGCGTACCAGTAGTACGCGTACCACTGGTGGTACGCGAGTTGCTGGTTGGTGGTACACGAAAAATAATCAATAATGGCGGACATAAAAAAAAAAATTAAATCATAAAAATATAGAAACGTTTTTTCCTATAATTCATAAAAATTATTTTAATTAATAATATTATACAGTAAAGATGTTAATATGTACAGTCGATAACGATCTTTAATGTTAATGATAAAATTGAAAGTATGGTTAAGAAATTAGATTTTTGGAAACAGTAATATATATAAGTATCGAAAACAATCAACTGGAAGTATTTGAAACTCTACATATTTTTTTGTTTGAAAATAAGGTTAGTCTGTCTCAAGATATACAAGAAAATATAATAGTACATTTAACAGGATTAAAATTGTCTTTCATGGAATATTTTCCAAAACCCGAAAACACAAATGATAATTGGATTTCAAACCCCTTCTATGCAGAAAATTTAGAAAAAGCTAAATCATTATCAATAAAGAATAAAGAAAATTTAATAGAATTATCATGTGACAGAATTTTACAAGTAGATTTCAAACAACACAATCTAATTAATTTTTGGTTAAACATTAAAGAATATGAACAACTTTCTGAAAAAGCTCTTAAATTATTATTACCATTTACTAGTACGGAATTAATAGGAAGAGCTTTTTTTCATATATTTCTTTAAAAAATAAGTATCGAAACAGATTGAATGCAGCTGTAGACTTAAGGGTATACCTCGCATCTTTTGAACCAAATTTCAAAAAATTATGTTGTTCAAAACAAGCACAAAGATCTCATTAAATTTATTTTATAAAAATATTTGGTTATGATAAGAAAATATACTAATTGGTTTTTTATAATTTTGTGTTTTTATTAAAACCATTTATTAGTAAATGAAATATGACAAAATAGTAGATAAATAATGAGTCGGATCAAGGCAAATCAATCTAAATTATTTAATTTGAAAGAATGTATCAGAAAAGGATCATACCCACAAATTAGACTCGCATTAATTCTTGATCATCTATTGTGGATTACTAGATGTAAGCTAGTATTGATCATCAAAATTTTAATCCTATTAACTTCATGCTGAACAATATAAAGAAAACAAGCCTGATAACCCCTGAGGTTATTTTTACCATGACTTGGGACATGCTGGATTTATCCTCTCCATGGCCCAACCAATAGCAAGATGCTCCGAAAAAGAGAAAACAGACTCAAATTCGGGAAAACCAAATGAAGGAATGAGAAAACACTTTGAACAAAATATGTACCAAATAACGTAATCTTTAATAAATTATTTTGGAAAAAATATGAAACTTTGAACAAATACATACATATAAATATGATACAGTGAGTTTATAATTTCAATGAGTTTATAATCTGGCGTGACGTTTAGGCGTGTTTCAATGTAATTTGTCTCATTATGAGATGTGAATACATACATGGTCACCCTATAATATTTATAATGCAAATAAAATAACACACTCGCAATAACAAATTTCACAAAATACAATCATTTTTACGAAGTGGTACAATTTAGCGTGATGTACTACCAAGTGGTACGCGAACCAAAAAAGGTTGGGAAACACTGATCTAGAAGATAGATACTCTGAATGACTTGATGTTCTTTTTAGAATTTTATATACTATGCATTTTTAGGATTTAAGAAACAGCATTAGAATGAAATTCTCAAGACCAAGGATCATTATCCTGACATTAAATTGTATAACAAAATTCAACCAATTCTATTGATTTTAAATGTATTAAATTTCAATTTTAAAATTTCATTCTAACTTAAAAAAGATCAAAAGTTTACAAATTAACATACCATCAAACAAACTGATTTTCCAACTTCAATAAAAACATTTAAAAATATGAATGTTTGAAATTTTAATGTATATCATTCATTTGGATTTGGATGTTTATAATATTTTATACGATATTTCAGTATGTTTAAAGAAATTACTTTTTGTCAGTTATATATATATTTTTAAAATGTTAATACTTTTTTTTTTTTTTAAATCTAATAACTGAGATCTATCAGATCATTCTTCAATAAGATTTTTGGATTTGAAATCAGAGTACATTTTATTGTTATAATTGGATTAATTTTTCTCCAAAAATCCATCTATGAAAGGATTATGAGCTGGATATTTATTATATAGAATATATTATTGATATTTGGACAGAGCTTTCTGATCCAAGAGTCTGACTATGTAAATACTAAAAAACAGATATTTTTATTATTTTGATTATAGCAGTTTGTTGGGATCACGCTTGATTTTGCTTATAAGCAATTCAAATAGTGACAATTCATGCTTTGTCATTCATATAGAACATTCCTAAAAGGATGTTGTATGGTAAATTTTTTCATAGTTTTTATGGGAAAGATAGACCCCATCTACATTATAAAGAATATCTTGAAGATATTCTAAAGAATTATTTCCATTAAAAATATATGGGAATAGAATACATTGGAAAGCTACAATTAAATATGGTGTTAAATTTTTTTAGACAGTTTGCTGCTGAAGAAATTAAAACAGGCAAAACTCTCCATACAAACAATGATCATGTGATATGCTGAAGAAATTAAAAGGCAGCATTGTAAAATATCAAAAAAAAAAAACAGAAAAATAAACCAGCAGTTCTACATGTGAAGATATTTGTGATCACAAATTGGTTTGTATAATTCCTGAAAAACTCATTTCTAGAGCAGCTTTTTTCTCTCTCTCTCTCTCTTATTTATTTTATTTTCATAGGAATGAAATGACCATACTCATTTACAAATGTCTGCTATATGTACACAAATAATGAAGTTACAAATAATAACAATTACTAATAATTTATAGATTTACATATAAGACAAAGATTACTAAACAGTCAAAAATACATAAATAATAAAAAAATTTCGTACCAAACTTCATTACTGAAAAGATTATTTAATTTTACAGAACAATTTGCAATGGGATATTCACTTTTTGAATATTTTAACCAAATTTTTTATTATAATTGGAGGGGGGAAAATAACTACTATTTTGTAAAGAGACTTTCATAGAAAAAATTTAAAACTTACACAAGATTTGCCCATATATAAGCAATAAGCATTTGGGTTGGAAAGGATAAGTGGATTCATTTTATTCTTTCATAAATACTATATCTTGTGTTGGGAATGAAAGTATTCATTTATTATTAACACTCGTAAAAAGCGCATGCACAATAGCTTGAAAAGGCTGATCTTTAATGTATTACAAGAAACTACTAAAAGATAGTACAAATAAATAAATTTAAAAATTAAATATTTCATCAAATAATATATTACAAACAACTGTTTACAGAAATAAGTTAATCTAAATTACCTTTTTTTTCTACAGTAGCACCCAACTGAATCAAGATCTTCACCATGCCATAATGACCATGCTGGCAAGCCAACATTAAAGCCGTAACTTTATTTTTGGCAGCAGATACTGGTTTTTCCATATCAGCACCATATTTTACCAGAAGTTTAGCTGCTTCCTAAACATCCCACAAAAATAAAATTTATTTAAAATTAAAAAAAAAAAAAACATATGCACTTAAATGTAAATTAAAAATATTTAAAAACTAAGATATGTTTATATAATAAGATAATTAAGTTGCTTTATTGTTATTATTCATAAGAAAATAAATAATAATATTAGTGAAGAAAAATTTTGAAATATAAATAGCACAAATAAATTTTATCTTTCTCCATTCAATTTATTTTGATATTATTGAAAATGAAATAAGAAAGTTACTTCATATGTAAATGAAATATTTCTATATTGTTAAAATAATGATTGTATAGAGAAATTAAATAAAAAATTATTGGAAATTAACAAAAAAATAAAAATAAAACAATATTTAATAATTAACCTAATAGTATAATATTTTATACTAAATTAACAAATTAAATGATTTTTCCACACTCAATAACTTTGACACCAATTACCTCAGATAAATATTATATGATTGTTACTAATCATTTATTAAACTAGCATTTACATATACTTTAAGCTATATGTATTTAATATTTGGGTTAACATAAATATTTATAAAATAATGGTATAGAAAAAGAACAAGATTTTCAATATGACTATTTTAGTTCCTCTTTACGATTCTGAGAAAGGCTCTATCAAAAATGTCAACAGCCATTTTGATCTGCACTTAGATGTATCATAATATATAGGAAAAGTATAATCAACACACCAAAAAAAAGTACAATAAATACTATGTTAATATAATATATGGGCTATCCACTTGATTGAGCTATATAATACTTAGCAATGAGTGAAAAATAATCAATAAAAGAAATGTTTGCATTTATTCTTGAATTTTTGACTAATAAGGTATTTATTTATATAGCACTATGTTAATAAATTGTAATTGTAAATTAGCAATCAGGCCAATGCATATGCGCTTTACAGATTTTAAACTATATGTAAATGAATACTCTCATTCTCAAACACAAAATAAAGTGACTGCTTAATATCTTCACACTCTCATCTCCAAACACTTAAGATTGGCCCATATTTAAACATTTGGGCTGAAAAAATAGATTGATGCATTCTATCTTTTCATAAAGACTTTATCTTGTGTTTGGGAATGAGAGTATTCATTTACGTATAGCTTAAAATCTGTAAAACGCGTGTGCATTAGCCTGATAGCTAATTTACAATTACAATTTATGACTAAATAAAATGAAGAAAATATATTCTGCAGTAAAAATAATTTATTTATTAATCAAAAGAATATTAATTATTTAACAAAAAATATATATCAATAACAAAGTAAAATGTACAGTGCAAGGAGATCTGCCATGCATGAGAAGAGAATTTATTTGTCTTATTATATCAAAGTTCCAATTTCAATGCCAATTTTTTTTTTTTGCTAAATCTAATTCAATTTCATGCTTTTATTTGATTGGGTGCCATTAACAGTTTTATTTTTGAACTTCCATTCTTTATGGATTTATTACATTTGGTTTTACCCTCAGAGTTAGACTTCTTAAGAATTGCTTTTGCTTAAAATACCTGGGCTGTATTTTGCTTTCTGTTATTTAATACATATTTTGCTTTCTTTTATTTAATATCAATTTTGTGTTTTCTTGATTTTATTTGATATACAACTTGTAGCCATAAATTCAAAAATAAATATGGGCATGTTTATTGGACTTGATTTGTCATCAATGTATTTTTTTAATAAATAACTGACATTTTTGATAAATTTTAATTTTTATTGCAAAATATATCATTTCTTGATTTTAATTAAAGTCATAAATTCAAAAATTAATGCAGACTATTTTATTTTTTATTGATTAATTATTTTTCCACTCACTGCTAAGTTACCATGTAGCTCCAGAAAGCAGGTAAGATGTACAATATATTTGAATAATATATCATTGTTTATTTAAAAAAACACTGAATGAATTTATATTTTAAATATTGTTTTCATAATAATTGCAAGATAAGTGATATATTTTCCACAATGGCCCTGAATTCGATTCAAAAAAATAAAAAATTATTTACATATTGAAATATTCCCTATATGTTCTACCACATTAAAAGTATCTTATTTGAATAATTAAATAATTAAAAAAAAAAACCGACTGTTAAATTAACTTTAAGTGTATTAAATAAATAAATAAAAATATGATAATTTCTAAACAGTGTTAACTTAAAAACTATATTAAAAAGATTTTTCTAAATTAATCAAAAAAGTTTATCCATAAATTAGTTTAAAAAAAAAAAAAATGCCTAATGAAATATGGATTCCAGTCTAATGATAAATCAAAAAAAAAAAAAATAAGATGAATGAATAACAGAATTACTGATAAAATCGAACTGTATTACAAAGTTCTTAAAAATAAAATAATTTTTTTTAAAAATTTTTTAGAACACAAATTTCAAGATTAAAAAGACACTCATAACACCGATTTATATCTTCATACAGAAAATAAGCTGATGAAATCAGTATAAAAATACATGAATGTCCATGCAATATAGTATTGAAAAAGACATGTAATAATATTCATAAAATCTGCAAATAATGCATAACAAAATAATCATCTAGGAGCTGAAATATACAATAAGTCCAATATTATATAAGCAAATTCCATATTTTCTGATTTTTAATGAGCTTTTTCTAGATATTTAGTAATATTCAATATCGAATAGTTCTGATGAAACAATAACATTTATATACAGACATTAAGAAGTCTTTCATTTAAGAAAATAATTTTCAATTAAGAAATACTTATCTATTAAATTCCTATTTATCCTTTATGTACACCACATAAATTGATTCATTCTGAAGCATTTATTGTCTATTTTATTATAATTAATGAGCTTATCATCATCTATACAATGATGAGTTCCCATTCTTCTGGGAACCTTAATATTATAGATAGCCATTTATTTTATAAAGAGCAATCATTTGAACAATGGCCTTAAATATTTTAGTGCTGTAATAGTGATTGTCTCCCAAACTAAAAGGTTCTAGAATAAGCTGTGTAAAGTAAAAAAAAAAAAAAAGTAATAATACTTTCAGTTTAATACACAGAATGAAGGTGTTGAGTGCTTGGTTGTTATATAATTACTTTTTATTTATTTCATCAACAAGATTCTATGG
Organism: Epiperipatus broadwayi; assembly: GCA_028023455.1. Lineage (NCBI taxonomy): Eukaryota > Metazoa > Onychophora > Udeonychophora > Euonychophora > Peripatidae > Epiperipatus > Epiperipatus broadwayi. Next base: position 6,981,862 of record JAQFVV010000010.1, read on the forward strand.
GTATTAATTATTGATATAACTCTATGTCAATGTCCAGGAACGGAACAAATATATTACTATTCACTATGATATACTGGTAAAAAAAATGATAGTATTTTTGACAAAATGTACTTAGATTTAAGGTACAATATTTATTAGAATTTTAAAATTTATTACATCATATATTTTATACTTATGATGTAATAGTAATGCTAAAAGAATAATTTGTATATAAAAGTAAAATATGACTTACCACATGGCCATTCATGGCTGCCAAATGAAGGGGTGTGTAACTTGCTTTATTAGGGCGATCCACACCTCCTAAACCATAAGTTTTAGCTTTAACATTTGCTTCCTCTGGTTTTTCTTTTTTCTCTGTTAAAATATATATATATATATATTTATTTCACTTTATAAAAAAATATGATTTCCATTTTTTTTCATTTTTAGATAAATTTTAATACAATATTTAATATTAAATATTCATTTTACAGTAGAGCCCTCATCCACTATATTTTGTTCTAAGAACTCTAGTGATGGCCATGAATTATTAATGAATAATAATAAATGCTTTGTTTACAATATGCATTGTTTACATAAATAAAAAAGCAAATATATATGAATACATGCATTGTATATACAACACAGGTAACATGCACAAAAGAAATAGATATTTTTAAAAATAATAATAAAAGAATGATAGATTTTATTAAAAAGAGGAGGTAGTTGTAACTTACACCCAATGTGGCCGCATGAGGCACTGTTTCTGTGTAAACACACAGAAGTATTCAAAGTAGTGGGCCGCTAGGTGGCTTGAATTTGCATTGCTGCTTTTGGCCCCCTACTCTGAATACTTCTCTGTGTTAACACAGAAACAGCGCTTCATGCGGCCACATTGGGCGTAAGTTACAACTACCCTTCTCCTACTAAGTCCTAGTTATGCCTTTATGTAGAAAAAATTAACATGAACAGTTTTTATATATTTACATTTTCTTTGACTTTAAATATATCACAAAATATGCTAATGAGTACAACAATAAATTACATTGCAATAATATATTAATTACACATAATAAAAATATTGATTGCATCAAATTATATAACTATATATATTTTATTACGTACAAAGTTCAATATATCCACTCTACTTTGAACACTATGCATACACATAACTATATAAATAATATCATAAAAAATGTAAACAATAAAATAATAAAAACAAAAAAATATAACAAAACATAATAAAACTGAAATAAATATAAATATAACCAAACCCAAATAAAATAATCCAGGTAATATAAAAGAAAGTAAATATAAATTATACATATGTATTCCTGAATATTCATGAACAACTATTAATTTAAATATATTATTCATTTTTATTATTTTTAATAATCTCTTAATTATTTCTATTCCTTATAAACTTAAACTTTAATTTTTTAAATAATAAGTATTTAATTAATGTGAGGATAATAAAATTAATGTTTAAGTTTATAAGGAATGGAAATAATTAAGAGATTGTTAAAAATAATAATAGTGAATAATATATTTAAATTAATAGTTGTTCATGAATATGTATATATATAGTCAGGAATATACATGTATAATTTATATTGTGTATTTTATTTTATATTACCTGGATTATTTTATTTGGGTTTGATTATATATTTATTTTAGTTTTATTATGTTTTGTTATGTTTTTTTTTTTTACTTTATTAATTTTATTGTTTACATTTTTTATGGTATTATTTACATAGTTATATATTTTGTTTTGTTCATTATATCATAGCTCTGAAGAAGACTGTGTGATAGTTGAAACATAAGATTGTGTATGCATATATGTACAATAAAAAGTTTTTTTGCTAAATAGTGTTCAAAGTGGATAAATTGCATTTATATAAGATAATATAGCAAAATAAAGGAAGTGGTGAATTTGGTAATATTTATATACTAAGTTACTACTTTTTCCCTTTATTCCTCTATTTAATATATTTTTTTGATTTAATTTTTTTATTCTCCTACAATATTTGAGGCTTTTTAATTCAAAGGGTAAATTATTGAAGAATTTAGAAACATAATGATTTATTATTCTAGTTCCATATTTATTACACTTTGAAACCATGTATGTATTTGTTTTTCTTAGCTCATTTCAAACCATTTTATATAAGGTTTTTTTTTTAAATACTAGCAAAAGAATTTTTTTCTATAATTATATATTCAAGAAGTTCATTGAATAATAAAATATTGTTTTTGTAGCCAATTTTTCTTTTTTATATATAATTTTCTTCTATGAGATCAAGTATTAATTTTTACAATAATGCTAATTTATTAATCTTAGAAAAGCTTGCAAAACCATTAAAAGTTATTCCATATCTCAATAAAAATTCACAAAAAGATTTATATATTATAATAAGAATATTTAAAGGAAATATATCTTTGATTTTGTAAAACATAGTTAGCACAAAATATCTAAATTTATTTATTAAAATGTTAATATGATGTTTCCAAAACATTTTTTCATCTATTACATAGTTTTATTCTTATATATACATATATATATAAATAAAATAAATAAAATATCCGTTATTTATATATATATATATAAACATTACAAGCATAAAGCTAAACTAGTCAATATATAATTAAAATTACCCCAAAACCAAAATTCAACTAGACCAGCATAAAAATAATATTAAAACACAACCAAAGGTTTCACTGCTACAAGCAGACTTCTCAAGTGTAAAGAACTACAAAAACTATACAATATATATAATATTAACCATTACCCACAAATCCATTCACTTCCCATCCACCCTTAATATTAAAAGAACTCTTAAATAAATTAATTGCTTCAGAATAATAATGGTTGTGTTTTAATATTATTTTTATGCTGGTGTAGTTGAATTTTGGATTTGGGATAATTTTAATTATATATATGTAAGTATATATCAATATTTTTATACTTCATATAAAAAGAACATATCAAATTACATTATTTTTTTTTCCAATTATTTAAATTCCTTTATCACAGCACTAAAGAATAATTTTGTTCAAGCTTCCTTAACATTTTTTTATTGCAATATCAATATTGTTATTCACACTCATAATAACAATATCAGCTGCATATTGATATATTGATCTTTCAAAATTATTTCTTAGATCATTCATGAAAATTAGAAACAATACTGCACTAAATATAGAACTCTGAGAAACTCCATATAATTTTTTTTGCTCATTACTAAATATATTTGATATTTTTGATATAACATTTCTATTAATGAAATAATTTTTGAAAAAACTAAGCAATTTTCCTTTAATTCCACAATTTTCTAAATTAAAAATCTATTGTATGTGTTTAATTATGTCAAATGCCTTACAAAAATCTAAAAAAAATATATTTATATATATTTTTATCATTCAATGCACTTTTAATTTTATCTGCAAAATTCTCCAATAATATAGTTGTATTTTTTCTTTCTATAAATCCATATTGTTTTTAATTAAAAAAGTTATTGTTATTTTAAAATTTTTTTTAGTATTTTATAAATATAATTTTCTATTATTTTAGTAATTGAAAAAAAAATAGATATAGCCCTATAGTTATCAAAATTATGTTTTATCATCAGATTTAAAATTGACCTTATTATAGAACATTTTCAGTAATATACCTGGGTCTCTTTTTACGCGGACTTATTTAACACGATTTTGAAGTTATGCATTTCGTGTTTCACCGGAAGTCGAACTCCGATATTGCGCTATTACTTTAAATAATAAATTTTGCGCACTTACGTTATATTGAAAGTAATAGTACATTATTGGAATTCGACTTTCAACTTAGTAATTTCAATATTTTCAGTTCTTTATAATAGTAAAATTTTATGCAATAATGAAATTAAAATCATGATTTCCACATTTTATGTATACACACACTAAATTTTACAAGATTATAATGTAAATTTGTTCAAACATTGAGCGTGTTAATTTTGCATTTTAAATCACATTTTGTTTTTGCTTTTTAAAAAAGAACATAATCAATTATTAATCATTTAGTGTCCACAAGTTTATTTTTAAAAGGTCAGTAATAGCAGTGGGCACAAATAAATTTGACAATTAAAAATTAAAATCTGATTTTTAATTGTAATTAACAATTTAAAAATTACTTACGGCGACTTGAAATAATGTGATGTGAAATTTGATTTTTAAACGGAATTGAAAATTAAAGACAAAAATAAGAATTTAATTTTTAGTTGTTAGTTTCATAAACAATTAATAAAATCATCGTCTCAAAGATTAATTACTAATTACGTTGTCACCAGATAACCATTGACACAACATGAGTGTGAAGTTGGCGCTAGTTGTTTGCAAACGAACGTGTTTTTCGGCAAATAGCTATAATAATTAAAACGTGTATAAAAAAATGTAAATTACTGTACTGTAAATTATGCATAAAAATATATTATTTTGAATAAAATTAAATATTATAGTTAAAAAAGGTTTGTCTTGTATCAATTTTTTTCAAATTTGAAATTTTTTATTAGTCATATTTTATTTCCTTATTTATTTTTTTTTGTGCGAATTTTAAAGTAATTTTACGTTGGTGCTTTGCTTTTTATGCGAATTTTGAAAAATCACAGACCGTATCCCCCCTTTTTCAATGTAAGTTATGTCTATTTTTGCGCGATTTCGTTTGCGCGCGTTTTCTGAGGAACCTATCTATCGCGTAAAACGAGACCCAGGTGTATAGGCAATTCACTTCTCTCTACTATTTTATTAATCATGTCTGCCATTCTCATTTTATCTATATCTGGACTTATATTAACCCTACATTCTTTTATTATTTCATATAAATTTTCATTTAAATTTAACATCAATATTAAATAAGATAGACTTTTTTTTAAATATTAATAATATGATTAAATTTCTTTAGTTTGCTAATTCTTTTACAAATAAAATTAATATATATATAATTTAAAATAAAAAACATAAATAGAAAAAAAAATAAACATATTAAAATAGAGTTTGCTAATGGTTTGTGATGATGGCATTTTAAATGCACTTATATGTTGGACTATTTGCATCATATAACATTAAATATTAATCAATCCTTTCTTATAAAATCTTTAATTTTTTGTACAATGCTTAACATTCATCAACATCGACAGAATTTTAATATAAAAGTTAATATAATAAAAATAAAAGAATAAAATTAAAATAAAGATAAAAAATTAATAGGTAAAAAATGCAATAGAGGGAGCTAATGTATGAAAAATATATAAAAAAATAAAAAACGGTTTAACTGAAATAGAGCAGAAACGTAAAAGATAAAGAAGTTTAAAAGGTAAAATTAAGAATTAAATGTTAGAATTAATTAAGATTATTAATATAAAAAATAAAAATAAGAATTAAACATGTTTTTCTGTTTATAATAATTTCAGAATAGTTTATGTAATAGATTTTAAATTATAAAATATGATAAAAAGTTTAAAGGTTAAGTTTTAGAAATATGAGATATATATAAGGATATACAAATAAAAATAAAAAATTTAAGAGGATATAAGATAAAAAAATGGAGTAAGTAAGAATAGGTATATAAATAAATATGATAATGTTAACATATAAAAGTAATAATTAAATATAAATTATGGAAATAGAAGATAAAGTTATAAAGATAAGTTAATATAAAAATAATTAAAATAAATATATTTGAAAAATATAAAATAATAGCATGAAAGTATATTAAATATATATAATAAAAAAAGATTAAAATTAAGGTGTTAAAAGATTTCAATTATTTTATTAATGTTCATGTATTTGAGGGGATATACAGGTGATAAATATTTTTGTATATTTTTATGAATATATATATATATGGATTTTATAGGATTTATATAATTTGTATATAATTTATATATAGTTGTGTAATTTATATTTATATATATGTGTATATATTTATAGTTCTGAAGAAGATTGCAGGGGCAATCGAAACTGTCGATGTTGATGAATGTTAAGCATTGTACAAAAAATTAAAGATTTTATAAGAAAGGATTGATTAATTAATTAAGGCAATGCAATAAAGAAACAAATTAAAATTAAATAAAACATTAAATATTGACTGTCTATACAAAGCTTTCTAAAGACATTCAACATTTAATGTTAAATGAAGGAAATAGTCCAACATATAAGTACATTAAAATAGAATATTATATTATTTTTAATAACACATTACATATATGAATACGTATATATTTTTAAAATAAAATAGTGCTGTTTATGGAAAATAGTTATTTATTTAAACAAATCAATTGTTATGTTTTAATTTTTTTCTTAAAGAATAGATTAAAAAGAAGATGGTGCTTTTAAATATATAAAGTATGAATATATGTATAAAGTAGATATATGATTAAAATTAAAGAATGAATTAATGTAAGATATGCACAGTGATATATGTATAAATATTTCAATATGTTTATATAATTAAATAATTTAAAATAATTTGCTGGAGATTTAAATTACAATGAAATAAATTATTTTAACTATCTGTGTATGTGTGTTTAAAATATAATAATCAAAAAAATATTGATTATACAAAGAATAAAATTAAATATTGTATATTGAAACGTATTACAAAAATGTAGATAATATATATATATACTAATAAAAGAATTGGATTTACATAGAATGTATTTTGATAATAATACAATATGTAATTTTTTCATTTAAGTCTTTGAAGAAGATTATTAAACAATCAAAACCTAAAACATTATTTAATAAAATTTAAATGCTGCAAAAATTAAGTTTAGAAAGCTGGATATGTTAGATTATTTCCATCATCTGTCATTAAATGTTGAATGTATAGAAAATTTTAAACATTATTTAAACTTTTCAAATTCAAACAATTTCTTAATAATAACACACAAATAGACAACTCAGGTTAGTAATTACCCAATGTTTCGATTAGTATTATTCTCCACCTTTCTTCGAGTGGTGCTGGCCTGACCAGTGACAATATCAGCATAGGAGTCGAACTTACACCTTTAGATTCTTGAATATTGAATTTTAAGGCAATGCTCTAACCAACTGAGCTATTCTGTCGAAAGCAACAGTCAGTAGAAATTTCATATATTTATTTACGAGAGTTGGTTCAAATCCTCCTAATTCCTTCAAATTTTTTTTTAATACTTATTTCTAAGAATGAGATTAATTAAAGGCCTCCAAACATTATGCATTGCCTCATTCGGTTGACTTATAGGATTATCTGCGATAGTATTATGACCAGCTTCTTTGAATTTTCTTCTTTGTACTTTTTCCTCTCTATGCAATATTTTTGTATTTTCCCAATTAAACATATATTCATTAGTACATACATGATTTGCTACTGTAAACACATTTGTTTCTTTTCTTAACCAATTACTTTGTGTTCTTTCAATCACTGTTCAACAGGGCAATAGGTCTCATCAATATACTTTCTTCCACATTAACATGGTATTTTACAGATGCAGTTTTTGTTTTTCAGCATTTCCAGTTTAGGCTTTGTAGAAGTTAGAATTCTCAAAATGTTGCATGGCTTTGGAAAGTTGTTCTAATGTTATATTGATTACAGATTTTCTTTAATTTGCCAGGCCATTCATAGTATGTATGGATACACTATATTACCAATAATTGTTATTTTCTTTTGGTGTCTCTTTGTGTTATTTTTTAAAGATTTTCTTGATGACAGTCCAGTGTGGCAATACCTTGCTCTTCAAACAAAAGTATTAAAAAAAAATTGAAGGAATCAAAAGGATTTAAACCAATCCTCATAGTTAAGTATATGAAATTTGTACTAACTGTTGCCTTGACAGAAAAGCTCAGTTAGTTAGAGCATTGCCTTAAAATTCAATATTCAAGAATCTAAAAGAGTGAGTTCTACTCCTATGCTAATATTGTCACTGAGCAGACCAAGAACACCTGAAGAAAAGTGGAAAATAATACTATTCGAAACATTGTGTAATTACTAACCTGTATTTCCTATTTGTTTGTTATTACTTACAAGTTATTTGTATTTGAAAAGCTTAAATAAAGTTTAAAATTTTCTATACATTCGACATTTAATGATAGAAGTCGGAAAAAATCCAACATATTATCACATCCAATATAGCATCATCACAAACCTTCAGGCAAATACTAAATAGATTACAGTTATTATAAACAGTAGATTGTTAATAATTAAACAAATTTCTAAAAACAGACTTCATTTCTTATTTCTTTTCCTTTCTACCTAAGAAGTAATCTTTTTTAATGTGCATATGATTTTTTTTTAATTGGTTTTAAATAAAATTTAAACAAAAGAAACTTTAAATTTAAGCAACATCAAAGGATTTTTTTTTAATGTTATAGATTGCAATGTGAATTGGTAGTTTGTTTTGTTTACAATTTTTTTATTTCTAGTTAACTATTTTTTTTGTATAGTATGTATAGTTGAGATGCAGTGAATGTAGTAGTTTCATTGTATTTTTTGTATCATATTCCGTTTTTTCTTTTTGCAAAACCTTTTTACTATTACTAATTTCTACAGTTTTGATTCTCTAGGACCTTTTATCAGGAATCAATCACTAGAAAAAAAAACTACAACATAATTATGATAAAAGATATTATAAAATAAAAAAAAATTTAAGAAAAAGTTATGATATGTTAAAGAATAAATTTTGGTATTTTATTCATAGAAACCTTAATTAATTAGTAAGCACAACAGAGATATCACAAATAACAACAACAAAAAAATGTTTTGTCAAGCGTTGTTAGCCGAGAGGTCAACGCAGCTGCCTTGCAAGCAAGCAGTTGCTTGCAGACAGTTGTTGCGGGTTCGCCTCCCGGCTGATGCTATGACATATGGGGAAAAAAAAAAGTTTTGAAAAATAAAAAGAATGTACATATAACAAATTATTTAGAAAAAATATATAACAAAATATTATTATAACAAACAAAGCAAAATTATAAATATCAAATTCAACATAATTAAAACTCTGCATTTGGTTAAAATTCATTATAAACAAAAAAATTAATTACTAATTTAATTAACATTTCTTGATTAGTAATAGTTATTTTGCAAAACAACATATTTGATTTAAACATGAGCAATAGCTGTTTAATTCTATGAACAGTTCATTTTCAAAACCCTTTGAGCATTATGATAGAAAACAAAATTCATCCCAATTCTATTATGAAAAGGCTAAACAAAAAGCTTGTGGCTTGACAAAAGAATCACATAAACACTTGAAATAATTATCCAACATGATCAGATTACCAAATCCAATTTTAACTGTTTGCATAGCCACTGGCAAAAAAAAAAAAGTTGTTACAAACTATTTTTTCTATCTTTAATTAAAATTGATATATCTCTGAATTTGACCAAAATGTATGGTTTCAACCAAGAAAACTGTTTGAAAGCTAAATTTTATAAATAAATAAAAAATAAAAAACTGCTCTCATTGATCTACTGTTTATCAAGTTCTTACTTTTACAAGAAAGATAAAAATTATGAGAACTATTGCAGAAGATTCTGTTTTATTAGCAGTTTTTTTTGTTAATATCATTTACATTCTTTATTACTTTTACAATGTTTCATATAATTAACACCCACTATTAATGGTTTCAATTGCCCCAGCAATTTTCTTCAGAACTTCTACTTATATTTTCGGATCTTATATTTTGTAATTATATGAAGTATTGTAAAAGTAATAAAGAACATAAATGATATTAATATTATATGGATTTGGCAATAAAATAAAAAAGATACAGTTTTTTTGTTGTTGTTGCAGTATTTAAATTTTCATATTTTTTATTAATTTTAACCTTGACATTTTGATTAGCCTTACAATAAGATATTACTGAATCTTACTATTCTATATTTTTAATTGAAAATTCAGTTATAAATACAAAATATTAATATTTTGAAGAAGACCACAAATACAATCAAAATATAAAAATTGAATTAATAAACTAAACATAATGCTATAGAAATAATAATTTCATTTAATATAAAAGTAAATTTGTGAATTATATATATACATTAATATTTTCAGTTGATAAATCAAATTTCATAATCTTACCAGCTTTAGCTCTTTTAAGAAGCAAGTCAACATTATGGGCTCGTCCTGTTTCTGCTGCTATATGTAATGGAGTATTTCCTTGGTTATCCACCTCATCAGCTCTTAAGCCCCTGAAATTATATAGTAAAACACTTTTTAATATCATGAAAAGATTAGATACAAAATTACCAAAAATCTAAATTATCATGAGCTCCCCCCCCCCAAAAAAAAAAAACCCTTTAAAACACCAACTAATTTGAAAATACTTTCCAATTTAAAAGAATACTTATTCAGTGAAATGACATAAAATAAAAATTATTTTTTATATAATATTACACTTCTATCATTATAAATATATTTAAAATTAGAGTTTTATTAATTAAAAATTACAATTGTATTCAACTATTTACAAGCACATAAAAAAATAAAACCGGACTATAAGTTTGTTGGTAACTTAAAAACTATTGTTTCACAAATAATTTTCTCTATAACTACAATCATTTTCACAGAGGCAAAACTCTCCATACAATAGCATCACTCAGTGCAAGCCAGAGTAATCAATGGATGCAGGAAAAGTTTGCGCATAAACCTTTCTGCATCCATTGATTACTGAGCGGTATTACTGTATGGAGAGTATTGCCTCTGAGAAAAACAGTTTGTGTAAGCATAAAAAATGGAGATCATGTGATGTTTGATGGTTTAATACAATCATTTTCATTAATAACTTATATGCAATTCATTGTCATAATCTTGGAAGAATTTTATTTGGCCAATTATACATTTATCTGTTATGCTCATGACTCAAAGTTTCAAAAGAAAATTTTTTTGAATAACAAAGAATTTTCTTTCAAAAAGACAGCCTGTAACTAACCTACATAGCCATTTAATAAGTAATTGAGAATGAATATCTAGTTATCATTAGTTAGAATATACAAGACAAAAAAAATGCAAACTATAACCACATGGCAGATGTACAGTATTATCTTGCATTTCTCAATGTAGAAGAATCTAGAGATTACTAACACCAATGGGTTATTGAAGTCAGCTTAATTTTGTCAAATTTTTAACTAAGTGCAAAAATATGATGTTTCAAAACTAAATAAAATCTTAAATCATTATTTAAATATGTATAATAATATCAATGTTTGTCCATTTTCTTTTAATTAACCTATTGTCTTCAGTCACTTAAATTAATATAGGGATCAGTTCTCGTGAGCTCTCCAAGCTATTAGTCATTTTCTTTATTTCATTGATAATGGGATTAATTGTTTAGCAACACAATTTCCAATCTAACTTCATATTTTTTGTCTTTTCTATTTGTTTTTTTCCTTTTACAATTAGAATGGTGTTCATTTCCAAGCAATTCTTAATTACAACGACCATAACATGAATATTATTTTAGTAAAAACTTTAAAAATAAGATTAGTCAACAGCTACATGAAACTAGACTATTAGACTCATAAATTGAATAAGCAAATAATAATAATTGATAACCCCAGATTCCAAAAGCAGTCCACTATCTTGTTGCAACAATGTAAGAACATGTCAAAAAAAAAAAAGCAATTAATATGGCTCTGGCCACAATCATACTAATTAAAAATTTGGAAAAACATTTGACTACGATCTGCAAATACTATCAAATTACTTAACACATATGCACATTGGTTACAAAGAAGCATATATTCATAAGTTAATATATATATACACATATGCTAGTGAAGATGGCAATCATGCCAAAAGCTAGCTATAGTTGTTATTTATTTATTTATACATAAATATTATAGAGTTAAATTCAATGTTTTGTTAAATATATATTGTAACCAGAAGAAAATATGTAGGATATATATACAGACTACAATATTAGTTGTTATTTACATAACAATATGAAAAATGATTAGATATATGGATGAGTGAAGTTATATATTTTATTTACATTTGCGACATTTATGTAAATAAAAAGATAGTAAGTATTTTATGGAACATAAAGATCCTGAATTTGGTTCTCAATAAATAATTATGATGACAATGATCAAACCACATATTCCTATTTTGTAAAGAACACATTGAAGAACTTTATAAGAAACATAGATTCTATTTCCTGATTATTATTAATTCATAACCATCTATATAAGAATCAAATTAAGAATCGTCATTTAATAGCTTCATTTATAATCAGGATATATTAGATAGGTTCCTTGGTTACCCTTCTAATATGGAAAACTACCAACAATGAATTAATAACTTCATATGATCCTAATCCCTTCCCTGTTAACATTCTGATAAATTCTCAAACCTAGATTATAAGCATGCACAGGAACATAAATTTTTTAAATATACAATAGAAATAAAACAAGACTTAAGTAAGAATGGCCCAAACACTATTTGATTAAAAAAATCAATTTGATTATTTTAAAAAAAATAAAACAAGACTTAAGTAAGAATGGCCCAAACACTATTTAATTAAGAAAAACAATTTGATTATTTAAAAAATACTCATCATGGTTATATACATGCCCCCACAGATATAATTAAAATATGATTATAAAACTGATATATATCAGAAAAATATTAGCTCATTCTTTTCAACTAAAAAGAAAAACAAATTGTTTTATAAGAGACTACAATATCTAGTGTTCATTGTCCAATTTAACCTGCCACATCATGCTTACACACAATTCTTTATACATTAACATAACTATAAAGTCATGCATGTACATTTCTTTATAATCCAAAAGAACCTAGCATTCACAACCATCATTTCTGAATCACAATGAAAAAAAAGTTTCAATAAATAAAACCAATACATAAAAATAAAATGATAAAAATAGAATGATAGATAAATTAAAGGTAAAAATAAAAATAGAATGGGATAAAAATAATAATAATAAGTATAAATTAAAAGATGTAAAGATAAAATTAGTTAAAAGTAGATGTAATTATGAATAATAATGTAAAAATATGTATATAGATATGTATATAAAATAATGGTTATATGATTATATGTTTAAATGTTGTAGCTCTGATGAAGTCTGCAGGACAGTCGAAACTGTAAAGAAAATAAAGAAGGAATTATATAAAAATTGTATTGAAGTGTATATGAGGAGAGTATATAGAAAAGTTTAATATATAAGAAAAATAAAATGAATTGAAAAATAATATTTTTACAAAGATATTAAGAAAAAAAATAGTTTAGGCCTAAGTACATTTACATTTTATATGTATTTTTTTAAAAAAAGTCTTACTGCTGATTTATCGACTAGTAAACATGGTTCAAGAATCTTTTTAAAATTGTAGATTGGTCTTTGGCATAGTAACTTTTTTATATTTTTTTACACCACTCTTTGCTTTCTTTATTAGTCACACTTGGGATTAATTTCCAACTTCAGTCTTTGAATTCTCTGAGTAGTTTGCTAAGATAACTTTTAAGCAATAAAATCAAATTTCTATCAGGACACATAAAAAGGTTGGCTTTTACATCACCATCATTTTTGGGCTATTAGCTATGAATATTAGCATAGAAACATTTCACTACTGAGAAATTAAATTTTAGGAGCACGAATAGGACATTTTTGTTTGCATTCAACACATATTGTTCAAAATCATCTTTACAAAAGTTCTTAATCATATCTTAGAATAAAGTCAGCTCTAAATATTACTTTCTAGCTATATGACTTCTTTATATGTTTAGTTTATTACAAAGCTACAATGATATTATTTATTGTAATTACATCCATTTATCTTCTTCTCTAGCTCTGATTTTACATTGCACTTTGATTACATTGAGATGAAGAATGTGAGAATATTGAATAAAGGTAAATGAATGAATGCTTTAATTATATTGTCTCAATTCCTTATATATACCCTTTCTAATATCTGTTAAAAACATGTTTTCCTGTCTCTCAAGGCTCCACCCGGGCTTTTGTAATATTGTCTGTTTTAATGCCAATTATAAATTGTTTTTGTTTTTTTAGAGTTCATTTATAAATGGATTATCAGATAATCCCTTAATTATAAGCTCCTAATGAAGTATAATTAATTATAGTGTGTTTTTAATTCTCCATAAAATGAACTTTTCATATCTCTTTCAATTCTTTTTAAAAAGTACAAGCCAAATGTTTATATTTACTTATAAATTCTTGAATTTTATAATTTTACATTTAATATTATTAATTATGATTTTTTGTTGTTGTTGTTCTATCCAAAAACATTAAATTTTTGAATCTAACATAATCACAAGTTAAGAAATTAAAAGTACAACAATATGGATCCCCTAGGATCTTAAATACAATAACTACATGATTTAAATCTTATATGCTTTTATGTATAACAATATACATATTAATTTACAGAATTTTTATCTTTATGAACATTTTATATATATGTGATTCAAATACTTATTAATTGTATAACTATATGTAATCATCATCAGTAAGGTAACTTATTTAATTTTACATTTCAAATTATTTTTATTTAGTTAATTATTTTTTCCATTATTTAATATATAGTTTTTAAGTACTTCAAACTCCACTGAACTCTTTGTGATTTTGAATGAATCCATCTCTGGTGAGTTTCTATCATTACAATACAGATACACATATAAAATAAAACTAGCATGAATATACTTCTTGTAAAATGTAAATATTATACTGTATAGTTCACTTTATCAAGTTAGAGATCATCAGGTGAGGGATCAGAATATTGCCAAAAGTCAAAAATAGATGAATATTAAAGCAGAAGCTTTATTTAATTCGTAAATTGACTTTGGCCAGCAAAAAATGTAAGCAACTAACTATGTAATATACACCGACATTATGAATTATATATAGAAAAAATACAGTGCAGTAAGCAAAACTAACAAAAAATATACAAAATCCACTACATTTAGAATATGATATGAATATATACGTTAAAGCATAAAAATTATATTAAATTACTTTGACCTACACACATACTGATTTTAAAAATGTGTACTCAAACTTGTAAAGATTTTATTTAAAATTATTAATTATATTCTTTGAAAATTTTAATTATTGATTATTCAAGTATAATTTTCATGAGAAAGAAATTCAAAGAAATAAAGATGTGTCACTTACAGTTAATCACAAAAATAAGTAGAATATGAAATAGAATAGAATGTGCAGTACAATGTTTGAATCTTAAAATATGTATAGCAATGAATTTTACTTATATTATTTTCATTTATATTTTGATTTTTTTTTTTTCAATTTAAACGACCAAGTTTAAAATAAATTAGTCCTAAATACAAGATTTTCAATAAATCTTATAATTCATCTTTTATTTTCTTCAAGAAGTATAATAACTACTCTTTCTTATTGTATTGCCAAATGTATACCATATAATACTAAATCATCCATGCACTTTACTACTGTTACATAATGCTTTATTTATCACCCTCTTTTACAGTTTACAGTTTCGATTGTCCCAGCAATCTTCTTCAGAATTTTATATCTCCTAACATCAACTCCATTCATATTTTACTTATAGAAAATTCTTTGACAAAAGATTGAATATTTATGATATAGTTACTTGGACTATTATGGTGTGATATTTTTCAATGTATGCTAAAACAAATGAACTTTGGGTCAAACATGTGTAGAATCTGTATAATTTAACAGCCAACATTTAATTATGTGGAGATAAATGTGTTTATAAATTTACAGTAGCATATCAAATTTTATAGCTTTATAATTAAGAGTACACACACATATATCAAATATTAATGTTTAATAAGCAAAATTTATAAAATGTCTTTTGTTCATATTATTTTTCCAGGATATTATATAAAACAATCTAATTTTTATGTATATCACAAAGAGATAAAAATTCTCTCATAGTGGAATTTGTTTTTAAACTTTTATAAAACTTAAAATACTAACTTGGATAGCAAGAAGTCCATAGGTCCAGTACCCTCACAGGCTGCAGCATAGTGGATAGGGCGCCTCATTTGTCGATCAGTAATATTATATTCGGGCTCCAATGATAGAAGTTTAGCTAAATATTTGGAATGGGGATTAATGGCTGCACAATGGATTGGGGTAATCTAAAAGGAAAAGCAATCATTAATTTGAAATGCTGAAGTTTTTTAAAATTTCAAAAATTTTCAGAACTAAAAAAAAGCTAAAAAAAAAAAAGTACGTGTGTGTGTGTATGCTTTTGTTTTTTCCCATTATATATGTTATTTTCCAAAATAATTTATTTGTTGTGATATAAGTGAATATTAAAGTTATACAATACTTAAATAAAAGTTCACTACAGGATAAAGAATTCTTCATCAGCCTTCAGTAAAAAAGTAAGCATAAATCATCAGACTGGTTAATTTCAGATAAGGATTTTCCTTTCTTAGTTTAATATCTAATTAAAAAAAATAGCAAGTTACACATTCAGTGACCAACAACTAAATGACTAATTACTTTGGCTATGAGCTGACTAACTGGAAAAAAAAATACTAAGCATCTTTGGAACCTAAATAAAATATATATATATTTAAGTTTTATTCACCCAATCTGGATTCAAATTTCAGGTGATGGTCTTGTCACATGAATGAGCCATTTACATAAATATTTTTTGAAGTCAAACCTTTAATTTCACTATAATGAATAATTATATCGAAATTTATAAGTTTAATCAGGATTATTATTTTCTTATCTAAAATTACAATCTGCTGGCATTATTCATAAAAAATTAAAATTAACATTAAAAACAATATATATAATATTTTATAATAAACCTTTTTAAATGCCAAAAAATAATTGTTTTCTTCAACTGTAAATGGGATTTTTATATTTCAATTGAAATAAAAGTGTGGGGTGTGCAAAAATTAATTAATTCAATCACTTGTAAAAATTAATGATGGAATTAATTAATTTGCACCTTATACTTTTATTTCAAGATAAATATAAAAACCCCAATTGTGGTAGAAGAAAACAATTATTTTTTTATAAAATATTTTTCACATATATTATTTTTAATTTTTCAATATTCAGATATTTTTTGTAATTATTTCTATTTAAAACTGAGAAAGAAAACAACATTGCAGTCAGTATCAAGGAAATTCATGGCACATTAAAAAATTGATTCCAATATTATTTTCATGAAAAAAGGAATTTAAAGTACAAAATTTTTACAATCAAGAGAAAATAAAATTTCATTCTTATTTCAAAAAAAGCAACTTTTACAACCATTTTTTAAAATAAAGATATTTAAAAAATATACGGCTCGTTTGTGTGCATCACTGAAAGTTTAATGAATTGATATCAACATGTTTGAAATTTGATCCACCAACATCCTTAGATTATATAAACCACTTGACCATTCTGAAATATTTCATTGTCTAACATACAAACAGAGTTTCTAAGTTAAATAAAAGCATTTAAAAAGAGAACAATTTCCCATGATTCATTGCATCAAATGAGATTATATAATTTGGCAAATAAACTTTCTATTAAAAAAATAATAATTATGCAATTCAAATGCTAAATGTTATGAAAAGTTATGTAATGGAACAAATATTGTGAATTATAGACAACATAATAAAAAAAACCAAGATAAAAAAAAAAGCCATAAATTTAAAAAATGGCATAGGTATCATTTTGATAATATTATCAGTATAATGCAAATTCAACTATATCTAGAACTGCAAAAAAAACATCTTAGCCAAACTTGTCCAACAACAATAATATAATGTAGATAATAAAATAAAAACTCCTTAAAATTAAGGATAATACTAAAAGCAAAATAATAAAATATGAGTTAATGGTAACAAAACAATTTAATTCCTGTAGAAAATGATTTGCAGTACTGTATAGTTTCTAGAATTTGAATCTAAAAATGACAAATTCACTGTAGCTAATAACTAATATAATTTTGAAATTGTGACCTGAATACTTCAGCAAACACATTATTAAACCACCAATTATGAATATTTAGAAACATAGTAAATGAATAAAGCAGTAAAGAAGTATGATAAACTGATGGAAAATTTTTAAAAAAACATGCTAATATAGCACTGAGCAAGACTAACAATTGAAATTATTAGTGATTTTGCAAATGTGATAAATAAAGTGTTGGATTGTATAAAGTTTATAAAAGAAGTGTTTTCATTACTTATATTAGTAATGATTCCATCTTAATTTTTTAAAAATTATATGTTTATTGGAGAAATGCTTTCAATTCTTCAATGAATCTGTATGCATGGAAAATCTTATAAACAGAACTGATGAAAGTTTTATCATTAACTAATATTCTCTTTACTGAACCTAGCAGAGGCATAGGGCACTGAAAATAGCATTAAATCAATATTTTTCAATACAAGTAAATGTTTTCAGCAAAGACTTTTATACAAATAATATATTATTTTAAAATGCAAATATATGATAGCTGAATCATTTATAAAAGTTTTCAATTACCCATCAAATGATACACTGTGATACAATAAAAAAATAAAATCTGTAAAAACTAAAATGGCCCAACTATTAATATGTTAAGGATAAAGATATAAAATGATTGGATTACTTGATAAGAATTAACTGTTTATATTTCCAAAAATAAGTTATTTCATCAACAATGAATATGTACATTGTATGCACTTTTTAAAACTAATTATTCATAACTTACATGAATAACTGCATAAAATTGATGCCACTTGAACAATTACCACATAGAGTGGTAATTGATTGTGTATTGTTGTAATTAAAAAAAAAAGAGCACCAGAGTGTTTCCACTGTGACTGTATAAATCATGTTGTTGCTGAATGTTCTGTAAAAAAGTATGATAATTGTTTGTACTTTTGATATAGTTAAAATACCCTGCATTAATACAAATAGTTAGAAAGAGACAGCAAGCTACCAAGAACAGAAATAAAATGAATTGGAGAATAATAATTATGAACTATATCTTGCAATTAGAGATAATAATTTACCTGAACTAACTTCAATGAAACTTGTGAATCTATACAAAACAAGTGGAAATATTTGCGTCAATTTGCAAATTCTCATACATCCACAATTTTTCCCAGGTCTTCACATGACAAAGATAATAATTATTTTGGTAAAAAAAAAAATATGGAGAAAAATTAAAGAAATGCTTTAATGCATTATAAGAAAGTGCACTAAAAAGTAAAAAATAAAGTTTTTTCAGTTTTCATAATCTTTTTTGATATTATATGATCAAAATAACAGCATGCAGTGTTCATGTTGCGAAACAATCTAAGGATATTTCTGAACATGAATGCAGTATGCTTTAATTTTGGTCACATAATATCAAAATATTTTGAAAACTAAAGAAATTTATTTTTTACTTTTAGACCTTTTAAATTTTTACTTTATCTTGCATTTATGTGAAAAAAAGTGTTTCTTTATATGTTTATATTTTTTATTTTCTACTTTTTAATTTCATAACAAAGTTTAGATACAATTTAATACTCTTAGATTCATGTACCATTAAAGAGTTCTGAATTTCATATAAAAATAAAATTCAATTCTCTAAAAAATATATTGTCATCAGGAACACATCTATTTGCAAAGTTTCACAACTAGATTTTGAAATTGGAAAGTGGGTAAAAAATGAGTTCAAGATTTCTAAGACAGACAGATAAAGAAAAATCAGGGAGTGTTAAATAAAAACATATTAAAAAATTAATAAAATTTTGATTTTTAATTACTATAAATATTTGCAATAATAAAATCAGAAAAAATTACAATCCCTACAATTATAAGATTATAACTCATAATTAATATTCACAACAACAAATGCAAATAATTTTTATACTATTTTTAATCAGTTTTCAATTAACACATAATCTACTAATATCCATCCTTATCAGATAAAGCTTTCCCTTCAAGGTGTAAATTCATTATATATATATATTACTATTTTATAAACTGCTTTCGGAATTTTTTTTTTTTTTACTAATTTTTCTTTTATTTCTTATTTCAAATTCAAACACCATCATTCTTTTCCCTTATATTTTTAACTATACCATCTTCCAGTAAAACATAAGAAATTTTATAGAATGAAACTATTTTTCATAATATGTCAGTGCAAAACATTTAATATGCATATTAGAATTTTATATTTTAATGCTTCTTTATCACATAAAGTATCAAATACCTAATCCAAAATTACATTTAATAGATGTCTACATAACAAGAGTAATGGTAAATTATCTCTCGTAGACTAAAAAGACCATGTAATACTTTGCCAAATCTATACCATTCTTTGTTAAAGATTTAAAAGAATCAAAAAAACTGAGATCATTTGAGATATATAATTACTGACTAATTGGATGGTTTGGCCACAAAATCTTAGTGCTGAAGTTTTAAATTGTTAATTTAAATTAATAATATTATATAAACAAATGCAGCTGCTAAGTATAATTCACTAATGAACAACAATAGCCAGAAACTAATTTGAGATTTCATTAATACTACTGTATGCTTGCACAGATGGCTCTAGAATAGAAAGATAAAATAAATTATTGCACTTAATGATGTTTTATCATTACTAAAATTGATTAGAAAAATATCAACTTCAAAATTATTTTTAATGTTTAGTATAAATGATAACCAAAAAACAACTATGGTATGTATACTACCTCCACTATTGCCAATGTTTGGCAGCAATATATGCATCTGAATTAAAAAAAACACACAAAATCAAATTAGTTTTAATTGCTGAAACTTTAGCCCTAGTTACTAAAAAAATTAATATATCAGAAATTGATTTAAAAAACCATTTCAGAATTTGTTTGATTACTTAAGTATTCCACTTAAATTGTAAGACTGCTATCATGCACATGGAGTCTCTTATGGACTATTTTGCTAATCTAAGTTTTATTTCATTGTTACTGTTGGAAATTGATAAGACTAATTAATAATTACTGCTATGTCTAGCTGATCTAAGAGTGTACTTCCCACAAGTAGCTATTAAACAGTTAATATTTAGATAATTTACTGAACGATTCTTAATAGTTTAATTATTTACATATATACAATTATTTTGCATAATAATGCTTAAGGGCATACATAAATACTAATGTAGATCAATACAACCTGAAAGAGTCCTAGCTGACTACTCATACATTCGGAGATCAGTTCTCCACACTTGAAGTCACTGTGCCATGGAAGGCGATCTGCTCCGATATATATGTCCATGTGCACAGGTAAAGCTCCAAGAATCAAGTGTCCTCTTGTTCATCAAATTAGTACTAAGGCATTCATTGTTCAATCCCTGGAGTTGATTGGCTAGTACTCCTGTCCATCCATTCAGGTGACTTTTCATTTTAATCTCCATACAAGAATTTACATCGTTATCTTTCTGACTTTAATTAATGACTTATTTTTATAGTTTGTCATTTATCTTATAAAGGAAATCTAACTCAAATTCCTTTAATTGTTTTATTTAATTAACAACGTATTCTACTTTCATTAATTAGATTGGCATTCATTTTAGAAAATAATCTTTTTCTAATTTTAAAATTATAAATTGTTTACTTACTATTTTTAAAAGAATCAGTTCTTTTAAAATTCTTTAATTTATTTAAACTTATAACTTTTTCTCATTAAGTTTAAACCTATGTATTTATGTGCATTTAGGCATATACATACATATCAATTACCAAAAGAATCATTAATTAAATCAGAATTCAAGTTTCAAATTTCTTTCTAATACTTTCTTTGGACAATTCCCATAGTATTTAATAATATTAAAATCTATTCTAATTAAAATGTAAAATCTCTAAATGTATCATGCATATAAAAAAACTAGACTATTAGACATAAACATAATAACAATATATAATACAAAGTGTTATAAAAAAACAGTGACTCACTCCTTGGTTTTCTGAAGGCTTCTTTTTGATTGAGGCAGCTCTAAACGGTTTCAATTCTTGCTTATCATATAATAAAACCTATTTTTAAAAATGTAATTAGAAATTTAAAAAGTAATACTTATCAAGTGATATTTTTATTAAAATGCTTAACTGTCTTACCTCTTTATGTAAAGTATTGAAACCAAATCCACCAGCTTTCTCTGCATCTTCTATCAAAGAGGCAGCCAACTTGCGATGGCCGTGCTGGATTGCATGATAAATTGAATTATATAATTTGTGTACCTAAAAATGTTATAAATCTCATTAAATTCATAAAAATACACTCTATAATTTTGAATAAGTAAAAAAACACAAAAAAGCAAACATGAGTAACATTTCATACATACAAACAATAATGGTGCTTAATCAATCAAAATATCCCCCCCCCCCCATCAGCAATAGCTGCAGTAATTCACTGTTGACTCTACTCCAAAGCCATCCATTTTAATCACTGGGGATTACATTGTATGCTATAACTAAATTCCCAGATGACTTTCTAACTATTGGATTTCTTCAATGAGAAGAAACAAAATTAAAATGATTGTTGCATATGTAAGTATAAAATCCAATATTCCTCATTAAAGAAGTCGAAAAGCAAAAAAACTAGACTAACATTTGGATATAGCACCATCTAGTGACCAATGATTGTCAAGTTTATAAGAAAGTAAACAGTAAATTATTCTAATGCAAATAATAGATTTACTGAAGGAAACAAATTTAAATATTCTTTGTCAAATCTTTAAGACTGCTGAATTATAATTTGAAATTGCAAATATCTTAACTGTGTTAGTGCAATTAACATTCACACATACTCTAGCATGGGTTGTTTTATTTTATTTTTTTAAGATATTAATGATGTAATAATTTTATTTTCTGGAAAACAATTTTGAAATTATAATTCATTGTAATTCTTATAAATTTTCATATCTTATTACAGAAGGATTAGTATTACAAATAAAAATTTTGATTGTTTATTATAATCTATAATTTAAATTCTATATGAATATTGTGCAGGTTCTCCAATTTTTATTTTTAAATTTGGAATAAAAATCTTTAAATATATTTTAATAAAAAAATATTAAAAAATTACCCTTTTAAGTTACAAAAACATGATAAAAGCTTATCAAATACACTATTAAATGACACATGTTTAGACTATATGTTTTTATCAGGAATTAAAGACAAAAAAAGTTATTATACTGAGTGAAGAGACAAAGAAAGGAAAATAATCAGTTGAATGAACTAAAATAGAAAGAATATTGAAATCAGAAACGTGGTCAATAGTATTTAAACTTATTTTATTTACTGTTGGTAATAACTAAAATTTTTAAAAAGTTCTTCAATAAATCATTTAAATAACATTATTAATTCCTTACCACTTTATTCTTACATGTGCATTTATCAAACGTTTTTGAAGGAACTGCATTTTACATCATTTTACAATCAAGCTAATTTTTTGATTTAAATAAAATATTATGGATAAATTGCAACCAGAATATTTTTAATTAATTTTTAAATTTATTTTGCCCTCAGAAATTCCTCATCCTAATTTTATTCAATAAATAAATAAATAGGAAATAACAACAAACATTTCAAAATCTTACCTTTCCATTTTCCTTCTGTAAAAGATCAATTGTTTTACGAGAAACTCCATTTTTTAAAGCTAATGCTAGTGGTTCCGCTGGATTTAAATCTAAATCCTAAATATATACATATTAACAATTTTAATAAATATTTATTTTTTTCTTTAGAAAAACAATATACACATTATGATATTCAAAATAATTTAACAGTGATGAAAAATAATCAAATTAATTGTGAATGTTTAATATTAAGATTCTTTCATTAAAATTAATTTAATAGGAAAATTATTTCATTGATTTATGAAGATATATAGAAAATTTAGAATATTATTATTCTAAAATTTATAATGAATAATGGTCATAATAGTGTAAAGTTAGTTATTTAAATAGGTAATAAACTAAAGATTAGCCTTTCAAGCTAACATACATGCGCTTTTACGAATGTTAATAATAATAAATGAATATTTTCATTTCCAACACAAGATAAAGTCTTTGCCGAACGAATAAATGAATCCTTATTCATTCAACCCAAATGCTTATATATGGGCAAATCTTTAGTACTGGATATGAAAGTGTGAGGATAAATCAATCACTTTAAATTACTGTTTACTATGTCTGAATGAATGCCTCATTTAAATAAGTAATGTAAATGCAATAAATTAATACAGAAATTTATCACTGTTGTAAATTATAATGCATCAAAAGTACATTAAATTTTCAATACTGTAAAAAAAATTCTATAAGATTTTTTTGTTGTTGTTTTATTTTAAAACACATGAATACCCTACAACATTATCAAAAGTTAGCTACATTTTTTTTTCAATACAAGTAGTTATTTCAAAGTAATACTCTTCATTTTCTCAGAAATTTCCACTGATTTTGCTTCTCTGGTCTTTCTCAATTCTATAAAATAACAGATATCTTTTATACTCCAATCTTATCTATATCCTAAACAACTTTTAAAGTAAATAAATAGTTTGCCCTTAGAAAATCATATAATGTCTGATCACAAAAAAAACCAAGCCAAGTTGTGAATGCTTCATGAACCTTTAAATCTCAAGCCTGCTATTTTTCCACTACTCTAAACTATACAGTGCATTTTGTAAAGTTAAAGCAAACTGAATAATAGTCATGATAAATTTTAAATATATTGCCTCAAAATGCATTCTAAATATTAAAAATTATTTAATACAATTAGAAATAATACAATCAAAGACAGGTCTCAAATTAGTATGATTTCTTAAATATCCTGCTATATATAGCTTTGAAGCTTGGATACTGAAAGAAAAAGACTTGAAGCAATAAATTACCAAAAGAATACAGTAAGGTTGGCTTAAAAAAAAAAAAAGTACTGAGAAAAATATCTCAACGACAAATAATGGCAACATTTGCTAGAAAAACACAAACCATTTTTAGACGTAAAATAAAAGAACACAATATGAACAACAAAATTCAGTCTAAAAATTGTTTCCAGAAAACAAAAAACCCAAAAAAACTGCTTAATAAGATTCTTTACAAGAATTTATGAAAAATGCCAGAGGAATATCATAATTGAAAATGTAAAAAAAATATTTTTAAAATAATTAATGTAATAGTCTTTTAATATTAGAAAAATTGAAAACTAGATTTTGATGTTACTCACATACAGTGGTTGTAGATCTTTTCCCTTTCAATATATTTTCACTATTCTTTTAGTCAATTCAGATTCTAGTTTTTATAAAACTAGAAAAAAATTATATAATCAATAATAAAACATCTTCACATAACTTCTACTAGATATTTATTTTTTAAAAAATACTTACCTTAATAAAAGCATTGTTTCCTTCTCGACTCCCTCTAGCAATATTAACTTGTCTTAAATGTTGGCCAAACATGCGAAAATTACCTCTGCAACACAAACAAAAAATTGTTTTCCTTCAGAAATAATTTCAGAATTCAGCAAATACTAAAAGACACTGTAAAAAAGTAATTTTTTTTTTTTTTTGTTTTAAATATTTATTATATAAAAAAACATATGTATGTGTGTGAATACAGTTTTGAACACAAATATGGTGCTTGTTATTATAATAATGATATTTTAATAAGATCTCATATTTTTTATATGAGTACGGGTAGTTCAGTTGCTGCTGTTAGACATATTGTAACAAATAACAGACAGCAAATCTCTTTCTTGTTCCATGACAATTTACTAGCAACTCATTTGAGTCATAAATTATATTTCAAATATCAATTACCTTTTTTTATATTTTGCAGACCAAAATAGTAGAATACAACAGATTGTGATCCCCCCCCCCCAATAGGAATTAATCCAGAAACTTTTGTTCTACAGGCATCTGCATTTACCATTGAGCTAATTGTTCATGATTGCCTTAATTAACTATTTCCTATAAAATCTCATCAATTTTCCATGCTTTCCTAGTTTTATATCTAAGTCAGCTATATTACAAGTTTCACAATATTTTAATATCATTAATCATTTATTTACCCTACTTTTATTTTCACATGATATAGATAAAAACTAATTATATTTCCAATTTTTTTAATACACCTATTTTCTTTACTATAAACTTATGCAGTGATACTTGATGACCATTGGTGATAATTTGTCATTGCTCCTAACTTCTTAATACAATTCATTCTAATATTTTGGTATTTAGAGCTGCATCCTATTGCTTTACTGAGATTTATCACAATTAAAACATACAAGCTATATTTAATATATAAAATAATGGGTTATCAAAAATTATTAATAATTAACAAATATGCAACATTAAAAAAAGTCAATACAATTTCTTAATTATTATTTTTAATATGTAAGAAAATGAGTTATCCAAAAGATATTAATGATAAACAAATATGAAAAACAAAGTAATTAATAAGCTCAATTTATGTATGTTGATTTAAACAAAAAAAAATGATTATCAATAAAACAACTTAAAATCAATGATTATTTTCTACAGCAATCTTTAAAAACCTTGATGCTAATTATAAAAAATAAAGTAATATCTATTTCTGATAACAATGTGCAATAACAGTTACATAACTTTGGATGATATTACTTCTTAAAGTCTGATTGAACTAATTATGACCTGCAAATTATGCAAAAAATTTAACTGTGACTTTTACAAAGTGATTTGAAATTTTATATTTCTGATCCAAACAAGATGAATAATGATTTAATTAACACAGAAATTGCATGTAAATATGCTAAATTTAAATGTGCTACATTTTTCCAGCAACGGGCAAAAAAATAAAAGCTCCTTAAATACAGTTCTTCAAATAAAAAACTTCTGATACCATGATGTATATGTCTTTATGTCATTGTGACTTCTTGATAAATGTAGATATAGAGTAAAATTTAGAAATTTAAAATACTTTAATTAGATATAACTGAATTGCTGCATAAAAGATGACTATGAATTAAATATAATACATTAAATCTGCTTTCCCTAGTACTAATTATTACTATCATGATCAATCATGTTTACTTTTGTCTATTTATCTTCTCAATTCACTGATGAATGATCCACGACCTTTTTTTGCATCTATTCCATTTTCTTATTTATATCATTTTATGATCTCATTATAAATCCAAGCTATTTTATTTTTAACTATATTCATAAAAAGTTTCCATTATTTTTTCTTTAAACAAATTTTGCTATTTATTGAAAGTTATAACTTCTTATAATCTAAAAGTTATTTTGCAATGTTGGCTGCTAAATTTAAGCTGCCAAAAATATCCATAGGGAATGTGTAATAAATACCTTCAGATATAAGACTTAACTGTGAATAACCAACTAGTGCTTTGTCTGATCAAAAGGACTTTTCCAGATTGTAGAATAAGATAATAGGTAACCATTTCTGATACAAGCAGATTTTTCTATCTTCTTTCTGTTATCTTTTATCTAATTATTTTTATACATTTAAGTTAATAATCAAAATTATCCCAAATTCAAAACTCAAACAGACTAGTCAAAAAATATAACCTCCCAATCATTACCAAGCCAAGGTCATAATGAATCTCTGATGCCAGTATTTCTTTCTTATTAACTGTAATAAGGAAATTATATATTTCACAATGAAATTTTCATCCTTTAACGTTGCAGGATTAAAATTGACATTTTCTTTTATCTACACAAATCGTTAAAGTTAAGAAAGCAATGATGGAAACAAATTTAATAGACTGAACACCTTTAATTATATCTTACATAAGATAGTGCAATCAATAAAGAGTCACTTTGGAATTGGATTAGCTCAAAAACATTGATTATATATGTGGGCAGCCCTATATATCCTCTTATTACCATAAAAGTGGAAGGATCTAGAAATTGTAGTCTAAAAATGGTTTGTCACACATAGACATTAATAGTTGCTTTGAGCAATGGAATCTGCTCTCATTTTATCTTTTGTTTGATAGTACATTATTATATCAATACCATTAAAAGACTGATTTTTTTTTTTAAAAAAAAAACTTTAATGCACATATTGTGAGGAACAATAAACTTAAGCCAAAAGTTATTGGAAACAAGGGCATTTGCTATATAAACATAATTTGCAATATTGAAATTTTTGCATAACACATAAATTGACTACCATTAATATGTTGTACAGTGTAAAAAAAACAAACAAACGATTAACTAACTTGAATATATGCTAGCTCAAAATGAAGCAAGAGCCAATATGCAGAAAAAATTTGTATTTCATGAACATCTATTATTGCAAATTGTCGAACAGATCACATGCTAATGTATTTCAAGGTTAAAATGATAATTATAATAAATAAAGAGTTACTATTCCAAATATATAGATATGAAATTTCATGTTTATTTTTAGAAGCATCTACTATATGTTTTAAATTTTAACAATTATTAAACCACTAAACTTATTAATTTAAAAAGATTTTCAAGATTATGTTACTGAACATAAAATTTTCATAAAGAGTATATTGTGAATATAAGTAACTCCATAAATCATTATAAAAAATGTTAACTATTACTCTGATAATGGTTCTATTGTTGTTATTTAATTTTTAAAAAAAAACGTATGGTATTTTTAGCTTAACACAATAACTTAATGTGAAACTTCATAATCAATAAACAGGTTTGAAGACTGAAATTTGAAAACTGATAAGAAGACTTAAATATATTTGATGGATTAAAGATGCAAAGTAGATATAATTATTTGCAAATCAAGGACATGTCAGATCTTTTTTCTTGCATTGAAAGTAATATATGAATCTAAAAAATGATATCATAATCCTAATAAATCTGTGGATAATGCTTTTTCAGATGATGATTTTAAAGAGGTAGAGAGATTATTTTAATTACTCTTTGAGTAATGACATATATTATAACAGTATGACACAACCTCCCAACTCTAACTGCCATGACAGGGCACCACTAGGCTATTCGAACCTAGAAAATTTATAAAGACAGCAGATATTTTCAGGTGAGGTTCGACTTTTATCTAACTGAAAGCACCAGTCACTAGCTCAGGGAAAAGCTAAGTTTATAATATCATGCTGTATATTTAAAATTTCAAATTCTTAATTTTTAAAATATTATTAATAAAATATATATATAATAAGTTACTGTCAAAATTTAATTAAACAAAACATTTTATTATTATGCACACACCCACACATTAATACAAACATCTGGAGATTAAATTAACTATCA
Source organism: Epiperipatus broadwayi (assembly GCA_028023455.1). Lineage (NCBI taxonomy): Eukaryota > Metazoa > Onychophora > Udeonychophora > Euonychophora > Peripatidae > Epiperipatus > Epiperipatus broadwayi. The sequence goes on from JAQFVV010000010.1 coordinate 7,011,056, forward strand.
AATATATTTGATTTAAATTATATGAACAGATGGGTACACTCAATAGATTTAATACAATTTTAATATTTTGCTAAGCATAAATACGCTACATAGAATATGCATATAACTAACTTAATCCCTTTTAACTTTAGGCTAAAATTTTGCATTTAAACCAACTTTAGCTTACTTATATACTAATGTGACCAATGCAAAATTAGATTGTTAGCATAACACAATCATACTGACAGGAATTTACATCTTTAGCATAATATCATTAGAGAAATAATAAATCATGGTGGAAAGAAATGAGCATCTTCCCCATGAACATTAATAAATTTCACCGACAGGAATGATCCACTGCCCAATTGGTGATACAAACATGAAATCATTTGAAATATATATAAAAGAGATGCTCTATAAATGGGGATAGTGGTCTTTGCTGGCTTACTGTCCCAACCAGAGTGTAAGAAAATCAATAGCATAGGAAACACATCTACAACCATAGACAACACGATGGCTACTATTTTAGGCCATGCATTCAGGTGAGTATTATGCCCTGTATGCTAACACAGCACAAGGAAACAAGTATTCAATGCGTCTACCCAGATTACATTGACATAAAACATCTGTATATCTTCCTACCAACACCAATTCAACTACGAAACAATTAGCCCAAAATTAACAAACCTAAACTAACATAATCTTACAAATCTATGCAGCCATTTATGCCTATTTTAAAGTTATTAATTCAAATAAAATTAACATGAATAGCAAACACATATATAAAAAATATAATAAATAATTTAAAATTTTAGTCAGATAAGAGATTTCTTTTAAAAATTAAGTGACATTTAAAATTACTATTTGAAAAGTTTGTATTATATAATTAAAGTTCATATTTCATTTAAAGCAAAAGTTCATAATTTCCAATGCTGTAGATTTATTGAAGTCCGTCTTTGCAGTCCTTAATATGTCACACAACTCCATTCGAAGATCCTTTCACCTAATATGAATATTATTCTTGGGAAGGCAAGTCCATCATTTGTCACTTTCCAGGAACCATCATTCTGGAGGCTGCCTCAGCTGGTGCAAATACGGGAAATGTAATTTATTAAATGACTCCTACATTTTGAAGATCCGCAATGCACATAAGAAATATGTTTAATAAAGATGCAATCAGCAAGAGCCATTCAAACTTAAAAGTTTTCTTTTTATATCATTTTGAATTCTTATCATCAAATTCCAAAATTGATCTTGCCTGGCTTGGTGCTGCTCTCATTGGCGATGATGACTTTTTCTCTGTGGACCGTGTGTTCATTTCCATCATTATTGGACAGCTTGCTTTAGGGAAAGAACTCAAAATTTTATCACTAATATTTTTTACTTTATCTCTTATCTGACTTACTTACAATCAGTTAAATGCTCAAGGGCCTGTTTGCTATTACAACATTATAAAAAATCATTTCCATTCTAAGATTAAAAATAACTTTTAACTTTAACTAATTAATAGCTTTTTTTTTTATTCTTTTATAATAAAATCAATCTTGTTTTTTAAATTTTTAACTTTAAATAATTATATAATTAGTTTGCCATCTGTGCATTATATATATATTAATTTAAATAAAATTTTTATTATTTTTTTTTCTATATATATTTCTATTTGGGAGTGATTTTATTTATAGATCTTTTCCACTTTTATTTGAAAGTGATGTAATGGCATATACGTATATAGTTACAATATAGACTAACATTATTTCAAAATATTGAATTTATAAAGTTAATTTTGGTTTAAAAATTTTTTAGAAATGCTCAAAGTAACTCAAATATAAACTTCTAATGTATATTAGTAAAATAGAAAATGTTTAAAAATTAAATGTAATGTCTTAACGTAACCTAAATGCATCTTATTAGTGATTATTCCTTAAATAAATTTAAATAATTTTATAAAAAAATAAAATAAAGAAATTTAAATTCATTGCCTATATTTACATGATTATAAAAAAAATTTGCATTGGTAAAGACCAGAAATTCAAATAATTTACAGTAATAAAACTGCACCATATTTGTATATCATAAAACTGGTAGTAAAAAGAGAAATACTTAAAAACTTATTTTATTATTTACCTGTATACTTTTATAAAAAATTAATTAAGTAAAAAAACTATATTTAAATATATTAACTACTTATATTTACTTGACATTTAACATTACTAAGTAGTAAAAATCCAAAATAAAAGTTGATGGTGCTTTAGATTTTTTTCAAAAATTAGTTGAATGTAAAAATTATTGTTCAATGAAAATTCTTTTTCTGTTTACATTTTCAAAATAAATATTTGGTGAAAAATGCAAAATTATCAGTTTTATATTTGGCACAGAAATGAGAATAAATAAAAGTAAAATAATATGACTTTTTAACAATTCAACTTTTTCAATGAACAGAAATTGTATTCTGTATTTCAATATCAAAATAGTTAAAAAACTTTGTGGGCACCATATTTTTTAATCAAGTTTTGGCGGGGTTTTCAAAATAAACTTTAAGTATACATTACAAATGTTTTGGATTCAGTTATAAAAAATTGCAGATAACTACATGTTCATGTAGATTACAAGCAAATTAAATTTAAACACAATATGATTCTGATTTATCACATTATGTTATATAAAATGGTTGATACAATCATGCTTTAACATTAAAATTGTTTTCATTCTTTTTCAAAGTTTTTATTCAATTAATTTTCATAGAATTTAAAATAATTGTTTTACGATGCTACTTTATATCAAATGGCTAATGCAACCAGCTTGAATTAGAACAATCACCACTTTTTTTCTCAATTTTTTTTATTGTTTTTGAAAATGAATTTTTAACATAGAATGATATATATTTTGATTTTGGCTATCATACAATATTAGGAGTAAATACCTATTCATGCAACTTATGAATAAATTTAACTTCATAAAAAAATATATGACAAGGATGCTAAATTCATAGACTGCATGTTTGGATTTTTAAAATTTATAATAACAAAGTCTCCTCATTCAATAAAAACTGTCATTGCATTTTTTCCAATGCTTTTTACTATGCAAATAAATTTTTAAAAATTATAAAATTTCTGGTAAGTTAGACATAGATTGACTCAGCTCATAAATTTCCAAAATCCTCATAAAAATAATGAATTGGAAAAAAAGACACTACAACTTGGTACTAGGTATATAATGTTATTGAAAAATGCTGGAAAATGAGAAAATCTAAAAAGGATAAAATGAAAATAAATAATACTTATGTTATGGGATTAAATGAAATAAGATAGGAGAAATGTGAAGAAGTAAATATTGGGGTTTTTGTTTAATTCTAGAGGTGATGGAGCAGTAAATGGAGTTGATAGTTAAAGAAAAAATTTAGAATAGTGTGACAAAGGTAGATTATGTTGATGAGAATAACTGCAAGTCCTACAGATTTGGTATTTATACAAGTTTATATGTCAGCCATGTGTCATGGTGAGGATATAGAAATAGAGAACAGTAGAAAAAGACAGGAAATAATACAACAGGAATGAAAAATTGGAATGTTATTATGGGAAAAGACAAAAAAAGGAAAAATTGTTGCGAATTATAATATTAGAAAAAGAAATGAAAAATTAAGTCAGCTTGTGAAATTCTATTAAAGAGAAACGATCCAAGAATGTACACTTATGAAAAGTTCCAGATAATAAAGATATCAGATATATCAATTACATATTGATACAGAATTAAAATTGAATCTAAAAAAAGATGAAAAGAGGGAAAAGATATGCATGTTGGGATTTGAAAAAAATTTGAGAGGAATGAAAAAAAGGGAAGATTTAGTTTCATAATGTGAAAAATAATAAAGAGGATTGATAAATATAAGGAATATATGAATGATTCTGATATAATATATTAAAAATAATTCAATAAAAAATTATTTACTAAGACAACTTTTGTAATAATATTATGTTTAATTAACCTCACCATATATATATATTCATATATCATTTTTTGATATATGAATGATTCTGATAAATGTTGATATAGTATTAAAGGGGAAATACAAAAAATGCTAAAAATATAATAGGAATGTTGATGGAAAAGACAAAAAAATGTCAATAGTGAGGAAGGCCAAATGTCCATGTAAAATCTTTAATAATGAGTTAAGAAGAGAAATAGCTGCAGATAGGAATTTGCTATTAACTGAAAGGAGACCCTTTGATTCCTCTTGGAGGCCTTAAAAAAACCGAGCAGGGTAAATTTCTAATGTCCACTCCATACTTTCTTGTCATTGTAGTTGTTATTACTATATGATTATTTATATAGTATATGAACATGGATGGGCTGCTCATCAACACGCATTAGCCAATGTGATGAGTTTATATGCTTTTTACCTCTGAGTTTAAGATTGAGGCACACCATGATCTTTCTTCTCAGTTACCTGATAGCTCTTAACTGAAGTATCACTTGAGTTTTCTTGAAAAAAGAATGAATGTGTATGTGAATGACTTTTTTTTTTCCAACAGATATTTACAATCATAACAGATAAAAATAAATCATGGCCCTTATTCCCAGGAGGCTGTAAAGTTACCAGCTAAGGCAATAGTGGTGGCCAAAGGTGGAGGATACTAAAAATCTCCTGATTGCAGACCCAGGTTGCCATTTGATGATGATCTTTTATTTAGGTACTTACAACTGCAGATCATTTTAAAGTGAATGAAGATTGCAAGAACTGGAAAAAAAACTGTCTAATATTAAATGGGACATAAATGAACTTTGTGAAGTTAGAAAAGGTGAAAAGACAATCAATTTAAAAAGTGAATAAGTACTGCACTATAAAGGCACAAACAATAGAAGTACAAATGGGGTAGGATTCATTATAGATAAAAAGTGGAAGAACAACATTGTGGAGATTGATATATTGGACAGAGTGGCAAGATTAGTTATTCAACTTAATACCAGATATAAAATGCAGCTAATTCAAGTTTATGTCCAAACAAGTTCTCATTGTGATGAAGAAATAAAAATTTTATATGGATGTACAAAAGGCTTTTTTTTTTGATAAGACCAAACAACATTTTAAAATTGTCATGGAAGATTTTAATGCTAAAATTGGTAAATAATTGAAAGGTGAAAGTGCTTAGGTAAATTTGGTTACAGTGATAGAAATGAGAGAGGACATAGAGTTGTGAAGTTTGCAGAAAAGAAAAACTTTATATTAAGAATTCTTTTTTTGAGAAAAATATTAAATGGAAATGGACATGGAAGCATCTAAATGAAAGTTCAACAGAATTGGATTATACTTTGATTAACAGAAAATATGTTATTTTAAGATTGTAGTCTTCTTAATAAATTCAACATAAGAAATGATCATCAATTAGTGAAATGTAAGTTACATGATAAATTAATGCAAAATTAGAGAGACAAAAATTATTAAGAAAAACAATATTCATAGTTTATATACATAATCTTCAGAAATATAAATGAGAAATTGGAAATCGTTTTCAAATATTAATAGATTTTGAACATGATTCAGATTTGAATGAAATTAATATGAAGATAACTGATACATTTTTAAAAACTGCTACAAAGATAGTTGTTATAAAAAAAGCAGCAATTGACCAGATAAAATTTCTAAGACAAGAAAATTTATAAAGAAAAGAAAAAATATGAAAATATATAAAAATGACGCATTAAAAAGGATTGAATATCTTGAATTTTATAAAATGGTATGACATAAGAGTTGATAATGATATAAGAAAGTATAATTGTAAATTACACTATAAAAAAAAAAAACAGTTTCAAGAGTGTAAAACAATATCTTGATATTGGTAGGAAACTTATTTCCATAATAAGAAAAAAAGATGTAACTATTACTAATAAAGAGAAATGACATCATGAGATGTGAAAAAGAGTCCTATCAAGAATTATATAGCAATAAAAAACAAAAAAAAAGTATTTCCTGCAACTATTATATTTTTTGAATTGCCCAAGCTTTTAAAAGAAGTGAGACATGCAATTAAATTTATGAAGAAAGGGAAAGCTCCAGGTAAAGATGGAAATATAATTGAGATCTTAAAAGAAGCAGATGAAAAAATAGAAAAATTTCTGACAAAGTTATATACCAAATGTCTAAATGATAAAGATGTACCAAATGATTGGAAGAATGATGTGTTAATATCAATATTTTAAAAAGGTGCTACAGAAGATATTAGAAATTACAGAATTATCAGTTCTATACAAAATTTTTACCAAAATAATTACAACTCCTCTATAGTGAACTAAGGATTTTAACCAACCAAAAGAACAAGCTGGATTTAAAAATAGTTTTAGTACAGTAGATTATATCCAAGTATTGAGAGAAATTATAGAAAATACCAATAAATATGAGTTGCCATTATGCTTTGGATTTATAGATTATGAAAAGACATTTGATTCTATAAACATTTCTCAGTGATTAAAGCATTGGATCATCAAGATATAGATCCAGGATATTGTCATATTCTGAAGAATATTTATAAAAATGCAACAGCAAAAGTTAGATTACATAATGATACTAAAAAGATTAACATTAAGAAGGCTGTATGTCAGGGTGGTTCCACATCTCCAAAACTGTTTTTATAGCCGTGCAAAAAATTTTGTACATTAAAATGAAAAGCTAATGGAGTAAAAGTAAATAGAAATTATTTAAGTCAGCTAGATTTTACAGATGATGCAGTTGCTTTTGAAAATAATGCTTTAGAGCTTCAGGAAATGTTACAAGAGTTATCAGATGAAAGTAAGAAAATAGGATTAAAGACAAATGATAAAAAGACTAAAGTAATGTTCAATGGATTGGCAGTAAGCTGACTACCTGAAAAAAAAAAAGATTAAACTTGATTGAAATTTTTTCAAAGTTTTTACCCAATCTAGGTTCAACTCCACATATTTCTTCATAAAAAAAAAAAAAAATGTACTTTCTATAAAACAATCACTATTTTAAAAACAAGTATTAGTATAAAAATAAATTTAGATTTATTATATTTTATTTATATTATTTTAATAAAATAAATATTATACCTCCCTGAATCCTCCATTTTCAAAAGACAAGGTGGTGGCTGAATTCGCTCCTTGTCTGGTTTCCATTCTTTTAGAGTTGTAATGGCTTTATGATTTTCTTGAAGAATAGCATAACTGAGTGCATTGTATTGTTGATCTATACTACGGCAATAATGAGGCTGAAATATATATATATATTTATTAGTAATATTCAAATATAAATGTAATTAATATTGTTTATCAACTCCAAAGCAATCTTAACATGCGAATTGGCAATCAAGGTTAGTTATAATTCCATTCATCTATTGCTTATACCTCTTGTATTACAATAAAATGTACATCAATTTTTTTTAACTGCTAATTAAATTCAGTCAATTAAACTCCAAAGCAATCTTAACATGTGAATTGGCAATCAAGGTTAGTTATAATTCCATTCATCTATTGCTTATATCTCTTGTGTTACAATAAAATGCACACCAATTTTTTTTAACAACTGCTAATTAAATTCAGTCAATTAAACCTGGCAAATCATTTTGTTGCCTATGAAGTGGAATAGATCATTTTATATTTCCAAGACCAAAAAAAAAAATACTTGAAAAATTGGATCAATTAGTATATAGCATCAAATTACATGTTACTAAGATTGCATATATTAATAACATAAGTTTTATATCCAAATATACCTCTATCTTGGAAAACAAGCTCAACTGGTTCCCCAAAATGCTTAATAAATCAAAAATCTCACATAAAAAATAAATAATTATAATGAATTCCTATGAGAAAAAATTTATTTCATTATCTTACATCAAAATATATAAAAATCAAATTAAAAAAAATAAAGCTTGAAATTGAAATAAGTATTAATTAATGAATAAACAATTTTATTAAGCATATTTATTGAAAAAAAAAAAAATTACAGGTTTTTTTTTTTTTTTTTCCATATGTCTAGCATCGGCCAGGAAGCGAACCCACAACCGTCTGCAACCAACTACTTGCTTGCAAGGCAGCTGCGATGACCTCTCGACTAACAACGCTTGACAATAATTATAGTTTTACATTGATGGACTGCTATTTTGCATTTTACATAGCCAGAGAATATTTCCTGAATCAAGATTCATTAAAACATATATATATAAAATAACAGAAATATACATTTTAAAACTTGTTTTTGGTGCACTTTATGTTCTATTATCAAAGTTTTTTTTTATTTTCGTAATATATAATTAATAAAACTTTGATATTTTTTTGCAATGAAGTGAATCTTTTTTTTAAGGTAACAGTTTGCAAATGTATTTTACATATGTGTGGTCAAAATTAAATAAAAAATAAATAAGGAAATGTAAAGTCCAGTTGATTGCTATAGTGTTAATAATGTACATAATTAAAACTTTTTTATTTTATTTTTTATGGCCACTACTGTATTTTTATGTTTGTGATAAAAACTGCCATTGTATAATAAGTGAAAAACAAACTATAAGATAATTGATTTGATCATATATAGTTGATTATTAACTGCATAAGGCACGAAATTATTTTTATTTCTCTTTTTTTTAAATCCAAAATAATTTCACTTATGATGATTTACTATGATCATAATTTCTCCGCAAGAAAAATAACATTCTTAAGAATTTTAATCTAAAATTTGTTGAGTGAATATATTAAAACTAATGTAACAGTTTAAAAGTTATTATTTATCTACTTTGTTACTAAGTGCTTTTAATTTTGTATTGTATTATTTTTCTTTGGTTGCTGGTGAAAATCTTAACTTTGGTAACACTGATTGTCTTGCGAGGATACAAAATGAAAATTAATTAAGTACATTAATAATATTTTAATTCTATAATTATAACATATTATATACTGTACAATGAATAAACTTTGTATAGACTGTACATTTTTATTGCGAAAGTAACTATTTCATCCTTGGATGATATAAGTATAATGAAATTCACTATCCTATAATGTCATCAATTTTACAAAATGTAGATGTTTTTAAAAAAAATGTTTTCAATTTTTTTTTAAAAAATTATTGTAGCACATCATCATCATCATCATTGTCAACCAAATTCACTGCAGGATGAAGCACTCTTCAAGTTCAAATCATCCAATGATAAAATAGTTACTTTCACAATAAATATGTACAATCAATACTAAGTTTATTATATCTTTTTTCTAGCTGCCACCTTTTACTTCTTTATTTTACTATCAAAGTATCAGCTCAAATTGAAAAATTTGTTCAATATTTTCCAATTCAAATTAATTGTCTTGTATAATTACATAAATCTGAAATCAATTCAGTATATCTACATATTATAATGACTTTAATTTTTTAAAACTATAGTCACATATATTCTTTGGCCAGGAATGATGTAAAAATAATAAATAAATGATGTCTGCTTATATCGTGCCATTTAGCATCATATGTTTTCTCTCACCATATTTTTGTCACCTAATGTAATCTTAGTTAATCAATAGATGTTAGATGGTAGTGCATATTAAATTCCTATTTATTGCTATCCCATTCAATATTCTCTGACTAGTTTCTAGCTTATGATTTTAATCAGTAAAAAGCTTTGGACCTAATAGCTTCCTTCTAGCAGTCATCTTTTCCTTCTTTGTTTTATTATCAAGCTACCAGCCCAAATGGAAAATATATTAATGCTTTCAATTCAAGTTAATTTGCTTGTTATCTATATACTATAATGACTTTAATTTTTTGATAACTATGATCACTTTTATTCATTGGTTAGGATTAGTATAAAACCAATAAAATATCATATGACTTTCATTTGCATCATGCTGCTCAGCAAAAAATTCTCTTTCTCGAATCACATTTCTGCCATTTAGTGTAAGCTTTAGTAATCAATAGATTTCAGATGGTAGTGCTTATTAAACTCATTCATTTCTGGCCCCACCCCAATTGTCACAGACTTGTTTCTAGCTTATGGCTTTCTTCAGTGAAAAACTTTTCAACCTGGTAGCAGTGTATCTGAATCTTTGGATCCAATGCATTTTTCCTCTAGCAGCCATTTTCCATTTCTTTGTTTTACTATCAATTTACCAGCCCAAATTGAAAAACATGTTAAGTTTTTCCAATCTAAGTTAAGTTGCTTATATATTGCATAGATCTGAAACCAGTTCGGTATCTATACATTATGATGATCTTAACTTTTTGTTTCTTGATCATTGTTGAACGCCATAAGTTAGAAACTAATCTGAGGATATTGGCTGACACAGCACTAGATAGGAATTTATTAAGCATTATCCTCTATCTATTGCTTACAAAAGCTTACATTAGATGAAAAAAAAAAAATTATTGCTGAACAGCATGATGAAAGCAGAGGTCATATGATTTCTTATTGGTTTTACCCAATCCTGGCTATGAAAGGTAAACTATAGTTATTAAAAAAAAACTACGATAATCATAGTATATAGATACTGAACTGATTTCAGATCTATATAATTATACAAGCAAATTAACTTGAATTGAAAGCATTAACATGTTTTTTAATTTAGGCTGGTAGCTTGATAGTAAAATAAAAATCATTAATAGACAAAAGGTATATTGGATCTGCTCCCAGATTCAAATGCTTCTCACTGATGAAAGTTAAGGCTAGCAACTAGTCTGGGAAAATTGAGAGAGCTTTAGATAAGTATTTAATAAGCACTAACCATCAGGTACCGATTGATTATTAAAGCTTATACAAGATGACAATAATGTTATAAGAGAAAAACAATTTGCCACTAAAAAATTATGGGACTTAATGAATTACAAATATGAATAAAAAAAATGATTATTTTAAAAAAATATTTTTTACTATAATTTTTAAGTAAATAATATAAAATATTATTATATGACAGCAATAATTTTATGTATTTATTTTAACATTAATCCAAAAAAGTTTATTTCAGCAACTACTTTAGTTTATAAGAATGGTATAAAATATTTGCTGAAATAAGTTTTTTTTATATTACTGCATTATTATATAATGTTCAAATTTATTTATTAAGCACACAGATTGTATGAAGTTCAATAGAAAGGCTTTCACCTTTTTAACATATGTGCCTTACTGATTTTTATAATAAGTCAACATTTCTGTGTTGAATACGGAAAAAACCCTCAAACCCAAACACATGATAGAGACTTTATAAAGATAAAAGTGGCCATCCTATCTTTAACCTAAATTCTGATTTATAAAAGCCAATCCAGAACTTCTTGATTTGGGAGAGTGAAGATGTTACTCTGTTCACTTTTACATCTATTACTTTCTTACATACATTAACACTCATGAAATCTTTCGATTTATTAGATGCTAATATTACAAATTAATATAAATTATGTAACATTTAAATTTATTTATTAAGTGCATAGATAGTATGAAATTAAAGAGAAAGGATTTCATCTTTTTACCATATGCATCTTACTGATTTTAATAATATCTCAAAGATGTTGTGTTGAGTATAGAGGATATAAAAGTGAACAGAGTAACATCTTCGCTCTCTCAAATCAAGATGCTTCAAATTAGCCTATATAAATCAGAATTTGAGTTGAAGATAAGATGGCCACTCTTATCTTTATAAAGTCTCTATCTTGTGTTTGAATTTGAGAGTTTCTCTGTACTCAACATACCATTGTTGAGCTATTATAAAAATCAATAAGATGCATGTGTTAAAAAGATGAAATCCTTTCTCTTTAATATTATTATTATAATAAATGTATAGAATTATTGCTGTTATATAATGATATTTTATATTATATTATTTACTTAAATAACGGATTAAATTTCTTCACATTTTTGATAATTTTAATATAATTTATAATTTGGATGATTATCATTATTAGACTATTTTATCAATAATTATAATACAGATTTAACATGACAAAATGTGAAAATTTTATAATAATGGTTTAATTGTTTAAGTTTTGAAAATATATTTCAGGTGATTTTACAATATTAGAAATATTTATAACACATAGAATTATTTATATGTCTTAATGGTGTAATGGCTAATGGATTAGCTAGCCTGCTATGCTGATTTGGGATTTATATCAAGAGAAAACTTGAAAAAAATTTTGCGGGTACTTTGAAAAATTCCAAGAAAACTCACAAAATTGTTTCATGTGGACAAATAGTCAATCCAGTTATCCAGTCAATAATCGTTTTTCTAAAGAATAAAAATCAAGTTAATCTAAACTTCACTAAATGAGTACAATGTTCTGACCACAAAAAATATTTATGGAATGTGATAGATATAGCCCTCAAAAAAAATACAATCTTTCCTAATATGAAAGTTCTATCATATTATATATATTTTTTTTTTAAATGGTCCACATATTGATAATCATTTAGTGATTTTAGATTATTCTGACTTTTATCTTGCAGAAAAAAATAAGTATTATTTTTTTGGGTTGAGTCCGTTTATCTTCTTTTCAAAATATTTAATTTTCTACAAGATATTTTGAAAGAAAAAGTACAAACAATTAGAAGAGGTAGAAAAGTAAAGTCTAACTTATCTAGCATTGTTTAATAATTATTTAGATAAAGAAAGCTTGTTTAGAGAACAATGGAATAATTACAAAATATCAAATTCAATGCAGCGTATAAGCTGATGACAGAATACTATTGGCTGATATTGAGAATAAAGTTAACAAGCTAGTGATCAATACTAATATAATTTGTAGTAAAGTTGAGATGAAAATTAAATATGAATAAAAGTAAAGCTATGTAAATATGTATTGAAAATAAAAAATGTTTTAGCCAAACAAGATCTTTTGATATTGTTTACACAGATATTTTACATTAGAAATATATGTATTACATACAACTTTATAGAGCCACCAAAAGTCATATATAAAAATATTATTTGATAAAATTAATATTTTCATGCAAGATATTGACAAAATTTTATACAAATTGATGTGAATGAAATTTTAACATGTAATGCATAATTTAAAAAAAAACAAACAAACTAATGTGAACATAATTTTAAAATTTAATGCATAAATTTTATAAAAAAAGCAACACAAAATCATGAAAGTGCATTAATTTATACAAAAACAATGCAAACTAATAGAAACCACAATGTCATTTTAAAATTTAAGGTATCACTTTAATTAAGAACAATATCAATTAATGAACACAAACTGTATAATCTTATTAACAAAACAAAAAAAAAAAAAGCAATATTGCTAGATTACAGTGTGAATGGTTTTCAAAAAAGTAAAGAGATTTTTGATTGTTTTTGTTCTATCATGATATTTTCCAATACATGTGATTTAAATATGGGCTCAACCTATGACTAACACTCAGGCATCCAAATGTTATTCATTTCTACATAATGATGAGAAGATTCAAATTTATGAAAAGACAATTTCTGTGTTTTATACAAATAATAGTTATAATAATGGTTTGTTTTTCAATTTCAATTTGTATTGCTCCAATTTGTTTGTTTGGAAAATGAATTGACACTAGTGACAGAAATGAAAATTGGTGACAATGCCATTTTCTATCATCTAAATAATATTACAAATGGTTTATTTTGAATATAAATTGTCAATCTTAATTCATATCGGAAATTATTTACTTTGAAACTGAAGTATTTGTTTTGTAAATTATAATCAATAACAAAAATTTTTTGCTTGAAGAATTTGTGAAAATACAAGTATTCCTTGTTTTCGTTCATCCAAATACTAATTGAAATTTCAAATAGAAATTATTAATCTTAATTCATAATGAAAAGAGTTTGTTTTGAAAACAATTTCTTTGTTTCTAAAATTATAATAAATAGTGAAAATTGTTTGAATTGTTTTTTTTTTTTTAGTATTACAAATTTTAATTCAATGGTGAAAATTATTTGTTTGAATTTCATAATTTATTGATTAACACCTACAGTAAGGCTTTGATAGCTCTACCTGGTATGTGTAGAATGTCTGAGCAAATAGTAACTTTTTTTAATACTTTTATTTTTCTTCTGATAATTCAGCTGCCTAGAATAAGTTAATATTTTTTAACATTTAAGAAACTGTTTAACAAACAATGGAGAAATAAAAATAATAATACATGATATTTAGCAGTCTTCCTGGGAAATGCTTGATGAAAAAAAAAAAATTGTAAAATCATTTATCTGTTAATATTATAATATTCAAATTACTCAGTGTAAATAAAAAATGAAAATGATAAAACAATAAATATTTTTGATGTCACTGAAATTTTAATTAAATAATTTGTTAAATGTTTTGTGTGAAATAGAGATTTATATATAGATAGCAAAAGTTTGAAGCCATTAAAAGAATTATGAAGAGAACAAAGGTTGTATGCAAATGATAAAAAGAAACTGGATAATAATATTTATAAGTATTGAAAAATTAAGACTGAATGAATGAAAAAAAAGCACAATTTTAAAAAATTAATAATAATAAAGAAATTTGACTGCATTATATTATAAAAAATCAGGTTAATAAGATACATCATATAACTATAAGTATCTGAAGAGTAAAGTAAGAGTAGGAAGAGCATGGAATGACTTGTAGGATTTGTCTTGAATGGTGATAATCACAATGTATATATATATAAAAATTTAAATATTTTAAAATAAAAAAGTCTTATATGAAATTGACTTCTTTTTTTTTTTCACTTATGACTTTTAGCAATTTTTCAATTTCCAATGCTTTATGATTTTATTTTATTATTTTAATAAAAGGATTCCTTTGGGTAAAAGGATAACACTAAACATATTGAAATTTTTAGGTAATAAATGCATAAATTTTAAAAAAAAAATGTTTAAGTGCAAAAAAAAACATTTACAACTGAAAGCAGACTATCTGGATTTCAAAAAGGACTAAAAACATTATTTTTTTGTGAAATCAAAAAGAATAAGAATCAAATAAAAATATTACATGTATATTGCATTGCATTGAAAAATAGCATTAAAATTATATGTATTTTTTACATATACCGTATTTGTGAAAAAAAAAAATTGCTTCTACTTTTTCAAGTTTTCTCTGAGCAAGTGTGTATACATATATATCTAAGATGTATAATTTCTTTCTAATATGAAATTTTCTCATTACTTTTTTTTTAAAAAAAAAAAAACAAAACATTTTCAAATGTTTATGAAAATAACTATATTAAATCATTATCTAAAGACTTACAGTGTGCACATGTTCACAATCAGCTAATAATCGGTTAAGTAGTTTCATATCATTTATTAACACTGCTCGGATAACTAACTTGCTATATGCAGTAACAGAAACAAAAGGTAAAGAAGTACTGAAAAAAAAAAAAAACATTTAATTAAAAATTAAAATAACATTTTAAAATTATATAATGCATACAAATTTTGTTAATTCCATTCACGTTTTTTTTTTTATATTTCAACAATATACTTTATTGCACAATAAGTAGATTACATATGGTATCACCAGAAAAAATACACTGATAAAATAGATTTACAGATTGTTTACAGTTTAACAACAATGATACTTATTACACAGATGGTTGGTATACTAGAAAAAAAGTATTTATATGAATTGTTCATTTGTTTCTAAATAAAATCATATATCCAAATATAAAAACTTTTAATAAGATCTTCTATGTCATAATAGTATTTTGGTCAGGCAT
Source organism: Epiperipatus broadwayi (assembly GCA_028023455.1). Taxonomy (NCBI): domain Eukaryota; kingdom Metazoa; phylum Onychophora; class Udeonychophora; order Euonychophora; family Peripatidae; genus Epiperipatus; species Epiperipatus broadwayi. The sequence goes on from JAQFVV010000010.1 coordinate 7,026,697, forward strand.
AAAAAGTTTCTGTAAACTAAAATTATTCTTGTTAGAGCAAATATAGAAAGCCATACATATCTAAAAATAATACTAAAAAATATGTTCCAGATTTTTGTACACAATCCTAAAAAAAAATCAATGTAAAATTCTGATGATGCAATTTTAAAAAAAAAAAAATCACTACTACTTATAAGTGTATTTTTTATCTTTTTCATATCGTATTTTAGTTCTTCATTAAATTTTTTCTGCAAAATCAGAACTTTTGATTACTTTTTTTACAGGGGTAAATTTTCAATATAATTTCATGGTTTCTTACAAAAATTTCTATGCAGTGAGAATTTATCCACACCATGCCAATAGCGATTAAGATGCCCTAACAAATGTGATGGTACTAAATAGGACTCTTCAAAGACTACTCTTAACATTGCAATTTTTTTTGTCTCCCTGCACCAAGTATGTACTCAGATTTAAAGTTACTCCACCACATTGTTTAGAATATTGTAAATACTTCATCTTTATTCTTACATTGTTTACATGCTGCTGTAAGCTTACAAGCTAATAATGATAAGTCATGCCTTTTCAACTTTGATTTATATTTAATTCAAAACAATGCTTTCGAAATACAATTTATATATCGCATTTTTCATTGATCAAAAAAGGTGAAATTTAGCAAAAGATCTGAAAACTTACATAATGATGAATATCAGTTAAATGTACTCCATGCAGTAATGGTTTACATTCACTGAAATATATTACCAAATAACATTAACAAAATCTGTATTTTTAACCCATCTACATAATTAATTCTATAATTTAACTATATTTCATAATTTAAAAAATATAAGTGAATTAGTAACAGTCTATATGTGATAAAAACATTAATATTTTATTATTACAAATATGTTTAATATCAGTGAGGATTGCCAATTCCTCTACAAGCTTTATGATAAATGCTTAGCCAGAGCCAGCACTTAAAATATCTCTGTCAGGAACCCCTCCCCAAACCCCTGACCATGGTTTTGTGCTTTAGCACTCCTCAGAGGGTGTCAGGGTAGGTTCAGACACTAGATCTAAAAATACCAACCCAAAGCTAAGCACTTAGCTAAAAGTTATCTATTGAGTGGAAAATCTGAAATTTTCAGACATCTACATGTCTTCAACCCCAGCTATCCAACTCAAATAGCTATAGGGGCAGCTATTTGAGTTGGATAGCTGGGTTTGAAGACATGTAGATGTCTGAAAATTTCAGATTTTCCACTCAATAGATAACTTTTAGCTAAGTGCTTGGCTTTGGGTTGGAATTTTTAGATCTAGGGTCTGAACCTACCTTGACACCTCTCTGAGGAGTGCCAAAGCACGAAACCATGGTCAGGGGTTTGGGGAGGGGTTCCTGACAGATATTTTAAGTGCTGGCTCTGGCTAAGCATTTATCATAAAGCTTGTAGAGGAATTGGCAATCCTCACTGTTTATAACTTACAAGCTTAAGAGATAGGGTCATGTGATCTATAAATTGATCTATGACTTTTATTTTGATTATTTATGTTTAATATCACTCTTGTTTTGTAGCTATAAATAAAATTTATAAATATGAAGACAGCTCTATTTTTTACTTTTATTTTAGACTTAATTAAAGTTATTTATTTTTTCTGAATATTTTTAAAAAAGATTCTTTCTTGCCTTGAATTTCTGAAATATATATATATATTGTATCTGCCCAGATTCGAGCTGTATATCACAGTATACATTAAAAAAAAAAGTTTATTGATCTTATTTAATTTCATTTCATTTGATCTATGGATAATGGAAGTATTGAAGTATAAATGTTAACTAGATAACCATGGCAACCTAATATTTTAAAATATCATTTATTATTAATATTAGTACCAATCATAAATTGGTTGTGATCAATTTTAGAAGAAAACATAAATAAATGAATAAATAAATAAATATTGAAAAATAATTAAGTGAATCATAAAATAAATCACTTGAATAAAATCATTATTATTACTTATTATGTGCCCATTTTGTTATTACAGTCACAATAACAATTTACTTATCATAAAATTAAATATTTGATTTTTTATATATGTTTTGTTTATTTATTTGTTTATTGGAATAATTAAAGATATATGTTAAAAATATATTTTCATTATAAGGTATAGAAAATGTCTTGTGAATCCTTTGTTTTTGATTGAAAATGAAAAATAATATTGAAATTGTAAAACAACATTTTTTTTTTTTTACTGGATCCAATATTTTTAAAGTCTTCATTTCATTTATTAATTGGAGGCAAAATTTTATTGAACCCAAAGAGTTATCTTTAAATTCAATTGAACAGTTGCCTTAATAACATTAATGTCAGCAAAGCGAGATTACAAATAGAACTGAAACACTGCAACTCTACTTCTTATAACTTTTATTGTTGCTTAGAACAGATGCTTTCACATTCATCTTTAAAAATTATCAATTTTATTTTTTAAAAGTGATTAATTTTTCTAAAACCATGAAAGAATAAAAATTTAACTGTCTCTCCATTCAATTGGAGCAGTTAGTTGGTGAAATTCCAGGGAAAACGGCAAAATGTATTATAAAAAAAAAAAACATCAACATTTGTCATATTGCAAATAAACTATAAAATATTCCATTGTTAAAATTTAAAATTTCATTTATATATTTGTGATGAATACAAACCTCATGATGTATATATGGATGTCGTATTTCTGATCAATGAATTTCACAGAATTGATTAATTCAACCTTTATGTGATATTAATCAATTGAAATTTCACCTTTGGAAAAATACTAGCATTTATTACTCATTTGCATGTAACTGACTTCATATATTATTACCAATAAAATTCTCTTCATATATTATTACCAATAAAAAAAAAATAGTCAGTGATGTGCAGATTTTGCATCGACCAAGTATCTGTTATTTTAAAAGGTTGGATATATTTATACTTGAAAGAAAAATATCGGAATTTAAAAACAAAAGTAATTGAATGCAAATCCTCGCAAATCCTCGATTGTTGTTATTCATGCTTGTCTTTTCTATTTCAAGAAGAATTGCTTTTATGCATAGGAATCAGAAACAAGGAAACCAGGAGCTACAATGAACCAGTGGGTAAAAAGAATGAAACTTTTCACTTATGTGGTACGATATCTGTGTATAGATTTTTCGTTTAAAAAAAAATGTAGATTTTGTTCATATTTTTATTTTAAAATATAGGATTAAATAATATATCTAGGTTATTTTATGATAAACCATTCTTACAATAAAAGGTCGGAGAGATTTATTATTATTTAAACTCTTATCTGATGATATAGATTAATTTATAATTCGATGTTTTCAAATATTCATTTTTTTCATATAGAAGGACTTAAATACAATAGATTTTCATGTTGATTTAATTAATTAGAAATTATATTAATGAACAAATAAAAATCAATTTTATTTTATCTTTTTTTTTTTATCATTGTATATTCTATTTAAAGTCTAAGGAAGATATTTGGAACCTCTTCTTCAGTTTATATATATATATTATTGTCGTACAGCACACTTTTGAGTTTCATATATATATTTATTTATTATTATATTATTGATATCTATAGAATAATAGATTATCAAATTAATTAATATATTCAAGAGAAATAGTATTTCTACTTTTTTTTTAAAACTGGCTACGATTTTAGTCAATTGCATACATTGTTTTGTTTTTTTTTTAATTTTATTGCTATTCTTATTCATTCTTGTTATAAATCAATAAATCTAAAGCTGATTAAAACCCAAGGAAAGCTATCTAATTATTATTATTTATTTTCTAAGTGTGCAAGGTAATTTTTGATACTTAAATCTTGATCTAAGATCAAACCAATATAGCTAAGTGAAATAGTGTTATATACAAGTATATTTTATTATATGATTATTGTTAAGCTAATTAGATATAAATTTTATATTGTCGTTACATTGAAATATTTATTTGTATATCTAAGTTAATATTAGTTGTATAAATAAAATAACTTCATTAGATCTTGGTTGATTATTAAGAGCTTATCTTGTTCAGTTATAAAGATCTGGATAGATTTTGTTCTGACATTAGTCAGAACGATCTGCCTTAATTATCTCTAAACTTCCTTGAGGTGGGAAATAAATTTTATTAACTACTATATCTTCATATCTATCTTTAGCTTGGACAACTTCCAATAATTATTTTATATAGTTCAATTGTTATAAAATCCATTTTAATAATTGATTGACTGGAGATTTAAAATAGATAGATGGGATTAGTTCATTGTAATTTGATAACTATCCAATAGAAACCTATTGTATATTTGATATAATGATATGATTGGGTATTATAAAAGGAAGGTTATCTGATAGGTTTACTGATAATATGTTCTTATAGAATATTTCATTTTAATATATAACTTAAGCAATAATTGCATATCGATGTAAAGTAGAGTATAGATAAATTATGAATATTATATAACATTTTGCTGAACTTAATATGAAGCTCATTAATGATTTATTTTTTTAAACATTAGAGATATTGTAAATTTATAAAACATTCTCTAAGTATTATCATAACCATTTAGGAACTAGTTTATTTAGGTAGGGAATATCATTAAATTTTAACATAAATTTACATTACTATATGTAGTATTTGTGATTAGTAAAGTATATCAGAACTTAGTTATTTATTGATTTGAATTTGGTTTCATTCAATTACAAATTAAATAGATATCTTAGGCATATATCATTGTTTGGGACAATGATATATGATTTCCCTGGTTATTGTAGTTTATTTTGGGATAGTAAATAGATTTGGTAATATCTGAGGTGATGATCTTGTTTGCTTTCTTTTCTTTTTAAGTGTTATCAGAACAAATTAGGTGTGAATAGAGATTGTCATCAGTAATTTACTTTTAATGTAGTAAACAATATAAATAATTATGTATTGGAAATATTGTTATTGCATAGTGTAATTGATGACTGAGCTAGATAATTTTTACAGGTTATAACAGTTATTATTTATTGGTACATGATTTGCTCTGTTATAAATAATATTTAGACCATAAGGACATTTCTTCATTAGCCCCTATTTTCATTTTGTGTCAGTAATAGATAGCTGTCTAAAAACATATAAGGAAACTTCGTTTGTTTCATGACAAATGCTAACCAAAGCAATTTAGAGAGATAATGGGGTAGAATATCAATAATTATTGTTACAAAATTGCTACCCAATGCTGGCTGATGATGATCATGTACAGGTGGCAATCATTACAAAATGCGACATCAACTTTGGGGTTGTTACAAAATGGCGCTCCACATTTAGGCTAGATTTATATTATTATAAATGGTGTCTCAATTCCTGAGACATACTAAAGTTTTTCTATTCTCATCCCATATTCTAATTTTTATTCCATTACAATATATTATTCTTTCCATTTTAAATGTCTCAAATAAATCTAAATTACATATTAATACATAGTCATTTATTTCAAAGTGGGTGAGATATTTGTAAACTAATTTATAGTTTGTATGGTAGCCTTTTATAAGTATCTTTACTCTTATTTTATCTGCTTTTATCATGATTAGAGAAATCTCTATTCATCATTTTTCAAAGGAACAAAGAATGATAGAAATAAAGATCTTTCTAAAGTTTTTTTCAAATTTAAGACCCAAAAAAAAAAAACAACTGAAGGTCATTGCCCTTTCTGAAATTCCTTTTTAAATTTTCATTAAGATATTATTTCTTTTAAATGTATAGTATTTAACCAAACATATAATCTTTCTAATTATTGAAAAGCTGTAGAGCTCATTTTTGGAAATTTTCCAACTTTTATATCAAAAAAAACAATGAAGTAATATTCTAATATTTTATAATTAATCTGCATTCCATAACAAAAATATTTTCCTACTTTAAAACAATTTTTATTCAAACACTATTTTGCAAAGAATGTTTTCCACCAGAAAGCAGAATATCCTAATTTAATTGTGAGAATCTATTTGTATTGCTATTTAGTGAAACAATGCTTGTATAAGTTGTATTTATATATTGGACTATTTCCATCATCTAATATGAGTACTGAATGTCTTTGTGTGCTATTACTAACAGTTAAATGTATTTGGAATATTTAAATAAACTTAAATTTTTCTAAAGACATTCAATACTCATATAGATGCTGGAAATATTCCAACATATAAATACAACTACAACACTATCATCACAAACTTCAGGAAAACACAATGCTTCTATAGAGAGAAAGAATTATATTATTTCATGCTTTAAAATATCATTATAACACTTTCTACATCATATATATGCATTTAAGTTTCTCATGACTTGTTTTGTCACTATTTATTATGTTTAAGTTGTTCAAATGTGGAAAGAGGGCTCAGTATGCTTCATGTTATTTCTTTTAGGACAAATTATCAGCTTGTTCATATTGTCTATCTTCTAAATTTAATAAAGTTAAATGATTTATCTTGCAGTGATAAATTATTTCAGTCATCTTTTGAAAAGTTCTGCAAATTATTTTAAATACATAAAATTTCACTACACATGAGAAATTTCTTTATATCTTAATTTCTTTTTTTATCTAATGATTTCCTACCCTAATTAGATGAATTCTAACTAAAAAAAAAAATACATACACACACTGCAGTTGATTTTAACAAGCCGAAATTATATCTATATGTACAATTATTTATTTACATAAAATGCAAAATAAATGCTTACAATTTAAAATAATATAAACATATGTTATAGTTACAATAATTTTTTGAGTAGGTCACTTCAGGGCAAGAGGAACAGTGAAAGAAATGACATTATTCATCAAGCTTAACAATTGCAAAATAGAAAGAATTTGAATTATTTTTCCATCCTAATTTTATTTTCTAATTAAGAATAGCTAGACGCCCATTTGTCAACCAATACTGAATGATTGGCAAAGTTGGCCATAGGATAATTATCTAAAATTGAAATCTTATGTCTGTTTTAAAACCTTATTTTTATTTTTTCCAAGTTGGACCAGATTCAAATTCATATCATACCAACAGCAGGCAAATACACTATAACTACATCACTAGGTTCCTTATATATATGCAATTATCCCTAATATATTTGTTTAATCATTTAAGATTAGATGAAAGGTAAATAATCTTTATTAGCCCATTGTAGAGCAAGGACCTCTCCAACATTCCTCCAGTTAAAAAATTGCCAATTGTTAAGATTTTAATGATTTTCCTATCTTGTTTTAACTTCAGTTATGAAAATAAATTCTGTACTCATTTTAAATTAATTGGTTCTAATTAAACATTTTAAATTATACCTAATGCCTACGTGATTTGGTGGAGTAGTAGACTAGCAAATTCTGGAATTCAAATTTCATGAATTATAGCCAAACTTGTTACTTTTAGTGTTTGAAGTTTTATGAATATCCAAAGCAATAGACCATTCAATTACTATTAATTATTTCTAGTAATAAATTTCATATATACAACCATTATGGAAATATTAAAATTAAACATATGTAGTACAAGACTTCATTAAATGTAGAACTTACTTGCTTTCAAATGTAGGATCTCTGTCATACACAAGTATATTATTATTAGGAAGAAGTTTATCATTTGGATGTTTGCTGTGTTTTTCAGTTTTGCTTTCATTCATATGAATCTTCTTTTTTTTCTTAGGTCTTCCTCCTTTATGAGATTCTAAAAGATAAAAATAATTACAATCAATATATATATGTGGGTGTTTATAATATGTCATATACTCATACATAAACTTTCTCTAAAAACCCTATGATTTTTTCTATGATTAGCAAACAGTACAAAACTTATATTACAAATAAAATCATTCCAATATCAGTCAACAGAAAGTAAATGCCAAATGCAATTTTGCAAACTGGATTATTAAAATTTGTAAAATATTAATAATTTTAAGATCAGCAAAATATTCAAAAGTTGAAGTTTTTGTCTAAAACTTTTAGACAATTTGATGATTTAAATTATTAATTTGACATGTAACTTAAAGTAAAATATTGATCTAAATAAGTCATATTATAAGTGGGTATATATATGTGTGTGTGTGTGTAATTAAGAGAGAAAAAAAACAATGTCAGACTGAATAAATAGCATTCTTATGTTAAATAAAGGGTCAAGAATAGAATTAATCCATAAATGAATCCATCTATTCTTGGAGCTTTTGAAGTTCATAAATTTACTTCTAACAATAGTGATGAAAATTTGGAGTGTATATTTACCATATAAAGTGCTAGTTATCCAAAACCTGAGGAAAAGTGATTTACTTCTCTTAATTACATGTACATTAGGCTATTCCAATTCTAGGTTTATATATATATACACACACATCTACATACATACAATGAGAGCTAATACAATGAACTAATTCCAGAAGATCATTCATTATAGTTTATATTGCAATATATAAATTTAGGCATTATCTATTCAATCTCAATGCTTAGACCAAAGAAATCTTTCAAAACAACCATTTAAGCATAAAAAATAATAAGAAATCAAAAATATAAATACAAAAATATATATAAAATTCACTGCTATCCGTACTATAGTTATATTTTAATGAAAATTAAAATTCAGTTTTTAAAAGCATAAAATAAAAATGTAAACAAGCATACATACTCTAATAATAAAAATTCACATTGAACTTCTGTTTTCTTGTATAAAAATTATTGTTAAAAATTTGTCGAGCTAATCAGTAGCCATATGTGCTGCAGCCTCAGCATGCCTTATAATGCAATGCAATCCAGATTTTTTTCCCCTGAATCTAGTGAACCATGCTTTGCAAATCATAAACTCTTTCATAGGACTACAATTTATAATTAGAAGTCTTAGAAGAAGAAAAAACCTCAAACAAATTTCACAAATGAGTGTATCATTGATACTATGCTTCTGCCATTTGCTTTTGATTAATCAATATTAGCAAAGAAGTTTCCATTTGGTTCACAAAATTACAACATAAATTGCTCCTATTTTAGAATTTTTTTTTCTTCACTTCATAGCTGATCTTTTTTATTCTATTTTTCTGGCTCATCATTAAAATTAATATCTGAACATGTAAAAAATGCATTTTTTTAAAAAAAAATAGTGATGAATGAAATGCAACAATAAAAACTAAATAATAGTATCACTGCAAAATATGGCAAAGATGTCTGATGCTTTACTCAAACCTGAAACATTTTGAAAAATCTTGCACTTATGATTGCTATATCTAATAGTAATGTTTATTATAACATTGATTATTTCAGCCAATAAGCAATTCTATGTTTAGCACTTACATTTCTATTATTTTCTTTTATCTGTAAGTTCTCTTTAATTTTTTTTTGACATCAATATCAATTTCAGTTTTCAAATTCTGCATTTATGATTCAAGACTAAAATTATTACAATATATGAAACTAGGAGAATTTTTTTTTTTTTAAAAAATTATATATTTTTTTATAGCTAGAGAATTAGCAATTTCATTTTATTACTTAGATTTATAGGCCATTTTCTACAGTAAATAAGTTCACTTTGAAATATTTTTATAACATCAACATAAATTCAGTATTTGGAGCTTATGCTTAAACTATTACAGTATATACACCTAAGACAATCCTTTTAAAATATACATTTACAACCTTTTCATTATTAGATGGGAGAGAAAAATGAACTAAATGTATAACTAAACCTTATATAAATAAGATATGTACCATTTTATTGTTTATTATACAAATCTTAATTTTGTAAGAAAAAATATTTTCGGTCTTGAACTTTCATCATATCAGATGTTGCTCCATAGGTATGAAATAAATTCAAATTAAAGACTTTACTTTTCAAAGTCTTCAAAATTCTAAATATTGCCATTATTGTCTTTATTTGTAAGTAATTTTCTAGTGTTTAAGAATGTTAAGATAATTAAGATATTTAGTGATCAGATAACTTTAAAATAGGAAGCTGATAATTTGAATTGGTTGTAATTTATTTAGATATAAATCAACCAATGATGTAAAAAAACTGGAAGATTGTTGAGAATCATGATCAACTGAGTAAGTGGTTTAGTCGAAATATATATGACTTGGTTGAAACCTGCGATTTGCATTAATTGTTTATGTATTAGAATAAGTGTCTAACAGCCTTATTTAAAATATATATAAAAAATTAAATAATAATCAAATTACCTATCATCAACAACTAATTATTAATAATATAAAACATTATTGTGCTCTTTAGTTAGTCAGAAATTGAATTAAGATTTTTTAAATGTTATATAATTACAATTTCTAATTAAAAAACAATTACTTAATCTTAGTTTCACTTCTAGCTAAATAGATGGAGTATTAGTGCTTTAAATCAGTTACTACATATAAAATGTTGAGTTTTTCAATACTCTATATAAGCTTTTAACTTTAAATTCATTATTACAAAATCTCATCCTGTAAATAATTGTAAAGATGTATTAAAGATTTAGATCCATTATAAAAGAAAAGTCTAGAAAATGATCCATGGGTATAGATTGTATTGTCATTCTGATCATGTCATCAAGTCAATTTTAATTCTGTGTGTAATCATTGTATTAAATCTTGTGGTTTCTCAGTAACACATTTATTACAATGCTCCTTTTTTATACTAATTTTTTTTTTAATAGTAAGCCTCTTTTCCCTTCTCTCAAAGAACAATGTTGACACATAATTTAACCAAATAAAATAAGTAAAAGCACAATAGAGAATTTTGATCTGATCAAAACTAGCATTTTTTTTTACTTAATGTCCAAAGTATCAACACTTTTCCTACTCACCTTCTTTGTTATCTAGAACTGATGTCCATAATATAAAAGTGACAATTTTAAATTCAGAACAATTCCAATTTTTTCTTCCCCCCCATCTTTTTTTTTCCCTTTTTTAATTTTTTTTTATTTTTTTTATTTAAATTTTTTATTATTAATTTTTTATAATTTTTTATAAAAAAAAAAAAACAACCACTCATTCCCCCCCCTCCCCAAATAAAAAAAAAAAAAAAAAAGAAAAAGAGAAGAAAGAAAAAAAAAAAAAAAAAAAAACAAAAAAAAAAACACCCCCCAAAAAAAAAAAAAAAAAAAAAAAAAAAAAAAAAAAAAAAAAGGTAAGGAAAAAAAAAAAAAAAAAAATAAAATTATTTTTAAAAAGAAAATATGTGAAAAATAAAAAAAAAAAAGAGAAAAAATTGAATTTTTTTTTTAAAAGATTTTAACCAAAATCCCCCACCCTCCCCAAAGCATTAAATGGTTTACTCTTTAGGAGTTTATAAAAAGTTTGAGCATTAAAAAAGACAAAGATCGAAATACTAATGATAGCAATTGAAGTATGACTATGATGAAGTCAGTAAATGATTACTTATAATAAATATTTTCCAGTGTAAATTATATGTTGTCTGTGTTTTTATATACATATATAGTGGGGGGAGGGAGAAGAAAAGAGAATCAACTTAGACAAAAAACTAAAAAGCAACATAACATTGCTTTATTCTTCATCAAGTTACGTATAAAATAAGACTACATTCAAATATTTTATTATAAAATATTTTTTTTTATTATAAACTATTAGATCTACACATGTAATGAAATCATTCCAATTTAGAATTACAGCTCTAGTTTAAAAATTTTAACAAATTACATTAAACAGTTACAACCTTGAAGTGTTATTCAATTTCTATTTTCAAACATTTCTTGATTATGATTTATAATAGAAATATATTTTATATCATGACCTCATTGTACACACACACATATAGTATAGAAATAATTGTGATAAATAGTAATTTAATTCAAGTGTTGGTTAATAAATTTTTGTAACAAAGTGTGTAGCACTACTGAACAAAAAAAATTATACATGCCATCTTTGTCTAATCAATTTCATTTATAAACAAAATTCCTATTTAGACATTGGACAATCATAATTTTCCAGTGAATGGAATTTAAGTTCTTGTAAGTTTAGTACAATTGCTATATTTAATACCAAACTAGATCTTGGAAGTCACACTATTATCTATGGGCAAAATAACATTTGGCAAAGTATCTTCATAATTTTTCCAATGTATTTTTTACATTACACACACACACATATATATACATATATTAATATCTTAAGTTGTCTGCATAATATCAGGATAAATAAGTAAATAACAAAACTATAACCAAGTGATAATACTTGATTATCATTACTGATATTTGCCGTTGCTTCCCACCTCTTAATATAATTTATTCTAGCATCCCGAAATTGAGAACTATGTCATAAAAAATATCATAAAATCAATATTTATATAAAATCAAATGATTTTAAATTGTCAAATCTATGAGATCTACTTTAACATTTTCTATGAATTTCATAATAATGTTTTTAAAAAATAAAAATCCGGATCAGCACTTACTAATTTTATTTCATAAACTACAGTTTGTAAAACATTCATTTAAAAAACAAACTATTGAATATTATTATGTATTTAACAATAATAAAAAACTAACATTGAATACAGATTTATGTTAAAAAATTGAAAAAAAAAAAAAATTACCTTTTTTCACACTTTTATGCACTTTGACAACAACTTTACCACTTTTGTTTCTTTTCAAAGTGAGTTTGTTTATCAAAAGCTTCTTTTTGCTTACGTCATCTGAAACTTTAAAACATCACAAAAATGAGATTTTATATAACGCCATTATTGATGCTACTTAGAATACATTATTTCAAAACTAAGACATTAATATTTTTTATGTTCAATAAATTTCTGATAAAAGATTGATAAAATATTAAATATTTATACATTAGATCTAATAATGATGCTATTTGCAGCTACTATAAATATATATGGTAAACTATAAATTTATAATTTTTCAAAGGAACAATAAACAAAACTACTTGAAAAGAAAGATTAAATTGAAAAATTAAAACAAAACTGTTGACTGAAAAAAATATATATATAATGCTAAAACAAACAATACAACTTTTCTTAGTTACAAAAAAAGAGAGGACCATTATATAAAATATAAAGCTAATTTGTAAGTTATTTATTGTAGGTACCAATTTTGACAAATATATAGATTTATTTTAAGTATCAGACTTTTTTTTAAAAAATTACATAAAGATAATTACTATTAAATGAAATAAATAACACGTAGAATACAAATAGATATGATAGCATACAAATTGTAAATATGCAAACAATCATCGATGACAATTAGAAATATACATAACATCTAGAATATAAGCCCAGAACATTTAGTGCTGATGTTTCTTAGTAACAACATATTGATTGACAAGTGATATTTGAAAAAACTCTTCTCAAAGAACGATCAAAATTAATCATTTTACTTTACATAAATCTTTATTACATCATGTATTGTCTGAAAAAAACCCTTACAACATCTTAATTTTCTTTACAAAATAAAAATATGTCCTACATACTGTTTCATAATTGAACCTATAGGCCCATAAACTTTTATTCAAGCCAAAAATGATTTGAATTATATTATAAATAGAATATTTATTAATATATAAATAACAATAATAATAAATGAACAAATAAATAAATTTTTATTCTAATATGCTTAAAAACAGAAACTTTATGGGTTAAATTTTAGCTGGACAAAAAATTATTCATAAAGGCAAAATAAAAGATAAGACGTTAAACACTCTTCTAATTTTCTCATAAATATAAAAGTAATTATAATAATTAAATTACTTATATATTTATTTGTAAACGTTATTAGAATATTATTTCAAAATGAATCTTTGATTACTAACAATGTTAACTGATGATCATATTAAAAAATTGAGAGAGAATATTGTGCAGAAAAAGTATTTCTAATAAAATATTTCATTACATATCTCAATTAAATAATTTATTTATTCATCTATTAGTGATTAAAGTTCTTATCTATTTATTTGATAATGAATAAATGAATAAGCCATATCTTTTTTTTCAATCAAATAACAAGAAAAAAAAATCTAAATACTCATTGGTTTAACAGTAAAATCTCTTAAAATATTCAATTTTATGATTTACCCCCCCCCCCCATGGGTTAATATTTAGTTTATAATGCTAACCTGGTTTGAGTAATATTATTTTATTTTCATAGTATCATAGATTTTTTCCTACTAAATGCATTTAGAGTCAAATCTTTTAAAATTTAATCAATTAAAAGGATTGAGTGAGTGTTTTAGAAGAAACCAATTATGAAATACCTTGCAGTTGGACATCAACTTGAAAATGAAGCAACACAATAGTGACTTCTATATTGTTACAGTAAAGGAAAACCTAAGATATCTGGATAACATCATTATTACTTTACTAATAAGTTAGATACTTAATACATGCTCAGTCATGGATTAATAACATGATTAGTCCATTGCACAATAGGATATAAAAAACAGTTATGCTTAACCAAATGGTTTCAGAAAAGCATTGACCATCATCACTGAAAAACATGCATTGGGATTGACCCTAGTTCAAACAGATTGGTATATTAACCATCATGCAAAAGCACATTTCCAAACTTTTGCACAGGGTATTCAAGTATGGCAATGAACACCTTCATCAAGAGTTGAATGATTAACCAAACATTGGCCAGAGAAGCTCAGTTCTGTTCTGTACTTTGTGTGATCTTTGCAATGATTCATTATTCACAAATGACATCAAAACAAGCAAAGCTTTCCATATAGTAGTGCCACTCAGTGCAAACCAGAGTAACCAATGGGTGCCAGGTATAGTGCTCTCAGATCCAAGGCTCCTCACTGACAAACACCACAAGCTAGAAACTAGTCAATGGCACTTGATAGAGATTTTATGCACAAGCGTTCTGGCATCCATTGATTACTCTGGCTTGCACTGAGTGACACTACTGTATGGAGAGTTTTGCCTGTTTTAATAATAGTTATAAGCAATCATAAGAAGTAGTGATCATATGATGTTCAGTGGTTTAAATAACATCAAACTTGGAAAATAACGGGAATGTGTTACAAGATGAGTTACCACATGATAGGAGATGAATGACAGTTTTATCAAGGAATATTATAACTACCTGTTCTAAAAAAAATCCCCTATGACTTACTCAGTTATTATCTACAGAGAAAAATTACTTCTTTACCTTACATGGCACATCAATATTATGTTGTTGGCTCAATGATACACTGATGAATGTTTACACAGAGGTTATTTTTTTAAAAGAATATTATATAACTTCACATCATTAACATTGTAAAAAGACTCCACGAAAAATATAAATACTTTCTAGACCAGATTGATCTCTGGAACTTTTCATTCAACAAGCATGTAATGAGATCTTAATTAGATATTGTCCGCAATCAATACCTTGGTAGCATAAACAATGTTATAGAATTGTACAAAAGTAATTAATCACACATAATTGAAATATTTAAAGTTTTTATTGTTATATCATACATATGGCTGCACTGCATGATATGACAAACACATGGGACATCACCGTCCATTCAATATAAAGCTTTTGAAATTAAACATCTGTTCTACATATCTAGTTAATTTTTGCCTTATTTATATTTTTACATTCAAGAATCAAGATTTTCACAAGCTTATAGATTTAAATATTGAAAGTTTTAATGAGATTTTCCACTTTATTTTTTTAGTCAGAATTTAATTACAATGTAACAAAGAAACCAACCAATTAAAAACTGACAATTCAAATAAATCACAATATCTAGTAATAGACTTTATTTATTTGAATCCTTATAAATAAATACTTTTACTAGAGGAAGTAACTTCAGTTTGAATGCCAGTTTTTATTACATCATAGTTAAACTTTGTTTAAAAAAAAAAAATGAGGAAAATCTCATTAGAGCATTCAATATTTACATATAATAAATATCCATTGCTTAACTATATGTAATTGGAATAAAGTAACTAGCTCTCCCACTGAATTTTGTAAATGTTAATCAACTACGAAAATTGAGAATGATCATTCTTATCTTTTTATAGTTGATTGATATTTATATAGCTCAGTGGGAGATCCAGTTATTTCTGTTCTAATATTTACATGTATACATCATTAAAGGAACACCACATAATCAAAACATCAGATATGGATAACAAATAATTTACTTCAAAAATTTCTAGTAATAAAATAACAGAAAAAACAATATCATTGACAGCAGTCATAATTTTATTTATTAGTCAAGATTCAATGGGTATTCAGACTTTACATTGCCAACTATTCTAATTTTTAAGATGCTAGAATATAAACTTTCTTATATGCACACACTCAAAGATAAGTAAGTCTGCAAATGTTTGACCACATCTATTTGAAATCTTGCTTGTCGTAATTTGTTGTATTTATAGGTATAAGTAAATATTTTATATTTTACTATTCAATATAAATTGTTCGAAACACACAAAATAAATTCTAAAGCACCAGATAAATCATGATCATGTTGATATTGTTTTTATGTTCATACCATAAAAATTCTTAAATTTGAGAATTAAAATTAATTCACTAAAATCACACTTTTCTTTATTTTGCTGTAATATCCTATAAATATACAATTTATCCAAACCGCTTCAAGCACTTTTTAGCAAAACTCTTTATTTGTACATATACATACACCTATGTTTCGACTGACCTGCAGTCTTCTTCAGAGCTATGATATAATGAACATAGCTCTGAAGAAGACAGCAGGTCAGTCGAAATGTAGGTGTATGTATATGTACAAATAAAGAGTTTTGCTAAAAAGTGCTTGAAGTGGTTTGGATAAATTGAATTTATAAAATTAATTCATATACAATGAAACTTTTATCCATAATTTATCAGGAAATCAGTGAAGATAAATAATAGATAGAGAAAATGACAAAAATGTTTCTACTGTTTTCCCAATTTCCAATCAAAGAAATCAGACAACAGATGCAGGAAATGATACATGTGTGAGCAATGGCTAGAAAGTTCACAATACATGTGCATGTGATTAATTCTTAAATAAATGTGATAAAATTATCTATTTAGTTTACATATACATTTATAATGTAAAATTATTGCTTAAATTTTTAATGAACAAATAAGAAATCTGATATGGACTTCAATCTAATTCATTAAACCTGCTTCAAGATAGGAAACCAAATTTTTGTTATATAAACCACAATTTATAATTATGAGACAGAATACTAAATGTCCTGTGATTAGTTGATAGCCTTTCATAGCAAAGCAATAAAATGTGAAGCCTTAGAACCTTTTAATAATATCATTAAAAAAAAATTATAATTATAATTACAATTGTCAATAGTAATTTTTAAAGATTTATCAAAACTTCAATCAATGAGCATGAAATAAAACTGAAAATCATCAGCATTTGATATTTTGTCTTTAATAAATTATCTCATAACATATAAATTAACTATTTATTCATTTTGACTTTAACCTACAATATGTCTGCAAAATATGATTCTCTATGATTTTGAAAATAATGGTTTAAATTTTACTTTTCTTGTGCTCAAAAATTAACAGATTTACATGACTGAAGAATATAATAAGTACTTTTTAAGAAAATACT
The DNA here is from genome assembly GCA_028023455.1 of Epiperipatus broadwayi. Lineage (NCBI taxonomy): Eukaryota > Metazoa > Onychophora > Udeonychophora > Euonychophora > Peripatidae > Epiperipatus > Epiperipatus broadwayi. The sequence goes on from JAQFVV010000010.1 coordinate 7,044,247, forward strand.
AATAATTTGTCTATATCCAAAAATATATATTTCATTATCCTTTTTATTATTATATATTCTTTAAATTAGAGAATATGAAATACATTAGTGATAATGAGGACAATGATAAATGAAATTGAGAAACGGTCTATTAAATAAATAATTCATCTCTAAAGCTTTAAAAAAACTGAACAGGATAAATTTCTAGTGTCTATTCCATACAATTATTGTTGCAATTATTATTTCTTTCTGATCTTTCGCATACTATAAAAATGTGGATCAGTAGTTCATCAACATGTAAAGAGAAAACATGATGAGTTTTAATGTTTGTGATCAGGAAAATATCCTCAGAATTTATAAATTTTCATGCTTTCAAAAAACAAAATTAAATCATGAATCTCATAATCAAATTTTTAAAAATGCTAAGAATTACTGGATTATGAATTTAGATTGCCATTTAATTTTTTTTTTTTTTTTGGTCACCAATAAATGTAAATCACTTTCAAATAAAAAAAAAAATTATAAGAACTGAAAATATAATAAATAGAAAATTGTTAAGTTTTGTAGTTTTAGAATAAAAAGTGAAGAGATAATTGATTTGAAAAATGAACATGTTGTTCAATACAAAGAAACAAATAACAATTACAAATGGAGTAGGATTTATTATTTACAAAAAAAATGAAATATTAATACTATATCAGACAGAAAAGCAACCTTAGTTATTTTATTTACCGAAAAATATTAAGTGCAAGTAATTCAGGTTTACATTCTAACAAGTAGCAGATTAATTATATAATATAAAATGCTTCCAAACGGACAGATATTTTAAATTTGTCATGGGAAATTTTAATACTAGAAATGGAATATGATTTAGAGATCAAAGTGAATAAATTCAGATATGGGATCAGAAATAGCAGATTCAGAGATTTTTATATTTTGACTATAAATACACGTATGAATATGTGAAGATAACTTTTTAATAGCCTGAAGTACGTACATACTATATGTACATTACGTGTCAATAAATGTTAATGTACATACAGCTCGCTGGAGGTTTTCAGTGCTTCCATATTATTTCATTTACTTCAGGCTACTAAAAGGTTACATTTACATCAATTAATTAAAGATCGATTTAATATTTAGAAGTTGTTAAATATGAGGCTCAGCCTTTCCCTCAGATTAGTTATAACTTAAAATCACGCTTTGTGTATAAGTATGTCAGTAAATGGTATGCTTATATACGATCAAAGCTAAAGTGTAGATGGCTCATTCTACATTTACTGACAGTTAGTGTATATACAGCTCACTGAAGGTTTTCAGTATTTCCGCATTATTTCATATATATATATATAATAATATAAGCTTAAAAGATTCAACACAAGAAATTAATATCAATTAGAAGAGAAATCTAGGTAAGTGTTATTGCAAAGCTATAGAAGCAAAATCTATTTCTAAAAACACTTATCGATAACTGACAACACTAACTTTCAAAAATATTCTAATGAAATAAAATTAAAATTTTCATCTCATTTCAAAATACTAACAATACTTTATAAATAGTTCATAGCTGAATGAGATGAATAAAAAAAGATATTTATAAAAATAGCTATAAAGAGCCCTAATGTAACAGAAATTTTTTCACTAAGACAAAGCAAGGCAAACAGTAAAAAAAAATATGAAATATTTAAAATGTACTCATTCTAAAAACAAATAAGATGTTGAATTCTATAAAATAATTACTGATATTATAAGTAGAAAAGCATTGAAAGTTATTTTAGTAAAGATAAAAATATAGCTTAAAACAGAATGGTGTCATGAAATGTGTGGAAAAATTCTTCTAAAAAATGTCACAACAAGAACAATAATAATAATACTAATTGCTCTAATGACAAATAATAATAATAATAATAATAATAATGAGTGTAATCATACCACTAGAATTTCCTGTCCTCCTCGGGAGAATCTTCTTTACGTTTTCAACTTTTACTTTGCCAGAAGGACGACCTCGCTTGCGAGGAGAAGTGACTTTCTCTTCTTTAACAACATTTTCTTCCTCTTCAACTTTCTTCTGCTTTGGCTTGATGTCATCCTGAACTTTGGTTAAATCGGCTGTAAGAAGTGAAGCTGCAGATGATCATTGTTAAAAACTCAATGTTATTATTAACATAAAATACATATATCTCTTAGTTTTACAAAAAGCATGAGAGTTTTAATAAATTATTTTCAGAAATAATCATGCAGTATATTATTACTAATTACCTTTTAGCTATTTTTTTTTAAAAAAAAAGAGACTTAAACCCTAACAAATCATTGATTTAGCCTTATCATAATCAGAACTTCCACTTTTCTCATAAAAATTATGATGTTACATTCTAACTCTTGTTTTATATTCCATAGTAATGTTTAAAATTAATCTTTTAAAAACATAAATAAACTTACGCTAATAAAACACTTTACTTTAACCTTCTCACTTGGAACATTTCTTTAACACTATGTTCCTTTTTTCTTTTGGGAGTCATAATGAAGTTTTTAAAAGCATAAACAAATTTATGCTAATAAAAATCATTTTATTTCTGCATTCACATTTACAATTTTTTTTATATATATTATATTTTTTCTCTGTTATTATAGTAGAAAACAAAACTAAGCTAATCTTGCATGGAATCTTTTGCTTTGACATCACATTCTGTTTTCTAAAATCACAGTAAAAGCTTAACAAACATATAACTATCTTCTTTATATTTTCCCTTGATACTACGTTTTACCTTTTTTGCTTATAGCGAAAAGTGATGTTCAACTTTTAAAGGCATAAATTTGCATATGCTAATAAAAATTGTTTTATTTTGCTTTTTCCTTTGGAAATTATTTATTTTTTGATAATATTAATCAGCTTTCTAACTCTGCCTTCCATATGCTCTGAAATATCTTATGTATGTACTAAGTCAGCAAATAGTGTTTATCATAGCATATGTTATGCTTATTGTCAGTTTTATTTGTTTGGATTTTTTTTTTTTCACAACACGAATCAGTTTTCTAGCTCTGATTTTCAGAATTATCATTTAAATTATCATATGAATGCAGAAAAATAATTTCAAAATATATATATATATATTCACTGCTGAATAGCTTAAGTGAATTAAATTAGTAGCTTAAGCCTTACAAAACATGACAAAGATGTTTTCTTCCATAAGTTTTAATTTGGTGAGAATAACTGTAATTTCATTAAAGCAGACCTGACTATTTCATACATGATTTACTCAGAGCTATGGCAGCTGTATGATAAGTTTACATTTGCTAGACAGACAAAAATTTAATTGCAGATTTCTCCCACTCATCTGCCAATTATACATTAATAAAAAAAGTTCATACATAGTAGTTTAATGATGTTTAGTCTAAATCTGTTTAAAAAAGCTTGCACATAATCTGTTTATTTGCACCAAAAATAGATTTGAAATAAAAAATAGAAATTATTCTGAGATATTAATGTTCACATGTACATTTTTCACATATTTCCCATTGTAAAAACTTAAAAAAATATGCATGGTCATAACAAAAAAATGGGTGAATGATTTTAAAATATTACATTCTATACTGTAATTATTTTCTGATAATATGAGTGATTTAGAGAGGCTTAAACTTTAGCTACTTGGATCAGTATTTCCATAGTTACATTTTATATCTAAATGTTGCAAAATTTTCTTTTTCACAAAAAAAAAAAAACATCTGTACTTTTTTTTTAAAAAGGCTATATTTAAAACTCAAATATCACTCAGAAGTGATCAAAGAAAAAAAAAGGTAAATAAAATATCATTTATTATCAGTATCATATCAAGTTTCTTGTATAATGTTATCAAAATACATTACTATAAATACAGTATAACATCAGTATATTCTAAACTTCAAATTCTATACTTGCGGTTTAAATATGAATGTACAAGTAATAATAGCCAAAGTAAAAATTTAAAATAGTGAAAGTAAAAAAACAATGTGAATAAAAATTTGAAAAAAGTTTGTCCAGGTGAAATAAATTTCTGAGATAGTCACATTTCAATGCAAATTTTTAATATTGATCATGAGATCCCAAAACAAAAAGTTTTTTTTAGATAATCGTGGAATTGCTGCTTATACAATGAAAAAAAAAGTGCTTTTAATTTATAAAAATGGAAATTCAGAAAAATATTGTCAAATATTCATTGCCAGATGTTTGGAAATCTCATAAAAATGATACCACTATTTTGCTAAGAAAAATGATTCTTTTGAAATGCAATTTATTTATAAATGTGAAGCTAAAATTGCAGATGGCAAAAAACCATTCTCTTTTTTGTTGTTGTTAAATTGGATGCCAAAAAAAAAGAAATAAAATCAATAAACTTTTTTCTTAATTCATAACTGTTTCTATTTATTTATTTTATACAAAACTTTTAAGTACTTATTTCATTTATATTTTTATATTCTTAAAAATATGATTCATACATTGTGTGTGTATGTTCTTGTCAATATATAAAAGTAAATACTGTAGTTTTATAATAATACAATATCAAGCATATTTTATTAACATTATTTCTATGAGAATTTGCTGTCCACTAATACAGAGTTTGTGCGAATTTTTGGAACAAATCAAATATGGAGAACAAGAACATTCATAAATGAAAAAATGGAAATAAATTATTACGAAAAATAGGAAAATAACCAAGGAAATACAAAAAAAGTGGAATAATTATAATAGTAAATAAAACCAATAAGCTTTAATAAAGAAAAGATATGATATTAACACTATCTTTATGAGAATTTGATCACTACTGTTCAATAATACAATCTTCATGTGAATTTTTGGACTAATGAGAACATCAGTATATAAAAAAAATAGTTAAAACATCAGTATATAATAATAAAAAATAGTCAAAAAAAAAAAAAAGACATAATGATAACTAGATATTGAAACAATTAAATGATTGAAAACTGAGATGACAATTTATATTTGAAAAGATCCATATACTGGAAATAGACCTCTTTAATAATGTATTAATAAAAAATAATTTGGAAATAATAATGAAAATGCATTTACAAAAAAAAATATGGTTATAATTTAATTATTGAAAAACTATTTTTAATTTCAATGATTTTTTTTTTTTTTAATGATAAGAAGAAAATATATGTGGGACTTATTGTATGTAAATAAAATAAGAGTTATTGTAAAAAAGTATGCATAGTTTTACTTTGAAAATATTATAACAAGAACTGTTTGTCATAAATAATATTTAAAAATTACAATCATTAAGACAACAAGTTCTATCAGCAGTAAAAACATTACAAAAAAAATTAAAAGAAAAAACACAAGAGAAAAGAAATAAAGAATTAATGTTAAGATAATGGGAATGAAGCATTGCCTGATTTAAGCTAACATATGTGTTTCTGGATAGTTGCTGACCTGCAGTATTCTATAATATTCATTACCAAAGTAAAAAAAAGAATAAATCTAAAAGATTTCATTCATATTGTTATACAATGGCTAAATGCAAAAGGTTTAAAATATAATGGATGCCATTAAAGAAAAAAATGATAAACTAAAAGAATATAGATTATGAACATGTAAAATTAAGTTGATGCTGATCTTAATTTTTTTGTCTATTATGAAAACGTAAAGGTTTTTGATAAATAATCATTTCAGAATCAAGAAAAAATGGTATTATTATTTCCTTTCCATGGATATAAAAATTAATAATAAGATGAAAACAAAATTGGACAATTTAAAATTAGAACTTTCGATAATAATCCGTATATAGCTTTGTATTCCAAATATGTATTACCATTAAACAGTTTTGTTAAGATGAATATTAAGACTTATAAATAAGGTTATAATCAAGTAGAAAAAATAAATTATAATAGGTATATTGTCAAATTGATGATAGATTTTTCTTTGAAGAAAGTTGAATTATATATATTTAATTGATTAATATGTGTTTCTTTTTAATATTCATGTATTATTAATACTGATATTATTAAATTATTAATATACATTGCATCACTTTTTGTTTCTTTTGAACATTAGAAAAAAAAAGCAGATTTATTTGAATAAAGAGAACACTTCAATGTAATATATATATAGGAATATTCAGTAAAAATTAAAAATTAAGAGCAAATGTTTCATTTAATGAACAACTATTTATTCAACCATCATTAAATTAAAACTAATACAATAAAACAATATATATAAATTTAAATAATGAATACTTGAACCTAGGTTTTAAACTAAAAATATTATATACTACACAACTCTTAATAAAAACATTCACAGAAAAGATAGTTTTTAAATATTCCGCTTTATTACTGCCAAGCATACTTTTAATACAACATGTATATCATATTCATGACTTATAATATGACTATAATATTACTGTAAACCATAAATATGATATACATGTTATATTGAAAGCATGCTAAACAGTAATAAAGCTGAATATTTAAAAACTACCTTTTCTGTGGGTGTTTTCATTAACAGTCATAAATTATATTAGCTCAGAAAAAGAAATTATTTATAATTGAACTAAAAACATTATATATTAAAAGTCATTTAAAACAGAAAATATTACAATTATACATATAAACAAAATAGGTGAAAATCAGTATGTAATATATATATAATAATGCTTCAATTTATATTTCAACTATTTCTATCAAAAACTAACCAATAAGAATATTTTCTTTATAAGAAATTTAAAAAGAAAATTATATATTAAGAGGTTTAATCTGAAACCAAATTAATATGTAAAAAAGAAGAACATAGCAGTACTTTGCATTTCTGCCTATTCTTTAAACAAAATGCTTTATCAAATCTGATTTAAGTAGTCAAAAATATTGAAAATTTTAATGTTTATAATATTAATATAAAAAATAATATTTGAGTTATCCTAGAAACTATCAACATCTATAGTATATAGTAATGATGTCAAACTCTACCACAACCTTCCACTATATTTAATCCCAATATCTAGTTCTAAAATACAGAAAACAATATTATTTTGTTTTATATATATATTACATTTTTTTTAAGTTAACACAATAAAAACAAAACAAATGACAACTAAATAATTTATTTATTAAGCAAAAAATACTTCATAACATATAAAAAAATATTTTATAAAACCAACCTTCTATCTGATCAAGCTCGGGTTCATCAACTCCATTTTCTAAATTTATTGCACGTCTTAAAACATTCTCAGTGCGAGCGATCTCAGACTGAGGCAAGCGATAAGTTTCTTTGCCAACTTTTTCCATTTTCACATTTGTCAAAACACATTCAATATCAGTTAAATCATAAAAATCTGTTTTATAAAGATTAGCATCTGGGCTTGGTTTAAGAGATAACCAGCGAATTTTGAATCGTCTGCTGGTTTTGTAAACATTCTGTATAGTCTGACAGACAAAATAACTCCCTGCAAAAAAAAAAAAAATGTATAAATTTATTGTTTATATTAATAATCTAATTTCTCTTTATTTATTTATTTTTTTATATATTTTTTGTTATTTAAAATAAATAAAAAGAAAGAATTTTCAAATTTTTAATTTTAAATAGTTTTGAATACTTCATAAATTTCATATGTAAAATATTTACTTCAAAATTGTATCTTTGTTATTCTACCATGAATGAAAAGTAAAATAAAAATGACTATATCACTAAAGCTAATTTTTGTTTTAGAAATTTGTTATTTTTGAATAAACATAGTGTGTTGAAGGTTAAAATTTAAGTTGGATAATTTTTATTAACATTAGATATGTAAAAGTATTTCTCATAATGAGCAATGCTTTTCTTTTGTAAGGTAGTTAAAATTGATATAAAAAAAAATCATTGATAAGATGTTAATTTCTAATTTATTGAATTACAAATATTGAAATGAGCAAATGATTCCTAGTTCAAGAATTTAAATGCAATACGGACATAATGATAAACTGATTTCTCTATGTTTGATCTGACATAAGTTGCCTTTTAACACCAACTAATGATAGTTTTTGGACTTAGAAAGTTGTACCTAAGTTACTTTTATACATAAATGCTTAGAAGTTATAATTTAGCCAATTTTTGAAATAAGTTGTATTGTAAAATTGTTTTTTTCCTTGCTCTTATTTATATCTAAAATAAGTTATATTAGCTTATATTAAAAAATAATGTAATTTTTTGACAATTACAATAACTTTTTTAAAATTAATATACTTTGAAACTATATACTGGAATGTCAACAATTTTTAACACTATTATATGTCAATTCACCATTAAGAACCTTACTGTGTAGTGGTTAAATTATTTACATGCTAAGCTGATAACTTGCTAGTTGAAATTCAGGTGGTGCTTAAATTTTTGCCAATAGATAACAATTTCCCAAAGGAAGCTTAAAATTTATTCAGATATCTATTTAGTATTGGTCAGTTAATAAGTACCTAGCCATTCTTTAAGTCATACGATAATTTATATTGGGCAAATGAGGGTCATTATATTGATCATAAAATAAAAAAAGGATTGTAATAATATATCAAATTCACAAATGGTTGAAGAAATGTAGTATATCTATAAAATTTAACCCATAATTCATCTTTATAATTAATTTTTCTATAAATTTCTTTCATTATTAATTTTTTCTATTATTCCTGTTAACAATAATATCATTTTTCTCAATTCAACCTATAGTTTACCTTCCTTAGAATTTAGAATACTGATAATTTGCTTATATACTCCATAAGTCATCTTTTTTTATAAATATAGACTGTGTAAAAGTTTTTAGATTTAAAAAAAAATTCAGAATGAGTGATAATATGTTGCAAATGCAGGGAAAAAATATTCATTTTAAAAAGGTAATATAATCGGAAGGTAATATCTATAGCAATAATATGTTTGGACAATAAAAAAAATAATGTTAGTATATATATATATATGACAAATGTTTTTCAGGTTCTCATGTATAAAGGTAGACAGACAACTATTCATATAGGAAAAGATTAGTGTGTGGACAATCCTGAACAAAATCTCTATTATGACTATTTTTGACATCATATACAATTTCTACTTTTGCTTTTGTCACTGAGGTTTTAGTATTCAAACTTGGAAGCAAAGCGAATAGTCAATTACCATCATTTACTTGTCAATTTAAAACTTAAAATTCAAATCAGTTTAAGGTTTAGAACCCAAGTCAAACTTCTTAAACAATTTTAGTATCCTCAGTTTTTTTATTAATTGTATACACCTTATTCCCTTGCTATGAATGTTGATAATAATAAACATATCATTTAACTCTTCTTCTTACACAATATATGATAAAACAAAAACAGCTCTCTATTTTATTGCCACTGATTACTCAAGTTTATAAAAGATGATACTAGCATAAAAGGCTGCTCTTAATTTATCATATATTGTATGAGGCATGTAATTAAATGATTTCTTTATTATTATATAATAGATTATATATATGTCCTTTGATTATTAAAATATGAATTATATTGACCAAATATTAGATTGCTTTGATCATTGTTAACAAAAAAAAAATTGTTAATTTTAATAACTTTATAGAGAATAAGTTGATTTCCAGACGAGCCATTCAGACTTTAAAAATATATTGACTGTAATACAGAAAAATGAGTTATATATAATATGCTATTTGTTGAATTTAAAAAAAAAAATTTAACAGCATCAAAAATATTATCGTCTGAATTATGCTAAGCATGACTAATAAACTGATTAAATTAGGATAAGATGCAAGATGAGAAATTAGTGAATACTAGTTAAGCCCTTTCTTTGACACGCCATAAGGAATAAAAAGAATTGTTTACTTTCACGTTAATTATTTATAATAATTTTGAATCTAATGATGCAAAGAGGGTCATACACAATTTATGGAATAAATTATTGGGCTGCTACAAGTTAAATAAAAGACTTCATTATATCGCTACTTGTGATTACTTATTGATTATTTTGAGAATACATTGCATGGGAAATTAGTCATCAACTAAATACCAAAAAAATTATAAATTATGAAACTTTATCATAGCATTGCAATGCAATTTAAAATTGGCAATCAGGCTTTTACAAAATTGAACAGATTCTGATACTAGGAAGAACTTTACTATCTGAACCAAAATGCAGAAAAGAATATTGAAAGGACCATATATGAAACTATTAGTATCAGATTACAAAAGATACTAAGAACTAGACAATTATAAACTAAAACAAAATTGTGTGTTTGTTATATAGATAAGAAACTTTAAAACCTTCAAAGCTGTCTGGAATGCCACAAATAGTTATATTCATAGTGTTTGTTTGAAGGTTTGTGGCAATGGCATTTTATTTGTTTATATGTTAGTCTATTTCTATCATCTAGTATAACTGTTAAACGTTTTCAGAAAAAAATGAAACTTTATTTATACTTTTCGAAATATATTCAACTGTTAATAGTACTAAATTTGTGCGTTATTATTTACAACTGAATGTATTTAAAAAGTATAAAGCATTCCATACTAATCTATGTGTAATTCAGATATATGTAATATCCAAAAATAATGAAAGTATTGTTTTCGTTAATAGTTATACATTTATATATATATAATATTTTAATATTTTGCTTTTTTAAAGTTTTTTCCATAAAAAATATCAAAATAAACTATTTATACATGAACTTTTTTTAATAGAAATGATAAAATCAGGCATATATTTATTCTAGATGGTCATTGAAAGTTATGTAAGTGCTTCTTCCACAAAGCTATGCTGACAAAAATGAAGTATTTTTTTTAATCAAATCCTTGCAATATTAAGAAGTTATAATGTTGTTTACTTTTTGCAAGGCAGTAGCTACTTCAAAGATATTAGTAATAGCCTATAAATAATGTTTTCTCTTTGTGGAAGCAATTTTCAAATTAATTTGCAAAGTAATTCAATACCAATTGGGTTGACCCTGACATAACAGTGGTTAAAGATATTCACAATAGACGATAATATTTTGTGTCATATTCCAAATGAATTTTACAATATAGTTAATTTGTCATTACAAAGAGGCAAACTCTTCATATCTTTAATAATATTTTTATTAAAGTTATATATCATGTAAAGTAATAGTAATATTTCAAACTGTTTTTTATTTCATATATATATAATAGAATCACTATAAATTTCAAAATAAGTAAATCTATCACTAAAGTTTGTATGATTGATTCTCAACTGACAAAATTATTTGGATTTCTAGAGTTTTATCGATTAAAAAAAAGTAATAATATAAACAAAAAGATCAAAATCAGAAATGACAAATTTAAATATGAAAATTAAAACCTGCATTTGGCACTGGGTAACAGATGAAAAGAAACAAATAAATTTAGTTGACTATACTTTTTTGAATGCAAAAAAAAGTATGAAATTGAGTTGGTTTTCATGATTTAAAAAAATTATTTAAAACTCAAAAGAAATATGAAATAACTCTTAAATTATCTAAAAGCAATGCTTCGGTTTGAAGCATTCTGTTTAGTTCATATTTTGATGAATTGGTTCCCTTCTTTCTCTAATCTCACCACAATTCACTAACATTATTAACAACAACTGGATGTATTTAGAAAAGAATAAATACATTTGACTTTTTCTAAAAACATTTAACATAAAAAGAAAACAGTATACCATGTAAATTACAAAATGCATTTATAATATTCTGAATGATATTTTTCTGATATTTATTTATTTGTATATGTATAAAGAAATACACTTTAATCAAAGAGAGAATTACTTAAATGTGTAGGAAGAAACTAAAAGAATGAAAGAAGAAATTTTACAGTTGAATTTAAAAAAAGGTGTAGCAGTTATTATTAAAAAATAAAACTATTCTTGAAGTATATTAGATTTGGTATATGAGACGGCCTTTTGATGGCAACTATTGATGATGATATTTAATAAATTTATAATATTAATAGACAAATAGTTTTTGAATAACTTGTAAAAATTGTAAAAAAAACAATCTTACTATTTTCATTTCTTAAAGTAAGAAATTCTCCTTTTGGAAAGATAATAATTTTTTCTTCTGACGGCAAAAATTTGGATGATATATTACTTGTATGAACAGGAAGTTGAAATGGTTGATACTGAATTTTCGGTCTTTTGCTCGAGCTACGCCCTTCTGAACTAGCTGATCGTTTCTGAAAAAAATTCAAATGATCAAATATTTAGTAAATTAAAAAATAATAATTAAAAATATTTAGATTTCATATAGTATTCTAATTTATCAATAAAAAAATGAAAAATACATTGATTCATCAAAAAAAATTGAAAAAGAAAAAAATTTTAATAAAAAATCAATACATCATTAAGTATATTTTTTAAAAAAATGATAAGAAATGAATTATTATCTAGATTATAATTTATTCTTGTTTTAACAATGTGATAATATAAAACAACAACCAAAGAAAAATAGTGGTATATAAATTATAATTAATTTCAACAAATTATAATTATTAGATTAAAAAATTTATATTGATGAATAAAACATTTTTTTAATGTATATTTTTTAATTCAAATTTTAAGATAACTATTATGGCTACAATGCTAATTATAATTTACAATTAGTTAGTTTAAAAACACACTTATATGTATGTATATATTACTTTCTTTAAAATAGAATAAAATATTCACAACTAAAAGGGAAAACAGAATAAACTGGAATTAATTTGCACTCTAATATAATGCCATATGGTTAATTATTTATTGCCTATTTTGTAATCTTTATCTATTGACTAGTTTTTCTATCTGTGCTTTCATTAAATTTTGTCAAATTATCTAATCTTTTTAGTAGATAATTATGCATTGATTTATATATATAAAATATCATATACATCTTAAATGAACTCTTTACAATGCTGAGCAGATGAAACTTTAAGCAAAAAGGAATAAATTCTACTGTATATTGTACATTGCATTGTAAAGTGTTCATTTAAGGAGTATATGGTATACATTAAAGTTAATTTTTGAATTTAAGCCTGCTTCAATAATCCTAATTTACTTTATCATTGCCAATTTTAGAAGACAAATATTCATTCCATTAAAAAGTCTGCTATGTGCAAAATAATATAGTGAAAAGTGTGCAGCATAGAAATAATGCACACACATACAAATAAAATTTAATGATATAAATACTAAAAGTATTTTAATTAATCTGTACAAATAGTGACATCAAAATATTTTAAGTAATCTGTACAAATATATAATTGTGATTAGATTACAGAAAACTAATTAGTAAAGATATTACTAAAAAGTATTAATTAAAAATAGCAACAATAAATGATTGCACAGAACAATAGAGCAGAACTATTAAAGAGATGGATTAATCAAAAAAGATGAGAGAGGCCTGCAATGAGGATGAAGATAAAAGAAGCACCTGGACTGGTCTTCATACTCAGTTCAATCCCCGTTGAAAGTTCTGACGAAGGATCTAGGCAAACTTAGATTACCCTTGGTTTTTATTATTTGTTTAATATATCTAAGAATTGTGCATAATGTTAAAGGTAAATATATATATTGTTAAAAGTCATATATACACTGTTAAGATACTGCTATTAAAGATTTTAGAATAATTAGTAATTAAATATAATTTCAATATACTATGCTCTGAGAATTTTTTTGCATTTGTAATATATTATTTGAGTCATACTCTTAGATATAGTCATGATTGCATTAATTGTACTGCTAGTCTGAACATAGCATATTAATTAGCGTAGTTGAATAGGTAAATGTAGAATGTGGTAACAATTTGTATCAAGATTGTCAGAGCACAAATAATCAATGACTTAAAATTAAAAGCTAGACAGTGTACAAGTAGATTAAAACTGTAGCTAAGTAAGCAGTTAGTGAAAAATACAGTTCGGAATAGATGAATGTGACATTAATACACTCTCCAAGTGGCCCATTTCTACTAAATATATAAATATTTTATTGTCAATAAAATTAAAGATGATATTAATAAAAATTGCCACATTACTCCTATTTGGAGAACCAACTATAATTGAGGTTAGATACCGAAAGTCTGTTTTATATAGAAATAGTCAAGCAACTTAGTAATGAATTTAAGCCTGAACCATCAAAGCACATAGCTTGTCTTCATTTGCAAAATAAATGCCAAGTGGGGGGGGGGGGTTCCACTCCCTTGCAAGACTTGGCAAGAAATTGTGCATATGGGGACTACTTAAAGGAAGCCTTGCTAGAACAGTTTTTGTGGAGTATGAGCAATGACAGAGTTGTTGTTCCAGACCTACCATATCCGGATATTGTCAAGAGTGGCATGACCTACAAGTTAACACTAAAAAATTCTAAAGAGTCTCAACAATCTAACATGGATAGTCCAAAATAGATTACAAGCAAGGCAAATAGGTCCCCAAAAGTGAAAATTGAATGCTATTGTTGTGGAAGGAGTGGACATAAATACAATGTGGGAAAGTAAGCCACTTAGCAAGGGTCTGTCACACTAAAATTATAACAAGTATATTATATCTTTGGAAAGTTAAGAAATCAGATCATTTTATCAAAATAAATAAGGCAGAGATAAATAACAGGCCGCAGTAATGTTAGTAGTACATATATGTGATAAACATGTAGAAATTGTGAGAGTGATGCCAGGGTATCTATAATATCACAGAAAGACTGGTCCAAGTTAAGTAAAAAAAAAATCAAAGACAAAAAACTGAGCTAAAAGTGAAAGATACCAATGGAAATTCCATTAATATTAGTGGGGTAGTAAAGATAATGGTAATCATAAATAGCCATCAGGAAAAACTAAACCTCAATATAGTTTAAGATAATGTAGCACCCATAATGAGTAGAGAACAGTTCAGTCTTTAGGCATTAAAATATGCATGATAAATAAAATAAATATTGAAAAAGAAATAAAGGCAAATTCCATAAACTGTATGCAGTACAGCAAAAAAAAAATTAACACCAAGCCAATTGAAATTGAGCTTCGAGAAGGCATAAAATCCGTTTACTGCAAGCTGAGGAAGATACAATTTGCACAGAGATCAAAGTCAAAGAGGCACTAGATGAATTGGTGAACAAAAAGATACTGATGCCTGTGGAAGACACAGAATTGGCTAACCTACAGTTGTCATAAAACAGAATGGACAAATCCAGACATATGGAGACTATAGATTGGTGGTAAACAAATGTATAGCTAAAAGTCTATATCATGTGCTAAATGTCAGAGAGATATTAGTTGTCCTTGATGGAGCAAATTATTTCACAAATCTGGATTCGAATTTCACTTTTCCTCAGGTATTGGTATTGAAAAAAACAGCGACACTTCTAACTATAACAATGCACAAAGAATTGCATAATTATAATCATCTGCTGTTTGGGAGTAACCAATACCCTTAATGTATTCCAAGTGAAAATTTATGCAGTATTAAAAGAATTTGATGGAGTGATACCATATTTTGATGATGTACACATGACAGCAGGGTCAAAGAAAGTGTTACAAAATAAATTGAATAAATTATGTGAAAGGCTAAAAACATTTGGAGCCATACTTAAGCTGGGAAAATGTATTTGGAGTGCATCAGAAATCAAGCTTCTAGACCATATTATTTCAAGTGCAGGAATCAGACCTAGTTCTGAAAAGTTTAAAGCAATTATTAATGTGAAAACTCCAAGATTGTTAAAAAACTTCAGGCCATTTTGAGGCTAGTTAATTTTTTTGAAATTTTTCTAAAGGAAAAGCCCATGTAGTCACACCCTTGTAAAAATCGATGAGTTACAAAGAAATGCAAGAGAGCACTTTTTGAGAAACCAAAACATTGCTCATCTCAAACAGTCTATTGATGCATTATAACAATAATCTTGATATATCATTAACAACTGTTGCATCCGATTACGAAATTGGAGCAATACTCAGTCATCCATAACAGAACAGATAATGCTCCATAGCTTTTACATCTAAAATGTTCTCAAAAGATGGAAAACTTCAGCCAACTGTAAAAGGAGGTGCTAACTATAATAGTGGCAGTTCAGAAATTCCACCAATACATTTATGGGTGATCATTCAAGATAATAATTGACCATCACCCATTATTGAGAATACTGGCAAATAAAAAAGTCGCTCCAGACCATTTTAAGTTCATTTATGGTTTGCTAGTACAATTTATTATCAATCTATGATTGCGAATTACAATATCAGAAAAGTAGTCAAATAAAACATGCAGATGCTATCTTGCATAACAGAATTGATGGGAAAATGCATAATGAAGTGAAAATTAATTATTTGGACTACTGAAAACCTGAAAAGGTAAATAGCAAAACTGTTGCAAGATGGTTTAATAAATCAATAGAATACCAGATGCTCATGAGCTGGATTATTCCAATAAACAAAACCCCATTTTTTTAAATTTTTTTTACAAAGTATGAAGCAACAGTTATCAACAACAAAGAATTGCATTGTAAGAGGTAGTAAACTACTAATCCCACTTGTAAGTCACCCTAAAATACTCAAAATATTTCATAAGGGCCATCTGAATGGGGTAAGAATAAGAACTTTAGCACACAATTATGTATTGGCTAGGTGTGGGGCAGACATACAAACATATTAGAAAATGCAAACCATCTTCAATCTATGCTGAATATTACATCTCAAAAGAATTTTACATCATGGCCAAAACCAGAAAAACAGTGGGTCCATGTGCATATACACTATCAAACCCAGTAAATGATTTTTTTAAATTTTAACTGGATCCAAGTGTGCAGAGTATAAACGAGCAAAGAATACAAGTGCGGCAAAAACCATCTGCATTTTACATAAAATATTTCCATACCATGGGTCACTGAAAATCTTGGTGTCAGGCAATAGGAAAGGACTTACATCCAAAGAATTGAAATCATTCTTAGATGAGTGGTGGGGTGAAGTATATTCATGCTTTTCTATATCATCCAGAATCTAATAGGATTGCTAAAAAAGTGATGCAGCATTTGAAGCTAGTTTTAAATAAACTAAATCACATGAACATAGATGAAGCATTAAATATGGTAATGCTACACTAACATATAACATCTTCCATGACTACTGGAAAATCACATTCAGAAATACTGATGGGCAGGAAGTTACATAATAAGTTAGCCAATCTTGGGTCAGACAAAAAAAGAAAACTATAAGACCGTCTATATTGCTGGAGAGAATGTGTAAATGTACAACAGTTTATGCAAGATATGGATAGAAAGAAATATAACTACAATTATTTCAAACAAAATAATGATAATACAAATAACATCAAGAGCATGTTAGTATCAGCATGTAAATCATACCCTGAAAAATTGGACAGAGGCAAATGGTGACAATAATAAATTTACTGATGGGGTATTATCCAGAGCCGATATTGTAGCAGATAAAAAGTGCATAAAAACATATATAAATAAATGTGATGAAACAACTGAAGATTCAGATGAACAAGTAATATTGCAGCCCAAATGAATGCCTCTGACTGCCAAGAAGAAAATAGATGCTGTTGAAAGCACCATCCACCTGCCTATTTAGAATGGTAATTATTTTTTCTTAATTGAAATAAATACTAAATAAATAAATTAATGTATTAACAAAAATTAAAAAGTTATAAATGCTTAATTAAAAATATTATAATGTGCTTCCGTAGTAGAAAATTTTTGACTTAAAAAATAGAACAGGATAGAGATTAATTAAAATGATAATCAAACAATGATTCCTATTTTAGAAATAGAACAGCATTAATTGGTGTTCTAGAATTTTCCATGACCAGAGTGTTCCTACATTCTGAGAATTTAATGAAAAAGAATAAAGGCTCGCCTTTAAGGAGAATTGAAGACATCACATATACCCATATCGAAGAAGCTGATTGTATTAAACTCCAAAAAACAGCATGACCCAATGTGCAAGAGGACTACAGATGATCCAATGAACTCCATCACTAAAGGTTCAAAAGTTATACAAACCACAAAGGCTTATTTATGATTTTTGTATGCCTTTATGGCTATGCATTGTGATTCTTCTAATACTAATCTATATAAGCATTAGTAAGCTTTAATTGTTATAAAGCATTGTTAAGTTTACTTTACTGTTGTTATCTTTTGGCAATAAACATCAAATTATAGTTATAAAATTTTCTTGTAATTATTTCTGCTAATCTGATCAGCTTTACCATGACTGTCAACTGCATTCATGTGGAACACTTAAGCTCTTCTTCTGTTAAATTAAAGATCATGAGCAATAAAAAAAAAAGTAGCAGGAGTTCCGAAAATGAGATGAAATTATGTTGCAATAAATCTCAAGAGTTCACTTTTTCCCATTGTGAACATACAATAATAGGTACAAAACTATTTTTAAAAAAATAATTTTCTTTTTTTTTTTAAAGATTTTCTATATTTAAGCCCTTGTTTTAGGTCACTTGAATATTATTGTATTCAAAAGAAATGATTTCTTTAATATAAGAATATTAAAAATATATCACCATTTCATGCCATAGACCAAAACTGATACCATGTATGTGTTATTCAGCAATAATAAATCACAAATAGCAAAATAAAATATATATTTATTGAAAATAAATAAATGTAATTAATACACAATTAACCATTATATGAAAAGATATTAAACAAGTTTTATAATGAATAAAATGTATATACTTTTAATAAAATTTTAAAAACAGTGTAAACATTTACTTTTTCTTTTATTACTCAAAATAATTCAAGCAAAGAGAATTTGAAAATTATTCCAGACAACGTGAAAAAGAAGAAAAATATAAACTGAGAGTTATAAATGTAATTTATAAATAAAGAAAAAGGGAAAGGGGATAAATAGAGAATTTGTTTTTTTAAAAAAATCATGAACCTTAGGGAGGATACATTTGGTAAGTTTACTTTTAAAATATAATAATTCTTTTCAACTCATTTAATTAATATGTTAATCAAATTAGAATATAAATTCCTTAGGCTTTTCAAAATTGAAATTCATTCTAAATAAGAATAGTACCCAATTACTTATGTTTCAGTCTTGTATATATTTTATATTCTATAAATAATCAACCATCAATATTCTTCTTTGGAACCATGACTCTCAAAGATTAGTCTGGGCTCATATAACTATCACTTCCAATTTACATCTCTGCCTGTGATACTAAAGTGAGAAGAGTTTTTTAGTAGTATCCAGATATGTGCTCATATTTTAAAGGTTTAATGCAGTTCTAATATTTTTTAATAGATGGCTGCTAAAATCACAGAAAACTTTTTTTTTATGTTTTCAGCACAAAATGCTCTATTCTTTCTACTGTGCTTTCATAGAGAAACATCATTTTATACAACACACTTCCTCCACCCCAAGTGTCTCAATAGATTTGAAAAATTAATTATTTTTCATTATGCAATAAATTACAATATTAAATTATTTTTTAATAACATGTTTTAAATTCTTAAATATTTCAATATATCTGACTTTATAATATACATTTTATTATTGTATTCAAAAATTAGGCTTCCAATTTTTTTTTTTTCTATATGTCATAGCATCGGCCGGGAGGCGAACCCGCAACAACTGTCTGCAACCAACTGCTTGCTTGCAAGGCAGTTGCGCTGACCTCTCGGCTAACAACGCTTGACTAGGCTTTCAATTTTATTAATAAATTTCATACAATATTTTATACTTTTTGTTTTTAATATATATTTCATACATATTAAAATATTTCATACACACAACACTGTGGATGAATAACTGTGTGTTCATATATATTAAATTTAAATTTAAAAAAAAAAAAATTTAACATAAATATATATAAAAAAAAATTAAAGTCCCAAAAGATCAAAATTTAAAAAAAACAAATAATAATATTCATAACATTTTAAAGTGAAATATTTAAAATTAAGTAAAACATATAATAAATAGATTATAGTGAAACCATAACTGTTGTATCAACATACATTAGTTCAATTATATACTATACAAAAAATAAAAACATTAAAAATTTGTAAATTTAGTTTCACTAAATCATTGTAATCTTAAAGACATATGCAAGCTCATTTATTAATTATATTTTCTTCATTAAAAATGCATAAATTTAATAAAATTGTATAAATTCATGTTAAGTATAGGATTTCACTTGCTAAAAAAATTTGAAAGCAAACAATTCTACAAAATTTAAAATAATTAATCACTTTCTTAAGCAATAAAACAAAAATTATCAATTTAATAATGAAATGAAATAAACATGTTTTGAAGTGAACCAAATGTTTAAAAAGAATAAATAATCTATTAAGGAAATAATAAAAAGAGAAAAACAAATTCATGTCACTGTTACTTATGTTCCTGAAGTGGCAAAAGTTGTAGTCATGTTACATTGAAATGGCATGAAATTTATGAATAGAAGATATGAACTTAAAAAATTTTCTGTAGATTAATCTTGTGTTGCATCAGAAAGATTAAAGTTTATATGAAGATTTCAAGTAAAAATCTGAAATGCTATTTACTGCAAATAGGATATGTCTCTACAGATTCCAAAGTTGGGCTTTCAAAATATCAAAACTGGAGTGGCTGTAAACAAACTACATTTCTATATATTAAAATTATTGGGGGAAAAAAGTATTATCCATAACATATGCTTTATTATGATGACTCTGGGATCCTTCTTATGCACTAACAGCTTCAGAAGATCAACTTCACTGTTTATTTTAATAAGTTTATGATTATACTTCGCTTTAATTAAAATAATTGGTGAGTGGTATGCTAGCATGCAGCTAAAGAGAAGTTTGAGCATTCATATTCACAGCTGGGATAAAACTGCACTGTGATTATATATGTGGTACTAGACATTTGGTGAAATTGTTGAATATTAATTAGTGTAATAAAATTCATTTTTTGGAGAGGGGGAAGAATGAGTCTTTGCGGTTAATAGCTTGGGGGGGGGGAGCTATAAAGTAGGCTTCTTTAATTTTTTTGCCGTGATTTCTCTCCTTCTATATACTTAATAGTTGCTGTGATTGGTGTGAATACATGTCCAGTTAATTTTTGGTGGTCAAAAATACTGAACTACACTCTGGCTTGATGATTGCTTTCTTGTGGGTATATTGGTGTTAAGATAAACAAGTGGCTAGTGATGCATGAGATTCACCAAAGTAAGTGAAATGACACCTATTGTGAAGAATTGGATTTTATAAACAGCACACAGGGTCAGAGCAGATTCTAGTTTGTTTTTAAAGTTATTTAAAAGACTATTGGAGGAATGGGGGGTGAACTAGGCAAGGCAGTATGTAGATGAAAATATTCTTGTATGTTTTAGTAAGAGAGGGAATATATGGGTGGTGAAATCATGGTCTACCGTCGGACGGAGGAGGTAAAGTTGGTGTTTTTGAAAAAGTGCCTTATTTTTTTTTTTTACAAGGCTGTTGCTAAATCCAATGGAAATTAGATCTTTGGTGTATGCTACTAGGTTGATTCTTCAGGAGGCTTCATATTTACATAATGTTTGATTACGAAATAGAAAGGATGATAATTCTGTCAGTTTGTGAGGCCATGTACTTCATGCACACACGTTGCACCACACAACTATCTCAAAAGCTGGCTGAATTATCATCCTTATATTTCATAATCAAACATTGTGTAAATATGAAGCCTCCCGGAAAATCAACCTAGAAGCATATACCAAAGATCTCATTCCATCAGATTTAGCCTCGTAAAAAACAAAATAATGCACTTTTACGAAAACATCAACTCCACCTCACCCTCCGATGATAGACCATGATTTCTCCTTCCATATATTTCCTCTCTTACTAAAATATACAAAAAAGTATTTTCATCTTCATACCGCCTTGCCTACCGCATACCCCTCCTTCCTCCAATAGGCATTTAAATAACTCAAAAAACAAACTAGAACTGGTTCTCATCCCTTGTGATGTTTATAAAATCCAATGACTCACACCGAGTGTAATTTCACTTATTTTGATGAATCTCATGCATCACTAGCCACTCATTTATCTCAACACCAATACACCTATGAGAAAGCAACCACCAAGCCAGAGTGCAGTTCAGTATTTTTCGACCACCAAAAATTAATTGGACCCATATTCACACCCACCACATCAATTATTAAGTATATAGAAGGAAATAAATCACAGTGAACAAATTAGAGAAGCATACTTTATAGCTAACTCCCCCCAAGCTATTAACCAAAAAGCTCATCCTTCCCCCTCTCCAAAAAATGGACTTTATAACACTAATTAACATTCAACAATTTCACTCTAACTTTAAATTTCTACTACCGCATATATAATCACAATACATCACAGTTTTTATCCCAGCTATGAATATGAAAGCTCAAGCCAAGCTTTCAAAAGCACTTAGCGTCAAATCTAAAGCTCAAACTTCTCTTTAGCTGCATACTAGTGCACCATTAATCAATTAATAATAATAAAAAAAAGTAATAGATATAGTAAGTTTTTCTTTGTTTTTTGAGTGATTGTGAACAAGTAAACACGCACTCATATATACATATACATAAATATTTTTTTCCAATTTATTCATAACTATCAAATCTAAAGCTCAAACTTCATATCAGCATACTAGCACACCATTCACCAATTAATAATAATATTAAAAAAGTGATAGATATAGTAAGTTTCTGGGGGGGGGGGGGGTTGGGTGATTGTGATCAAGTAAACACAGGTATGCACA
Source organism: Epiperipatus broadwayi (assembly GCA_028023455.1). NCBI lineage: Eukaryota > Metazoa > Onychophora > Udeonychophora > Euonychophora > Peripatidae > Epiperipatus > Epiperipatus broadwayi. Next base: position 7,066,905 of record JAQFVV010000010.1, read on the forward strand.
CACTCATATATACATATACATAAATTTTTTTTTCCAATTTATTCATAACTGCATATTTACTGTATTAAAATTTTATTTATACCATAATCTTAATTTGTTTGCACACTTTACATATAAAAAAGGCATCTGTTGCATGTATATATGTTTGTGTAGTGGATATTACTGTACATCTTATGCAGTAAGTACTGTGTTGTAAACAAAGCCTTAATTGTATTATTAATAGCTACATTTGCTATTCTAGGGAGAGTCTTGAGTAGTGGATATAATAATTACTCTGAATTTATTTGATTCTAATAAAAAATGAAACTCAATTATTAAATTATTAGTTGTTAGAAAATTTAAAAAAAAAGTCTATTTTGTACAAAAGAAGCAAAGCATAATGTTTTGAACTTCTTGTAAATTACAAAATTTAATTTAAATGCATTTTGTAACAAAATGGTTTTAAAAGAAAACTGTAGTCAATATATTATTTCTGGCCCTAATCAAAGATATGTAAACTAAAACAAAAGAATTAAAAAAAAAAAAAACAACTATTAGATAATCATAATTATTTAATCTTAATCTTCTTGTTTGTTCATCTGGACAATCCTTAGCAGATTATTATAATACTGAGACACATGTTAATTCTTGAGATTTGCAAAGTCAAAAATTTGTCAGTTTGTGGCCATATAGATTGCATGTATTGTGTCAAGCACAAATCTTGCCAGTTCTTGAAGTTCAAACAATATAGCAGTCAAATGTAGGATGAAGCCCATTAGCAACTGTTTGTTCTCTATAATCAATATATTTACGGCTACTTACATACAAAACTGAAATCTATTATAAGTATACAAGCACAAATGGAAGAAATCACAGCTAACAGAAAGGAATCTAATAGTATACATATTTAGTGCATACTGTTTCTGATATTAAATCCAGAATTAAGGAAACACTATATGAAAATATCATGGAAGGAATACTTGTATTGTTAAAAGAAAAAACATTTGCCTATTATTATAAAAAAGTTCATTATACTATGAAAAAATACTTATTTGTATTGTTATAAAGAAAATATATTTGTTTGTTTACTTGAATAAACAACTTCATTTACATTAAATTAGGTTTAGAAGAAAAATTTAATTGATTATTTATGATAGAAACATTTTAATTAAAAGAAAATGACTGTCATTGTTTTTGTTCTAGTAATGCATCCACCCAGATAAATAGCTTTGAATAAATTAGTTGCTAATTTTTTAAATAAACACTACTAATTGACCAATGCTAATTGAATGCACTAATGGGCACTCAATTAATAGAATTCACCTTCATTAAAGAAAACAAAGCATTAGCATCACTAGTTATAAGATATAACCTGAAAGAATCATTAATCCAGGATTTCCAGAGCGAAATTAAAATTTTTATTATAGATGTATTTAAGAATCTCCAATCCATCATACATTCTTGAAATACATGAATAAAGACATCATGCAATTCATGCTAAATCACCACCTGTCGGTGCAGATCACACCTCATATATATCTTTATTATATGTTCAGTATTTATCAATTGCTATATTTTGATTTACAAGTGTCAAATTTTCTCCACCCATAACTTTGACATGATCCACTCTAGATAAAAAGATTAATGATCATCACTAATCATTTATTAAACTAGAGATTACCTCTAGCCCAAATATAAATTTTAAACTTCAGTTAAAGATTAATATATCTGCTTTTCATTAAACACTCATACATGAACAGTTTATTAATTTATTATGCAAAATTGCACTTTTTTTATATATTTAAAAAAATATAACTGGATTAATTCAAGGTGTTCACTGAATATCATACCAGAATTATTTTATTAAATGATAAGTGCAAATCTAAACTACCAAATAACAATCAATATTCTTAAATTTTCTACAAGCAAGCAGAGATGTGAAAAAAAAAATTATATTGCTAAATTATTTGGTTAGTAATTGATATTTTTTATTATTAAATGCAAATGACTGGAGAAAAGAGTAGATTCATGTGTAGTCAAACTTAGCACTTATATATGTTAAACCACATAGACAATGTATACATTAACAATTTAATATCTGTTTTATTTGTATTTATTTAGAAGACCTATCTTTTTTTTATTATTACTAATTAATTAATAAATTTGTTAATCATTATTTTGGAATTATAATAAATATATTTAAATCATACATAATTTGTGCCAACCTTTTGCTTTAGTACCCACATATTTAACTTTTCAAAAAGCTAACACCATACGACAATACAAGAATTCATTAGGTGTGTGTGTGTGAATTCTACAAAATTATCTTTGAAATTATATCAATGACACCATGGGATAAGTTATATTTTAAATAACTCTGAAACATTGTTAATTAAAACACTTTAGAATTTGCACACTTTATAACATCAATTGGCTATGGTGAGTAGGATCATCTTTCTTATAGTAATCACCTCTAAAAACCACTAAATTGTATTTAGTTATAATCATATATATCATATTTTGAATTTTATATTTTCTCATGGATTTTAGTTTAATAAAGAATGGAAATTAAGGGATTATATTCAGGAAAACAGAGATAACTTTACATTTTGATGTTGCCTGGAAACTATCAATTACTACTACATGACAATCTTTTTGATGATATCATTATCCATAATACCTTTTTTGTTGGGATTTATTGCTTAACTCTATTCCGATTCATTACAATTTATTTTCAATAGCATGTTTCATACATTCATAAATATAATTGATTCCAGAAGTTCATTCACAAAATAATGGTTTGCTTGTTGCAGAACATGTTAAAATGCATCTATATAAGGTAATTCATTCCAAAAACATAGCTTACACATTCATTCAAACAGAAAAAATATAATACAAAAATCAAAACTATAAATGTAAAAATAAATACAAACTTAACTGTTGTACTGGATGTGTCCATTTAAAACGTTGATTTTACTACAAATTAAAACTTAAAAAGGCTTGCAACTATTTTCTGATCAATATTTTTTTTTTTTAATTTGCAATTACCAGCTAAATGTGACAAATAAATAGACAAATATAATTCCTAAATCTGACTTTAGTGAAAAGTAAACCATAAAAAGGCTTAAGCTTTATAATAAAAATGATATGCAGTAAAATATTTTTTTTTTAAAAAAATACTTACTACCAAATTTAAAAACAAAATGTATATGTAAATAAGATTAGCAATATGTCAAAAAAAAAATGACATTCTAAAAAAAACTGTTAACATTACCTACATGTGCATGCTTCACATCAATAGTATTCATCGTAATATTTGTTTTCATTGATTTAGCTTCTCCACACACCGCTTTCTCTGACAGTTTTCCTGTTCTCTAAGAAATTTTTTCTTATCTAATGTTTGGCAAGGCAATTGCACTAATTCCTATATGAAATACTTAAATTGATAACTAACTTACAAAATATGACAAAAAGATCTGATACACTATCGAAAGTGGAATCTGAAACAGCTTCATGCACTCGCTAAGTCAGCCAATGATGTTGAATGTCAAAATTTTAGTAAAGTTTACACTAGATGATTTTTAGGTTGCATAAATTATACATTATATAAGAACTCACTATATAGAAAATTTCAAAATATTATTTTTGATATATCTATTATAGATTATAGATATTTTTATTATAAATACTTCATAAAGTTTTAAATTAACCGATAAACATCACGTGACCATCATTTATGTTAACTGGCATCCATTGATTTCTCTGGCTTGCACATGGTGTCAATACTGTATGGAGAGTTTTGCCTGTTTTAATAAAGTTTTAAATTTTATATTTTATATGATGAAAGATTTTAGATTTTATATGCAAGATAATAATTTGATTTTTTTTTTCTATTAGGAAAAATAAATATATTTTTAGTCCATCATTTGGATAAAAATGCATAACAACTCTCTATCATAAACTCAAACAACCTCTGGATACCTAGATAATAATGCAATATTTATATGTCCAGGCTAGTTTCTGGGGCTAGTGGACTTCAATAATCCAAAATTCCTTAATGATGAAGCCACTTGTCATGAGATGTGGTGTGATGTATTGTGGCTTCTCCTTAAACGAAGTCAAAAATATCTCAGCAATTATGCCCAGATAAACCTGTTAGCCAATTTATTTTCCATTCCCCACTCTAAATTTTCCCATATTCTGCTCCATCCCATTTCCACAACATAATCTTTGTCAACTCTATAACCTTTATATCTAAATCCCCTTTATCTTTTCCCAAACCCAGCATAAAAACCAATAATTCACTTTCTGTATAATCACTTTTTTCATATTTATTCTTCCATAACTTCATTATATGTACCCTTTCTGTTTTCAAGCATTTACATTCAATTAACAAATGCCTAATATTTTCTATTCCTTCCTTACATAATTTACAAAATAAATCACCATTTTTTTCCATTTACATGTATATTCTCTTGTAGCTAAAGATCCCGTTTGAGCCTTAAATAATAAACTATTTTCCTTACTATTATCATATATTAACTCACACCTAATATTCTGTTTATTTCTATATATATTTAAACTCTTTTTGCTCTCCATACTATTTCTCCATCTCTCTAACTCCCTATTCTTTATTAATAAATCTATTCTTTTATCCCATTCCTTACTACTACAACCCTCAGCAATCCTCTTAACACAATCATCCAATCTTTTGTAAAAATATACTGATATAAATTTTTTATCCAAATCTTTTACATACCGCATTACCTTTCTCACCTATCTTGTTACCTGCCCTTTACTCATAACCCAATTAAATACTATTTTAGCTATTCTTTTATTATCCATAAACTGCAATCTACCAAACATTTTCATTTTATTTTTTGCATCTCTCATATGAAAACTTGACCATCCCATTTCTCCTTGAATTGCCTCTTTTGCTGCCATCTACAATTCATTACAACAGATGACAATGAAATCTAAAAATTCTTTCCATATGTTCAATTTTTCATTCTTTTTTTTTAGCCATGATCCCTTATTTAATTCTGTTGATCTTTCTCTATTATCCTCCATTCTTCTCAATATGTTCAAGCTATCTTAATCTACTTGATTTACTATTGAGAGTTATAACACAGAAAAAGTTACACAATTATATTTTGAATATAATAAAATTTTACAAAAAAATGTTTATACATATCTTTTAAAATTTTTAGTATATATTTTTTTACAAGTTTATTTTGAATAAATGTTGGCTTTATTCAAAAATTTCAATAATATTATCATTCTTAACAAAACAAAAAAATTTAATGTTTTTAATTTAAACAAAATATACATAATCAATAATCTTCATTAATGTTTTCTTGGAAAATTCAATCCCTCGTTTTGAAAATTTTCTATAGAATGCAATTTATCTGATATATAATTATTTGATTTCATATAAGAATTAGGAAATGCTGCTTTAGAAAAAATGCTGATATATGTTTTGTAAACTAATAAATGATTGAAAAGCAATTACAATTTTTTTAAAAATTACAAATAAATGAGTAGAATTGAAAATTAATAACTTAATAAAAAAGTATGTTTTTGAAAAATTCAGATCTGTATTTCATTCATATAATACAATGAAGCCACAATATAAGTTGTATCACTACACCAGTTAAATTATACACTATCCACAAAAAAATGTAAATAAAATAAAAGAAACAAATTTGTACATTTAATAAATTTTATGATATGGTAGCAGCCATTCTTTTGCTCCAGAGTGACATATGTGATTACATTTAAAAACAAAATTTAAAAAGTTTTCTATGCATAATGGTAAAAATTTTGTGAAATTTTAGAACATTTAAGTTGACACAGATTTAAAAATATTAAAACATCTAGAGAAAACATAACAAGACTGTTATTATACTTCTATAGAAAAAAAAATTAAAGAAAAAGTATATCATCCAGAACATATTGAGATGAAAGTCAGAATTTTGCTATTCAAAAATATAATATAGTAAATTTTTTGATACTCATGCACTCAGGTATCTGCATTCCATTTTATGTTCAGTATTTTTTTAAACATTGCATGTCAATGTCATGAAACAAAACTGAGATAATTAATTGATAAATTTAAGATTCTTTTTCTTTGAAGAAATCACCAACATAGAAAGACCAACTTACAAATTAATTTATTATAAATTCAATATGTAATTTAAAATATTATTGTTTGTCATTAACAGGTTTTTAAACTTAAAATTATTTGTCTTTTTAATTTCTTATTTGGTTTAGAGAGAAACAGGGGGGGGGGGGGTATGGTCAATTGTAAGTTTTGTTTAGAAAATTGATTTTTAATTTTAAAAAAAATTTTTTTAAAATAATTTTAAAAAACAATATAAATGAACAACTCAATTTTTAGGTTTTAAATTTCTGAAATAAAAACATTTTAACAATATAATAAATGTGGTTTTAATTTCTCCTTATTTGTAATAATAAAAATACTTAATTGTAAATTATTAGAGAAAAAATATATAGTTAATAATAAATTTGGCTGAACGTTTTCGAGGAACTGTGCCTCATACTCATAGCCTTTCCTGCCCCCAACGGATCCCCACATATTATGGTGAAACGAACACAATTACCCAGATTGGCTCAACATGTCACCTTCAACAGACCCAAACGAACAGCATACATCTTCTGCATTTTTTGAACATACTAAACAATCAGGGCACAATTTCATCCCCGCTAACCCCATTATTTTATGCTCAGAACCAAACGACTACAGGAGGAAAATAAAAGAGGCATTCTACATTAACAGAGACATCCATGCAATCAACAGAAGAGACACGTGCTTCGACATCTCGAAAAAAAATGGGCTACGTAACAGTAACTCATTTGAATATTCTCATTTACATATATTAAGTACATTTTCACGGAGGCTATGAGTATGAGGCACAGTTCCTCGAAAACGTTCAGCCAAATTTATTATTAACTATATATTTTTTCTCTAATAATTTACAATTAAGTATTTTTATTATTTAACAATATAAATGGAAAACACAAAATAATACAAAATATAATTTATAAAAATACAAAAAAAAAAAAACCAAGACTCCTCACTGACGAAGGTGGCCTGCGTCACAGTGAGGAGTCTTGGATCCCTTCGTCAGTGAGGAGTCTTGGATCTGAGAGTACTGCACCGAGATCTTAGGATCTAATGCAACCCTCCAGCAGCCACCTTTTATCTCTACTTAACTACAAAACCATGAGAATGGGAATATTGGACGAGTAGGCACTGGATGGGGATTTTATGCACAAGTCTTCTGGCATCCATTGATTACTCTGGTTGGCACAGGGTGGCACTACTGTATGGAGTTTTGCCTGTTTAATAATAGTTATGTGCTAACATTAGAGATGGTGATCATGTGATGTTTAGTGGTTTAATACAATCAATCTAATAGATTATATAAATCATGCTTACTCCTCTGCATAGGCTCTATAACATCATTATTCTGTCATCATCCACTTCTTTCAAACATCAGTCTCTAGGTTTGATTCTATCATCTATTACACATCATATTTTATTATTCATTCAAGCCAAATTGGTGGTTAGTAATATTTCTTTCTGATTGGTGACAGCTTAATATTTATTTATTTCTATTTTAAAAATATTCTTAAGGCTGAATTAATATTAATAACAAAATATTTTATCTTCTAATTAAATTTCATATTGACAAACATTTACAGAAATAATAATTCAGTAATTGATTGAACATTCCTTATACACTTTCTCAGTATTATAATAACTTTTAGTAGAGATATCTCTAAATTTTCTGAATTCATCATATTAAATTCCTGAATAATTATCTCTATTTTCCCTACCAATTTCACATTGATCTTTATAACTTTATATTACAAAGACACATTGTTTCGCATTAAGTTCAATAACTGTTATACTAATAATATGTATGCGGGACAAATCATTAACATTTATTTTACTGGTCTTATTATTCTTTCATATAATTCAGCAATGAATATTGATTGGATACAATGATAAAAGTGTAATTTCAAATAAATGAATTTTACAATGTATAAATAGTATTACTATAATACAAAATAAAATAAAAATGACCATAAAAATTAACAGAGGTTTATATTTCAACATAATAGAAAATAAAATTTCTAAGCATTAATATTATACTCGATCACTAACCTGACATAATTCACTATATCATATCTATTTTCAGAATTCCTCAATATATATGATAAGGATGTAAATTGCCATAGTATAGTAAATTTTTAGGATAAAAACATTTTATTTTTTCAAATTCTTAATACATATCACTACTATTAAATAATCATAATAATTCTCTAGAAACAAAAGAAGTTCTTTTTGGCATATACTTCATTTACTTATATGGATGCTAGCTTTATTCAAATAAGAGAGTTAAACTCCCAAATCATTCAAATTTATAAATATTGGAGTTGATTTTCAGCAAACATCATTCATTATCTTCATTAGATCCCCATCTTAAATTCTACTTATTATCATTTAAATTCTTGAAAACAATATATGTGAGAAACACAACCATGCCTATTCCAACGAAAAACTGAAAAATAATGCATGAATGAAAGGCATGTCAAGTCAAACAAATAAATAAAAATAAATGGTCTCAATTATTGATCAGTACAAAAATAATAACTTTATTTGCAATGAAAAGAATAGTAAAAGTATTGATTGCAATATTGCCATTTATACAATTTATATAAAACACTATTGGATTGTTGTTTTTCTGAAGGTTTGTGATGATGGTGTTCTAGCTGTATTTTTATATTGGACTATTTCCATCATCTAATATGTGTGTTGAATGTCTTCAGAAAAGTTTAATTTTAGTTAAATATTCCAGGATGGCTCAGTTGGTTAGAGTGTTACCTTAAAAATTCAATAATCAAGACTCTAAGGACCCAGGTTTGAATCCCATGCTAGTACTGTCACTGGTCAGGCCAGCAACACCTGAAGAAGAGGGGAGAAAAATACCTCTCAAAATGTTGTGCATATACTAACCTGTTTGCTGTGATATTACTAACATTTGTTTCTGTGATATTACTAACAGTTGAATGCATTTGGAATATTTAACTAAAATTAAACTTTTCTAAAGACATTCAACACACATATTAGATGATGGAAATAGTCCAATATAAAAATACAACTATTGGATTATGCCTATGAAAATCTTTTTATTTTGGCTTCTATTTCTATCTTAATTTAGATAGTAAACTATATTTCTTTTTATGAAACCAAATGAAACTTAACTTTTTATTTTAATCTATAATTTAAAAATTGTGATTCAGTTTGTTTTAATAATTATTTCAAGCTAAGTCTATAATTTTATTTTAATGTATAATACAAAATTTCTGTTTTGAAGAGGGCCAAGCTTAAACTTTTGATATCACAATTTAATTTTACATATTTTTATTTTAATTCACAATATAAATATTTTGTTTCAATTAGTTTTAGTAAATTATTTCAATTAAGTCTATTCTTTTATTTTAATGTATAATACAAAATCTTGTTAAATCTCTGACTTCACAATTTCACTTAAAATTTAGCACATAACTTTATTTTTCACACACTTTCATTTGAAATAAGAATATTTAAATATTTGAAATTGCCATTCAAATTCCTATCAATATTATTAATTTACTGTTGTATTTTAATAAATAAAATTTCCATTTAATCCTAAGCATTACATATTTCAAACAACATATTTGCTTTAAGTTAATCCAAAATATGATTACAGTCTCAAACATCAATTAAAATCAAAATTTATTAACTATAAAAAAAATAAATCATTTTCTCACTTTAAATCATTCATTTAAAAATATGTTTAAACTTTCAATTTCTTCTTTAGAGATGTTTAATAAGGATTATATATCTCAATGTTTGTGCACTACTGTTTCTTTGGAGCAATTAAAATTTAATTCTTTCTCAAAAATGACTTCAAAGCATTAAATTCACTGTTCTATCAATATAGACTGATTTATATAAAAATGACAAGCAATTTTAAAATAATAATTAGAATTTCATGTTCTTTTCAGGCAGTTATTTCAATCTAAATTTTTAGTTGGTACTTTGGGTATTAGAAATTTTTTTAGCATATCCTTGTTCAACCATTGCTGAACTGTGTTAAATATTCAAAAATTTGTCTTCATTTCAAATATGTGAAAAAATGGTAGGGATTATATATGTGTGAGCTAGATCATTTCAGTCTTTCCTTTATCTATCAGTAGATATATGTCATATCTTTCTATTTTTATGTACTTTTATCTAAATAACTTCATTTCACCCCACCCACCTTCAGTTTATTGGATTTTATGAAAGACCATGTTACATTTTTAGATGGAAAAATTCTTATGCTGTTGGATTCTAAAGATGCTTTATTATCTAAAGTCAAATTAATTTTTTAATCAGAATTTATCTTTAGCAGCAAAAAAAAAAAAAATCAAGGAAAGGATAAGCAACCAGTACTTACAAAAGCTAGTAATATATTAGGTTCTTTGTCATAAGAACTTCTGAAAATGTCAGTGAACATGACAGAAGAGCAAGTTAGTAAAAGGCTTTTTCACCAAGTCTCTAGGACCTGAAGTTTCTCATTACACATGAGTATTTGATTTTATATTTGTTTATTTATGATAAGAAAAAATTCTAATAAAATTATTAGTGAAATAAACAAATATACCAATAAAGCAAATGCAGAATTGGATAAATATGTTAAGTCTTAAAACGATTGTATTTTTTACTATGATAATGATTTTTTTTAAGGCAGATGTAGTTCATCTGGAGATATTTGTGACTCACATCAAGTATAAGTCTGAGGCAGTATTATTTTTCAGATATAATGATCCACAATCGGTTTCAAAATTTATCATCATGCCTGCACTTTAGTGATAATAAAAAATGCCAGATATCAAAAGTAAAAACTGACTGAATATGCAAAAGACCAGTGCAACATAAAATTCAAAGCTGCATATCAAATACATAGAGAAATAGTAGTAAATGAAGCAATCACTAAATTTACTAGTCATAATACAATGCAATAATATTATCATTTAAAATACAATACAGTGAGGTTTGAATGATAGATCTGTGAATATAACCATAATTGATGTATGATTAAAAAATACAACTTCTAACATGAGCCAGTGTCTGGGAACTCAAGCTCTACTTTCATAGTTTTGCAACATTCAAAAAAAAAAAATGTGTTGTTTCCCTAAAAAAGTATGAAAGTTTTTTAGCTGTGTATAGTAATGATCATACAGCAAAAGTGCTCCACAGATGTTTCTTTACTGCTTATAAGCTAATTGTCAGATAGGCAAGGCATCTTTTTAAATTCCCATCTCATTTAGCTTCTTCAGGAGTGCTGATTGATATGCCAGTTCCAACAAACATCTTTACAGATAGATGTTTTGACTTTGTGAACGAAAAGAATGAGTCATGACTAAATAGATCCACATTTTTATTTAATGTTTATTTTGCTACATGGTTACAATAATTATTATTTGTAAGCAATCATCTTATAATAATTATTTGATTTTAAATTTTAGGTGAATTCTACCAATGTAAAAGATAGGATAGATAATTAAAGTATTATTATTAATAATATTCCATTGAATCTTAACATTTTCTTTTTGACTATATGTATAGAATCAGTCACAGACAAAAAAGTATTTAGACATTTATTTATTTCACTGTCTCTTGATTCACTGTAAATATACATTTACAAGAAAAAAAAATTCTAAAAAAAATGAAAGGTATCAATGTCTCTATTTTTCGGTGTTTTGGACTAATTGTCTTAAGTAAATCATGTTATATATTATTTAATTGCAAATTTTGTAAAAAATATCAACTTGTTAATAAAAATGTTTTTAAATTTATCTATTGAAATTTAGAAATTCTGAAAAAAACATAAAAATAGCAATTTTAAAAAATGTTAAATTTTTTATTATTTTGAATTTGTAATGACTATTTTTTTTTTAACTTCTTTATGTCCCTTAATATGTACCTTTCTGAAAATATAAACTATATGATTTTTCCATAAGGTCAAACTGAAATTATTTTAAAACTTGTGTCTTAATCAAATTCTCCAAAAATCTGATTAGGCTATCATGACAATGAAATACTCAATGGTGAATTTTATTCGCGATCTTTGTATTAGATTCATCTTATATTTTTAAACTTAATTTTTAAGCTTGACTCCACGTCATATAATTTAGTTATTGGAAAAAATCATTTACATAGTTTAGAAAAAGAAACCATGAGAACCCTATCCATAATATATAATGCTGATAGTTGGTCATTTGAACCAAATTATAATACAAAACTTTCACTTTACACTTGTAATTTTATTACTGCACACTATCTCCTGGATTTTCTTCCTTTTTATATTAGCACACAAAAATATTCATTACCATGCTAACAAAAACATATGGTCCTGTTTATATAAAAACCATCTTTCAGGCTATTTTTAACCTTCACATCTATTTTGGAATAAAACTAAATTTTTATAATACATATTATGATAAGGATTTTTAAACATTGAATACATTCCATCAAGCTTAAAATAATTATTTTGAACTGAGAATTTTATTTTTTAATTTACAGGAAAATTTTACAATTGAATTGATTCTATTAAAACTTAAAATATTTATATTTTGAACTAAAATTTTGTTTTATAATTGAATAGATTCTAATAAAACGTAGAATATTCATTTAGAATTATATGAAATAGTATGTTTTATTGTGCTTGCATACTACTATACATATTCCCCATATACAATTTGTACGCTATTATTTAATATTAATTTACTCTTTCTAAAATTATTGAACTAGTTTGTCTACTTACAATGAATTTCTAAATTTCCTAATTAAATCTTATAACACATCAATATTACAAATTACAATATTTTTTTTTTTCAATTCTCATTTCATTTCAATATGTAACTAACTTAATTAAAATAGAAACAAATTCTGATCATTATTTTCTTTATATTTTTTCTATGAAATAGTTATGCTTATTAATAGTTACAAAAAAATTATTTTAATATCGCAATCTTTTTTTTATGGCATTAAAAATTTTATAAAGCACATAAAGATTTCAATAAACTTTATCTCAATGTTAGCACATATAGAACTGTCATGCTGAATTAACACATTTAACCAATCAAATTTGGCAATTTGTTATTCATTAAATTTAAAAATGAAAGACTTCTATAAATATAATTTGTATTAAATTGTTATGTATTTTTGCTTTTTTAAAATATATATACAGTTTTATATAAATGTCAATTTGTAAATATCTGTACATGTTAAATATATATAGATCATTGTTATAATATAACCATGTGTACATTTAAAGTTATAAGTTCATTTTATTATACATAAAATTTAATGCTAAAAAAATGTACATTTGTTGTTATATTTACATATTTAGTTATTTACACACATCAAAACTTACATTTAAGTTAGTGTTGTTATTATTATGCTTATAGAAACAATAAATAAAATCTTCAATGAATATTTGTCATTATATAAGTATTATATCCAATATATCCTTATAAATCTATTCTATCATAGAAGGCAAACATTCTATTATTTACTTATAATAAGCTAGTGAATTAGTCTTTTAAATTATTTTTTAATTGCTTTACTTTAACCTGTTTAATACATTTAAAAATAAAATTAATACACATGATTAAAACTAGCAAAAATGCTTAGCCCTCAAAAATATTTCTCAAATTTTTTTAAAAAAACAAACAAAAACAATCAAATTATTGCCAGATGGTAATAATAAAAATAAGATAAACTTCCAAAGTCACCATCCTATGCCAAAAAACAAAAAATATTAAGCATAAGCTTTCTAACAAATTGTATTCTATGAGTATATATATTGGAACTGATTGGGTTACATGGCACACAGCAACATAGTTGTGTGTACATATATGTATAAAGTAATAAAAAAGTAGAAATAAACACTGACATAAATTTTTGTAGATACTTTTCTACATTCACTAGGAATAATAAGTAAAAGGTTAAATAACTGAATTTAAAACAGAATTTTATTATAAATTAAAACATTTAAAAAGCTCTAAATAAATTAATGTTGTATTCTGATTTTGAATTTAAAAACAAGCATGATTCTAATATTTGTAAAAATTTCTATTATCTTTATCTTTTAATTAATGTCCTATCTAAGTAAAACATGTAGATGACACTTTAGTAGAAATCTAAAAGTAGCTTTTGATTAAAATTGTTTTTAATCAAGATAAGGATTAGACAAAAAACCCTGTTTTCAATTGAGGTATTTTTAATACCTCAGATGACTTATAAAAAGAGCTGATAAAAATATCAGTTCAGTTGGTTTTAGTATTTTTGAAAAGAAGTTGGAAAAAGTTGGCAATTAGCTGACCAAATTGGCCAGCTGCTAAGTTGGTTATAATTTTTTGTTGCAGCTTATTGAAGTGTGCAAGAGTTGTTTTTAGTTGGCCAAAGAGATGACTGGCAGAATTATACAGACAACTGGCATGAAGATGTAGCTGGGGTCAAGAAAGAAGAAGCAATAGTTCACTGCTGGAGTTGACTCACATGATGTCTGGATCAAATTCTGATGAGTCTAGCTTCCTTAAATGTGTTCTAAGAAGAGAGCTACTTGCCTGGAACAATCCTGGACAGAAAATGGCATGCCAACAAATTACCTAAATTATACTTCTCTCAATGACAATCGTGGACTATACTTTTCTGATGGACCAAAAACTAAACTCACCAATAAATCTCATCAGTTGATGAAGAAGTTGTTAGATATGTGCTGTTGTGTATGTCTCATATATACAATGTGAAAGTTGTTTTAAATAATTCATTTTTAAAAATGACACTCTAAAAAGTAATATATAATATAGAACGATTTTGTTTAAAGTCATTTGTTGAGAAAATAAAATGACATTTTGAGACATATATAATTAAAATCAACCTGTGATCGTGAGACATATATAGAAGAATATTATTTTTAAAACCTATTTTGTTAAAAAATAATGAAAGTAAAATTTTGAATGAATGAAGTCATTGAATTCATTGACCAAAACAAATCTTTTTAGAATAATTTAAAGACAATTCTAAAATTGTTATAATTAATTAAGAGTAACCTGATTAAAAAAACTTTTCTAACCTGTCAAAAATTAACTATATATATTTTTTTTAAAAAAAGAAAGCTGTGTTAGAGTTTGACAAACTGATTTTTTATATATATATACATGTATATATGTAAATTTTATGTATATTCAAAATGGAATTTGTAATTATAAAAATTATTGTCATTTATTGTTTTGACAAAATTAAATTTGTTAATAATCTGTCCAATTCTATATATGTGTTTAAGTAAACATAGCATATGTATTTGTATTATTAAAAATATAAGTTAAAAAATTTAATCATGTATTACTGTAGGACAATGTAAATTTGTTCAAAAATTACATACACACACATGTATGTGTTTATATATACCATTGAGTGTCAAATAAGATATATATGTAAAATTTAATCTTTTTTTATCATTATTAAATGTCAATTCAAACATGTTCATTTTATATCGAGCCATATGCCTATGTGCTGAATGGGCTTTAAGTAAACCTAATAGAACAGATATGTAAACCATAGTAGTATCTTGAATTTGATATATTAAAATTGTAAATCAAAATGTAATAAGTTTTGTATGTTAATCAAAAGCAGAAGTCTTAAGTGTGTAGCCATATTCTAGAGACTTAAACTTTATTTTTTTTATTGTTATTAATGAACTTGTATTCAATGGTTAAAAATTGCATTGCATCATCTCTTGGTCACTATAACAGTACTTGAGCTTGTGTTCTTCTAATCTAGATTTGTACATAATGGTCTGATTATATGAAAGAGGGTGTATAATTAGTGTTTAGGGACATCTAGCTGATTCTAGATTAGCACTAAGATAATATTCTTTAAAGTCCCGGCAGTACATTTTAGTTTAGTTTAGTCTTAATAGAATTTAAATTACAGTTGTCCAGTACATTAATGGTATTAGGTGGCCAGAGCATTGATGGGAGTCAGCATGTTTTAATATCCCAGCATTATTGTTTTTATATATTCTATAGATTAGCACTTAGTTGGTACATCCAAATTAATGTTAAAATAATTGCCCAAGCTGGCAAAGGTTAAATAGTTGGCTTGGCCTACAGTAGACCTATTTCAAATCCAGCCACAAGATGGACTGATCACTTATTTTATTATTAATCACTCATAATGATGAGTATTACTTATACTTATTTTTACTTATTGATAATGCTGGTGAATTTGGTTAATTATACTTATAGTCACTCTAAAGAGTTAATTGTGCTGATCTCTCAGAGTGATCTATCATGCTAATCCCTTTTATA
The DNA here is from genome assembly GCA_028023455.1 of Epiperipatus broadwayi. Classification (NCBI taxonomy): domain Eukaryota; kingdom Metazoa; phylum Onychophora; class Udeonychophora; order Euonychophora; family Peripatidae; genus Epiperipatus; species Epiperipatus broadwayi. The sequence continues at coordinate 7,083,321 of JAQFVV010000010.1, forward strand.
TTAAATTTTAGATTTTTTTTCTCTTGAGGATAAACAAACAAGTCCTCAAATCCCTGATGGTTTAAACCTGAATTACCACATCCTGTTACAATTTATAATATATAATTTCTAACTTTAATCATCCTTAAAGTGGATATCCTTTGCAAAATAATAGCAGTATACAACAAGATAATTTGAAAATATATAAAAGAATATGAATGCAACCAATATGTTCAACAGATTTCATTGAAGGCAATGACAAATTATTTACACATCATTAATATTTTTTGCAAATAACTTGTAAAACTTTTACTACCAGATCACTGGTGATAGTAAAAAACAGACAAGTAAATAAAAACTATTAAATAAAAATGAAGATTCTATAACTCGGTAAATGGTTCCATCTAATTTAATTCAGAGTTGAGACTTTATCAATTTTGTGCTTATCTTTAATCAAAAAAGATTGACAAACAAATATTGCTTTCAAGATCTGTGGACATGGCAAAATAATGTTTAAAGTGTTGTATATTTTGAGTAGTAATAAAAAAAAAAGTATCCATTTTTGGACATCACTGGGATAATTTTACAATAGTTAAGAAGTTGTGTTGAAAAAGAAAATGGAGTAACATGACACTGGATTTTATAAACATGTTTAAATTAGATGAAGGAAAAATTATACAGAACAAAACTATATTTAACCATCAACCACTGTGTAAAACAATAAATCAATTTTTATATACACCTGGATCTCATTTTATGCAGTAGATAGGTTCCTCAGAAAATGCGCACAAAAAAAATCGCACAAAAATAGACTTAACTTACCTTGAAAAATGGGGGATATGGACTGTAATTTTCCAAAAAAGCGCATAAAAGCAAAGCAACAACGTAAAATTACTTTAAAATTCGCATAAAAAAATAAGAAAATAAAATATGACTAATAAAAAATTTCAAATTTGAAAAAAATTGATACAAGATAAACTTTTTTTATTAACTACAGTGTTTAATTTTATTCAAAACAATATATTTTTATGCGTAATTTACATTTTTTACATACATGTATGGTATTTTAATTAGTATCACTATTAGAGACATCAGATTTGTCATGATGTGATGTGAGGTACTGTAGCTTCTCCTTAAACGAAGTCAAAAGGAAATAAAACTAAAACATATTCCAATCGCTATTGATCCTTCCCATTTTGCTAAGCGATCTAAAATTGAAATTTTTATTTCCAAAGAAATTCATTTTCTTGGGTGTTTTTTTTCTCTCCGTTAGAGTAAACTAAAAGTTTAAAATAAAAATAAGAACTTAGACTTATGATAATAAAAAGACACCGACTCACCACTATTGGGCAAAATTTAATTAAAACTAACAGTTAAAAATTAAATTCTTATTTTTGTCTTTAATTTTTTAATTTTCAATTCCGTTGAAAAATCAAATTTCATCGTTTCACATCACCTCGTTACATAATTTTTAAATTGTTAATTACAATTAAAAATCAGATTTTAATTGTCAAATTTAATTGTGACCACCACTGTTACTCACCTTTTAAAAATAAACTTGCAGACACTAAATGATTAATTGATTATGTACTTGTTTTATAAAAAGCAAAAATTGAATGTGATTTAATATGCAAAAACAATAACATCCATCGTATAGGCATCTGTAACGTTTGAACAGATTTACATTATAATCTTGTAAAATTTATTACTTGCAGATACTAAATGATTAATTAATTACGTACTATTTTTATAAAAAGCAAAAATAGAACGTGATTTAAATACAAAAACAACAACAAACATAGTATTTTTCATCTTTAATGTTTGAACAGATTTGTATTATAGTCTTGTAAAATTTAATGTGTGTATATAAAATGGGGAAATTCTGATTTTAAGTGAATTATGAACTTCTTTATTACATAAAATCTATTACAGTACTATTATAAAGCACTGAAAATATTGAAATTATTAGATGGAAGTCGAACTCCGATAATGTGCTATTACTTTATATATGACGTGAGTGCGAGAAATTTATAATATTTAAAGTAATAGCGCATTATCGGAGCTCAACTTCTGATCTAATAATTTTTAGTGCATAAAAGAAAACCACATACAAAGATATTAAGAAGAATCATGAATCGCATAACTTCAAAATCGCATTAAATAAATCCGCATAAAATGAGACCCGGGCGTATGTAAATCCCAATACTATTTAAGATATATTAAAAAGAAATAATATTTTGAAAGTAAATGAATGTAAAGACTATAATTTTAGATTCTAAATTATTTTTCTTAAGTCATATACCTTATTTATGTTCTAAAACATTTAAACTTAAAGTTGCATCTTTAAGAAAGTAAGATTTCTTAAATAGAAAAATTTACAAACATTTTGGCAATGTTGTTTGGAACTCTGACAATCATTCTCATAGTAAAGTTTTGGATGCAGTACAAATAAATTTGCAAGTTATTATAGTACAAAGTTTAAAACTATCCTCATTTTTCCTTAAAGCTGTTAAGAAATCTTAATGATATTTTATTTCTTGCAAAGATAGTCAAAAGACAAATCAATATAATAAACTGCATTAGTAAAATATCTTACCAGTGTTCTTGACATGCATTTGAAAGATGGTAAACAAAAAAATAATTGCAAATTTTAAAATTAATTGTTTAAGAGATTCTACATAATTTAATTCCCAAGTTTATTTAATACTTATTATCACCAAGTTCATATTCATCATTTAACTGTAAATAAAATAAAAAATATAATCAATATATAAAAACTATTATAATATACTTCTGTATTCATATATATGATACTAATTTTGTTTATAATATATATATATTGTGTTTTATAATTAGGCTTTTTATATGTGCCTATAAGATATACTGCTTTAAATGAATTAAATTAAATTTCATGCAGACATATTGATAACAAATATTAAATACATAAATTTTTACAATTTAGTTAATAGAATTGTTTAATGTATATTATTTAATATATGATACTCCGTATGTGTAAAATAAATAAAAAATCAAATATATTAATCTTTGACTGAGGTTTAAAGTTTATATCTGTGCTAGAGATAATCTCTAGTTTCGAAAATGATTAGTAATAATCATTATTGTATTTATCTGAAATGGTTGGCATCAAAGTTGTGAATGGAGGAAGTTTGACAATGGTAAATGAAAATGTAACAATTTATTGTTATTAATAAATTTATTTTTTTAAATCTTTGCATTTGTCTTTTTTCATAATTCTAAATAACTAAGATTTAAATAAACTCAAAAACCTTCCATCATAATAGGATCTGTTTTTTATGCAATACAGATCTGATTTCACACTAATACTAATGAAAATGATATATTCCAATGCTGAGATGAGATCTTACTCCACTTGATTTAGGTTGGATCAAATTAGGAATTCATACATGGTATGTTATTAAAATTCATTTAATTATAGTTTTACAATATTTTAAAATTATTTTCATTAATATGTACTAAAACATTATAATCTAATATGTAAATGAATCAAGATATTGATTTTCCTTCTTTTGCAACAAATTTATTGCAGTCATTTATACAAAAAAAAATGTCATCAAAATCAAATAAAATAAAATTTTATCAAATAATCCCAAACATTCTAAACAGAATTTTAAATTAATTTATTATAGTTCAATATTTGTATAAGCATTCATTTTAATTTTATCAGTTATAGATACTAAATTATATCTAAATCTAACTATTTTAATTTAGCAATATCCTACTACTGAAATGTTTTAGTTTATTACTTAATTACAAATTTTATTAGTAGTAAAGAACTCACAAATTGTAAAACATGAATTTTGTAAATCAAATATTTATATTTTACATTTTTTTCAATATTATAAATTCAAATTCAATTCTTCTTTTAAAAAAATAAAAACTTTAATTAATAAGAATTTATTGATTTAAAATATGATACTAAAAGTTTAAAACTTTTCCTTCTGGAATAGTGAATCTAAAATGCTACTTCCATAAAAAGAGAGACTAAATATTTTATGTGAAAAATCACTAACTTTAGAATGAATTTAAAAAATGTCTTTCACAATTTATATTAAAGTCCCATTAAATATAATTCATAATCATTTATTGATTAATATTCATTATAATCTTTCAATAAAATTATAATACAGTGGAACCAAAACTACATTATATTTTGTTCCAAGCCCCCATCACATGCAATGTAACATATAATAGCTCACTTTTTATTGAAAAACACTGATTAAAATAGAATACATATGATTTATTGAAATGCAAACATATAATACTTTTCAAAACATATATATATATATATTACACAGATACTTTTTTATATGTGCACCTTTACCCCATTTAATGAGGACAATTGGTCCCCCAAAACTCATTGTAAAGCAAGAAGATTGTATAAAAAGCAAGGGATTATGTGGTTTTCCACAGGGTAAAATTAAATTCATTCCTGCGGATAACAATTGTCATAAATTGTTAATATTCTATTAACAAATAACTTAATATATAGTAGATGAAAAAAGCCATACAACATATGCATGTGTAAACTATGCTGTATGTGTATTATGCAGATATGCATTTAAAATATATATGTAGGCAAGATAATACAATTTAAAACTATGTAAAAAGAAAAAAATATTTTTAAGCTAAAGTTGCTTTTTCTTATAATCCATTCACTGTCACCCAGTTTTCAGAGTCATCAGTTGCTCATTCTAAAAAATTTATTGTCTTTTAAATCCTTTAATGATCATGAGTTTTTTTGGAGGAATACACCGTGTTGAAGGCTGATGATTTCTAGAGAAAAAAATTAAAATGAATAGTTGATTTGCTTCTTTGATTTTCTCTTTATACAACATATTATAAGATCTCATTCACTGATTTAAGGAAATTTTAGATTTGATATTATAATTGAAAATGTATATAGCTGTAAACTTAAAAAATAAAAATTTTTCCCTGTATGATTACAAAAAAAAAAAGTTTTTCCACTATGCAAATATACAGAAAAATGGATCAAAGAAGAGTATTCTTCTGCAAAATTAATTCTTGCAGTGAAAAATACTGAAATTTCTTATTTTTTTTAAGATTCATAATCTTATACTATTTATGAAAAATTATTTTAAATTAAAAATAAAAAAGCAATGTTTAATAATATCTTGCTTAACTTTACTACTGTGACCATAAAGACTTGTTATGTATTAACAATGTAAGAGTAGCCAAATTATAAAAATATACATTACAGAATCATAATCGTGCAGTTAATTTAAAAAATAAAAATTCTAACATACCAAATAGAAAAAATATATATCTAATGCATTCTATATTTGCACATTGTAATCAATATTTAAAGCTTTTTTTTAACAATATGTACTATACATGTCTAAATAATCAGCACTTTATATGCAAATATGTTACCCTGGCCTCTTTTTTTGGCCATGGTATGTCACATTTTATTAAATATGGTAGCTATTTTGTTTGAGATGACTTAGAAATTTTTCGAATAGTGCATTACTTGTGATGGTGGAAATACAAACTATTTAAATAAATATTAAAGGCAAGAATCTTTTTCAATTTGTTTGTATTGTATTTTCAATATACAAACTTTATTATTATAACCGCATAAAATTATGCTCATAATTTTTTTTAACCACAATTGCATTTACTAATAGTTTCAATTTGATAGACATTAACATTCAAAAAGATTTTAATCCAAAATTGACTGTATACTTTAGCTAATATTTACACTGTAGACAATTTAAAATTAAATATTATCTAGTATATCACTGAAATTTATTTTGTTTTATGCTGAATGAAATTTTCAATTTTTTTTTTCATTTCTATATTTTTATATAATAGTGATAACATTATGCCTATTATTTCTTAAACAAATTATAAGATGTTTTAAAATTGAGCAAGTAGATAAAGTGTTATTTTTAATTTAGATTTAGTAATTTTGATCATATAAAGTTCATAATTACTTGCTTGATCCATGGAATCTTTTTTTTTTTTCAAAATAATAATTATGATAATTAAATTACAGTACGATCGTAATTTTTGCCGCAAGTCAAGTAACGTTCATAAGAATTTTCATCTATAAAAGTGAGTAGATACAGTATACAATTAATTTACATATTTTAAAATTTACTATAGTAATATATTAAGTTGTTGTGCATCATCAAAATATGATTTTGATTACTTATTATACTGAATGAAATATTTCTTTTTTAGTTGTGTAATCATTAACAGTGAAATTTTTTACTTTGGATATATCATTAAGTACTGATTGTCTTCAAAAATGTTGGATCCAAAAATAAATAAAATACTGTACTGTATATTCATTAATCATGTTTTAAGTTGATAATCAAAGTATTATATACAGCAATGTAATATTGCGTATTACGAATAAACTTTGTACTGTACAACTTCAGCATGAAAGTCATTTTGCTTTTGGATGACATAGTTTTAATAATTATCCTATGATATAATCAGTCTTACAAAATGACCACTAGAAAAAATTTTTACAATTTTTTTTTAAGATTGTTATAGTGAATAATCAATTGTAAATCAAAATATTGAGTACAAATTGATGATGATCGCTTTTGTGAATCTTTGCATAAAGGTCAAGTGCTAAGCATGGTATAAATATATATATAAATCAATATTACCCTATAAATAAAATTTTAAAAAAATAATAATGCTATAATTATTAACAATAAATGGAGGGATATTTATTTTATTTTACTGTGTGTTTGTTCACTCATGCGCCTATTGAAGTAATAAGAATAATAAATTTTAAAAAAACTAAAATCCTACTGTATTTTTACATTCAAAATAAACTACATAGCAAAATAAGCTCTGAACAATATTATTTTTGGTTGTCGTCGAATAACTACTATATCCCACTGGATGGCGCAATTTTCACGCTTAAACTATAAAAATGATCATTCCCGGGCCGTTAATTTTGATGTGTTTTTTGTAATGCGAAAATAAAAACAAAAGAAAATCGTCTTTTTTAAATATTATTTAATTTCAAATATTATTCTTTTATTAACGTATACAAATTAAATGATAGTAATAAATGTAAAATAAAATAAACAAATTACAATTTGATTTGTCTTTTTTAGTTTGCTTTTTATTAGAAAAATCAATTTTCTATTGAAAATTTTTTTACTGGGGCTACGGCTTTTTTTTGTTGTTGTTGTTTACCGCTATTTTTTATTTCAAATTGAATGACAACTAAAAGTAAAAGTTGTTACGGTAGGTTTAGGGTTAGTTTTAGAAAACAAATTACAATTTGATTCGTCTTTTTTAGTTTGCTTTTTATTAGAAAAATCAATTTTCTATCAGAAATTTTTTTACTGGGGTTACGGCTTTTTTGTTATTGTTGTTTACCGCTATTTTTATTTTAAATCGAATGACAACTAAAAGTAAAAGTTGTTACGGTTAGGTTTAGGGTTAGTTTAGGTTTAGGGTTAGTTTAGGTTTAGGGTTAGTTTTAGGGTTAGTTTTAGGGTTAGCTTTATGGTTAGTTTTAGGGTTAGGTTTACGGTTAGTGTTCTGTTGTTTGTAATACTAAAATAAAAAATATCAAAATCGTATTTTTGTAAATATTTTTTTTTACTAACATCTATAAAATAAATGATAACAATAAATGTAAACTATATTCGACAAAGAATAACAGTAGTCGGAGAAAAAAAAGAAACTAAAACTTTTTTAAACCACGACAAATATATATATATATATATAAAATGTTTATAATTTATGCTTTTTATGACATTTAAAAAAACAGTGTACAATTGTACTTTTCTTACTGGATATTTTTGTGTTAACGCTCTTTTTTATTTCAAAAATATACACACGGTACAATCTTAAAATGTCTCGTGGAAATGTTACGAACAGTACATTACTTGACACGTTACCTAATTCCAATTCACTTTATACATATATCTCGTCAACATTTACTACTTAAAACTTCAATACACTACAGTGTAAAAAGTCTGTTAATTATTACTTTACAAAATCTGAACATCTCAATACTTTAAAATAAAAAAAAATCCAATGAAAATAACATTTCCATCCAATTCAAAAAAACACACCCTCTCCCCAAGCCGTAACTATTTTATAAACTGTGCGAATTGGGAAAATGTATTTGCTGCGTAAACATACATGCTGTACTGCGACGCGACATAGCGGCCTGGAATCTGTAGTACAACAAAAAAGTTATATTATAAAAAAACGCGGGTTCGAACGTGTCGGCCGCAGAAATGGCATTTTTATGTGTTTTAGCACGAAAACAGTGTCATCCAGTGGGATATGATGGCTCATCGATGACAACCTTATTTTTTTTAATTAAGTTTTTCCATATATAAAAACAATAAACTTATTATTATTCAAAAAATTACTGTCTCTCATTATGTTAATGTTTAATGAATATTCTAAAATTTTGTAAAACTTTTTAGAAAATATTTTATTAAGCAAAATATGTATAACAAATTCAGAAAGGATAATAAAAGAAGAATAAAATATTTGTGCTGTCAAGTGAAAATATTTTATTAATACATGTAATCTGTACATGCTTAACTCAGAAATAGAAAAATAGCTGCCGAATATTAAAATTTGCAAATTTTAATGTTTTTTTTTGTTATTGTTGATTTATTTATATTTTTGTTTTACTGTAAATAGCATATAACTGAAATCATGTAATCAAATACAGCATAGTTAGTGGCTTCACTATATCAAAAAGTGGCAAGAATGTGCAATCTTCAATATTCTGTTTAATTCATAAAGAAAATTGTGTCCAAAATAATGGAACAACTGACTAAATGGCACAAATTAATTCATATATTAACTTTCTAAAACGATTATCGGTTTTCAATTTAACTAATAATAAAAGAAACTCTTTAGGAATCAAATATTTATTTTTATTTGTTATAAATATTTATTTAAATTATTCTTAATTATTATATTTATTTTATTTTATTTTACACTTAGAGCAACATATCTAAAAAAATTTGTTTTAATGTTTTATTTAATACTCATCAATTATTATAAAGTATTAAAATAAGACATATGGCAATAATTTTAAAATTTAGATTTAATTCTTAATATATCAAAATTAATAATGGCATACAAATATGTTAAATATGTCATTTATAGCTTTTATTTATTGTAGCATAAATATCCAATGTTCATTATATGCATGAATGAAATATAGATGATGTATTTCTTTTATAGAAATATAATGTCCCAAATTAATATAAATGACTTTGTTGTTATTAAATATAATTTTTTAGATCTTTTATGGATAAGCCTTAAAATAAATATATTTTGTGAAATGGTAAAGTAAATATTTAGTTTACTTTTATTGTTTCTAGATAGTTAGTATAAGTGTTTATTTATTATTTATATCATCTTTCAGTGATTTATTTTTTAATATAAAGATATAACTATATATCTTTTTTTATTACATAAACATGAGTTATTTATTTTGTATAATAATGATTATCTCATATAGAGCAGTAAAAGTTATGTTTTCTAGAAATAGTATTATTATTATATAATGTGGATAAAAGTGAACACTACAGATACATCTCAAAATATTTTCTAAATAATGATTATGTAATACTTGTAGATTAATAAAATAAATACCCTTTTTTTATTATTTTGTTTGTATCTGAACCTATGTCAACCATGTTTGATATTAAATCAGTATTTATTAATGAAGAAATTATTTCTATATCTTAATAGTTTACTTTGGAATATTTTGAAAACCATAGTGCAATATATTAATTTGTTCATATTTCATTCATAAACAAGAAATGTAATTTGTGAGTTTTATTTAAGAAAATTTTTAGTGAATAACAATATTATCACATCTATAAAATTTAACTCTGTGATGAATTACTTGTTTGTTGAACAATACTGATTTTGAAAAAAATACTTTTGAAGAATTAATTTATTCATTGATATTGTAACAGTATAAATAATAATAGGTTTGAGTCATTATTAAAAATAATAGTAATAGCCAATATATTGGTAGCCAAATTGTACCCAATCAAATAAAGGGAAATGATTTCTCAGGACATTAAATATAAAATAAGCTAATAACAAATCCATTCCTTAACCTATAGCTGTATACCCAAAGAGAATTTTATAGAATCCAACTATATTTGAAAACTAAAATATTTATATATTCTTAACTGTGGTTTTAAATAACTAACTTACAGGAAATAAATAACTAGAATATAATTCTCAGGAATTTTAATAAATATAAAATATGCTAAAATATTATACGACTATATAATTTATCCAATAGTGTGATGATATACTGAACAAAATAAGAAAGTCAAATTAATTTAAATGAATAACAAATATGGTTTATTTATATTAAAATAATAAATAATACATAATAAAAAAAATAGTAATAATAAATAGATGAATAATCTCTTTTAAATACAAAAATAAATTGTAAAAAATTAGGTGTAACTTTATATCCAAGATGTGTAAAAAGTCTAATATGTGTTGCCACACAATTCCAAAGTCATCAAGGAAGGCCGTTTAAAATAAGTATAAAATTTGCTTTAATAAAAATTAAAAATAACTATAACTATTTAATATGTTTTATCTAATCTTTAATATCCACAAAATAATTACATCGGTTTTTGTTCGTATTCATTTCTTTAGCACAGACAGCATATCATTTTAGTAGCTACTTTTATTCACTATATTTATTTCATCACATAATATCTAACAAGTATTTTTATACTTCAAATCCTACTAATATATTATTCTACAAATAGGTGACTTTAAATAATAGTGCAAATATATAAGTCATAAGAACTTTGGTCTAGTAAATAATAAAACATGAAATATCTAAGAAAATTCATCACCACAGAAGACCAGAAAATATTTTAAAGAATAATAAAATGTACTATTATATAGATGAATAATCCTAAATATTAATTTAAAAGGAAAAACATTTAAAACAAAACATTCATATCAATAAAATATTTCTATACTAAATATAAATATAAGTTCTAACTTATAGTATACCTATTTTCTGAGATTGTTCCCCTTTAAATACAACTATATGATAACAATAATCTATGAAGATTATTTTTTATTTTAAATAATAAAACAATTGAAAAAAAAAAAAATTAACTAAAAAATTTAAATTCTTTAAACAGTGTATAGTTTTCTGTTTAAGTAATTTCCTTGATGCTTTTCTGAAGAATTCCAGAAGTCGTTATGTGAAGACAATAAGTTGCTTATCCATTGTGGGTTCTGCTTTTCTCTGTTTTACAGTATTAAGATTATTAAGATAATGTTTAACAACATTTCTTCATGCATTTTGATGATGAAATTAACTTAATAACATTTTTGATTCCTATAAATTTATAGCATGCTAGTCTTCCAAGATAAGATGTTAATAACTTAAGGCAATTTATAAGCCTATTGCCTTCTAAAAGTAAATATTTCTTTAGTTTTTTTTAGCCCTTTATTATTAAAATGTCTGCTTCTATATGATTATTAAAATAAAAACATAAGAATATACGAAGAAATGCCTATATAGATACAAAAGTAAGTAAATTGTCAATGAAGTGATTATATTTATAAACTCTTATTTTCGGCATCATATTTAACTGGTTTGCCCCATCATTGCATTACTTATATTTGTACCCACTTTGTCCTTAAGGCAGATACCCATTGTTTAAAGATTCACACAATCATACATTTGTGTATTAGAATATCCTTTTTAGAATGTTAAAGTGTTTTTTTTTTTACAATTGAAATAGTTCAAGTTATATAATATTTATAATTTAAAATATTAAATAAATACTTTAAAAAGAAAATTATACAGTTTTAATAAAACTAAAATATAAAATTATACATATTAAAATAAATCTTTTTTATATATTTATTTAGCATTATAATAAAAGAAGTCTTAAACAAATATTAAATGAAATTTTATACTGAAGTTTTTAAAATAATATTTCTTTTAAATTTAAAAAGAAGAATAACCATGCATGCACAACACATACATTCTAAACAACAGACAAGTTATATTAATTATTTTTAAAAATCATTTTGAAATATATATGATTTAAATATGAATATTAATTTATTATTTCTATCACAAAATCATTTATATAACATATAAAATATCATGTTTATAGTGGATTAAATTTTGTTAATTTCTAACATAGTGTGCATCTTGAACCAAAAATATTAATTTTTAATATTTTATAGTGAATTCAAAATTTTGCTATTATATAAGAAAGGTTATTATAGACGACATGTTATAAATTTTAATGATTGCTTCTAAGATATTCAATTTTACTAATACCATATGTGAAATAAGCTAATAAAATTTTTTAGAATGTATTATTAAACTTAGATTATTCTTGTATATCACAATATAATTTCAAAGGATAATAAGTAAGTAATAAAAAATATTTAATTAATAATCATATTCTTAGATATTAGACTTATTAATGTTTAGCAATAAAAGATTTGAAATATATAATTTATTAAACAAAGTAAAACACTTCATTCACCAGGTAAATTTTACATTAAAATCACTCATAATAGTTATATATTTCATGCATACATATTAATAAAAGATATTATATACATAAATGTTCAATATTAGTTAATACCGTTGTTCAATACACTTTGTTCAACATAATTAATTCTGATGGATAGATAATTTACCTTTTTTTTTTTTTCAGTTAATTTTTATTATTTTATTAATTATTATCTTTAATAAATTTGTTGATATATTTTAAAACTTCTGTGTTCATTATCCTTTTTGATAATAACAAATGGGGTTATAGTTTGAATAAGCTCAAAAGCATTTCAATCATGAAAATATAGCAACTTTTATACAACAAGATTAAAAATATATATATATTTTTATTTACAAATAAAAAATTATTAAAATACAATCTCGTATCACATTGATATTAATAGAAATGGTTTGTCCCAATGTAGAGAGAATTTATATTACATGACATAGCTTGAAACAAGTTAAGAATTTATGCATGATATGATATTAAAATTAACTTGATAGTTTTAAGTTATTTTCAAATTATTATTAATATTTGATGTCATTTATGTTTACATCTCTTCTAATTAATAAAGCATATATTGCTGCTAATATACAAAAAACATTTACATAAATACTACTTTTTGAAAAATTGTGCTTATTTTGGAAATGGTCATGATAAATAATCATTTGTAATATATTTTATAAATTCAACTTTAGTTTATATATACAACAGACATGAAATAATAAAAGATATAATAATAATATTTTTGAATTTAATTTAATACCTACATGACAATTTCAAGTTAATAAATTTATAAAAGTAAAAAATAATTACTAATATAGTGATTTATATATCTGTAATATTGCAGAAGCAACTACTCTTCTCATATGCACTAAAATTGACAAGCATTCTCCCACCATTAATCGCAGTCACCTATGGGATTTTTTTTTAAATATTTATTGGCAGAAGATTCCATATCAATTTTAGCATGGGTGAAAGGAAAAATATATGTTTAAACAATAAAAATCATATATAAAGAAATAACTTATTTAGTCTCGCATGTTTTAATTAAAGACATCAGTCATTGAAACTAATTGTATTGTATGTGTAGATGAAATGTTAGACTTCAATAAATGCTTATTAAAATATACATATATTAAAATACCATTTTAAGTCAAGAAATAATGCAAATTAATAAAAAAATTTCATTAATATATAAAAAAGAACAATATAATTTAGTATATATATAATTGATATCAAGAAATTGAGTTTCACTCTTTTGCAAAAACATAGACAATTATCAATTTCAAAAAATATGTGACTAAAATCAAATAAAACCAACTTTATCAAACATTTTAAATTAAATTTTGAAACAATTCCTATGATTCAATATTAGTTTTAATTAACTATTTGTTGATTGCCACAATTCATTAACATTTGAAAGAAAAAATCAGCATTAATTACCTTTAAGAAAGAGTAGAAAAAACAATACAAACTATATATATTGACATGATATATCATGTTGCAGATGATTTGCTCTTTTTTCCAATACTATTTTCAAAATAAAGATAGATTTATAGTTTGCTTTCAGGAATTATTCTATAAAAGTTATATTTTTTTTAAAAAAATGTCTTTGTATATATATAAAAAGCATGAAGAATCCATTTATAAGATTTTTAAAAATAAACTGATAAATGCTTTCTGATATGTATTTAATCATTATATTTTTCTATTATGTTGTAAAAAATTATCTCAATGTAAAATTACTTTTAATTATAAAAAAAAAAAATTAACTTTATGGTACAATATTAATTATATTTTTTATTATTAATTTGTAAGAGAAATTGAACATATCAAACAATACATGTGTGTAAATATAAAATGACAAATTCAGTAGAAATTTATTTTATTTTTCATCTTTATCAATGCTATTATTAAATAAATATTTGAAAATCTATAATCTAATATTTATTTGTTAGAAAATTAAAAAAAAGCTCTATATGGATGTCTTCTACTTAAAACTGCTAGAGAAATTGAAATAGTTATTTGGGGTGAAGGTAATATTAATAATGATTGGTTAAGTATTATAATATACCATTTTGCTAAAAAATTAACATAGAACAATTTTAAATTGTTCTAATTTTAAAACTATTTACAATTTAAGAATCAATTTTAAATTAATAATCCTAAAATATTTAAATTATTTTTTTTATTATTTGATAATAATAATTATTATATTTTCTTAATTATTAGTTTTTTAGCTTTGTGGAGCCTTAAATATTTTATATTATTTATTTGTTATGTAATAATTGTGAAAATTGCATCTTCAACTAAATGCATAAAAAAAAACAAATGTAGCACTTTCAGAACAGGTTAAATGCAGATGACTATACTAGATTTAACACTTCTAATTTAGAAATATTTTGCTACTGACCCTTAGTAATTTCATTAGCATATATGTATATGCTCAGTATTATTTCAATGAGTACTCTATTAAATCTGTTGACATAGATTTTTATTTTTAAAATTTTGTCAAAAAATAATAATTTTAAACAAATAGTGTTTTAAAATGCTTACATGTGTTCAAGAGAAAAAATATATATTTTGTAGAAATTTGTGCAAATATATATTGTGCCGGTCAAAATCGTGTATTCATTCAACAAGGCCAATAATCCAAGCAAAAGTACCTTGAATTCAACCATGCACAAGATACATATGTCAGGGCAAGGGTGAATACTAACCTATTTGCCTGAACTATTGCCTCTCTGACTAATGGATAACGTTTGTGATGAAACTAGCAGTGCTTCGTTTTATTCCGTCCCAGCTGGAGGTCATGGTTCACATAGAGACTCAAAATAATAAAAGGTTTATATAAGAAATTAATGATTTAATGAATTTCAGAACGGTACAGAGGTGATTGGATATCGATTACTAATGGTTTGAACCGTAATAATGATAATTCTTTAGGGCAACATTACAAAAAAGTGAATTTAAATCAAAGAAATATTATAAATAAATAGAGTAATTAACCTTAGAGATTGGGAGTGATGACAAACTAAGCTTATTTAAAATAATAATATTACAGGAATTTATTAAGAAATTGAGTTACAAAATAAGTTAAGTCTTTGTTTATACAACTTGTTTATTTTCTTGAATTCATTTTTGATGCGGCTAAATGCAAGGCATTTAATAACAAAGTAAAAGTTTAATTGGTCTGTCAAGAACCAATCAGCAATAAAATATTATTAGCCCTCTTTAAGATATTACGAATAAATCTATTTTATATATATTACAAGACATGAAAGATGGGCATTTCAAACACTATTACATTTAAAATCATTTGTATATAATGAGTGTGGGAAGCAAAATAGTTCTTAAATAAATAATTGACAATTAGAGTCAGCTTTAATTAACGAAATTGGTTTGTGAAGGACGTGCCATCATGGCAGAGAGCATTTCAGGTTTGCTAAATAAAGATATAAAATGATGAAGAAGGCAGTATGCTATTATAGATTACAACAAAATATATGAGGTCTGTTACAAACCTCTGGGTGGCTTTGCTAAAGGAAATTCCTAGTAAATACAACTAGATGATGAGAAATGCTGGCCCTCCAGCCAAAACATGTCTCTAAATAATCATAAAATATTTTTGATGTGCTGGACTTCCCATACACATCTTAATGGCAATGCCCAAAAAAGAATCCCTTGGTATGAACTATGTCTACTTTGAGGGAGTGTGAAAGATTGGACTGGTCATAGTTAAATTTCCGAAGGTCCTGAGGAGTAAGTAGTAAAGCAAAATAATAATAAATGAATGGTTGTAGCTATAAATACATAATGCCTTAGACATATATAGATAGATAATGTATCACTAACAAAATTATAACTTAAATTCTGATTAAAATAATTGGCTCCCTGACATAAAAGGAAGTCCCCAGAAACCTTAGGCCACCAATGAATGAATCATCAAACATAATATAAAAGGGAAGGCAAGAATTAAAATTTAAAATATAAGTTGTTTCCCACACTTTCCAAATATTTCATTTATCAGTAAGTTATTAACAGTTTATTAAAGATTACAAACAAGATTGTCTTTAATTAACATAGACGGGGCATTGGATATCAAACTCACTTATGGTGAAGTTTGATAAATATACAGCATAACAAATTATACCTCGAATTTTTACTATTTTTTTTGACGAATAAAATATATATATATGAAACATGTACTGATAAAATGCTTTCAACAATTTTCTTTCAAGACATTTGTTTTACAGAAATCGTAATAGATTTACTTAACTGATTTACTAAAATTCTTTATTCTTTCAGAAATAATTACAGGGCTATTTTAAATTGGAGGTAATAATGAGATACTTTTAAATAATTTCAATCATTCAAAATAAATTTATAATATGATGTACAAAACTAAACGAGCTTTCTATTAATTAATTTATGGGAAATAAGTCTCCTGTAATGATTTTGACTGGAACAATAAGAGGGAGAGAATTTAAAGTTAATAGCTCATTGAATTTCGTACTTGGCTATTTCAGTAAGTCAATATTGTAAATAAATCAACAAAATTTAATTTAAATTTGCCACATCAAAATAATGTGGGATTTTGATAAAAATTGAGATTTTAAATTTAAGAGAAAAAAATTTAAATGACGCATTTTAAAACTAAGTTGTATAAACAGATATAGATAATATAAATTAACATTGATTTAGAAAACAATGTAAGGTAGAATTAGTGGCTTGCGGCAAATTGGGGTTACCTCAACCAAATGGTAGGTGTTACATGGCTTGACACAGGCAGTTATATAAAGTCAGATCACTCAGCAGGCTTCCTTGACACAGTATCGTTTCAGGCTAGGTCTTGAGGCATTGATGAGCTGGTGGGATAGAGCTCCGGAAAGCAACGGTCCATCTTTTTAGCCAGTCATTCTTTAATCACGATGTACTAAATCTAAACTACTCTCTTCGGTGAACTCTTCAAAAAATAATTATATTAATTTCTCTTATCAAAAATTTCCACTATTTATTTGATCTGGCTTTATCTATAGGATTCAATCTACAGTGACAACTGCCAATTGCAATCGCTCTAAGTGTTTCTCTGAGATTGGTGTCTGCTTTGGAGGGAAATCTATCAACATGCCCCAAGGGTTCATTTGCTAATTAAAAGAAAACAGCAACAAGCATATTCAGTTTATCAGTCATTGTACTAACAAGCCTATTTAATTAAGGTTTAGATTAACAAAAATGTAACTTTTATTCAGAAAAATTTTAGGAATTTGGTACAATGACTTTCAAATTTAATATTTGATATAAAACTTAAGTAGAAATTTACAAAATATAATTGATACTTTAATGTACATTTATCAAAAGATAAATATAAAATATTACCAACTGATTAACTTAAGAAAAATGAACTTTAATGAAGAATTTAAAATATTTGTAACATTTTATAGATATCTAGGATTCAATTACATATAAATGCCAATTTAATAAAATAAATACAATATACATTTTTACAAATATAAAATAAATAAACTATTATAAAAGGTTAGTTAATCATAAAATACAAATTAATTAGATACAAGATTACAATATCGCTTATAATTATACTACCACCAATTATGAGGTGGATGTCAGTTATTATAAAAGGTTGGGTTCAAACCCACACTAGTGCTGATGACATTAACACTAGGTGATGCAGAAAAATGTACTATATTTCCAGCTTCAATATTATAACTCAACTATACATAATCTCTCTAAAGAGATGAAGTAAAGAGTGTAATTGAGACAATGTGGTTGAGAATGAGCGAGTGCAAGTGTATAGTTTACTTGGGTGTATAATTCTACTTATACAAGTGTCAACAATGTGTGAGTTTATTTTCATATTATTATACAAATTTGTGCAAATATATATATATATTATAACTCAACTATACATAATCTCTAAAGAGATGAAGTGGAGAGTGCAGTTGAGACAATGTGATTGAGACCGAGCAAGTGCAAATGTATAGTTTACTTGGGTATGTATAATTTTACTTGTACAAGTATCAACAATGTTTGAATTTATTCTCATATTATTTAATAATATAATCTCAGGATATTTTAATGCATATACTAAGTGAATCATTTTATATAAGATGGATAGTTTGTTTTTCTCATAAAACTTTGTGTTTTATACTTAAAAGAGCACAAAAGTTATTTCATATAAAAGTTACACACATTTAACTCTTCTAATTATCTCAGGGTTCTTAATAAATTTAATAATTGTTTCAAGACAAAATTATGACTTATAATTTTAAAACTGATATGCCCTTGAATGATTAATGAAAGCAAAGGGATTTTATTGTATCCCATCATATCTCAATATGTTTATGATTTGCAGAGAAACAAAATGGGAAATTGTGAACCAGTAATGAATATTATATTTTAAATAAAGTGCAATATACAGAGTGTACCAATAGCTCAAACAAGCTATTATTAATAAGTGTGGTAAGAGAAAATATTTAAAATCTCTATCTGGAATACTGTTATCCCCAGATCAATTAGTTTTGAGTTTATGGCTCACCATATCAACTCAAAATCCAGCTTTTATTTCATACATAATACTTAAGCAGAAACTCTGAAGTTTTAGGACATGAAAATGTCTTTTACTCCAGCTATTTAACTTAAATAGCTATATAGGACTGAACCAAATTCAGATATACCATATATTAATAGCCTTAGCATTGCCAAAGCTTTAAAGGTAAAATTAGAATAATCAATAAAGCAAGTCATATATAGCATGACATTGCTTTATAAAAAGCTTGTATTTACAGAAATGCAATACAGAGAGTGTACCAATAGCTCAAACAAGCTCTTATTAATAAGTGCAATAAGGGAATACTCTTATGGCTCATCTCAGTGAAAGCTAGACTATTCAGACACTAGATTTTAAATATTTTCTCTTACCGCACTTATTAATAAGTTTGTTTGAGCTATTGGTATGCTCTCTATATTGCATTTTTGTAAATACAAGCTTTTTATAAAGCAATGCCATGCTATATATGATTTGCTTTATTGATTATTTAAATAAAGTGTAAGTATGACCATACTTATTTAGAAAATGTGTAAATGAAGATGATGACCTTTAATAAATGACAAACAACTATATAATAAAATATAACAATTAATTTATTAATTATAAACAATAGTATAATAAAATATTCAATGATTATAGCAATAATAAGTTTTCTACAGATTTCAAACCATATTGGGTTGTTATATCTACTAATGTTCTCTAATCTGAGTCTGAGTTGTGAATACCTATGTGTTATCAAATGAAATGATGCAAGCAACAAAGCATTCTATTGGAGAAGATTGTATAATTTTCTTTCAAAATCTCAATGTTAATCACAGGTAAGATATGGTAATGTTTTATTGTATCCTTATGTACTTTAACAGACAATAATTCAAGTAACAACAACGTTTCATTATTGGTATTAGGATTATTGCTTAATCCTTTAGGAGCAAACACAGTATTTTACCCAACTTATAGTATTGTTATTATTCAAATATATAATGTAGTAAGATCTGACAATTATGACTTACTATGTTTTCTAGATTATATATTTAATTTCAAAATAGTTAGGAGTCAAGGTCAAGAGATTACTTTGATGTACTGACTAGTATTCATCTAAGCAGATCAACATTTCTTGGTAAATAGGAAAGTTAACCGTTTAGGATTACCCACTATCTACTAGGATATATTTATCACAAAAAACCCCTAGATTTGAAAAGATCAATAAAACATGTAACAAGTTAACTATTTAACTTGGCTGTAGCAGATCATACCTTAGCATAAAGACTAATACAACATATCTCCAATAAAATAACATACACTTTAACCAATTTTATGATAATCATAAGTATTATCTGAATCTTCTTTATACCATTGCTTCCTGGAGAAGTTTATTTAAAATCACAACATTAATAATAATACTAAAATAATTAAATAAATATAATTATAAAACATTTATAAGCTGATGGTCCACAGTCTTTAAATAATGTCCATGAAAATTTATCTAAGCATGTTTAAATCCTTCCAAATCATGTCAAAGATTGTTTGGAGTTTTAATAATTATCACTTTCACAATAGGCTAACACTTATATGTAAGAATATAATCAATTTTGGAAATTCACTATTGAGAATTTTTCAAAAACCATTTAACAGATCACAATTATTTATTAGTATTGCGGTATATCCTGTCGTAATAATTAATCCATTTATGAAAATAACTTGTGATTTATAACAACACTAATGTATTTGTGAAGGTATAGGAGTGTTAATTTATCCTTAAGGATACATTATATTGTAGTATCATACACAAACTAATCCATAGGTTAAAGCAGCATTAATATCATATTCAAAGATTTAAATCACTTTTACAAATATAAGATGTAGAAATTTAATACTCCATAGGTATGAATGAGTTGATAATATTCAGCTATAGTTCAGGTCATTTAACTATTATATGACAAAGCATAATAATTAATCCAACTTAAATTTGTTTAATAATATCAATTTGCAGATTTGGATAGTTTTTTCACCAATGAAAAATTAATATTAATTTTAATCCATAAATTTTCTATGAATTTTATCTTGCCCCATATTATCCTTAGAGAGTTGTAGCCAATATCCTTATCATCAAGCTATTTTGCTTTAGAGAAGAGACAAATTGTTGTTGCAGTATAGTAGTACTCCATAAGCAATTTCACAAATTTTACTGATGAATGAAAATATTAAATTTTGTTCCTTATAAGTAGTCTGAAGTAATCTTTGTTGCTAATATTCCTTAATTTCTCCATTTAGAATGACAACAGGAAACATTTACCAATTAGGCAAAGGCTCAGCTGATTTCTCTACTCAGCCATGCTGTCGAAGGCTAATAAAATGGCTGATTCCAGATTTAAAACTTATGTTGTTCTGCAGAACACAGTTTAGAAAAAACTCTACAAATTTTGACAGGTGGTAGTATTTATAAGTTGCTTCCATGTGACCTGTGATTTCATAGAATATTATTCACAATACTTCATTTTTTGATTTGTATGGGAGAATTCTGCTTTGATTCCTATGGAGACAATGTGAAGCAAGTGAGTTTTGAAAGTCTAACGGATTTTAAAATGCCAATTTTGAAGCAGAAATATTTTAAAATAATGATTAAATATTATTTTAAAGATTACAACATTATTATAGACATTAAAAAATATACATAATTAAAAAATAAATATATAATTGTTCATTTATAAATAATTAATAAAATATTAAACTAATAATTTTATTTTATTAATTTTCAAGTTCTCAATTTTCAACTAATAATATAATATACAAAATTAACAAAGCGTATGACACACTTGAATGAGAAGCTATAAAGATATACAGAAATTATTACACGCTAAGCGGTACTGTGAGCTGCAGAATGAGGAATTAGTTATCCAATATTAATATCAAATCCATTTAATCATTTAATGATTACTCTTGTTAAATTGACCACATTTTAACATACTTTCATGCAAACACATAAACAAGTTTAAATATATTATCAAAATTTACTATTCTGGATAAGTATAATTTTGGTTTATCTGGTTCTCATAACAGGATTATTATTGTACTAATACCTTTCTAAATACTATCTTTTACTAATAGTTAATGTAGCATTTCCTATCTTGGGTACCTTTTTTATAATATTAGTTTTGTGTGTGAGATTTTTATTTCATATAAAAAAACTAAATGCCCTTTTTTAAAAATAAAAATTGAGATGCACATATTCTGGTATGCTATAGTCAAAAAAGTCTGACCAGAAGTCATATTGGATAATATTATTAATCTATTATATTAGGTAGTCTTATAACAGACATCTGAATATATTTCACAATAATATAATAATAGGAATAAAAATTGGTTCTATTTAATAAGTCAATACAAAAATTTCAGTTTATGGCTATGCTTATTAATTCAAATGTTAAAATATAAGGTTACAATATATATATATCATTACAATCCATACATATGCTTAGAAATAAAAAACAATTTTAAATTAAACATTTTATTTAAATATAAATATTATAAATAATATTTTAAAAGGATAAATATTCTTACAATATTATCAACTAAAAATAAATCTGCTTTAAAGTAATACTGTTTATGTATGCATACAACCTCAATATAACAAAATGCTATCCATTAAAAAAAAACTTTCTTTCCTTATATAATCATCTTTGCTAAGGCACAAATATGATTTTTTTTTTAAATTCACGAGTATCCATCTATTGACCAAAACAAAAACTAATGTTTAATAATTTTACACAAATAAATTTATGAGCATCAATTGTCAGATCAACAATGTTGTCCATCAAAAAAAAAAACTTTCCTTCTTATATAATTATCTTTAATATGATACAAATGTAACTTTTTTTTTAATTCAAGATTCCATCTATTGACCAAAAAGGTTTACGCCTGTACAGTGTATTAATTTTACATAAATAAGTTTATGAGCATTAACTGTCTAAAGTAATAAAACGGTATTTCAAAATATTTCTGGCAATAGTAAAACAGCAAAGCAACATAATACTTTGTGAGTCACAAAAAGAGTTTAAAGTATGTCAGTATATATTCTGTAAATATTCATATTCTCTATGCATATATTATTATGCAATATATTCATTGATTTAGAAAGGGCAACCTAAACATAATGAAAGATTGGTGAATGTGAATACATTAGTTCTCTTTCTCAAAGTAAGCTCAACAATTAAAGCAATAAAAAACAATAAGAGATTTACTATAACTAAATCAGTTACACTTTATCATTACAGATAATAATCACTTCCTTAACAAATTTAAAATGTTTAATTTAGAACTACATTATAAACTTCAAAAAGCTATGGTATTTCAAGTTTCATCATAAAATAATAAAATCTCTTACACCTCATTAAATGCATATATTTATTAAAGTATTTACAATACTAATTTAAAAAATGATTAATGTAAATATGATTTTACAAAACATTTTAATTATCTACAACTCTACTATCCATCCCCATTTTATATCTAATGCATTATATTTTATCATATATATAAAAATATTATCTATAATAGTAAAAAGAAAATATTATAAGGAAAATAGCTTTAATAATCATAAAAACCTAAAAATTTATCATTTGACTCATTATTACTTTCTCATAAATTGCCTCATTTTCTGTACCATCAATGGCATTAGAAATGCCAGTTTCATTGAAAGATTTTATAATGATTTACTTCTTGATATTGTCCCACTAGTTCTTTATCCAATTACATATCTGACTAGTGTCAGCATTTTTATTTTATTTATCCTATTGGTGTGAAACCATGATTTTCTATTATGATCTAACTATTCCAATTTTTTATATGCTAACATATCTATAACATGTTTAAAATTTTTCTAAAATTAATACAAACTATTCATTATTATATGCATGAAAATACAGTAATTTTAATGAGGCAAGCTCTTAATCATTTTATGAGATAGCTATAAATTTGAAATATTAAAAAAAAATTATGTTGAACAAGTAGAAAGCAGATAAAAACAATTACAACTAAGAATGCTATAAATTATCACTCAATCATAGTAATGTATTGCTCCCAAGCTACCTTAAGACTACCAAATTTTCATGTTGTTAGAAGATAAAAGGTGAATAGCCTTTAAATAGTTTAGGGCACAATCATGTCCAACAGTCCTCTCAAGAGGACAGTGTTAAAAAAACAATGCTAATCAGGATTTCCAATTGACATCACATGATCACTATCTCATACTAGCACATAATTGTTATTAAACAATTCAAAATAAAGCAAAACTCTCCATATAGTAGTGCCATCTTGTGCTAACAAGAGCAATCAATGGATGCCAGAAGGCTTCTGGCATCCATTGATTGCTCTTGTTAGCACAAGATGCCTTCTGGCATCCATTGATTGCTCTTGTTAGCACAAGATGGCACTACTATATGGAGAGTTTTAATTTGTTTTGATTTCCAATTGCCGGGTAGTGATAGTTTTAATGGTTTCCAGTCTTATAATTATCAACCAATCAATTTTGAATTATTAAACGCGATAGCTATGGGTCAGTTATCTTTTTAAAAAAAAATCTTAAGTCTGTTTGGAAAATACATTAAAGCTTTACTTAGCGTGGACTCAAACTTCAGATAATGGGATTAATAGTAAAACCACTGTATCACAATTTCTTGTTCTCAATTATTTTCAATCTTATTGTAAAAACCAAATATATTTAAAGAACTAGATAAAAGCTTACTGCTTTTAAAAATCAAAAACAAAAAAAAAAACTTTTTTTAACTATCTATTTTTATAGGCAGATAACTTTTTTTTCTCCTAAAATGATTTTATTTCAATATAAAATAATTTTATGGAATTATTATACATATTGTAAGCATGCTTTCAGCTATTTTCAAAGTAACTCAAGTCATCTGTAAAATAACAAATATATCTATAATAATTCTAAATTCAAAAATACATATATATTAGACAAAACTATGCATTCTAATAGTGGTATGATATTAAATATTAAAAAGACATACAAAAAGAAAAATAAGCATATATAATTACTAAGTCCTGCTAACTAAATTTTTATTCCAATAGCAAATGATAGCATTCTTTCAACAACTATGTAAACATCATATTATATTTGTCATTCAGCTGTAATGTAATGCATTTTTTATTATCAAAAATCACACACTCATCCAGTAATTCAAATTAATCTTAATACTATGACTGCAACTTTTTGCTAGCAAGATTAACCATAGCAAAAAAAAAAAAAAAGAATTAATATTGAAAAATAGAAAGAACAAAAAAAATTCTCAAATAAAATTAATCATTGATTCATTATTTTTTTAATAATAGTGACAGATCATAAGCAGGCGGAAATATACAAAACCTTCTGTGTCTAAGAACGAATTCATGGTCCATGTTTTTAATAATATATCAGTCCAAAAAATATTTAAAAAAAAAAAAAGACTTGAATTCATAAAATTCTCTTTAACCTATCTAAGAGTAGACATATCGTGAGTCACCTAGTGCACTCAATAAGTCATATGATTACTCTATATAGCTCTTTCTTGATTTATAGCTATATTATCTTTTTCACAACTGCATTATTTTATTTTATTTGATTATTTTGCTGACATTTTAAAAATTAGATTGTATTATAGTGTGTGGGTATATATATGAAACAAGTATATTATACAGACTACATTATTATAACCTGTTTCAAGTATCCATGGAAAAAATTTCCAACCAAATAATAACTTATATTGACAAACTATTGTATAATATTTTAGATAAAGTGAGTCAAGATATTTCACACATTTTAAATAGGATTTTTTTTTTTTTAAGATTTAATATATTTTCTAATTGAAAGAGGTACATATTTGAAAAGTGATATATTCATTTAATAATAGTAAATGCTGAAAATGAAGTTTTAAATGTCAAAAAGAAATATAATACAATAAATTACATATTTTAATACAGATCTTTTAGTCATAACTAACTGTAAATAGCATATGAAGTGAGTAGATTAAAATCGTTACATTTTCATTTACCATTGTCAAACTTCCTCCACTCATAACTTTGATGCCATCCATTTCAGATAAATATACTAGTGATTATTACTAATCATTTTTGAAACTAGAAATTATCTCTAGCACAGATATAAACTTTAAATTTCAGTTAAAGATTAATATATCTGATTTTGTAAATTTATACACACTGAATTATTCACCTTTCTCTATCCCGTATGTAATATCTTTATAGATATAATAAACACCTCCATACTTTCCCATTCTTTTTAAATTCATATAAACAAAGATATAATAAAAGACAAATTGTCATGAAAACTTTTATAAGCTAAACCATATTCAAGAAAACAAGTAATTTTTTACAAAATTCATGTGAGTTATCATTGGATGTAATGATGTTACTGTCAAACTGATTTAAAAGCTATCTTAGAATTCTACCTTTTAACAATTTTTAAAAGATATATCAAGAAAGCTCAGATTGCTGTGAATAAAAAAAAGTTTGTTTTGAAAAAAAAAAAAAAAGCTTTGAGAAGTTATGCCAAATACACTATTTAACAGCACAGTTTATTTTTGGCAAGTAATATCAATATTAGTTTGTACCAAATGGCGTAAGTAGCAAAAAAAAAAAGTAATGTATTACACTTAATATTTTAAAAAAAGCATTTTTTTTTTTTAAAAAAAATAGAAATAATAAATTTAATTAATTAAGCTGATTTGAGTCACATTAGAGATGTTTTCTGAGATACATAAAAATAATTAAAAGCCTAAATCAAATAAATTATATTTCTGTCCATTAAAACAACTAAGGGATTATTTATTTCCACCATTAATTAAACCTGTCTGCATCTGAAAACCATTCAAGATTTTCATAGAGATATATAGAGTTGGAGGACTTCTGATTATCACTTTATATGATCTGGATATGCAAATGATTAATTAGCACCAACATAGAGAATATAAATATCATCTGAATCTTCACTAATATTCTATATAACTATTAAAGAATAATGTAACTGCTGTTAATACTTGTTTTATTCTTTAAGAGTATTGTTTAGTAGATCAGATTAAAAAAAAAATTATTGATATAAAAGATATTTGATGAGTGGTTTAAGAGAACAATAAGAAGATTTAGGAACTAAAGCAATAAATTATAAGTTAGCCATGATTTAAAAAAACTATATATTTTCAAATGTAACTTTGAAATCCATTTACAGAACATAATAATTTGTTCAATTACCTACTATCATATATATATAGTTTTAAGTATTTTTTTAAAAAAAGACTATTTGTAAAACTTTTCTCTCTGATAGACAGTTTTTCCAAACAAATAAAAAATATGCTATTATTTTATACTAAGATAATCAATTTTGACTAACATAAAAAAATTATAAAATGTATTAAGAAGTAGTGCCATGATAAACTATTCTTTCTAAAATCTGTTTCTAAAATGACATATGGTTAACTTTGAAATAAGCACATCTTAATAATTCTAAAAAAGGTGGCAAAGAATAGCAAATTATTATCAATAATAACTTATAGCTTGATTGTAGATCTGTTATTTTGTATCCAATTATTTCAATCTGTTTTTGTGTGGAGAATTTTAAAAAAACATACAACTTTAATATCCATTAAATTCAAAATTATCATTTTTTTATTTTTTTAATCTTGCATTTAGCTTCATTTATATTTAAATTTTTGATCTTTTTGAATTAGTTAATGATAAATTCCAAATTATCTTTTTGAATTAGTCTCTACAATTGATTAACTTTTTTCTAGTATTCTTAGATATCAATTTCTTAAAAAAATTATAGAATTGATATTAAATAAAAACACAACTATATTGGTGCCATTACAGACACCTATTAGTAGAAAGAATTATACTAAAACTTGTCAAAATTATTATTTTTCTATATATTAAAATATACTTTTAATAATTGTCCATTAATAATCTCATTCCATATTTACTAATAGCATATCAAATACTTATAATGTTATTCAATATCACCTAACAATATAGTGGGTGTAGAATGTACTGATGAGCAGAAAGATCTTTGATCATTATCAACTAAAGAAGTGTGGGGGGGGGCTTGGTTTTGCCAATTAAAAATGGAATGAAATATTCTGTCATTTGGACTAAAAACAGCTGTTGTCTATTATATATTTAAAAATCTAATTAATCATAATTAATATACTTTTTTTTGCAGATAATGTATTTCTATTTTTTTTTTTTTTTAACAATAAATTTTATTTCAGTTTTATTCATAAATATTATTAGATCATTTTATTACTATATATTTAACAAGACAGTAATAGTTTGTTTTCATTATTCTATCTTTCAAGCTCCTAATATCAAAGCTCATTATTGTTTCCACTTAATCAGTAAATATGAGATGATAGATTACATCACAGGATAGACAACAACAGCAAATTAATATTAATGTGAATGAATGTATTGTTTGGCTTACATTTAGATTGAAAACTATTTGACAGTACAAACAATAATGTATTGGTTTAGCTTTTAAAAAATTATTTATTGCTAATATGTAATCGAAAGACTGATTTGGAAATATTTACAATCTCATATATATATATATCAAATTAAGATCAATATGACATTCAATTT
The DNA here is from genome assembly GCA_028023455.1 of Epiperipatus broadwayi. Classification (NCBI taxonomy): domain Eukaryota; kingdom Metazoa; phylum Onychophora; class Udeonychophora; order Euonychophora; family Peripatidae; genus Epiperipatus; species Epiperipatus broadwayi. The sequence continues at coordinate 7,112,100 of JAQFVV010000010.1, forward strand.
TAGTTTATTTTTAAAGAAGTTTATCTATTATAAAATTAAAATAATAAATAAATAATCTTGAATTTACAATATCTCATTTAAAAATTCTTCTAAATATTTTATACAAAAGAAAAACTTTAAGATGAAACTTAAAAGCATAAATCAATTATTCAATAAATTTGTTTCAGGTTAATGAATTAAAAAAGTGCTCAAAAATATTATAAAAATGGAAAGATAAATGTTTATAACAAAACAAATTACTTAGTGTAGCAATAAAAAATTTATAGTCTAAAATAATATACCAGCTTTAGAAGGTTAATGTTTTTGCATTAAATGATTCATATAAAACAATAAAAAAAACAAAAACAATATACTAACAGTCATAATGAAAAAAAAAGGCTCAATAATTATAGGAGGAAAAAGAGATTTCAAAGAATATGGCAAAAGTTGAGTGAAAATTAGATATCAGATAATGTGCAAACAAAATAAATAAAAAATAAGATTGTAACTTGTTATAAATATTTTATAAAACAACTTGTCAAAAAATACATAAGTTTAATACTTAAGATTTGAGAAATAATATTTACTTTCAAAAGTAACCTTTATTAGTAAAAAGATTACAAAAACTTTGGGTACCCTTACCCATTGAGAATTACAAAGTGCTCAATGTAACAAACAAGGTAAAACAATTATTGATTATATAAAGTACATATGCTTGATAACACCCAATGATCCCATCCCTGGGCCCCAAAGCAAAGACCCAAATGCTTCAGCTGAATAGGTGGACAAGTCCAGCATTGCGCCTACCACCACAACAGGCATTGTATACACAACATGATAATAAAATATATAATGAGGTAGATTATTCCTAAAAAAAATTAATGAATTAATTTCCCTTTCTGAATTTTTGAATATGAATAAAGTGAAAAAAAGGGGGAGGCGAGATTCTAACACTGTAGTCAATATAGCATGATTGCCAATATTAAAATTTCACTTTTATTCTGATAACTTTCCTTACTCTACATCTTTACAAGGAATACAACTTTTTTATCATCATGGAAGGATAAAACCTTGATATTTTATTAAGTAATGTGGATGAATTTTTAAAAAAATATTAATTAAATACAATCAAATAATTCAAAAAATATCAATCAATGACTTCTACCACAAATGCTAGTAAAAGCAGAATATTTTAAACTATTGAGATAAGACTTTTAATCTGTTAGCTGTAATCCAAACTCACAAAATAGGTACTTTCCAAAACTTCAGATAAGGTTTTATAGATAATGCACTATTAAATGACTGTGTAGTAGGGGGATAATCATAGTGAGCCTCACAAAATGTGACAAACGTTTTATATATTATTCTATAAATTAATATATTTAAAAAGCACTAAGAACTTAATTTTTAAAAGATTTTTACAGTTTAAACATACTAGGTAATTAATAATTGTTTACAAAGCAGACTAACCAAGCATTACAACATGAAACATAATAGATACAGTAGACGAATCTTAATATTACTGATCATACAATTCTAGAAATTAAAAGATTTTAGAATATAACTGAGACATTTTTCATATAACTTACTGAATAAAAATCTTAATAGCTTTAAATATGACACTGACAAAGATGTTAAATGTATTTAACATGCAGCATAGACCAAATAATGTTAAATATATATATACCAGTTTAATCACCAAGCATATGTGACCATCACAGAAACTTCGTAAATTACTATAATACAAATAAAATATCCACAACCACATGTTTCTAGAACATGTTAGATGTCTTGAGATTCAATCAGATGAGAAACAGTAATGCCATTGAAGATCACATTGTAAAAAATTGTGGTGTTATCAGCATGGAATTCTAGTATATGTTTCTGTATATTTTGATGCATGCAGAAATTGTTCTGTAATTATTTACTGTTATATAAGGCTTTACTGTGAAATTCCTAATGACCAGGATAAGATTGCCACTCTGCTCTAAAATATATTACAAGTCCTATAAGAAAATAATAATAATAATAATAATAATAATAATAATAATATATACTGTGTATATACAGACATCATTAATTATCAATTTTCTGCAGATGGTTTCAACTCAGAGACTATAAGCAAAACTATGGGTTGTGAATAGGCATTTAACTCAAATCCATATTGATGGCAAATTTTTCTTGTCTTGATCATCTAAATAAGCTTTTTTAATTCATTTATTAATTTATGTGCACACTTTTTTTTAAGACTTCAATATCTATGGATTCAATTTAAAACTTGAAATATTCAATTATTACTATGTCTTTTAGCAACAGTCCAACCCTAACTCCATTTCAGACTTTAATAATATCAGTGATATATATTTGTTCTCCTATTCATGTATTTCAAATATAATTTCTTCTTGCTAATCCTACTATACCTTACAATATAGTCTTTTATTAAATATTTAAGTTTCAGATTCATAAGCACTGGTTAAACATATTATTATAAAAACATTCCTTTTCAAGAAAATATGAATATTTATTTCCTTTTAAGACAAAATATCTATTGAAAGTCTTCATTCAAATTTAATTATATGATTAATTTATTCCATAAAGTGTTTCAACTGAACTAATAATTCAACTGCATTAATAATGTATTCTATTATTTATGTTTCTAATTCATTACAATAAATTCTTTCTATTATAAAAACTAATGAACATGAATTTTTTCATAATATTAAGCTTGAGTCATATTTTACGGCATTGAATTTGATAGTTGTTATAATATTTCTTGCAATTCCAAGATATAATTTGCTAAAACAGTTGCATTGTTTCTTCTTATTTTTACTCTCTTTGCTCCCCATTTTAATCCATGGAGCATTTCTTGCAGAAATGATATATGTTTTGGAGAGATAATGTCACCATATCATACATTCTTACAAATGTTAATCTTAGAGACACTTTAAAAATCTAATCATTATTGTTATCTTAGTTCAGTATTTAGCAGTATTCTTGTTCCATATCATTTCAAAGTTTTAGTCACAGCACAACTTCTTATAAAATTAAATATCTTTTTGTAATCTACAGTCAATATAAATGAAAGTCACAATCATTGATTCTTTCTATAACTTCACTCTTATTACTTGGTAGTAATTTACTGTGTTATAATTACTATTAAATCCAGACTGCTCTTTTTTGACTGACTTGAATTCAACATTCTATTACAATTTGTAATGATCTTAATATTTTGTGTAAAACTAATACAAAAAAAAAAAAATCATTATTAAGACTGTATTTTCTAATACTTTTTTGTTCTTCTTAAATATATCAACATCACTTGCATTTTTTAATCATCTGTAATAATGCAATAAGTCCACAGTAAATTGAAATGAAACCTGTTGATTCGTCTTTGAGGTCTTAAAGGAAATGAGCAGAGCAAATTCCTAATATCCAAACATTCATATTATTGCAACTGTTACTACTATGTGATTATAGGAAACAAACACAGATAGGATGGTCACCATCATATATCAGCCAATGTAGTGAAATTTGGTTTAAGATCAAATGACAGATAATATATATATATTAAATGCTTTTCAATAAAATTTAACTTGAAATAAAAAAATGGGGATCCAGAAATTAATTAAGTTAATCCCTTATTATAAAAAATAGGGATTTCAAATTAAATCTAAAAACTCCAATTGTAGTTATAGAAACAATTATTTTTGTTCTTTTTAGTGCATGGTAAATAAAAGTATTTAATATTTAAAAAAAAAAAATATCTCTTATTTTTAATTTTTTAGTATTTGGCACAGTAAATAAAAATGTAAAACTATATTGTACTTTAAATTGACTTGACACTTATAATTGATATTTATATATATAATTAGATATTTCTCCTATAAGTTAAAATATATACCTCTTATGTATAAATCATATTCAATATGTGTACATAATATGTGTATATATAAGTAATTAAAAATATGAAATTTCTTCTAAGTGAAAAGTGTTTGACATTTTTACTTTTGCTAGAAAATGTTTATTCTTTGAAAAAAAAAATGCTTACCAAAATTATATTATAAATGAACTTCACTTATAATTTTACTTTAAATCAAAATTTATACTGTATATATCACTAGATATTTCTGCAGTAAATTAATATGAATTCTCTTTATGTAAAATTTATATTTAGTATGTGTACTTAATTATATATTTATAATAAATCAGTAATGTAATAGTCAAATATTTTTTCCTATCCTTATGCTAATTGTAATTGGTTTATTTCAACATTTTGAATGTTGGTTAAGAAGAGGTTTTATTCAGTATACATAGACAATTGGTTGAACACACTTTCAGCCAATGAAGCAATTTCATCAGTTGAAAGTGCACCAATCAAATGTCTATATATATTAACCAATATTCAAAATGTTGAAATAAATCAGTAACTTCTTTTCTATTTAAAATTGGTTGGATTTTTTTCTTTTTATTTGAAAAAAAAAGGCTTAACAAAACTATATTATAAAACATTGAACCCCCACCCCTCCTTCCATATCTAAGAAACTAATGTCACCTGTTTAAAATATTAATGTGTCCTGTCACTTTCATAGAGATTTTTTAAAAAAATGTAAAAAATTTCAAAAAATTATATTGAACTAAACTTTATTAAATCTTGAATTTAAAATAATAAACTGAAAGAAAAAATCTCCACACCACCATCTCACGAGTCTTACTTAAAACAAATAAAATATCTAAGAAGATTTTTTAAAAGATTTGATATCAAAATATTCAATATTTTCCTGACCTCTGTTTCATATCTAAGAAACGATATGACCTATTGAAAGGATTCGTGTCCCATATGGATTAGCTTGGTATTAATTAGTTATATACCAAATTTCAATCAATTCTATTGAATTTAAGTATATTAAACCTGTTTTAAAATTTCACTCTAGCTTAAAAAAGATCAAAAGTTTACAAACAAACATACTAACAAAACAACAATTTTCTAACTTCAATAAAAGCATTTAAAAATGCTATGATCTTTCTACTCAGTTACCTGATAATTCTTAATTGATATGTCAACTGAGTTTTCTTGAAGATAGGATGAATGAGTTCGTAAATTAACTTTTTTTCTTATAGATATTTACACCCATAACAAGAAAACTGATTCCCAGGAAGCTGTAAAATTGCCTGCTAAAATTATAGTTAGTAGTCAAAAACAGGCGGTGTTAAAAATCCTCATTGCATACTAGGGCTGCCATTTAATGATGATTCCTTAACTTAAGCTCCTACAGATCACTTTCAAATGAGTTGGAAGAACTGTCTAATATTAAATGGGATCTAGTAGATTTAATAAAGTAAAAAGAAAAACTGAAGAGACAATTGATTTGAAAAGTGAAGCCACAAATATTGAAAATACAAATGGAGTGGAATTCAATGTAAATAAAGTGGAAGAACAATATTATGAAAACTAATGGTACATCAGACATAGCGACAAGATTAGTTATTCAAATTAATAAAAAATATCAAAGGCAGATAATTCAGAATTATACCACAATAATTTCTCATTAGAATGAAAAAGTACAAAATTTTTATTTGGATATAGAAAAAACTTTTGATCAGATCAATTAACATTTTTAAATTGCTATGGGAGATTTTAATGCTAGAATTTCTAAATCATTGAAAAATTATAGTTCTATGGATAAATTTGGTTATTATTAGAGAAATGAAATAAGAACACAAATTTGTGAAATTTTCAGAAAAAATATATATTATGCATTCTTTCTTTGAGAAAAATACTAAATGAATTATATTTTGACTAACAGAAAATATATATTTCAAAATTGTAAGATTCTTAATAGATTTAAAATAGAAAATATTCATTCATTAGTGAGATGTAAGATATAAGTTAATGCAAAACTAAAAAAAAAAAAATATTAAAAAAACAGTAAAACAGTTAATATTCCTAATCTTCAGAAACACTTTAATGAATTTAAATTAGAACATGCAAACCATTTTAGAATATTAAACAGACTTTGAAGATAATTCACACTTGAATAAATCAATAAGATAACTGATACTCAATTAAGAATTGCAAGAAAGATATCTAGTACAAACTGAGACAAGGATAGTATATCATATTAAAAAAGGTAATATGAAAGTAAATAAACATCACATGACCACCACTTCTTATGTTTGTGTATAACTGTTTTAAAACAGGCAAAACTCACTATACGTATTGCCACACACAGCAATCTAGAATAATCGATGGATGACAGAAGGCTTGGGCATAAAATCCCCATCTAGTGCCTACTCATCCATTGATTACTCTAGCTTGCTGTGTGTGGCAATACATATAGTGAGCTTTGCCTGTTTTAATATGAAAGTATTTAAAATCTAGACATCCCTGTACAGTATTTTTAATTTGTTATTAGGCTTACAAATATCTATTTCTTTACTTAACTTAAATTATGAAGCATTGTTCATGATTCTTATTTTCCAAAGAAATCTGATTTATTATTATTTAAAGAGAATATGTAAATAAGTAAAAATTATAACATTTTATATATTCATATTCAACAGGAGTTACATAATCTTTTCTCTTGCACAAATAATAAGCTCACAATTATTAGTCTTTTTGGAGTTTCTTAAACTATATAGGTAAAAGATGTAAATTTTTTTTTTTAATGAGGAAATAAAAATAAAAAAAATTTTGGAAATTTTTTTAAAAAAAAAAAAAAAAGTGTCATAGCATCGGCCGGGACGTGAAACCGCAACCCGGGCAACCGCCCGCAAGACCTCTCCTCCACCAATGCAAGACTTTTAAAAACTTTTTCTTATGATTAAATCAATCCTGTTAAATGGGTTTTTTTACAAAATGAAAAATTACCTTTTTTGCTGCTTTGATTTAATCAGAAAATAGTAATGCTAATGTTTTTTGTGTTTGTTCGTTTGTTTTTAAGATAGACTAAATGTATAAATTATAAAAAAAAAAAGCTTATTTCTTATTTATATCAGATAGAATAAATAAAATATTTTGTACATGGTTTAGCTTTTTAAAAAAAGTTATTTCTTAATTGTGAAGTAGTTTTTATAGTTTTATAAACAGTATTTGTACATGCAGTATTGTATAAATCTTTTTTATTTTATTCATAATGTTATCACCATAAGACAGCTTCAAACATAATGTATATATGCTGTAAATTAATTGAAAGTAACTCTTGAACATTATTGATAGACTTCTAAACTAACAACATAACTTGGTATTTATTCTCCCAATTCAGTAAATCATTCCAATTTCTCAAAACATTTATTAAACTAATTAATATGGATGATATATTACAAATATGGATAATGAACAATTATAATATTAGATGAGTTATGAAACTAACATTATTGAGTTAAACAGGGTTAGGTATTTAGTGGTTAAGTTCTTTGTTAACTTTATTAGAGAGTCTGATATAGCTTTCATGTCTCTTGAAAAATGAATGTTGTGGCAAGAGTTTTGTCTCTTTGTTTAATTTTCTCTATGCTCTGAATAAATAATGAGTTTTCATCTGGCTTGGGATGTTGGTATTGTGCCTTGCACCTTACAATCCAAATGGCATAGGTGATGAAAATTGACAGCCTGATTGTAGGAATATCTCTTCCACGAATGCATTCTTTTATATTAAGTATTTTGTAGTAGTCTATCTTTGAATTGTTAAATATTATTGTTTTAATATTACCTAGACCCATGCATGTTTTAATTATGTGGTCAAATGTTTCCTCATCCCTGCCACAGCTGTGGCAAATTGATTGGACTTTGGTGATAGATCTTTTATATCTGAGGATGGCATCCAGATTAATTTTAAGTAAGTAATCTAAGTATTTTGGTTCTAGAGCCCAATACTTGAATAGGGTAATCAGCTTGTGATTAGTTATTCCTAATCGTGTAGTAGAGATTTGATTATTTTGTTTTAGGATGCGATGGGCATCCCATAGCTTGATCTTGCTTTGATAGTTGTTATGGGCATTTGTATTTTGTTGCATTGTTGACAGGATTAGATGATCAAGCCAGCTTAATTTTTTGGGGGGTGGGGTGTCGGTAGGAATTATGGATTCAGTGATCTGGTCATGGCCATACTTTTGGACTAGATTATATATCAGAGTGTGTGATTTCTGATAGTTAATTGAAGTGATGGAATGTAGTGACATTCCATTTAATCTTTTGTTTTCCTGCATGTTTCTCATGCTGATGGAAACAGTTTGTCCTTTCCATAGTAATCTTGAGCAATATTGCTCAATTTTCTTGATGAATGTTTTATTTGCATTCATCATTGGCAGGTAGTACGCAATTTTGCTGTAAATCTTTATATTTAGCAGTGAAACCTTACCATAGAGCGAAAGGTATACCTTTGAGAGGGTCTTAGTGATCTGGTCTGTGGACTGGAGGATTTTTGCCTGAAGTTCTTTAGACATTGCTGATTGCGATTTTGAAATATTAAATCCCAGAAATTTCTGTGGTTCAGCTTGGAAGCGCGATTTGATTTTTTTTCCAGATAGGATAGACCAAGCTGTGGATTTTCCTGTATTTATTTTTAGGTCTGATAAATCATTCCAATTTTTTAAATAATCAAATAAAATTTTAAATTAATACAGAATATAAAAATCTCTTTCTGTTCATTATTTTTACTCACTATAGATTTACAAATATCTAAGTTTTTTTATTCAGCTTTAAAAAATGTAATTATTCAATATTTATGAGAGGTAAAAATGTTTTAAAATGTAATTCAAAACTATTAACATATAACAATGTGAAATTGCTAAAAAAAAAATCTGATAAAGAACATTAGTATCAAAATGCCAAAAAAAAATTTTTCCCCTGTATTCTTGCTCTCTCGGAGCAAATACTTTTGATTGTTGTACTTAGTTTTAAAAAATTTAATTATTTAATATTTGTGAGAGAAAAACCAACTATACAAAAGTATTTTCATGAACTTAAATTGAGTATTTATTCTTCTGGCATCAGCATAAGTTAACACCAATAGTATTTATTTCTAGTCCATGCTTTTGTTTTATACAGTGGTGCCACAAACTATAGTGTATTTAACTCTATGACTTTAATTATACACTATCCCAAAAAAAAAAAATGTAAACAAACAAACAAAATCCACAACCTTTAGAATATTTGACAGTCATTTTTCCTTCTCTGAGCATTATATGATTATATATATATATCAGGTCTGGCCACTCTATGGCCCAAAGCTGCATGTGGTCTGGCATATTAAATTTTATAGCTGCTGAATATTTTTGTATCAAAATAAATTTTTTCATTCAATTTATGCTTTTTATATTCTTTTTATGAGGGGTTATTTTTTAATTAATTGTACATTTATTTATTTTATAGATTAAAATAAATTTGGAATGTAACTATATCATCATACTACCCATATGATCATGACTCTCTGATGACCCAGATGCATACACACTAGCACTGCAGTATGTGTGGTCATATCAAATGAAAATTGTTAAATGAACATTTGTGAACAAATACGTCATAAAAATTGCTTAATGCATAAAATAATAACAGATACATAAAACTATATTATGTGCATTAAATATAATAGTGATGGAATGTGATATTTGAAGTGTTTACATTGAAAAATAATTATAAAATTTATCTGAATAAGAATAAGGTAAAGCAAATCTATTTTTATTTGAGACGTTAAAAATAGAATTAAATTTAGTTAACAAAATATAACTATCTGATTCATGAAAATTGTAGTAAATGTTTTCAGAACAAAGTTTTCACAGTCTCACTATTAATTGTAATGAAAATTTAATTTATATGTGTGTTTATCATTAAAAATGTAATTATTTACATTTTTATATGATTAATTATTGTATCATAACTAAAGACTCAGTAAACAACATTCAGTACAACATTAAAACAATCATCCAATTATATAAAAGCAAACTATTCAGTTGCCTTTTTGTCTTGTAAAAAAATAAAGCCATTTTCAGATAGTAAACTTATGAAACAATGTTTACAGGTAGTCATAAAAGATGTTTTTCCAGAAGAAAAAAAAACATTTTAAAGCATCAGTCCATAATACTGCATCATATATTATCATACTAAAGACAATACAGTTGAAATTCACTATGTTTATAATATCAAATATAGATATTTTAAAGCCTGTATTCTGGCATTCAAAGAGAGCACAAATATTTCTAACATAGTTCAAATTGTGGTATAACTGAAGAAATGTCAAATCTTTTAAATATGAAAGATACCACTACAAGAGAATATATTTTCTAGTCAATTGAAAATTGTCTTATTGAAAATGATTTAAATTTCAAAGCATTTTCAGACATAACAATAGATGGAATACCAGCTATGATTAGTAAAAATAAGAGAAAAGTAACCATACTCATGGATAAAGTGGAATCAAGTCATTAAAAGCAGTTATGTATTTATTATTCACTGTTTGATACATCAGCAAAATTTATGTGCTGTGCACAAGTATTATCCGTGAAGTACATTATCAATGTTGTTATAAAGAGTCAAATACATTCGATCTCATGCACTTCAACATCAGCAATTTAAGAAATTCCTTAATGAATTACATTCAGAATATGGAGATATATTTTGGGGGAAATACTCATGACAAAGAAAGAAAATAAAGTTTCTAAATTAAGAAATGATGTTTTTAATAAATCTATATCTATGTTTTTTTAGAAGATCTAACTGAAAAACTTAATCAACTCAATAAAGATTTTCAAAAAAGAGATAATTTAATAATTGTTGCTTACAATTATATGAAAGCATTTCACAAAAAATTATTGCTAATAATGTTATAGACTTCCATCTGTTAAATAACTTCAGCAAAGAATTTATCAAAATATGCAAATGAAATTTTTAAAACTATGACAAAATATTTGTATTATTTTCTTTCCCATTTCATGTTAACATGTACACTGTTCCTGAAAATCTGCAAATGAAATTAATAAACTTACAGCACAATGCTGAATTAAAACATATTTTTGAAGTGACATCAAACTGATTTTTTATAATACATATATCACATCTGAAAAATATCCCAATTTAAAAAATTTTGCACAAAGAATTCAAAGAACTTTTTGATCCATTTACATTTGTGAAACCAAAAATTAAACTTTCAAAAAATAAAAGTTGTGCTTCATTAACCATTAAAAATCTTCAAACGCAGTTAAGATGGGCAAACATAGAAATAAATTTTAAAAAATTGAGACAAAACAAAACAAATATCGCATTAATTTGGTTTTATTTTGCTTTTGTATTTGTTTATATGCATTAAGAGTAAATAAGTAACAGCTTCATGTGGTAATTATTTGTATTCATATTTATTAAAAGCATGTAGGGATGTAGGCTTTGTCACAACCAGAATTTTCTCTTGGGATCGCATATCTAAAATATTGAGATATAAAAAAAATCTTACATTTTTATGTGCATTATATTACAAAAATTCATGGGCCCCAATAGTCTTTTGGGGGCAGGAATTGAACCCAAATTCTGTCTTGCCTACACCAATAAAAGCAGGTATAGTGGCAGCCCATAAAAAAATAACTCATAAACAAAATAACCCGAGAAGACATTTGGGTTGATAAGTCCTAACTTATATTAATAAAATTTCTTCAGTTTAGATTGAAAGCAATACACTTTATTCTTCCTTTATTATCCTTTCCAAATTTGATATGCTGTATTTTGCATAATAAAATATTTTCTGAGTGTAGTAACATCAAAATAATTAGAGAGGATCTAATTTCTTTATTTAAAAAAATCAATATTATGTTTCTATAAAAAAAAAAAGTTATAGAAAAAAAATAAATTGACTAAAGCATATTTACTAGCTACAAAAATCAGACATTTTCCTGTTTACTTTATTTTAAAAATAAAAATAGAGTAGTTAGTTTTTCTTCCTTATTCTATTGCTTTAATGAATGCATGAATGGACACATAGTAAATTATATGCAAATGTTTCCCCTCATTTTATTATTAATAACTATATTATTATTATTTTTGTTTATAAAATAATCTTGATTTATATACATACTATGTTGAAAAGTATGATACACTTACAGTTGAATAAACAATATGTATCCTAAAAATTTGCTATTATATACTATATACATTGAACATGAGGAGGCTTGAAACAAAATATAGCATAGTTTGCAACTCCACTGTAAAAAGCTTTACTCCAAGCAAAATATTTAACAAGTCTCTTTCTTAGATCTAGTTTTAATTGTCCACAGAATAACCTGCTTCTTTTATTAAAAACTTGTTTATATATTCCAACTCTCATTCTAATTTCTTAATAACTACTTAAAATCATCAGTTATTTTAATACCTGTTTTATATTTTTTTCCTAACCAATGAGTACTTTTTTATTACTTAAATTTTATTTCACTTTTCCTTCATCCCAAAGTTTCTATAACCTTTATCAATTCTTCATAATATGCTGCCTAATTATTTATAAATACTACCATATCATTAGAAAATTGGATACAATTAGTACAATTTCTCTAAATATTATTAAATAAAAAAACCCAGACAATATTCTTTTGTTATAGTTTATCATATATTTACTTCTTTCATAAGACCATTTATACATCTTAGTTATATCTTTTTATTCATATATAAATTTCTCAATAAACAATTTTTGATCTAATCTATACTCTTCCTTATCAATATATTAAACAAAGTTATTCATTCATTTTATTCAATGCCTTTTCAAGATCAACAAAACAAATATTCACCTCTTCATATATATATATGAGCAATAGTTTTTATAACTCCAATTACATCTGTCACTCTATCTTTTCTAAATTCACTCTTCTTCTGATAAGATAGTTATTAAAAATCTGTCTATTCAAGACCCAAAACAATATTTTAACTACATGGTAAAAGTCAATTAATTATTCTAAAATCATATTGCACAATGAAAATGGTGAACTGTTAAAAAAAAAATTCTTGGCTATAATTTTGAATCATAAATTACATTAAAAATATCAATCAACACTGACCATGTCAAATATTACAGGTTTATTGAAATTAGTAAAGTTAGAATGTGGAAATGTTAAGATTTAATTTTCTCGTGTTTTTTTTTTATAATAATAAGTATTAATTTATTTAAAAGTTTTGCATTCCTTAAATGATAATATTAAAATTTTAAACATTTTAAAAATAATAATGTGAATATTTACAACTTGTTATAATTAGTTAAAATTATAAAATAAAATAAAGAATTTCTTTTATTCTCTCTCTTCAATAATTTTATTTACCAGTTTTAATTTTTTTTAAAAAACTACTAAATAAATATTTTTTTCTCTTCAATAAGTTATTGATATATTTTAATTTTTAAAATGTGATAAAGAAGATAAAATAGGTAATATTTTGTTTAGGAGGGCATTTTTGTAAAGAAATTTTGTTTTAATTAATTAAAGTTGTTTTTTTTTTCTTTTCTCTTTATATCTGTAGAATAAAAAGGTTGTTCAAACAAAAGGTGATTAAAAAATTATGTTGTTTTTTTTTTTTGTTTTTTTTTTTGGCATGAGAGAAAATAACTATAAAGAATTTTTTTATGATTGAAATTTTTTTTTTTTAATTAAAAAATAAAGATAATAACCAAATAATCTTTTGTAAAAATAGATACAATTGGTCAGGGTTTAATATTGTCATGTTTGAAATATAATGTGATTAGATAGATACAGAATTGTTCCAAAAAATATATAGAAGGAAGAGGTAAATCAATAGGTCTGAATGTCTTGTGAAAAACAATCATTCTTGATTAAATTGTTGAATAAAACAAAAGTGACAGTTTAGCTGTGAAGAGAACCATAAGAAAGTTTGGTAGTCTGAAGTTACTCATCTCACTATTATGTAAAAAAATCATTTTTAAAATGAATTTGAGAAAAACCATATGCTAGGTTTTAGCTAAAGCTGAGCATTATCAAACTGCACAATATATCCTGCTTACTAAAAAACATTGTAGAATACCCTAAAATGATCTGCAATAAGTCTTGTTTCCATAAAAAAACATGACTCTCATTCTGTGATAGCCTGATCCATAATTTATTATACTGTAAAAAATGAAGAAATTTAGTCTGTGATCTAAAATTAATTATTATATAGTAAAAATTGATAAACATAACTATGTATATTACCCTAGAAATCTTTATTAATGAAGAAGTTATTATAAAAGAAATACGAATGTACAAAAATAAAAATTGATAAGAGAAAACTGAAAATTGCAACTATGAAAGAAGGACTCAAGAAACAAATCCATAGTAAAAGATATTTTAATTAAAGCAGAGAAGAAGATAGAGCTCTGATGAAGACTGCTGGACAGTCAAAACTGTAAGGAAAACAAAGAAAAACAAAGAAGTTTTTAAGAAAAATTGTTGCACTAAAGTGTATATGGAAAAAGTGTTATAAGTAATATAAAAGATATTTTCATGTACACATTACATTTTCATTTATAGATAATTTTTTTAAACAGAGGTAATAATTAATGGTAATGAATAATTGTTGGTATTTTTCTTATTGAAACATGTTTGTTTTTCCTTTACCTTATTTTCCCTCTAAAATATGCTTTATAATTATTTCATTTTTACAGAAAAGGGAGGAAGAGTTGTAGCTAATTTAATTTTTTTTATCTTTGTGAAATTTTGTTTTATAATTTTAGTTTTTGAAAAAAACAATTGTTTTTAAACATTAATTACTTTAATGAGTAAGAATCAACAAGTTAATATTACTTGATATAGGAAATTATATTTTTTGATAAAATGTATGAAGAGTGAGAATTATCATATTATACCCTTTCTCAATTTTCTTAATTAATTTATTAAATAATTGTTAAAAAAATGTTAGGGTTAATATCTTTATTCCTTCTAATGTCTATCTATAAATAGACAAATGTGTGACTGAATTTCATTATAGCATAGTATTTTATATTTTTGATTATCGCAGTATGACTATTTCAATTAAAATAGATTAAGCATATACATGTATACTTTCTCTTATTCACAGCTCTTAAGAGCCTTATGATTTTGAGTTATCTCTAGAGCAATAATGATTAATTTATTTATATGTGGGGTTTATATTAGTGTTTTGATATCGAGATAATTCTCTGGATGGTGCAAAGTTCAAGAGCAACTTTAAAATCCATTAACTGCACTTTATTTTTTTATTTAGATTAGAAATTAGTATATAATTGGCCTGTACACTCATGGAACTATATGACCAGAGCATTGATGATGATCAGTATGTATCAGTATTCCAACATTATTTTTTATGATAGATAATGTATATTAAATTTGGCATTATCTAGAAAATCAGTAATCTACCTTTTAATATAGCATCTCTTTTAGATCCAGTCACAAGGAATGACTATTGCTTATTTGTCTATTGCTGCTAATGCAGTTTATAAGTATAATTGTAGATGTATTTTTAGTGCTAATTCTCATCTCCTTATATATTTATTCTCTTCTGTATTTGATAATGATTATTGAGTTGGGATGATGTTTTTCCACCTCCCTATATTACCCTTTTATTACTTTCGGTAATGTTACAGTATATATATATACGTAAACATTAGTTTTTATAACTCCAATTGCATCTCTTGCCTCTCTACCTTCTCCAAATTCACTGTTTTTTTTGAAAAGACAGCATGTTTAATCTATTAAAAAATCTGTCTATTCAAGACACCAGTACTTTAGCTATGTGATAAATTCAATTAATTATTCTAAACTCTTCATACTTCACAATGAATTATGCTTTTTTTCTAATAAAATTGTAATCATTAAAAGGTAATCTCTTGGATACAATTTTGAGTCATAAATTACATTAAAAAGATCAATCAATTCTCTCAAACTCTTCTCCATCATAACTACAACAATTCAACTGAAATTGCACCAATTCCATGTGCTTGCTATTTTCATTTCAGATACTGTTTCTTACAACTTCATCCTTTATTATTACACAGCTTATCATCCTCTACATGATTTTTTTTTTTAATTAATACAGGTAAAGTTTATTAATTTCTATCTTATAAATCATATATATATATTCTCCTAATTTTTTTAATGTATCTATTTCTTTAACTAATAATTTACCACTAATTTCTGCTATTTTACTTTTTCCATATAAACTTTTATTCTACTATAAATTAAAACAAACTTTTTTATTTCTAGTTTCTCAATTTTTCTATATTCCCTTTCTAAATACTTTCCAGTAGATTTTTATCTATTTTACATAATTCACTGATAAACCTTCTGCACAATTTTCTGTCTTTTATAGAACTGATATTTTCCCAATCTCCTCTCTACTACTTTATTCCTCATCTCATTATTAATCCAAGCTTTTTTTATTTTTTGTTCTCAATTCTTTTATAAAATATGTGCTTTAATTGCAACATTTTTTAAATTTTCAAATTCAATTTTTTTTTTATTATACTTATTTATGCTTAATTCTTGATAAGTCTTCTCCAATATCTTTTTTAATTTATCAATAATTCCATTTCTTTATCTCAGTTCTTATTGTTTTAAAAAATAATGTAAATTGTAACAATATTAATTGATAAAATAATATTTAATGTAAACGTGCTCAACCAAAAGCTCTGTTATCTTGTAGAATTGGTTCATCAAAAATTAGATATTGTTTCCGATATAGTTTTTTCTGTCTTCCACTTTTCCTACTTCAGTCACCTAAGTTATTATAGGAATCCTATCATTATGAGTCTCTCATGCCATTGGACATTTCCTTATGAT
Source organism: Epiperipatus broadwayi (assembly GCA_028023455.1). NCBI lineage: Eukaryota > Metazoa > Onychophora > Udeonychophora > Euonychophora > Peripatidae > Epiperipatus > Epiperipatus broadwayi. The sequence goes on from JAQFVV010000010.1 coordinate 7,128,846, forward strand.
AATTGTAACAATGGGATTGTGTGTTTGTGCAACAATATTTCCATCCTTTAATGACATGTATAGTAATTCTGATTCCAATACTCCTACATTTTCTTTTTGTTCTTTTTTTCAATCTTAAGCTATTGAGAATTAATAAAGTAGTGATGGGGGCAGGCTTAACAGGATGGCAGTCCTTAGTTGTGATCTTTTCTCAAAACAGTACAACCACTAATAAGTCAGTTTGAAATTGTATTTAAATGAGAAAGGAGTTTGGGCTTGTAGGGATTCTATATTTTGACATCCATATTATTTGTGAATCCCCTGCCTACCACAAAAATGGCAGGGCTTTAAAAAAATGTCTAAAAATGGCCTGTTTCATCTAGTCTTGCTAGCCAGGTGATTTACTCATTTCAGCAGTAGAAATAATAGTTATTGCAATAATAACATTAATAGTAGTGAAGCAAAAAGCAGCGATAGTATTAAAGGTATGTGCAAACATTACTTGATACAAACTCTTCAGGATCAGAATGGAGGACTGCAATTGTGGCTAAGAAACTGTCAAAATGTAAAATTGACATAGCTATTCTTGCAAAATTCATCTAAAAGAGAAAGTTTATTTTAAAATATATGAATGGTACAAGTTTCTGTAGAGAGACAGGTCAATCAGTGAAAAAAGAATGCATAGTACTAGATTTACTATAAAGTCTAATTTAGTACCTTTTGTTGTTGGAAATTCCTTGTTGTCTCAATGAAAAGCTATCCTAGAATTTAAGCTCTGGTATCTGAATATACTATAATTTTTATGATCATATTAACAGTAAAAGCTAGTAAATGATTGTTACTTTTAAACACTATCATATTATTAAATTTGACTGAGTTTATTAATAATTAATTCAATAGTGATTTCCAGATCAGCTGAGATAGTTATGTACATTAAATTAAAAAAAACACTGATAAGAATATTATATGATTTTAAAAATTTAATCACACTGCTGTTTGTTATACAGAGCCAAATTCATAATAATCGGATTTAGAATGTAATTTCTGCTTTCATCTAAAATTAAATACCTTTTTTTTTTTTTGTCTTATTTAAATATTTGATTCAGTATTATTATTTTCATCCATTTTATTAAACATGCTCATTTGCACAATTAACTAATCAGCACATTTTTTTTATCTTGTCTGAAATGTACTTGTCTTATCATCATTATTATTATTAATTATTTTTTAAAAAATAAATCTCAAAAACAAACCATACCATCTATCTGTTGTTATACTCGTAAAGCACCCTTCATCAAGACAATCAATCAACTTATTTCTTCTACTCTCTTTTTTTTTATTTTTAGCAATACTCTTCCAAAATATTTTTTATAATACCTTTGCCTCAACTTACAACTCAATCCAATTCTTCTTATTTCTAATAATTTCCTCAATAAATAATATTTCTTCACTTATTCATTTTATTACATTATATTGCTAATTTTGCCCTTCCAATTTATCCCTTTTATTATTTTCTAAATTCACATTTTTAAAATTTCCGAATTTCTCTTTTGCAAAGCATTTAAGTTTCTTTCTTAATTTTATTTCAATGGACCTGAAAATAATTTTTTATTCTTACACAAAACCTATTTGCTTATAAAAAAATTTATCATTACTTCAATCATTTGTATCAACTTTAATTAAATATTTAAAAATAACATATTGTCACAATCTTCTTCACCATTATTAACAAATGTAATAGAATAAATTTTCAATCTTCAATGTCAATTTTCCCATTATCAAAAAACATTCACTTAGCCCATTTAAAAATAAACAAAACAGATGATTAAAAAATATCTAAGTAATATATAGGAGAAACCATTAAGTCTTGAAAATATTTTCTGATTTATATACACATTTCATAATGAATGTTTCACTTTACAATCTTAAGCCACTCCATCCCCACCTTCTAAAATTAAACAAAATCAATGAAATAAATATTAACCTCTCTTCTTTTCTATATCTCACTCCAAATTGTATAATAATTCTTTAAAGAAAATCAATTCTTGTTTGCATTTTTTTATTCAATTCAATTGTATGATAATTTTAACTGTCTGCCAGTTTTCTTCAGGACTGATACAAAGGCAGACAAATACATTTTAAATTATTTATTCATGTAATTCTTTTAAATACATATATATATATAATAAATAAATTGAATCAAATAAACATAAAAACATGAAAAAATGATATTTAAAATAAACACTCTTCAAAAAATTGAAAATCATAAAGTATTACCAAACTAGCCAAAAAACAAAATTTTACTAAAATTCTCTCACAACCATGTCATTTATTATGAGACTTTCTCAAGTAAAATTTCAGTTAAGAAAATCTGTTTGTTAATAGATGAAACCTTGGTCATAAGAGAATTTTAGCCAAATTTTATTTTTTGCCTAGTTTTGTAATGTTATATGATTTTTTATTTTATTTATCACTATTAGTATAGTGAGTGTTAGGTAATATTTAATTCTATTCCAACTGTATCTTGAATTAACTTGCTTGTCTTTAAATTGTGTTTCCTTTTTTTTATTCACAACTCAGGTGTCACTTAAGAGCAGCTTTTAGATTACACATTATCATTATATAACAATATTATATATATAAAAAAATAACCAATAAGGTTGCATTTATGATTGAAATAAGATTCTGCAAAAATGACAGCATAATACTGTGAAAACAAATGTGCTAGAAAAAAAATACCACGACTAAACAACAAATGTTTAGTTAAAAAAACCTCATTTAAAAAACACTGTCTTGCATTTAGCATAATTGAATTTCTATAAACAAACTGTCAATGGCATATATATATATCTTGCTATTAAAAGGTGTGAAGGTTGCCTTGACAGCAGTGAGAAATATTGATTACTATATTTTACTGTGAATGTTTAGGTGGTTACTGGTTGGAACTTAATTATATATATATATTGTGCCCATGTATTTGTCACAGTCATTTTTAGTAGAACTTAAAAATAACTAGTTTTAAAAAATTTTAAATTTATACTAGTCGATACTATTTTATATTAATTTTATAAGTAAAATAGGTTTAAACTTGTTAGATAAGAAGCTTAGAACGAGATTTAAAGTATTTTAAAGTTATTTTAATATAATTTAAATAATAAAAGTAATATATTATATCTTATTTGAAAGACAAAATTAATTTTTTGTTATTATATTTAACTGATATAATACTAAAACAATAGTATAATTACACTATTAAATATTATATATCTAATATATTTTACATAATTTTATTTAAATTATTATTTTAAATAATTAGTAATTATTTATTATTCTAGAATGTTCTAAAAGAGTCATATGTCTAGAAAGTGTGTGTGTTAGTCTTTAAGCTTTCATGGGTTGAGCAAAAATATTAATTTGTAGTTTTTTTGTCAATAAAATTAGAAACATTAAAATGTTGCAAATAATATTTTATAAATAATTAAATTTATTGTATTGTTTAAATAATATTCTTTGCTTTAAAATTAATATTTCAAATTACTAAATATATTTAAATTGTTTAAAGGAATGTATTTTATGTTATAGAAAATATTAAATAAATTTAATATAATATTAATGATGAGTCATAATTTAGAAAATTATTTTGTAAATAAAATAATTTGGTTTATATGTAAATTAGTATTTGATAAAAACTTGGATTAACTAATGAGATTACAAGATAAAATAAGTATAAATAGAGGTGTTCAATCAGTCTAGATAGTAGTAGTAATATTAATACTTTTTGTCAAATCTTGTTTTGTTCTGCTTGGTCTTGTTTTAAAGTTGTAATTTTTTATTAAAAAAAAATTATTTAAAAGTTAACTGCTTTATATTTTGAAATATTTCAAGATAAAATGCTTTATAATATATATATATTATATTTCTTGCATCAAAAGATTTCAAAAATTTATTTTTAAGATTATTATATTATCTATATATAATATTTTAAGTTTTTCATATTACAATATACATTTTATTCACATCTTTTAAAATTTCTATCTTATATTTCATTTTATATAGGTCTTCATAAATATATGTTAATCTATATATTAAAATATGCATATTCATGTTTTTTAAAAAATATTCTTATCTTGATATAAACAAATTTTTATTATCCAATCCATGATATTATTATATAAGGTGAATTTTATTTTCAGGAGCATTTTTACCATTAGTCATAATGCAAAATATAAAAATATTTTTTTAATAAATTGAAAATAAACACTAAAATATATCACAAGAGATATTCACACAACATGAGACACTTAATTTTTTTTTTCATTTTACAAATGCCAGAAATTGTTTATGAAAGCTTGAATTTACTTAAATCAGATTTGTAATTCCAATATAATTTTCTAGCTTTCATTATAGAATAAATAAACTTTTCTTAGTACACACATTGAACATTTTTATTTTTGAATTAAATCAGATTTGTTTATAAACGTGTTGCGTTTCATATAAATATGTACATTAGAATTCAAGTATAAGTTTTGTACTCCAGAAAAAGGAAAATTTATTAGCGAAATATATTTTAGATCACTAACTGATAAGGATTAATTAATGATTAAATTTCCATAGAATGTAACAATAAGTAAATATTTATGTACACCTGGATCTCTTTTTATGCGGACTTATTTAACACGATTTTGAATTTACGCGGTTTGTGTTTCACCGGAAGTCGAACTCCGATATTGCGCTACTACTTTAAATAATAAATTTCGCGTATATTGAAAGTTATAGCACATTATTGGAATTCGACTTTCAACTTAGTAATTTCAATATTTTCAGTGCTTTATAATAGTAAGATTTTATGCAATAATGAAATTAAAATCATGATTTCCACATTTTATGTATACACACATTAAATTTTACAAGATTATAATGTAAATTTGTTCAAACATTGTGCGTGTTAATTTTGCATTTTAAATCACATTCTGTTTTTGCTTTTTAAAAAAGAACGTAATCAATTATTAATCATTTAGTGACCACAAGTTTATTTTTAAAAGGTCAGTAATAGCAGTGGGCACAATTAAATTTGACAATTAAAAATTAAAATCTGATTTTTAATTGTAATTAACAATTTAAAAATTACTTACGGCGACTTGAAATAATGTGATGTGAAATTTGATTTTTAAACGGAATTGAAAATTAAAGACAAAAATAAGAATTTAATTTTTAGTTGTTAATTTCATAAACAATTAATAAAATCATCGTCTCAAAGATTAATTACTAATTACGTTGTCATTCAGAAAACCATCGACACAACATGAGTGTGAAGTTGGCGCTAGTTGTTTGCAAACGAACGTTTTTTTCGGCAAATAGCTATAATAATTAAAACGTGTATAAAAAATGTAAATTACTGTACTGTAAATTATGCATAAAAATATATTATTTTGAATAAAATTAAATATTATAGTTAACAAAAGTTTGTCTTGTATCAATTTTTTTCAAATTTGAAATTTTTTATTAGTCATATTTTATTTCCTTATTTTTTTTTTGCGCGAATTTTAAAGTAATTTTACGTTGGTGCTTTGCTTTTATGCGAATTTTGAAAAATCACAGACCACATCCCCCCTTTTTCAATGTAAGTTACGTCTATTTTTGTGCGATTTCGTTTGCGCGTGTTTTCTGAGGAACCTATCTATCGCGTAAAACGAGACACAGGTGTATTTGCAATAAGAAAATTGAGTTTGATAATTACCAAGAAATATTTGCTAATTACAAATATTTCTTGATACAATAGAAATTGAAAACAATTAAAATTACTTCTGAATGAAGCCAACCTGATCGCAAGCAGCAGCTGAACAGAGCCAAAGTGCTTTGGGAACTGAGGCCGGAAGAAACTGTCTAGAAAGCAGACAGTTGTTAAGTGCATCATGGGACATGAAACTTACATGAACTGTATATACTGTGTTTTGTTGTATCAATAACTTTTCGCTATTAATTACATTTCATCATTTATTGATTTATTTGTTATTATTTATTGTTTTATTTGTTGGTATTCTGAGTGCTTGCATTTCAAATACACAATCAAATGCAGTAACAATAAAATTTCATAATAACAACTACAGTTGTTACAAAATTAATGAAACTCTTACCTGAGTCTCAGACTTTGAATTAGACTCCCGAGGAGGAGTTGCAGCCTTGTTTTTGATACTTAAATCCATCTTTTTCCGCTTTCCAGTTCTTAAAAAATATATATGTTTTTATAACACAAATAATATATATACACAAATACAAAAACAATATATATTACATTCACAGAGATAAAGCATTCATAAATTTTATTCAATACAGATAATAACAGATATCTAATACTTTCCAAGTTAATCAAATTTTTAAATTTTTTTTCCACTTCTTATATTATACTATTTTCATGCATTAGTTTCAATATTTAAAAAATGTTAAAACTTTGTAATAAAATTCATAATTTAATTAATTTTTGTTAATTAGATTAATCTATAAACATTATAACAACAGTTTACTTTATAGTAAATTAGTACAATAATAATTATTCAATTGAGTTGTTAATCTACATGACTAAACATAATGAACAACTAGTTTTTATTATATAATAAATAAAAATTTCATAATTTATTTCATTTTTTTTATAATAAAAACTATAAACATTAATCTACACTTTAAAAAAAAAAAAGTAGTGTGCATGACAAACTCATGAAAATAAACATACCAAAAAATTTAAAAAGTTATTTTAAAGTGATAATTAATATACACCAAACAACGCATTATATGAATGTTTCATTATGCTATTGTACCAATATCTATATGAGTAGTAGTAATCAAATTTATTTATTGCATTCCAGGTCATTAATGCATACTATATGGTAACTATGCCTTTCAAATTCCTAATATCCACTAAGGCTTGGGACTATCATATAGTGGTCATTGTTTACTCAGGCTTAAATGGCTCCAGATTAAATAGAGTGGATTACTACATCTACTGTAGATCATAATCAGTAAATGCAATCCACATTTTAATGCTTCACCATGATTAATTTAAAATACTATTTTAAATTTTTGACTTTGAAACAGCATATTACATAAAGAGTTATCGGAATTCTTGTATGCAGATCAATAAGGTTTTTAATTATTAAATCCTTGGAATTATTTTATCTAAAAGCCATTTTATATATGTTAGATTGACATATTAGCTGACTACTTTAGAAGTTTATTTCAAGTAGAAATGAATAGCAATTCACTCGAATTCATCCCCCCAATCATATAAAAATGACATGCATTGCTTCAATATACCCTATTTCAATTACATTATGCAAAAAAAAAAAAAAATCTAAATAAATACAATAAAAATCATAAATTTAATAAATTTCATGAGTATTTATCACAAATAGTATGTCAGCAGTTATTTGTTTGTCTTACAGTGTTCTCACTAATTCTAATGTGATTTCGTTTATTAACTAAATTTTCTTTATATATGTTGAAAGCATAGGCATTTTTTCTTCACTTTTTTTTTCTTCCAAAAATGTAATATATTTCATATATAAAATGTATTCTAAGTGTAATTTTAAAAAGTTTGTACTTTCTTTAATAAGCAATAAAACTAAAATTATGATTTGTAGTGAAAGAAAAAAAATCATATTCAGAAGTGGACGATATATTTAAAAACAATGAATCATCTATAAAAAATAATGAAAAGCATATGCATGCCATAGTTGTTTGTGATCCTCAAATATCAAGTTATACCCATGTTAAAAGATAATTTTTTTGATAAGGCACTGAATTAATAAATCGAAAGTAAGAAATGGTAAACTATTTTTGGTAGATATTGTATTGTCAGAAAGCTCAAAATCTGTTAAGTAGATTATAATATGGTATTGTCTATTTTATTTTAAAAAAATAAATTACAGTAAATGTTTTGTTATTTTTTGAGTGAATATGAATAAATGAAAATGCATATATAGTAAATATATATGTAAATTTATTTTACATTAAAAATATTTTTTTAAAAAAATTGTTTATAATATAATTTACAGGTATATGCATTTTGTACACATAAAAAAGCACCTGTTTCATATATGTGTGTGTAAGTTGAAAAGTAAAATACACCTAAACCTCATTTAGAGATTGATTTTTATTTGAGGATTCAGAATAGCGATCATCATCAATTTGTATCCACTACTTGATTTACAATTGATTATTCACTATAATTTTTAAAAAAATTTCAAAAAAATATTTTTGATGGCCATATGTAAGATTAATGCCATCATAGGATTATTATTAACACTACATCATCCAAAAGCAAAATAGTGACGTTCCCGCTAAAATTGCATAGTTTATTCATAATACATATTACAGTACACAATATTAGTGTTGCATACAATATTTTGATCATAAACTTAAAATATGATTAATGAATGTGGAACTGCCACATGTGGGTGTGCAGGATATAAAGGCACTTTGTCAATTGGAGTGACAAATTACAGTGATAATTAATAAAATTTATATGCAAATGAAAATTCTTAGATTCATGAATCGCTCGTTAGAAATACATTCAGATTAGTAAATGCCTAGATTTACGAATCACTCCATTGTTAAAAACACATTCTGACTGTGAATATTTTTTATTTAAATATAAGATGACTTTTTGACTTAAACTGTTTGAAATATATTAAATTTTATATACTCTATCCTTGAGCTGCATTGAACAGACAGATGCACTGCGATAAGTAATAAAATTTATATGTTAGATGAAAATGTTTAGGTTTTTGAATCATTCTAATCTTAAAAACACATTTTGATTGCAGATATTTTATTTAAATACAAGCGGATTATCATTTTATTCAGACTTTGGACAATTGTTCAAAATATACTAAGTATATTATCTCAATATACTAAATGCCCTAAACCAGACTTGGCACCATTTCGCTGCGATAATTAATAAAATTTATTTGTAAATGTTTAGATTTCCAAATTACCTTTATTTAAAAATCCTAATTTATATGAAAAATAACACAATACTATTAATAATTTATTTAAAAATAAATATTTAAAAACATTCATAATAATTCTGCATAATAGCCAATTTAATTTATCTGTCATATTTTAGAACCTTTTCTGTTGTGAGTTTGTATAATTGTTGAGGTTAGAGTACATTATCAAAAGCTTAAACATGTGGTTTGGGGGTCTAATTCGATGAAGTCATGTTTTTTTTTAACATCAATATTGTCCTTTTTCTTTTTATTACTAATATTATCATTTTTTAAAATACTGATATGATTTTTTTTATGTTCTACTAATATGCTTTTATTGGATTTTTATTATAGTGAAATTTATTTGGCTAAAATTTGCAATTGATCCATAAAATTATGAATTAAACAAGGTCCAAATCCAAGAAAAATAGAGTTAAGAAAAAACAATTTTTTAAAAAGATATTATTGCACATTTTATTAACATGGCATTATTGTTTAATGTCCATCTGTTAATTGTCACAACTACACAACTTCACACAAAAGTGAATTGGCCACACGTGTTACGAAGGAGTCAATTTCATAAATTCATTTGATATTTATTATTCTATTAGCAAATATTGCTTTCTTTATTTGACTTTATTAAGGAAAGTTGTAGCTAACAATATGCTTTTGGGCAAGCTTACCTTTACTGTATAATGATCTGCTCCAAGTCCATGTATTCACTCCACTAGACAAGCATACATTATAATCTAAATTATCCCAGTTAATTTATAACTTCATCATCATTTTTTAAAAAATACTTTTCAAAAAATATCTTTTTCCTTTATCGAGCTGTCTATTTCCAAAATTACCCTCTCTTTCTTAATTAATCAATTTTTAATTAAACATTTTTTCCTTCTTTTTGATCCATTTAATTATAGCATTTTTTTTTAAACAATTCTTTTCAAAAGACAATAGATATATATGTGGCTTGACTTCAAAATTTTGAATTCATTTTTGAAAACAAACCAAATTTAATATTAATTTAATAACTTTCAGTTTAATATTTTCTTTTCTTTTAAAACAAACAACTTTTATGTCATCTTATTTTCTCTTTAACCCAATTATAATATCTCTTAAACAAAGAAAAATAAAATAGCTAAAAGAAAGCACATTAACACATCTTAGTGTTATGATCTGAATTCAATTTACCACCTCTCTACCTCAGCATATACACGCTTAAGTATTGTCTTTTTAATAAGAAGCTATTACAAAGAACTGCAATATATATAGTAAAAATAGTAATCAATAAAGCAAATCATATATTGAGTGACTTGTTTAAGCTTGTATTACAATTATGTAATATAGGGAACATACCAATAGCTCTAACAAGCTTTTATCAATAAGTGCTACAAGAGAAACCATTCAAAATATCTATCTATAATTATCCCTATCCTCAGACTGGTTTAAAGATTTTGGTTCACTTTAGTGAGGTGCTACGACATTCAGACACTACATCTAAAATAGAAATTCAAAGCCAGCACTTATCTAATATGTAACTATTAAGTAGAAAATCTGAAATTTTCAGAATAGCTATATGGGTCTGAAAACACTTCAGCCTCACCATATATTAATAGCCTCAGCAATATAACATCGCCAAAGCTGCAATGGCAAAATTATAATAATCAGTAAAACAAGTCATATATTGCATGACTTGTTTTAAGCTTGTATTATGGATATGTAATATAAGGAGCATATCAATAGCTCTAACAAGCTTTTATTGATAAGTACCACAAGAGAAAGCATCCAAAATTTCTATCTAGAATTATCCCTATCCTCAGACCGGTTTTGAGTTTTTGACTCTCTTCAGTGAGGCTTTAGCTATGTTATATTGCTGAGGCTATTAATATATGGTGAAACTGAAGTGTTTTCAGATCCATATTGTTATTAAGTTAGATAACTGGATTTAAAGACATTTACATGTCTGAAATTTTCAGATTTTTTAGTTAATAGTTACATATTAGATAAGTGCTGGCTTTGAGTTGGTATTTTAGATCTAGTGTCTGAATGTCCTAGCACATCACTGAGGTGATCCAAAAGTTCGAAACTGATCTGATAGGGATAATTCTAGATAGAGATTTTGAATACTTTCTCTTGAGACACTTATCAATAAAAGCTTATTAGAGCTTTTGGTATGCTACCTATATTACATATTTGTAATACAAGCTTAAAACAAGTCACATGAAATATGACTTGCTTTATTGATTTTTATAATTTTGCCCTTGAAGCTTTGGCAATCTAAGTGTTTTCAGACCCATATAGCTATTTAAGTTAGATAGCTGGATTTAAAACATTTAAGTGTCTGAAAATTTCAGATTTTCTACTTAATAATTATATATTAGATAAGTGCTGGCTTTGAGTTGGTATTTTAGATCTAATGTCTGAATATCTTGGTGCCTCACTGAGGTGAGGCAAAAGCTCGAAACTGGTCTAAGGACAGGGATAATCCTAGATAGAGATTTTGAATGCTTTCTCTTGTGATATTTATCAATAAAAGCTTGTTAAGAGTTATTGGTATGCTCCCTATATCACATATAAAATAGAATGTTCATACATCTATATTTATTTCAATTTTCGACATGTATTTCAACAATAACAAAAAAATAATAAGAAAATGTCCAAATATTTAAATAAAATCTTATATCGTAAATTATTTACAAGAATGTCAAAATATTAGTAAAAAGGCCATATCAAATGTCAAAATATTTTCCAAAAAAGACGGAGAAAATGTAAAATATTTTATTAAAAGTCGGACAAATTGGGAAAATATTTTAATAAAAGTCGGAGAAAATGTAAAAATATTTTAAAAAGAGTCAACCCCGAATCGATATAATTGTGTGTTTTTAGCAGAGAAAGAACGCTACCAAGCGACTGGCCTGGCCTAGTACCAAAAAAATAATGGACAACTTATTATTTTAGTTTATAGTTGTTCCTGTAATCTACCTAAAACTCCCATTAGCCTCCTTAATGTAACTAATAAACAGCATTCACAAAGTTTTATATTATTATTATTTTCTTATAATCACTCTCCTTTCTATTTGTTTGTTTGGGCCAAATCTTATAACCAATTTTTAACCTACTGCTACCGAATATATTTTCTTCAAATTTTTGTACATGTTTGGTGTTAATGATAATGTAATACTTCAAAATTGTCCAGTCTAACAGTATTAGCAGGTGACATTTCAAACCACATTTAAATTGGTTTCCTAATTTCTGAGTTATGCTTAATAGATGGCAATGTTTTAATTTAACTTGTATGGGATTTTTAATCACATTACAAATATAAAAAAATTGTGTGCCTAACTTTTTCAGAGTTCTCTCTAGTCATTCTTGTCAGTTGTAACACTTAGCCCATTTTGTACGCAATGCAATACTGTTTTGATATTTGCATTGACTTTATTCAGCAGTTTTAAGCATAAGATTGCAGTTTTTGATTTTAGCACATGCGTATAGTATTCGGATATTAGTTTGTAAAGTTTCATATAGATGGCAGTTATAATTAATGGGTTATTAGATTTTCCCTGGATTTTATCTGGAAACCCCTTATACATTTCTCTACCTAGTTGGTAAGAAGATGCAAGTGACTTTTCATCATTCAAAGTTATCATGGTACTTTTAGTATTTTTGTATTCGTTGCAATTGGTAAGTTACATAATAATTATATATGTTTGTTTGTTTGTTTTTTAAAAAAAAAAATCCAATAAAAATCGCCTCTGATTTTCTACAGAGATTTCAAGAACTTGAAAACTTTTTCACTCTATAAAGTTTTATTAACTAAAAATCAGCAATCAATAAAAAAAAAAATATTCAGTTTCCAAATCAAGTGAGTATTACTAAACATTTTTATAATATATTTCAAAAAATAATTGATAGTAATCTTTTCTTTCCTAGATTTTGAAAATATACATCATTTTTTCAATTGTGAATTTTCAAAATCACAAGATGTTTTTCTTGCCGATAAATGTTTGAATTCCTTTTTTTTTTCTTGTTATAATCATTATATTTTTTATAAAATATTTTAGGCTTTATAATGTATGTGATTCAAAACTTTTCATATATATATATTTTATAATAATGTATTTCAATAAATAAATAAATAGCATATATATATTGAGAAATGTGATATCATGTATATATATATACGTTTGCAATCATTTTTTCCCATCATCCATGGCTTTTTTTTTTTTGATAAAAATATTTTAGGCTTATAAATATATATGTGATTCAAGATATCTGGTTCTGTATTTTTTTATACTTATATTATGTATTTTTTTAATGGCATTGATAACTTTTAGCATATAGGTATGTGCTATATAATTTGAAGATTTTGATTGTTTTTGTATGTATATTAGGTATAATGGCATCCATTTTCAAAACTATTGCTGGATTTTCCCATTGTTATTCTGATGACTCTGATATAGATTGTGTACCCTGCTAAGTGATGTCAGTGAAAATAAAAATTCCAAGTGATGAGGAATCATCCAGCAGCAACAGAAATGAAGATGAATCTGATGATATAATGGGAGAGGCTAGGTATTGGATAGAAAGATATATAGATAGAATTCTTTCACCAACCTCAAGGTTTCTCTGCTGCCACACTAGACATGACTAACAATGGCACCAGATGCCACAGCATTACAATTTTTTCAATTGTTTTTTGATAAGAAAATACTGGAAATTGTAAGAAAAACAAATCTGTATGCCAAGCAATATATTCAAAAGAGTATATTAAAAAGATTGTCCAAAGTTTAAAAAAAAAAAAAAATAGATTCTCTTCTCAGTGGAAGAGATGATATTATTTTTTGCAGTAGTGATGCTTCAGGACCTTGTCAAACTAAACATCAGGAATGGTTATAGACAAAAAGAATATTTTATGCACTCATCTTTTCTGAGATGATGACAGATGCTAGATTTATATTGCTTATAAAATTTCTGCACTTTTCTAATAATGAAACTGCTAATGTGAATTTCCACCCAAATCCAAACTTCTCTAACGTTTTATAAAGTAATGGAGAATTTGAGAGGACTATTTAGTAAACTATATATCCCAGAACAAAATGTTAAGAGTAGATGAGAGCTTGATGCTCTATAAATAATGGCTGGTAATTTGGCTATTGTGAAAAATGTATAACATCAAAGAGGGCCCACTTTGGTTTGAAATTTTTCATTCTTATCGAATTAGAAAGTCGATATGTCTGTGACTTACTCTTATATACTGGAAAAAGAACAGCATACCATCAAAAATATGAATCATACCCTGTAACTACTGAAAGTGTCATAATCATTTGGACAAAGGGTATTGTGTGACTGTTGACAATGGGTACATATCAATAGAACTATTGATGATACTGTCAATATCAGAAGGTTCTGTCAGCTGAAATGACAAAAAAGCTGGAAAAAATACAATCCAGGCTTTTCAGCATGGAAAGGTTATGGCAAGACAAAAAAAAGTTTGCCTTTTTTAATTCCATTCATAATGCATCCTCACAAATTGTCAAAACAAAAGCTGAAGGAAATGTGGTAAAATGAACTATAGTGTGATTATAACTACATTGGGCAATGTTGATTGATGTGATCAAGAATTATCTTTTTATCAAACAACCAGGTCTCTACAAAAAAAAAAATATTTAGGCACTTCATTGATCAAGTGCTTTTGAATAACTTCATTCTTTATAATAAAAATAAAATTGCTCTATTGGAATTCAAAGCACAGATCACTGAAGAGTCATTTGAAGTATATATAGAACCTGGTTTGAGAAATTTGAGGAAGATCTAGCCTTGATCTTCCACCTTTAAAACTCATAACTGGCCACTTTACAATTCTTCTTCCACCAAACCCTATCAAAAAGTTTCCTGATTCTGCCATGATTGCAGTTCCAGAAAGGATGACAATAAAATTATCCAAAGGGAATTAAGATAAAGTTGGACTATATGTGGATCCTTCCTTAAAAATTTTCCACACTTGGAAGAACTACTGATGGTATTTAGTTTCCACTTGTGAATTTTGAAAGCACTTAGCTACTTAATTAAATATATTTCTTTATTTGTCTTCAGCTTTGTGTGCTTGTGCATGTAAGCGCATTTTATATTTTGCACTTTAGAACAATTAGCCACAAAGTTTAAACTGTTTGCTCATTTGAATACAAGTATAATTTATATATCTTGAGTTTAGCTGTAATTATAGGGAAATTGAATACAAAAACTTTCAAGCTCTCATACAGCCGATACACATGACTACACATATGAAAACAATAAATGATCTCCAATATATATATATTTTGTGCTGAAGCAACACTCATCAGTTGGTCTAGGTCATCATCTCCTACACATATATATAATCAGGCTCAGTTTATATTAAGATAGCAAATCTTCAAACTTTAATGGATAGGCTTCAATAACTCCAACTCTTCAACCATCCATACCACTGAGGATTGGCATCAACAAGGTATTTGGGTATTCTATCATCAGATTCTCAATGGTATAAATGGCTGAAGAGTTGTAGTGGAGTTGATTGAAGTCTATCCATTAAAATTTGAAGATTTGCTATCTTAATATAAACTAAAGCATTGATTCCATATGTGTGGGGGAAATAATGATCCGGACCAACTGACAAGTGCTCGTTAAGTACCAATACTGAAGATCATTTATCTTTTTCACATGTGTGGTCATGTGTATTGGTTACATAAAATAGAGTGGATAGCAAAGGGAGCTCAAACTCTTTCTTCAAATCCCCTATAATTATATATATATTTATTCTAATTGTTTGATGAATTATTTCAGAGTTCAGTGGACAGAAGAATAGTATACCAACAAATAACCACCTTTTTTATAAAGGTATGTATTGCTTACCTTGGTAAATTTGATAGAAATATATTTTGATTGGTGTAACTGTCACATTATTTTACATTTCAGGTGTTACTTGTAAGAAGACAACCAGCTCAGCGAATAATTACTTCTAATGTCAATTTTTTATGCTTTGTATGC
This sequence comes from Epiperipatus broadwayi, assembly GCA_028023455.1. Classification (NCBI taxonomy): domain Eukaryota; kingdom Metazoa; phylum Onychophora; class Udeonychophora; order Euonychophora; family Peripatidae; genus Epiperipatus; species Epiperipatus broadwayi. The sequence goes on from JAQFVV010000010.1 coordinate 7,144,832, forward strand.
TGACAGGTAGTATGTAGTTATTACATTTCATATAATATTCATAAAAACAATTGTTTTTATTAGAATATTTGGGATATATATAGTAAAAATATTGTGCATTTTCCTTATAATATTTTTATAAAAATTTTATAATAAAATGATAACATGAATTTTACTAAATTTGAATACTATATGCATATGTAACATTTTGTTATATATTTATACATAATATATAGATATTAAATTTCAATGTAAAATTTATAAAAACAATTTTTATAAAATATTAGAACATTATAAATAGTTAATAGGAAAAGAAATAAATTTGATTTGAACAGTTCTAAGTTCAAACCCCTATAAAAAAATTCATAAAGCTTTTATAAGATTATTTCTACAACTATTTTTATAAGTATTTTGACCTTAAGAGTTTCTAAATTTCACAAAAATTGTTTTTTATAATTGTAGAACAGTACCATTTTATAAGTATTCCTACCAAAAAAGGCATTTACAAACACATTTTCTAGTGACATATATAAATAAAATTTTAAAAATGTGCCATTTTGGTCATTTATTTAAAAGGATATTAATTAAAAGTTTAAAGAATGAAATAATCCTTTTAAAAAAAATTATTAGCCAAAATAAAGTATAATGTATTTGAATACATTACAATGTAATTTCATTCATCAATTTAACAAAAATATAATGAATATTTTTAGAATTACCTTTCATTGCTGAAACACAAAATATTTAACCAATATGTGATTTTTAACTTTTTCATTTATCATGTCTAAAGAAAAGCAACATTAATGACTTAAAAATCAATAGAAAAGCATTTCCTTAGCTTTGACATTGGAAGTGTTAAGACAATTGGAAGTTGATAAATGTCAAGTTGAAATTGGTGGTTCTCTAAAATTAGCGCCTTCTAAAATACAATTTTAAAAAATGCAAAAAAGATTTTTGAGAGGTACTCTCAAAATGATATCTGCAGTATTAAAAATTTCAGTTAAAAAGTGTTAAAAAAAAGAATGAAATCTTAATATTTTTATTATAAAGACAATATAAATGAAAAAATATTCACAGCTAAGCTAATTATCTAAAATATTCTGTAGTATAATTATTTTTCCATAATAAGTTACTGGTTTAGTTCAAATTATATGTACGTTTGTCTATAATTTTACATATATATATTGATAAAAAGTTTTTTTTTTTAATCCAATTTTTAAAAAAAGTATCCAATAAAATTAACTGAATTATTTATTTAAATTACCATAGAAATATGATATATATATGAGGCAAATTCTCTACAGGATAGTTTGAATTTTTGCAGGAAATTTGAAGTTCTCTATTCAAGAATGGTAATAATAATAATAAAATAAATGATCAATGATGTTCAGTATTCTTAAGATTTAGAATAAACTTAAATAAGTTATTTACATTATTTATTAAGTAATATTTACTGAGGCTATAACCTCGAGAATGTGTGTAAAATGTGATAGTAGGGACCTCTACAGGTATTTAACCACAAGCTTACGCTATGGAAGAAAAAAGGGGAACCTTCTTTATTTCAATCTACTTTCTATTTAAATAGGTGAAGCTGAAGCGGTTAGATCTGCGAGCGTGAAGCTATTCAATACTTCACTGATTAAGTCCACATTTATTACACATTAATACTCGCAAAATCTTTCGATTTATAACGAGTCAATGGAAATCACTAGTTAATAATATTAAGATGTTTATATTTATAAACTGTTAGAGACTTGTCATAGAGAATATATCATCAGTTATGTTTTCAGCAACATGAAACTATTGTTGACTTTGTTTGAGCAAGGCAAATATAGAAAAAAAATATCTCTTCTGCAATCATATAGAAATAACAATCACAAGATTTTACAGCATCTAATTTCTTTATTTGGAAATTATTTTATATAAGGCATGTAAGTCAACAAGCTCAGACAATATAATAGCTCAAAACAACATCCATTCAGAAATCTATATGGAAAAACAGAAAAGGTTTACCACTGTTTAAAAAAGTGTAGAAAATATATATATATACTTTTACAATAATAGTTGAGTATAATCTTTTTTTCATTTATTGATTGTACTTCTCACATTAAAATCTATTCAGAATTTCCCAATATCTCCTCTTAACAATTTTTATTTTTCTTACTATTATTGTCTTTTTTCTATATTATCTTGTTTGTTTGCTTTTTTTCTAGGATTTATATTGAGTAGCAGCTTTATGTAGAATGATATTGGCAACATCTGAACATAAGTTGCATCAAAAACCATAGAAAAAAGAATCATAAATTACTTTCATATATTGAAAATGTTATGAATATGCATAATACTGTTTATATGACCATTAGAAGCTGACAGTGACAGTACAATAATAAGAGATATAAAGTCTTTATAAACATTACTAAACAAATGGGTTTTTTTTCCATGTGTCATAGCATAAGCCTGGAAGCAAACCCGCTAACCCAGAACAACTGCTTGTAAGGCAGCTGTGCTGACCATTCGACCACCAACGCTTTTACTTTTTGCTTCTAAAATAACTTAGCAAATCAAAACAATGTTGCCTATATCTTGAATGCAATTTATGTTTCAAATTTTTTATTTTAAAAAATTTCAAATGATTTTCATATAAATTGAAAGATCATGACATTTCACCATTAATTAAAAAGTGAAAGAAAATACATTTTTTTTAAGAAAATTGATTTTATATAAATGTAAAACTGATTTGCTTTTTTCTTCAAATTTATTACGTATATGTATATTTAATTTGAGATAAGTTGGGATCAGCAGAAATTTTTCTGAATTGTTAAAAGAAAGGCAAGTGATAGATACTCCAGTAAAAAGTGTCGGTGAGGCTTTGATCTGCAGTAATCAATAATAACAAATACATTTTTTTTTTTTTTCCAGGATTTTCCATTACTTCAGATCCTCAGACAATTGTATATTTGGGACTCTTTCTGATCAGGCATAATTTTAAATACAAAACCTCTTCTTCTTTTTTAATCTTACTAAGCATTCATCACTACTTTTTTAAAAAACCTGTTTGGTGACTGCTATTCTAACTTAATTTATTTTCTCTAATATTATTCACCTAGTCAGTCGTTATTTTAGAATTATTATTAGATGTTGATTGCTATGGTAAATAAAAAATTTACAATAATCCAGATGAAATTAACATTGCTTTCAAGCAATTAATTTGAAATGATGCTTTGCTATTGACCCAAATGCGATTAATTACTAGCAACAGCATTCTCTAATGCTGATGCTCAATATGAATCTTATTAAATTATAAATAAATAATAAATGGAGCAAACTAGAAAACAATAAAAATAATAAGAAATAAAAGAACTTCCTCATAAAGAACTATTAAAGGAAACCTAAAATTCAAAAAATATTTTAATATATGGAGAGAAATATAATAGAAAAAAACACTTTTATCTAGTAAATTTGCCAAACCATTACATACAACAGATGTCATTTTTTAAATACATTAATATAGGGAGAAAATAATTTTTTAATTGAAACTCCCAAAATATCTAATGTACAATAAAAATACAATTCATCCAACATACTAAAATGTGGCAACTTCATAAAATAATAGAACTCTTTAAAATATTTTACCATGAATTACAATTCCATTAATTAATATTATTCATATAATCTTAAATAGATACATTAAAAAATAATATATATTATTAATAATACTTCACTCATATACACTTTAATGCAATTAATTTTCTTAAAAACTTCTTTATTTTCTTACAGTTTTGACTGTCCAGCAGTCTTCTTCAGAGCTCCATCTTCCTTACAGTTGTTTTAACTTTAACTGTAAGGAAGATGGAGCTCTGAAGAAGATTGCTGGACAGTCGAAACTGTAAAAAAATAAAGAAGTTTTTAGGAAAATTAATTGCATTAAAGTGTATATGAGTGAAGTATTATAAATAATATATATGATTATATGAAGATATGCAAAAAAAGTGAAGGAGAAAAATAAAAAAATAATAATAAAAGCATTACAAAAAATTATGTATACATACTTGAAAACAAAAAACAATTCAATAAATACTTGTAAAATTACTAAGCCCAACTAACATGCACACTGTATTTTTTTCTAGTTTTATGACTTATTTAATGCATGTTTTTTATTTTTCTTCTAGATTTAGCAATAAAATAACTTTAATGTTGATTTAAGTGAAAGGAAAAGAAATTAATCAGCTTTTTTTTTTATTTTAATTATACTGAAATATTTAAAAGATGTTAAAATTAATCAGTAAATTTATATTACTGTATAAAGATTCATATGCTTTAAAGTTTTATATTGTTATTAAAAACAAATATGCAAATATACTTGTAAATACAGTGAGACTATCATAATCACATTTGGTTTTAAAGCCCATAGTAGTTGTGGAATTGTAAAAAGTAAGGATGTTATACAGATTATAATAGGATTTTGAGATGAACTCTAATTGAAAAATTGGTGATGAGCATAATGAAGTGTTTCATCTGTTTGTGGGTATTGCTGATATCTGACCAAAATACTGGCATTTTCTACTCATACCATAACCATACCTGTGTCAATACGTATAGATAGTGGATGTTATTAAAAGATCTGAGCTCACTGAGCAATTTCTTTTTATTTTATTGAACCAGTCCAATGAACCAAAATTCATTAAAGTACCACTTCACAACTTCTTTGAGGAATGACTCTAAATGCAGGTTCAAACCTTCTTTCCTATCAAACACCAATTGGTAGCTTGCAGACACATTAGGTATAAACACAATATTGCATAATTTAACTATTTAATTTAAAATCTCTTATTGAATTTAGGAAATGAAAGACTGAGAATTGAAGCAAACGCTAAAATACTGAACTTAATAATACTCTATTTCAGGCAATACTAACTAATATTAATTTTACAAAATTTCTAAATTCAAATATAACATCATCAAACAAGTATTAAATATTATAGCTTTTTAACATCTTAAAAGTATATTAGGGACCTTTTTTTTTTTTGTCTACAATCTGATTGATGTTTTAATGATGAACATATTACAAATAATAATCAAATAACTTTCAAAAAATATGTATTATATAACATATAAAAAATGTAAGTAAATATAAATTCAGATGAGAAACAGTTAACAAAATGCAAAAATCACATATATTTAATGTAACCACTACTCTGATAATGATGATATGTAAATATATAACCTAGTACTAAAGGTTAAGTTTAATTATTTCAAAAGTATTTTAATATGTTTTTATAAATTCAATTTAAAATTAAATATTAAAAATCATGGAAATAAAAAAATTGGAAATACATTTCCTGTAGGCCAGACTTCTTAACAAAAAGTCAGTTCCAAATTACCCAAACAAAAGACGTAAAGCAAAGAAAATTTTACAGACATTCACAGTTAATTAAAATAGAAAAAGAAATGAAAGATGAAATCTTAATTTCACTTGATTGTTTAAATAAAGCTGACTTTTTTTAAACAGCTGTCTTACAATTTTAAACAGTTTTATATATATTTTATTTAGCTTCTCCATTCAGCTAACTGATTTTTAACGTACTTCAGACAAACAGATTTTCTTCAAATTTTGTACACGTTTTGTATAATGACTGTGATATTTGAAGGTGTTCTGGTCCTAGCAGTGAAGGTGGGCTGCATTTCAAAGTACATTTAAATCATTTCAATAATTTTTGAATGATTCTCTAAAAATATAGAGATAAGATGGTACTATTATTAATTTAACTCACATTGTGGTTTGGTTTATACTTATTATAAATAAAAAGTATTGGAAGAAATTTTGTTTATGATAAATGATTTTGAAAAATTAAAGTGATATAGGAATAGACTTCTTAACAAAATTCAGTTGCAACATCACCAAAAAATAAAAAATGATATATATAAAAAACAATTCATTTCATTTGGTGACTAATGAACTAAAAAGCAAAAAAAAAAAAAATTTTTGAACCATAATTTTTATTCTTTGATGTAATTTTAAATAAAATTGTGGTGACCTTACATTAATTGATTCAATCAATAATACAATATTTAGTTTGATCATAAATTTTATATTGATTAAAATAATTTATTGATGATCCACAATTTTATTTATGGTTATAGACAACTACCAAAATTGTTGTTCAAAAAAACAATTTAGCGAATAAATTAAACAAGTTTTTTATAAAAATATTGTGTATATATTGTAAGTAACCAGATTGGTGTATGCCACAGTATTTAAAGGGAAATCAAGAAGTTTATTGGTCTTGTTTAATTTTTATTTCACTTGATCTATGGATAATGGAGATGTTGAAGTATTAATATTAACCCGGTAACTATGGCAGCTATACTGTTCAAACAACATTCTTATTTATTAACATTTAGCGTCAATTTATAAATCTGTTGTGATCAATCTCAGAAAAAAATATAAACAAGTAAATAAATAAATAGATTTTGGAAATAGTTACGTGAATCATAAAAAAATCACTTGAAGAGAATCAGTATTATTATTACATATTACACATCTCAATTTCTGTTATTACAATCACCATAGCAAAAATCACTTAAAGAGAATCAGTATTATTATTAAGTATTACACATTTCAATTTCTGTCATTACAAAATTAAATGTTTTTCTTTGTTTCATATATGTTTGTTCATAAATTAGTTATAAAAAAATATTAATTATTATTAAAAAATATTTATATCCATTAATTAAAATGTATTGAAATTATAATATGAATTCTTTATTTTGGTTTAAAATGAAAAAATAATATTGAACTTATAGAAAAGGATTTCATTTTACTGTATCCAATTATTTTAAAATCTCCATTTCACTTATTAATTGGAGACAAATCTTCTTGAACAATTTCTTACACCATTGAGTGAAATTTGAGCAATTTCCAACAGTTGTTATGACAACAATAACATCATCAAGAGTATCTTATAAATGGAAGGGAGACCCTGTAATTTGAATTCTTATAATTTTATCATTGCCAGAACAGACACATTTAGATCTGACTTTGAAAATTTATTAAATTTTATTATTTAAGTGATTAATTTATAAAAACCATGGCAAAATAAAAATGTTAACTATCTGCCCATTCAATTGGGGCAGCTTGCTGATGAAATTCCAGGCAAAACTGCAAGAATATGAATGAAAGAAAAATCCATCAAAATGCATTGTATTGCAGATCAGTTATATAAAGATATTCAGTGGGTAAAAATCCAGAATGTTATTTATTTGTGATGGAAAATAAACCCCCATTGTGTATCTATGGATACCATATTTCAGATCAAGGAATTTTACAAGATTGATTAACTCAACTTATGCATGATATCAAGCAATTTAAACTTCACTTTCATAATTTGGAAAAAAAAAGCTAGTATTTATTCTTCACTTGATTATAACTGGATTGTGTCATTAAAGGAATTCTCTTTGCACATTATTGTCAATGAAAAAGGAAAATAATGCCAGTGATGTGTAATTTTACATCGATCAAGTATCTGCTGTTATTAAAAACTTGGATATTTATATGCTTAAAAGAAAATATCTGAATTTAAACATGAAAGTACTTGGATTCAAATTTGCGATATTTACCATTCATGTTCACATTCTTAAAGCAAAATCATTTCTACGCCTTAAATATTGCATTGTCACTGAAATCGAACATGTACAAAATTTGAAAAATAAACTGACTCAACAAAGAACTTTTACATTAAATAAAAGCATTTAATAATTTAAGTGGTAAATATTTTGTCTAAAAAAAAAGTATGAAGTTTCTAGAATAGTGATTCATAACTGGTATACCTTGAGTTCTGTGACAGTTTACAAATGTTCAATGAATTTATAAAAATGGTGTATTAATTAGATACTAAATTTGAATGAATATTAGCATAAGTTTCCAAGGGTGCAGTTTACAATACAGACAACATGCAACTTACACTTTCAAGACAACTATATAAGCAAATAGCTCTGTTATAACCATTTGCAACATTAGGTTTGAAAAAGTCCATTTTTGATGTGGATTTGTTTTATCTGTTATGTTAAACATAATAATTGATAACATCTTTAATAAATAACTTCAATAATTATTCAATTCATTTTTCAGTAAAAATTCCATTTTAGAAACTAATTTTTTTAATGTCAAAAATAGCCTTCGATATGATAAATTTATTATTAAATGAAAACATGAACTTTCAACAAAATAAAGATGGAAGAGAACAAATCTGAATAGTAGTAACACTAATGTTGTTACAAATAAATTTTATGCAGAGGGCAGAATTATTTACGGCAAAATAAACTAATAGATCGTATTCAGATGAATATTTAAGCTTCAGTTTTACATAAACCAGAGAGGAAGAATGACACATTTCACAATGTCTTGTTCACGGGAAAAAGTGCCCAATAGTAAAATGATTTCTATTAAAATCATATTATGCATCATTTTACTATGAAGCATAGCAATTTTGCTTCAAAAACTAAAAACTATTTCAAAAGATTATTAGACATACAAGTTATTTTGAAGAAAAAAAACATTACAATTTCAAATAAAGTACAACTTGTGTCATATAAGCCAGGTGAATTAATTGTTATAAAGTTAAAACTATATGCTATTGTAACAGTCAAAACATGTCTATTTTGCTAACACACTGCAGAATTTAAACCCGGGACGTAGAACTCAACACTAGGAGAGTTACCTCCAGAAATCCCAAGTTCGAATCCAAAGTCCAAACTCCACAATGCTCTCTACATGATAACACATTTGATGCTACTAATAGTATAATTTCATGCCGGTGCCGGTGATCAGGGAAAAAACAAGACTCTATATCTAAAATAGCCCTAGGTTAATTTAACAGTAACTTATAGATGTGCCAAAGATAAGTTTCATGTGCTATGTAATTTAGATTGCACCCCGAATAAATAAAAAAAAGAAATAAATTTACAAATAAGATTTTATTAATTTGGTAATAAAATAGATTAGTGATATAAATTTGATAGCTGTATATAATAAACAACAAGATGGCTGATACCTCGTACTTGGCTTCGTTTAGATAACGTGTCTAAAATATGGTGACACAGTAGGCATATGCAAGTCACGTAAAGTCTAACAGTTTGAAATATTCTAAAATATTTATAATTGGAGATTTAAATGGAGATCGAGAGTCGCTCGCAAATAGATTATAAGACTGAGCTATACTGAACGGATTTGAAATTCATTTGAATAGAATTCTTTTAATAAGTAACAAGGGAAATATACGGTGGTGCTAGCGAGTATATGCCGAGGAGGGGTGCAGTTTATGAATATACAACTTTAAAAGATGGTGAAAGGTCTTGGCATTGAATAAGCATTTCGCCTTTTATTAGGGACATCTCTAGACCACTCACAGCTCAAGCCTGGCCCGCACCCAGGAGCTTCGTAACTGTGGGGACATACGCAAAATAATTCCCATGTGCCATTTTAGCACAGGACTGGGAACCGCGGAGTAAAATAAGGGGGAATGGATTTGAACAATGATGACCTTTGCCAACAGGAGGATTCCAGCACCCATACATATTTACTAGCAACACAGCTTAATTTCAAAGAATTTAATAAAATAAAGGGCAATTTATCAAGGAACAGAAATAGCTCGCTCTCAACTTTCATATTTTAATGGCCAGCAGACTCTCAACAAAACTTAAGATAAATAAATATTCATTTAATAAAATTCTTATACGCAAAAATATTTTAAAACGTATATAAGAGATACTTTCAAATATAAACGATGGGAGGGGGAAAATGCGTGTTTGCGGTTTATAAACTAAGATGGCAACCACGCATCATTTAACTTCCCTATGTAACTCGCATTTGTCTAAAGAAATTAATTATATATTTCATCATAACACATTAAAATTAGACATTTATAAATATAATAGAAAATCAACCCAAGCACAAATTCAGCATGCATTAGAAAAAACATTTAAATAAATACATTTCAAGAATATACAAAATTATTAGTTATAGCTTGAAGTTTTCCGAGATCTCGGGTTGATTTTAATTACCTTGTTCTTTTTAACTCTGTCTGTGGGCATTTCCAAACTTGTAGCAAAGTTCTTAAGTAAAATTATGAGTTTCTTTGGTTCATGGTTCTGCAGCAGCAGTTAGTAGATTTTAGGAGCAGCATTTCTTTGGGCTGGATGATACGGTGACAGGACATCGGATTTTGAATGATGGACAGCCGAGGCACAGGATCCCGAGGGAAAGACAACCTACTGGCCCATTACCCCGACATTCTGAGGTTAAACGATTTGAAAACTCGGTCCGATGACGTGAATAAACAAGCAATCGGAAAATATGAATGTCAAAATTCAGAAAATAACTTTTTCGCTGTCACAATATCAGGTAGGTTAATTAATCACTCTCTAATCATAATTACAATCAATCAGCCCCATTTATATGCTCTCTTTGATTACAATCTAACCCTGCAGTGGTAAAATCCATTCTTTAATTATTACACATTTGGAAAACACGGATTGCATTTTCTAATTAAAATTCGTAAACACTGTTTTAATCTTATCAAATCTACTAGTAAAACTGGCGCCAATATGATTAAAATTAGCCACTATTGTTCTTTCCCCACCCTCACTGACTTAAAGAAAATGGCATGTTTTTGAATAACATTTTATAACACTTTACATTTATCAAACACTCTTTCTGAATTTAATTTCCAGAAATATTTCTCAGTGATATTATTTCTTAAAGGCAAATAATTATAGTGAAATAACATCACAAATAAATCGATTCAAAACAACAGCTTTTAAATAAAATATTTTGATAAATTTTAAATATTATCGCAGTATGTGTGTAAATGAGAATATGTGACCTACTTTATTGTACAAGCATATATATGTAATATATACTCGACGGTTTGAAAATAAAACCGTTTAAAAACAATTTTAATTATTATTAAACCCCGGGCACCCCATTATACATATAAATTTAGGCGGGATTTCAGTAAATATACCCAGTACACACACAATACGATGAAATTAGGGTTATTTGCATGAGGGTAGGAAACAGGAAGGCAAGGTGAAACTAAGATTGGTAAGGCATATCTTACTGTTTCACTATATAGATTTTATTTCCCAAGCATATTGTAAAATATTAAAAATTATGTTAGAGGCAACAAAAAAGAAAACTGAAAATCTCTCATTTGGTTGATATGATAAAAAAAAATAGAATTAAAAAAAGTTAAACAGTTTTTGATAAACCTTCCAAATGACATATTATTTTACAAATTAATATGTTCATTAACATTAGTGACAAAGTTCATATAGTAAGATTTGTTTCATTAATGAAAACTAAATAGTGAATCAATTTCTATGTTGCATAGAACTTTCTTAATGTATAACAAACAAAATATTTTTTAATCTATTCCATTACATAAATATTACCAAAATCACACATTTCTTTATGTTTGCCGTAATATCATATAAATACAATTTATCCAAACTTCAAACACTTTTTAGCAAACTTTATTTGTACATACACCTACGTTTCGACTGACCTGCAGTCTTCTTCAGAGTAAGGTTATTCTGATCTTCTAAATAAAATAAAACGATTTTTCATTATTTTATTTAGAAGATCAGAATAATCTTACTCTGAAGAAGACTGCAGGTCAGTCGAAACGTAGGTGTATGTACAAATAAAGTTTGGTAAAAAGTGTTTGAAGTTTGGATAAATTGTATTTATATTCCATTACATTTAAAAAAGTAAAATATCACAATAAGGGTAGTAATTTCTTCCAATGGTAGGTTCTATTAAAGAATTTGTTATACTGGCATAGCCAATAAACTCAGATATTATACCTACAAACTGTTGTTTTGCACAAAGAATCACTAGTTTCAAAACATTACCAGTATCATTAAAATCTGTACTGGACCAAATTGTAATTAAGTAACTTACACAATATCAAGATCTTTTAAAAAAAACTTTAAAAAATTTTTTTTTCCCATTTATGAAAGTTCAATACAAATCTTTGCTTGCACTACTGAAATAAGATGGTTAACCAAATAGCTATGCCAAATTTTATAAAAATTGAATTGTTAGTCTTTATCCAAATAAAAGGGTAGTTATAAAAATATTTGGTGCTCAAAAATTGCATATTTAGTCGATATTTTTAATTACTTAAATAGTGCTATGGTAAAAATTAAATATTTTAACAATCACTGACTAAATTATTCCATTAGTCCTTGAAAACTTTAAATAGTCCCATGACTCTTTGACTATAACAGCAATCATATTTTTTTTTGATAGAAATTTTAATTCAAAATAAGCAAGGGGAATTATTTTGAAAAAGGAGTCTGAATATATGTAATAATAATAAAATATTATAATATAATTAGTGGCATTTATGATATATCATCCATAGTAAACAATAATCTAGTGCAAGATACTGTAAGGCATTTAAAGAAAATTATTATTTGGTTTTAAAAAATCCAATCTTACAATGTATGCTCATTCACATTTTTTCAAAACAAAAATATTTGCCAACTGAATAAAAAAAAAAATAGCATAATAATAAACAGAAAAAATATTTTGTACATTAACTATACAATATTAACCAACAAATACTGAAAATATGAAGATGTTATTTGGAAAGAAATTTAATAATGGGCAATTGCATTATCTATTTTAATTTTTTTTTTAATAATTAAGTCCTTATTTTTAAATATATTTTGGCATGGATATCATCTTGTTTTTAAAAACAAGTTGTAATGTGGATATTAAGGAATTAAAGAAATGAAAACACTATAATGGTCCGCATTCCCTGAAGGAATGAGGGTGAGCACATCTAACTATAGTCGGACTTATGGTCTTATGTGATGAAAATTTAATCCATGATTGCATCTATTTTAAATAAGATAATTTAATATTTAAATATTCAATACAAATACAACTTAGACCAATTCATCCAATCTTCACCTCTTGATTATTCCGTTAACTCTGGGTGAATTTTGCACTTAATTCTCTTTAAAGGTCCATCAATATCCTGTAGTAATAATAATACTTAATATAACTTCAATAGATTCTCAAAATTACTTTCAACCAAGTTATCATGATATTAATTTAGGATGATATATATATATATATATGATTATATGTAATTAATCTTATTTTACTATGAAAATACAATAAATAATTTAAATTAATCAGAGACTTTCTTAAAATAAAAATGTAACAATATTTATCAACTGACAACAATTTAAATGTATCTTCATATATATCAACATTTATAATTATGAGTGCTTTATATACATTTCTACTATATTAGTATATAAATTTTAAAATGATACCTTCCCATATCCCTATAGTGGATAGGTATCATAACACAAACAATATTTAATAGGCTATAAAACAATAAATGAAATTTTATAATTTCGAAAATTATAATAGTACTAACTAATTAAATTTAAATTAAACAATATAAGTATAAATGAAGACTTGTGTAATAGTGAATTCTTTTGAGGGAATTCCATTTTATAAGACCCTCCCCAATCTATGTCTGGTCCCTATCATTGAAAGAAAGATCTTTTATCCAAGGATATTAGTCATTTATATGAATAATAAACAAACAAATATTACTAAATTAAGTTAGTAATAAACAAAATTCTGTCTTGTCATAAATGGATGAATTTAATATGAAGAACAGTAAAATCTTGCCTTCATATTAAGTATACTTATTACCCTGGTCAAATCGCTTTACAAGCAAATACCTAAATTTTATTAAATAAAAAAAATATTTAACCCAATGATTTTTCCTTTTTCTTTTCATCTAATAATTTTCCAAAATGGATTATTCCAACATAAGTAGATTTTAGAAGCAAAGGAAATAAAATTAGATATTTGTGGATGATGATACACAAAGATGATATGATGTATTCAAAGTTCATTTCCATAATTTGAGTAATAATGTTCATTAAAAATAGTTCTTTATTTTCCAGTCATCAATCATAGATGAGGCAATCAGTATACTCCATTGTTCAGAAATGTTCCACTTGTATGCTGTTGACATCCTTTTTCGTAAATCTTGTTATAAATTGATGTTGGATATTGAATTATATAAATGAAATATATATGTATTAGGCATTTCAGTAGGAATAAGTAACTACACTGCTTTAGGTTCAAATCTTCTTAAAATAATTTTAGATATATAAATGTTTTTGATGAAATTTATCTTCCTTAAAATTCAAATTTAGAACGATATAGTTAACAATTTCTCTAATTATATAAAAATAATTTCGTTTTTGAAATTATTATTAATGATATTAAAGAGTAATTTATTTACTCTTTTCTTTAGTGGTATTAGAGTTCTCTACTAACGAAAATTTTATAAACAAGAAAAATTCATTCATACTATTAATCTATCTTTTTAATGTGTTCGGAATTCGAACACAGCAAAATAACTATGTGTAGTGACTAGTTCATTTGTAAAAGATAGAATTAATTTGGAAATTATTTGATTTAGCTTTTATAGTAGAATCAACTTCCAGTAATTAGCATGTGTTAAATTACTATTTCATTTCAAGATTTTGTATTGGATTATTGTTGAATGCACCATAATTGAGTTCTAATTTTATTTCCTTCACATTTAGTTGCTAAGATACGACTTATGATTTCATCTTAATCTCATAAAATATATCCCAGACATAAAAATGTCCCTGAGATGGGAACATGAAAAGTCTTTTTCAAAGTGTGAGTATTTATTGATATCACAAGAGGAATATGTTCAACTTCAATCTAAACTTGTAAAAAAATTATTTATACAAATAAGCAATACTAGTACTCTTTTCTATGTGTTTTATACAATGGAAATACTAATATTTTTATTATCCCAAATAGCTCCCAGTTTCAATTGTCCAATAGCCATTTTTCAGAGCTATAAAATACACAATATAAGTAAGTACCCTACCATAACAAAAGTGAACATATTGTAACAGGAACCAGTTTGAATCCTATTGAAAGGATCAACTACTTATCACAACCTTTACTTAGATCCTGCACATATGTATATGCAAGGTTAACATACAACCAACAAATTGAACCGGATGCTGTATCCGATTCAAAAGTTTCATCACAAAAATAAAACCTTTTGTTTTAATAAAGTTTTAAAAAAAAAACTAGTTAAAAGTTTTGGTATATAAGAGTATGTATAATAACGCACATACTCAGTTATGTTGTAAAATTCTGTCATTTCTATTTTTTAATAGATTTTATTTTTAAAAGTTTTCTTTTTGTCGCTTGTTTTTTTTTTTTTATCAAAGTAATTAAAGACAAGCAAACTTTTTAATTGCATTCTAATTGGAATCTATTTTTAATTTATTTTAACTAAAGCTGAGACTTGTTTTTACATTTTTTTTAAAATTAATTAGGAATAAGATTAACCCTGGTTAGAATCATTAATTAAGATTGAGTTAAGATAAAGATTTGCCCTGGTCAAAAAGGATTAATTAAACGATGTTATGGAAGATAAGAGCTTGTATAAATAGCCCTGGGATTTCGGACTAATTATCCTCCAACTATTTATGTTTATTCTCCTAGCTTAGTTTTGCTTCAACCTTTAGTATGCCAATTGTGAGTCTTCTTTGAATTGCTGTGCTGCTATAAAGCCTCAAGGTCGCGTTCCATTTCTAGGAACCAATGCCAAAACTATATGCTATGAAGAATTGCTTTAATATCATGCTGTGCTAAACCAACTTAAAGATGAGAGCCCTGGATCTCAAATCGTCCCTGCAAAATCATGTTGTAAGAGCTCAAGCAAAAACTGATCCCTAACATTGCCTTCTGCATCCTGAACAGAAAATGGAAATCTAGTCTTTGCTGGAATTCTCCAGTAGAATGAACTATGTGTGCCATGCTGCAAGACATCAGCCATTCTTAACCTTATACCTCAAGGTAACATGTTTTCTTATTCTTTCCAGGGTTTTAAAGTCTCAGCTTAATCTTAAAAAGTAACCTAATTTTATATCTTGCCTAATCAATTGAAATATTTTAAGATTTTCTGATTGCATTTATAGTGTGTATTGGAATCTTAGTTTTAAGATTCCATGTTTGTTTTGAATTTATTTGTCAGACTGTGTACATAGAGTATTTCTTAAAGCCATTTACATTTATAATTATTTCACTTTCTTAATAAACGCTTGGGCAGACATAAATAATTTTCTGATTATTCATATGTCTCCTATTGAGACTTTTAATTATTTTATAGCAGCTTAAGTTTGACCAATCATTTGGATGGTGATTCACCAGTTATATATTTGTTTTCCCTTAAATCAGAGATTTGAGAAAGGTAATGCGGTATGCAAAAGATTTGGATAAAGAATTTTTATCGGTATACTTGTATAAAAGGTGGGATGATTGTGTTAGGAGGATTGTTGAGTGTTATAGTGGTAAGGAATGGGATAAAAGAATAGAAGTATTAATAAAAAATAGGGAGTTGGAGAGATGGAGAAGTAGTATGGAGGGTAAGAAGAGTTTAAATATATATAGAAGTAAACGGAATATTGGAAGCGAGTTAATTTATGATAATAGTAAGGAAAGTAGTTTATTGTTTAAGGCTCGAACGGGATCTTTAGCAACAAGAGAATATACATGTAAATGGAAAACTATGGGTGATTTAGCGTGCAAATTGTGTAAGGAAGGTATAGAAAATATTAGGCATCTGTTGATTGAATGTAAATGCTTGAAAGCAGAAAGGGTACAGATAATGAAGTTATGGGAGAATAGGTATGAACAAAGTGACAATACAGAAAGTGAGTTAGTAGTTTTTATGCTGGGTTTGCGAAAAGATAAGGGGGATTTTGATTTAAAGGCCATAGAGTTGACAAAGATTATGTTGTGGAAATGGGATGGGGCAGAATATGGGAAGACTTAGAGTGGGGAATGAAAAATAAAGTGGCTAACAGGTTTATCTGGGCATAGTTGCTGAGATATTCTTGACTTCGTTTAAGGAGAAGCCAAATACATCACATCACCTACACCAAAATATTTTCTAAGATTTCTATTTTCGTTAAATTGGAGATTTAAGTTTTCTCCCATTCTACAATTCATACTTCATTGTATTCTTTATGTCATATTTATTTTACTTGCATTGTAATCAACGTGACAATCTTCAACGTGGTTGGCCATGCAGTAGTTTTGCGGACAATATGTCACTAGTCAATAATCTAGTGATCGCTCGCCCACGCTGGTTTCTTTGATTCATGCAAGAATCTTTCATTTATTTGTTTTAAAACTTTTTGAATAAAGAGACCAGAGTTGGTCAGGTGAATCTTCAGCTGAAAGAAAATTCTTCCCTCCCTTTTTAAAACTCTATTAGAAAATTAGTCATCTGCCAGAGAGTTGACGTTTTATTTTGTTCATACATGCCTTGATAGAATGTAATAAAAAACTACATCTATTGTAAATAAATCTTTGTACTTGCAAAAAAAAAATTATATTAATTTTAATAAATTTTAAAATTATATTAGCTAACATTTGTCCTAGCTTTATTTTGTCAATTGTCTGAACAATATTAATGAGCTCTTGCTCTCCCTGTGTCTGGTTGGAGCAAATCATCATCATCATTAACTTTTGATCACGGTAAACAAAATTTCCAGGTACACAGTGATCTGGTGGCATTCTTCATGATCAAAAGGAAAAAGAACCATATGTTACAATATATACACAGAAGTATTTTTTTATTATTATTATTGTCAATATTGTGAGAGGACAGTAAAATTTAAAAGAATAATTTGTTTTGGTTATATATAAAATCTAATTTTGAAATCCACTGAACGAACTTTTTTTTTTATCATTGTAATGAATCTTGGACTTTGAGATAATGATGCTTTCTGTATATTGTTTTTGTTGTTGTTTATAAACCTTTCCACTGTTATATCTCCAAATTCTTGACAAATCTATACTCATGATAAAAGATTTTTTTCTCTTGTTCAAATTTCATAATTGGACAAAAGAAAGCAGCTGTAAATGTATAAAACTAGTTTTTGGTAAGGAGAACTAAACATCAAAATTTTGTTTTAAGCTATTCTGATAAGTAGTAAGAATGTCCAGAAATTAAAATATCAGATTGAAATTGATTTGATTGTGAGCTGAAATATTTAGATTTTTTTATGTAATTGATTAAAAGAAATATAAGAAAAGATTTGAGAAGAAAATTGAGGGCATCCGGGTAGGTGCAGGGATATAAAAAGGAAAGAGAAAAAGAGGATTAAGCCTGCCAAAGGGACAAATGAGAAAAAACCAAATAATGAAGAAAATAAATGATATGAGTCAAATGGCGTAAAGCTAAAATGTGTTAAACTCTTGCCCAGCATTCCACGAATGTTAATCAATGGAAACCTTGCCGTCTACGCATTGCCATAAATTATTCCTTCAAGGACTTATGTTTAAAACCACAGGAAATCTATACGATCTTCAAAACAAAGACTACAACAAGAAAGGAAAGGAAAATTGAACTATTCATGACAATGCAAACGGCCAGTGTTTTAAATATAAGCTTACCAACAAATATTAATCTTATCTGTTCCTGGGAACAAAGATATTATTTTTTGTATTCTTTTGTTTTCTATCTATTAAACTTGTTCTCAATGTAATAGAGAGAAAGAATTATATATATATGATCATTACATTAATTTAAGTTGCTAACTTGTATTGTAAAATTACTGAATTTTATTGAATAAGGAAAAAAAAACATGTATGTATATGTCTTCTTATAATATACACGTAGTTATTTTCTAGTCTATAATCATTTATTTATATAATACATATGTATGCAAATTTAGGTTCAAATCTAGATAACCAGAAATAAGGAGGGTTTGTTATTTAAACGTTTTTAGGTTTTGTGAAATAATGGGGTTGGAAAAAAATTTTGAATTAGATCTTATTAACTTAAATTTCTTAAATGTAGAGATTACATGTTATTGAAATGAGCCAATTTAAAGGCTATGCCGTCACATGCTCTTGAAGCGTTTTTCACTCTCCTCCCAGAGATACTGATCTAGGATGGGTTGGGAGAATCCCTCAAATGACAATACAAGGAAGCAACATATGAATGTTACCAGTGTAATTCTTACTGTATTCAACAGATTGACGCTTGAGGTTGATAAATCAATGCTCATAAATATACACTGGGGACAATTAAATATATATTTTAAGGGAGATAAACTCTGTCGGAGAAATATAGCGAATAGTTAATCCCAGTTATCTGAGGCATTTATTGTAGATCTATTCATTCTGATATTTTTAATTAATACAATACGGAGTAGAGCCATTATTGTATTGCCTCTCCCATTAACAATTGAAATGATATTCAATTCATTTCGGTTAGATGGTGACTAAATGTCCATCACTAGTTATGCTAAAAAGGAAGAATAAACTATACTTTCAAATAGCGGGTTGCCCGTTACAATATATACATAATTTTTTGTGATAAGAAACTGAAACATGATACTAGACTATGCTACTTAGAAGTGACTGTAATCAGTCAACTTTCTTTGAAGGGAATGATAATAAATTTTAAGAATCTTCTTGGGCCAATTTAATCATTACAGGTGCTATATTCAGATTAATTAACAAAATATAGTTTATAAAACTGTTATGAAAACTTTGAATACTTTTATGAAATTATAAGGTAATTAAGATGCTTATGCTTAATTTTGATATTTTTGCAGTTTATAAATGCAATTTTTAAATTTTTCATAAAAAATACTTTTCTTTCTATGATCTCTTTTATAAAATGTTCCATTCATTCAGTTTTAATCTATTTTTAAAAAATATAAAATAGTTTTTATGTTTTTCTATACAAACATGAAAAATTAACTTCCTTTGCACTGGTGTATTGAATTTTTTAATTTCATTTTCCGATTACCAATATTACATAATTGAAAATAACTTCTTGCTTTATTTGTATGATTATAACAAAGTCAAAAAATAACATTTTATTTTATTTGTTGATTATAATGTTTTAATTCCAAGCAGTGTGGCATATCATGGGCCAAATAAAATGACCTTGCAGACTTTACTTTGCCAATCCCTAGTTTAGACCAAAGCTAAACATTTTCCTTGCCTTTCAAAAATTAATTATAAAATGTGCAAAGCTGCTGCATGCATTTGGAGATATGAAACAAGTAAGTATTCTAGAAACAGATTTCCTTTGTATTTATATATTCTACAAATAAATGTCTCTGATTTATGAAAAAGTGCTCACACCAAGCTTTTAGATATTCAAATACTTGTAATAATACCACGAGCACCTTCAGATTCATTCTCTTTATTACATATATTCCCTAACATATATTCTTCCAGCTGAAATAAAATAAAAAATTACATCAGATTTAGACTATTAACTCAAGATGAAATTTTATCATCTTTTAAAAAAATTCATTCTTCAAAATCGTTTTTTTTTTTGTAATCTCAAATAAAAAAATTACATAACAAAAATAGAAAATTCTAGGAGTCTTCATGTAAGATCACAAATGTTTTTTTTTTTTTACCTAGATTCAGCAATAAAACCATATGAATTTAATTTAATGAATTTTATTCATATATTTCACAAAACATGTATTACTTTAATGATTGTTCACCATATATGCAAGTTCATTATGTAAGTATATACTACCCAGAGCAAGGTTTTTTTGATACCTTTCTGAATTATTTTGAATAATTTATGACAAGAAAAGTTGAAAACATATAAAATGAAAATTAAGAATACATATACTATAATTATATTTAAATATTACATATTCAGCCTGTACTCTGCCCATCCTTCATCTGTGTATTTAAATGGGCTTAAAGTCCTATATATATGGGGTCAGAATGACACAGACATCATGGGTATGACAACAAAATTAACAAACATGGGCGTTGAACTACCATCGTTAGATTTTCAATGATAAGAATGGATAGAGAGGATTGAAGTCTATCAATTAAAGTTCGAAGATTTGCTATTTTAATATAAACCGAGCACTGATTATACGTATATTGAAATGGTAAATCGGATTCAGATTTTCATTTCACAGTCCAATCCACCTAGCCACCTACTAATAGGATTCAATTGGAACCTACATATGTACAAATATAAATAATGTCTGTATATAGAAATGTATTTTTTTTAAACGTTTTTTTATTATTATTATTATTATTTATAATATTCCAACCAGAATTTTCTTGGATAAATTGCTAATAATTTATTTCAAGTAATATATATATAACATTGTTTTAGTTATATAACCAAATAATTTATTTTATTAAAAAAAATTCAAATATCAGTTTTGAATTTTATTTGTATTTATATATATGTTCAATGTATTTTTTTTTTAATTAAAGAATCTAAGATGGCTTTCCAAGAGATTTTCGCCTCGATAAGAAGTTTTAAAAAGAAATGTTAAAGCTGAAATGCATTGTAAATGTAAAATTAAATTATGCAGAAAAAAATCAAATACTTTTGGTTTAAATAAATATAAAAAAATATAAGATTATACAAAGAATCATTATTAATCCTGATAGAGATTCAAACTTTTTTAAAATAGCAATGAATGTATGTTTTCTTTTGTCCCAGGCAGGATATGAAAGAAAATCACCTTGGATAGCAAATAGTTCAAATACTAGAGCCAACATATAAATAGTGGGGGGGGTTTTTTTTGAAAAAAAAAAAGTTTAAAGTTGCCAACCATCACTACACCCGTCATAATTTTAAAAATGTACAGTGGGTGGACATCGCCATTCCTTCCTAGGATCCCATCTCCTATATGCTGCCGCTATAGTCTTGGAAGAATGCCACTAGCTATCAAAGTTCGCCCGTACTATCATGCCGGGGAATTTCAGGTAAAAACTTAAGAACAAGCGAGAATTTCAATCCTGTCATCTTTATCCAAATCTTTTATATAAACTAACTATAATGTAATTATATCTACTTAAATCTTAAAGATATATAGTTAACTTTTATCGTGAATATCTGTAATCGACTCTTTAACCCATTTAAATTCTTTGTAATTCTCTTAAATAACACAAGCTCACAATATTTTAGCTATTTTTATTTTTAACATGAAAATATATATTTATTTGTTTTGTACTAATTTCAGTAGTATAAATTTTATGGGGTTTTTAAAACAAACTTCACTCGCGTGAGGGTTGTGAGATGATAATTTGCAAAAGGGCGTATTATGTTAAAAAAGGGGGAGGGAAATCAGCAAAAAAAAAAATAGTTTAAAATAAAATAAGTTGTTTTCTCTTTCTCACCAGTGAAGTTATGTCAAATATATATATATTAAAATGTACTTATATTAATAACTAAAGTAATTTTGCTAATGATTTCCCAGGATGGGATTTTATAAATTTAGATTGTTTTAAAATGGAATAAAATTAAAATGTACTATATTTTGACCTGAATACAGCACTGCTGGACAGCATCAGTTAAGTATCTCATAATCTTTTAAAAGTAGAAAAATAGGAAGGGGAATCTCTTCAAGAAATATATTTCCTTATTTATTATACTTTTTTTATTAAATAAATATTTTACCTGAAGTAATTGGTTATGCAGGTTGATCTTTATGCAGTATTAGATTCTTTAAGGCTACTTATTTATAATTATCCACATTTGGTGATTAATAAATGTCGGGTTGATAATGAATCCAAGCGTAGTGGATCAGACCTAAAACGGTCACTTATTTGGTGTAATCTGACTGCCAGTTGCACATACTTCTGTGGACCAGAAAGTGAATGAGATAGAATTGGGTAGTCTACATGATATTCATACGACGGACATGGAGCTCCTGTAATTCCTATCTCTTCATTAGATACCGTTTCACAACATCGCGGATGTACCAAACTCTTTTCTTTGTTGCTATAGGCATGCAAGTGTCTGTAAGCAGCTCATATGAATCTACATTTGTTTTTCTTTCTTTAGCATTCATATTTTATTAACCCGACTTTGTTTCATTTTTCTTTTATTGCCTATCTAATACGTAAGCCATAGAAAAATGATTCTACTACTCAGGAATCTTCAGCCTGAGTAACCAGTTTTGTTTTAATCCATGTTTAGTTAAACCTTGTAAATTAACTAAGTCATGTTATAGATATATGAATAAAAATGACTAAGTTAAATGTCAAATCAATGTGGTTGGTGTGCTTGATAATTAACCGTTTCTTAATGGCTTACAATTCTAAATACTGTAATGTTATTTTCAAGCAAGGACCATCCTTTTAATGCTGTTCCAGCAAGGACCATTCTTAAAATAAATAAAAGATGTGAGAATTAGTTGTTATTTGTAAAGAAAAGTAAAATAAATGATGTTGTTTTTCTTCTGTCATTTTAGAAAGACGTCAAATTATTTTGACATGATTTTTTTTTTTTTTTTTGACATCATTTTGGTTAAGTAATTTCTTATAAAATTTAAATAAAAAGTGTTTTTTGTTTTAAAAAAAAAACAATCAATTTATCAAGTGTAAAATAGGGTGATCAACTAAAGACAATCCCCTTTTTTTTCTTGTAATATATTAAAATCTGTGGTTATTTAATTAAAATTTTTTTTTTTGTTTTGTTTAAATAATATAAACCAATAATTTTGTGAAGGCTGTAATAAATTAAGAAAATGACCACTATATGTAAATATATCTTGGTTTCGTGTAAATCTTCCTGTATAAATATTAAACTAATGTAGAGAATTTAGCTTGAGTAAAAATGTAAATTAAACAATTAATAAGTTAAAATATATGTATAAAACTAAAGTTCCATTGTGTTTGAATTATTTTATTTATTTTCTATTTTAGTTAGTATTTTATGTTAAATCATATATATATAAGTGCAATCACCCAAGGTCTCATTAAATTAGAATTATTGTGCATCTTATGCTCTAAGGTTCAGCTCTGGGAAGGTGAAAGTGAAGGAGTGCAATATGATCTTTGAGAAATGTTATTAATTAGGTCTTTGACCTGGGGATATAGGTAAATAGGGCAGAATCCATGATGTACCTGACATATATCTTTACATGGTCGGACTAGAGGTACTTTACCTATATTCCGGATCTTGTTGGATCGATATACGTTTTTTGACAAGACAGTATGTAGGAATTAATGATCCGGACCAACTGATGAGTGCTAGTTCAGCATAAAGTATGTATATTGGAGATCATTTATCTTTTTTCACATGTATGTGGCTGTGAGTATAGATTGAATAAGATGGAATGGATGACTAAAGAGAGCATGAAAGTCTGGGTTCAAATCCCTCTAATTTCAATTATTATAAGTGTATCCTTCTTACTTTCATATAATGAAAATTATTTCAATATCATTGAAATCTAAATTTTATATAATTTCATTTTCTATACTTATAATATAAGTTGCTTTTGGTAATGCTTGACTGTAAATTTTTTTTTTTTTATTAATTTAGAGAAAAATATCTCCCTAAAACAATTGTTAAAGGCAATGCTAGAAAAATATGTAATACTTTTATTAAATTTGGAAACAATGCATTTAAATGTGGCAAAATACCATTTTGTAAAAAAATTTAAATGATTTCCTTTTCATATAATTATTTGAGAGACAAAATGCTTATGTGTTACATTGTCTGTGTTTTGACTGCAACAAAGCATTAATGAAGCCAGAAACAAAGTGTATTTACATTATAATGATAATGCATATTGCCAATGTTTGAACTTGTCAAACACTGAATCACTTGAACAGAGTGATTAGATAAAATTAAATACTAAATAATTTTCTTATCTTTATGCCCCTACAAATCTGTCACTCCTAAATTGTGTTAACCAGGTGTCTCACACACTTTTGCACCCCAGAATGAAAGAGCCCTGTATATAAGAATAAGACAGCAGAAATATATAAGCATACAATTGAATTTAAAAAATAGTCAAGAATGAATCCATGTGAAGGAAATATTTGCAGATCCACTTGTTGAGTAAATGTTGTCTTACAAAAATGCACATTAAAAATAAATAAATATTTTGAAAAGCTGAAAATAAATCTTTTAAATACTAAATAAACAAATAATGTTTTTTATAAAGATATCAAATAGAACAAGTTTTATATTTAAATTGAAAATTTGTAAAAGCATGATATCAATTTTTCTGCAGAAAACATTTGAAATTGACTTTTTCATTTAACAAATTAATTATGAAAACAATTAAATATTCTTTTAATAATTTGATATATTTTCACATGTTTATTTCATATTTTACAATGAAAAATATAAAGTATTTGCATCATTTTTGACATATGTATATAACTTTTGAATAAGAATATAAGTATATTCAATATTACAGTTCATCTTTATATTACTAAGCACTATTACTGCCGCTAAGTAAATCTGTTGCTCATTTTTAAACCATAAGTTTTAATATTCTAAACATTATTTATTAAATATTACTGAAAACAAATTGAGGTAATTAGGCAATAAATACTTCAGTCAGATTACCTGGTTATGTCCTCTGATTTTTAGCTCTAACAATTTATTCAAGCATCTCACAGTGGAGCAATATTACAGAAAAAAATTACATTATTTTATTTATCATTTTAGTAATTATAAAGTTCGATGTTGTTATAACAATACATATTATAATGGGATTGCTGTTTTCCATATATATCTATACATCATATATATAACCATTTATAAGATTGCGTATATATAACGCTACACGTATATGTATGATTGTGACGGAATCGCAGTTGTCCATCTATATATCACATATATATATAACCATTTATAAGATTGCATATATATAACGCTACACATATATGAATAATTATAACGTAATTGTTTAAAAAAAATTCATTATTCTGAAAGTAATTCGAAACTGTACTCTATTTCTCACCCAGCATATTTATGGACGTCACTTTCCGACTCCAAGCACCAATCTTACTTACATGTAAATAAAAATTATGCTGGAAGAGATAAATGGTGGCTCACTCAGGGTGGGTGGTTATCAACCATGAGAAATATATGGGGATCCAGAAATGCACAAATAGACACTTAATCAAATCACTTATATGTTGTACAAATATAAACCTCTCGATCATTTTTTTTTAAAACAATCTTTTTTTTTAAAACCCGAAATGAAGGAAATCAACAAATATATACACTTTCACTTAAAAGATATCTAATCTTCATTAAAATGTAAAAATCACAGAATATAATATTACAACTTTGTGCTCATATATTTTTGATACAACACATGCACGCACATATATTGCATAGATAATATAAACAAAAATCAGATAAAAAAAAATAAAGCAATTAAAAATCAAGTCCATTCCTGTACAAAATATACTTTGTGATGCAGAAAAGAATTATCTTGACTTTCAATAAAAGTCTCTACGCATTATCATGGGAAAACATAATAATATTTGATAAATAAATATCGCTTAGAAAATGTTCATATTACCTGGATTTTCCCCGGGGATATAGACAAATATATATATATAGGAGTAACAGCATTGGTTTGCTTGATGCTATGACATTATAAATAGGTAATTTTGGATAGGTGTAGTTTGATCGATTCCTTAATATATGAAAAGTGTTCGATGAAAACAATTTCTATTTTACAGGTTCAAGAGTGGCTTCCTTCCAATGTAGACATCGGTTCCCGATCGTAGCATCTGCCATATCTTCGTAGGGTGGCTCGCAGAGCCCAGCACATTTTAGTTCTTATCCCAGCATGTTCATAGCTGACCGTTATATATATATATCTACACCAATCAGTTTTTTTTTCTCTCTAAAATCACCCTTGTAGAAATCCTTTTTTGAATCCCAGCTACAAAAGTTTTGACAGAAAAATTCCAATTAATTAATTTCAATTGTTTCTTTCCATTTATATTCTTCTCTCTTTTTTTTTAAAACCACATGTTATTTTAGATTTGTAAAAACCTTTTAGCACCTTTAGTTATTTTTTTTCTTGAGATCAAGGAAATTCCATTAACACCTGCAATCTATTTTCAATAGCTCTTTCTTTATTTCTTTCTTGGCATTTTTCCTTTTTTATTTATTAAGATAACGATCTATGCAGTTTCTATATTTTTTTCCCATTTAATATCTCTTTTTTTATTATTATTATAACATACCATAACCTCCATCTTGAACATAAAATGTTGGTTTTATTATTCTTTAGTGAATCCACTTATTCATCTATACAACAATATAACTACATGCGTTTTAAACAAAATACAAGAGCATAAATATTGTAACACCCCCCCCCATCCCTTCTATTTATTCTAACTCTTTCTATTACCCTATTTAAAATATACACAAAACAAAAAAGAAACCAAATTTACTCCAAATTTTAACCATATATATATATGTGCGCATATATACAATTATTTGTTGGAACAGGGTTTGAACCTAGCCCTGTTTCAATATGTTAAATGATTAAGACATAAGCCTTTATTTTATCAGTTACCATGTAATCAATAATCTGACAGATTCTAAAAATGCTTTGCACTGCCACTGTTTTTATCTGTACATCAAAACCTTTACAATTTTTTCATCACCAACATAATTACTATGAATTAAGGTAGTCAACTGACTCTAGATTTAATGATTTTGAAATTAACATTATTAATATAAAAAATAAAAACAATTAAATTATATATGTCACTTTTAAGCGATCTTATTAATGTTATTATAAACAAAAAGGTACTTGTAATAATAGAAATCAGCATAGTTATAATATAGTTTATAACATTCCTATTAATAAAGCAAATATCTGTCAAATATCAATATTGCTGATATAATATAAAAAATAATCATTAATTACAATTTCAGTATTGTTTGTATTTGTCTAATTTTATTTTTTTACTTTAATGGTTAGTGCATGCAATGTTAATGATTTTAAAAGATTGCATAGTTTTTTATGTGAAATAATTTCTTAAAAGTTAAATTTATATTGTAGAATTAATTGTACATAATTGTAAGTCAATCCTAATTCATTTTTAGCATTATTTGATATGCTATAGTAGAATATAATTTTCCTTAGAATTTTGTTTCAGCTTCACAAATTTAAAATTACATTATTGTTCTATTATTATTCTTATGTAGTTGAAATTATATAATTGTTCTTTGTTAGTTAAAGCTACATGAAAAATTGGAACTGGTAAAAAAAAATCATTGAACAGTTTTCAGTCATAATATTTAATTTTATTACTACCTAGCATGATTTCAAATGTGATTATGAGTTCTTTATATCAGTGTTTACTTATTATCTAATAAGTTATTCGACATATTTAAATTTATTCAAATTGCCCATTTCTTTAATATGGTAAACTTGCTTCTTTTTAGCTAATGTGAATATATTCATTAATTATCAGTTATTATATTTGCTCAGAAAGGAAGAAAATTAGTAACAGTTAAATTACAATAGATTCAATAAGTTGTGCCTCTTAATCTAAAGATTGCTTTTATTGTTTCAATTTCTAGAAAATAAAGCTAATAGACAAGACTACAGTAATTATCACTGAATATTATCCACTATAGTAAAGATACTTTCAAGGATTTTTTATAAATGGCTTCAAGTCATCATTACTAAAGACTCATTTTGGTTTTATAATATCCAGAAGCACTAGAGGCATGGTTTTTATTGCAAAACAAATGCAAAAAAAAGTATCGGGAACAAAAGAATAATCTATATATTCCTTTTATTGTTTGATTTAATTAATTGATCAGATCTATGGCATTGTTTAACATCAGTTAGTTGTCTATTAAAGTTTATTTATATTACAATAATTTGAAAAAATAATTATTACAAGATGAAAATCTGAGCCATTTGAAATGAAAAACTGGTGTTAAGCAAGAATGTATTCTTGTTCCAATACTGGTTTTTTTAATTTATATGACAACAGGCTATAGAACTGCTTATAGATGACTCGATGAATTAGAATCAAAAGTTTGATAATAAAATTTTTAATTGAAATAGATTCAAAATGAAAACATTTTCTTAAATTCTTGACTCATAATGTGCTAATAATTTTGCTATTTTTGCTAGTTCAAAAAATGATTTACAGGATGTACTAATTTGATTTAATAATTAATGTTCAATATAGTCAAATTTTTTAAGCAAGTGATGGAATGATTTATATGGAAGTGGAACTAAAGCATTAGAAAAGTTTAATTTAAAAATGTTCCTTAAAATTTTTAAGATGCAATGGCATGATCATAAAATGAAACATTATGTTATTTAACTTGTTGGATGTCACCATAAAATCATACTGACACCAGATTGGGCATTGACCAATACTATACTTCCTAAGAGGATATTTTATGATGAACTTATGCATAGTTTTCATAGAATGGATAATTTCATTTACATTATAAGAATTATCTCAGCAATATTCTAAAAGAAGTGAAATATTGACTTTCTATTGGGAAGATATGAAAGAGAATAGAACTACATTGGTATTAAATTATTTCAAAAGTGTTTTCTGAAGAAAAAAAAGTTAAAAGCATCATATTAGAAAAATGGACCAGCATGTTTTATATTTGAGTTTCACTAATTGATTTGTAAATTCATCTTTAGTGCCCCCCCCCCTTTTTTTTTTTCTCATGGAGAATGGCCAAACTTGTTTGAATTGTTTTGTAGACTAGGTTGCCTTGATTACCCATGATGGTCATAATAATATAGATATGCACTGTTCTAAATATGGAAATCACAGGACCTACATATGAAAATGTATTGGGAGACCACTATTTTGCAATGTTTTAATCTATTGTTTTAAAGTTTGATTTTTTTAATGTTTTTTTTTTCCTGATATGTAATTGATGAGAGATAGATTTGTGAATTTAATAAATTACAAGCGTTGTTTGCATTAGTCAATCCCAGCATTGTGCAAAAATTCATTAAAATAGACCATTCGTTTTACGGCAATATAAAATGCAAAAAATGAATCCTCAGTAAACCATTTCTAAACATCACAAGTGAACAAACTAGTGTCTTAAAAAGCAACTTATTTACAAATTACTAACATACAACTTGCAAATATATAAATATCATAATTATAAACACACTAGTGTCAACAACTATGAAAATAAGAGTAAATAATTTTACCTAATAATTAAAAAATTGATTCTCATAATTATTCAATTAAAATTAGAATGAATTGTTTTAATTAGGCTTTTCTTTACAGAATACCAATTTTTAAAGAGAATTGCTTGAAATGAAAAAAACCAATTCCCTAGTCATTAAATGCAAATCAATTACTATTATCATAGCTATTATACTAAGTTTATTTTATTCATTATTTTAGTAAAAGCTCATTTTTATGTAACTGTTTTTGTTTTTACTGTAACCAAATAAAATATTCAATATTAACTTAATGAGAAATTTTCGATTGTACTATTAATTAAGTAAAGCCCTATCTAATCATACGGATTTAATTACGTTACGTAAAAACGAAACTCGACAAAAATAACGTCACATTTGTTTGTTGTTGTTTTTTTTTTAATATTTCTCCATTTTGTTAGACTTTGAATATATCTTAAAAAACAAATATTTAAAAACAATTATTATTGTTCTTCTAACAGTCAAGACTAGGATTATTTCATTCAATATCCTAGTAAATCCGTTAATTAAATTAAAGGAATATTGTTTACCTTGTACTCATTTTAATTTATTAAACTTTGGCAGGTTATAAAACTGTCTCGACGATAAATTGTATCCCCATTGTTACTTCCAAAAAAGTGAATCGATTAGATTATCTCAGCTGGCTTATTTTTTATAAAAATGAGAAAATAACAATTCATCACATGTCAATACAGGTTTATCAACTATTTGCAAATAAATAACAGAACAATTATCAATTTTCAACTTATTAACTCCTCCCAAACAAGAAAATAATGGTTAAAAAAAAAAACACGATATAACTCCTCAAGTTTCAAGCATTCAACAAAACAATTTTAAAAATAAGAGTTTGAATTTTATATTGAAAAGAATTTGTTAGTAATAAAAAGGAATTTAAAAAATTGGAAGAAATGAGATTAACCTGACACGCTGTTAAAATCACAAACTACCGATGGGGTCCATAGGTGTCGAATAATGGAATGACCTTCAGATATGAGAGTTAATTGTGAATAACCAATGAACACAATCCGACCAAGATTATCTCTTCTTACTGCTCTGTAGAAAGTTATGGTTTCTAAGTAATCTTTTCTGACTTCCCATTTTCTTTATTGACTTCAATTACACTAGTTGGTGTAGGCCAGTCAACACGAGCCTTTCATACCATTTATGATTTCCATATATTAGCTGTGAAAGTAGGATTGCACGTTTGTGTTTCCATCTTTTAACCACGATCACGACAATTTTGACTTAAATTCATTCTTATGTCATTTATTCCGTGGGGGGGGGGGGGGCTCATCTCCTAAAAATTAAGAAAGTAGTGACAGGGTCAGGATTAAGTAAATTTACTCAAGGCTGTACAATCATAAATTGGGTTTGAATTGGAATTGGGACAGGAGTTTCAGCCTGGCAAAAACTACATTAAGACAACTAATTATATGTAAGCATTCTTTTGCCATCACCAAAATGGAAGTTAACCTTTAAAAAATCTAAAATGGGCCTGTCTCATATTGTCTGGCTAGAAGGTCATATATGGTGAATTGCTCATCCATAGTATCATAAGTAGAAATGGTAAAGCAAAAGACAACAATGGCAATACTATAATTTTTTTTTTTCTACCATGGAATGTATGACCATTTGATAAAAATTCTTTACAGGACAGCATTAGTAGTTAAAATATCAAAATTTAATAACATTTATATAGCTACTCAAGCTTTTTGAAAGCATAGATGAACCAGAGAAAAAAGACTACATGGTAGTGGGTTGATATGTACATAGATAAGTAGTAATGTAGGTAGGTAACACATCAACAAATCAATGAAAGGCTAATAATGTTGCAACTTAACTGGCACAATGCTATTAGTGATCATGTTTATCAATGCATATATTTGTAATATTAGATTCTGAAAAAAAAAGTTTTTATTCTTTACTAGACAGCATTCTTATAGCAAACATTAAAAGATAAAATTTTTCTTCTCTGAAATTAATGTATATGTTGGTACAAATAGTAGACTTCAGCCAAAGTTGTTGGAAATAATAATAGTATTGGTGTCATAAATTCAAATGAAGTGTCATTACTGCATTTTTGTATAACACATGGATTGAATACCATAAGTACTTTGTTTAGGCAAAAAATTGCTGTAAAGAAAATGGATAGATCTATATTCAAAACAAGAATATTTAAGAGATTATCTTATAGTATGGATCAGAATACAAACCAAGTTCATATTACATGAAATAATGCTTTTACTCTTTGCTAGATTTTTCTTAGGAGACTAATGCTTGTTAGTACAAACAGTAAACTTTGGTTAAAAGTTGGTAATAATGATATTGGTGCTGTAAATTCAAATAGTCTGTTATTGATTTTTTTTTTACGCAAAACAGTAATTGATCATCACAAACACTTTGTAGAGACAGAAAATTTTCTGTAAAGGAAATGGATATATTTATGCTCAGTATAATAATATTTAATGATTTGCTTTATACTAAAAATCAGAATTTAAAAAAAGCTTATAAATGGGGACTTGTAAGTGAAGATTATTAGATAGATCATTAATTTACTTCAAGATTAAAATGACAGTTCATTAAAAAAAATAGATCTAATTCTAATCATACAAAAAAATTGAAGTTCATTCTTTAGAAACAACTAATATTTATGCTAAATTATATTACCTATTAAACACTATATTGCTATCTTGGACTTATATAGAATTGTCAAATTTTTTTATCGTAGATACCATAGCATGGAATTCTCTTAAGGAGCATGTTATGAATTCAAAAAAAATCTATTCTTAAGTTTACTTTAAAAAAGAATAATTAGTGACTTTCTGACAATATTATTAGGGATTTGATTTTTTTAAAAATACATATGGCATTAATGCAAGGTTTTATAATCAATACAGAGATTTAAAGGAAGATGATCAATGAGTGATGAGAAGATTCCAAAACAATTAGCAGATTAAAACCGCAAAGAATATCCAGATACTTATTGTTACGATCCATTTTAGATTTTTTTTTTTTTTTGATACATTTAAAAGTGACATATAGATCTGAAAAAAGCTATCATAATCTTATTAAATCCATCAAAGGCAAATTTCAAGATAATGGTAATGAATAAATGGAAGGAGCGGTTTTTAATGATATATTCATTTTCTCTATATCTATTCATTTAGATCTGGATAAAGATATCCAGTTTAATGGTCAAATTACCCTTGATAATCTTAAAAATGATAAATCTATAGATACTAATGAAATACTAAGGAAGTTTTAAAATATGGTGGTGATATGTTAGCATCAAAAATATTGTAATTTTATAGGAATGTACAGATTAATAAATTTGTGCCACTGACATTAAAGATGGTTCTGTTATATCACTTTTTAAAAATAATGGAAATACCTGAGATTGTGATATAGAAATAGTACTTTCAATGACTTCGTTGAATAGATTGTTGCCAGTTTTAGATGAATAATTACTAGAAATTCAATGTGGTTTTAGAGAATAAAAAAGCATTATAGACATGATTTTGTTATGAAACAAATGCAAATAAAGGATGAGAAGCTCAATTAATTGAACAGGTCTATAACATTATTTTGGATTGGTTTTCCATCAACGGTATTCATATTAGGGTGCTTCTACATGATGGAATAAGAAGAATTATTACAAAAGAGAAAAATATAGTGTACTAATTTCAATTTTGCTTTCAAATTTTATGATAGTGGTCTCTGAAACAGTTTATAGGTGATTTATATTTCAAAAATTCCAAATTTTTTATCAACTAGTGATGGAAGAAAAATTTTCAGCAACTTTTAGCTTGGATAGTTATCAACTTGAGAATATAAACTAATCCACATATATTGTTAGTTTTTTATGTAGAAAGATGGACTTTGGTATAGCATGAAGTTTAATACATTGCTGTTACTTTTAACAAATAAATAACTACTGCAACTAATAATTATATATTTAATATTTTTACCTAAAATAGTGTATAAAAGTGAAACTTATATCTATTGTTGACTTAATATAAAGGCATTAGAAAAAATTGAGTTAAAGTGTAAAATTATATCTTTGTTGGATTGAATATATGAAATGAGTGAACTTGCTAAAAAAATATTTTATATTGAACTTAAGCTTAGATTTCATGGAATAGATATCATTTACATTATCAAGATTACCTAAAAGACATTTTAGGACAGTGCAATATTGATTGTTTTCATTGGGGAGATATGGCTGAGAAGCCAATATATTAAAAAATTAGAATTAGACATGGTATTGAAATCTTTAAGAAAAAAAAAATTTTCTACACAAACTATAGCAGCCCAAAAATATCAAATAAATAGAGTAATGGATTAGTAATGTTTCTGTATGTGGATGTGTGAGGGTGATTCACAGACTATTTACAAAACTCATTTCTAGCATTTGATTTTTTTTTTTTTGTCTTTTTATTTTTTTTTTACCTCTTGGAGCAGCAATAGCTGCTTTCATTCGCTGATGATAATATATATATATCAAATGCTACATAAGTGATAGCAAATATGTACTTTAGGCTACAATAATTATTTTTACTTTCACTCCAAAAAATAATGAAAGTATTATTATTAAAAACAACTTTGTATTTAAGCATTGATTTTTAATTTACATGTTTGTGTACTCTATAGTAACCAAAAAAAGATCCAAATCTGGATCTAAAGATAGCCAAGTAATCTTTATAATTATCAATGATTGCAGTTAAATATATAAACCAAACTAAGTATCCTCATTAGTCATTTGCCAAAAAGAAGGATTCATGTATCAACTCTCACACTACTGTCTTCAAGCACTTCTACCACTTAACACCTCTTTTCAAAAACACATATCTCCCATCAAATATACTACTTATATATATCTCCCATCAAATATACTGCTCGTAATTTCAAATTTCCCAATAATAGCTTAAAATCTTTTATGCTATTTCTCTTTAATATTCAAATAATCTGATTTAGTCTATCAAAACCTTTTTTAAAAATTAATAACTAATATTAGCCTTAGCCTATTTCTCTTTAACAATTTATCTTCCCTTCCACCCTCCTTCTCTCTCTATATATATATCTATCTGTCTACATATATTTATTATTATACTTTTTCATAATTATCATCATCAATGGCACTCTGTCCTATGGAAAAATCCAGAGAACAGTCACAGCCAATTCTGTTCTGTACATTGCCCAGATCTTCAAATCCATACAGCTTTTACCATCTCTTACATATCCAGCAAGATCAATATTTTCATTCACCATCCCCTCCAAAACATCATATAAACTATTCTTACTTCTTAGTAAATGTCCAATCCAGTTTCTCCTTCTATCTCCTTAATTTTCTTTTTTTTTTTTTCATTTACTCTTTCTAAAACTTCCTCATTTGTCATTTTATTTATCCAATTTTCTTTGACCTTCTCCATGACTATATCTCAAAGGCTTTCAAACTATTTTTTTAACCCATTATCCATGTTTTACAACCATACAATAATACAATCTACACATAATACTTAGTTAATTTTTTTCTTAATTCTCTCTTCAAAAGGCCACAAAATATTTTTTCTCTTAATAAATGCCTCTATTGTTAATGGTATTCATCTTATAATTTCATCTTCACTTCTTCCATTTTCATTTCAACTAACTAATCCAAATATCTAAATCCATTCACTTGCTAAATTATATTATAAATATCAACTTGAATTCTTTTTGCATTCTTCCCTGTCCATAAAAAGTCTTTTCAACATTAGTCTTCATTCCATATTTCATACAACATTCTTCTGATTTATTTAACTTACTCTAAAAATTCCCTTCATTCTTAGTTATAAGAGACTTCTCAAATATTACATTTTATTTTTCTATTTCCAATATCAGGTCCTCCATAGTCTAAATATTTATCTAACATGTCTTCTAAATAAATGCTTAAAACCACAAATTGCATACAACATGTTTATCTAATTCTTTTCTATACTCACTTCTTCAGACTCCCCTTTCTATATTCACTTCTTCAGTCCATTATTCTCCAATCTGATTTTTATTCTTTGCCCACCAATCTTCTCTCCAAAATACTCCTTTATTTTTCAAGATAATCATAGATTTATTCCAGATTACTCTATTAAATGCTTTTTCCAAATTGACAAAACATATACAAATTCCTTTACCTTTTTCAATATAACTCTTTGCAAGCATTCTAATAACACCAATAACATCTCTTGTACTTTTCTCTCCCTGAAAATCAAATTGCTTCTCTCCAATATAATATTCTACCTTTCCATAAATTTTTTTTGAATTAAAATCGTTAATATTTTTGAAGCATGAGTTAAGCGTATTGTCCTGTACTCTTCGCATCTAATAGCTTTCTTAGAAATTAGTCATCACAGTTTCATAACTACTATATTTTATTTTTATATTAACTATTTTTGATGTCTTAATGTGCAGAATTTTTAAATTAAATTGCCACAGGTATGATATATATATATATCAATGGTGGCCTGTGAAATTTTTAAGAAAGGGTGCTTTATTCCAGTACTGCTGCCAAAACGTAAGCAAGGAAAACAAAACAGAGCAGTTTGCAACCACATAATAATTGTATTTTTCCATCAATCACTGTTAAAAGACATAATGTATTTTTTTTTTTTTCTACTGACAGCCATTTGACATAATATCTGGACTAGATCAACCTTTATTTCTTTTTACTTCAATTTTTTCATGTAATGACAATTGGGATTTTTTTTTTTTAATATTCAACACTAACACCCATTGTGATTACATTTTTCTGTAATAAATGTTTATATGTTAATTTTTTAAATATTATTTAGAAGAAAAAAACATTATTTTTTGCTCATCCCAAATGAAAACAAAAATGTATTCATTCTGAAGAGAAACTTGAATAGATAAACAAACCAAGCTCAAATAATTATTGACCCTGCAACAGTGAGCAGCTCCAATCATGCTATTACACACATTGATAAAAGCAAATAAATGTTGGCAAAACTTGCTGAAATTCATTGAATATGATTTTTTCTGGCACTGCTATAATTAGCAGCATCTTTGAATAGAATCTCCAACCATCACTTAAAATATTTTTTTCTAAAAAGGTTTAATTACTTGTATTTTTAATAAAATGCAAAATATTGAAAGATTATTATACGATTGATATTTTCAAGCACAAATTTAATAATTAATTTTTTTTCTATGGGTGCTAGAGTGCCGCAGTACTTATGCCAGCCACCATTGATATATATGTTTAAAATGTATGCTAAATATATAGTATAAGAAAGACAAAGTTAAGACAGTATAACCGAATGAAAGAATGGCATGGAAATTGAATAACAAAATCATAAAATAAAGGATTGAATGTGTGCATATTAAAGATTTTAGTATAATATATAAGTTTGTAATAAATTTAAACAGCCATCTAACAAAACATTTTGGATGTGAGATAAAATAAATAACTGTACTGGTTAAATAAATATGGTCAATGTATAGGTTGGCAGGAGCTGTAAAATTTTATAGTTTAAGTTATGAATGTTGCAATATTTACACAGTTATATTTAAACAAGTATTGGCAACTCATACAAATTGTACAGATCATAAAGTCAGTGATATTCATAGGCCTTAGATCTAAATCAAATTTACTTTCACAAATAAGGAGAATGGATGGATTAAAATATGGGTAATATTGAATTTGTTGTGAAATACACAGAAGATTTATATTGGGGATTTTGAGAGTTCAAATAATTTGTTTAAAAAGAAAAAGTAATTTCAAATCCCCCCCCCACACACACACACACATACATGGGGTATGTATAGGAAAAACTGCCATTAATATCCTGGGTTAACTGCTGATCTTTATGTTTTGGGATAAAATACTGTATAGTCATGAGGTAGTTTATTAGTTTTCTCTATGTATTGATATGTTAATTAGCTACTTATTTATTTACATACTTGTGAATAGCTTGATTAACAAACTTAGTTGTTGCTTTTTTTAATATATTATTTATGGCTCTTGTTACTTTTACCATAAGCCCAGTTATTTTTATTGCATAATTTTTCAATGTGGTAATTTCTGATGTGTACAAAGTGAATTATATGATAAATTACCTATATTTTTTTAACTTCAGTCAAATTACAAGTCAATTGATCAGATATGTTGGCCATTTTATGAATTGCATAATTTAAAAATATTATATCAATATATAGATGGGAAAATGAAATATTTATCAAACAAATATTATACCTTTTTATTGACACACTGAATTTTATTAATTAAATATATCTAAACATTAACATGTAACTGAATTATATGCAACAAAACAATTTTTAAAGATTGTGTATCTCTTTTTAAAAAAATTATTAAACACTTCTATTTATCAGACCAAAACTTTAAAACAATTAAAATCTAATTAATTGAAAATACCAATTAAACATAGGGTACAATGACTGCTCATTCTTCCAAAAGGTGCTAAAAGTGTATAGAAACCAATGCCTACCTTGTGTGAGTGTTGTGTAATAAAAAAGTTTAATTAAAGCAGTTAACACGGGTATAGAGATTCGGGTCTCTAGTTCACCTGATGAGGCACAGTGAGAAAGAATGGTTTGAGGTTTTTACATTGATGAATGATTATGACAATGGAAATGAGAAGGATGCATTGATAAAAAAAATATTTTAACTTAAAACTAGGTTTACACGTTTATTTTTAATCTTGTAATATAAATTAATTATATAAAACATCTATATTATTTAATTATAACATTCTTGGGTGGATTATTTTTTCACCAATTGTGCATTATTAATAATTATTCTATAAAAACAACAGATAAAAATGTAATCAAAAAGCATACACCTAGATGTCACTGTGTAATTTTCTTGAATTTCATCTAAAGATATTTAATCTTAGATAAAATTAAAGAAGGGCTTCAGCAAAGTTCAAATATAAATATCTTTTAAGGTCATTTTTAAACATTTGATGGTCTTTTATACAAATATGATTTTACAAAGTTAAATTAACTACATAAAATATGTCAGCATGTTAGAACATTAAGTGTAACATACAATCAAGCTTTAATTTCAAATAAAAATTCTTTGATAGCTTATTTTAATAAGCAGGATGAAAAAAGAACCAAAAAATCAAATAATCATGTCTTAAAATAGTTGATGCCTTGCATTTTATTTACTATAACTTTCATGTGCAGAATCAATGCATATATAAATACCATACACCTTATTAATTTATCTATATTAACTAACATGCTATATAAATTTTTCAATCTGACAATTTATCCCATATAAATTTTAGTACCATTTGAACAAAAATAAACATAATTTTCAATCATCATTATACATCAGAATATTTCAGAATTCCATAAAGTTATATAAATTATTCGTTTATATATTATGCAATAGACAAGCTAAAACTGTCCCTAGTCTTAAATAAATTCATTCTGCTGATAGAAAACGCTGCCTACCAGTTAAATTAGCAACTAATTTATAAATCTTTAATTTTTCAATTAATGGAACATGATTAACCTGCAAATATATAAGTAATTTAAATTAAATCACATTTACACATTCAAGATCATCAAGAATGATATGTTGAGCCATTATTGATTAATTTTTAATGAAATTATCTGATAAAAGTCCAAGTTTGCTCCAAGTAATTAAAAATAAAATAGGTGTGAACCATTTAGCTAAAATATGAAAATCAACAA
The DNA here is from genome assembly GCA_028023455.1 of Epiperipatus broadwayi. Lineage (NCBI taxonomy): Eukaryota > Metazoa > Onychophora > Udeonychophora > Euonychophora > Peripatidae > Epiperipatus > Epiperipatus broadwayi. The sequence continues at coordinate 7,184,639 of JAQFVV010000010.1, forward strand.
AGATGCAGCTAATCATATACGAGCTGCAAAGCATATAAATACAAAAAGGGTCAGAGAAAATCATTTACTAGTCTGTGTTTCACATTAAATAGAATTAGGAAACAGAAAATTAGTGCTTTACAGAATATCTGAGAATTAAAAATGTCTAAAAAAAACTTCCATTTCCAACACTATCAGAAATTTTTCAGAAAACATTATCATGAGCATACATACAGCTTATTGGTTCGTTCATCTAATTGCTGTCTAACAAATCAAACCACAAAAACAATTTGATACATTAAACAATAAAATATATCAGCAGTTGTAATATAAACATTACTAAAGTTATACAACTTGCATTTACCACCAAATAAATATAAAAAGCAAACATTTTGTATGCATTCAGGACAATAACAAATACCATATCTTCTGCATAATAAAGATGAGCTAAAATTTCTGGCAGTTTTGTGACAACTTCCAATTAGCAATGACCAAATTTGGAGGATGTAATATAGTATCAGTTAATGGCAATAGTGAAGATGTCAGTTTCATTGACAACTTATTATTTTGTCTGGGCATCCATCATTAAGCCCACATTTGTTAATGTCATGGTTTCAGATCTAACTTAGCCGCTATATATTAGCATATTATTCTTCTACAATAAATGTTCTATCACATACTATGAGTTGTGATAACTAATTGCCTCTGGTGCACATCACTAAATTCATAAATAAATAGAAATTTTACATCCCATTATCTGGGTAATTATTAGATGACTATTTCCAACAAAATAAAGCATAGTCATTTATTGATGTATTCCAACAATATAGACTATAAATCTACTTTTCTTAATCAGTTCTAACAGTTGATTTTTCATTCACTGAGCAAATGTGACATTACTGAATATTTACAAGTCCCATTGAATTGTGGGATAAAATAATGATCACTCAAATTCAAAGTCAACAGAAATATGTTAGCACCTCCATATCATGTTCAGCTGACTGCATTGCCATGATGACAGAAATGCAAAATAACATGAAGATTCATCTATTTAATTAATGTATGGTTTTAAAAATTAAATATTAATTATATATATAATAAATTTCATGTAATACTTATTAGATAGGTATCTACTTAATTTATCTATATAATTCTGTAAATTCTATTTTTAAACACTTACATATCTACATTTTTCAAATATTTTACCAAGAGACAGAAGCATCTAGATAGATCTGCAAATAGATAAATAATTTTAGCACCTTTTTTTTTGTGCATTTGTACAATCTTTGCAATTTTTAATAGTGCAGGAAAGATTCCAATTTGTAATGATTTATTAAGTAAAGCACTAATTGATGATGTAAAAAATTAGGAACTTTATCCTTGAATGTGCTATTTTTAACTTTCAAGTTATTTATGCTACTTTTCAACCATAGTTTCTGGAATTCCATTCATTATTGTAAGAAAACTGGATTGATACATTTAAATATATATACTGTTTATTACTTACCAAGCCAAAAATACCAAGCAAAATATTTTGAAAAATCTGATACTTTTAACATCTTTTATATTTTTAGATTTTCTAATAACAAAATGTGTATTAATATCTGTTTCAACATTTTATGTATATTATATTATATGGACTGCAGGAAAAAATGTATTATAACTGATAGAAGTCTTTGATTTACTTTTGAGGAACTGAGTAGAAAATATTAGTAATATCCATTCCATACATTTATGTCATTGCAACTATTATTATTATTATGTGATTATTCATATGGAAAACAAATATGAATGGAGAGTTTGGTAGTTTTTACTTCAGAATCTTTCTTCTCGGTTGCCTAATAATTTTTAACTGAAACATCACTTGTGTTTGCTTAAAGACAGCATAAATATATGTGTGTGTGTATGAATAATCATTCTTTTACAACTTCCTTAAACATTTTAACAATACTATTTTTTATAGGTAAACTTTATTCTAACAGTTTTGACTGTCCTCCAATCATCATCAGACCTCAGCTCTGCTCTTTACAAGGACTTCTGGACAGTCAGAACTGTTAGAATAAAGTTTTCACATAAAAAATAGTATTGTTAAAGGGTTTAAGGATATTGAAGTCACAAGTGGAACAGGATTCAGTACAAATAAGAAAATGAAAGACATTGTGAAAATTGATGATACAACATAAATTATGGTAAGTTTAGTTATTTAATTTAATAAAAAATACCAAATACAGACACCCAACAAATTCTCATTCTGATGAAGAAATAGAATTTTTTTATTTTGATGTACAATATGTTTTAATAACAATTTAAAATTATAATGCATGATTTTATAGCTAAATGTAAAAAACAATTGGAAGATGAAAATGAGACAGAAATAAAATCTCTATATTAGGAATTCTTATTTCAAAAAAAATACAATGCAGAAATGGTCAAGGAAACATTAAATAAAAGTATAGCAAAGTTGAATTATGTTTGGACCAAAAGAAAATAAGTATTTCAAGACTGTAATATACTTAAATAGATTTAACAGAGGAAGTGGTCAATGATTACTAAAATATAAAATTGGAGACAGTCTATTGTATTTAATCTAGAATTTGAAAATCATTTAAATATATTAATAGATTTTGATGATGTAAAAAAAATCTCTTCTCCTTGATTTACAATTTATTCTAAGTAGAATGGTTATAAATTTAGGATCACAGATTAATTTCAATGATCACAGCTGGATTTGCTCTCTTAAGATTTTAATTGCAAATCTATCTAAAATTGTAAATAAATATATTATCAATTAGACATTTCTTTTAACTCAACCATGATATTTAGGAATTGAGTGCAGAAATAATATCTCCTAAAACAAATTAATTATCAAAATAATTATTAGTCCAAAAAAACAACAATTGATAAACAAATTTCCAAATGAGATAATACAATGTATGAAGAAAAGATGGAATAGAAAAATATTTTTAAATAATCCTTTTAAAAAAAATAAATATCTGGAATTATGTAAAATTGTATTTTAAAAGGGTAATGATTTAAAGAAATATTAAGTCTCAAAGATGTAAAAATAGCTTGCTAGTGGAAAAAAAGCTATTTGAACAATAAGCAGAACATCATCCTAAAGTGTAAAAAAAAGTTCTAAAAAGAACTATAATATATAGGGTATATAAGCACAGACTTTCACATGACCCACCACTCTCCATGCTATCTCATAACACTGATACACTTGAATACATATATGTTGAAAAAATAATCACCAATAAAACGTATTTCATGCTAAACCAGCAATCATCAGTTAGTCCAGATTACCATCTCTACACATATATGCTATAAGTGCTCAGATATATATTAAGATAGCCAAACCTCATACTTTAATGGACAGGTTTCAATCGACTCCACACTCCAACTCTTCAACCATCCATCCAATTGAAAATCTGATGATGGAATACTCAAAGGCCACTCTGAGGATGAGATTCTTCTCACACCCATGTTGACCTAAGGTCAATCTGACCCCTTGTGTACAGGATGTAAACCATTTAATACCTATACAAGGGATGGGCAGGGGATGAAAGTATGTGCTCATATACCCTATATATTACATATATAGACACAGATATATAATAAGCCTGTGTGTTTCAGTTAAAAAGAACTATAGTAATAAAGAACAAAAAAAAAAAAAATTATCATATGTTTGAACTGCCAAGCTTTTAAACATAGAGATAACACATGCAATTAAATAAAAAATAAGAAAGCTACAAGAAATGAGAGAAGTATTTTATATATTATAAAATAAACTAGTAAACAAATAGAAAAATTATTGATAATTAAATATCAAATACATTTATGCTAATCATGTATCAAATGATCAGAAATATGCTATCAACATTATTACTACTTATCCACAAAAATATTGGACTGAAATCAAAAAAATAAATTAGATTTAAATGGTTAGTACAATACATCACACCCAAGTATTAAGAGAAAGAATGAACATTATAGTTTGCATTTGTAGATCTTGAAAAGGCATTTAACATAAGCATTTCTACGATGATTAATACTTTGAACATCATGAGATAAATTTAGAATATTCTCAAATTCAAAATGCAACAACTAGAATGATGACAGTAATAAGGTTAAGAATGTATGATAATTAAAATGAAAAAAATATAAAAATACGAGAGATTTTACAATTGGCGTGAAGTTTGGAGTTTCAAAAATTGATATAAGAATTATCAAATTGTCTGATTTTTCACAAGATTAATAATCATAAATTAAAAGATAATAATTATAAATATTTTAATTAGTAATTGTAAAATAAATGATAACATAATGGCTGATGTTAGTCATAGCTTTATACATGGATGAATAAATATTCTTACTAAAAATAACTTACATATACCTAGACTTGAAAATAACAGAAGAGCAATGTGAAGAAATATATTGAAAGTAATAAAAAAAGGTTCAAAATTTTTTGATATAAATATTTTACCAGAATATGAGGCTTGGACAAAACTTTCGAGAGATGCAAGTTAAAAGTAACAAAAAGGAATTGAAAGCAAAATAAGTGGATGGAAAAACAAACAGGTAACACTGACATCATTAAAAAAAATAAGAGGCTGAAATGGAAATGAGATAAGCGGAATGCTAAAAGAAAATGAGAATGGGTGGATAATTAAAATCATAAACTGGATTTCAGATTATTAAAACCTGTAAAAAGACTAAATGTAAGATGGATGGATAAGGAATTTTACTGAAGTGATGTAGAGAAGCTAGAAAAAAAGAAACTGGATTAAATATGGAGAAATCTTCACTTTATGGATCAATAATGACTGAAAATGATAATGATTTAAATGCTTAACAAGCTGCCAATAACTGATCGTTATTAAATAGTATAATATTCAGTTTTTGTTTTCTGAAGGAAAAAAAATGTATTAAAAATATATAATCTATCAGCTTAAAATATATAGAGAATACTAAATTCAAGGGGATAGAGAATTGTGATATAGTAGTTATTATTGTAAAAGACTCAGAAAGAGACCACATGTGAGATGGATGGATGAAATAAGAAAGTGTGCAGGGTTGATGTGGAGAAGAGAAGCTAAAGATCGGAGATGGATTGAACTTGGAGATACCTTCGTCCTGCAGTGGATTGATAATGGTTGATGATGATGATGATACCTGTCTCTAATCCTATGATCTGAAATTCAAATAAATATTTCCAATAAAGTTTTGCAGTTTTTTCAGGTAACTAACCTAGAACCAAATCACATTTTCAAATTATTAAATGACCAACCTCGTATTTTATTCTTCATTATTCTTCTATGGAGAAGTGCTATAAAGATGGTTTTGGAAAGCAATGAGCAATACAAAATAGATTGTAAATTATTTTCACACTAATTATATATTTAAACAATACTATTTACTAAAAGTTGTTTTGCTTTCAAGTTTTAGCCATTTCCATTTAGATTTACACTATATTTTTATGTACGAATTTGTATAACTTTTCATTTTGGTGTTCAAACAAAGTTAAGTATTTTCATTTTAAAAATAAAATAAACTTTTTTACTTCTTAACCTTTTAAAGAACTAGCGATTCGACATAAAAATAGCAACTTAATAAATCATTACATTGTAATTTTGTAATTATGTAAAAGTCTAGAAAAAACAAAGCTATTCTCCTAATTATAAATGTACATATTCCTATTTTGATGGAGATTCTTTTTTGTTTTTTGTTCTAACAAAAATATTATTTTCATAATTTCTACTGATATCTTAACGATTATAATTAATTTGACTCTATAAATTTATCCATTAAATTTCCTAATGGAGACTACACAAATAATCAACAGGCATAAATTTAGATTTTAATAATTTGACAAATGCTATATAACACTATTAGTAATGACTGTGATTAAGTTTAAAAAAAGTATTGCATCAACCAATTACTAATTTGGGAATTAAAATAGCCATTATTCTGTAATTATAAGATTTTTTTACCTTTCTTCACTTCTAAATTTTAAAAAAGCCATATATTACTTTATTATTCATTTCTGTGTATTTTGTTTCTAACTCTTGTTTACAAACAGCTTACATTTACCATCTTCATTATTATTTTGATAATAAATTAGTATTACTATTTGCCTTTTAAGAACCTAGTTTTTTTTTTACATATATAATTCAAAACAAAATTCTATAGACAAATAATAATTATCAATCATATTAGTTTTTTTTTTAATATAAATCCAGTTGTTAAATGAAATGTGGAGGTGAATAAAATGCTAAGAAAATGTAGACTAATCATATATTGTATGTTTGAGAAAGACAGACATATTGAAGCAAAGAATACTACCGATTGAAAAATTATCAATAAATGATTTAAAAAGATGATAAAAATAATATCAGTTGTATTTAAAGTTTAAAAAAATGAAGAAAATATAAGGTAGTTTGAGTAATAATGAAAAAAGACATCAACGATTCAACTGATCTGAAGAATGGATAAGATTCCAAATGAAATACTAAAAGTTATAGTAAAATTGTATTTTATAAAAATTGATCTTATTCTTGGATTTATGACTCAAGAAACTAACAATGTTCCTTCCAACTATAATTCCACTGAAAAAAATTCTTAATATTGTAATGCAAGAACTTTTGAAAAAAATTTTTTTTTCATCTTAATAGATCCAAACAATGAAAACACACAATTTTAATAAGTTAAATCTGTTTATATTAATAATGGATTTGAGTTCAGAAAAACAGAGACTACTATCAATCTTTAAAAAACATTTGATAAAGTGAAATGCTTTGAAATAACATGAAAGATGACATCTTTTTTTTTTTTTACTTTATAGACAAAAAAATATCAGAATGATAAAGAGAAAACAAAAATAATATTTATTTCTCAGCTCTAATGCAATAATGTTTGTGAATAACAACAGAAAAAAAAATGGATAATCCTTCCTAAAATTTAGAACAAAATAAAAACAAAAGTTATGAGGATAAATGAAAATGTGCTTTGCATAATTTAGCACAGTGACAGACTGAGTCAAAAGCTTGATAATAATAATAATCTCAGTCTGAATCACTTGACAGAGATTGTTAAACTCAATTAAATGCATGAGTATTTGAATGACTCATTACAGAAAGTTATAAAACAGGTTACATAGAAAAAAAAATATTTTTTTAAAAAATTACTCTCAAGATATTTTTTAGCATAAGAAATTGTGATGGATGAAATTTCACAGGATAAAGAAAAAAAAACATTAAAAATTTTAAGAAAAAGTTACTTTGTATATTTAAAGATCAGAGCAAGAAATAAGTAAGTCATGAGTAGTGTGCAGGATCTAATTAATAAGATAAGTCATGACTATGAATTTTTCTTTATATAGATAAAATATTATTTTCATAAAGGTAACTTGTGGGATTTCTATAACCACAGTTGTTTCATTTCTTTCCATCACATTAAAATTGTATTTTTCTTTAGTCAATGCATTTAATTCATTTTACCAATTCACATTTACCTAGAATCTTTGCCCTCAACTTTAAAAATAATTAATATCCATTTACTAATTTTCATAAGTCCACTATATTGTTTATAGACTAGCTGCCTAAAAACTATTAATGCTCTGCTTTGATGACAAGCTAATATTAGCAGTTTTCATTACAGGTTTCGATTATTTTCATAACAAATGTGAAACTTGTGGTTTCCATTTTGAATCAAAGTACTTTTATTCTTTTCAAAATGATCATTTATCTTTAATGATTTTTATAAAATAAGAAATGTTTTTTATTGTTTTAATTTAATAGTGTTTTTTTCTCATGTGTCATAGCATCAGCCGGGAAGCGAACCCGCTATCCCAGGACAACTGCTTGTGAAGCAGCTGTCGCTGACCTCTCGACCACTAATGCTTGACTAATAGTGTTTTTACTATGGAGATTTTTATAATAATAAATAATTGTATTGATGAATTTTTATAAAGACAATGACAAATATCTTTTCTTTAAAAATTATTTAATCTGCTGACAATGAATCATTGGTTTCAATTGTTTGCTTAAGGCTTTTGCCTACTTTCAAAATCAATTTCACAAAATTTAATATCTGAAATGCAATCAACTTGCATTATTTTTAACCACATTAAAAAACAGAAAACAATATATGGATCAAAAATTAATAATACAAATATCTTCCTCAATGTTTATATCTTCAAGGCACTTGTGTATTTGCCGATTTGGCAAGGATGGAACTGGTTTTTGTTCAAATATACACTTTCAGGGGCCATTCAAATTTATTAAAAATTCCATTCAAAATGTTTATTTAAAGATTTTTAATTTATTTAGACTTTAACGTGTAAAAGCGAGATGCTGGAACCATTTTTGTTCTCTGTCAGCATCTTTCTTTTTGTCACTATCATTTCATTTATGGATTTCTTTTATTTACTTTTGTTTATATAAATTCATTATATACTTAAGAGAAAAAAAAATCATTAACAGTGCAAATATTATAAAAAAAAATTGCCATCAAATCTCTTTAAAATAACAGTAATAATAATAAAAAGCAACACTGAAAATATTAAATACTATTGCTTGTATTCAGCCATTTTATTTCAGACAATTTCTATATGTCCCTGAAAGTATATAATTGAACAAAAAACTGCTTCCATTCTGGCCAAACTGGTAAATACACAAGAACCTCTTTCAATTTCAATTAATAATTACAAAATCACTAAATATAAAAAGTTCACACTAAAACTGAATATAAGATAGAGATCACTACTGTTTAATGCAGAGAAATAAGCTAGTAACGTCATGGTGGCAAAACACATTTAAAACTTGGAAATCAAAATGAACCCTTGTATATATAAATAGTAATTATTAAAAAGAAAAATTGATACTTTTTGTTGTGATAATGCTAGTTTTAAAATCATTGAACTTTTTTTTTTTTCAATGAATCTGAAATTAGATGATTCCTTCGAATGGGATCAGGAGATGACTTAATATCAAATCTATATCACATTAGCAATGTGCAATGATTTTTGAAAATTATAATTATTGCTGCAAAATACAATGATATATTTACACAATTTTCAGAAAATGTAGAAACAATAAAATAAAAATAAAATGATTTGCTAGAATAGAAGATAATATATTCACATACTTTTCAATAAAAACTGGATTTTTTTCCAAATATCCAATTCAAAGTCAGTGCAATTGATTAGATATTTTTAGCTGATAGGCAAAAATCTCAAAATAATCTGAATCATTAAGCAAATTATAATACAGTGCAGTCATTACTACTGAAAATGACTGGTAACACATATAGGGGTGCTAAATAATTGTTTGCTTTTACCTTTTATTTTTGAAAATAGCAAAATTTGATTGAACTATTAATCTTTGTTCAATTGATATATTTTTAATTAAAATGCTTCGGCAATATATATTTATTTCTATGTAGTAGCTTGAGAAATATAAGATATAAAAAAAATTAATTTATTAATCTTTGAATTTTGCAAAACTTCTCTCTTTTTTTTTTTCTCATGTGTCACAGCATCAGCTGGGAAGTGAAACTGCTATCCGGGACAACTACTTGTAAAGCAGCTGTCGCTGACCTCTCGACCATCAATGCTTGACAAAACCTCTCTTTTCTAAGTGATTTAAATGTATTCTGTTTAATTTTAAATCACTATTTCTGTCAATAGCAATCACTTATAAACAAATATAGTAATTCTTTCTCCAAAAAAAAAAAGGATTGAAAAAATTAAAGATGAGATTTGTGGTAAATATACAAACCAATCCAATACATCTCCATATTATGTTTTACATTTGCTTGGAAATGCTGTGTTTTAACTTTTAACGCCAATTTTTTTGCAGAAAGACTTTCTTAATTGTTTTGTATGAGTGTATTCAATTTTCAACCATATTCTTCTAAGGAAAGCAATAAATATTGCATCTTTTCTATTATTTTATAAAATTATTTTAATATTAACTTTAATTTATAATTTACCATATAATAGTAAATCATCCATGCACTTTACTACTGTTACACAATGTTTTATTTATTACCCTCTTTTATAGTTTACAGTTTTGATTGCCCCAGCAATCTTCTTCAGAATTTTTATATATCTCCTAACTTCAAGTGCTTTTTATAATTTATAATTTATCATTATTTATCAACCAATAAAACTTATAATTTTTTTATATCAATAAACTTAATATTAAGCCCTAATTTTTACCCTTAAATATATTTGTTATATTTAAAATTAATCTTATCCTTAGAGAAGAGGGGAGAAAATAGAAACTCCTGTAAAGGATCCTCTTCAATCTATATCAAGAATACTTTATTTGTTAAGTCATAAACTTTTATTTGTTAACTCATTCAATGAATAAAATGTATAAACTCAGATTAACAATCAATTCATATTGCAAACAAACTTCACTGGAACAAATTTGAATACTATGGTAGAACCTAAATTTCCAAAATCACTAGTTTTCAAGTCTTATGAATACTAAATTCATGATTAATTTGCTAGTATATAATATACGTTTTTTTAATACATATACATATAGTAATGATATTTTCAATATATATATATATATGTGTGTGTGTGTAAATATTATGCATACCCATCTATGAAATACTTTTATTATAAAATTATATACATTAAGACATCATCAAAAATAATTAACTAAAAAATAAATTGTAATTAACAATTTTTGAATACAAGTATAAAGTATATACCAAACTTTAGATGTAATTAGAGGAGATTTGAACACAGGTTTTCAATCTCCCTTCAACTATCCACTCCATCTTATATAACCGATGCATGACCACATAGATGTGAAAAAGATAAATGACCTCCAATATAGGTATTTTGTGCTGAACCAGCACTCATCAGTTGGTCCAGATCATCATCTCCCACATCCTTATATATAAGTAATGCTCGGTTTTATATTACGATAGCAAATCTTCAAACTAAGGACAAGCTTCAATCTTCTTTACCTTTCAACTCTTCAGCCATCCATTAAAGTTTAAAGCTTTGCTATCTTACTACAAACTGAGCACTGATTATATATGTGTGTATAAAATGATGATCTGAGCCAACTGATGAGTGCTGGTTTAGTATAAAATACATATACTGAAGATCATTTACCTTTTTCACATGTATGTGTCATGTGTATTGATTATATAAGATGGAGTGGATAACTGAAGGGAGCTTGAAAGTCTGCATTCAAATCCCCTCTAATTATATCTAAAGTTCAGTATATACATTATACTTGTATTCAAATATTACAGATTCTGCCTGAATTCTGACCATCCCTCTTCTATATATTTAAATGGACATATTAAAATCCTATATATGAAGGGTCCAAACAATTTAAAGTCAATATGAGTATGACAACAATATTGACATTAACAAGGGCTTTCAGCATTCCATCATCAGATTTTCAATATGAATGGCTGATGAGTTGCAAGGTGGAGAAGATTGAAGCCTGTCCATTAAAGTTTGAATATTTACTGTCTTAATATAAATTAAGCAATATATGTGTGGGGGAGATGATGATCTGGACCAGCTGATGAATGCTGGTTCAGCACAAAATACAAATACTGGAGATTATTTATCCTTTTCACATGTATGTGGTCATCTGCATCAGTATTATAAGATGGAGTAGACAGAGTTTGAAAGTCTGTGTTTAAATGTCCTCTAATTAATAATTTTACAATTTATAAAGATAATACTGAATTTAAAAAATATTTTTTCATTTTTTGAAAAGATAAACTTTTTTTTCCTGTTAGTATTGAAAGATCTTTGTTTCTTTTAAAAGGGAAAGTAAAATTCTATATACTCTCACAACAAGCACAATTCACTATCTCAAGTTAAATAATTTTACCTATGCCCTCTTTTCTAGAATTTTATACATTATAAAAGTTTTTAAAAATTAATTATTTGGGATGTTTTGCAATTACAATGACCAATAGTTATAAGTAAACAAATTTTAAAATTTATAAATTATTTTATTGATTAATTTCTAATTTATTTACTAAACATGAATTAATAAAACTGTGGCTATTGAAAACATAATTATAGAAAAAAAATCAAAAATTGACAGATTGACAAATTTTAATAAAGTAAATAAACTGTTTATTCTTTTTTTTTTTTTTTAAATCTTAATTGAAAATATTGAGAAAAATATACTAATATTTGTTTCTTCCAATAAAAAATATGCATATTTCTCAAGATTGGATAATACTAATTTGTAATGATCATATATTTGTAACATGCTGAACCCATTTTTGATATTAAACACAAAGACATAAACTATCAACAAAATTATACATATGCAAATTTGGAATCCTTTTTAAAATGTCTGCATATATCTTCAATGTCTCACAGCCACCATTCTTTATGCTTACACAAGCTGTTAACACAGAGAGTAAACTCTCCATACAATAATGCCACTTAGTGCAAGCCAGAGTAATCAATGAATATAAGAAAGTTTGTGCACTAGATGGATATTTTATGCACAAACCTTGCATTCACTGATTACTCTGGCTTGCAATGAGTGGCGCTACTGTATGGAGAGTTTTACCTCTATGCATATATCTTCAACTCTGTCTAGAGGCAAGTTGGGTTAATAGACCAAATGATAACCACTTAAGTAATAGTTTATCACTTCTTACCATAATAATTTAATCTACCATTTCAATTTCAAAGCAGCACTGTAAACTTTAATAAATATACATCATAAAAATGCTAACATTTATATAAGTAGTTATTAGCATTTTGATTAGAATTCAAAAAAAGATTCATAATTTTTAAAAAAAATTTTAAATGATTTGAAAAGTAATTAAAAGAAGTCAACAATCTTAACAACTAAAATAATGTCATTGTATTTAAATAAAAAGAAAAAGATTGCAGAGATTTTAAAATAATACACATTAAGATGTTAGCCCAAAGTTTTATAAAAAATAAAAAAAATTGATAAATAGAAAGCCACAAGTAAGATTTTGCAAAAGTTAATTTTGTAACAAAGAATTATATATAAGTGACAAACAAAATAAAGATGTAGTGAATATATAAACATGTTGTATTTACATAAATTATAAAAAATTATTTGATTCTCCATATATATATAGAATTTCTTAAAAAATTATTTATCAACCTCACTCCTTAATATTTCAAATATAGAGTTAATAAACATTGGAAAAAATCCTGCTGATAGTTCTAAAAAGCATTTAAATGAACCAGGTTTCCTCAGTTAGGTCAAGCCTACATCACTTCCCAAAGACTCTATAGCATTATTAACTATATTAAAGCCTAAGATTAAATAAAATATAATTTATTTATTGACTAATAATCATTTAATTATAAATTGAAAAGTGATTATTGTAAATAAGTATTCATCAAATAATATGCCCTTGTAAATATATATATACAGGGAAATCTTGACTTAAATTCAATTTATGTATATTCAGATTTATGCAAACTATTTTTAACATATTTAAAATGTAAAATATTTTACAAGTGTGTGCTTGTTAAAAATATTTCTCAATCAAAATGGCAAATATGTAACTGAAGAAAAAATATGTTTATGTAAAATTTGTATTTACTTAAAAAGTCAGGGGATAAATCACTTACAAGAACTTGAAAATCATTCATATATTGTAATTAACATATTTAAAAATCAAATAATTGAAAAGATTGGTACTAAAATTATTTTTAAAAAATCCAAAAAATATCATATGTTGAAGTGATTCAATTTCCACAAAATTATTTTCAATAACTTAAAAATTTCTTAGAAAATGTCTGTTTTCCAAATAAGTGATTACATAAACTTGCAGAAAGACTTACATGGATAATCTTGTTTATTTGATTGATAGATTAGTATCAATTAAACCAAATAAAATGGAAAAAATAAAAACGTAATAACATAAACAGCATTTGATAGACTTAATATTACATTGAAAGAAGTTAAAATATTTTTAAATCAGCATTTTGCTTGTTTAGATTATGGCTACAAAACATAAGCTTTGAATTTAAAATGAAATAGAGACTTCTATAAACACACACACAAAAAAAAAAATACATTGGGAATAGCAAAAAGGAATAAAATAAGAAATGAATCGATACAATCACTGACTAATAGCTAGAAGTCATTGTAAAAATTAAAGTACTTGGATGGAAATGGTTGAGAAATTAATAAGATAAGAGTACTTTTCAATTAGATAACAAAAAATATTAAACACTTTGAAGAAAGGAAACCAAATTTTCTGAATCACTAAAAGAAAGGTTTGGTAGAAAAATGAGAGGCCTTACAACCATGGCAACTATGATTAATGTTAAAGAAGCAGTTTTATTTACAATAAATAAATAGCACACAATTTTTAACATCTTTCTAATATGGAATGATTATACCAATTATCTTTCATTTTATTTTACAATATTTAAAATAATTATTTTCATTACTCTGTAAATAGAGAATTATAAATATGATAATTATATTAATAATATTATGCTTCCATCAAATAAAAAAACCTCATAAATTATAAATTACTTTATTATAATTTTTTTATTTTCAAAAAGATAAAACTTTATTGTACCAAATATAAAGTATCTATGGAGACAGATACTTATAATAATATATGTAAAAAATCATAATGACATTTTTTTGTACAAAAACTATCAAAAGTTTTAACATTTCATCTTTTTTTTTTTGTTTTTAAGTAAACATCTTTAATAATAATAATAAAAATCATAAAATTAAAAAAACAAATAATATATGATGTTGTTTGTTTTCATTTTACATGTCATAACTATAACTACTAATATTCAGCAAAGAGTACTTCTAATTCCAAATATTGATATCATATTTTTTTTTACTATTATAAATCTTCTGCAGAATTATGATTGATCTGACTTTAATTTCTACAATCCACTGATTCTCTTAGCATTCTAGCAAATTTTTTTTAGCTCATCTGCAATCTCATGCATAATCTTTCTCCAGATTTTACAATCTTTTAAGTTTTAATTTAGGACATTACTTATCCATGTTTGTCATCTTATTATAGCTCAGTTCCATTTCAGCCTCTTACCAACATATATTTCTTGATTTATTTTGTGTAATCTGAAAATTCTATCTTACTTCTACTGTTAACCTTCAAAGTTTCACATTCAAGCACTGGAAAAACACATTTATTTTTTTAAAAACTCCATTTTAAACACATACACATATTTCTTTTCAATATTATTTCTACTAAAAACACTCCATCCAAGTTTAATTCTATGATTTATTTCATTACTTATGTTTCCATCTGCATTAATACTCTAACCAAATTATTTGTAATTGTAAACCTCTAATAAAAATTGATGATGATGATAATTTGACTTAATAAAATAAATACACAATAATAATAATATACAAATCACTATTATACATTAACACAGTGATTCAAATTTCTTTTCATGTTTAGAAACAATGCTTAAAGTCTTTAAATATTATGTAACTAAATTCTATTTCTATGGGTGATTAAAATACCATTAAATTTCATCTAATTTAATTTTAATATTTGGAAGCAAAAAAAAAAAATACATGGAGTAAGATTAGAATATGATAATAAAAGAATATGATAATAAAAAAATTTTCCCAAAAATTAAGTAAACACAGTTATATATGAAGACACATCAGATTGAAGAAATGAGTATTTATTTGTCAACAACTGCTCTGAAGATCAAATAACATTCTGTAGAAAATGTTAATCCCAAATCTCAAAATTGAGAATTGAAGCATGTAAATTTTGGCAAATTATTAGCTTTTAATAGTAATCCGCTATTCTCTCAAATTTAAGTTAGTAATTGAAGATATAATTATAGGGGAATTGAACACAAACTTTTAAGTTCCCTTCAGCTATCCACACTATCTCATACAACTGATACACATAATCACACACATGTGAAAAAGATAAATGATCTCCAATATACATATTTCATGCTGAACCAGAACTTATCAGTTAGTCCAGATCATCATCTCCTACACATATATGTAATCAGTGATGCATGAATGAGAATCAAGTGATAAAGCATCTTAAGTAGCATTTTCAGACTTAAATAAAACTATTAAATTAACAATCAAATACTTAAATGTTTGGGAATTCATAAAAAAATTGAGCATCGAAAGTGCCTGATTGTGCCATAGTCCTTGAGCTTGTATTTTCCATTCTAGTATTGCATTAAACCTTGCCAGGTAAGATAATAAATATAATAATTTTAAAATATACTAATTAATAAAACCCAAATATTAATAAATATGTTAATTAGTAACTTTTATAATAAAAACAAATTTCTAAACTTGTAATAAACTTATTGTATAAAATACATATTAGATATTTTAAGTTAACTATATAAAATATCTGATATGTATTAAAAGTTCAAAACTTGTCAACATATTGCTTAATTTTGTAATTTTTATAAGATACTTTAAAATTACTATATATATATATATTTACTTTGTATAAAACATCATTTGGTTATTATATTTTATATTAATAATCATTTATTTATATATATTATATATAACAATCAAATGATAGTAAATGTATATTTTGTTAAGCAAAACAATAATAATGTTAATTTTACAATATATCAAACATATAACATCTTTTCAATAATCACTGCAGAAGAAATACTCCAATAGCTTCCAAAAAAACAACAACAATGAAGAAGGTGTGATTCATCAAGCAAGTCAATAAATATATAATTAAGGTTTACGATTTTTTCCTACATTGTTTTCAGTTCAGTTAAAGAACATCTATGTATCTATTTTACCATTCAATTTCTAAGTGATTTGTCCAGCCTGGTTTAAACCCCAGGTACTAAGTATATAAATAAATTTATTATTCACTTCCTATTAAATTGATTAATTTTACAATATTTTGCAATAACATAATAGTTTGTATAAAATAATAACTAAAATATGTTAATTATAAAATCCGCAAATGCTTATATTAAACAAAATTTGAACAATCTGAATGAACCAAATAAATTATGATTTCTGTTATTAATGTATAATTATTTATTATTGCATTATTTTATATAAAATAAATTAAGTAAAATTAAAATAATAAACCTAATATACTTATATAAAATCCATTTCAATTTCAAGAATAGTTTTTTTATTCTCTCACTGTGAATCTAGACTCTACCTACAATCATGCAGAAGTCAGTATATATATATTTTCCCCCTTAGGTAGCAGAAAATGGTTTGTACTAAAGTGTATTATACATTCAATTTCCATTATGATTTTAGAAACCACATGACTGTAAATCTTTAATGAATTTTATTTTATAAACATATATGTATAAATAAAAAAAAGCATGGATACTTTTAAGACAGAATTGATAAGTGCTTTCAGAGTAAATAGAGATTAATAGTTATTTTTTTAATAATTTATCTTGTATTGAATAGTCTTGATATATTATTTCAAATTTATCAATTATTTTATTATATAAAAATACATGTTTATCAGCAGTTTGTAAAAGAAATTGCCCATATAAATAAGTGTACATGTATTCATAAATGAAAATGAATCATCATCATCATCAATCATTATCAATCCACTGCAGGATGAAGGTCTCTCCAAGTTCAATCCATCTTTTCCTATCTTTAGCTTCTCTTCTCCACATCATCCCTGCACACTTTCTTATTTCATCCATCCATCTCACATGTGGTGTATAAATTGTTTAAATGCATATTTGCACTTGCAAATTATAATTTCCCATGTTATTATTAACTAAATATTTGAAGATAAATTATTTCACAATATAATATTTATTTTGTTAAAAAAGACTCTGTCCTCAAAGATATTTTTATACAGGAGTCTTTGATTAAAAATGAAATCACAAATCATTCTCATTTTTATAAATGACTAATAATACTTTTATATACCATTTTAATTACAATTTCAATTTAAACATATTATCAACATTTCTATTTTAAATCTTATACATAAGAATTCACAATTTATGAATAAATTTAGAATAATTATATTTTCTCAGTTTTATTGATTTTTACTGTATTTTATGGAAAATACATTTTTTAATTTTAACATCATAAGGTTGTTGGGAAAATTGCATCTTTAACCAATATATATGCAAATAAATTTATTGATTATAAAAGTAAAGAATACCTTTGAAATTTTGACTACTAAGATATTTTATATTTATTAATTTTATGAATATCATTTTAAAAATCTTTAATATTTTATTAATAAATATTTATGTTTGCATTTTCTGTCATAGAAGATGCATCCCAATTTTGATGACTAAATTTGGAAGAACTGTTTTACTTAAACGTTTTGTGATTGCTTAATAACTTATGATACAGTTAATACCATATTAAAATTTGTAACATGCTTTTAAAGGATTTATTGCTATGATAATTTTTCTCCTATAAAATAATAAATATTTTCACATACAATTTTTTTTAAAAAGATAAAAATAAGTAAAGTATTAAGGTATTTTGTAAGATTGCGACTTCTGATTTTTATTACTACTTTTTTGTTTTGTTATGTTTTTAAAGATATAATGATACTGATATAATACATGTTCTTTGCTCACTTTTCATTTCAGTTTTTGTTTTTACATACTGTGTGGAGTTACTGAAACCACATTATAAAAACTAATCAATAAAATGAAGACTTCTGCACATTTTCCCCATAATGTTGGAAATCAAAAAATAAATATATAAAGTATAATATAATTAGATACCAACCAGTAACCACCTAAACATTCACAGTAAATCAATATTTTACCTATATTTAAGTAATAGATGAAAAAGTTTAACGTTTACATATACTTCAATATTAAAAAATAGAACATTTTCCCATAACCTTAAGTAATTTTATTTAATTTTTATAAAATAATATAAAAGTAAATATAAGTATACTTTTACAATAATAAAATATTGTTTTAGATGTAATATGTTGGATTATTCCATCATCCATCATTAAATGTTGAATGTTTAGAAAATTTTAAACTTTATTTAATTTTTTCTAGCTACAAACAACTGTTAGTAATAACACACAAATAGTCAACATAGGTTAGTAGATTATATGTTTCAAGTGTATTATACTTCATTCTTTTTTCAGGTGTTACCGGGTTGACAGTGACAATACTATCATAAGAGTTGAACTTAGATGCCTTTTAAGGCCACTTATTGTTTTATAATTATAGTACCATACTTCAAGATTTTTGTCTTAAAATTCAATATTCAAGAATCTAACAGTATAAGTTTGAGTCCTAGACATTCAACATTTAATGATAGATGGTGGAAATAGTCCAGTATATTACTACATCTAAAATACCATCACAAACTTTCAAGCAAATATCAAAATATTGTTTGTTTGATTTTTATAAAATAGACTCAAAATAAGTAGAATGTACTTTTACAGATGTTAATGTTTAAAGATCAGGAGAAGGAAGGAATTATTTTTATAAAACAGATACAAAATACAATTTAATGAAAAATATTGTTTTTCCACAGATGTTTTAGTCCATTGATCAGAGGATGATTGGGGGGGGGGGCCTTGTGATCTGAAAGGAAACAAGCAAAAAAAAAGACCTCATGTTCTCTAGCTAAAAAAAAAGACTTCATGATTTCAAAATGCTAGCCACTTTTATACGAAGTATGTTCTTTTGTTGGTGGCTTCTATATCACTGTCTACTCTAACCATGTTTTAAAAAATTTTTATGGGCAAATAATTGCTAATGAAGACACTGCATTAGCATTTCTTTGGTAGAATGATACTGCTAAAAAAAGTGAAAGATGAAATGTGCCAAATTTGGATCAGCTATGGTGTATAAAAAAAATGTTGAGGGAGTTTATAATGACTTTGCAATGCTCGTAACCAAAGCTATCAAACCAAGATGAGAAGCATATCTCCAGAATTGTTATAATCTCCTCTAGATCACATATTCTGGAAAATGTCTTAACAAAACAATGGCAAAACAGACCTCTTTCTAGTTTTTCTTCAAGACATTCATTCTGTTTATCATCAGTAATCAAAAAAAAAAATGTTTATCCATTTTTTTTATTGTTGTACTAACCTCTGCAGTACATTAAATTCATTTTTATTATTTTTTTGAATGCAAGTTTTAATAATTGTGCCATTTTGTATGAAAAATAAAGAATATGTTAATTTGTGCTTTAATATTGTTTTCATAAAACTCAATATTTACAGTTGACCTTTTTTATCATTTTGAAAGACAAATTAAAAAATATTAATAAATATATAATTTACAATTAATAAGAAAATTAAAAATATGTAATTTAGAATTAATTTTGTCTTTGGTATTATGTACCTTTACGAGAATCAAATTTTCAAAAAAATGTTCAATTTATGGATTAGTTTTTACAGTATGGCTTCTATGGCCCACACAGTGTGTAAAATGAGAAACTGAAATAAAAACTATGAAGAGCATATACTGTATCGGTACCAAATGTAATTTTATAGATAGGTGAAAAATAAACTGATGAAATGCATAACCGAATTCAGTTTATAAAAGCATCCAATATGAATTTGAATAATAATAACAATCTTTGATCATTTTCCTTTTTATATTATTTTAATACAAAATAATAATAAAAAACAATGTTTTTTTCTCTCACATTACACATCCTGTTAAAATTATAAGTAACTTCTGGAGTAATGAAAACACCCATTCATCAGTTTTTTATCAAGTATGAATAATATTCTTGAAAATTCCTTTTATCTTGCTATTTTACTTTTTATTAATGTTAATGTTTCCTTGATATAAAATAACTAGCAGTAAAAAAAAATCATTATTTGATAGTAAACAGACAAATTACAATTAATCTCTTTACTGATTACCTTAACATTGTTTTTTCTAAAGTTAGAGATTTTTTTTTATAACTATAATTATAGTACCATACACTACCATACTCATCATCTTAGCTATGCATAATTTATTTAATAGTTTTACATATATATAAAGGTATTTACTTATTTAATATTTTATAAAAGCATCATAATTTGATCAGTTCATCTTACATTTTTGGATTTCTAAAGATTTGGATATAACCTTTTACAGGAAAAAGCAGCTTACAATTTCAAACTATTTTAAATTTGTGTGTGCTTAGCACAATGGCAAATGTACTTTACAGTAAAATTTCAATTACCCATCATTATATAAGACCATGACCATGAAGGATAAACAAATAAATAGATAATAAACTATGTACACAAAAAACATTATATAATCTTCTACTTGTTCATTATAATATATAATGTAGTTATTTATACTCAATTAATTTTAATATAAGTGCTTTAATAATGTCATTAAAAAAAATTTTAAATAAAATATTATATACGCATGTTTCCCTGCCACAGTGGATTATAAACAAAATCTGAAGGGTGCCTAAAATACCAATGCATTATAAAATGATATGGTTATCAGTGGTTAACAAAACTGGCTAAAAATAGAATGATGAAAACCAAAAATTCTGCTGCATTTAATACATATATACTATTTTATTAATTTTTTGTTTGTTTATATGACTATTGTTTCACACCATTAAATGTACTTTTTAATTATTTTATTTTAATTTAGCATGTTCATAATTCCAATGGACTATCTACATCATTTCAAATAATTTGTTAAAATATTCAAAATTTATAGCGAAAAAAAATGTGCAGAAACTATACAATTTTTGATTAATAATATTCTTATCTAAAATTTTCTTCATTAATTGTTAGTCTTTGAATAAGATTTTCAAAGTTCATTGTGTATTTTAAATATGTGTCAATGAATTAAGTTTTTTACCACATAAATCGTTACAATTGTTTAATTTTTGCATATGATTTTGATTTTATTTGGAATAAAAGTATAGTAGACTAAAATTAAAAATAAATCCTAGATATAATAAAATATCTTTATCTAACAACAAAATAATATATGACAATAGCTGTAATATAATCATATAATCATAACATATAAAATAACACAAAAAAGCTCTTTTTGGCAAATTTTAAATTTTTGCCCTTTTTTTATGTTATTTTTATATATTATGATTATATGACTATATTACAGCTATTGACATATATCATTTTGTTGTTAGATAAAGATATTTGATTATAACTAGGATTTACTTTTAGTTTGCAAAAGAAACATAAAGGATTTATTCCTTGTATTTTAGGCTAAAATTATATTAAAATGACTTCAAAGTGCAGTGACTAATTTATTTTTCTACAATCCAGATGGAAACTTGCAATATTTCAGATAGGTTACCATTTTTTTTCAGTATACAATATTGACTGATAAAAGAATAAGAAAATATTCTTGGCTGATACATGTAATAAGATAACTTGAATTCGTAATGATGTAATGTCCTTAAAACAAAAAATGACTAATATAGAGAGAGTATTTGGTCAGAGATATGATATATACCTTAAGTTTAAAAAATTTCATTCAATGCGGAACATTATCTGCTTAAATAATTTTAATATCAGTAATACCGCCTCGTTCTATTTAGTGTAATATTTGCACTTGTTTAATAACCTCTTTTTCAATTATTTTATAAATGTTACTTTTAATTATACTTATAAAAATTTTATTGTGAATAAACTATTTTTTAAACATATTCAAAATAAAATCTAAAACAAAAATGTTATATTCTTGATTTCTAAATGAATGGATTCTTCACACTTCAAAAATAATTTACAGAATGCTTTGAATGCTAATTATAAATACTTTGCTTTAGCAATTAAACTTTCAAAAAAACTCAAATGTTTAATCAATTAATGATGTTATTAATTTGAGAATGTGAATCAATTTAAATAACTCCATATCTTTTTAGGAAAAAACACAAAATTGAATGCCGAAAAAACTAAGGCCCATATGCTAACAAGCAAAAAATATATTTTATCATAGATATAAGCCAGGGGTCCCCAACCCTATGCCCGCATGCACCATGGCGCTCGCAGACCATTTTACAGGTACCCGCCGCTATCCAAACAAGATAAAAAATTATTTATCTGATACAAATAAATTTAGTTTTTAAAATTTCTTATAAATTATTGTATTATATTGTAACCAAATTGTAGGGCATACTATACTTTTACAGCGTAAAAATATAAACGTTAATTATATGTTAAAATTTTATTTTTGAAATAAATATTTTTCTGTACATTATGTGTATTATTAACAATATCCAACTATAAATTTACATTGAAAAAATAAATGGTGCTCCCAACCTGATTGAAAAAATAAATGGTGCCCACCACCTGGCCGGTATTATAGAATGTGCTCTTAAGTGCAAAAAGGTTGAGGACGCCTGATATAAGCAATTAAATTAATAATAACAATAGCAAATTTGTCCATACAATAGTGGTGATATTAAATTAGATATAGAATTGGATTTTGTCCAATTTAATGTATAGAAGTAAAATATGAATTAGCTGTCAACACAATATAAAGGCACTGAAAAAACGTCATTTAACAACACAGTTAGATTTTAAAAAGATGATGAAAAGATTGATATATCACTACATTTTTCATCTTTATGGAAATCAAATTACTATTGAATCTACTATTATAAAAATGTATCTTCATTGGATTTGACATGTGAAGCAAATGAATGGGAACAATTTTCTAAATAGTATTTTATAGTGAAGCTGAACTTGAATTCCAAGGTAAAAACTAGACTTTGTTTAAATTATAAATATAACATTAATATAAGATGCAATACATTTTGTGTTCTTTGGGTAGAAATAGAATACACTAGAGAATTATAGTTAAATAAAGCACTAATTCTCTCAAAAATAAATAAATAAAATCTGCTAAAGAAATTAAAAGAAAGCAGCATAAAATAGTAAATAAATCTTATTAAAAAATAGACCTATAATAAATATGAGCATTCAAAACTCATTTTTAACTTTTTATTTATTTTTTTTCTAATTATAATAGCCATGGTCATTTATGATTAGCTGCTGCTGATGATGAAACATCTTCGAGTTGTAAAATGTTCTAATGCTTTATAATACATTGCAGTTAAAATTCTTTGAATTTAAGTCAATTAATTTTATATCTATTGTCTAATAAAAGGTAGACTGGCTTCAAAAAAAATTAAATATTTTGATATCAATTTCAATTTTACCAACTAACAAAAACTTTGTGCACAATTACTAAAACAAAATATAAATAAATATGTCTTTTAAATAATTTTATCGTAAAACATTTATGACAGATTATCATGAAAACATCATATCCTGTAAATCTTAATTTATTCTAATCAAAAATTAAAACAAGTCAGTGCAAAGCTCATTACATTAGTTTATTAGGCAGTACATCTCATCTATTCCAAAAGAAAAAATGTATATTTATTATTATGACATATGAAAAAACCATGAATAAATTTAATAATCAATTTTCTTAATAATATTTAGTATATTTGGGCAACAATATGGCAACAATCTTATTGGATAATGAAGGTGAACTATTGCCAACTGTACAATAATAACAGGCTGCTCAAAAGTAAGAAAGCTTAATTATTCTCTGTATATAACATATAATAACATTCACTCTTCTTACACTTTAAAGCAAAATATATTTATTTATTGTTTACAGTTTCGACTGTTCCTAGCAGTCTTCATCAGTCCATAATGTCCAAACCTTCCTTAACTATTTACCGATATATTATTAGGAACAATCGAAACTGTAAAGAATAAATAAATATATTTTGCTTTAAATTGTAAGAAGAGTGAAATATTATTGTATGTTATATAAAAAAAATCAAAAATAAAGAAGGAAAGATGAAAAGAAAGTATTGAAGATTATTCTCAGTATAGTGAAATTTTTAGTTTTTTTTTTTTTAATCTTATAGCTAATATTTAAGTTTGGTGTGATGGTAATGTTTGATAACACATCAACAGCAAAAACATCATTTCAAAGTGCATAAAATAAAGCAAGTATAAATTATTCTCATACAGTAGGATCACAATATCCACTATATTTC
Organism: Epiperipatus broadwayi; assembly: GCA_028023455.1. Lineage (NCBI taxonomy): Eukaryota > Metazoa > Onychophora > Udeonychophora > Euonychophora > Peripatidae > Epiperipatus > Epiperipatus broadwayi. Next base: position 7,209,634 of record JAQFVV010000010.1, read on the forward strand.
GCTCCAAACCCCCCTGGCAAACACAATACACATTGTATATAATAGCTCTTTTTTTTAATACAATAAAATATGTATTGTTTAGTGTACTGCAAGTATGTAGTATTTTCAACATGCACACACACATATGTTATATGTTGGACTATTTCCATCATCTTAACAAGTTGTTTGTATTTGAAAGTTTAAATAAATTTTAAATTTTTCTATACATTCAACATTTACTGATAGATGGTGGAAATAGTCCAACATATTATCACAACTAATATACCATTATCACCAACCTGCAGGCAAATACACACATATATATAATATTTAAATACAAGTATACTGTCTATATTGATATAGAGGCTTTTTATATGTATAATATGCATAAATAAATTAAGATTATAGTATTAACAAATTTTAAAGAACTACAATAATAAAGTTATTAATAATAAATTGATGGGAGACATTTACATGTGTTTTACTGTTTATTCTCTTATTCACATAAACTTAAAAAAATAAAAGATTTGAAATACAGGCATTCTTATACCTGGAACTTAATTGTAAATATAGGGGATTTGAACTCAGACTTTCAAGCAACCTTCAACTATCCACACTATCTCATACTACTAATACACATGAACACACACATGTAGAAAAGATAAATAATTACCAATATACATATTTCATGCTGAACCAGCACTCATCAGTTGGTCCAGATTATCATCTCCCCCACATATATATAATCAGTGTTCAGTTTATATTAAGATAGCAAATCTTTATACTTTAATGGACATGCTTTAATCTATTTCAACCTCCAACTCTTCAGCCATCCATATTTACAATTAAGTTCCAGGTATAAGAATACCTGTATTTCAAATCTTACACATTATGCCTGCATTCTGCCCATCCCTCTTCTATGTATTTAAATGGATACTGTCCTATACATGATGGGTCAGTGACTTGAGGTCAATTCATGGGCAAAACAACAATATTGGCATCAGCATGGGATTTGGGCATTCCATCATCAGATTTTCAATGGTCTGGGTGGCTGAAGAGTTGGGGGTTGGACTAGATTAAAGCCTGTCCATTAAAGTATAAAGATTTGCTATCTTAATGTAAACTGAGCACTGATTATATATGTGCGTGTGTGTGGGAAATGATAATCTGGACCCACTGATGAGTGCTAGTTCAACATGAAATACATATATTGGTGATTATTTATCTTTTCTACATGTATGTGGTCATGTGTATCAGTAGTATGAGATAGTGTGAATAGTTGATGGTTGCTTGAAAGTCTGAGTTCAAATCTCCTATATTTAAAAAATAAAAATAAAAAACTTAATGAACCATATTTTAATTTTTAAAAATACAATGAATTAGCAAAATGTGCCTTTTATGATAATTAAATATACTCAGAGTGATATCCTTTTTCTTCAATATTTTTTTTATGAAAATGTAATAGCAGTCTTGTTATTAGATTACACCTTCTTTAGATTTTTCAAAGCTTTTAAGTCTATATCAACTTTTTGAATGTTCTTAAATTTCATAAAACTTTTACCATTTTTCTTAGAGAACACTTGATTACACAAAATATAGTACATCAAATGTGGAAAAGATAATAACTGAAAAATAAAATGTCTGTTTTTAACATAAACCAAAGAAATTTGGTTACTATTTAAAATATGATCACATATAACACTCAAGAGATAGAAAAATGGCTATTATCAAAGCCATTTTGTAAAATTTATGACTTTTATGAATTTTAATATTTTAAAAAACAAAATGTGGTCATGTATAGTGCTCAGAAATGGAAAAATGTCTGCTGATTTATTGTAAAAGGTATTAAATTTACAAATTTTATTACTTTTGTTTTTGTTCATTTATATATATATTTTTTTTTAATTGGCAAAATATAATTGAAGCATTATATATTGATGCAGTGCATATTGTGGCTTCGCTCTATATTACGTTGACAATTTTATGAGCAGACAGAATACCATTTATGATTATCAAGAGTCAATGGCATCTAACAATAATAGACTATTTGAGAGCTGGAAAAATGCATATAATGATAACAACATTACACCCAGATAAAATATTAATTTTAGTGGTACAATCGTCATACAATGTTTCAGATGAAAAAAATTTGGCTACTGAAATTTTAAAAATCAAATATTTAAAAATATATTTAATGATGTTTTGATTTTTGTCTTTTAGAAATATATATATATATTTTTAGAAATATGATTTTCTCATCTATATCCTTTCATAATATTATAATTTGTAAAAAGTTTATCTCCTGTACAAAATTTCTATTATTAACAAAATTGTTTGTATTATATGAAACTCATTCACATTTTTAAAATAAATTGTCTTAGTTATAATCTATAATTAATATTGATTTTAGAAACATATTAATATTACTGAAAGTTGTTAACCATCAAATGAGTTCAACACTATCTTTCATTAAAAAAAAAAAAAATCAATGTCATTTTCAAGTTGGTCTTTAGAATTTTTTGTTTTTTCTTTAAGCAAATGAGTCCTTCCACAAGTAACTAGAAAATAGTAGCAAATTCATTAACGAAATTGCAAGAAACCTTAAAAACCCCATTTAAAATTAATAAAATTTTCACCTATTTTCTTTTTAAATTTAACAAATTATAAAAACATCATTATCTGTTACTAAAGTTAATGAATCCATAATTATATAATAGAATCATCCAACTGTATTCACATTTCCAGTAACTATGGTATCACTAATTCATATTTTTAAAAATATATATTAAAGAAATTAGAAAACACTAAATTTGTATGAAATTAATTAAAAGAGCAATTTTGTTTATTTACTTTTTTTTTAAGAGGAGGGGTGGGAGAGGAGAACTATTTAGATTTAGCTAATTTTATTTGTTCTTTTAAAAATAGAAAAAATATCCTTTCATTAGAAGAGTATATCATTTGTTTTTTAAAAAGATACAGTACACCTGGGTCTCTTTTTACGCGGACTTATTTAACACGATTTTGAAGTTATGCGATTCATGGATTCATGTTTCACCGGAAGTCGACCTCCAAAAATGCACAATTACTTTAAATAATAAATTTTGCGCACTTATGTTATATTGAAAGTAATAGCACATTATTGGAATTCGACTTTCATCTTAGTAATTTCAATATTTTCAGTGCTTTATAATAGTAAGATTTTATGCAATAATGAAATTAAAATCATGATTTCCACATTTTATGTATACACACATTAAATTTTACAAGATTATAATGTAAATTTGTTCAAACATTGTGCGTGTTAATTTTGCATTTTAAATCACATTCTGTTTTTGCTTTTTAAAAAAGAACGTAATCAATTATTATTTTCTTATTAATGACATTAATCATTAACATGCTCTTAAATTCCAATGAGAGCTAAATGGTTGTATGACTGGATATCACGAGCTTCATAAACAATTAATAAAATCATCGTCTCAAAGATTAATTACTAATTACATTGTCACCAGAAAATCAACACAACATGAGAGTGAAGTTGGTGCTAGTTGTATTTCCTCTTGAGAAGAATCTGATTTTTTTATCAGTTTGCAAATGAACTTGTTTATCGATAATAATTAAAACACGTATAAAAAACATGTAAATTACTGTACAGTAAATTATGCATAAAAATATATTATTTTAAATAAAATTAAATATTATAGTTAAAAAAAGTTTGTCGTATCAATTTTTTTCAAATTTGAAATTTTTTATTAGTCATATTTTATTTCCTTATTTTTTTTGCGCGCGAATTTTGAAAAATCACAGACCGCATCCCCCCCTTTTCAATGTAAGTTACGTCTATTTTTGCGCGATTTCGTTTGCGCGTGTTTTCTGAGGAACCTATCTATCGCGTAAAATGAGACCCAGGTGTACTTTATTAGTTATATAATTGTTATAGTTTATCTTTTTGTTAATTATTTTTGTTGATATCATACTTTACATAATTTTAAACAAAACTGTATAATAAACATACTGTATAAGCCTATTAAAAAATATTTCTTAAAAATTATTACATGGGATTTACTACTAAATATATAAATTTTGATAATAGCAGAACCATTATAATTATTTAGATTATTTTTTAACTAGTATTATATTAAAAATATCATAGGTTACATTCTCTTCAATATATTATAACCAATACCTTTAAAACTTTTGCTTGATAAATATAACATGATTGTGATGCAACTAACAAACCTCATTTTTAAATTTTATTTTTTATAAGCATCTCTTCATTTCTTAAATAATTAACTACCTTCCAGGTATTGAATGAGAGAGAAAGTAACCATAGAATCAACACTAAGATTATTACATCTTCCCCAATAAATGCAAAGGCTATATCACAGGAATGTCCAAGACATAGACCGCAAGGTCTCTGGAAGTCTACTGCATAATTTCCTGTTTTTGTACAATTTGCTTCCAATTTATTTTAATATAATTCTAAAACAATTGTCTTTTTTTTCTTGAATTTTCTTTAAAATTCAGAACCAGCTTTAGAAAATAATTATTTATAGGTAATTTAAAATTATAATTTAATAAATATTTTATAAAGCAACATGGACAAATTATAATACTAGAGGGAGCTGAGGTAATTTAATTTTTAATCTGGTAAATTTTCTTATTGATCAAATTGAGTAAAAATTTGAGTGATTTGATTCATTAAATATGGATCTAGCCAGTTTGCTTTCTGAAATATATTAATGCACAATAATCAGAATTGTTTTAATTTACTTTCTAAAAATTGAATTATTTTACACTCAAATTGGTTAAATGTACAAAAAATTTAAAATAATGTTAATAACTGAAGAAAAATATATGAAAAATAGCCTGCAGTAAAACAAAGAAATAATATTTCAATCAACCATTAAGTGAAAACACTGATTTCTTGCGTCTTAAAATTATGATAGCTGATTAATCACTTGTGTTGTCTTTTCTTTGTCTAAAATTAAATATTTTAAATAAAAATCTAAATCTAGCCACATTATTAGTCAACATAGTATAAAAAATAATCAAAAAATCCATAAATATTTATAAAAAAATAGTTGCATTTTGCTTGTTAACATTGAAGGTCATTGACATGCAAATAGCGGTCAATGTTATTCACTTGTCTTGAATAGCGGTCACGCGCTATTCACTTTCCCTTTATTAATTTTCTTGTAAAATTTAAAAATTTAATTAGGAATGTAAAAAATTAAGAGAAAGATATTTATATTCAAAATCTATTACGAAAGCAATGGCGATCAATGTTATTCACTTGTCTTGAATAGCAGTCTAGTGCTCATTTTTCCTTGATTATTATTCTTGTAAAATTTAAAAATCTTCAAATCAAAGTTTATATTTAGGTAAATTAATATAAAAATTTAATTATGAATGTAAAAAATTACAAAAATATATTTATTTACATTCAAAATCTATTATGAAAACATAAAACATTTTGTTTTGATTTCTGACTTTGACAGTTAGAAACACCTGGAGAATAATAGTGAAAATCGACAGTCAGTGTTTTACGGCACTTTATGAGGGAAAAGAGGTTGGACTATATACAACAGACTGCAATCGGAAATTGATTTTTTGTGAAAAATACTGCCAATAGTGGATTTTTCTGGAATTAAAGTCCCGACAAAGCTACAAATTTACGATAAAATACGCATAAAATAATGAAAATGCAACCAAAAATGGCCAATAGGTAGTGCAAATTTTTTCTGGTTTCCAATTCAAAGTCCTGAAAAAAAGGTAATCACCCTCTGAAACACTTTCACCAAAAAAATCGCCCCCAACATCTAAAAGTTTGGCCACCCCTGCTATATCATAATATAATCATTTTTTCTAGTTAATATTTAGAAACTTTTCTATATATTAACAATAGCTAAATATTCATGTACCAATCTTTAATGAATGGGTAGCTGGACTGAACAATAGCCATCTATCTGAAAGAAAAATGCTAAGCCTACATTTCAAACTTTGTGGTCTGGATTTAAATCCAAGTCATGGGCATAACAGCTTTTATACTGACATTATACCAGTTCATTTCAGTTTAATATAATTTTAACCACTAACAACTTGATTCAATTTAGGCATTTTTAGTAATTTTCTCATATTATTATTTGACATGTGTTTAATAATGACTTCTTTTTCTACTACTTTTTGTTTCCTATTATGCTTTGTACATTTTACTGTTATTTTGTTACAATCTAATCCTTTTGAAATTTTCATAATATCCCAAAACTCTATGAAATCATGGGACTAATATAATTAGATGCAGAATAAATGTTAACACTTGCTTGTAATGGCTAGATAAAAAAGACATTTGCCTGGAATCTAATAATTCAGAGATAAGAAACATATTTTAATATTGAATGTATTTTTAAAGTATCAGGGCCCAAAAAATATATATATTCTTTTCTAGTAATTTCTTTTTCCCAGAAAAAATCAAAGTTCATATATCTATTTAGCTCCAAAATTTGACATAGTTTTTGCTTGCATTACAATAATTGAGCAAAATTAGTGATGAAATTGCTTGCCAGTGTTAAATGGTAGAAAGCTTTTGAATTTTTGAACAGCAGTTATATCTTTGGATTATACAATATTGCAAAATTTTTTACTTCAATTTCTATGCTGGACTTTTATTAATAATTTTGTAATATATTTTGATAAAGATTTAAATAAAATAAAGTTTTTGTCTGATGACTGAAAATTTCCTTGTAATGAAAATTATATAATTACTATTACATTAAGTTCTAATAATTTTAATAATGCCATACATAACAATATAATACTTAGAATATATAACAACATTTATAGAATAAACTCCGAATGTGCATACCATAATAATAATTTACATATCAGATTTACTGAAGACACTTTTAAGAAATTTGCAAAATGTGTTCTCTCAACTAATTTATTAGTGAAACAGTAAATTAGGACTGATACAAGAAATAATATTCTTTGTAAGTTTGTTAAAAATAACCCTACTATTACTATACTATGACATTAAGAGTTTACTTCTCCAAAAATGTATCATTATTAGTATAATGATTTAAAAAAAAAATCGAATATTCTAATCTCTTTCTCCAGGCAAAACATTACGAGACTTATATAACTTTTTCAAAACTATCACTAATAATTCTGTTATTACAAGTTTTACAATCATTAAGTTACTATTTATTGATATTTAATTACTTGACCCTTTTCATTTACTATTTGTTACTGAGAAGCTAAATTCATTATTATAATTTATTTGAATTGAATTTTTATCTATTTCTTGTTTAATGTGTAAGTGCATAAGAAAGATTATTCAATTACTAGTAATCAATTTATCTTTGTTCCAATATTTATTGGTATTTGGAATAAAGGATCAGCAACACAAACAGTATTGTTATATTCTTGAATTATAAGGTGCAATATTATATTGCCTGAACATCTTGGCCTAGGAATACATGGCTAGATCAAGAGTTAAAATGTCTCCATCACCAATCAATTGGAAATATAATAAATAAATATTCTGAATTCATGCTAATAATAAAAGAATTATTTAGTAACTATACATTATGAAGAACTACCAAATTATTTTTTAGATTCTAGTAAAAGTAAAATATTGTAGTATTATAATAATATATTTGACAGTCATTTGAAACATAATCAGGTATAAACAGTGAGGATTGCCAATTCCTCTACAAGCTTTATGATAAATGCTTAGCCAGAGCCAGCACTTAAAATATCTCTGTCAGGAACCCTCCCCAAACCCCTGACCATGGTTTCGTGCTTTGGCACTCCTCAGAGAGGTGTCAAGGTAGGTTCAGACCCTAGATCTAAAAATACCAACCCAAAGCCAAGCACTTAGCTAAAAGTTATCTATTGAGTGGAATATCTGAAATTTTCAGACATCTACATGTCTTCAAACCCAGCTATCCAACTCAAATAGCTATATGGGGTTGATAGATCTTCAGCCATACCATATATTAGTAGTCATAGCAATATAAAATTGCATAAGACTTTTTGGCAGAGTCAAAATAAGAGTTATAGATCAATTCATAGATCACATGACCCTATCTCTTAAGATTGTAAGTTATAAACAGTGAGGATAAAGCTTGTTGAGGAATTGGCAATCCTCACTGTTTATCACTTACAAGCTTAAGAGATAGTCATGTGATCTATGAATTGATCTATGACTTATTTTGACTATTTATAGTCTCTGCCAAAAGTCTTATGCAATTTTATATTGCTATAACTACTAATAAATGGTATGGCTGAAGATCTATCAGCCCCATATAGCTATTTGAGTTGGATAGCTGGGTTTGAAGAGATCTACATGTCTGAAAATTTCAGATTTTCCACTCAATAGATAACTTTTAGCTAAGTGCTTAGCTTTGGGTTGGTATTTTTAGATCTAGTGTCTGAACCTACCCTGACACCTCTCTGAGGAGTGCCAAAGCACGAAACCATGGTCAGGGGTTTGGGGAGGGGTTCCTGACAGAGATATTTTAAGTGTTAGCTCTGGCTAGGCATTTATCATAAAGCTTGTAGAGGAATTGGCAATCCTCACTGTTTATAACTTACAAGCTTAAGAGATAGGGTCATTGTGATCTATGAATTGATCTATGACTCTTATTTTGACTATTTATAATCAGGTATAACTTCAAAACTTTTTAAAATCCAAATTAAGTTTAGAATTTTCTTCCAGACAACATCTCAACCAATCCAATTAACCATCCAATGATTGATAAATAAGTATCTAAGTTATTTCTGCCCAAAATGTACAATAAAGATTTAAAAACCACTCAAAATCTAATGATGTCTCTTCTCAATGTTTTCCATGGAATAGCAGTTGAAGAAATTTCAATTTCCAATATATCAAATAAATGCTTTCTGCCCATTTGACATTTTTTCAATTCTTCCATAAATTGTATTATAATGTATAGCAATAAATATATCATAGAAAAACTATTATTTTTACAATATACACTATTAATGTAAACCAATTTAAATTATCGGTTTCACCTTCAAAGTACCTAATTTTTACTGTGCAAGTAACAGTATTGTAATTTTATAATATATTAATGTAACCTACTTCCATCACCCATAAACATAATTATGTCAAAATTTCCCAAAAGGTTACTTTTTTCAGCATTCAAATCCAGTCTCGATAACATTTTCTAAAACAAAAATTGTAATAATGTACTTAACTGATTTCATTCAAATGTGAAATTATTTTTTACCCTGTTGCAATTTTTTAATAACTATTTATTTATTTGAATTGAAATTTTTAATACTGTTAGAAATACTCATTTTTGTTGTTTATTATCAGAAGATATTTTAGTATGTAAAATGTTTATTCACAGACACAGTAAATATTATAATATAGAAAATGCATCGTTATTAACACATATTAGATTAAAAAACTTTGGTAAATAACTAGGCATGTTTAATGCAATAATTTATAAAAAATAATAATTGTACAATTTGTCACCCAAAGGTGATAAGATATTGTCAGACCAAAAGTGGCATGTTGAGCACAATAATTCTATTCAACTATTTTTTTTTTACTTTACTCAGCTGAGAATTGAATATTATTTAAACTCTCAAGCAATTGAATATACCTTTTTTTTAAACCACTAACCATCACATGATCACCATTTCTTATGCTTATACATGTTATTTATACAGAGGCTAAACTCTCCATACAGTAGCGCCCCCAGAGCAACCTTCATGCATCCATTGATTATTCTGACTTGCACTGGTAGCATTACTGTATGGAGAGTTTAGCCTGTGTGTAAACTTTTTTTTAATTGACAAATCAGCTAGTGTTAAATTAGATGTTATCTTTTAAATGTTTTTTTATTCTTATTACTAGCAATGTGTTCCCATTCAGTTTAAAAGATATTCCAAATTGAAGTTGAAACACTCTTAAATAAATATCATCATTAGACTTAAGGTATTACAATATACTGTATTTACAATCTATCTCTTATAGAGCTACATACAGATAGATAGGAATACATATTTCTCTGTGTTTGCAATTATGGCAGAATTTTGCAAAAAAAAAAAAAAAGCATTTTTTAAAAAATTTCTATTTTATTTGTATAAGCAAAATAATATATTTACACAAAATTTCATTCTTATCTTATTAAACCCTAATTTTGCTTTATATAGAAAAGATTGTCATAAACATTCAGTTTAATTACAATAAAAAATAAGATATAATCTCAGTGCTTATTATTAAAATAAGATATATACATATTGTAAATAGTTCATATGCCAGCTATAATAGTGTAGCCTTGTGACTACTGTGTGATATGTATGTGAATGGTGGGGGGGGGGGAATGGTGAAATAGTTAAATTAATTTTTTCCCCTATAAAAATTGGGTCAAAGTATTGACCAAATGTGTTAATGACAATTCTGAGACATTTAAAAAGGATGAAAATCTAACATAAGAAAAAGACAGATATAAATATTGCTCTTTTTAAAAAAATTTGATATAGAATTCATACATCCCATTGATTTATTTATTAAATGTCTGAGAATTATAAACCAAAGTATCAAAATCGGGATTTGTTTTTCTCTCAACTTTGTATTTTTCTTTTCTATCTTTCCCAGTATTAGTCATAATGAGGATATATAAATACTTTACTGACTGAAAATAAATAATTTCTCTAATCATCATAATTAATGAACAATTCATTTTTTATCTTAATTTTTTATATATAAATATTAAAGAATTAAATTTGAAAATGTTAATAAAATGGATTTTTTTTAAAAATGTCATTTTGTTATCAAAGAATTATATTTAGTTAAAACTAATTAAAAGATTAAAATAAAATAATAGTAAAATTACTATGAGTGTACTATTGTAGATAGTGTGGAAATTAAAGGTTGAGCAAAATAAAAATAAAAAAGAGAAGTAAAATATTCAATATAGAGAGAAAGAAGAGCTGAGAAAAAGAAAGAAAAGAAGATGGCATTGGTAAAAGTAAAAAATAAAATAAAAATATTGACTCATAGTACATCACATTTTTAGAGACCTTAGTCATATTTATGAGAAATTGATTAACGAGAACGGCATCTCCTATCTGCAAAAAGGCCAACTGAATGGTACTCTCATTAACTAACTACGGCAAATCATATTATGGTTGAAAATCTCATTATGAGAAGGTAAAGTCTTATTAGTGCATTAGTTGAAACCTGAAACCATGTAGATCCTGTTAGCTGAAAGATAGAAGTTTTTCAGCCAATACTCACGAATAATGCAATAAAAATGAGTAGTTGCCCACCATTCCTAATTGATTTTTATACCTATCCATGATATACTTGTACTGCTATTATCCTTGCTAGTAATGAAAAATGGTAAAAGATTAACTAGGCAAAGAAAAAAACTTTATACAATCAGTGATTGTTGTATAAAAAATATCTTGAACATTAATTAGAATCTATTCCAGTCACTTGATTTTCAAAACCAGAATTCTAACTATATCTAGGTAAGAATCAATTTTATCTACATAAAAGGTCTCTAAAAGCTATTATTTCTTTATATTTTAATGTTTAGTCTTTTCGATTCACAATATTTCTTATTATTGTATTTGTTTTTTGCTCTTAGTATTTTTTTTTTTTCATGTTGTTATGATATATTGGCCTGCATATATATTAGAGTTAGCAATAATAGTGAAATGAAAGTTAGTTTTAATCGACCATGTAAGTACATCACAACTTATAAGTCAAATTCAGTGTAATTTAAATTGAACTTTCTCTGGTATGAATACATTCCCTTTTTTTTTTTATTGATATTCTTTTAATTTGGAGATGGGTAGCTTACAATAATTATATTTTAATTATAATAAATAATTTTTTTTTTTTTTTGTACTATTCTCAAATCTAGTTGTCCCTTCTCTCACTCTCATTCCAAACTTAAAATATAAATATTTTTCCACATATCTTGAGAAAACTATGTTACCAGAGAAGGGTATTTAAAGGCATTTTTTCAGCAATGAAAGTGATGCTTAGAGATACGTACCCTACAAAATAGCTTTTGGATGCGAGAATTTTAACTTTACTCTCTGAGTAGTTCTTTAGTGTAAGATGAGCAGGAAATATAATCAAATACAAGTTTGTTCATCATTGATATCAATATTATCCAATACAACTAAAAGAGGATTTGGGGTTGATTTCTGTGAGTTGCATTTAAATGCAGGATGGAAATGAATGACCCAAAATCATCATTATCAAAAAAGTAGTTCAGTATATATTATAATAATATATCAATTATATATAATAAAAATATTGATTGCATCAAATTACATACTTATAAATATTATTGATGTAATTTAAGTCATTGAGTTCTTTTAGATAAACTTTTTCTTTTAGTTTTTTATTATCTGTAGGTTTTAATTTATCAGTAAATCGTTAAACAATTTAATAATATCATGATTTCTTATTCTATTTTTATATTTATTATAAGATTATGCAACTATTTACAAATTTATTTGTATATAACACATTTCAAATTGTTTTACAAAATATTTTTTGGAAATATTGTCAACAATTTTTTACCCCATAATTAAATATTCAAAAAGCTCATGAAATAATAATATATTAAATAATTCTTTCTTTTTTATAATTTTTTTTCTATTAAATAAAAATAATAATATCGTCAAGCATTGGTGGTCAAGAGGTCAGTGATAGCTGCTTTACAAGCAGTTGTCCCCGGTTAGCGGGTTCGCTTCCTGGCTGATGCTATGACACATGAGGAAAAAAATTAAAATAATGTCTTTTAACATTAGAATAGTTTTTTTTTTTTTAAGTGTCATAGCATCAGCTGGGACATGAACCCGCAACCCAGGCAACTGCTTGTAAGGCAGTCGTGCTGACCTCTCGACACCAATGCAAGACAGTATGATTATACACTGTTATTGCATTGAAAATAAATATTCACACAAATCTTTATAAATAGTAACAAAAATATTCAAAGGAAAACATCACTGACTTTGTAAAAGATTGGTATAAAATATTGAAATTTATAATTAGAATGTTAATATGATATTTTCAAGACAATTTTTAAATCTACTATCATGTCAAAATATCTAATATATTTTATTTGTTCTGCTTTTATATATTTATTATCATCCTATGAATGCAACAGTATAATATTTTTAATATTTTATCTGAGAAAATATTAATATACATGTCAAGCGTTGGTGGCCTAGCTGTTAGAATAGCTGCCTTCTAAGCAGCCGATCCAGGTTCGCTTCCCAGTCAATGCCTTGACGTATAAAATATATATATATACATTTGGTTTTTCCTCTATTTATATATAAATTCCTTTGTTTAAAACATGACTGGATAATTGTGATAAAACTTCCTTGACAATTTTTAACTACAACATCAATACCGCTTAATAAGTCCATCAGGATCTTGAAATATTGATTCATATTTCTCAAATTATTTACAGAAATAACAAAGTATTATGTATTAGTAATAACTATTCTTATCAGTTTTATACTCAAAGAACATATATATATATATGAATTGCTTATTAACCAATACATTTGATATTTTACATCATATCTATTATTTAAATAATTTTTGCATAAATTTAGCAATTTGCCTCTTATTTATCAATTTTCTAATCTACGAAAAAATTGTTTATGTCCAATGACAGCTAAAGTCTTACAAAAATCCAAAAATATACATATTTTATCATTTAATGTAGTTTATTTTATCAACAAAATTTCAGAACAAAATCTCTTTCTTCTTAATAATAATCATACTAATTTGTAAAAATGATTCTTATTTTTAACATTTTGATTGTTACATAATATTCTATTATTTTAGCAATTATAAGAAGTATAGGTCTATAGTTATCAAAATTATTTTTATCACCAGATTTTAAAAACTCTTTACAATTAATATCTTTAATGATGTAGCAAATATGCTTTTGCAGATATTTTAAGTTCATGGACATTTAAAGATTAATAATAATTTGGTGATGCACTAAGAAATTCAATGATTATATTTATTTATAGAAATTTTATCTTATTTTTGTATTAATTATGTTGTTGCAGCTCACAGATGGAAAATTTTTGGTATTAAGAGTCTAATAATTGTCATTGTTGTATTTCTATATTGGACTATTTCCAGCATCTAATATGAGTATTGACAGTCTTTAGAAAAGTTTTAACTTTATTTAAATATTCCAAATACATTCAACTGTTAGTAATAGCACATGAAACAGGTTAGTATATGCACAACGTTTCGAGAGGTATTATTCTCCCCTATTCTTCAAATGTTGCTGGCCTGACCCGTGACAATACTAACATGGGATTCGAACCTGGATCCTTAGATTCTTTATTATTGAATTTTAAGGTAACTCTCTAACCAACTGTTCTGCAAGATGGCTCAGCAACTCAATTGGTTTGAGCACTACCTTAAAATCCAAGAATCTAAGGGTCAATGTTCAAATCCCATGTTCAGTGGCTCAGTTGGTTAGAGTGTTATCTTAAAATTCAATAATCAAGAATCTAAAGGTCCAGGTTTGAATCCCATGCTAGTACGGTCACTGGTCATGCCAGAAATACCTGAAGAATATGGAAGAATATCTCTCGAAACGTTGTACATATACTAACCTGTTTGATGTGCTATTACTAACAGTTGAATGTATTTGGAATATTTAAATAAAGTTAATTTTTTCTAAAGACATTCAATACACATATTAGATGATCGAAATAGTCCAATATAAAAATAGAACTAGAACATCATCACCACAAACCTTCAGAAAAAAAATTGTCACATATAAATATAAAAACTTATTAAATTAAAATACTTTTAAAAACAACATCAAATAAAAATTGTAATGAAAAAAGGTGGATTTGTGAAAAATAATAATGATAAAATGCACATGGCCTTTTATCATTTAAACCATAAACGTGTACTTATACAAGAATGACAAGAATTACATTACTTAAAATCAATAACTGGCAGCTAACATTTTTTAAAATATTTCATTAACAAATCAAAACATCCACATAGACAACAAGGTTTCCCATCTAGATTTGTTATTTTGGAATAAAATTATAAAATTAATCCTTTAAAAAATCCACACACTACTATGAGTCAATTAAATTCAAAAGATCATAAATTTAAATCTCTAACAGCAATGATTAATGATGGGTCAAGGGTTAATATTAATGATTTAATACATTAAAATTAGAGAAAAAAATCAAGAAAATGATTTCTTTCATTCATTTTTCATTCTATTACCTTTTATTACACAGATAATTTTATAAATAAAACCTTTTATATATCATTATTGGTATATATAGAAATGCATATCATGAAGATAATCATGATAAAACTTAAATGATAAAACTAAAATTCACTTCTCTCTCAAATTTATTTTTAATTAGGTTTGTTAAGAAAAAGAAAAGTATTGGTGGCCTAGCGGTTAGCATAGCTGCCTTCCAAGCAGCTGGCCCGGTTCCCTTCCAGATCAAAGCTTTGACATAAATAAAATTAAAAAAAATTCATTTTGCACATTTGTTTTAACTTTATTAATTTATTGATTAATGAATTAGATAATAATATAGTAAAGTAACTTTTGGCTACCTTGTATTAAAATTAAACTGAGAGAGTGCAAATTTCTCAAGCGCTTATGACTACCAACAGCCAATCAGATCTTAGCAACTGATAGCAAATAACTCTAAAATTTTTCCTCTCTTATAATAAGTTTTATTTTTCTCTTTGAATATAAATACAATAGCAAAACTGAAATATTAATACTATAGACAATAATAAAAATGTTATATATTGAGAGCTGGCAAATAAGTTTTTAACAAGCTCTATATATAATATTTGTAATACAAGCTTGTTATTAAATTAGGTCATGTGACATGACTTGATTTCTTTGTAATAATAAAAATATATAATTATATATTAAATTCATCTAAATAGTATTTAAAAATCTACACATGGCACTAATAAAGCTCTTTTCTCTTTTATTTCCAATTTTTGGTTCACACAAACAGAATGATGTAACTCATTCCAAAATATGTTTAAGAGACTCATATAAATAAATGATACTTTTCCCTCAGTTTTTAATACAAAAATATATTTCCCAAATCAAGCAATGAAGGCTGAGGGTTTAGCATAGCTGCCTTACAAGCAGTTGTCCCCAGTTTCGCTTCCCAGCCCGGTTTCGCTTCCTGGCCCGGCCGATGCTTTGATAGATTAAATATATATATATATCCCGTTAAAAGATTTTTTTTATTTTTCATTTTTGGCAAATGTATTGAATAAATAAATTTATATTACATAAAATTAAATATCAGAAACTGTTGTAATTAATAAATTATTACATGATTATTATTAAGTTTTCAATATTAAAACTTTCATTGTTATTGTTAGATATTATTATCATTAGATCCTTATTTATTTATATCTTTTAAACAAAATAATATTAACACATCAATGTGGTTCATCAGTTGATCACATATTTAAATGAAGATGATCAAAACTTAAGTGTATCCTTATTAGAAAAAAAAATTAAGAGATATTTGTTTTAAAAATAAGTTATTACCTGAAATTAATTCTGATATACTTCTAACTTAAACTTTTAATTTAGAATGGTTTATTAGGAGAATAAGCTAATTTACATTATAACACTGCAATACATATCCTCTTAAGCACCCAACATTAAAAATTAGTTGCATTGATGCAAATATTTTAATAATCATTTGTAAAAATTTGTTAAGAAGCAAAAATTAACATATTAGAATAATATTCAAAATCCCTTAATTCCTGATCAGTTATACTATATTTATATCTTACCATCAAGGGGAAATCAATAATGAGATTATGAATAATTATAAAATGTAAAGATGACATGAACCTAAATAAACATTTCCTATTGATACATGTTCAATCACTTTACAATCCTCATCACCAAGTGATTGTTGATGAGAGCATGATGTAACAAACTTTTGGAACCAGAAAATTCTTTATGAATAAATTTCTAGAAAGTCCTTTTATTTCTTACTTTTTGATAGAACATGGCTTACAAACAATACAAATTTGATTGTTAACAGTTGAGATTAGGAGATATAATGTTCTGAAGAAGATTGCTGGGGCAATCGAAACTGTAAACTGTAGAAAAGGGTGGAAAATAAAACATTATAAAAGTAATAAAGTGCTTGGACAATTGAGTATTATATGGTATACATTTGGCAATGCAATAGGAAAGAGTAGTTATTATACTTCTTGAAATAGATATTCTAACTAAAATAGAAATAAAACAAACTAACTCCTTTTTAAAACTTGTTTTTATATGACTATTACATGAAAAAAAATTAAAATCCAACGTTTCGACTATTTTATATAGTCTTTTTCAAGGCACACTAAAATAAAATAAAAAATATATATAACAAATAACACATACTCCATAAAAATAAATAAAAAAATAAAAAGTTACAAACTATATTCATAACCAAAAATATACCTTATCTCACTCCCCTTTCCTATTACTAACAAACACAACTCAAAGAGAAACAATTTCCTTTTATTAAAAAAAAAATAATCTATATATATCCTTTAAAACATTTAATTAAAAACCTATTATTTTCTTTTCTGTTTATCTATTAACATCCTATTTAATTCTGGTTTTATTTCATTAATGTATATACTTTCTTTTATCATCCTTTCATTATATGACTTAATTAATTAATTAATTTTTAGAAAACATTCTTCCTTTAATAAATTTAACATTTTTGTATTATATTCTAACTACTAGGCAATTTAGTGCATGGGTTGACTGTCAAAAGATAATTTCATAAATCAAATTCCAGATGTAGAAAAATAAAAAATGAAAAATATTAATTTGGCCAAGTGGTATTGTTCTACTCAGTACTTCGCTTTTACACCCAAACATCATATGAAGAACCCACGCAAATGACTATAAACTTATTGTTAACATTGAACAGTAAATCAATGTAATCTACATTGTGATTAAACTGACATATGCCATCATTTATCAATATGGATAGAAAGTTATTACTTCATTATATTTATTTATAATCTGCTCTTCTTATTACACACTGTATATCTTTTTTATTTTTGCAATGAACTTTATTACCTACTTTGATTAAAAATAATATTTAATCTTTGACCTACTACAAGATGTTTTATAGATATTCCATAAATATGTTAAGTCTGAATTTATTTTTCCAGATTCATCATTGACTTACAGCATATATATACAGTATTATTAAACTTTATAATTAACATTTAATATTTAATACAGTAAATATTTTATCACAGCTCTAGATGATTAAAAAAAATCACTGTTAAAAAATTTAAATTATAGTTACATATTGTTATATATTTTTATCATTAGACTCATCTATTTATATTTTTTAAATGTATAATACTATATAATTTCACATGACCATTAGACTATGCAGCACACCAATTTAAAAAATCACTGATTTAAATAAAGATTATTGTAATTTAATTGTATAATTATGAAATTTAATTATACAGTTATTTAAAAATAAAATAGAGGAATTTGTTTTTAAAACAAGTTTTTACTCATTTATGTTTATAATACACCTCTAAAATTAAGATGCTACAATCAATTATTTTAAGAGGTGGAAAACAATGACAAGCTATCATTGAAGATAAACAAATATTATCATTTATATGTAATCCAGTTTGTATTCTGGGTGATACCTAGGTGCATGTGTGTGTTTTTCTCAACATTAACTTATTTTAAACATACAGTTACAGATATAGAATTATAAAAACTTGAAGTCTGACTTTCAAACTCATCCATCTTATACAATTGATACACATGACCGCATACATGTGAAAAAGATCAATGATTTCCCATATATGTATTTCACGCTGAACCAGAAACTCATCAGTTGATCCAGATTACCATTTCCCACACATGTATACAATTACTGCACAGTTTATATTAAGATAGCAAATCTTCAAACTTTAATGAACAAGTTTCAGTCTTCTCCACTCTCCACCTCTTCAGTCATCCATGTCATTGAAAATCCTTCTGTATAATTAAATAGACATATTAAGGTCCTATGTGAGATGAATCAGATTGATTTAAGGTCAACATTGGTATGACAATAATATTGGCATTAACAAGGGTTTTTTTTTCAACCTCGGATTTTCAATAATATGGATGGCTGCAGAGTTGGAGAGTGGAGAAGACTGAAGCATGTCCATTAAAGTTTGAAGATTTGCTATCTTAATATAAACTGAACCGTGATTGTATACATGTATGGGAAATGGTGATCTATATACATATTTTATGCTGGTTCAGCATAAAATATGTATATAGGAGATAATTGATCTTTTTCACATGTACATGGTCATGTGTATCAGTTGTATAAGATGGATTGGATAGCTATGGGGAGTTTGACAGCATGAGTTCAAATTCTTATGATTACATTAAGTTTAGTATAGATAATATACATGTATTTAAATATTAGATATACAATAAATATAAAAGATTTTCATAATGCTTTATAACATGAACCGACATGCCAATTAATTCAAGTCATCACACATACCAATGTCTATTGCCACTTTTTTTCTATTTATTTAATAATAATCATATTAATCCAATTTTTAATAATCATTTAATTAAAATACATTCATAAATGTTAGACTTTAATCAACTTTCTCTATTAAATACTAATATTCATTTTAATGTTAGAAATTATTTCTTTTTTAATACAGACATATTTTATTGTATATTAAAAACAAAATATACACCTGGGTCTCATTTTATGCGGATTATTTTAATGCGATTTTGAAGTTATGCGATTCATGTTTCTTCTTAATATCTTTCATATTTCATTATATTTATTAGATATCAAAAAATTTAAATTATTAATAACTTATTTTGACTTGAAATACTTTTTTTTTTTTTCAAAAATATAACTTTATATTAGCAGCTAACATGAATATGCCTAAAGCTGTATTTAGAATCTTAGTTTCTATGTAAATAACCTATTTATACTATTGAGTACAAAATAATAATAGATTTATACGTACGTACAAAAAATCGCAATAAATATTCAAAAATTTTAAACTTTTAAAACGTATTTTGTTAAATATTAACAGAAATAAATATTTGTTTAGATTTTTAAAATAAATAATAACAAAGATTTTATTGATTTTATAAACTGAAAATAACCTTTCTAATGATAATCTTTTTGTTTTGATTGCGATCTAATTTTTTTAATATAGAAACAGCACAAGACTGAAAGTGGTGCTAATTGTACATCATGTCATGAATCTGATGTCTTACCAGTTCACGAACGAACGCATATTGTCAAATAGCGTTAATGATTAAAATATGTATGAAAAAATGTAAAATTAAATACTGTAGTTAATAAAAAAAGTTTATCTTGTATTAATTTTTTTCAAATATTTGAAATTTTTTATTAGTCATACTTTATTTTCTTATTTTTTTAATGCAAATTTTAAAGTAATTTTTCCTTGTTGCTTTGCTTTTATGTCGATTTCTGAAAATTAGGAGAACCTATCCCCCATTTTTCAAGGTAAGTTAAGTTTATTTTTGTGTGATTTCTTTTGTGCGCGTTTTCTGAGAAACCTATCTACCGCATAAAATGAGACTCAAGTGTACTTATTATTTTTTATTAATTGCAATGGATAAATAGTTCCATGTGTAACATTACTAGAAGATGCCATTAGATAGTAAATAGACTTCTTTCCAATAACCAATTATAATTTAATATTGATAATTAATATAAGAAATTACCAAAGAATGAAGTTAAGTTTACTAGCAAAGCTACAATTACACAAAAATGTTGGGAAGCTATAAATTATAAAATGAAATTATTCCAACTAATAATAAATATTAAAATAAAAGACAAGTTTACCCAGCATGAGTTACCTTTGGACACCTATTAATTTGGCATATCATTTTTTATAATCCAAGTAATAATCAATAATAAAAGAACAAAATAATTTATTATTAAACAAAATAATTTATTTAAAAATTAAAATAACAATAATGTCATTGTAATAGTTACCAATATCTAAATTAATACATAAAAATCAACTAACACATGTATGATCAGCAATCTGAGACATTGCCAAAACAAATCAAGCTATCCTTATCCCAATACCTAGTGAACCTGTACACTGAGAGCTATAAAATTAAGTAATGGGTGAAATGCTTATTATATATAAACTTAACTCTCTATTGCAATATTCTAGATAACAGCATAAAAATAACAATTATTCTGAAAACTTATATAAAATATTTAAATATTAATTCTTCATTATTGTCATATTATTTATAAAGTTGTAAACATCACCCATGCTTAAGAAAGTATTCACTGTAAAAATAAAAGTTTGTGTTCTGGTCTATCATGTCAGCCGCTTGATAGCGTTGATGCTAAGCAAAAACACATTGATATAAGATTCCCAGGCCAGCCATTCTACATAACTACGATGTCCATAAAATTAAAAAAAAATTAAAAATAAAATATAAAAATGTAAGCAGACTTTTTGGAACAGTAATTAATCACAGACTGGATTTTTTTGTGTGTCTATCGATAAAATATTACGTTACTTTCGAATAGCAAATAATAGTACATTGGAGACTTTTTTGGACAGTAATTCCAACAAAATTTTACAATGAAAGCTGACTTTGACGTTTTTGAGACAGTAATTAATTTGGATAGTAATTAATCAGAGACAGGCTTTTTATGTTGTTGTTTTTTAGTTTGCATGTGGGAAAAGTTATGGTACTTTTTTAATACAAAATTAAATTACATTTTAAACTTTTTCTTTGGACTGTAATTAATCAGACACCGCGTTTTGGGGCGTAAAAATTAAAATTATATTGCCCTCTTTGTGTGTGTGTGTATATATATATAAAATTATGTTACTTTTTTAATAACAAATAATAGTAAATATAGTGGAGATTTATGTGGACAGTAATTAATCAGAGATGGGCTTTCTTTGGGTTTTTTTTTTCCGTATCAGAAAAGTTACGGTAGTTTTTAAAAAAAAAATTAGATCACATTTTACCCTTTTTTGGACAGGAATTAATCAGACACTGCGGGGTTTTTTTGGGTGGAGGGAACTAAATTCAATTGCAATTTACCCAATAAAGTTATTAATAATTATAACAAACTATTATAATGGAATCCGACTCCGGTATCTGACAATTGGCAATTTTGAGAGTTGGAAGCAGCCATCTTCCCTGTCTCGGACCTTTTCTTGCGATATGTTACTTTCATCATGATTTCCAAAACAGTGCTGTGCCCCACCCTAAATTACAATTTGTGATGCTAACACAGTCCTGATGGAACAATGATGACACTGTTAAAAGAGTTAGAAGGTATCAGTAGGTCATTTAACATGAAACAAGAAAAAGTGTAGCTGAAAAGTTAAATTATTTAGACACGATGCAGTCAACACACCATCACACGATACTGCAGTGAAAATATACAATCCGATATTACGATAAAATGCATAACACAAGCAACTACGGCAGTTTTAAGCATAGAAAAAAGCCACAGCTGAAGGCATTTTCTGTGCTTTTAGCATAGAAAAAAGATACAGCGGTAGCTGACACGATAGATCAGAACACAACCAAATAAAATCATTTCAAAATGAAGCCATAATAATTTATAACTGGAACTAACAATTAATATCAAGCTAAACATATCAATATCTCAATTGCCAATACATACAGTATAGGTTAAATCCCATATATAAAAAATAAATATTTATTACCATTTAAACAATCATTATTTAAAATTGTAAATTAAATAATAGATTATATATTTCATAATCTGAATAAAATGTGACATCTATAAAATAAAATAGCTATCATTTATTACATCTGTATTATTTTTTGAACATTATATGTAAAATGTTTTAATACATTAAATATCAGCCTTTCAAGCTACTGTGCATACACTTTTTACGAGTGTTAATAATAAATGAATACTTTAACTCCCAACACGAGATATAGTATTTAAGAAAGAATAAAATAGTAATTTAAAGTGAGTGGTGTATCCTCACGCTTTCACTTCCAGTACTTAAGATTTGCCCATATATAAGCATTTGGGTTGGAAAGAATAAGTAGATTCATTTTATTTTTTCTTAAATACTATATCTCGTGTTGGAAGTGAAAGTATTCATTTATTATTAACACTTGTAAAAAGTGTATGCACAGTAGCTTGAAAGGCTGATCTTTAATGTATTACAATTTATAAACATGAGCTATATAAAATAAATGCTTATGTAAAATGTTTTGAAAATATTACTTGCATATAGCTTTAATAATTACACACATGGTAACTGATCCAATATTTAAAAATTGACAATATAAAATAATATCAGCATAATATTATGTAAAAAAAAAAAAAAAATTTATTATAAATAAAAAATATTTAATAAAGATTTATAAGTTCTTTTGTAATTTTAACTTGTTTGGTAGTAAAAAATGTTAATGTTATCCAAATTTAAGCTAAAGCAGATGATCCTTCTGTCATAATGGCACTTCATTTGAAATATAGAAGATAGGCCTAAACAAATATGTAGAAAAATTCATAACTTTTGCAGCAGTTGATTATTATTAAGTAATCCTATTTATGATAAATAAAAACATTAAGAAGTAGATTATCCATTTGAATCTTGATTCACAAATTCTTGGGATAGAAATTGCTAATTTACTAGTTCACTTTGAGAGTTTAAAATCCAATGTTTTCCTTTTTAAAATTCAGCAGCAGATAACATTGTTCATGTGTTTAAAACAATTTTCTTGATGAGAAATCATTCTTGGCTACTTGCCAATACAATAAATAATGCTTCAGTCTATTTAAAAGTAAATTTAAAAGAAATAATTGCCAATTCTTGAAAATTAATATTTTTAAATTAAATACTTGAATTTCTTTTTATATTATCATTTAATAAAATATTTTTATTTATAAAAAGAGTATTTAAAATCAACTTAATATTTTAAAAATATCCATTTTTAAATTAATAAAATTTATTTCTATACATTTATGAAAAATATTCGAAAGGAATATATTTCATAATGTATATGAGTTTCTATCTACCTAATATACATAAATTTCAATTGATATATATATATGCATATACTTATTAAAAAATTCAGTCTTTAATTGAACAATAAAAAGAAATTTATATATAAACATCATATTACATTGTATTTTGTTACTTTTAGTCAGCTTACTGTCATGCATCTAATCTTGAGCATACTAATGACCTGAAAACATTTCCCAAATATCAGGTCATTGACATAGTAAAGAGATATGATAACTGTAATTTTTTTAGACATTTACATTTTAACAAATATAAATAATAATTTCTGATTGCTTTTAGTAAAAAAAAAAAAACTAACCATATTAATATATATAATTTCTATTAAATCATTTTTTAAAAAATAATACAACTATAGATTTGATGAATAAAAGAAGCATTAAAGAGTTACAGAAAAAATATATACAGGCAGTTTCTACATATGCAATGCATTACATATATAGGTTCATACTTACATCAATATAATTACTGCCATAGTATGCATTATGTGTTTTCCCATAATTGGTGAAGTTATTGAACTCTATTGTAATCAATAAATTTGATTAAATAAAAATGCATATTTTTGCATAAATATAAAATATTGAATATTGATGATTTTTATAAAACAATATGAAAAAATAAAATAGCAAAATAGTGAGACATGTTATTTTGCAATTAATTGTTGCTTCTTTAAGAGGGAAACTTCATCAATGGCATGATGATTGCGGAGGAAATAAAAATAAAAAAAAAAGTAGAGATTTCAAAATGCTTGCCATTTTTAACTGCACAAAACTTTTATTTTGGCATGTACCTATATCATCTTATTTTTTTAAAAAAAAAACGATTCCTGAAAGAATTCTATAAGCAAATAATTGCCACAGGATACTGCATTGGCATTTTTGCAGTAGTACAATCTGCTGATCAAAGTAAATCATGAAGAGAGGATCCAATGGCCACTACTGCAGTGTGCTGCATTAAGACAAACTGATTCCCATTATCAAGAGAATGCACTCTTGACTTAATCATCCATTCCAATGAATCGCTGACTCCACGCTGACCTCAATGCCAGGGAATTCTGGCAAAGCACCATCAGTCACCAAGTATGTTGTGTCAATCCAATGACAAGAGCTCACATACAGATGATTGACTATTCTTTCTCAAGAAAATGAGGCACAACCTGAGAACTGTTGTTTTATCTGAATTTTATATGCTGGTAAAAGTCATGTGCCCTCTTGGTTACATGTACTATATGTTTTTACTACTATTGTTATTCAGTAAATTTATAAAAAGGGGAAGAATGCAACCTTGTATTCTACTATTTATTCATTAAAATTTTGCAACTTTTTTACCATTTTTTTTTTTTTATGTGTCATGGCATCGGTCAGGAAGAAAACCCGCAAACCCGGGACAACTGCTTGTAAGGCAGCTGTGCTGACCACTCGACCACCAACGCTTGACAACTTTTTTACCATTTTTTGATGAAAAAATTTATCAATTAGTATTTTCAGAAGACCTTCAATGGCTTTACCATGTATACAAAAAAAAGCCTAGAGCACATATTATAATGGTATCTCAATAAATATGACATAATCAAAGAACACAAAATAGTGAAAATACATTGTAGACTTTGAAGTTGTGTAACTTATATATTATGAAAAAGAGAAAAGAAATATTTCAGTAGGAGCAAATTAAACTTCTTTATTATACTGATCAAAGTTGAATAATCCAAATTAATGGTATGGAAAAAGGCAAATATTTTTTTATAAACTTTACTTAAATGGTGGGGAGGGGGTGTATTTTTCTTTTATTCATTAGCAGCAAAATTAACTTTTTTAAATATAAAATTCGTAACCTTAAATACTATTAAAATATAATATTTTAAATAATTATATATTTTATAAAACATTTTCAATATAAGAATATTGTTTAAATTCATTTCTTAAAAAATGACAATTTCAATACATTAATAGTAAAAATGGTTTATAACTTTTTGACTTAAATGAAAATTGAGTTAAACAAAAAGTTTTGTAATGGATTATTTATACAAGTTTAAAATTGTCTGTATTGTAAATATTAGAGAAAAATATATTCAACACTCTATATGTCTAAAATTGATTTCGTAGTTGTAATTATTAAGTAACAAATTTGTTTCTCCTAATCTAATTCTGACACCTTAAATAATCCTGAGTAATCAATAAATCCCAAATGGTAATCCTTAATACATTCCTACCCAGTGTTATCCTATCCATATTCCCAGACTAGTTTCTAGGTCATGGTTCTCATTAGTGAGGAATTTTGGATCTGAATCTAGTGCTGCTGGATCTAATGTATCTTTTCTTCAGCAGCTATCATTTACTCTTTTTTTTTTGGCTAATAAGCTACCAGTTTGAAATATGCTTGCATAATTATACAGATCTGACATCAATAGTGGAAGTGATTTATTAAGCACCACCATCTGGCATCTAGTGCTTATTCAAGCTTGCACAAGGTAGTGTAATTGAAGTAGAAAAATAAATTTTCCATTTAAAAATAACATGTAAACAGAAATTATGTAGTTGTTGGTATTTTACCAATCTTGGCCAAGAAATGCAGGTAACTACTATTATTAAAAATCTGAAAAATACCAAAATATATATTGAACTGGTGTCAGATCAATACAACTATACAAGCAAGTTGTCTAGAATATAAAACTGCAAGGTTTTTTTTTTTAATTTCAAGCTGATAACTTGATAGTAAATGATGGATGTTGGATAAAGAAACACTGCATCCAAAAATTCCAGGTGCACTAGATTAAAATGCAATATTTCTAACTTTTATGAAAATTATATGCCAGAAATAGGATAACACCAGATTGTGATTTACTAAAGACTAACATATATTGATTATTCAAGCTTATATAAAGTCTTAGAATTGTCATAAATTTGTTATAGTAGCAGAATGGTGCATTCTGGAGCTTCAGAAACTCATGGATCGTGCTCTGTTGCTCAAATTTCTTATGAACACTCAAGTTGATGTTTTAAATTATTACTTTTATTCCATGTTAGAATGTAAACTTTAAAATTTAAAATTTTTTACAGACAAATAGAATGGAAATATACTACAAAAATGTAATTAATTTCAGTTCGTTTATTAAACTATTTATTTGTTATAGCATACATTGAAACATGAACATTTAGAGTTAATCCATTACAGACTTATACTCTAGAACAAAATTACCATCCTACATAACCATTTAAAACAGGCAAAACTCACTATACGTATTGCCACCCACAACAAGCTAGAGTAATCAATGGATGCCAGAAGGCTTGTGCATAAAATCCCCATCTAGTGCCTACTCATCCAATATCCCCAGACTAGTTTCTGGCTTGTGGCCTTCATCAGTGAGGAGCCTTGGATCTGAGAGTACTGCACCTAGATCTTAGGATCTAATGCAACCCTCCAGCAGTCACCTTTTATCTCCACTTAACTACAAAACTATGCCTGTTTTAACAACAGTTATACACAAGCATAAGGAGTGGTGGTCATGTGATGTTTATTGGCTTATAACCATTTAAACAGGCAAAGTATAATACGAAATCAAAAATATAAAATATATACAAAATTAATCATTATATTTTTACTTTCATATATTGTATTTTAAATGTAAATTTGAAAGCTTGATTTTAATTAAAACTAAAACCAAACTTTTAAAATTATAAAAAATATAAACAAACACTTTTTAGTATAGATCTATAATTCAATCATTCTACATTCAGCAATTAAATCTCAACAGTTTTTTCTACTTTGTCATACAAAATTGATTCTTTCTTAATATCCATATTAATTAGTTTGTGGTTAAAATTATTTATAAATGTAGCAAATAGTATTGTATTTTCACTGCTAAAAATACAGATAAACAGACATATGAACTAAATTAGTAATTAAGTCATAAGAAGTGAGAAAGTTGTCTTAATTTCATTCCAGTCAAAGCAGAAATGTGCACATGCATGATATTATCCAATAAGATTTGTTTATCATTTGCATTCATTATGCAATCTCAATTTACTTAAATAAGTGTTTGTTGAATCACTTGTTTCTCTGTAAAAACATTTATCAATATATATATATATACCGCATAACATACCATTATTTTAACTTTAATATACTTTAAACCCAATACAGATGGATTACTATTAATCTGGCATTGCTGATTCCTGAGCCCATCTGGATTAACAACTTTGCTGGTTTTAATAATTGAGCAATACATTTCTTATCCATTCTCATTATAAATTTTCTCCATCTTTAAAATAACAATATGTTGTTAAACTCAAATATTAAGTACATTATAGATAGAACATTATTTCAATTCCACTAAATCAAAGCTTCTATTTTTTTGAAAGTTTTCAAATCAGCTATCATTACATCACAGAAATATACACAAAGACTATTTTTCACAAAGCACTCACTAATGAAAAAGATGGATTGTACAAAAAAAAAATCAGGTCCATACAATTATGTGAATGCATGTCAAAACCTGGATATGACATAAACCACCAAAAAATTTTCTATTTTATGCTTAAAGTTTACTTTTAAAAGAAATGAAACCAGCATAAAAATGGTAGAAGTTCTTAACGTGTGAGTGTTTTTATAAATATCAGACATTATGACACAGCAAAACATGATCAAAGAGTATATTTTCACATCAATAAAAAAGTTAAATTGTTAAAAAATAAAATCTGTTTGCCATACTCTGAAATAAATAATAAATATTGATTTCCAAATCTATCTGATATGTAAAAACAAAAATTTGCAATTCTATACTAAAATAAAATTCTTGTTTCTACTTCACCTTCGAGCAGTAAGTTAAAACTTGTGTGTTATGCAAACATGTGAAGCTCAATATTAAGAGAATTTTCAGGCTGAGCGCTTTCAGGAACCTTTAGTCCCCATATTCATAGCCTATCTTGGGAGTGTCAGCTTGAGCTGTGATTTTAAACAACAGGGTAGTAATTTATGCAAATTTATAGTCCACTTTCTAGAGGTGGAAAAGCACGACACTCCCAAATGGGGACTAAAGGTTCCCGAAAGTGCTCAACCTGATAATTCTATACTAAATGTTTTATCTTAAAACAAATAACAAAAAAAAACTAATATCAGCCATCATTATGCATAACAACATAAGCTCAAAGAGCAGCAAAAATATCAGGTACTAGTATATCCTTTATTGATTCTCAATTGAATGTGAAATATAAAAGTAATTTTCCATTAAACATTTATTGCTAAATTATCAACAAAAAAAAAAAAAGGTAAATCGTTTAATATCCAACATTTCTCTGCCATATATGAATTTCTGCATAATCAAATGTAGGTAATAAATTTAAACTTTTTTATTTAATTAAATTTTTAAAATAATATTTGCTAATAAATTGAATTTAAATTATAATATATTACATTTAATTTCATTTAAATCTTTTTAAGTAATATTTATATTAAATTACTTTTAATAAATTAATTCTAATAAATTTCAATTACAATATATTAAATTTTGTTCAATTAATATTGTTTAAATTTAATTTTTCTTTTGTTAATGATTTTTTTCAAACAAAAATACTAGGAATACTTTTTAAGCATGGTATTATACTTATTTGAATGATTTTATTCAAATTCATAAATTTCAAAATCTGGAAAAGTTCAAGAACTAAGGCTTTTGGAATAACTGTATCCAACATGTATGTATATATTAATTTGAATAAAATTTGTATGTACGTAAATTTTGTACATTTATATTTATATAATAATAAGAAGAAACAAATTACCCATTTTCTGCTTCACTAAAATTAATTTTTAAAAGTACTACAAACTAATTAAGAGATAAATTTTCATTTTCTTCAATCATCACTAAAAAAAATAATAACTAATAATATATATATATTAGAAAGTACAAAAGAAAAAAAAACTATTATAATTATATCTGCATCAATTATTAAAAGTTATAATGTAACTTCTTTCTGCAATTTAGTCTCATCATTTTAACAATATTAATTATGTATTTTGTCTTCTAAAAATGATGAGTTACATATATAATAAACAAATTAAACTAAATTCATATAATAATACTAATTATATAATTTGTTATTTCTTTTCATTGCTTAAAAAAAAACAGAATTAAGTCACTTCTTTCTAAAATATATATTACATTTTTGAAAAATTAATTAAAAATACTTTCAGATTTATTGTATTTGTAAAAAATAAATATATATTTTAATAATATTAGCAAATTATTTTAATTAAAGCCTATTGCAGTATCAACTTAAAATTAATCCTATTGAAAGATTTGATGTCAAGAAAAAAATTTTCTGATCAAGTAAAAAACTGTTTTGCATAAACTCATATATTGTTTTTACAAATTGTTTTTTTTTTTTTTTTTTTGAAACTTATTTTGAAAACAATAATTTTTTTAGAGAAAGTAGCAGATAATGAGCATAAGCTCATATTAGAAATCTATTTGGGATAATGGCAGCCAGTATGAGTACTACTCAAAACATTGAAATGACCATCAACAAATGAACATTTTGAATTATTACTTCCTGAATAACTTGTGATTAAGGTTAATAAAACATGTGAACTTGAAACTATGTTAAATTTTATCAAAACATCCTAGGATAGATATAAAACATTTTTTATGCATATACTATACATATCATACCATTTACACCTTTATTAAACACTTTATCAATACTTTTATTTATATCAAACTAACAGTTTCAACTGTCCTGCAGTCATCATCAGAGCTACAATATTCAAATATACAATTAATACACTTATCCACATATTGATATACATAATTAAATACACAGGACAGTCGAAACTGTTAGTTTGATATAAATAAAAGTATTGATAAAGTGAATAAGAAAGGTGTAAATGGTATATGTTAAAGTAGAAATCAATACATAGGAAAAGAAGTAGAAAATTATATACTATACATGTTGACATTAATCATGTATTTTAGGTCTGGAAAAAATGTGTGGTATAGAATTTATATAAAATAATTGTGAATTAAAACTTCTTTACAAGTAGTACCCCAAAAATTTGTCATTTGTAATATTAAAATCAAGATTGTTATAAACATAAATATAAAAAAGCTACAAATAATCTAATCTTTATATTAACACCAGTTTTTCAAACAATTAATTACTATGATATTAAAATTATATATATACACACATACATTCTGCAAACAATAAATGCAGAATATTTGAATTATAAAATCTGAGTTATACTTTATATGTTTTTCACTGACTAATAATCATTAAATTGCTCTTATCTATATTTTTTACAAGTCTCCTGGTATTGTGATTTTGCAGTATCATTTGTTATTCATCTCCCAGAAAGAAAAAAAAATGAATTGAGGTTCCATTATATTTATTGTAGTACATTTATCTTAATATTACACTTCTAACTTATTTGTTCCATTTGCTTTGAAAACAAATCCATATTTAAATATCATCCAAATCATTGCTAAATATGCCAAACAAAAGTTTTGATAGTTCTTTTTTTAAAATCTAATTCAATGACCACAAATAATTTTCTATATATATTCTTAATTAAAATATCTAAATCTTTTACATTTTTTTCTTGAATCTTTTATTTCATTCACCTATCCAAAAATGAAAACTCATATGTTCTTTTTTTGCCATTATACAATTCATGACAAAAAAATTTACATAGTACCACCTACTAAACATCAAGTGTTTATTTAACTAAAATACATCTACAAATGCTCTACTAATGCATATAATCTAAAATATTTTTTAAAAATCAATTATGCATTACTCAGAATTGGTAATTGTTCTATTTTGGTTTAGAAAATTTATTATTTAATAAAAGATTAACTTTTTCATTAATCTCTGTTTTCAAAATCAAAATAAATCCCTTAATATATTTTCAATTATTTTTTATAATATTTTACAATATTATTAGCTTTAAATTATGGAACTATATTTTAGAAATGTGTGTTACTTTCTTTCTTCTAAACTCAAATGAGAGCTAACAGTTTTTAATTGACAATTATGATTTCAGATAAAAAAAAACATGTATGTTTTTCCTTCCATCTGATAACTGTAGAAATCAACTGCATCAAACATTTTTGTTTTTATATAGCCATTATCAGCCAGGAAATATAAAATAATATTTTTACTTATTGTATATTACTTTACATCTCTAAAACATGCAAATTATTATGAATTATTTGATTTTAAAATTTTAATTGACTATAAATAAAAAACACAAAATATTTACACTACTATAAGAATAGAATACCAAAGCGCCCTCTAACTCATTTTATAGATTTTGGCTTCATAGAGTAATAATTTATAATATTAAATAATGGGAATAAAAAAGTACAAAAACTTGTTCTAGTCTAGAATCCATGATATTATGTTTGAAGAACAAGAGGCAAGTAGGCCAGGAAGTGAAATCCTTGTTGCTATAAGCACATTAATTCTGTTTTTTCATATTGTTTCTATATTCACTAAGACTACTTAACTATAATCAAAATTAAAAAAAAAAAACATTTAAAAAGATAATAATGAAGAAAGGTGTTTTATAAATCAACAAAAAAATTTTTTTCCCTACATAACATGTCTAAAATAAGTTGAAAACGTGTAAAACTTGGTTATTGTATTTTAACACATTTATATTTTTCAAATTTCCATTGATAAGAATTATTTCACACTTAGTTAAACAAAAGGCCTTAAAGTTCTGTTTCATATACTATTGTAACAAATACTGTACTTTTAAAAATGTCTTCTTTCAGATTATATAATAAAAATATTCATTAAAAAGAAAAGAATAATTTGGTATTATATTTCAAGTGGATTGCTCACCCTAATCAATATTATCTATATGAAAAACAAGTCTAAATATAAAAATCACATTTGTTTTTTATAGTATCTTTGTAAAAAGATATGTAATAAATCTATTATTATATAATTTTATTATGGTTATAAATACTACTTTATACAATTATAAAAAAATTTGTTTCTAATTAGATTAATCTGTTTCTTAAATAAATCTTAAAGTATTGGCTTAACAATAAATATATTGTGAAATCCTGCTTTCCCATTAACTTCTAATAAACTTTAGAATATATTGGAACCTAAGAAGTATTATATTTTCTTTACCAAGGGATTTTATAATGAACTTAGTCATGATTTTCATGTAAGAATCAGGAAATGTTTATATCATAAAGATTATCATATAGAAAGTAGGTTGAAGTAAAGAAGGGTTCCCCTCTTTTCTTCCAATGCGTAAGCTTGTGGTTAAGACCTGTAGAGGCCCCTACCTTCGCATTTTCAACTGCACATGCCTTAGTAAATATTACTTACATAAAGATTATCTTAAATTACTCTTAAAAAATGTAATATTGACTACTGATACTATGAAGATGTAATTGTCGATAGAATAAATGATGAGTGGATTAAAAAATAGTATACGATACATTGGGATTGCATTTAGATTTTACAGATTGTAGTCATTATAAAACTAATATTAATATAAATATACACTACAATTACTGCAATACACAAATACTTAATATTTTAATCAGATTCTCTCTATATAATTACTAGATCTAATATTACAATAATCAAACTCAAATCATTTATCAAATCAATTTGCTATCAAATGTTCAGATATCAGTTTTCATTTTCATAAATCTACATTATATTTCTATGTTAGTATAATTAATCTTTAAAAAATGTTCATACTTATATATTCATAATTCTGTTATTTGTAATAGATCTCCAATGTCTTCTATAATGTAAAAATAGTCAATCATTCATCCCATATTAGGCAGAAAGTTCTGGATTGTACTATTTGGCTTACATGGTGTTGGATCTAGAAAATGCTTTGCATTCATCAATTTGTTTTGTTTCTTCCACATTTATCATAATCATTAATTAAAATAAGATACTTTAAATTACAATGGCTAGTGTGGTTTTGTACATTACCGTTACTGACAAATTTCATGAATTTTTTGCAAAATATGCAATCATAGGTAAAAATATATAATCAACACTATAGAATAAAGAAATATATATATTTTTACAGACAAAAATAATTTATTTACGACAAAAAAATTGTAATCCACAATTTGTTGCATATTAAATCTTATCATTAAGTTAATAGAATTAATACTCCAATAATAATATAAACCTTCACAAAGCACACATCATATCACTCTATTTAATAAAGAGAAAAATTTTGGATAGAATATGAAGAATTAAAAAAATAAGGTTACATATATATTAAATCAATTGATAACTAAAGTAGTAATTTTAATTAAAAACAGATCATTGGGATAATAATATATTTAAACTACAGACACAATTCACTTTACAGTCTCAAATCACTATATGATCACTGACTAATTACTATTGAATGACAAAATTGGGTGATCATAGTAATCCCAAATATTAATGATAATATGATACTTTCAGAGAATTGGAGGCAGTTTCAATTATGAGAGCAATGTTTAATATTAAAAATAAATAGTGAAAATTAATTTCACTAAAGCAGAAAATCTTATTTGAAGAAGATAGTTATCAAAGTAATTTGGCCCAAATCAAATGAATTTTACTGTCAGTTTGCATTTAAATAGCAAGGGGCATTTAGAATTAGCTATAACAACTGAAATTATGTGACATCAATAGATGTACATGAATATATATAATTATATTCAATAGGTAATGATTCCGTAATTCAAACAACAAAGCCCTTGTTAAGTGGGATAAACACTGTGCCAATGTTAAATCATGCAAAGATCATTTTTCAATGAGGTTTTTAGAAAATTAGAGAAATTATGTGCGCAATTAGAGATTCTATGGGCATAATTATTCAGACTTTAGATACATTATTTCGTTATATACATTACTAATGGTCATAGAGTTTTGTCAAACAAAAAAAACATGAACATACCAATTAATTCTAATATATGATAAGTTATTGGAAATGTATTTCAAATTCCAAATAAAAAGTCATGATTTCCTCATAACAAAAATAAAAAGTCATGAGTTCCTCATAACAAAAAAGATAAATCATGTAAATAACAATTGATTCTAGTTTGATGAATTCTTGAAAACCATCTCTCAATTTCAAAATAAAAGATTCATAAAATTTGTCTTTATTGAATGTACTTCTACTTTTTGATGATTCAGCAGAAATATTTTTGCAATTTTTCTATTTGTTCTTCTTCATTTGGGAAGATTCACCTTTAAAGTGTATTTGAAAGTATTAACATATCCAATCATTTCAGCTACAGTTTGTTTTTTTCTTTGTAATCATAAATTCAAGACAATTAACGATGTCTCCAACAATACTTTATTTCTTGTCTTTAATAAAATTTTATTTGATATAACAATTCTACAACCTTAGATTCATTTTCTTCTAAAATCCTTTTTTCAACATTTTTTCATTAAATAGTTCACAATTTTCATGCAGATTCCCATGAAAATGCATATTCAGAATTTTACAATACAGGGAATGCTGATAAAAGAAAATATTGAAAGTCATTGTCTCTGGTACACATAGCCAAAAACCCATTGATGATATCCATCAGTTGCCACAGTGATATAACTTTATAAATTAGATTTACATATATATATATACTTTTTTTAAAGCACAGTAAACATCTTCATTTTCAGATTTTCTTCTTTAAATGTAATATTGATACTAATTCTATATTCATATCCTTAAAAACTATTCTAATATTTAACATTCAACTATGTGTTAGTTTAAATATTTGTAAAATCTATATTTGTGTTAATATAAATACACGCGCAAACTATAAGATATATAAATACTATTTCTGTATCAAATAGACAATCACCGTCTCAACAAATGATAAATTTTATAAATTTTATACTCGACCGCTTTCAAAGATCTAAGCCTTCATTTTCAAGAAGTAGCTGGATTAAAATATGCAAATTAGGGTGGACTAGATTTTCATTTTGCACGTGTATTTATATTAACACAAATATAGATTTTTAAAACTATTCTTGTAAAGACACATATTTTTATATCAATTATATCAATGGACTCATTAAACTGCAAGGAAAAATAAATATTAATGATATCTTCAGTCATCTGCATAACAGTTTGTGAAAGTTTTATATCTTTACAGGGAGAAATAATTTCATTTTACTCTTGAATGAATTAAACTATTAATCCTTAGTTTCCAGAAATGCTTCTTTTATCATTAATTTCTCCATTTTCCAAAATATTTTTCTGCTTTGCTAACACTTATGACTCCCATGATGCAATGTAGCAATTGCTGTCTTGAGTTTTAAAAAAAATTGATTTGTTGGCCAATTGGTTAGGCTTAAAATTCCTTTAACTTATTGTATAATTCGCTTTTAAAAAAATAATCCATATCAATTCGATGTTATTTTTTTTAGAAAAGCCATACTAGTTTATTATATGTAACAACTAATTTCATCATTATGAAGAAAACATATTCCTCCCATTCTGTATTAAAATTTTAGTTTTTTTTTCTTTGCACTTGTTTCAGATATTATACCCCTCTTTCAAAATACAGTATATTACCTTTATTATGATAAAAAACTTAATTAGCAATAATAATTATAAACTTATTACAACATTAAACAGGAAATTTGCAATAATGCATACTTTTCTATTTATTTATTTCAGCCATATCCATGACCATATGGGTCATTCAACATGATTTATTAAAAATTTAAATAAGTAAATATCACAGTTACTATATTTTGACACATTTCAAACATGAACACATTTAAAAAGGAAACAAAAATTAATTCAAGTTGAATGAAGGCTTGGATTGTCAATGTTGATAATTTGAATTTGATGAAAATATTTTTCTGATATTTTTTAAAAAATAATAATACTTTCTCTTAATTCATAGATAACCTAAAACTTTTTGGAAATTCATAGTTCAATCATAATTGACTTCTTTCGCAATTCTGATTTAAAGGTTCGAATCAACATTATCTGGGAGCCTAATATTTTTAATGATATCAAACCTAAAAACAAGTCTTTTTTTTTTCTTTTAAATTGTCATATTAATTGATAAAATTTATTTCCAGAGTTCAATAATCTTCATTCTGAGAGGATTTGCATAAGTGTTTTTTTTTTTTTTTAAATGGTTAATGTTTTAACATATATGAGAACATTTCTTTAGAAAGCAATGAATTCAAATATATCAACAAAATAGTAGCACCAACAATCTGGCCATCAATCTGAATTTAATGTTCTTCCTTTGATATCTCACATAAGCTTCATGTTTTAATATCGTAATTTATCATATATATTTTTAAATAATTTATATTTTCTTTTAAAAAATTAAATTGCTGCTGAAGTTTAATTTCATTTTATATCATTCATATTTTCATTAAAAATTCAAATCTACATCTTTTATAGAAATTTTAATAGGTCCCACAATGTCAATTACAAATATAGCTACTTTACCACAGACATCATGTTTTGTAATTATCAAGATGTATATATATAAACTGTATGAAGAACATACTACTACTAATGTAGTAATAGCAAAAGAAACTGTTTTAAGAGTAATATGATTTTAAGTTCATTGCATGTTTTAACAATATACCAGGTTCAAATTAATTTAATATATGTGTTAACTATTTTTTTTTTTTTGCATTACAATATTATTAATCATTTATTCTTCAAGTATGGATTTAAAGCCAACTGATTCAACTGGGTTAACAATGAATTAATGTAAATGGTAATCAGAATTAAAAGAATTTTAATATATATATAAAGAACATATGGTGTAATTGGTTGACATATATTTCTGCTTCTGACCTGGGATTTAAATCATTTATTGAAGATTTTCAATCAAACTTGGATTTTTTTTCAGATATCTAACCATAACTTATCTACTAATTATTGGTTTATAAATAGCTATTTAGTTTAATAATAATATAAAATAAAAGACAGAAACCATAAAAATTTTACTGACTTAAAATCAATTAATCTGATCCTTCATTGTTCC
This sequence comes from Epiperipatus broadwayi, assembly GCA_028023455.1. Classification (NCBI taxonomy): domain Eukaryota; kingdom Metazoa; phylum Onychophora; class Udeonychophora; order Euonychophora; family Peripatidae; genus Epiperipatus; species Epiperipatus broadwayi. The sequence goes on from JAQFVV010000010.1 coordinate 7,247,772, forward strand.
CTGTGGAGACATGCACACTGACTTGTACTGTTTATGACTATTTAACTTTAGGTAAGATGATAGATGAAATTACTCTCATATAATTTACAAACTGTATTACTAGTTAGTTAAACTGTTAACATAATTGGCAATAAAAAGATTATATATAATAACACCACCAGAAAATGGAGAAAGCAGTATTTTAACTTAAATGAAATTACAAAAATATAATACTTAGATTTTGATAATTTTAAAACATAAAACTTTTTGATTACAGATCTCTAAATGCGTAAACTCAAACTTGTATATGTACACAAGTGGAGAGGGGAATAAAGTGATATTCTTTTGTGTAAAATAATAGTATTTTGATAGATTGTAAGCAATTATGAAACTATAACAATAATAGCTACATTGTTAATTTTTAAAGTAAATAAAAAGCTTAATTAAAATCATTTCTTGAAATGATTTTTTTAAGTGTTTAATTGCCATGAAAATCCAGACTTTATTTCCCAAAGGATTACTGCTAGTTCCTGATGGTATTCTATAGAGCATTTTAATCTTGAAGAAAATAAAATATGCATATTTTTTTAATTTGAAATCGATTTTTTTTTTTTAATATACTTTCAAAAAAAAATGTTAATAATATTTTTAATTAGAAAATAAAATCAATGTCAAAATAATAGCATTTCATTCTTTTTTTTAAAAAAAAAAAAAAATTAAATTTTCAAGTCATGAAAATTTTTTTAAAAAATATTTATATTTCAACTATTCTCAGATACTATGTTCATTAGTACTTATTAATTAATCACTATAAACATTTCAAAGGTACTAAGAATATAAGAAAATAGTTAATTAAAAAAATCCTTGTTATTAATAAAGAAAAAATCCTAAAATAAATATGTTAAAATAATGATATAATTAATAAGATCTGCATTACATTTATTTTAAAATATTTTTTTTTTTAAATAAAAAAATCAATAATGAGAAATTGTAAGTATATTTAAATAAAATTTTCAAAAAACATAGCAATATTAACGGGGTCATTTGTGCGCGGGGAATAAACGAGTTTTCTTTTTTTAAAAAAAAAAAAAAACATCCATTATATCTTTTCACAATTTGTAAATTATAGCCAAAAATAATAAAATGACGACGATTACGTAGAACAAAGCATATCTTAAAAATTTCGGAAAATATTTCAGCATTTCTAGCTTCCATTTAAAAAAATAATAATAAACGGCGAAAATAATAGATTGCCGCGTAATAGTGACGAAATGAGTAAATGATAATGAAAAAAAAAGGAAAACAAACGATTAGATCTTTCATTGTAATTGTGATAATAGAACGTGAAAACTGGGTCAAAGCATCGTCGGTAATGCATTACGGGAATCTTTGATGGTATAAGAATTTTCCAAAGACAGAAAATATTGAGAAAGGAATTACAATAGCCAGACGATGGCTGAAATCAACAACAACAAATAGGCTTACAATTTTCCGAGACCATTATTGAGGCTTAATCAAATACAATTAATTTTAGTACAAAAAGTATTAATCAATTCACTACAAGAATTAGAAAAAAATAAAATAATGTTAGCATTGTGCGCAAATATAAATAAGATATGCGCCGCAATAATGAGAAGTCTTAAAACCAATAAGCGCTTAGATGCATTTCTCCAAGAGAATCTAACGATAGCCAATTTATTAAGATACAAGTTATGTACGTAAATATTTATTTATTTCATTGGTAGTTAGCAGCTATCAATTAAAATAGTAATATTTTTAATAAAAATAAATTGAACTCAATTAAAAAGGGGCAAGAAATTCGAAACAAAACTGAAAAAATAAGCATATTTTTATAAATGTTTTAAAATATCGATGCAGCACATTCGTGATATTAATACAGTTATGCTGACGATTACAACGTTCATCTTTAACGTTGAACTAGTCTCGTCAGAACCAGCCGTGAGAGAAGGCAGCTAAGAACTAATCCAAAAATTAGTCTCGCCAATGAGCAGGGCATCGTGCTAATGCGTTCGCCATTTTTTACGATTATACAAATAAAAATAAATCTCTAACGTTTAAACAATGTTTAGGTAATAGAAATCATATTTTTGCAGTAATTTTTAAAGCAATTACGCGTTCACGAAACGAAAAAAAATCCTTACGCACTTAATGCAAGTCATTTGAGTTAATTTTTCACAACCCAACCTCGATCATAGAAAGTGCTTTTTGTGACAACTTTCCTTCTCACTCAAAGCTTCGGGGCTTTTTTACTTAACGGTAGTGTATTCACCTAAACAAGTATCATTTAAACATATTGTAGATGCATTGCTATTTAATCAAGAAAGTCAATCTAATTCTCTAACGAAACGAATCAACCAGGAATATTATAGGTTAAAATGGCCACCGGTTGTTATAATGATTTAAAAGCTACACGCACTTCATAAACTTCAATTTCTCATAAAGTACACAAATGCAAACTTAAAATTAAATTATTTCGAAAACATGAAACTGTAAACTACTTACCAATGGATCACAGAATAATATATAATTAGATGTTAAATGGCAAATTTACGCATCAGATAGCATTCAATATACACTGTCAGGATTTTAGCTTCAGATTGGCGTAGTAGCCATGTTAAAGCGTCCTCTGTCGGTTTAAACGTGTATAAAGTAGAAACTATTAGTATTTACATTTAGAAGTTGTAAATAGATTGATGAGTGAATGAATTTGCTAAATAAATTTATAAAGATTAATAATTTTTTTTACAAATCATTAGAAATATTTAAGTGTTTGTTCTCTTTATTTTTTGTTCATCTCAATTTGATTTTTTTTTTTTTTTCTCCCCCCCCCCCCCCCCCAAAAAAAAAATACAGATTGTTATTTATTATTTTTTCACGATTCTTTTTTACCTTACACCTAAGATAAATATGACCAAAATTAAATTTATAATAAGGCATATAATATCTTAAAATGGACAAATTTTCGAAATCTTTTTTTTTGTTGGTTGGTTGGGTTTTTTTTTTTATTGAACTTTGATAAAAGTGAATTTTTTTTTTTTTATTTCAAAAGGGAGGGGGGTGCTTATTTAATCTGTTTGCTGTACCCATGACCTGGGTTTCAGGTGTTTGAGCAGTAACAATCTGGAATTTCACAAGCAAATATAGTTTTTAGTTATAGTTAGCTAAAGAATAAAGGTTAATATACATAATAAGTAATTGTCAACTCATAAAATATATTTATTGTGTATAATGTGATAGGTGATAATAGTCCTATAAGTATAAATATATAAAATATACATTCTTCTTTTTTTTTTAAAAAATTTATGTTGGAGCTATAATTTAAAAAGAACAAGAAGTGAAAAGTTGTGTCCTATAAGTACCAGTATTAAAAAACAAATAATTCATAAATAATTAGATAATGACGATGTTACAGTTTCTTTTATTTATTTTTTTTTATCTTGACACATCCTTAAAAGACACTTTTTTCAAATTTTAAGAAATAATGGAAAAGATAAATATTTAATTATCTTTCAAAGATACTTCATTCTTTGACAAAAAATAAGTTGAATATATTTGTTTACATTTTTTCCTTTGTCCACATGTAATATCCAATACTAAAAATATAATTTAAAAAAACAACAAAAATATTTAATTATTACATACGAGTCAGAAGTATATATACAAGTCTAGAGATTACATGTGGTTCATAGCAATTAAATATATAAATTCTTTAATTTTTAAATGAAGTAAAAGTTTCATGTTATAGCTTTGAAGATTGAGAGAGAATTGATCAGGTTTTTATGTATTTTTTTTTTTGTATTCTGTAACTTTTTCATCTCTTTCTCTGATTATTTTAATCTTATTTCTAAATGTATTTGATGTCTTCTTGGGTTGTTATTATAAACAAATATGCATTTTGTGAACCATATTGCATATAGAACAAAAATACTGGCTTGTACATGTGAAAAAAAAACTTTTACCCAAGTTTTCAGAGATATTTAATATCTATATACTTATTCTTAAATATAGTAAATTTCTCAGCCCTGATCTTGTCAAGATTGAGATAATAGAGAAAAGTGTGAGATCATATTTCTGATTCATTTTTTCAGAGATTACAATAATCTGCATATATAAAAGAACTTAGGTTCAAGTGACCAGTATCTAAATTTGTGGCATAATTATTTATTTGACAAGATAAATGTCGATTTTTTATGATATTTTGTGACTGGGTAAAGTCAATGAATATAATTCCCATTAGTGATATTTTTTAGTAATAACAAGATTCTGTATTTCAATGAATGTATTTCTGAGAAATTTCATATAACCAGTAATAGAAAGTGTTTTATCTGTTGTAGTTTTAAAAGCTATTTCAAAGTAAGGAAATAACATTGCACATGCTAAGATGATGTTAAGTGAATTATGGATACTGAATGCAACCCAAGGTCATTATACGATAATGGACATCGAAGTCTTCTAATTGAGAGTGACACTTTTTTTTTTTTATCCCAGAGAAGTTCTCTAAATAGTATACATTTAAAATTAATAAATTTCTTTGTAAATATTTATTCTTGTCATAATTAGTATATTGTATAATGAGACCTTTGTATAAGAAGAGAGATACACTTTTGATAATGAATTGATTGTTCTCTATTACAGTTATTCTGTATGTTTGTTCTCATTTGTGCATGGCTAAGATGAGTTGGTAAACCTATGAATGGACTAGATGTTCCCTTAAATTGTTCTTTAATTCTGCAACCTGTGTAAATTTGTCAAGACCTTGATTTTTCCATATTAAACATCAGTTTATATTTATCATTGTAATTTTGAAGTAATTTTATTGCAAATGGGATTTGTTTTTTGGATGATATAAAAATTGCAATATCATCCCAATGAGCATTGCATTTTATATAGATGTTAAGGCCTGATATATATATCAAATATTATCTAGATACATCTGTGTATAATTTATTTAATATATATGTATATATAAACCAACATTTCAACAGGATCACACTGATCATCAACTGGGTATCAAATATAAAATTATAAACAATAAATATACTAATATTAAATTTACAATGGGAACAAAAACTGATAGGAAACTTCCTTTTCTTCATGTACTTGTCACCAAGAAAATGAATAGTCTTTTTCAATTTTCAGAAAATCTATACATACTGACAGATATTTAAAATTTTCACCATATCATTATCTATCTCAAATCTTTTCTGTTATAAATATTCCTTTCACTAGAACTATTAACCTTCTTTTAGATAAATCAAATCTCAAAGATGAAATAGATCATATAAGTAATGTTTTATCAACTAATGGCTATAATATTAAAATAATACACAGAACCAAATCCTAAAGAATCAAAATAAAATAAAAAGACGAAACAACTATTAGAGTTTGTATTTCTTATACAAAAGGAAATACAAACAATATTGGATGTATTCTAAGACATTATAATATAAAGACAACATATACCATTCGTCCAAAAATTAATAGGACTATAACTAAGCCTAAAGATTCAATCCCTCTTAAAGCACATAGAGTTTATGAAATTCCATGTAATATTTGTAACACTTCCTATATAGGCATGAGTAATCATTGCATCAATGCTAGAAGAGATGAACATGTTAATTCAGTTAAAAAAATACTCATCATCAGAAGCATTATCTCTTCATGCTATAGATACAGGTCATAGTAATGATTTTTCTCATACAAGAATACTATCAAGATGTGTCACTCTCCAACAATGTCAAATCAGAGACGCCATTGAGATCTTTAAAAGGCCAGAATATATCAACTAATGTGACGATACATGCAAATTAACTTCTATTTGTAAATTTTTTTTAAAAAAAGTCTAATCTAAATAATTTCTCATAATTATTATTTCTATTAATATAACGTTCACTATTGTTATACATTAGTGTTTACAGGCCTCTATAATTATTTTATAATATTTGTTACCCAATTGATGACCTTTGTGACCTGGCCGAAACATCAGTTTATATATATTTAAAATAAATTAAATATGGATGTATCCGGTTAATATATCATTTATATCTGTAGCCTATGTAAATCTTCGATTTAATATATATATATATCAGGTAATTCATTTTCAATTGTTATCAACAGAGGGCTTACATACATTGAGAAAAGAAGGACACTTAATGGAGAACTTGAACAAAACAATTGGTCTGATTTCGGCAACATTCACCCTAAGTACTTAATTATTCTGCTAATAAACTTTTGTTTAGTGAAGTTGTTTGTAATTTCTTTCCTTATTTTCTTAACAAAAAAAAAATATTTGATTCATATGTACTGAGTATAGTACAGCTATTGAGTCACCTATGCACATTTTATGCCAAAAAAAAAATAATATATTCAAAAATGTTTCAGCTATCTGCAAAAATCATCTCTGAATTTGAAACTCAGAATAAAGTAAGTTCATGTATTACCCTTACACTGTAAATTATATATATATATATGAGCAAGTGAGCGTGATAATGCATATAATTTTAGAAGGAAGAAATGAAATGGTAAGTTAAAATTAAATAATAAATGATGATATTAATTATGTGATTAGAAAAAAATAAAACCTTAAAAAGTTTTGTATTAATTTCAGTATATATAATATAACAGCACTATAAAAGAGCTTATGTGTTAAAATTTGTTTTAGTGCTCTAGAACAGTGGTCTTCAACCACCGGGCCATGGACCAGTGCCAGGCTGCAAAAGTTTTCTGCCGGGCCACAGAAGTTTTCTGCCAGTCCATGCTAGATTGCCAAGAAAGTTTGTAATAACAAAATAATAAGATTTTAAACTTTTAATTAATATAAACATTTTTTATTTATTTTTTCATTGCAATTGCTTAAATGAAATTAATTATAAATCAAAATTTTATAAAAATTATTAAATTATTAGATAATACTATAATTACTAAATAATAATCAAAGGAATTTATCTGAAAAAGCAATTTTTAAAAGACAATGCATCAATCTCATGAGAATTGCACCACTTCTTACCTTTCACATCATTTTCTATACCTAATAGGCATTTCTGTATTGCATCAGCTCATTTATCATTCACATATAGCAAAAATTTTTATTGCATTTGTATTATCTTTTTATTTTGTGTGTGACATTTCTTTTTGAAATTGTAAATTTTACAAAATGGAGACAAAAAAAGTCAAACAGCAAGACCTTTTGGCCTTCTTAAGAAGAGACAATGATAATATTTCAGTAAAAAAAGATGCTGATACTGAAAGTATGCCAAGTACTAGTGTTTCAACTCTTGAAGAAACAAGGAAAAAGAGATATGTCGATACTTCAGAATGTGCAGGAAAAAACAAAAAAGGTTATTTTATTAGAAATTACAATAAGGAGTATTTAAAACTTGGTTTCATAGTTGCTCCTGACAGTGAACTATCACCATGGCCTTTGTGTGTAGTATGTTCTGAAATTTTGTCAAATGAAGCTATGAAACCTTCCAAACTTGCATGTCATTTGCATTCAAAGCATGGAGAACTTATGCATAAACCATTAGACTTTTTTGAAAGATTATGTGATCAAATGAAAATTAAAAAAAAATCAAATGAGTATGATGATGACTAGTGACAAATCACTGCTTCAAGCATCTTCAAATCGCTAAAACAAAAAAAACTATTTACGATTGGAGAGGAATTAGTAAAGTCTTGCATCTTGGATGTTGTACAAAAAATTTTGGGTCCCCAAGACACTAAAAAACTAAACCCTGTAACACTTTCAGATACTACTATTAGGAGGAGAATTGTTGATATGGCCACAGATATTGAAGAACAAGTTATAGAGGACATTAAAAAATCGAAATGTTTTGTGATTCAGCTTGACGAATCAACTGATTTGAGTAATTACACTATTCTACTCTGCTTTGTGAGATATAATGAAGATAAAGACTTAAAGGAAGAACTTTGTTGCCTTGATTTACCTGCATGGACTACTGGTTCAGAAATATTTAATGTTCTGGATGAGTATTTTCAAGCACAAGGTTTGGACTGGAGTAAACGTGTAGAAGTATGTATGGATGGTGCTACTAGCATGACTGGATGTCATACACCTGTACATTTTGTTCACTCACTGCATGATCCACTGAGAACAATGAGCTGCAAAGAAGCTTTCTACTGAACTAAATATTGTAATGAATGATGCCATTAAAATTATTAATGAAATTCATAGTCAAGCAAAGAATTCCAGGTTATTCACAATATTGTGTGAGAGCATGGAATCACACCATCAACATCTTTTTTTATATGCAGAAGTGAGGTGGTTATCAAAAGGAAGAGTTCTAGCACATCTTTTCGAACTTAGAGAAGAAGTAAAACAGTTTTAGAGTGGAAATCAGACCTAGTAGAACCTTTGTTGAATGATGAATGGATGGCTAAACTTGCATACTTATTGGATATATTTGACCTTCTTAACAGACTTAATCTTTCTCTCCAGGGACCTTGTACAAATATTTTTATATTGAGAAATAAAATGGATGCATTTAGAAAAAAGCTGTCATTTTGGGATAGTCGTGTGCAATAAAAAGATATAGATGTGTTTACACTTTTAGGAGAATTTTTGACTGCTGCTGATGTCAATCAGAAGTCATAATCAACATAATTAGTCAGCATTTAAGAGCATTAGCTGAAAACTTTGATAATTATTTTCCTGAAAGTGAGGATCCTCATAAAGATAATCTCTGGATTAATAACCCATTTTTGGAAGATGTAAACTCTTGTGCACTTGAATCTCATGAAAAAGAAAATCTGATTGAATTGTCATTTGATCTCACTCTGGTGTCCAGACATAAAATGCAATCGTTATCTCAATTTTGGCTACCATTTGAAAAAGAATATCCAACTTTTAGTTACAAAGCTATCAAATTATTAGTGATTTTTTCAACTTCATATTTATGCAAGAAATAATTTTCAGCAATGTCTATAATAAAAAATAAACAAAGAAATAGAATGGATGTTAAAGAAGCACTTCGTCTTTCTGAAGCAATGCTACAGTCATGCATATCAAATTTAGTAACAAAGAAACAACAGCAGACATCACATTAGGTAGGTAAAAAAATTTAGAATTTAGATTTTTTTTGTAAATAAAATATTACCTACAATAGTTTTTATTTTTATGTTAGATAAAGTTGTAGAATTTTTAAATGCAGTTTAATATGAAATTTTTTTTGCCCTAATTACTATATTTTTAAGCCTTAAAAGCTGATTGTTTCTTTTTTTAATTGGAATTCAAACTAATTATATATATATATATATATAATGATAAGAACACAACCACCCACCTGAATGGAAGGAGTGACTCAATATGTCATTGAACCAATATATAACGGAACTCATCGACCACATAAATTGTAATCACTCATATGCTGGCTATCCATTTGATTTACAGATATTTTTGACTGTTCATTTCAATACTTTCTTTATAATTTCTAGTAATTATTATAATCATCAGATCTTAAGGAATCATAATCTTAATTTTTAACTGTAAAAGGCTGTTGACTACCTGAAAATTCTTTAATTCTACAGATCATTGATGATAATTTCACTTCAACGAGAACATAAATCTATTATCTTTTCTTTTTTAGCAAAATGACTTCTTTATAATTTGTTTTATTTCTATGTGACTCTTTACCAAAACAACTTTTCAGCTCAATTTTCTCAGTGGCTTTACAGGTGGTCCTCAGGTGATTTCAAGAGTAAACAACTAATGCAATCTGGTGTTATTTTAATCTTATTTTTGCCTAATTAAAAAAAAAACAGAAGCTAATCAATCATACTTAAAAATAATTTGTTTTTCTAGTTATCACAGATGTTTATGGGGGGGGGGGGTAGAATCAAATTTTTTATTATTTTTCAAAAAAAAATTCAAAATTTATATTTCAAAAATGTTTTTTATTATACAAACTCCAATATTATTTCAAACTCTGTAGTCAAGTTGCAATCTTTAAGTGTCCATATATATTCAATGGACCATTAGTAAGAATGGATTTCCATTCTTGCTATTAAAAGGTGTGAAGGTTGCCTTGACAGCAGTTAGAAATATTGGTTGCTATATTTACTGTGAATATTTTATGTGGTTACTGGTTGGAAACTAATTATATATATATATATATATATTAACTTTATCTTGTATATTTAACATTAAATACAGATATTTCCCAACATTCATGTGGATAACATTTTATTTATTAAACTAATTAATATGGATGATATATTACAAATATGGAGATGAGTTATGGAACTAACATTATTGAGTTAAACAGGGTTAGGTATTTAGTGGTTAAATTCTTCGTTAACTTTATTAGAGAGTCTGATATAGCTTCCATGTCTCTTGAAAAATGAATGTTGTGGCAAGAGTTTTGTCTCTTTGTTTAATTTTCTCTATGCTCTGAATAAATAATGAGTTTTCATCTGGCTTGGGATGTTGGTATTGTGCCTTGCACCTTACAATCCAAATGGCATAGGTGATGAAAATTGACAGCCTGATTGTAGGAATATCTCTTCCACGAATGCATTCTTTTATATTAAGTATTTTGTAGTAGTCTATCTTTGAATTGTTAAATATTATTGTTTTAATATTACCTAGACCCATGCATGTTTTAATTATGTGGTCAAATGTTTCCTCATCCCTGCCACAGCTGTGGCAAATTGATTGGACTTTGGTGATAGATCTTTTATATCTGAGGAACCAGTTGACCGGCATGGCATCCAGATTAATTTTAATTAAGTAATCTAAGTATTTTGGTTCTAGAGCCCAATACTTGAATATGGTAATCAGCTTGTGATTAGTTATTCCTAATCTTGTAGTAGAGATTTGATTATTTTGTTTTAGGATGCGATGGACATCCCATAGCTTGATCTTGCTTTGATAGTTGTTATGGGCATTTGTATTTTGTTGCATTGTTGACAGGATTAGATGGTCAAGCCAGCTTAATTTTTTGGGGGGTGGTGTGTCGGTAGGAATTATGGATTCAGTGATCTGGTCATGGCCATACTTTTGGATTAGATTATATATCAGAGTGTGTGATTTCTGATAGTTAATTGAAGTGATGGAATGTAGTGACATTCCATTTAATCTTTTGTTTTCCTGCATGTTTCTCATGCTGATGGAAACAGTTTGTCCTTGCATGTTTTAACAATGAAACAATAAATGTAGCAATGCAGACACATTAATGAGAATGATTGTTATTGCACTGTTTTCTGTACTTAAGAAAGAGTATTCAGCATGCGAAGGTAAACAACACCATTACAATACACTGTAACTAATGTATTGTTTTGATCAGTTATAACAATTATGCTTATCTAGGGCTAAGCAGTTTAAATCTTTAAGAAAATTTATCTGTAGATTTCTGCCAGTTCGCGAAATCTTATCTTTATTTTTGCCAGTCCGCAGGTGTGAAAAGGTTGAAGACCACTGCTCTAGAATACTTTTAGTGTGTTAACATTGTGTTCATTGTTATCAACATTATAACAAATCCATTAAATAATATTTTAAAAACATACTATTTATTTGTTTGAATGCCATTGGCTATATTATTCATCATATGTTCATTTATTTTTTTTTTGCAATAAACCAACATAAAATTTTCTCTTTATATTTCTTTGATTTTTCTCTTTCTATCATTTTTTTATCACGAGCCACTGCCATAATATCTGGATCAAACTTATGTTCACATTCTTTTTTGTAATTATAAAATATTGATGCAGTTATAGCATTATTTTTTGTTTTCTGTGCATAATCAAAGAATTACAACAGAAATATGTGGGGGGTAGATAAAATGGTATTAATAAATTGTAAATAAGTTAGAATTGCAAAGATGAACAGAATTATCTAATGTATGTTGAGAAAGTAGAATGTTATTAAAAATCAGAAAGGAAAAAAATTATGGTTTTTAAAATCTGAAAATTTCACTATGGGAAATCACTTACAAATACCGTATCAAATTATCACAGATTATTTTCATTCCCATAGTTTTTATTTCTAGATTACTATTTTAAATAGACAATAAAGATGTATAATATTCTTTTTTTAATCAATTCTTTTTAATATATTTTTCAATATATCACTGCCTCTATAATATGATCCATCATATGATATTTTCTTCTTTTTTTAAAGTCATTTAGCAGTAACTAAGTTCCCATATCATTTTCAATACTTGTATGCTTATTCCATTTACTCTTCCAGACAATCTTCTTTTCTTAATTGTTCTTATTTCAGACAAAATAATGTTTTTTTAAAAAAAATTATGTTACTAATTTTAGTATATATCATTATCATTTTTAACCATTATTGAACCACTGAAAGATTAAGATAATCTCTTCTTAACATTCCTTCCTACAAATCTGCTTATTGTATTGGAAAATGAGAATATTCATTTATTGTTAAGATCCACAAAACACATATGCATTAGCTTAAAAAAAGCTGATTATTAGTTTATTTCACCTATAATATCACATATAGTCCTTATCTATATCTTGTACCTCTTTTGAGATAGTGACTTCAACATTCCATCTCTTTAATATATATATATATAATACATATAAAATGTTCATTAATTTAAAAACTATTGGAATAACAATAAAAATAAATATAATGATAATTAACTATTGTATATAGTCTTTCAATTCACAGAAGTATTTTCGGTTAATTCCTCAATTGCTATGGTTTTTTTTAGTTTAATGACAGTTGAGGAAGATTAAGGAATTAACTGAAAGTACTTCTATGGATTGAAAGATTGTATACAATAATTAATTACTGTTATACTTATTATTTTTATTGTTATTATATATATTGTACTATTTTGTTTAGACTAGACATGCTAAAAAAGCCAATTTCTTTAAAAATTTTAAATTAAGATAAATATAAGTGTCATAATTATAATAATAATGTTTAAAGCAATTTAAAACTTATTAAAATGAATACACAAAAAGTCAAAGAATATTTTAAAATTATTTTAATTGTTAAAATTGTAAAAAGAAAGAATAATTTAATATTTTATAGTTAAAATAGATGGTATTAGTTATACTTGTGAAATATATTTAATATCCTGCTAAATAAACATTTGAAAAACACTCATTTTTAATATAATGTTAAATATAGTTGAATAAATTAATAAATTTATCTTTAAAATAAGTTAAAATTGTGTAATAATTATTTATTAAATTTTCATATTTTATGATGTACCAAATGTTTTCATTTCAGTTATTGTTATGAAAAATGTCAAAATTTGCTATTCTAAATTTTATTGTTACATTTAATATTTTATAATATGTATTATTTTTGTAATTAAATATTCATTTAAATTTTATTTCAGACAGCAATTTCAAAAATTGCAACACATTTGTCTGGAAAGCAGATCATATGATTGGTAATATGTGTGTGATGCTTGCATAAATTTAGAGAGTTTTTAAATTACTTTCTAAAATTAATGACAACAAATGGAAACATTTGAATATGATAAGGATAAATCTGAAATAAATATTATTTAGTTTTTAAAGATATTTTAAACTAATAAATATAGGCTAAAATGGATACATTTAAACTAAATATTTTCTTATAATTTAATAAACTAGTAAGAACCAATAAAATGTATTATTTTAAAATATTTTTGTTTCGTTAAAAGATAAATTGGGTACTAAATATTTCTTATATTTATTATTTAAAGAGTGACTCATTTTATTTCTAATTTTTAAAAGTACTTAATTATGAAATATGTAAATGAGTTTGTAGTCTGATTATTTTTATCCAATCAAATCTTTTTTAAAAAAATGAGTATAAATACTGTGTGTAATTAATTTGAAGGGTTAGAAATTAGCAGTTGTTGTGTTAAATAGTATCAAGTTATAATACTATAGGCCAGGGGTCCCCAATCCTATGCCTGCGGGCACCATGGTGCCCGCAAACCATTTTAGGTGTGCCCGCCGCTATCCGAACAGGATAAATAATTATTTATCTGATATAAATAAATTTAATTTTTTTAATTTCTTATAAAATATTGTATTACATTGTAATCAAATTGTAGGGCATACTATACTTTTACAGCGTAAAAATATAAACGTTAATTATATGTTAAAATTTTTATTTTTGAAATAAATATTTTTTTGTACACGTGTATTATTAACAATATCCAACTATAAATTTACATTGAAAAAATAAATGGTGCCCACCACCTGATTAAAAAAAATAAATGATGCCGCCACCTGGCCGGTATTAAAGAATGTGCTCTTAAGTGCAAAAAGGTTGGGGACCCCTGCTATAAGCTAGTAATATAGTAAAAACTAACAGTAAATTATCTAAATTTTTAATTTATTTTTATTTTTAAAAAGTCAAAAGGATAAAGAAAGTTAATCTTTAGTTACAAAATATGTGTCACTAAATTTCTTATCAGTAAACTATTCTGAAGCTTGTTTGACATTCATTAATGATTTATGGAGCAAAAACTTATAGTCTTGTGTATGGGAAGATTAAAGGTGTGAAACCAAAGATTTTATAAAAGTACAGTTTTGCCAAAGTTATATGAGAATTTAAGTATTTATTTGTCATGGAGTACTTCAAAATTATTGTACAATTATTATCTAGAGTTATGATATATATAATGAACATGACTATATTTATAAAGTTAAAAACTTCTAAAAAACATTATTTTGATAGAAATTATTGGAAAAGATGGAAATGCAATTTACCTGTGAATTTTAAAAGACATTGGAGATGAGCTATAAAATATATCGCTCTCTTCATAATATTTATAATATTATTTTGATGATTATGGTTTTAAAAATATTTATCTTTGAAACAAATTTTATATTTGGACTTGTTAAGCAAGATATTTTGAAGATAAATTATATAAAAATATAGTTACTAAAAAAAATGCTATATGAAATAAGAGAAAATTAAAATATAATCAACCACTATTTTAATTGTATATTTTTTTAAAAAAAAGAAAATGGTTAATGGAATGAAATATATATTTCATCAGGAATAAATAACCTTTTTAATCTTTTAGAAAAAAACTAAATTTATCTATTATATTTTATTGTGCCTTATTGGATTAAAATGCAAGAATGTGAATATATGTTTATCTTAGATTATGAGCTTTATGGATATTGCTGAAAATGATGCACCTGTGCCTGAACAAATTGGAATATATGTTACTTTTCCAAAATGGATTTTAAAATATTATTGAATAAATTATTGTCATCCTGGAAATATTTGCAGAAATGGACTGTTTTAAATATCTTTTCACAACAGGATGAACAATATTTTTAAGGATTTTTCTAGATTCTAAAGTTGACAGTGATTTTTTTTTGTCATTTCTATGCACCAAGGGAGGAGAGTGTAAAAAAAAAACTTTAGACAATGTTCATTGCCTAGTGATCGTGCAACCCCCAATTTATTAGCAGAACTTTTCAAAGAAGAATGTATATAAAGAGAAGAAATACGTAACTTTGAATTTTATTATTAGTTTTTATATGTTTTTTTTTTTTAAAAATACTAACATTAGAATTTAAACTTATTTTTAGGTTATATTAGATAAACTGCATTAGTAGACACTTTTGATTATTATAATCTTAATTTTAAAATAATTTAACAATTTTTTAAAATTTTTGATTTTTTTATATTATGTAACTTGGACCAGTAGACATCAAAATGTGATAATATTTTAATCACATAGGTAATTTTAATTATTTTAAACATCATATGGTATATATTTTTAAGAATTGCTTGGAATTTAAACATTCTTATTATGCTAAAAGAATGAATTGATATACAGATGTGTGAATTAATAACATATACAGATTTTTTTATTAAGAAATATAAGCTATAAATAAAAAATATGCATATATTTTGTTTTATATTATAAAGTTCAATATGACTATTAATTACCATAATTTTGTATGATTTTTGCTAAGTAAAATCTTATTATATTTATTTTAAATATATGAATATTGGTCATATATTTTAATCAGTCATTTGTATTTGTGGCTAAGCTTAAGTGTGTGAAACCATTTCTTAAAATATTCATGGTTTGATGAATTAATGTGTTAACTTTGTTTATTATTGGGAAAATTGCTTAGTTTATTTTGCAATGTAGATTGTTTAAATCTATTTGGAATTTTTTAGATGATAGTGAACAGGGGAGTAGAAAATGAACCCCTGGATGTTTATATTTGTAGGGGCCCTGTATCATTGTATGTTATTTCCATGGACAGTGTTTGATGTTTGTATTTTGGTGTTCTGTAAGTGCCAAAGAGCCAAGACATTATTTCCTATGGGTATTAGACTGAGTCATACTTGATATTTCACATTGTTTTCCATGTAAATTAATGAATTATTTTATACTATTGAGTTATTACTCGGGTTATTCCTTTATATCCTATACATTATATCGCTATCTTAATTTCATTAGTAATGCATCGTGGAATTTTGTATTCTGAAAGTAGAATAATGAATAAACTTAGAATGATGAATTGTTTTAAAAGAAGGCAAGATAGGTTTTGAATTGAATAGAAATGCAAATGATCTTAAATGTTTAATGTTGATGATGAAAATAATAGAGGAATCATAATTATTCCTAATATATTTTCAAATTTTTTTGATATTTTTCGATTTCTTATAAATCAATAATATTTTGAAATAATGCATATTTTACAAAGAAACATCAGAATGAGGAATGTAAAGTATAATTATGAATGCTTATTTATCTCATTTAATTTTATATTTTGTTTTGAACATGAAACATATAATAAAACTTAGAGTGGTACCATGCAAAGTAGTTTAATATATAAACAAACATTATCCATTGACATATATTTTGTGAATATAAAATGAATCTAAATATATTTTATCTAATTAAATATTTAAATAAGCATTTATTTTTATATAGCGCTATGTTTACAATTGTATTACATTCAAATATCAGCCTTTCAAGCTAATTGTGCATGCGCATTTGCGAGTGTTAATAATAATAAATGAATACTTTCTCTCCAATACAAGATATAGTATTTATGGAGGAATAAAATGAATCACCTATTTCTGCAACTCAAATGCTTATATATGAGCAAATCTGAAGTACTGGCAAAGAAAGCGTGACGATGGAACACTCACTTTAAATTACTATATACGATGTCTGAATGACGTCAGTGAAATTGTCTAGAATTTACTAAACATCACTCTAACTGAAACTTAATCATATGTAAATAAGCATTTATTTTTATATAGTGCATGTTTACAATTGTATTACATTCAAATGTCAGCCTTTCAAGCTAATTGTGCATGCACTTTTTGTGAGTGTTAATAATAAATGAATACTTTCCTTTCCAATACAAGATATAGTATTTATGCAGGAATAAAATAAATCCACTTATTCCTACAACTCAAATGCTTATATATGAGCAAATCTAAAGTACGGCAAGAAAAGCATGAGGATAGACCATTATAAAATATCTTATTTTATATTTCACGAAAACAAAGAAATATTACCATTTTATTTATTTTATTGGTAATAAATTTAATATGGAGTAAATATTGAAATTTTAGATATTTTCTTTATGATAGAAAAAGCCAGAGCGAAGGTTTATACTTTGTAATTTTTCTATTTAGAAATATGTAATCTACTTATTTTTATGCATAATTTTGTATATAATTTTCTTTCAAAATTCTTTTAGTATAATACTGGTTAGTTTAATAATATTTAACTGTATATTTCTTGTATTAAATTTTGTTGTCAATCTAAATAAATTTGTTAAAGTTGTTTTATAAAAACTTTTGCCAGTGTTATTATTGATCTTTTCACTTCCACAAGATTTGATCCACAGAATTTAAAATTGAACATATAACATATTTTGCACATCATAAATAAAAATGGTCTATTTAAATGATAATTATTATTCAGAATATGATATTGAAATATCACATTTTTATAATATTATTTTATAGTCATAATCTATTATTTAAATTGCTGCCATAAGATCAAATATTTCCTACTACCACATATTTCAGATTATACCATACTTTTAATATGCCACATGATGAATAAGAGAATTGGATTATTATTATTATCTTTATTATTGTTGTTGTTGACCTGTTTATTAAATAGAAAATGCTGTACAAATTATTAATTAAGCTGAGTGTAGGAATATTATATTTTTAAAAAAAAAAGGCAAAACTCTCTCCATATAGTAGTGCCACTCTAAGCAAGACAGAGTAATCAATGGATGCCAGAAGGCTTGTGCATAAAATCCCTATCTATTGCCTACTCATCCAATATCCCCAAACTAGTTTCTGGATTATGACCTTCGTCAGTAAGAAGCCCTTAGCTGCAGTGCTCTCAGATCCAAGGTTCCTCACTGATGAAGGTCATAAGCCAAAAACTAGTTTGGAGATATTGGATGAATGAGCACTAGATAGGGATTTTATGCACAAGCCTTCTGGCATCCATTGATTACTCTGTCTTGCTTAGAGTGGCACTACTTTATGGAGAGAGTTTTGCCTATTTTAACAACAGTTATGAGCAAGCATGGAAGATAGTGATCATGTGATCTTGCAAAATCCCTCATCATACTTGGCTACAGGATATTATAAATTAAGTTAATGATTTATTTTAAAAACCTGAGATGATTATATTTTATAACAGGGATTACAATTTGACTAGTATAATATATTAGATTATTTATAATATTTTAAAGTCGTGAGGATGCTATAAATTTATATTATTATTTGAATAAAAAAGGGGATATGTTCTTATGCCATTGAGATTCTGTTCTTAGGGAAATGTTCTCAATGTAGTGCAACAGCTATACCTTCATTAAATGTCTCATGATTATTATAAGTATATTATTTATTTATCTTATCGAACCATATAATGTTAATTAATAAATTTTGAGCTAGTCTAATGATAGCAATTATCTTAAGATATTGTTAATACACATTTCTTATTATATTAAGATCAGAGTTAAGCAGGAGCATTTATTATTTCGTATATTGTTATAGATAGGTCGGTGAAGGTACAATAGACATCAATTAATCATAATAACAAGCATTTTTCTTTTCTTTTTTTTTCTAACTGATAAGTATTTTACACTTTTTCTTATATATATATAATAATAACCTCAATTATAGAAACACCACCATATTTCTTTTATTTTATTATGGAAGAACTTTATTCGTATAAAATAAGATTTAAATCAAACCATATTAACAATCTTCAGAATTAGTTACATAAAGAAATTATCAAAAAAAAAAAAAGCAGGAAAAATTAAAAACAAAGATCTATAAACAAGCGTTGGTGGCCGAGTAGTCAGCACAGCAGCCTTACAAGCAATTGTCCCGGGTTTGCGGGTTCGCTTCCCGGTCGACGCTTTGACACATTGGGGAAAAAACAATAATTGTATAAATAAATCCAAAAATATTATTTTAAATCATTAACATATTTAAGTCTATACATAAATCAATATATAATATAAATAAAATGTCCGTTAATTAAAACAAAATTGTAATCATAATAAAAATAATAAATTTAACGCTAATTAATGGCAGTTGAGGCAGGTTTAAGAAAGTAAATCAAAGTACCTCTGTGGATTGAAAGACTGTTTATAATAGTTTATTACCGTTAAATTTATTATTTTTATTATGATTATAAATCAATATATGTATACACACGCACAAATAATCAAAATATATATTTATATAAATGCTATATGAGAAAATTATTTATAAAAATAATTTTTGTCACATTTTGGTTTCAAATATTTTACTGGCAAATTTGATTAATGAAAAAGTTTGAATTATATGGCTTCATAAATTAATTAAATATTAGATCATTTTTTTAGCTTTAATTTTTAATGTTTGTGTAATTGTTGTTAGGATTTGTTATTAATTTTTTTTATTTATATAAAAATTATTTTATATATTAAAATTGTTATTTAAAGGTTGCATGTGTTTAATGGCATTTTTGGGTCTATATTATTCAAATACGATGTTTATAAATTATCTTGAAAACTTCTGTAATGAAGTAGCTATTATTTTTATTATTGTCATTCTTAAACATGAATAAAATATGAACTTATTATTTATTAATTAAATTGACTTCATTTTTTTTATGCCTACATTACTTATCAAAAGTCATGGGTCATATTATTGCGTTTAATTTATTACTCCATTTATTTGGCCTGAGAGTATTGAAACAATATTTACTTAATTTTTGAATTTTACTGAATGGCTACATTATTGAACATTAAGAAGATTAAATTATTGGATTATTTAATCATCCAAAATATGATTCAGATTCAACAAAATAACTCTTTGTTTCTGGGTTATATACAGCTAGTATTTGAGTCTCATTAATACATTTATGATATTTAATTTCAAAATTAAATATTCATAACTTAGAATTGTTATATTGAAACTCATATTCTTTATTATTAAAATTTTGGTTTGTCCATTTCGTAAGGTATAATAAATAAGATCTAGTTCCTTTATTTATTTATTATTACAATATGTAAGGATATTATATTAAATTACCCCAAATTTAGAATTTAAAAAGTAGTCAAAATTAAATTTAAAAATTCATAATCAATGGTTTCACTGTCAAAGCAAACTTCACAAGTGCAAAGAAACATAAAACACAAAAACAAATATATGCTAACATACTTTCTCAAAATTATAACTCTCATCCTGGTTAGCTTTCATCTCAAAAAAACTTAAATAAGTTAAAGGCTTCACTATAATAAATTTTCAATAACAAAGATTCTTTAATTCTTCTCTTTATCTCATCTTTTCATAGAAGCCAACTTTAGGCTTCTCAAATATAATCTTAAGGCCTATATTTCTTTCATAGATATATAAGGCAGAACTAAGTTATTTCTGTTTTACTTTATTTTTATGAACTTTCACTCTTTTATTCAAATCATTACTTGTGAATTTTTAATTTGGCTAGGTTTTTAAATTCTGAATTTGTTGACATTTCTTTATTATATTAAATACCCACTAAAAACCAGTCAACACTTAGGAAATCCCAATATAAATAACAATCAACAATCTCAAACTGTTGTCAAGGCAACCTTTTAACAATATAGATGGAATCCTACCTTTATTTATGGTCCTATATATTTATATAGACACTAAAGATTGAAACTTGATCACAGAGATTGAAATTATTGTTAAAAGGAGGTTGCCTTGACAACAGTTTAAGATTGTTGATTGTTATCTATATTTGGGATTGTTTAAGTATAGACTGGCTTCTAATGATTACTTATAAACCCATTTAGCCTTGAGCATTATTATACCTATTATTTAAGTAATACTTGGGGTGGAATTTGATCATTATAATTGTAATTTGTAATGTTATAAATGACTGTTTATTAGTCTGCATTCAGAGTAGATTTTATTTATCTGTTCAAGGAAGTTTATTTAAATGTCTTTGTATTAATAATTTCAAACTGTGGTCAAGTTATAATCTTTAGGGTCTATATAAATATATGGGACCATAAACAAAGGTAGGATTCCACCTTTATTGTTAAAAGGCTGCCTTGACAACTGTTTGAGATTGTTGATTGTAATCTATATTGGGATTGTCTAAGTGTTGACTGTTTCCTAATGATTGCTTATAAACCCATTTAGCCTTGAACATTATTACACTTTTATTAGATATGTATACACATTTATGTACTTCTATGTTATATACCGAATGTCTAAATGATAAAGATGTACCAGAAGATTGGAAGAATGCAGTAATAATATTAATATTTAAAAAAGGTGATAAAGAAAATATTAGTAATTACAGACCTATCAGCCTTTTATCAGTTTTATATAAAAATTTTACCAAGATAATTACAACTCGTCTACAGAGAACTTTGGATTTCCACCAACCAAGAGAACAAGCTGGATTTAAAAGTGGTTTTAGTACAATAGATCATATCCAGGTATTGAGAGAAGTCATAAAAAGGACAAACAAATATGAGTTGTCATTATGTTTTGGATTTGTAGATTATGAAAAGGTATTCGATTCTATACACATTTCTTCAGTGATTAAAGCATTGGATCATCAAGGTATAGATCCAGGATATTGTCATATTTTAAAGAATATTTATAAAAATGCAACAACAACAATTAGATTACATAATGATACTGGAAAAATCAACATTGAGAAAGGTGTAAGACAATGTGACTCCATATCTCCAAAACTCTTTACAGCAGTGCTGCAAGAAGTATTTTGTGGATTAAAATGGGAAACTAAAGGAGTGAAAGTAAATGGAGAATATTTAAGTCATTTAGATTTCACAGATGATGTAGTTGTTTTTGCAAATAATGCTTCAGAGCTGCAGGAAATGTTCAGGAGTTAGCAGATGAAAGTAGAAAAGTAGGACTAAAGATAAATGTTAAAAAGACTAAAGTAATGTTTAATCGATTTGCTCAAAATATGAAAATAAAGATTGATTATGAAGAATTCGAAGAAGTTAACAGTTACAAATACCTTGGTCAGATTATTAATACAGATGGAAACATAATGGAGGAAATTAATCATAGAATTAAACTTGGTTGGAGTGCTTTTGGTAGAAATAACTTTATACTAAAATGAAATATGCCTATGTGTTTGAAAAGGATGGTTTTTAACAAATGTGTTTTACCAGTTCTTACTTATGGATCGGAGACTTGGACACTTAATAGAAGAGCAATACAGAGACTTCAGACCACTCAAAGTAGTATGGAGAGGTGTATGTTGGGAGTAACAAGAAGAGATCGAAAACGCAATGTATGGATAAGACAACAAACAGGTGTTACTGACCTTATTGAAAAAATTAAAAGATTGAAATGGAGTTGGGCTGGACATATTGCTAGAAGAGATGATAATAGATGGACAATTGAAATTTTAAACTGGATTCCAAGAGATTGTAAAAGACCCAGAAAGAGACCACATGTGAGATGGATGGATGAAATAAGAAAATGTGCAGGGGTGTTGTGGAGAAGAGAAGCTAAAGATCGGAGAAGATGGATTAAACTTGGAGAGACCTTCATCTTGCAGTGGATTGATAATGGTTGATGATATATATATATATATATATACCGATTAATGAATGGATTTAATGGTTGATGATATATATATATATATATATACCGATTAATGAATGGATTTAAATGCAGCAATGTTTATATAAAAAACAGTTTTTGTGGATTTATGGAAATAATAATAAGATTACAGAAAATTGTGTGATGAAGAAGACAAGACTTATGAGATAAGATCTGAAGAACAAACTGAAGATGTGTTTATTTACCTGTTTGTATTATTTTACATATATTAATTCAGTGACTTTTTAAAGATTGCAGTCTTAACAATGATAATATGAAATAATAATAAGATTATTAATACAGGTTAACGTACTCTTAACAAAATAATAAATAATAGAGCTTTATTAAATTAGATTTTCTGGATAATGAATGTAATAATAATGACAACAAAACAGAAATATATTTAATAAATAGAAAAAATATTTATTTACATGATAATATTATATTTAACACAATATTTTATTTTCAGTAATATTACTTTTAATTTAATACATAGACTAAGAGATATTGGTATACTTTACAACAGATATTTCTTTCTTAAGCATTCCTACAGGAATTATGATAAGAGCATTTACTATTACTCCAAAGTTCTCATGTTCTATCTAATAATACTTCTTTCATAGCTTATATGCCTAGACACAGGCCCCTGGCATGCTATTAAACACTTTACAAAGCAAAACAATGTATGAAAATCAGTGTCGAAATACACTTGTGAATTTTATAAAGATAGCAAAATATTATGCAAAATAATTGCACTAGTATAATACTACTAATACTATGAGGGACAAGGAAATAAATATGCTCAATACTGACGATATGTTTTAAATTTAAATTGCAATAAAGCTAATAATATAAATATAAAGATGGACATGTCTTAAAATATTTTAAAATACAAAATACCCATTAACATTGAGTTAGAGGCAAAGGATGACAGAAAATATAAATAGGCATCTGGTAATTATAGGCAGTGCCAATAAATAAGCAAACCATGCTTTCACTTATGGAGGGGCTGAACACATACAAGAAGCAATAAAATAGCCATGTAAAATTGCCTAAATTGATAGCTGACTTCAAGCAGTGTATCAATTAATAATCATATGAGGCATGAATTTAAAAATAATGGGTACATGAGTCATCTCACATACACATTCATATGCATATGAACACATCCATTTGATCTAACACTATGTATATACTGACACTGTAAATGCATAATGATATTCAACATTAAATGTTATATGCTATCAAAATTCACACACACTGACATTCATAATACTTTCATTTATAAACTTTTATATCGGATATAAAAGGCAGTTATACTCTGGGTATGATAATTCATTTTTATTAGGCTGAAATAATAGAGATGAGAATTCCAAATAATAATAAAATAACTTATAAAATAAACTATTTACTTAATATATCTTGCCCAAATCCTTTTCACATATGCATACTATCATAAATACATTTTTAATATAAATAATAATAATAATTAAATATAGGACACAAATTATAATTACATGATGATTCAATAATAATTTTTAACACAAAATATATATGCTATATTGATTTTGCCTGTCTCCAACTTAAGGATTAAAGTTCTTTCATTTACAATGAAATCAATCCCTTTTAGTTGAATCCTTTTTATTATTTTCTTTAAAAAAAATTCCATAACATAGTCTTTATTTCAGTAAATAATAAACACACATACACTGATCCAGAGCTGCAATTCTATGAGAAAAACGTTTGCAATTAAAATATAAAATTTAAAGAGAACATGAACTGAGAACAGATATTTTAAATAATAAATGGTTCCTTTATAAAGTTCACATATTATTAACAGTATTGAAGCATAAGGTAAATTTGATTTTGTTTTTTGTTTAATAAGGCAATAAAATATATTCTAAACAAATAAGTAAATGCTTTTTCAATGAATAAATATGATGATAATATAATATTTTAATTTCATTAGCAATAAAACAAGTGTATAATGTTTTTTACAAGCTATGAATAAAATTGATTTGGAGGACATTTTCTTCCATTAAAATTGTAGAAAACCATCTATAATTGTTGTATTTTGTCTTATTTTTAAGACTGGCCATAATTTTAATACAATTATTTACTGTGATTCTCTTGGTTTAATAGAAAAAATACAAAATCATATTAGCATTAATTTCCATAATAAATTTAAATTTTTAAAAGCAATTGTTAATAGCCAAAATTCAAATTAACTAAAGTTCATAATACAGCAAAATAACATATGCATATCCAATGATTCATTCATTCAAATACTTTTACATGTAAAGATGTTTTAGAGTTTTCTTTTTTTTAATTACTATAACTTCTCACATCTTTCAGTGATTATTATCTAATAAATAGTAGAACACATCTATGAAGTAGTATATAAGGATAACTAACCTTTCTAATTGGTCATTTAAATTGATTTTAAAAAATCAAAAACTTTTAAACTGATTAAAAAATAAAATGACAAATTAATTAAATAAAAATTTAGGAGTAGTTCAGGAATAATAAAGTTTTATTGGTCAGTTTTCTTTTTATAAACACTCTTGAATGTGCATTTTCACTGCAGTGTTCATTATGTGGCATTATTTGACCAATACAATTGAAATATGGAGGCAGGATCTTTTAAATATTAACATATTTTCAACCTTTTAATTAATCTGGTCTTGAACTTTTTACTTAAACAAGACAATCTAATCACATGATGTCTAATTAATAATTAACATAATGCATTTTATTAACTTTATTTTATTATTAAATAAATAATTTATTTAACTCTAATAAAAATTAATTACTTTTAAACTAAATTTTTCTTTACTCAAAGATATATTCTTTTTTACTCTATTTAAAAGTTTTTAATATTGTCATTCTTTAAAGTACCCTTTTTATAAATTATTATTAATAATTCCTTTTAAAACTTTTAATCTCTCATGTGCATGCATAAAAAAATTTACACACACATATGTACACTCAATATAACCATTTACAAAAATTTATTCAATTTAAGAGTCATCCTACTTTCCTATTCTCAAGTTTAATGTCTCAAATTTTAACTTCAAACAAATATTATACTAACTAATACTTAATGAATTACTATTTTAACAGTTTTTTTTTTTTAAAAAAAACTAATTAATAAAGACTTTAACACAAAATAACCATTTATAAATAAGAACTTTATTTACTGCATATGTTTAAAACAAAGCACTTTTCAAATTAATACTTGTCCAGATTTAAACTATTAACTTTGAACTTTTAAATAAGTACTAAATAAACTAACTGACATCATTTTATCAAATTGTTATTTAAAATTGTTTAATAGATTGCTTTATTATTAAACTAAAATATTTAATTAAGACTTTATGTAGTTTAACACTAAGAAAATTTGTTTATTACAATTTTAAGCTAAAAAAATTTTTTTAAACATTACAGAATTACAAAAAATATATTTAACACATAGGGCTAAATATATGGTTTCAATACTGATACTAATTTCATGACTTTTAAGGAAAATAAATTATATTTTTTTGTATAATCAATTAATAACAGAAATAAAATGTTTGTATATAATAGAATATATATTGAGTCTCAAGTTTATGGAAAGGACATGCTTCATCAGTGTCTTACAAATGGAAAGGATGTGTTTCATAAGTGTCTTACAAATTGGAATTTAGATATTGATACAAAATCACAAAATATCTTAAGAAATGGAATTAAAAGAACAAAAACTGTTTGCTCAAATCTATATATTTTAGGGAATGAGATAAATATTATATATATATACTGAAATATTTTTAAGAACATGGCAATATCTGTTCTATTTTATTTTAGAAAAATCAGTCAGATGGTATAGAAAGTGATCAATGAAAATAGTAAATTGTAAAGACTTTTTGCATCTAAAAGGTGAACCTCTTTTAAATCCAACCTCTTATTATTTATAAAGTGCTACAGATTTAAGGAAATGGTCTCACAACTTTCCCTATTTTCCTTATTATAATAGACTCTCACAAAAGAGTTGAATGTTATAAATCAATTTTTAACATGTTATTGCCGAAATATTTTTAAGAATATGGAAATATCTATTCTACTTTATTTAAGAAAAATCACAGTCATGTGATATAGACATTGACCAATTAAAATAGTAACCTGTAAACACTTTGTCTCCATAAGTAACAAGAGATTTTCATCAGACTGATTTTTCTTAAATAAAATGGAATAGATATTTCCACATTCTTAAAAATATTTCAGCAATAACATCTGTTAAAAATTAATAATTTATAACATTCAACTCTTGAGAAAGAGTCTATTATAATAAAGAAATTGGGGAAAGTTCTGAGACTTTGTTTTCTTAAATATTTATATTTTTACTGTAGCATTTTATTTCTAGAAATATCAAGATATTGCAGTTAAAAGAGGTTTCCCTTTTAGATTCAAAAACTGTTTACAGTTTACTATTTTCATTGGTTACTGTCTATATTATCTGACTGATTTTTCTAAAATAAAATAGATATTTCCATATTCTTAAAAAAATATTTCAACAATATCTATTAAAAATTGTTGCTTTTTATAATATAAAAAGAGATTAATTTAAATGGATTCTTTTATAGAGTAATTAACAAATATATTGATTAAACTAAAATAGTAGCATTCAATTTTTTAGCAAAACTAAACGGAAAGCTCAATAATAATTTGAATTATAAATTTGAACAGGCAAAACTGACTATACTATTGCCATTCACTGCAAGCTAGAGTAATCAATGGATGTCAGAAGGCTTGTACATAAAATCCCCATCTAGTGCCTACTCATCCAATATCCCCAGACTAGTTTCTGGCTTGTGGCTTGTAGTGAGAGGCAATATGTATAGTGAGTTTTGCCTGTTTTAATTTCAGATCATGTGAATTATCAATTTGTTTATATATTTAAAAAAACAAGATTATTAAAATCTAACAAATAATACTATTGACAATTTATGTAAAGGTAAGCGTAATAATAATGACAATTCCTTTGATAAATTTGCAAAGAATAGAAATAATAATGATATTGCTAATGTATTTCTGAGACTCTTGAATTGATATATTTTTAATAGGTTAGGCATTATTTCTATTTGAAAAGAAATTTTGGATTTAAAAACTTACAGCAATGGAATATGAAGTTAAATTAATAAAGATAATTATTGAAATATACATTTAAAAAAATGGGGAAAAGTATAATATATTATCAAGATCTTTCTCTCTCTCTCTCTCTCTCTCTCTCCCTAGTATTACAAGCTTGAGTTATCAATAGTAATGAAATATAACCCTCATCTCCAGATCTTACCTTTATCATGAGGAAGTGGAATTAAACATCTGAAATGCAATTGCGCATCTGGTAGCTATTTTCACTTTGAAATTTTAAAAAAAATTCTAAGGCTTTAAACCCAAGCCAAATTATAAGTTATATATATTTTCTCTCCATAATTTATCATAGCCACATTTTTTGTACTAATTCCTTTCCATTTTTGTTTTAATAGGCATGATTTGTTTAAAACAATTTTTAAGTTAATTCCTTTTTTTTAGCTTTTTACATTCTCCTTAATATGATTTTATTGTTTTTTCATCTCATCATTAAGTTTTTTATGCATAATTTGGCTAGCTGCTTTATTTACATTTTCCCACTTTTTTTCTTTGTTTTCCGAATGATCTAAAAACCAATCTATACTCTCATTTATTGTTTTTAATCTCCAATATTTCTATTAAAACTTATTTCATTTTACTTTTAAGCTAATAATCTTTTTTTTTTTTTCAAAGACTAAAATCTTTTTAAACTTTTTTTTGCACCTTTGATTTAGTACAATTATATCCATTATATAATATTGCTCTTTTATAATAAATTTGTGTATATTGTATTTGATTATATATGTGAATACATAAAAGTAATTCATACCCAAACAATACTAATATCAATTACAATCAGTAATCTTAATCTATTATCAAGGCAACCTACTTTTACAATAAAGTTGAATACCCACCTTTATCTATGGACTAATATGTTTTTATAGACACTAAAGATAAAAATAATAAATTTTAACAGCAATAATATATTTTATAAATAACTGCAATGAGCTGTAGAAATAATTTTAATTAATTTCTTAAACTCATTGAACTGAAAAACATTTAGATTCACATTTAACAAATGTAAATGTCATCATGTTATATTCCAAGATTCGTGAATTTTAATATAAGCACATTGTCCATTAATTAAAGATATCTTGTGTTTATTTATTAAAATTGTTTCCTTATTTTTATTATTATTATGCACTACCATGGAATAAATTCCATTTTTTCCTCTGCTATAATCACCTGCAGGGTAGGGACTAGTGTTTATCCACTTTTAAGACCTTGTGGAGGGGTGTAATTATAAACATATGACTAAAGACATGAAAAAGATGTGTGATCCCCATGAAGCACATTTCATGCTGAATCAGTATTGATCAGTTTCCCCTTCCCGTGTGGATGAGTGATGTAATGAAAATTACACTACAGAAATATTATTCATTAAATGGATAATCTGTAATCTAATGAATGATTAATAAAAATTATTAATATATTTCCATCAAGTGGTTTGTGTCAAAATTGTGAGGGCAATAAGTTTGACACTTATCAATTAAACTGTAGTAATTGGTTATCTATATATACTAAACAATGATAAATATATGTATAAGAGATTGTGATGTGGGTCAAACTGATGAGTGCTGATTCAGCATTAAACATGCATCTTGGGAATTTTTTTCACATGTCTTTGGTCATATGTTTATGACTATAGCCCTCTACAGGGTGTTAAAAGCGAATAGAAACCAGTTCTTACCTTTGTGAGAGTGGTGTAGTAAAAATTACACTACAGAAATATTATTCATTAAGTGGATAATCTTTAAGCTAATGAATGTATAATAAAAATTATTAATTTCAGAGCTTTCTACATGTATTTTGATAATGGAAAATAGTAATTTTTGATGCCAATTAGTTTTATGGTTAAAGTCATATTAAATTTATTGCCATATCACAGTGATTTGAGTCTTCCTTTGCAATTATTATTTTTATTTCAAACATTTGATTTTATTTAAGCCTCACATAATTTGACAATTCTTCACTAAAAACTATATAAAGCAATTTAATTATCAGTTTTAATTTATCTTTTGTTAAGATAGAAAGAGTAGACTGTTCCAGTCGAGTAAACATGAGTATTTTGCTACCTGTGGGTCACGCGATTTTATAATTTTCTATATGGCACCTTTAAGAACAATTTTTTTTATATACTATAAATTAAAATCAATTTATTATTGTGATTTACTTTAAAAAAAATTAATATTTAATTTAGATTTGATATTCATTTTTATGCTAAGAATTTAAACTGTGCATTTGTGCAAATATTGAAAACATTGTTTATTAAAATGAGATCTAAAAGGAAATTATAGTTATTATAATATATAAAATGGAGGATATTGGCAAAAAAAAAAAGGTTAATATTTCACATGTTTAAAAAATTTTGGATTTGATGTTTGATTAGCACTATTTTATGATGTCTGTTGCTTAAAAAAGATTGGCCATATTTGCACTAGAGTCTATTGTTTAGGTTAGAAAAGAATTCATTTCTCAGATGAGTGAAGATGGAATATCTGATGACAGCATAAAGAATGGTTATCTGCTTCCGCCATAAGAATAGGCATACGTCATTGACGAATAATAAATCAAAGGATATAATAAAAAAAGCTTATAAGAGTAATTGTAGTTTTTTGTTTAACAACATGCTTTTTGGAAGAATTTTTTTCTAATTAAGCCCTGTTCAAAAAAATCATAATTGGCTAATTATAGATATCTTAATGTTCAGAGAGTTGGACAAAAAGATCATATCTCAGTTTGATCAATAGTACTTTGCAGGAAAGAGATTTTTTCAACGTTTAGTTATATTAAAACTAAGGCAAAACTCTCCATACAGTAGTGCCATCCTGTGCCAAACAGAGTAATCAATGGATGCCAGAAGGCTTGTGCATCCATTGATTACTCTGTTTGGCACAGGGTGGCATTACTGTATGGAGAGTTTTGCCTTTGTTTACAACAATTATGTGCTAGTATAGAGATGGTGATCATGTGATGTTTATATTAAAACTGTTAAGAAATATAGCAGCAAAGTCTTGCCAGCATTTAAGCAGAAGAGTTTTGAATCCAGTATTTCAAATCCAATCCTAGACACAGAATATTTTAAGAATGATGAATAGTAGATTTTTCTGAATTTTTGCTCTCATTTGTGAGATGTGTTTTATAATAAAATGAAATAGTGGTGAGAAGCTATGACATTAAGAAATATAAAATATCATTCCTTGTTGAAGGAATTTCATTTATCATGTGGATTTAAAGTAAATGGTACAGTTGAAAATTAATTTTCTGACATTAATAATTGAGAATCTGCAAATATAATGGAAAAATAGTTCTGCTGATTACAAAATAAATTAGAAAATGACCCGTCTTTCTGAAATTAGAGGTAGGATACAACTAATAGCAATTATATATATATATGTAATATAAATAAAATGTCCGTTAATTAAAACAAAATTGTAATTATGATTGAAATAATAAATTTAACGGTTTACAAACTATTATAAACAATCCTTAAATCTGCAGAAGTACTTTCAATTAATTTCTTAAACCTGCCTCAACTGCCATTAAATTCCGAAAGTACTTCTGCGGATTTAAGGATTGTTTATTAAGTTTGTAAACCGTTAAATTTATTATTTCAATTATAATTATATATATATACTGGAAATCATTTATCTTTTTCACATGTATGTAGGCATATGTATCGGTTGTATAAAGTCTGAGTTCAAATCCCTTCTAATTACATTAAGTTCAGTATAGACAATATACTTGTAATTAAATATTATATATATATTGCAATCTTACAGATGCTTATTATAAATTAAATTAAAAATTGTAAAAAATTTATTGGCTTTATTTTTTATAGTTAAGCAAATTGGTTGCAAGCATAGAAAATACTGAATATTAAGTAAAAAAAGTTTCCCATTCTATTGCTTAAGAGAATATATAATTTTAAAAAGCATTTAAAAATCATTTTCCAAGCAGATTTTATGAACAACTCTTACATTTTTGTTATTATTCTTATTCAGAAATAAAGCTATCAAATTGTATAAACAGAGATGCTTACCCACATAAAACAATTTAATATAAACATGTAGAATAAAATTATAAAATTAACATTACAACACCAATATATTTCAAAGTAAAGCAATTATATCTTAAATTACATTTTTATTTAGATATAGAACAAACAGTTCTTATATTTTATATAGTGTTTGCATGTGTGTGAAAGTTTGCATGTTTTAAATTTAGTAAAAATTGATTTAGTTTGCTAGAATATTTATTAAATTATATCACTTATTAAAAAATCAATTTAAATTTAATTGAAGTAAATATCAAAGAACTTTGTAGTTTTATGATTTTTTTTTTTTAAATAAATGATTGTTGTCAAGGATTGCTGGTTGAGAGGTCAGCGACAGCTTCTTTACAAGCCGTTATCCCAGGTTAGCGGGTTCACTTCCCGGCTGATGCTATGACTCATGAGAAAAAAATGATTGTAATAGTCAAGCATTGGTGGTCGAGAGGTCAGTGACAGCTGCTTTTCAAGCAGTTGTTCCGAGTTAGCGGGTTTACTTCCCGGCTGATGCTATGACACATGAGAAAAATAAAATGATTGTAATATTATTTTAAAACCCAGAAGTCTAAAATAAAGCAATGGAAAAATGTGAAATTATTATTTTTTTCTCTTCATTTTTGAATATTAATCATAAAAATTTACCTCATTGATTCAAGATCAGAAAGATCTACAGTCTGCATTTTGGTAACCTTGACAAATTTTTCAAAATTTATCCAGAAAAACCAGGAAATCTCAATGCATAATGGGAAATACATTGGATCAAATGAGTATAAAAGCTGAATTTTGGAAAAATCGGACAATTTCCACAAATTTTTATTGCATTCAGGACTGAAGCAGGTTAAAACTTAAAAATAACTATTTTGTTTGTCTTCATTATGGTCGAGTAGGCTAACCAATCTAAGCATGTTGTCTTAATTAGGCAAAATGACCTCATTATACTAAGAAAAGGATAATCATTAATTGATTCATTTATTATTTCAAGACAACTCATTTATTGCAGTCAACTGTTAATGAAAAATGGATAAATTGACTCATGGAATGCTGTCTAACAACTTCAAAAATAAATCACTGGATTTTTTTAATTGGAAGTAATATTAAATAACAGATATATTTGGAAAATTATATTTATTAATCTCAAATAAGTTGCTGATATTTATTCTCAAAATATTGAAAAATAATTGTTGTCTTCATTTCAAAAATATGCAGTTTATGTCTCAATATTGTGAATTTATCTCATCTTTAATTATGAAAAAAAAACTTTAAAATAATATTTTGATTCAAATATTCTGTTAGAAACTTTATTGCATGGAAAAATGTGACCTTTAATTCAAAAATTAATGAAAATCACTTTGTTATGGATGATAAATTAGTTGCTTGATCATATATTCGATCAGAACTATTAGCAATATGGATTAAAACTCTATAAATGAATGGATTAATTATATATTTCAAATGAAAGAAGTACTGAATAATAATCATTTGTATAAAATTATAATATCTTTTCAAATAGATTGCATTGCTGTGTATAATAAACTACGAACTTGTCCCCACTGCTTAAAGAAATGCATTATGGATTATCAACGCTAAATATTTATATGCCATTAAATGAATAATGGATTATGAAAGCTAAATATTTAAATGCCACTCATAAATTATGGATTATCAAGGCATTAAATATGATAAACGTTCAATTTATAAGCAATCCTTAAAATGGATTAGTGTGTTGAATGTGACTTATCTTGGGTTATTTAATGCACTTTATTATAATTGCTTCTTTCTTAATTAATTAATTAATTATCTTTCAAAGGATTTATTAAACTATGCATGTATATTATTAATTTGCCTACATGTAAATTAATACATATATAGTCACTAACAATAACAACTAAAAAAAACAATAGTTTTTATATATGGCTCACAAGATCTGTATATTTACATTCATTTAAGTTCATCATTGCTGCTATTATTGTGGTCTGTAACATGAATTTTATTGCAACACTTCTTATTTAACAAGCCTATGAAATATAAACAATTCAAAACAAAGCAAAACTCTCCAATTATGGGCTAGTATGAGATAGTGATCATGTGATGTTTAATGGTTTAACCTGTGAAATATAGTATGTCATGTTAAAGACTAGAGAATTGTCACATTAATGATTAAGGGTCAATATAGATATTATGTTCTGCAAATTTTTATCTGTTTGTCTTATAAGATCCAAATTATTTGTAAATATATTTGGGTATCTTCTTGGATTATTATTATTATTATAAGTAAAAAAAGCATCTTGTTCACCATAGCACTTAAAAAATGAAAGTACCGGTTCTAATAATTGAGAATCTACTCTTGGCAAATGTGCTTAAGAGATAATTGATGCCAATTTCTGTATCTTTAAATAATTATGGATCATTGTGTGAGTGCAATTATAAACTGGACATATAAAAATTGGGAATGTGAAAATGTGTTTTTATGTCTTTATAGCAAAGCAAACATAAATTATCAGTATTTTTACATTGTCTTTTATATTTAAAAACATGCAGACTGGATAAAAACTCTATATTCAATTTTTAACAGAACATCAAAATATTTAGGTTCAAATGACCAGAATTTAAATTTATGACATAGTTATTTATTATTGATATTGAAGGTAGGATTATCATTATATTGAGAATTGTGAACTAATATTGTGTAGACCTTCCAAAAGTTATATTTATTTTTTGGAGGATCAAAATTGACAAAAGTAGATCTATTAGTGATTTCCAATATCCTGTAAGAGAAGGGAAACTGTCTGTAGGATTAATTTTAAAAACAAGTTCTAGATTTGAAAAAATCCTTGGCACATGCTGAAATTACACTGAGGATCTTTGTATGTTATAAAATCCTTAACTTTTTTTTCAATGAACATTGAAGGCATATAATTGAGATTGCAGCTATTATTTTCTCTCATAGCAACTTCCTACATTGTCTAGAGCAATAATTAGTGAATACTTTTGAAAACATTACTATAGGTGGAAAATGGTTAACTCTTATAAATGCAATGATATTGAATAACGAGACTTTTGCACATAATGATAGATAGGCTTTTGATAGTGATTTTACTATGGTTATTAAAAAAATTTATTAGTCATTCATTAGACTAGAGATCATCCAATAATGAATAGTATTTCTGTAGTGTAATTTTCACTATATCACTGTCATGCAATATAGGGAGGGATATGATTATAAAGATGCACATTTCCTGCTAAACCAGCACTCATCACTTGGCTCAGACCACAATTTCTTACATCTATCTTTATCATTGTTGTTGTTTTTTTACCGTTAAATTGTTTGTTCATATATTATATATAATATTTTCTGATAATGGATATTATACTTTTACATTTATTATATATATATATATATATATTACTAGATATAGCTATATATATATTACTAGATGGAGCTTTACCAATAGCCCACTATCAAACTTTGTTACTGACATGAGCCAACTAGCTCAAAACCATGGTTTAAAGGTTGGAGACAATTTGAAAGAGATATTGAATTCTATCTCTCTCAGCGTTTATGTAAACAAAGCTTGATAGTGGGCTATTGATAAAGCTCCATCTAGTGATCATAAAATGCAAGCTATAAGCAAGTTACGAAATTTATAACTTGTTTTGTTTATCATATATTTATATGTGTATGTAGAAAATTACTACAATTGATGTGTCAAATGAGTTGTCCCCTCAACATTGACACATACCACTTAATGAAAGTATATTGATAATTGTGATATACCTCAAGGTAGCATTTTGGCTTCTTTACTATCTCAAGTTATCATATTGATTGTACTATGCTGATGACTTAATATTTTCAAATGAATAATTACATTAAAGGATCAAATTTCTCTACAAAATGATATTAATAATTTTACAGCTTGATGTAGTGAAAATAAAGTGTTGATTAATATGAAAAAGTGTTCAGTAATTTCATATTCTAACAAATCTGAATATTTAGGTCTTTCGTATTATATTGAAATGCATAAAATTAAATTAACACTTTTTAAAAGAATCTAGGGATTTTATTTACAATGTTGAATCCATAATTAATAGCGCTCTTAAAATTATGGGAATGATTGTTAGATATGGCAGATTGTTTAATAATCAATTAAAATATAAATTATTCTGAGCTCTTTTCCTTCCTATTATTGAATATGATCTAATGTCTGGAATCCACACTCAAAAAGGAATATTGATAAAATTCAATCATTTTTTTTTAAGTGTCATAGCATCGGCCGGGACGCGAACCCGCAACCCGGGCAACTGCCTGCAAGTGCAAGGCAGTCGCGCTGACCTCTCGACCACCAATGCAAATGTCAGTTTAAATAAAGATAGCATATTATCTATCTATTTAAGGAAAATAAGAGACCTAAAATTTTTATACAAAATTGTAATTTGACAACATCTGACATCGAATATTTTGTTTAATGTAGCAGAATATAAAATTAGGACTTCAGGTCTTTTTTACCTTAAAACCTGTTACTCAGATCATCTTAAGTTTTCTCCATTATTTCGGCTATTGGCCTATTATAATAAAGATTTTTGCAATAATAAATATTTCAATTTAAATGATAAAAATTATAATATAGTTCTTGTTAAAAAGTATATTTAATTTATTACAGTGGTGTCATATATGACATCTTTTTTGCCCCCTTTTCATAATTAATATTTTAAATACAAGTATATTTTATATACCTGGAATCTAGTTGTAATATAGGGGATGTGAACACAGACTTTTAAGCTGCCTTCAGTCATCCACTCTATCTCATACCACCAAGACACATGACCACACACACACGAAAAAGATAAATGATCTCCAATATATATATTTCATGCTGAACCAGCACTCATCAGTTGGTTTAGATCAGAATCTTCCACACATATATATAATCAGTGCTCGGTTTATATTAAGATAGCAAATTTTAAAACTTTAATGAACATGCTTTAATCTACTCCACCCTCCAACTATTCAGCCACTCATACTATTGAAAATCTGACGATGGAATGCCCAAATCCTTTGTTTATCTTTGTCACATGTGTATGGTCATTTGTATTAGTTGTATGAGATTCAATGGGTTTTCTCATATTTGTAATATATATAATCTTGCATGTACTATTTAATTAATTTATGTGCAATCTATAATTGGGCTATGACGCTGTGGAATTGTACATTAAATAAATGAATTGAATTATTATTATTTATACTGTTTTTATCAAATGTTAGGGGCCTTGCACAAACGCAATTGAATTTTATAAAAAAAATAACAGAAAATTATAAAATATTTTTTCTAACTGAAACATGGTTAAATGATAGGTACCAGAATGAATCTCGATTTGATGATATACAGTAACTAAAACATGGTTAAATGATGGATATTAGAATGAATCTCTATTTGATAATAAATATACAGTAATCCATAATGATAATCATCTAATTTATTGAGAGATAATTGGAATTCTAATTGCATTAAGGAAAGACATTTGTTTTAAAAGATTGAGTTATTTAGAGTCAAATAATGAGTGGGTCTAGATTGAAATTTTATTAAAAAATAACATCGTTTTTTTAGGTAAATATGTATAAAACACCTGCAATATCCATTGATCAATTTAATAATCTCTTAATTAGTATTTAAACTTTATAGTTGCATTATCATAATGATATTCTATTAGTTGGTGATTTTGTTCTTTAAATTTAAATATTTCCTTCATACAGGTGATGAGTTTTTGAGATTGAATTGTATGAATTTGATTCATGACAATTATAGTGTTAATAGTTTAAATAAGTTCTTGAGCTTGTATTATCTACTTTTAGTACTATTAAAGTACTCTATTTGTGAAGTCTGATATGTTTCGTCCACATCTTGAATTCTATATCCCTGTTGCTTTGAAGGATAAACTTTCTTTTCATCAATAGTTAAATCCCTAAGGGAAAACTATTTGGTTTCTATTTAAAATTTGCTAATACTTTTTGGAATAAAGTATATAAATAATTTTTTGGATCCAGATACTGCAGCTGTAAAATTTGATGATATAATTACATTGGTGATATCTACATTTATTCCTTTGAAAATGAATTGAACGAATAATTTTCCTGCATGGTTTTCTATTAAACTTATAAAAATAATTAAGGCTAAAAATAAATATCATAAATTGTTTTTAAATTCTTTATTATATTATACTGTTGTTGTTGTTTTTAAATCTTACATCTACTGCCAAAGTAGACAAAGAGTGGATTTTAAAAATTATTTACTAAGAATGGAAGAAATATGCATAGGGATCCAAAACGTTTTTGCAAATTTATAAAAAGAAATAAAAAGTCAAATTATGAATCATTATTCAAAGGTAATGATGATATGATAATCAATCTTTTGCTAATATCTAATTGCTTTGCAGATTTTTTTTCTTCTTGCAGTAATATTTCATCTCCTAAACATTCATATCATTTCTCTGGCTATATTAAAACAGGCAAAACTCTCCATACAGTAGTGCCACCCTGTGTCAAACAGAATAATCAATGGATGCCAGAAGGCTTGTGCACAAAATCCCTATCTAATGCCTACTCATCCAATATCCCCAGACTAGTTTCTGGCTTGTGACCTTTGTCTTGGATCTGAGAGCACTAAGTATAGAGTTTTGCTTCTTTTAATAACAGTTATAAGCAAGCATAAGAAATGGTGATCATGTGATGTTTATTGGTTTTCTCTGGCTATACTAACATTTCTGATTCTTTACTGTGTTTAAAATTTAATATTCAACAAGTGTTGCCAGCTTTTTGTAAACGAAAAAATAAATCTTCAGTTGGTTTTGATGGCATACCTACATTTTTTTCTAGTCCTTGTACTTCTTTCTATTTTTAATGTTTCTATCCAAAAATTACTTTTTCCTAACAGATAGAAATTGTAAGTACTTGGGTTCAAGTGCCCAGAATTTAAATTTTTTAATCATTGTTTATATTAAATATTGGTTTATTTGCATAATTTGAAGGAGAGATTTAAATAAGACTAAATATCTGGCAATATTTGTATTAGGAACTGGAGGGGAGAAAGTTAAAGTTAGAAAAGCAAAGCTCCATATAGTAGTGCCACCTGTGCTAAACAGAGTAATCAATGGATGCCAGAAGGCTTGTGCATAAAATCCATTGATTACTCTGTTTAGCACAGGTGTCACTACTATATGGAGTTTTGCTTTGCTTTGTTTATGTGCTAGTATTGGAGATGTGATCATGTGATGCTTGCTGGTTAAAGTTAGGAAGTGTGTGAAGTAGTAGAATAAAAGTTTTCCCAGAAATTCAGTAGTGGCAGTGGTTTGTCATAATTTTTAATGTTTCTATTATGTGTGGAAATACTTTGTTACATGACAATAAAAAGTTTACTGGGGTTTTTTTTTTGGATTTTGAGTGCATTAATCATATATAATCTAAGGTCACTGAGAATTATTGGTCCTTGTAATCAACTGAATGAGATAGTAGTATAATTTCCCCAAAATAGCCTTCTCATTTCTGAGTATATTTTTTTAGTAAAAACTTCTGTGTAGATTATTATCATGAGTATTATGAAATTCTTGTTATAATGAGGAGGTTAAAAAAATAAGTTTTTGAATAGAGAAGTAAGTATGGCTTGGAGAGTGAGTTTATTACGCATTGACTCTTGTCATAAAGTTTCTTGCATTAAGCTTTGCATCATGCATATAAATAATTGCAATCATGATTTATCATTAATAGATTCTAACAAATGTCAAATTGAAAAATGATGTATTTCTTTAACATATTTTTCATGCTTCTGAATTTGTAATCAAAAAAAAAAATTACGAATACCAAAAAAGTTATGTGTTTCTACTTGATGGACCAAGAATTATCACTGTAAATCCAAAAGTTATCATTGTATATTGTATATTTCACCAAAGTAGTGATTTTACATTCTTTGGCTATTTCTTTTATTGACATGGCAAATTATGATAGTCATATATAAAATATTACATTTGACATCAAAAGTCCTGAAGATGGCTTAAATAAGATCTCAATGCTAATTTTCATGGAGATTCAACATTTATACATAGCATATATAATTTTTTTTTTCAAATATATACAATGGTCTGCAGAACATAAAAATAGATTCAGCAATCACAATAGACAATTTGTGCAATTAAAAAGCATTATTCAACATCAACTGTAAAAAATAGGTTGTGAATCATAATATAATCCGTCCCTTCAATGTTTGAGCAGTTATCATGATGTTAATTCATTCACTATTGACATATCCGTAGTATGATTCCATACCTTTATTGCAAAAGATTGTGTGAATAAAATGTTAAAAATAGGGCATTAATAAATGCTTTATTTTTATTATTCTGCATCCACATGAAAATTTACTCTGAAATTAAGCTAATCCCTATCTTCTTCAACAAAAATTGTCCTTCAATAACAGTTATATTTTTATGAATAGTAGTTTGTGTCAAGTTCCCATAAAATTATACCATTTTCACTATATGATGTAGAGATAATACATTTATTTGAATTGTTATAAAGTAGAAAAAATAAATTTGAAATCAATCACACTATAACTATTGTGGTGACAGGCTCATATCATGTTAATGAATAATTTATACCTAATTTAAATTTTTTATCAATTTTATGTTTTGAATCATTTTCAGATCAGATGACTTTAAACTTGTTTGGTTTTTCCGAGTTTGTCCACAAGAATGTCACATTTGCATAACTCCTTTTTTTGAAATAAACTAACTTCCCTCACTCGACAAATAAATTTAAATAATATGTGAAGAAACAACAATTTTTTGTGTTATTCTTTTTTGATTTTTTATTATCATTGTAGTTCATTCTTTACAGTGCTAGTCTTGTATAGGATTCTATAATAATGCAAGTTAGCAGGCAAGTTGATAGGAATGGTGTTGAGTTTACAGAACAAGATGTTTATGATTATCATTGAACATCTTTATATATAATCTTCTGAACTTTAAACAACATCTAGAATATATGGTACATAAAAGGTGGCTGCTGGAGGGTTGCATTAGATCCTAAGATCTAGGTGCAGTGTTCTCAGATCCAAGGCTCCACACTGACAAAGGCGACAAGCCAGAACTAGTCTGAGGATATTGGATGAGTAGGTACTAGATGGGGATTTTATGCATAGCCTTCTGGCATCCATTGATTACTCTAGTTTGCATTGTGTGGCAATACATATAGTGAGTTTTGCCTGTTTTAATGTATGGTACATAAAAGAAAATATTAGCTCATACAAAGAGAGAATCAGGTGTAAAAAGCTATCACAAAGATCTACTTAAAAAACCATGGATATCAGATTGCATTACATGGTGATTAGTTTTTGTGAATTATTTTTTGCCTGAATTGAAAAAAACTTTGTCATGAGAATGCCTATTAAAAAATTTTTCTTATCCTAGTCAATGCATCCAGCCATATAGCCAATTTTAATACCTCTTCTAATATCAGAACAGTACTCTTCATACCCCTCTCAACTCTACTGCAACGGATGATAGGACTTAATAGTTACTCCAACTTCAAAATCTACTTTATGAGACCAATATTCACTTAAGACACTAATAGAATTAACTGTCCTCCTAAATGATTTTTATAAAAATTCTGAAAAAACATAATATTTGTAAAGGCATTAAAAACATCACTGCAATTTGGTCCAAAATGTCAGAGACTTTTATGAAAGTTATCTGGAAGAAATTATAATTTCTGTTTTGGATTTTCAATAGTTTGCATTCTTCCAGATACCTTTCATAAACGTCTCTGACATTTTGAACCAAAGTCATTACACTAAATATTATGCCTGCTGAAAAACTCTAGCTTGAGGTAAATAAAAATATTAGATGATTATGTTGATAGTTAATGAATGAGGAGTTGATTAAATTTAAGGCAGCAAAGATTTCTGGTAAAACTAACCTATCACTGCAGAGATGGAAGAATTAGCTTGAAAACTTCACTAAAGAGTATAATCATAGATATGTGATTATTTAATAGACTCTATTAAGATATAAAAGTACAGACTCCTCATATATTTTAGTTTTAACATATAGTCGATGATGAGTGATCACATTACTAATAGTTATTTGAAAGGGTAACAATTCAAACTTTCTTGACAATCTAGGATTAGTACTTACCTTGAATTTGAAAAAAAAGTATCTTGTCTTTTGTTCTGACCCAATACTGTGTTGAATCTTTTTATATTAAATGTAATAATAACACTAGCATCAAATTTTTTTCATCTAAGATGAAATGGAAGAGTAATTTAGATGACCAATTTGTACTATATATTTCTTATATTTCAAATTTATTTGAATAAGATCTCATGTCTATAATATTAAGTAAAACGATTCAATAAAAATTTTAATTCTCTTCAGACTCAAGTAAAATCAAACTATAGTCTAAATTAAATTTTAAAATTAACTACATTCTTACGTAAAAAAAATTATAATTAAATTAATAGTATGTTTCAAAGTCAAAAAAGTGAGAACTATACTATATTATATTGTAATATTGATAATGTGATGTTTCAAACATTATCTATCACATTTGGCTTGAGACAATGATTGAATTTTAGACTATTTTGAAATAAATGAGCTTATTTCAAAATGTATTAAAGCACATATATGAGATTTAATAAAACCCACAATCTGCAATTAGGTAGAAATATTAAAGAAGGAATGCTCAAGGATATGTTTTATTTATTTATGTAGAGTAAAGAAGTTTGCAAATTGGAGGAATAATGGCTGTTTTATTGATCTCAATTATATGCTATAAAAGGTAAAATAAAAAGATAAAATTAATGTTGAGAATTAACAATTAATAAATTATAAATGTGGAAATGGGACAGGGTGTATAAATATAGATTACAACTTAATATTCGGTAAAATCTTATTTTTCATTAATATAAATGATATCATTCAAAACTTATAATAATTTTTATATAAAAATAATTTTGTGATATGGAAAATTTATAGTGTTTAAAAAAGAAATAGTTTTGATATAAGTTATTTTTTAAAATTGATTAAAATAAGTTTTTCAGAATTTGACTAGTTTGGTGTCAGTTTAATAAAGCTTGCTTATACTCTGTTTTCTCTTTTACTTTCTTTGCATTTCTTCATATATTCATATATATATATTGCTTATAATCACTCCTCTCATACACACTTTAATGCAAAAAAAATTTTTTTTAATAAAACTTCTTTATTTTCCTGACAGTTTCGACTGTCCAGCAGTCTTCATCAGGAAAATAAAGAAATTTTATTAAAAAATTTTTTTTGCATTAAAGTGTATATGAGAGGAGTTATTATAAGCAATATATATAAAGCTTGTTTACTGATAAATAAAAAACACACACTAGTTAATTATTAGTGCATATGCACTTGATTAAATGGCTAAAATTTGTAAATGGAAA
The DNA here is from genome assembly GCA_028023455.1 of Epiperipatus broadwayi. NCBI lineage: Eukaryota > Metazoa > Onychophora > Udeonychophora > Euonychophora > Peripatidae > Epiperipatus > Epiperipatus broadwayi. The sequence goes on from JAQFVV010000010.1 coordinate 7,291,528, forward strand.
ATTAATGTAAAATTATTAAACAATGGCTCTATAATTTATTTTAGTTGTGTTATAAATTGAAAAGCAATTTAATGTAAGATTTCAAATAATGAGGGATTTGATGTTCCTGCATATAATAATTGTTTACTACTGTTTTCACAAGTATGTCTAATGGCAAGAAAATTTTTATTTAGCAGTTAAATAAATAGTTACCATCAAGCAAAAAATCTTGATAAGATGAAAGGATATTGCACCATAGTTGTGTGAAAAAAATACCACTTTTGCTGCAGCCAAATATCTGTTGTAACCAACCCTGCCAATATCTAATCTATCTGATCTACTAAAGTGTTGTCTCTGTATATAGAAACTGTTTACCTCTCTTATGATGTGACCACTAAATATAAAAGATTGAACTGCCAATCTTCATGAATAATGGGTAAAATGTAAAAAAAAAAAACTGTTACTCAGAAAAACAATTTTTAAAGCAAGAAGTTTTTCACTATAAGGACAGCTCATTGAAAAACACATACTAGAAAAAATTTAAATAATCTATAGCATCATATCAGAATTTCAAATTAATCTGTGAAATTTTAAAAATTTGTAAAAATTACTTGAATACAAACTCTAAAAATGTATATTTATTTATTCAATCCAGTTTTTTTTCTAATTTTAATTATATTTGAAAGTATTTTTATTATATATTTATTACAAAGGCAAAACTCTCCATGCAGTAGTGCCACCCAGTGAAAGCCAGGGTAATTAATGGATGCAAAAAAGTTTGAGCATAAAATCTTTATCTAGTGCCTATTTATCCAATATTGTGAAACTAGTTTTTAGCTTGTGGCTTTAGCGAGGAGTCTTGGATCTGAGAGCACTGTACCTAGACCTTAGAATCTAATGCAACACTGCAGCAGTCATCTTTTATTCTTTAGTTACTTACTCTAAAGCTATGAGTCCCAAATAAAAATGCAATGACATTTTCAATCCAAACTCATTTATTTGTAAAATCATAGAGATCTAAAACCAGTTCAGAATCTATACATTTTAGAGTCTTTGGTTCTTTAATAACTATAGCCACCATCATCCTATGGGCAGGATTGGTATTATACCACTAAACATCTCATGATCACTATTTCCTATGCTTACAGAAGCCATTAAAACAAAGGCAAAATTCTCCATCCAGTAGTGTCAACCAGTGCAAGCCAGTATAATCAATGGATGCAAGAAGGTTTGTGTATACAATTCATGTGTAGTGCCTACTCATCCAATATTCTTAGACTAGTCTCCAGCTTGAGGCTTCCAGCATTGAGAAGTCTAAGATTTTTAGAGCACTGCACTTAGATCTTAGGATTTTATGCAACCCTCCAGCAACCACCTTTAATTTTTTAGTTAGTTATAAAGCTCAGGAAGCCTAGAAAATAGTGATCACGTGATGTTTAGTATTTTAATACCAATCCTGCCCATAGAGAGATGGTGGCTATTGTTATTAAAGAACCAAAGACACCAAAATGTATAAATTTTAATTGGTTTCAGATCTATATGACTATCCAAGTGAATGGGCTTGGATTGAAAGGCATCATTGTGTTTTCATTTTGGACTCAATAGTTTTATAGCTAACTAAAAAGTAAAAGATGGATCCTAGAGGGTTGCATTAGATCCTAAGGTTTAGGTGCAGTGCTCTCAGATCCAAAGCTCCTCACTGATAAAAGCTACAAGCTAGAAACTAGTCTGGGAATATAGGGATTTTATGCGCAATCCTTCTTGCATCCATTTATTACTCTAGCTTGCACTAGGTGGCACTATTGTATGGAGAGTTTTGCCTCTATTTTAACAGCTTACGTAAGCATAGGAAATAATGATCATGTGGTGTTTAGTAGTTATATATTTATTAATTATTTAGTATTTTATGGATATTTAAAATGTAATATTTTTTCCCTGCTCTTCATAATATTAATTTGTAATTAATGGAACTAGATGTTTATATTTCCAATTTCAAATGAAAAAATTTGAATTACAATCATTTCTAAGTTACTTTATTTCTTATATACATTTAACAATTGCATGCAATATAGACTGTACCTTTTACTGAATAGAGAAAGTTTTATATAGAGTTTAGGCTGTTGATTGCATAGTAGAAATAAGGGATAGAATAAATATTTGTTAATCTTAGAATTATTGTTTTAAAATTGAGTTGAATAATATTGTTAATTATTTGATTTATGAAATGTTTATTTTGTATCATATTTAAAAATCTATTTCATTAAATTGGTTTGTTAATATTTAAAGCTTTTATATTATTTATTCTCAATTCTATATACTATTTGAATTATATAATGTTAAATGATGGATGAGATAATCGGATATTAAGTTTTGAATTTTGATTTGGCATATGGTAATTAGTTATCATCATATTTTTAAAGCTAGAATTATGGGAAGAAGCAGTTTGAATTGGACAGATTAGTTATGTGATGGTTATAACTTATAATCTAGATTATAGATGGAGCCATGTAATATCAACAACAAGTTAATTGCAAATGTAAGAGAGAAGTAACATTCAAAACAATTTATAAAAGGGCAGTGAGAAAAGAAGAAATTGTTAAAATTGGATATTTGAATTTGCAAGGTGGTAAGAGATCAGAAGAGTGGCTGGAATTAAACAAAGCAGTTAAAAATGAAGAGATGGTTCTTAGCAGTAGTGGAAACACATTGAAGAGAATAAGAGCTTACACTGGAAGACTTGGTATGGCAGGGTATAAATAGAAAAGAAAAAAGAGTGGTGGTATAGGAGTTATGTCAAAAAAAATATTTAAATACTGTTTAAGTGTTAAGAAGATTTGTGGTTTGAGATAAGGTTAGGAAGACAAGAATGAATGGTGGTTATAGTGTATGTGGCCACTGGAGATAGTCAAATTATAATGGAGGGAAACAGTAACATATATGAATGACTAGATATGCAAAGTTTCAAAAAAAGGGAGAGAAAATAATGGTTATAGGGGATATGAATGGTTATATTGGAGAAATTGATGACATGGACAACAAGAATTGACAGCTTTTGAAAAAAAATTGTCAGAGTGAAATTAAGCATTGAAAATTTATCATATATTTATGAGAGATAATATGCATGGTCTATAAATATTTTACACTATAGATTATGTACTAGTAATGAAAGAGGAATGAATAAAGTATAGAAAATTAATGGGTTTGATAATGAAGAGAGAGTATGTAATAGTGATCATAATGTCTTTGTAATAGGAATGGTTAGTAATGTAATGGAAAATAATAATAAAAGTAGAAAGGATAGTGAAAAATGTGTTTGGGGAATCAATGATAAGAATAATTTAAAAGAATATAAAATAAAAGTAGAAAAAATCATGGAAGAATTTATTGGGGATGAATAAACAGACTGGTGTGATGGAGTGGCAAATAGGATGTTAGGGGAGAATATTCAGAAGAATAAAATTAATAAAAAAGCGAATTAGTAAATGTGTAAATGAGAGGGGGAAAGCATGTAGAGAATATAAACATGCTATTAAAAACAAAAAGTGAAAAAGATTTAATATTAAATGTGAAAAGTATTTTTTAAAAGGTAGCTAAAATAGATAATTATAGAGAGATAATGAAATTAAATCGTAAACTATAGAGGGATATTAATAAAAGTGGAAGAGATAGGAGTAAAAAATTTTGGAAATATATTTAAAAAGGGAATGTCAGGGAAAGGGAAATAATATTACTAAATGATAAGAAAAAAGAGTGTAGTTCTAGAGAAGAATTAGAGACAATCTTAAATATGTATGTAATGGATAAGAAAAAATGTTAGATATGAAGGACAGAGTGCTAACAAACATAACAGCACATAGTAATGGGAATATTACTTTTACCGAAAATGAACTGAATGAGGCAGGGAAGAAATTGAAAAGTGGAAAGCCAAGAGGGTTAGATGGATAAACAGCAGAGATAGGGATGAATTTGGGAAATAGGGTAAAATTAAATCTATTGTCATGTTTTAATAAGATGGCACAGAAGAGAGACTTTCCATATAGCTGGAATAATACAAGAGGAAGGCTATTATTTAAAGAAAAGGGTAAGGACCATAAAAATTTAAACAAATATAGACCAATAGTGGTAACATCAATGATAAATAATGTTTTTGCATTTATAGTGGTTGAAATGGTGGAAAAATGGATGGAGGGAAATAATATAGGGGGAGAAATGCAAGTAGGTTTTAGAATGGATACGCATATAGGATATAGTTTATTTGTAGTCACACAGATTATAGATATGAGTAGGAATACAGGTAAACAGTTATATATGATCTTTATAGATATAGAGAAATCATATGATAGAGTAAATAAATAATGGGTAAGTTTAGTAAATTTGGAAATGAATGGAGCTTTAGTGGATCTTAATAACAGATGCTATGAAAATAATTATTATATGCATGGAATGCATTAGAGTTAAAAGTGGAGTGAGATTAAGATAAAGATGCCCTGTCACCTATTTTGTTTTTGTTATATTTGAAAAAAATGGACAGAACAATAGAAAGACTAGGAAGAGTGGTAGAGATATCATTAATAGGTGGCAAGGGTCTATACATATTATCAGGTCTTTTATTTGCTGATGATATCTTCTTATGTACAGAAAGTAGGGAAAATATTGAAGTTATGCTGAAGATATGTGCAGGGGTGGGTAAGAGGTGGGGATTAAATTTAGGGTTTAAAGAAAAATCAAAAGTAATGATGATAAATGTTGGGGGAAGAGAAATATTTTTTTATTGGTGGACATAAAGTTAAATGGGGTGAATAGGTATAACTATCTGGGAATCATCTTAAGTAATCAGAGAAATTGCTTGGATGACTGGGAGAAAAAAATGATAAATGAAGCCAAGAAAAGAAAGGGACTAATAAAGAAATTAACAGTGGTTTCACATAATAAATATGATGTAGCAAGAATTGTATGGAAGGGAGTGGCAGTAGCAGAGTTAACTTATGATAATGATGCAGTATGTGTTAGTAAAGGAGTATTAGATTAACTTAGAAAAGTGCCAGGAGAAGTAGGAAGACATGCATTAGATGCAGATGTGTGGATAACAAAGAAGGCAAATTAAGGAGAAAATGAGATAGTCAAGTTTTTATATGAGAGATGTAAAAAGGGGAAATGAAAATGTTTGGTAGATTGCAATTTAGGGATAGTAAGAGAATAGCCAAAATAGTATTTAATTGGGTTATGAATAAAGGACAGGCAACAAATGAGTGAGAAAGGTAGTACAGTATGCAGAAGATTTGAATAAGGCTTTATGTCAGTATATTTATACAAAAGCCCAGGATGATTGTGCTAGGAAAATTATTGAATGTTATAGTGGCAAAGAGTGGGTTAGAAGAATAGATGCATTAATAAAAAATGGGGAGTTGGAGAGATGGAGAACTAGTATGGAGAGTAAAAAGACTTTAAATATATATAGAAGTAAATAGAATATTGGGTATGAATTAATTTATGATAGTAAAAAGGAAAGTAGTTTACTGTTTAAACTCGAACTGGATAGTTAGCAACAAGAGAATATACACATAATGGAGGAGGAATATGGGTGATTTTAGTCTGCAAGTTATGTGAGGAAGGCATAGAAAATATTAGGCATCTGTTAATTGAATGTAAATTCTTACAAGCAGAATGCTACAAATAATGAAGTTGTGGGAGAATAAATATAAACAGATTATACAGAAAGTGGGTTTTTGGTTTTTATACTAGGTTTGGAAAAAGATAAGGGGGATGTAGATATAAAGGCCACAAAGTGAACAAGGATAATGTTGTGGAAATGGGGTATAGCCATATAGAGAAGAATATGGAAGAACTTAGGGTGGGGAATGTAAAGGAAAGGAAAGGTGGTTAACAGGTTTCTCTGGGCATAATGGCTGAGAGAGTCCTGACTCCAATAATGGAGAAGCCATCACATCACATAAATGCAGGTCTTTATTTCACAATTCTCTAAAGATAACCAGTAGAGAGATTTTTTAATGATTTAATTTTTCTAATAGGTATAATTGGAGAATGATGCATTTTTAAATTTAGATCTGATCTATGAAAGTATAGTTAAAGTCACTTAGTTAGTTTAATGACCATCATTTATCCAGCCATGAAGAAATCATCCATATACATCTCAGATTTCAATTTTATATCCCTTTTCAGTTACAATAGGATTTATTTTATTTATTTAGTTTCTCACTATTTATATTGATCCATCCACCTTCCACAAACCATTCCAATATATAATATAGTATTATTTTACATGTGTTCTCTCATTTCCTTTCATAATTAACATTATTACAATATAAATAAGTGCAGATATTAGCTGACTCTTATTTTGACTATTTATAGTCTCTGCCTTAAGTCTTATGCAATGTTATATTGCTAAGACTACTAATATATGGTAAGGCTGAAGATCTCTCAGCCCCATATAGCTATTTGAGTTGGATAGCTGGGTTTGAAGACAGGTAGGTGTCTGAAAATTTCAGATTTTTACTCAATAGATAACTTTTAGTTAAATGCAGGCTTTGGGTTGGTGTTTTTAGATCTAGTGTCTGAACCTACCCTAGCACCTCTCTGAGGAGTGCCAGAGCATGAAACCATAGTGAGAGGTTTGGGGGGGGGGATCCTGACAGATACTTTAAATGCTTTCTCTAGCTAAGCATTTATCACAAAGCTTGTTGAGGAATTGGCAATCCTCATTGTTTATTACATGAAATATTTCTTTTTTCAAAAGGATCTCATTATTGGAAATTCACATAACTATCCTTTTGCAGACAATTTCTCAAATATGAATGACATAGCAAACATAAATAATAAAAATGCTGAAGAAATCATAAACATTATTAGATATTTGAAAAATAATAGACGCATTGCTCATGATAATATGTTGATGTTCATCTACAAAAGTTGTATAAAACTATTAACACCTGCTTTAGCATATATATTCAATCAAATATTAAAAATATCAACATTCCCCAACTGTTGAAAAATCTCAAATATAATTATAATTTATAAATCAAGAAATAAATCAGATCGTTTGAAATTAAGACTCATTATTCTTTTATTAGTAGGTGCAAAACTATTTGAGAAAACAATTTATAGTAGACTCATACACCAATTAAAAAATACCTTTCCATACTCTATATATGGATTTATCCCTGGAAGCTCAACCAAATTTATTACACATTTAAAATGCTATATTGCAAGCCATAGATTAGCAATATCAACTTGATGCCACTTATTTTGATCTCTCTAAAGCTTTTGATAGAGTATATTGTGGATTCTTTTGCTGTAAGAAACACAGTGTGATTATCTACCAAGCTCTGAAAACTCCTAAATTCATTCCTTATTGATAAAGAGAACTACATGTATGTTAATGAACAATCTTCAACAATGGTTACTTATAAATATGGAATTCTACAAGGAAGTATCCGTATTTCTATTCTTTTTGTCATTTATACATCTACGAAAAAAGAAAAAAAAACATTCTATGTTATGCTGATGATATCAAAATATTTTTAGAAATCAGAAATGCAAATGATCTTAAAATATTACTAAGCTATGTTGATAATTTTGATAAATGGTGTGAAGCTAAAACATGAAAATTAATACATATAATACTAGTTGTGCTAAAAAAATCATGTCTAATGTTGCTTATTATTATATCGATGGCAGTAGAATATCTAGAAATAATATGCGAAAAGATTTGGACATTACCTTTACCAATAATTTCTCTTTTAATAATGACATTCACAGATGAATAAATAAATTCTATAAAATTACGGGGGTAACCTTCAGATTAAATACTGAACTTAAATTAAAAACTTACAAGCTACTTTTTAATACTCTGATAATACCAATCCTACACTATGGATCTGTCATATGGAATAATTTCAATTATTCAATCATAAATAACCTGGAAAAATTTCAAGATAAATATTATAGATATAGTCATGATGGTACATACTTAAATAAAAACAGTAATATGTACACTAAAAGATTAACAGCAGTCATTAGTTAAATTAATACATGACAAAATATCAGAAAGTATGACAATTATATTTCCCTATAATACTAAATTGTCTAAGCACTTTACTACTGTTACACAATGCTTTATTTACCACCCTTTCTTACAGTTTACAGTTTTGATTGCCCCAGAAATTTTCTTCAGAATTACAACATAATACAAACATATGAATATAAATATAAATATACATGAACATATAATTTGCATTCTACATATATACATCTTATAATACCTTTTATTTTACATTATTATTATTCACTTCTTACCCTTTTTTATTCTATATTTATTAATCAAAATATTTCCTATATATATGTATAGAGGTATTTGAATTATATTTCCCTTAGGAGTCCAACTTTTAACTCTAGAAATAAAGATTTAGTTTATATCCAAAAATTTGTTCAAAATGTTGGAAATAAGTATCACTTAACATATATTAATACTCAAACAATAGATAGACAGAAATATGAAGTTAGATTAGCTGATTTTATTTGTGACAATGGTAAAAACTATCACAGTTTAGAACACAAAATGGTTGATCAAGTCAATCAGGATAATGAAATATATTTGTTGTGATATGTTGAACTATTTCCATCATCATATGTCTAGAAAATTTAAAACTTAATTTAAACTTTTCAAATATAAACAACTTGTTGGTAATAACACACAAATAGATTACCCAGGTTAGTAATTCCAGAACATTTTGAGTAGTATTATTTTCTGCTCTTCTTCAGGTATTGCTAGCCTGACCAGTGACAATATTAGCATAGGAATCAACATTTAATGATAGATGATAGAAATAGTCCAACATATTATTACATCTAATATCCCATCATCAAATGAAATATATTGTTTTAAAAGTTAAATCTGTTAAACAAAGTGAATTAGAATAATTGAAAATTTCATTCAAAGAACAAAAAATATATAACAGATAATATTGAAGATAATTCCAAGCTTAAAATTGAAGTAATTAATGACACTTTGAAAAATTAATTAGAAAGTGAAAATAAGTATTATGATAAAAAAAAATCTTTCAATAACAAAAATGGATGCAAATTGTACGACTTGTAAAGAAACGATTTTTTCTTTATATAGAATTTTAAACATTGTTATAGATTTATCTAATGAAATTAAATTATTAAAAAATAAAAGTAGTATAATAAAAAATATTTCAACAAAGAAGAATATATTTGACAATAATTTGAATATTAGTGAAACTAATATTGCAGAAAATATAATAGAATAAAATAATTTAATATATCAAGCACAGAGTTCTTCTTTTCAAAATAGTTCATAAATATCCAAAATAGAAATAAAACAAATTAACTTCTTCTTTTAAAAACTTGTTTTTTATATGACTATTACATGGAAAAAAAGAGGGTTTAGGTATGGGTAATAGTCCGAGTGTTTTTTTGGCAGGAATATATATGTATAAGTTTGAAGAGCAATTTTTTAATTATAATAGAAATAAACCAATTTTTTACATTAGATATGTTGATGACTATTTTATGGTTTTCAATGGTAATAAAAGAAATGCAGATAATTTTTTGAGTTATATTAATGGTAGAGTTAAAAAAATAAAATTTACTATGGAAAAAGAATATATTAATGTCATTGAATATATGGATGTTGGAATTTTTTAAAAAATTGATAGAAATGGTAGTGTTAGTATAAAAACATCTGTGTTTAGAAAAAAAACATTTTTTGGATTATCAAATAATTGGTTTTCAGATATTGATAATCATAGTCAAATTAATATTGTTAATAATAAAATTATTAGGGCAATTAAGTTATGTTCAAATAGTAATTTGTTTGGGAATGAGATTGTTATTATTAGGAATGAATGTTTTATGAATGATTATCCTAGGGGTGTAGTTAAACATTTGTTTTCTAATAAAAATATAAATAAAATAAATAGAATGGGATTAGATAGGAGTAGGAATAGAGAAAAGATTATTTATGTTGGTTTTAATATATCTAAAGATTTAGTTATTAAAGGTAATAACGTGAAAGCTAAACACTTTCAAACAGATACGCTTCAAACATGCTTACATGAAAGCCAATCAGATGGAATAATTCAATCATGTGGGACTCTCAATTCTAAAACACAAGCCAGAACTATTAGAAAAAGATGGTGTTTTAGAATTGAGAGTCCCATGATTGATTATTCCATCTGATTCTTTCATGTAAGCATGTTTAGGATCTGTTTGAAGTGTTTAGCTTCACGTTTTCAATATTATCTGTTTACGCTTAAAATTTGATTTATTTATTAAAGGTAAGAAATTAGTTAAAATGATTAATAGAAAATATAATGTTTCAATTTGTCCAGTTTATAAAAAGAAAGCTAGTTTAAATCTTTTAATTAATAATAATGGGGAATATAATAGGTTAGATATTATGAATTCAGTTTATTTGATAAAATGTTTGAATTGTTTTAGAAAGAATGTAGAAATGACATATGTTGGGATTAGTAAGAATAAATTAAAAACTAGATTAAAACAGCATTTAGGTGATAAAAATTCTGCTGTTTACATTCACATGAATAAATTTAAGCATGGGGATTTTGATATAAAGCCTTTGGAATGTATTAAGTCATATAATGAAAGGATGATAAAAGAAAGTGTATACATTAATGAAATAAAACCAGAATTAAATAGGATGTTAATAGATAAACAGAAAATAAAATAATAGATTTTAATTAAATGTTTTAAAAGATATATATAGATTTTTTTTTTTTTAATAAAAGGAAATTGTTTCTCTTGAGTTGTGTTTGTTGGTAATAGGAAAGGGGAGTGAGATAAGGTATATTTTGGGTTATGAATATATTTTGTAATTTTTTGTTTATTTATTTATTTTTATGGAATATGTGTTATTTGTTATATATATATTATTTTATTTTAGTGTGCCTTGAAAAAGACTATATAAAATAGTCAAAACGTTGGATTTTTTTTCCCCATGTAATAGTCATATGAAAAACAAGTTGTTAAAAGAAGGAGTTAGTTTATTAAAATATAATAAATGAAAATAATGACAAAAATACAAATAGATATATTGAAGATATTACTACTATTCTGATTTTCCAAATCTATTAAAGAAAGATTATTATTGCAGATACCATAGATAAATATCAAAATCAATTAGAACAGATCAAAACTGTTGATAAAAATAATCTATTTTAAAATAAGTAAACAGAAAACTAAATTAATTAAAGTTAATAACAAGAAAATAAAGCAGATAAGATGTCACATGATCATGAGATGATTTATACCTGCTATACAGGTTTTAAAAAGTTAGTCTTGCTTTGAAGATGAAAATTAAAGGGAAGCAAATGTTCTCTATTCATATGATAGTACTGAAGAGAAAATAATGTTTTTAAAATTTTTTCATATACAAAGAAAAAACAAAAACATGATACAAAAAATGTCTTTCCTATTGTAAATAATCAAACAATTCCTATTTTGAAAGCTGCTAAAGAGAAGATATTTAAAAAAATGTTTTTGGCAAAAATGAGTAATGATACTATATCATTGAATATTGAAAAATATTTTAGATATGAAATCTGTGTTATAAACTTAATACAAAGCCTAATGATCATTTTATTTATACATACTAGAATATGATACAAGCAAAGTTATTACAGGTAAGATTTGACCTGATGGTATGGTAATATTGCCCTTTTATAGAAATTTTAAAATGTTAATGATGTTCAAACATTAATAAGATAGTTGAGAAAGAAAGTGATATTATGAAGAATGATGCTGTTAATAAAACTAATATAGAAACACAGGATATACATTTGCAAAAAGAGATTCATAATAAATGATTAATAATCTACAAAGCGCATGCAATACGCAAGTTGCAGAAGTTATAAAAATGAAAAATATTAATAATTTAGTTAAGGCTCAGCGCTTTCAAGGAATCATGCCTCATAATCATAGCCATATTGAAAACTAGTATTGTTTACATTAGACTTAAGATATGCAAATTAAATGCAAATGATTGTCTAATAAATAGCAATTAGTAAATTGCTATTATCAAAATGTATGTGGACTTAAAATTAAGACAATTGATTTTTAAAATGACCATTATTACATAATTATGATACTGTTATTTTAACAAAGAACTGGTTAAAAGAAGCAATTGATAATATAAATATATTTGATAGCTGACACAATATATGTAGATGTGATAGAAAGAATGCAAATGAAATGAGAGGTGGAGGTACCACGATTGGTATAACAAAATATATAAAGCATATTTAAATATTTATTAATGAAAATATTATAGAATCATTTTGGATTGAAATAATTTTAAAAGGTAAAAAGAAAGTATTAATAAGTACAATATATTTATGACCCACTTTATTATATTATGAATAAAATTATTACTTGGTGAAGATTGAAGAGTTTCAAATAAATTATAATCATGACATTGTTTTAGTTGGTGACGTTAATGCAGCTGATTATTATTTATGTAACATAAAGGATGTCAGTAATAACACAAAATTTTATAGAATTAAAAACTTTGCTGACTTAGTTAAATTAATACAGCATAATAATGTTATGAATTTCAAGGGAAAAGTATTAGATCTTGTTTAAAGACAATTTGAAATGTAAAGTTGCTGATCAGGCTATAATATCTCTTGATCCATATTGTCCACCCTTAGATAATAAGATAGAGAACATTTATGATCATGTAATATTTATTAACACTCATTTTAGAGATTATAAACATGGTGATTTCTGTGTTTTATATAAAGTCTTAAAGGATTTTGATTGAAATGTAGTATACACAGAAGTTGATTCAAATATGGCTGCTAATAAATTTATAGCTATTTTACAAAATTTTTGGTAATTATATGCTCTCATAGAAACAATGTATATCCTAAATGGTTTTCTAAAGAATTATGTAAAGGTTTGAATAGAAAAAATAAAATATCTAATGATAATGAATTATATAAAACATTTGCTATTCTGTGTATTTATACTAAATCTCTTATGAAGAGAGATTATGATAATGTTAAAAAAAGTTGATCTAATCATTTGGCCTCTCTTTGCAGCTTATCAATTAATAAATATATAATTCCTGACATTTTTGAAATGTCCAAGAATGCACCTATATACAAAAAAAAAAGGGATGTGTGATCCTGGCAATTATTGACCTATTTATATTCTATCATCTTTTGCTAAAATTTAAAAAAAAATGTTCATTTTCATATGTCCCAGGCATTTGATAGAGTACATCAATAAATTTATAAACTTAAAATGTTGGACTTTAATCCTCACTTAGTTGCATGGTTTGAAATTTATTTGATGAATAGCATTTCTTTTGTATGTATAAATAAAACTAAGTCTTTTTTTTTTTTTAAAAAAATATGATAGGGATTTTACAAGCTGGAGTTTTGATTCCATTACTCTTTCATGTCTTTATGTGTCAAATTGATGAGTATTAAAAAAGGTAAAATACTTAAAAATGTTGATGAATGTAAAAGGATTGACAATTATGAGGATCGAATTAAACTGCAAAGAATATTGAACATTTCGATGATTGGTGCAAATGTAACAATATTAAGATAAATGTAAGCAAAACAAGTGTTGTTTCTTATACTAATATAACAGATAGATCTTTATATTATTATTATCGCATTTTATACACATGTGATTGAGGCTACAGCCTTAATGAGTAAGCTTGTGGTTTTAAGATCTGTAGAGGTCCCTACTATCGCATTTTATACCCATGTGATTGAGGCTACAGCCTTAATGAATATTATTATTATAAGTTAATAAAATTTCTCCTTATATATAAAAAGTTTTTTTCTGATTTAGGAATTATATTTTGTAAAGAATTTATTTTTAATGCATCTATAAAATATATTACAAATAAAGCTTATAAAGGAATGGGATGTATTTTGAGGTATGGAAGAGATCTTAAATATATGTTATTCTGTTCTCTTATTGTTCCATTGTTAAAACATAGTTCTATTATACGGAATTAGGATTTAGTTTACATTAAATATAGAGTTCATAATGTGGAGAAAAGATTTTTTAGATTAATTAAGGGAGAAAACTTGAATGTATGGAAAATATTAACTGACAGAAGACTACTTAAAGACAAGATATTAAAAAAATTAATTGATTCAAAAATTAATATTAAGGATGTCTAATTAAGATAGAATTAAAAGTACTTAGGCATTTGTTAAGAAAAATACATAGCTTAATATTAAAAAAAGTAATAATTCATTTTTAAACAAATGAAAAATTTATTAATATAAATATTTTTTGTAATTGTTTTATTACTAATATTTAAAAAGAATTACATTGTAATTATAATAATTTACTATGATATATATATAATGTGTATTGGACTTTCATTTTAAAATAATTACATTACAATTATAATAATTTAATACGATATATATATAATGTGTATTTTATATTGGATTATTTCCATAATCTAATATGAATATTGAATGTCTTTTGAAAAATTTAACTTTATTTAAATATTCCAAATACATTCAACTGGAGAAAATTGAAAAAAGGTGAAGACAGTTCAATAAAAGTTTTGACCAAATTATGACAATTTATGCGAGGTATTCATAGTGAAAAAAATTGAGCTACATTTGTCTACCAAAGAAAGAAATCTTAGCAGAATGTCCTAACTATTGTAATATACCATATTAAATAAAATTACCTTAATATGTTTGACAATAGATTAAAATCTCTCATTATAAGAAAACTTACAGATAAGCAGTTGTTTTCAGAAATGATTGAAAAACTAGAGACATTATTGCTGATAATCATTGGATAATTGAACCAGAGAATCAAAGTAAAAATATAGACCTCTTTATAGCATATATTACAACAAGCTGATTAATTCAGTTAAAAATCTCTGAAGATCTTGAAATGTGAGATCTTCCGATTGATTCCAATTCTGGAATTTCTGACATTTGAACTTCTTATAAACTCCTGAAAAATAAACCATTCAGTTATTTGTTTTATCAATTCAGTATAATCGATCGTTAGGATAAATCAAAATATTTCATTGATCTGATGAGAATATCTTTACTTATGGAATAAAAAATTACAACTAAAATGAATCATGATAAAATAAATCACTTAGACAGAACTACATACTATCATATTTATAGGTTTGTAACTTGAAAAATTAAATTGGATAAAAACAAATATGTATTCTAGACTAGTGGTAAAAACATCAATAACATTAAATCACACAATCTTGCAATAAAAGGCTCTGAAATAGAATAAATAGAATGAATTACTGCTCCAAGTAAGAGAAAATTATATGATGATTTGTTTGATATATAACTGTCAAAATTACTACACAATCTATTATTTGTAAATAAAAAAATCAATTATAAAATACTATTAAAATACTTATTATGGTATATTGTATACATTTTGATTGTTTTAAATAATCATTTTTATTCTGTGGAAAAAAAAAGAAAAAAATATTGTTGATGACAAACAAAAACACATTATATAAAAAAAGTATATTGGATTATATTTCTTCATTTTCACCACATGATACGAACAAATTATTTACATAATAAACTACATATTAAAATGAGCAATAACATAGAATTTGTGGTAGAAAGTAAGAACAAATAACTGTTTTTTAATAAAACAAAAATCTATAAAAAATTAATATAGAAAACTAGAAAAAAAAACTAATACTGGTTCACAGCTACATTTTATCACCAACATCTTTTATTTCATGTTGCAAATGCAAAACTTACATAATTGGACAATGATGATTGATTACTTTGTATGTTTTTTTTTTTCACCTGTTTTATCAATTTGTCTTAATAATTTGATGTAATAACCGGAATCATATAAATAAAAAGTATTTTAAAATTAAAATAAACTATATATAAAATATTATTTTCACAGAAGAGCTGTAACTTGGAAATTTCCAATAATCCTCTGTTAAAACTAAATTACTAATCTGGAATAAAAAAGTTTATCCCTTAACTTAATTGTACAGCTAATCAACTGCTGTACATACTTCTCCATTTTAAAAAAAAAGTTTAAAAAAACAACAAATCATATTGATTGGTTATAGACTTATTTAAAATATATCATAAATAGATAACGTAGAAGCATACCTGTAGAAGTACTCAGGAGAGGTTTCAACTCTTTTTTGTTTTTTTTAAATAATTTTTTTAATTTATGTAATCTTCTTTCCACACACACATATATATATATAATTTAAAATAAAATAGGAATATAATTTTATATAGGGATTTGTAAACACTGAAATTGTATTGGTAAAGTTATTATTTTCCTTATGATTTTTTCCAGCCAATAACATTTGAAAATTCATAGATGCAAGTATATAAATCTTATATGAAAGAGACAATTGTCTTTGTGTTAAAACAGGTAAAACTCTTCATACAGAAGTGCCACTCTGTGCAAGCCAGAGTAATCAATGGATGCCAGAAGGCTTGTGCATAAAATCCCTATCTAGTGCCAACTCATCCAATATCCTCTGAATAGTTTCTATAAAAGCCACAAGCTAAAAACTAGTCTGGGGATATTGGATGAATAGGTACTAGATAGGTATTTTATGTACAAGCCTTCTGGCATTCATTGATTACTCTGGCTAGCACTGGGTGGCACTACTACAAGGAGAGTTTTGCCTGTTGTAATAACAGTTATGGGCAATCATAAGAAATGGTGATTATGTGATGTCTTTGTATTCCAAAGAATTTTTATTATTTTTTTAAATTAAAGATGAGAACCCTTCTTTTAATACTTTCTATTAATTATATGGAAGGATGCAACTTTTAACACTCAAAAGAAAAAAAAAGAAACACTAAGTCCAGTTATTGAAAAAAAATGCTGAAGTGGGAAGAAAATGAGGGAAATGAGAGTAATTGGAAATGTTTATACAGAAATGTGAGTGAATTTACAAAGAATATATTGATTATATGTAATATGGATGGACATATTAATGATAGTGATAAAGGAGAGAAGAACAAAGCATTGTTGAAAAAGATATATCAGAAAAGCAAGAAGAAGAATAAAAATCTGAGCATATAATGGAGAGATTGTATGATTTGAAGTATACTGCTGATTATCATTGGAAAAATAAAGAAGTACTAAGAGAGATAAAGAGAATTACATAGATTCCAAATGAACAGCTCATATAATTACATTTAAGTTCAAAAATTAAGAAGCCACTTTTGTTTAATTAAAATCGCTATCTTATGGCTGGTGTGAGAGTATTCTTGCAGATTGAACACCATCATTTAATCATCATTGTGAGAAAAGAATGATTACTTTCTATAGTTTCTTACAATCTAAAACACAGCACTTGTAAAATTTATCAAATATTACATAATTTAAAATCATTTAATATTGCCACAAAGTAAATTTAAAAATTTCAGAAGTGCTGATAAGAATATTAAAAAGAAGAAATAGATATAAAGTGAATGATTTATAAATTCATACTCTCACTTCTAGACACTTAAGATTGATTTATATAATTACATTTGTATTTGGAAATAAGGTGACTGGTCTTGTTTCCTTAAAGTCTCTATCTTGTGGCTGGGGCAAAAGTATTCTTGCAGATTGTACACCACTGTTTAATGGTGCTTGGGAGGAGAGAATGATTCCTTTCTATAGTTTATTTCCATTGTAATAATTTTATGTTGATAGAATTAAAATATCTGAAATGGCAGACAGATGACTTTATAGAAAAACTAGTAGGATTGAATGAAAGATGACTAAATTATGATGGTTTAGTAATGTCTTTGAAATATTTATAAAAAATAGACTAATATAGTGAACCATATTATGAAGAAGTGTTTTTCTAGTTTTAATGGAGGAAGTGATTGGATGGTAAATATACCTTCAAAAACGTAAAAAAAAAAAGTGCATATAGAAAATATAAAAAAGTTATTGGAAAACAATTAAAAAATGAGCAAAAGGAAAAATATAATTAAGACAGAATAAAATAAGTTAATAGTAAAAAATTAAAAGTATATGAAGGGAGGAATATAAAAATTTGGTGATATGTTGGGTGTTGGGGGGGGGGGGATATGGCATTAGTGAATGCTGAGGAAAAATAATGTGAGGACATAAATTTAAAAAACCTCACTGAGTTTTGCAGTTAAAAAGTTGGTAGTTGAGAAGAAAATCCATATTGTTTGTGAAATTAATTCAAGAGAAAATGAATCAAGTTACGAGATTTAATAAAGAAAAAATAAGAGAATGTATGCTTTTAATGCTAATAGTTCTGGTATTGTAAGAAATATTAATTTAAAGAAAACTTTTAAATAAAATTAGAGATAATATTAAGATCAAGATAAAGATTCAAATATTGTATAAAAGAAAAAAAAAATTTACTTTTTTTCTCTCACTAACTTTATTATATATATATATCATCAACCATTATAAATCCACTGCAGGATGAAGGTCTCTCCAGGTTTAATCCATCTTCTCCGATCTTTAGCTTCTCTTCTCCACAACACCCCTGCACATTTTCTTATTTCATCCATCCATCTCACATGTGGTCTCTTTCTAGGTCTTTTACAATCTCTTGGAATCCAGTTTAAAATTTCAATTGTCCATCTATTATCATCTCTTCTAGCAATATGTCCAGCCCAACTCCATTTCAATCTTTTAATTTTTTCAATAAGGTCAGTAACACCTGTTTGTTGTCTTGCCCATACATTGCGTTTTCGATCTCTTCTTGTTACTCCCAACATACATCTCTCCATACTCCTTTGAGTGGTCTGAAGTCTCTGTATTGCTCTTCTATTAAGTGTCCAAGTCTCAGATCCATAAATAAGAACTGGTAAAACACATTTGTTAAAAACCATCCTTTTCAAACACATAGGCATATTTCCTTTTAGTATCAAGTTATTTCTACCAAAAGCACTCCAACCAAGTTTAATTCTATGATTAATTTCCTCCATTATGTTTCCATCTGTATTAATAATCTGACCAAGGTATTTGTAACTGTTAACTTCTTCTAATTCTTCATAATCAATCTTTATTTTCATATTTTGAGCAAATCGATTAAACATTACTTTAGTCTTTTAACATTTATCTTTAGTCCTACTTTTCGACTTTCATCTGCTAACTCCTGCAACATTTCCTGCAGCTCTGAAGCATTATTTGCAAAAACAACTACATCATCTGCGAAATCTAAATGACTTAAATACTCTCCATTTACTTTCACTCCTTTAGTTTCCCATTTTAATCCACAAAATACTTCTTGCAGCACTGCTGTAAAGAGTTTTGGAGATATGGAGTCACCTTGTCTTACACCTTTCTCAATGTTGATTTTTCCAGTATCATTATGTAATCTAATTGTTGCTGTTGCATTTTTATAAATATTCTTTAAAATATGACAATATCCTGGATCTATACCTTGATGATCCAATGCTTTAATCACTGAAGAAATATGTATAGAATCGAATGCCTTTTCATAATCTACAAATCCAAAACATAATGACAACTCATATTCGTTTGTCCTTTCTATGACTTCTCTCAATACCTGGATATGATCTATTGTACTAAAACCACTTTTAAATCCAGCTTGTTCTCTTGGTTGGTGGAAATCCAAAGTTCTCTGTAGACGAGTTGTAATTATCTTGGTAAAAATTTTATATAAAACTGATAAAAGGCTGATAGGTCTGTAATTTCTAATATCTTCTTTATCACCTTTTTTAAATATTAATATTATTACTGCATTCTTCCAATCTTCTGGTACATCTTTATCATTTAGACATTTGGTATATAACTTTGCTAAAATTGTTTCTATTTCTTCACCTGCTTCTTTTAATATATCAATTATAATTCCATCATTTCCTGGAGCCTTTCCTTTCTTCATACACTTAATTGCATGTCTCATTCTTCATTTAAAATTCTGGGCAATTCGGAAGATGTAATAGATATAGGAGGTACTTGTTCTTTATTACTATATAATTCTTGATAAAAATCTTTTACCAATTTCATGATGTCATCTCTCTTTTTAGTAATAATTCTATCTTTTTTTCTTATTGCAGATATAAATTTCCTACTAATACCAAAATGTTGTTTAACATTTTTGAGACTTTTATTTTCTTCTACAGCTTTCCTTGCTATTTCACAGTTATACTTTCTTATATCATTTTCAACTCTTTTCCGTACCATTTTATAAAATTCGAGATATTCAATTCTTTTTGATACATCATTTTTGTATATCTTCATATTCCTTCTTTTCTTCATAAATTCTCTAGTCTCAGTAGAAATTTTATTAGTCAATTGCTGCTTTTTTCTACCAGCTATGTTTGTTGCAGTTTTTAAAAGTGTATCAGTTATTTTCATATTAATTTCATTCAAATCTGAATCATGTTCAAAATCTCCTAACACTTGAAACCTATTTGTAAGTTCTAATTTAAATTCATTAGAATGTTTCTGAAGATTAGGAATATCAACTGTAAATATTGTTTTTCTTAATAATTTTTGTCTCTCTAGTTTTACATTAACACATATCTTACACCTTACTAATCGATGATCACTTCCTGTGTCAAATTTATTAAGAACATTACAATCTTGAAATATGTATTTCCTGTTAGTCAAAATATAATCCAATTCTGCTGTACCTTCATTTGGATGCTTCCATGTCCATTTTCTTTTAACATTTTTCTCAAAAAATGAATTCATAATATAAAGTTTTTCTTTTTCTGCAAACTCCACAAGTCTATGTCCTCTCTCATTTCTATTACCATAACCAAAATTACCTACAGCAATTTCATCTTTCATTTGTCTACCAATTCTAGCATTAAAGTCTCCCATAACAATTTTAAAATGTTGTTTACTCTGATCAAAAGCCTTTTGTACATCCATATAAAAATCTTCTACTACTTCATCACTATGAGAACTTGTTGGGGCATAAACCTGAATTATCTGCATTTGGTATCTGCTATTAAGTTGTATAACTAATCTTGCCACTCTGTCCGATACACCATCAATCTCCACAATATTGTTCTTCCACTTTTTATTTATAATGAATCCTACTCCACTTGTATTTCCAATATGTGTGCCTTTATAATAGAGTATATGTCCACTTTTTAAATCAATTGTTTCTTCTCCTTTTCTTCTAACTTCACAAAGTCCAATAATATCCCATTTAATATAAGACAGTTCTTCTTCTAATTCTTGCAATTTTCCTTCACTTGAAAGTGATCTGCAGTTGTAAGTACCTAAATAAAAAGTCATCATCAAATGGCAGCCTGGGTCCGCAATCAGGGGATTCTTAGCACCCTCCGCCTTCGGCCACCAACCGCTGCCTTGGTTGGTGACTTTACAGCCTCCTGGAAATAAGGGCCATGCTTTATTTTTGTCTGTCATAATTGTATATATGTATTGGAAAAATATTTATCATTTACACAAACATTCATTCTGCCTTATCAGGCACTGAGAAGAAAGACCATGGTGTTTCTTGATCTTAAACTCAGAGGTAAAAAGCCAATAAACTCACCACGCTGGCTAATGCATGTTGGTGAGCAGCCCATCCATGTTCGTATACTATATGAATAATCACATAGTATAACAGCTGCAATGACAAGAACGTATGGAGTGGACATTAGGAATTTGCCCTGCTCGGTTCCTTTAAGGCCTCCAAGAAGAATCAAAGGGTCTCCTTTCAGTTAATAGCAAACTTCTTTCTGCAGCCATATATATATATATATATATATATATATATATATATATATATATATATATAAGGGAACAAATCCTAGTTGTTAACAGTCATGTTGAGACAAGTGTAACATCTGAATAGTGTTAAGTGATGGTCAAAGAGCCAAACAGTTCTTGCTATCATAGTTCTTCCATTGAAACTAAGTTCCACATAGTGTCAAAGTTGAAAGGTGGCACAAGCCTTTTGTCTCTCTTCTTGATGGCTCAGAGCTTTGCAACAAGCAGTTGACATCAGTTGTGTATGATGGGATCATAAATCAGTGTGCACCTAATGGTCCAATAAGTGAACAAATAAATGTATTAATATTTTTATGCTTGGAAACATTCTGTTGGCAATGCTGGAGATGAGAGTGGAAAGGAGTGATTTTGAGGTTATATATATGGAGTTAATTAGGTCTCTAAAATCTTGAAGTGTGGTATACTGGTTTAAAATGTGGAGCAAGATGTCATCATCCCTATGGCATAGCAGGCAGACTGGGTACAAGTGAGAGAAACCTCTACAGGTTAACAGGAAATGACATGTTGGCAGAGTGTTGAGATTTAGCTTAATTATAAAATCAAAGAATTTGGGTTCTAGATGCCAATGTTTAAATTTTTTAATGATTGAATGATTGTTAAGGGATAACAGGGAAGGATTAAGAGAAGTCAGGTCATTGGCCAGTTAATATGCATCCCAATACTTAATTTTTTGAGCATTTGGTTGATTATGTGGGGGGATGAATTTTGAGATGCTTTCGAATAAGGAGGACCACCAGCCCTTCTTGGGAAGTGGAGTATTTATCAGATCAACTGCTGTGATAGATAACATCTTCAGGAACCATAGAGTTAAACTTAGGCTAGTGTTACGGGTCCTTTGAAATTGCAAGGTCATTATAGACTGTAGTGAGAGCTTGAATGCATCCGGAGGTTTCTCAGGCTTATAGCTACAGACTTGCCCTTCCAGATAAGTCTCGAACATAGGGAGTTTATTTTTCTTATGAATGCCTGTGAGAACTTTACCACCAACATAAAGTAAGCAATCCTTGGGAATACTAGTATATTGAGCAATGAAGTTTTTGCATATAATGACATATATATCTTTGTCAACGATTCTGTGATTTTTTTGACTAGATAGTAGAAGTATATCTTGAATTGGATTTTTCTCATTGCTAGGGGTGAGTTAAAGATTGGGAATCCCAGAAATTTTGGGGTTTGGTTGTGAATGGGTGGGGGATGGTGTTCCTAGAGGATACCTTCCATGCTGGGGATTTGTTCGTGTTAAAGGTGAGTCCATACTCAGAAGAAAAGGAGTGGAGAATCTTGATGAGTTTGGGAGAAAAACAGCTAGGCCATCCATGAAAGAAATGTATTGTCTTAGGGTAGGAATAAATATCCCAGGAAGTTCTTGCTCAAATATGACCAGTAGTGGGTTAAGGTAAATAATAAACAGCAGGGATCTCAATGAGCCCTGCAGAATAGAAATTTGTAGGGGTGAAAGAGGGCAAGATCCTTCCATTTAGGGAGATGGAAATTTCCCTATTATTAAGGAGATTTTCAATAATATTGATTATTCCAGATGGAAAGGTCATATTCGCCAAGTAGGTTGACTAGGTTATAGGTTTTAACTGAGTTGAAGGCATTTGCTAGTCCAGCTGGATGGCAACTGGTTTAAATTTTTTTGTGGTTCTTGTGTAATCAACTATTATTTTGAATAATGCAATTTGCATCGGTGGTGGAAGCACCCTTTCTGGGGAACTGGTTTTGAAATATATATGAAAGGACCTTGATCTAAATATTGTTGTTGATTCTATAACTTTGATCATTAATGATGTCATAGAGATGGGTCTTAGATTCTCAAGAGGGATGAAATTTTGTTTTTCTTGAGGGAAGGCACCATCCCTATAGGATATAGCCCATTTATGTCAAGAGGTTTGGAAGAGAAGAAGTCAATCATCCTGTGTATGATGGGTCTAGAGAACTTTTCAAAATGAAGCAGGATAAAGCATGGGGTTATGGAGAGTTGGGTGTATTTTCCCTGGCATTGAGGATGATTTAATTCCAATGTCTTTTTCAGTGATACTGTGGTTTTTCTTTATTTATTAAATAAAAAACCACAGTATCACTGAAAAAGACATTGCAATTAAATCATCCTCAATGCCAGGATACTGTGGTTTGGCACTATTAATTTCTTGAAACGGTTTTGAATAGATTCAGGTGGATACTTGGTTAATTTGGCTTTAAAGTAGTGGTATATTTGAATAATCATGTTGTTGCCAGTGTAGAGGTTATTATCAATTATGATGTAGCAGGGAGTGTTTAAGTTGTTTTATGGCCCAGAAATCATCTTATGTAGCCTCTGGACCAATTATAAAGCTGATTAAGGAATATTCTTGATTTTTTTAATTAAAAGGTAGTCTGCAATAATTTTTTGGTTTAGTTTGTATTGTTGTTTTAGATTTAAAATTAATTCTATTGAAGACAGGATTGGAGAGATCTGTTTTAAGGTGCTATTGATTGATTCCATCTTTCAAAGTAAAAAACTGGAGTCTTTTATTCTTGCATGTATAAAAGAGATAATAGTATTTAAGATGCTGATAAAGGCAAACCATGCCTCTGCTGGAGATAGGGTTAGGATGTTTATTTTCCTGAAATAAATATAGTACTTGAATAGTATTGCCTCTGGGGCTGAGGTTTTGAATAGGATTATTGTGGTCAGCTTGATGTGCTCATGGGGCTGTTGAAATGGTTCTATTGGTGGGTTGATTACCAGATCTAGGTGGTCTGAAAAGGGGATTGGGTGAAGGGATAGTCTAAAATAAAATGGAGATCAGGGGAATAGTATGATTTAACTATAAGGGTTGCATATTGTTTTGTGTAAAAGGAGAAGGCATTACTGGGGAAGAAGCCTTTTGCACACATCAGTTGATTGTTAATTAGGTGAATATATTTGGCATTAAAGTGATGATATGATATGTTGAGGCCATGAAACATTATTGTAGGGTAAGAGTTAGATTCAAGTGACATGCTGATTTGGTGAATAGGTGAGTGAATGATCACTGTGTTTCTCTTGGAGTATACAAAGATGATGTTTAGCCTAAGTGATCAAAGGGTTAAAGTTGTAGTCATGAGAGGTTGGTTAATGAAATTTATTTCATATGATTTAATTAAGGATTTGATAGGAATTAGGGCCACTATACCTGCAGAAGGGTGGATTGAAATTGAATGATAGAAAGAACCTAGTTTACCAAGTTTGATTGTTATTTCTGGATTTGAGAGTGAGTGCAAATTTTGTTTCTGCACAATAAAATTATGTAGGGGTTGCATTGGTTTATCCAGTTTGAGATTGCATCTATTCTTTTGGTTGATTTGTGATGAACATTTATACCTGCTAATTTAAGTTTCATGTGGTATATGGATTGAAACAGCATAGTGGTCCTGTAACTTATTTAAGTCAGAAGTATAAAGATGTTTGGTGATTAGGGGATGAGATAGACCAGACCTCATTTCTTCCAGGGCTTGGTATGGATGCTAACATCCTTGCTTTTCACTTTGTGACTTGGATTATTATTATGGAATTCATCAGTCGATTCTATAACTTGAAGTTAATTTTTCCTAAATGGGGAGATTTCCTGGGTACAGGTTTTGGGGAGAATATCAACTCTATGCATTTTGAGTGGTATGTCAAGATCTTGGTTTTTGTCCACAGATGATTCTGCTTTCATTTTCTTTCCTTTCTTGCTTTTTCTAGGAGATTCATAATCAGAAGAGTTTTTGCTTGACTCATCTGGCCTTTGGTTCTCTGATCATTGTTCCATGTTTCATCACTGCCTATGATTTGTCTTCTAATTTTTCTTTTACTTTTTTTTGATTGATGGTAGAATTATCTGGAATTGTTACATCTGACCTTGGAGATGTGCTACTGCTTCTTGATGAGATTGGAGAAGCATTAGCAATAGGGCTGTTGTCATTAATAGTAGATATATTAGGTTTCAGCAGTATGAGATTGATTAAGTTATTTTGTGAACTGTCATTCTCAAGAATGTTTTCTGTATTATTCTCTTTGTGGGAGGTTAATTGCATGGTAGTTGGAGCAATTATCTGTTTACAGCTATGAATCTTGTTTTTTTCATATTGCAGTATCGGTGGTTTCTGGACAGACAGTCTTTAACTAGATGGGTGCAGAGTTTGCATTGTCACAGTACTCCTCTAAATGATACAATAAGTGGAACAGATTCCACAAGGTGCATAGTGGGAATTGAGTTGGGGGAAACTCCTTTGCCTAGCATGGTGGTAAATGTTGCAGTGTTAGTAAGGATGGGTGTTCCAGTCTTTCTTTCCATGAGACAATGAAAATTTGATACTGTTTCATATGGTTTTAGTAGCCACTGAAGATCAGCTTTATTGAATTTGATGTAACAATTATGTATTAGGCCATTAAGTATTATTGGTCTGTTCATGTTAATTACACACAAAATTTTGTTTGCTATGAATTTTATTGTATTCTGGAAATTTTGTCTTTTGTGCTGAATTATGAAATTCTACAATTAAATACCTACTGTTTGGGTGATGTAATAATTTATATATATATATTATTCCATAATTTTCGCATTGTAATTTCATTGCAAAATTCCTCAACTGGAAAGTTAAATAGTTTGCAGCTAAGGTTTGTGACAGAGAGAATTAGGGTTTTGTCACTGCTATAATTTAAAAATGATCTATGGAGTTGTGGAGGGATTGTTGCACTGAACCTATTGTTTTAATTGTTTAATGTCTGTTGGTCCAAACTTTGGGTCAGTAACTCAGTTTTGGTGAAGTTGGTTTGAGAGGCTGATGTTGTTTCATCTTCAAACATATTGAAAATATCATTTTCATAGCACTAATCCTCAGTGGCTTATTTTTGTAAGGCTCCAGAGTAAGATATATTATTTGATAAAATTAAGCTAGGTAGAGTTTGGTTAGGTGCATGGTCAATATTCATTGGAGTTTCATCATTGAAGCTTTTATTTTTTTCTTAGTTTTTTAATAATTCCTTGTCAGAATTATCAATAGCATTATTATAATTTCTAACATTATTTGTTTCTAATTCTGGGAATTCATCTATTAGAAAGATCTGTTCAGTAATCACATCTTGTCGGCTTGGACAGAAAAAGAGCAGGTGCACCGTCTGGTTGTTTACCCCATGGTCATTTTACTGGAACATCTAGTACTATTTTTATATTTAAACCATGTTGGGTGGCAGTTTTCCTGTACCGGACCATACTTCCTTGCAGAATTCTGCTCCTAATTTTGCACTGAGCATGAAGTGATCAAGATTTAACAGGGAAAGAAATGGATACCAATTTAGCTGATTGTCTGTACTCACATATATTGGTACTTCCAGATAAACTGATAGAAAGAGTGAATTGACAGGACTCTGCCAATTAAAAGTCCCTTTAGCTAATATCCTTCTCGAATGCCCGAATGTTTAGGACCTATGGTAAGTACACATCTTTGAAAAGTCTATTTACAGATAGCTTTTGCATGCCATTCCTAGAAAGGAATAAAAATGAATTCCCCCCTCCTAGAAGGATATGTAATACCATATGTACAGTGGCGCATGAGAAAGATTTAACATCTAGGGTCTTCAATGGGTAAGTTAAATGGTTATTATAGGTATGTGACTGATAAGGAAAGAGTAAGTTTTATTAAATAAATAATAATACAAAAACAATTTAATATTATTATTAAATATTTATTTAATCCCAGATACTCACCACCGTTTCATACTTATAATGTTATAATAAAAAATAAATGAATTATCACAGACCCGTATACACATTTGATGCTTTGAAATAGAAAATATAAATACAATTTATATGAATAAGAAAATATATAAATCCCTAAAGCTATTTACAATGTTTCATAAAGAATGGAAGTGGTCTGAGCTTTTTACCCTGTTGAAATGAGTTATGTTTTGTGTGATTTGATATATTTCTTATATAAAAGATTTTCAGTTACACAGGCATACACTTCTACTAAGGACTTTAAAACCTTTTTTATTGATAGTAAATATAATAAAAAACAACTATGCATACCTATATTTGCACTATATTTCATTAATTTCATATACAACATGTCAATAAGGTTGTGTTAGCTCAGGTACCATATAGCACTCAACATGAGGTGCTGTATCTATTTGCTTTTTATGATAAAATCTTATACATCTATATATGTGCAGCACAATTATACACTCACAACTATTCTAAATATAAAGTTATTAGTGGACTTGCTTATGGGAAATTTATAATAAATAAACCCTTTGGCACTCATCATAAGGTGCCACAATGACAAAAAATAAAAGGATATACAGATAAATACATTTTTAGACCCTCAACATGAGGTGTCATATTTACCGAATATTAACAGTGTATGTGCATGTATATACATATGACAATTTTCAACAAGAAAAAAAAACAAATAGCAATAAAAAAACTAATTGTGACCTTTGCTAAAAATACTAGAATTTGGGATAGAAAAATGAATTAAAAGATTTAAGTAAAAGCTGTATCATTATGCTTGTAATAACTGTAAATTCAATATATATATATATATATGTGTGTGTGTGTGTGTGCAAGAGACAGCTCTCTCTTATTTTTTTTAAATGATTAATAATAATAAGAAAAAAAAATAACATATTTCTAATTATCAGAAATATCAGAATGAATGAATTCAATATTAATAAAACATTTTTTAAAGAACCTTATGTAGGCATCTTCATCTTTTTCTGACTAGGTTTTGAGTAGATTTCAAGTCAATTGGTTGTGCAGTGAGGATTTCATCTCATTCAGGCATAGGCAAGGCAGCTTTTGTCATCAATGTGGCTGGCTGGAACTGGAATGATCACATCTTGGTGATTTGGACAGAGAAAGGGCAGGTGCACTGGCTGGTTTTTTACCCCATGGTCATTTTAGTGAAAGTTCTGGTAGATTTTTCCATATTTTCTATCTGGTATAATGCAATAATTATTATTAAATGTTCATCTGCTATCTGGACTAGCTCATTAAATCCTTAAGAAAACAAGAGTACTTAAAAGAACTGTGTAATAAATTTCTTCTTAAAAAATATCAGCAATAGTCTCATCCATAAATTAATCTCAAAGTGGCTAGATGATTGAAGAATTTTGGAGCCAAAGTATTGAATGACTTGCCCAGAATGACTGCCAAAAGCAAGAATGAACTGAATCCCACAACACTGACAAAAACCTATCAATCCTACTCATAGGAACCAATTCAGGCACCCCACTGAGAAGTATGAATCAGTCAAACCTTTTAGCTTATCATTTAGATCATACACATTCCTTTCTATTTTTTTAATTAAATTCTACATTTTACGGTTTGATATAATGATTAGTTTCCATTTTGAATACTCAGACCACTTGATTACAGATATTAATTCAAAAGAATTTTATCTAAAAAAAATAACATTTTAACATTTGTTAACAAACATTTTGCTTTTTGATTAAGTTTTTACCAAAGCAATTAATATTTTTTTGATTATGGAATAAAAATAATATATTTATATGATTATAGGAAGTATTAATTGATATTTATAGAATATAAAAAAGTGTAAAATGTACAATATATAAAAAAGTAATAATTATATAGAAGTATATAAGATAAATGTGGGTATATAAATAATGATTAGAATATGTATATAAAGTAAAATTATATGTTCATTATAATAGTTTATATTATAATAATTCAAGATGGTAGTTGTAACTTATGCCCCATGTGGCCACATGAAGCGCTGTTTCTGTGTCAGCTACAGAAGTATTCAGAATAGAGGGTCAAAAGCAGCGATTGTGGCACAATAATTATGAGGAATTAGAAAATTTGTTAAACAAACAGTATGATTTAGAACAACTGGATTCTTGTAATCAATCACCTCTAATGTTAGGCAATACTTTAGGTCATCTGGAGAGTGCACAGGTACTGCTTAAACATAATGCTAATGTGAATGTAGAAGGTAAAGATGGTTGAACAGTTTTACATGAAGCTATAAGTATAAGCAATCCAGAATTAGTTCAGTTAATATTATAATATCGTGATTACCAATGGCATACTAATTGATTTAAAGGCATTCTAGATCTAATTCCTCATAATTACTGTGCCACACTAATAAGTTGTATGGAGAGTTCTGCCTTTGTTATACATAACAATCATATATCAATTGTCTTTGAATGTTAATGCTACCAAAACTAATAAGAAATCTAGAACATTTTTACATACTATTGGAGCTCAAAAAAAATATCTTCAGAAATTTTTTTTTTTTATTGCTTTCACAGTTGCAGAATAATGGATTAAAAAGTAGAAGGTCTAGAATCTATTTTCAACTAATGTGAAACCAAAAAACTATTTCCAGACTATTTCAAAGTAATTGTATAACACAAAGTTTGTAGAATTGCATTTACTGGAGAATCAACATTTCTCTATTAATACTCACCTCAAAATTAATATCTCTACTTTGGTAATTGACTAAAAGCATACATACTACCTTTGCTTTAAATAATCTAATATAAATATTCATATGTTAAACTGCAAAATAATTTTTTTAAAAAGAGTTATTAGCAAATTAATGTTTATTGATCTTATTTACCCATTAAACAGCACATGATCGCTATTCTTTATGCTTACACAAGTTGACAACACAGAAGCAAAACTCTTCATGCAGTAACCTCACTGATGAAAGCCACAAGTTAGAAACTAGTCTGAGAATAGTGGATGAGTAGGCACTAGATAGGGATTTTGTGCACAAGCCTAGCATCCAGTAATTACTCTAGCTTGTACTGAGTGGTGCTACTGTATGGATTTTATTTAATAGGCTACCCATTGTAGTGCTGAAGTGGCTGATTTGCTCTGTAAGATAAGTTCAAGTTTTATATATTTTTAATAACATCTGGATAAAAATTTAGGTTGCTGGAGACTTTGAGAGTGAATGAGAAAAGAGAATTGAAGTGCAAGACATAGATTTAATTAGATTTGGAAAAATTGAGAAAAATATTGCTAACATTTGGAAAGTGATTTCATACACCATTTTAACTATATAAAAAAAATTGTTTGTATGTGTGTGTGTTTATTGCAAGGAGGCTTTAAAACTAAGGCATACATAAGATTAGTTGGATTTTAGGTTTGCTATTAAATTTTTTCCCCAATTTAAGTGATTTATTTGAGAAAGAGAGTAATGTTTGAGGTGTAAGTTTAAGGGAACATTTGTTTTTCGGTTGCCATTTTCTTAAAAAGTTTTTTTTTCCTTTTGTATAAAGAGGTTTGAAGAGTGGTAGAAAAATCATAAATTTAAATGTAGACTAAATAAATTGAAAAGTGAGGAAAAAAGGATTGCACTTGCATCCCACAATGTATGTATGATGATCAGAAGGAAATTAGGCATGCTTTGGTAGTGTGTATAATATGTGATAAGGGTTTCCATTTGAAATATTTAAATAAGACTAGGAAAGATGTAAAAGGTGTATGGTTGTGTGGATCATACACAAATGTGATAAAAGAGGTGAAAAAATGTTTTTTAATGTAGATAATATAAAGAGAAAGTCAGGAGAAATGGAGAAAATGTAGATAAAAATAATAGAATGGAGTATATATTTAGTAGAATGGCAAGAGATATCAATGATAAAATAAGTCGTACAATGGAGATAATTAAGCAAAGAATAAGCAAGATTAAATGAAGAGGTAAAGGATGTAGAAGTAAAATTAAAAGTGTTAGACATGAAGTGTAAGCAGATCAAGAAATTAATGTGTAGAAACAATGAAGAAGTAGATAAGGTACTTCAGAAGATGGATGAGAATATTATGGATGAAGTAGGGAAAGTAAATTATGAAACAGTCTTGATAGGGGACTCACTAATTAGAGAATGTGGAGATGTAATTGCAATGGAAAGTAGAAATAGATATATAAGAGTATGTTTTCCTGGAGCTAGAAGTAGGGTTGTTATAGATAATGTAAAAAAACAGAGGAGTAGAGATATTTATGTTATGGTAGGGACAAATAATTTGTCAGAGCCATTGGAGAGAGTAATGGATGAGTACAAAGAATTGATTAGTAGTTTCACTAAAGTTAAAAGAAGAGTAGGAGTAGAAGAATTACTATTAAGATTCAACAATAGGTATATGTTAAATAGAGAATGTTCTATAAATAAGAGATTGAAAAAATTATGTGACAGAAATGTTATGTTTGTGGATGTGTGGGAATTTTTTTATTAGTAAGAGGGAGTTATACAATAAAGATGGATTGCCCTTAGCAAGTCAAGGAAGTGAAGCATTAGGGGGTTTGATTTATGAAAAATATTATAGTTCAGGAAACTCGTAGAGGGGGGGGGTTTAAATTACAGTATTATCAAAAAAAGGTTAAGAATGGGTGGAATGTAAGAAATAAACAAAGGGTAGCTGATTCAGATATAAATATAGATGTAGAGAGGAAATGGATCTGTAAAACTAGTGACAAACAAACTAATTACAAATGTAATAGAGAAGGAAGAGTCAAAAGAATTTATAAAAAGGTGGTAAGAAATATTGGATATTTGAATATGCAAGGTGGTAAGAGATCAGAAAAGTGGTTGGAATTAAACAAAGCAGTTAAAAACAAAGAGCTTGAGGTAATAGCAGTAGTGGAAACACATCTAAGAGAAGATGAACATACCCTGGAAGATTTGGTATGGCAGGGTATAAATAAAAAAGAAAAAGAAAAAAGGGTGGTGGTATAGGAGTAATGTCAAAAAAATATTTAAATACTGTAAAGTATTGCGAATATTTGTGATTTGAGATAAGGTTTATGAAGACAAGAATGGATAATGATTATAGGGTATATGGTGACTGGAGATGACTCAAATTATAATGGAGTGGAACAGTAGCATATATGAATGACTAGTTAAGGCTATATAGAGTTTCAAAAAAATGGGGAAGAAAATAATGGCTATAGAGGATATGAATGGGCATATTGAAAAAATTGATGATGTGGATAACAAAAATGGAGAGCTTTTGAAAATTTTTTGTCAAAGAATGAATTTGAGCATTGAGAAGAAAATTAAAGCATTTGATAATGAAGAAAGAGTATGTAATAGTGATGATAATTTCTTAATAATAGAAATGGTTAGTAATGTGATGGACAATAATAATAAAAGTAGAAAAGATAATGAAAGATGTGGATAGAGAATGAATGATAAGAATAAGTTAGAAGTATATAAAATAAAACTAGCATGAATGTAAGAATTGCTGTGATGAAGTAGAAAAAAATGGCAAATATGGTTTTAGATAAAAATATTCAGAAGAATAAAAGTAATAGAAAAGTGGGAATTAGTAAAAGTATAAAAGAGAGGAATAAAGTATGCTGAGAATATAAATGTGCTAATAAAAACAAGGAAAGTAAAAAAATATTAATATTTAATGGGAAAACTATTTAAATAAAAAGAAGTTGTCTAAAATAGATAATTATAGAGAATG
Source organism: Epiperipatus broadwayi (assembly GCA_028023455.1). Taxonomy (NCBI): domain Eukaryota; kingdom Metazoa; phylum Onychophora; class Udeonychophora; order Euonychophora; family Peripatidae; genus Epiperipatus; species Epiperipatus broadwayi. Next base: position 7,324,734 of record JAQFVV010000010.1, read on the forward strand.
AAATTAAACAGTAAATTAATGGAGGATATTAATAAAAGGGGAAGAGATAGGTGTAAAAAATTTTGTAAATATATTAAAAGAATGAATGTAGGAGAGAGAGAAATAATATTACTAAATGATGAGGAAAAAGAGTGTAGCTCTAGAGAAGAATTAGAGACAAACTTAAATAAGTATGTAATGTATATAGAAAAGATGTTAAATGTAAAGGATAGAGTGATAACAAACATAGAAGCACGTAGTAGTGGAAATATTAATTTTGCACAAAATAAACTAGATGATGCAGGAAGATGTTGAAAAGTGGAAAGGCAAGAGATTTAGATGGATGGCCAGCAGAGATGGTGATGGATTTGGGAAATAGGGCAAAATTAAATCTATTATCATGTTTTAATAAGATGGCACAGAAGACAGAATTTCCAGATAGCTGGAATAATACCAAGAGTGATTTTATTATTTAAAGGAAAGGGTAAAAAAATCATAGAAATATAAAGAATTATAGACCAGTAGTGATAATGTCAGTGTTATATAAAGTTTTTGCATATATGATGACTGGAAGGGTGGAAAAATGGATGAAAAAAAAATAATATAGTGGGAGAAATGCAAGTAGATTTTAGAATGGATAGGCATATGGGATAGAGTTTATTTGTAGTCATACAACTTATAGATATGAGTAAGAATATAAGTAAACAGTTATATATGGTCTTTATAGATATGAAGAAGGCATATGATAGAGGAAATAGAAAAGATTATGGATAAGTTGAATAAATTTGGGAATGAATGGAGGTTTAGTGGATCTTATTAAGAGATTGTATGAAAATAATTGCTATATGTATCAATTAGGAAATATAGAATCAATTAGAGTCAAAAATGGGATAGGACTAATGCAAGGATGCCCTATGTCACCTATTTTGTTTTTATTATATTTTTGAGAGAAATGGGGAGAACAATAGGAAGACTAGAAAGAGGAATAGAGATATCACTAATAGATGACAAGGAAATGTATACATTGTCAAATCTTTATTTGCTGATGATATCTTCTTGTGCAAAGAAATTAGGGAAGATATGGAAGTTATGCATAAGGGTGGTTAAAGAGATGGGGATTAAATTTAATGAAGAAGAATCAAAAGTAATGATGGGGAAAGAGAATAGAAAAATTTTTTATTGAGAGATATAAACGTTAAATGCAGGGAATAGTAATAACTATTTGGGAATTGTCTTAAGTAATCAGAGAAATTGCTTGGCTGAATGAGAGAAAAAATTAATTAATGAAGGAAAGAAAAGAAAGAAACTGATAAAGAAATTAACAGTGTTTTCATACAATAAATATGATGGAGCAAGAATTGTATGAAAGGGAGTGGCAATAGTCAAGTGTCGATATTTAATTACAGATTTCTATTTGCGGAATTACTCCAATATAAATTTGATAGAACTTAGCGTGCAGTACAAATATATGTGCAAACTATAGCATATTTAAAAAATATATTTTTTAATTATTCTGTTATATTCATGGTATAAATATACTTCTTCAGCATGAACAATTTGAAAAATAATTTTCAGTTTCTTATTTTATATTTAAACTTTTGAATAAACTAACCCTGAACAAAAATAAGAGACTTAAAAAAAAATTAAAGGAACAACATTAAACCTTACTTAATAGCATAATTAATCATCACTAGATGGCAGAAGCTATCATATTGCGGTCTTGCACTTAATACAAATGTGTTAATAAATAGCTACTTTCTTCGTTAACATGCTAACTATGTCAAATGTTACTATATACAATAATCTGTTTAGAAATATGTATTTTTTAAATATTGTTTTAGAAAATTTGGATTATCATAATTTTTGTAGAGTACAGTAAACCTATAAAGAAATTTACTCTTTTTAAAAAAAATATTGCCTGGCCATCTTAAAAAGTACATTTATTTATATTTTAAGTCTAAAATCATTTGAAACTATATTTATAGTTTGGTTAATAAAAAAAAAGAGTGATTATTATTATTGCATATCACTTTAATTAATCGGGGAAACATTACATTAACTCCAATTATTCATAATTCACTTTCCGCCTTCTTTATTTGCAACTTTGGACATTTTTCTTTATTATTAAATATATGATTATAAAATAAAAACTTGTATCTTTATTATCGTTTTTCTTTTTATTATTATTATTAATTTATACGTAACTATTGAATATAAAAAGTACAATTCTGTGCATATTTCTAAGCTTTGCAAATAAATCACTAGGTGAACAAACGCAATATGTCGAATTAAATTTTTAAGAAGATCCGAGGAGGAATATCCCTCCTTAACTATAAAATTATTTCGTTTTTTCGAAAACAATAAAATTGTTCTACATAAAAATAGAAAGTTAATTTAAAAATAGTTCTAAAAAAAAACAATATTAATAAGTACATCTTAAAATATATATAGAGTACACAGATACTATACCATGTGTTTAAAGTAGTTTATATAAAATGTTACTGTTTAGTGAGATAATGATGTCTTATACAGATAAGTTATCGTACAATGAATAAATTAATACCAATTATGTGGCTCTCTCATCAAAAGTTAATTTCCACTCAGCTAATATTTAGTTTATGTTTGCACATTTATATGTATTCATACCCATGTTGGTCGTAAGTCATTCTTATCCCTCACATTTAGGACCTTAAGCCCATTTAAATACACAGAAGAGAGATGGTCCGAATACAGGCTGCATATGTGATATTTAAATACAAGTATATTATATATACTTTTAAGCTAGATGTAATTAGAGGAGATTTGAACCCAAACTTTGAAGCTACCTTTAATCATGCACTCCATTTTATATAACCGATACACATGATCACATACATTTGAAAAAGATAAATGATTTCCAACATACATATTTCTTGCTGAACCAGCACTCATTGTAGGTCCAGATCATCATCTGCCATATATATATAATCAGTGGCCAGTTTATATTAAAATAGCTAATCTTCAAACTTTAATAGACTTCAATCTTCTCCACTTTCCCAACTTTTCACCCATCTATATTGAAAATCTGATGATAGCATGTTCAGATTTTCAATATATGGGCAGGTGAAAAGTTGGAGAACGATTGAAGCCTGTCCATTAATGCTTGAAGATTTGCTATATTAATACAAACTAAGCACTGATTACATATATGTGTGGGAGATGATCTGGACCAACTAATGAATGCTGTTTCAGCACAAAATATATATATTGGAAATCATTTATCTTTTTCACATGTATATGGTCATGTGTATCGGTTGTATAAGATGGAGTTGATGACTAAAGGGAGATTGCAGGTCTGGGTTCAAATCGCTTCTAATTACATGTAGCTTAAAAGTATAAATATACTTTATTTAAATATATGTATATTAAATAAAATTTGTTGAAATTTAAGAGTCGCATGCAGATAATAGTGCATTATTATTTATTTATATGTAAAATCTTTATTAACAAAAAACAAAAATTGTGTGCATTTTTACAATAATTATTTAATTGTAATTAGGAGATTTGAACACAGACTTTCAAACACCTTCAGTATCCACTCTATCTCAGAGAACATATATATGTGACTACATAGTGAAAAAGATAAATGATTTCCAAGATACGTATTTCATGTTGAACCAGCACTCATCAATTGATCAAGATCATCATCTCCCAAATATACAGTCAGTGCTCTGTTGATAATATAACAAATCTTCAAACTTTAATGGACAGGCTTACTATCTTAATATAAAACAAGCACTGATTATATATATATGGGAGTGATGATCTGGGCCAACAAATGAGAGTGCTGGTTCCGTACAAAATATGTATATTGGAGATCATTTACGTTTTTTACATGTGTGTAGCCATGTATATCGGTTGTATGACATAGAGTGGATAGCTGAAGAAAGCTTGTAAGTCCGTCTTCAAATCCCCTATAATTACATCAAATTCCAAATATATAAATTATATTCAAATTAAAAAGCGTATGAAACACTTAAACGAGAAGCTATTCAAATATTAATAATTATGTACATATAAATTTTAAATTACAGATCTTCATAGTTATTTTATTATTGCCTCTATTATATATTTTTCACTCTAGAAAATTAGCTTATGGAAATACTATATTGAATAATAATAAAATTATTATGTTAATATTATGAAAATGCACTATCAGTAGCGATTCAGCAAGCTGTTTGTGAGAAATATATCCAGGGCCAACTATTTATTATTCTGGTAGCTGGATAATTATATAATTTATTTAAAAAACCAATCAAAAAAGGTTTAACAATAAATTCAAGAGTTTATTTACTATAAAAATAATATTAGGAGATAGTACTAATAAATCAACTGGCTAATTGATAGTTGAACACATGATCAAACTAAATCAAATAACAGTTCATATCTCTGCAGATCATTAATATATAAATCTCTCTTTACAACTGTAGTTCTGCTAATACTGATTTATTCTACACTTAGACTTTTTCCAAGTCTGCTATCAGATCTTGCTATTTTGCTCTCTTCACATTACTACTTCTGTAGATACCCACACTGAATTGAAGTTCTGCAGCCATGTTGATTAACTTTGCTAATTTGCATAAGGCTAGACTTTTACTGATATGCAAATTAGCCTGTTGCTTCTTGTAGTAAACTAATTTTCTTTTATGCATATCATTATTTTTGGAGTGTTCTAATATTGTCTTTACTGACCAGCCTGTGCGCACACATACAATTTTATATATACACATACATCTCATGAGAATGCAACAGAGAGAAAAACATAAGTCTGAACTATTTTATAAGCAAAAACTAGTGGCTTACTGTAAAGACTGATCAAATTGGATGTAAAGCTGTCACGGTAAGGTTTATATTCGCATGCCGAGAAACTTACTGATAGATAAACTGACTATATTATTATTATTACTGTGCATGAAGATAACTTAGTCCCATATGACAATGTATATTAATAACTGCCAAGAATAAAGTAAACACTACCAATATTTTTTCTTTAATTATTTCTTTACAAGTTAGTAAACTTGTATGTTGATTTTATTTTATCTGTTTATTTAATTTATAATTGATCATTACCCAGCTGGTATCATTTAGGATACACCCAAATACACAACAGAATGGCTGCCGTTGACAGCTTATAAAGAACCTGTATGCATTTAATGGCTGAATGGTGTAATACTAAGAATAGCACTCCCATGTCATACTATTCATGAGTTTGATGCCAATAATGCTTCAACATTAAATGTGTGTGTGGAACACATTGTGTTATATGTTTACAAATACAGCTGAAGATAAAGTTGAAATGACTAATTGGTTATTCTTTTCTGGTAAAGATATCTTACAAATAGCTAAACAGTTATGTCACTTTGAAAGTCCCAAAGACATTCCATATCAAAACTTACTGTGAATATTTATTTTCAGCCAGTAGTCTTTAAGTGGGTGGCATATCTATGTTTTTGAATGAGGAAACAGTCACCTCATACATTTTCAAGATGACAATTTGCCTTTGAGCTAGAAGATACGCTGTTAGATCCATTGTTGTTTGGAATGTCACTCATAACTTAGATCTATTTTGTAGAGTAAGCCGAACTTTAGAAAGTGTATTGAACAGGAGACTGTTAGAGAATAATCAGAATTCCATTCTTTAACTTGTGTTCAGCACATGATACTTGTGAATAAAGCACAAACTGTATTTGCAGATTCAAAAACTTTCAAAAGATAATTTGACCTGTTATTGTTGTAGCGTAAAGATCACATTAAACATTTTATAAATTTAAAATGGAAAAGTGTCATACATGTAACATAAAAGGATATTTAACTAATGTCTACCATCATAAAGATGAATACAAAAGCTAAAACAAACTTGGATTTTAAATCAAAAGGATATGGAGTGAGAAAAAAGAGGATGTCATAAAGACTAATGAACCTTCATAATGGTCATATTACCTTAAGTGTGTTCATTTGCAAAAATAAAATAAATATGGAAGTCAACAGCAGCATTGGATTGTCATTGCTACCACTAAAAATATTGAAATAGTATTAGTGGTAAAAATAAACATAAGTAGACATTTGAAAATACATATGTACTGACTATGAATGTAGATAGTAACAAGTTAGACATACGTGATAAGATGATGACACCTGTAAAATTTAATGCCAGTATTGTCTACTCTTATTTATAATGAAGAAAAATATATGCCCTATACTTGGAAGAAACTAGTTCAGACCTCTTAGAATTAAATTTAAGAGAATGAAAAATATAATTTACACGGATATTGCAAATTACGGAAGGAATCTGAGCTGGTTAGTGTATTAATAAGGTCATGAAATGAAATTTCAAAATCCAGATGATGATGAACAATTTGGAATGTGAATCTACCACTGACTTATCTTAAAAGACATTTGAATTTTGAGTAGAGTCTAAAATCCATGGCAGAGTTAATGTAGATCATGCCAGCCAGTGAATGATTATCTTTTCTGATAGCCATTGATTCTTACTCAAGATGGATTGATTACAAGCTCAAAACAAACAATAACCTCAAGTTTACTATTAAAGCTCTTCAAGATGTCTTTGTTAATCAAGATTATCCAGAAACTTTGATAACAGACAATGAAACTGGATTTATTTCTCTGGAGATTAAAAAATATTTTGCTGATAAAGGGATGCTAATATTTTGACTCCCCATTATCATCCAGAAATTGAATGGATTGGCTGAAAAGGCAGTACAACAGTTAAAATCGGTGTTTAAGAAAACACCATCCAAAGATATAAAAGAAGCATTAAGTATAAACTGTATTTTAATAATACTTTATATCCAGTACATCAATTTTGAAAATGACAGCAGAATTCGTCTCTCAAATTATTGCCAGTTGATAATGTTGATATTAATAATACTTTTGAAGAAAGGAAATTCTGAAATTTTTAAAAAGGAAATTGATTTCTAATGTCATAATTGATGCACTTTCTAAAGTAATTACAGTAATCAAGCTTGATAATAGGCTTCTCATGAGAAGACATATCGATCATTTACAAATTTCCTCAGGTTGATTTGTCACATGTAGTTAACTGCAAATTTTCATTAGCCAATACAGAACCTGAATCTGGTGAAACTGAGCAATATTTAGATACCTTCTCAGCAGGTCAAACATGGCAATGTCATGTCACTCAAACTATTGGAGCAAATAATCAAATTATCATTTGGTAGAACTGGGAATGTTTCATCAAGACAGCTATCTCAAGTGGATTTAATTCCTGATCATAAAAAGACCTGCGCCTCCACTTAGATGTATGAGATTGAAAAAGATCAGAGTCTAAAGGATTATATCTGTAATTAAGTGGTAATTAGAGTGAGGGGAGGTATGGACTGTCTGTAAACATATATATATATTATGGTTTGTTGAAATTTTGTGGTTGCATGCAGATAGTACATTATTAATACCTCTATTATAATTTGCACTCTAAAAAATTATCATACAGCACTACTCTACTGAATAGTAATGAAGTTATTATTATGTTAATAAGTCATTATTGTGCAAATGAACTGACTGTAAAGAGTCAGCAAATTGTGAGAAAAAAAACATGAGTTAAGTCTGAGTTGCTTTATAAGCTTACCAAGGGAAAGAGAAGCAAAAACTCTTATGGTGAAGACCGATTAAATTGGATGTAGTTATTGTATTGTGTTCTTATTAGAGAAAAAAATTTAAGAGTACATTTAAAATTATTACCCCCCCCACCCCCCACAACATAACAAAATAAAACAACCAACCCCTCTCTCTTACATCAAAACCACCACCCCCTTTTAAAAAAAAAAAAGAAAAATACTTTTTTAAAAATTATTATTAAATATATATAAAAAATTAAAAATTTTAAATTTAAAAAAAAGTATGAAATATTGTTACAATGAAGTTTAAATAAACCTCTTTAAACATGAAATAAACATGTCACTATAATGCAGACTAATAAATAGTCATCTAAAACATTATTTAATGCAATACTTTTAAATTGCCCATGTATTATTTAGAAATAATAAGCGAAATAGTGCCTAAAGCTAATCTGGGATAATGATATAATTAGTTTCCAACCAGTAACCACCTAAACATTCACAGTAAATATAGCAACCAATATCTCTAACTGCTGTCAAGGCAACCTTCACACCTTTTAATAGCAAGAATGGAAATCCATTCTTACTAATGATCCATTGAATATATATGGACACTTAAAGATTGCAACTTGACTACAGAGTATGAAATATTGTTACAATGAAGTTTAAATAAACCTCTTTAAACATGAAATAAACATGTCACTATAATGCAGACTAATAAATAGTCATCTAAAACATTATTTAATGCAATACTTTTAAATTGCCCATGTATTATTTAGAAATAATAAGCGAAATAGTGCCTAAAGCTAATCTGGGATAATGATGTAATTAGTTTCCAACCAGTAACCACCTAAACATTCACAGTAAATATAGCAACCAATATCTCTAACTGCTGTCAAGGCAACCTTCACACCTTTTAATAGCAAGAATGGAAATCCATTCTTACTAATGATCCATTGAATATATATGGACACTTAAAGATTGCAACTTGACTACAGAGTATGAAATATTGTTACAATGAAGTTTAAATAAACCTCTTTAAACATGAAATAAACATGTCACTATAATGCAGACTAATAAATAGTCATCTAAAACATTATTTAATGCAATACTTTTAAATTGCCCATGTATTATTTAGAAATAATAAGCGAAATAGTGCCTAAAGCTAATCTGGGATAATGATATAATTAGTTTCCAACCAGTAACCACCTAAACATTCACAGTAAATATAGCAACCAATTATTATTTCTAAATAATACATGGGCAATTTAAAAGTATTGCATTAAATAATGTTTTAGATGACTATTTATTAGTCTGCATTATAGTGACATGTTTATTTCATGTTTAAAGAGGTTTATTTAAACTTCATTGTAACAATATTTCATACTCTGTAGTCAAGTTGCAATCTTTAAGTGTCCATATATATTCAATGGATCATTAGTAAGAATGGATTTCCATTCTTGCTATTAAAAGGTGTGAAGGTTGCCTTGACAGCAGTTAGAGATATTGGTTGCTATATTTACTGTGAATGTTTAGGTGGTTACTGGTTGGAAACTAATTATATCATTATCCCAGATTAGCTTTAGGCACTATTTCATTTAATAATTAATATTACATTTTATAATAAACTTATATGTATATAACGTCTCTTCTTAAAGACGGATTGAGATATCTATAGAATAAAAATAATCTAACGATAATACTTTATTTTCAGCATAGTTTATTTTATTTTAAATTAGAGCTACAATATAAGTATCTAATAAGATACTATTCAGAAGCATATCAAGCCATGTGTTATGAATCTAAAGCCTTTTTATTTTTCTCCTTGCAATCAAATTTGTTGTACAGATGGTAAATTTTTGCTATTTAAAAAAAACATTTCATTACTTTACTTGCTTCAAATTTTATATTATTTTCCACTGTGCCAGTTACTACTACGAGAAATATCCCATTACGAACTTCACATTTTCATTAACTCCTAAATCATCTCACAAAACATTATTCTTTCTTATAATTGGATCATACAAAAATGCTTCTCTAAGACATTTTTCCTACCTGATTTTTAAATACATTTTTGCAATTCTGTGCTAATGATAAACATATATCCATATGTACATCAGCCATCCAATTGAACATATAAAGTAAATGAACTAGACAAAATTTCCTAAAAGATGTTTGTAGTAGGCTTGGGAAATGGGAGGGGAAATGCAGTATTTCAAAAAGAAAAGTTTGCTGCTGAGGAAATTAAGAAAAGCATTGTAAAATATCAAATAAATAGAATATTGGATCAGCAAGGTAACCATATTTGTGTTTCATATAGTAATTTGAATAATCATCGTAGAACTCAGTACTAGTGTATTATTTGTTTCTTTTGGAGTTGAATATTTAAAAATTATAGAAAAAAGGTAGCATTCGAATATCCCTTGTTAATTTCCATCTACTTTTGTCAAGGTTGTATCACATGATCATCACATACTGTATGGAAAGTTTTGCTTTGTTTTGTCATGATTGTATCTGAGTGCAAAGAATTATTTACATGTCATCAGTTACATATTCTTGTCATTGTTTTTAATACTTTATTGAAATAATAGAATATTTAATTTTGCATATATTATGTATATGATTGAATGAAATAAGGGTAAAAGTTATCTTCTCTTAATTTACTAATAAATATTACTAACACTTATAACTAAATTAACAGTTATTCTTTTTCTTATCTCTCTGGTCAGGGACAGTGAAGATTGTATGTTTATGCAATCCCATTTCTATCTTTAATTATATATGTAATAATTGTGATTCTTTTTTTTTTCGTTGTTTACTAATTTTTTATTCAGTCTTTATCTCGTTTCTTTTTTCTTCTGGAATTAGAAAAACCGTACTTGCCAATCTTTTTTTTTCTTTCTCAAGAAAATTGATATCATAGTAAACTATTTCTTTTATCACAATAGAATGTTTATTGAAGGCAATCTTTTCCTACTCATTTTTTTTCTGTTTTTGCCAGTCATTCACTGATAGCCTCTTTTGATTGGCTAATTATGATCTATCTAGTTTGCAAGATTCTGGTGTATATATTTTTTAACAAAGCTAATATACATGAAAAACAAATTTTGACTAGGAACATACTTGTTCACCATCTCTATGAACACTTACTATAGTGCTTAATAAATCTCTATTTTGTATCATTCTATCCAATATCCCAGACTAGTTTCAAGCGTATGGCTCCCTTCAATGAGAAGTTTTACATCTTGAAACAATTCATCTGGACCTTTAGAATCTAATACAACCTTTTTCCAGCTGCTATCATTTACCTTTTTTATACTATTAAGCTATTGACCCAAACTGAAAAACATATAAATATTTTCAGTCTAAGCTAACTGACCCATATACTCATGAAACCAGTAGTTTCTATATGTTATAGTGTCCTTAGTTTTTTTAATAACAATAGATACTTCTATCTTGTCAAGAGTTTGTTATAAGCTTGACATTAGCCTGGGGATATTGGATAAAACAGCACAGAATAGATCATATGGTTATTAAAAACTAGGATGCCATAATATACAGAAACTGGTATGATGTAAATGATAACAGCTGAAATGAAAGCACATTAGAGCCTAAATATCTATGTGCACTGTTCCAAGATTCAAACCTCATCATTGATAAAAGCCATAAGCTTGAAATTAGTCTGGGGATATTGAATACAATAACACAGGATAGAGATTTATTTAGCATTATCATCTGGCATCTATTATTACTTACTAAAGCTACTGTAAAGTAAAAGAATGCTGCTAAAATAATGTGTAACCTGAAGTAAAGTGAGTCATGTGATATCTGGGCTAGAAATAATATAATCTGTAGTCTAATAAATGATTAATATACTTACCTAAAATGGATAATGTCAAAGATATTAATAGAAGATGTATAATGATATTTTAAGAACAAAATGCCTGAGATATTTATTCTTTTCTGTTGGAAACCAAACCAACAATTTTTTATTATGACTAACTACTCAATTCCCAACAAATCAATTATGTTTATATCTAAATCAATAATTTAATGATTAAACAAAAAATACATATAAACAAAAACTTAATTAAAATCATTATTTATAATTTTAAGTACAATTATAAAAGCTGGAAGTTTTAAAAGCCGATTTTTTTTTTTACTTTTTTAAAAATCTATTTTATATTTGTACTTTTATAAAGCTATATTTCAAATAGTTTTTTTTTGAATCCCCAATCAAAAATACAAGTTAAAAATACTCTTTAATTAAAACCTCATTTAATTCCATTTCTAAAAATATTCTTTTTATTAAAATCAATATCTTATTTTAGAATAAAGCTTAAACCTAATATGGTAAAATAAATTAAGATTTTGTAAATAATCATTGATGATGAGCAAGTATTATAATTTGGCCACAGTGCTCATAGTCTTTGAATTGAGAACGTACATAAATCAATACTTGACTGAAAACATACAGAAATCAGCACTTTCACGTTTAAAATATAAATAATGAATGTTCTTTAGTTGGAAGATATAAATCTGTTCCCTGTAAAATATTATTTTTGCATAGAAGTGATCTCTATCAATAATTTTGTTTCAGAATTTTTACATTTTATTTAGTAGAGTTTAATCACATAGTTAACTACCAAAGCTTTTATAATACTATTTATTAATTAGCACGAAATACATATATTGGTGATTATTTATCTTTTCTGCATGTGTATCAGTAGTATGAGATAGTGTGAATAGTGAAAAGGTTTGAAAGTCTGTGTTCAAATCCCCTATATTTACAATTGGTATGAGTAACTGGTATTTCAAATCTTACATATTAAGCCTGCATTCTTTCCATCCCTCTTCTATGTATTTAAATAGATACTGTTCTATACGTGAGGGGTCAGAGTGACTTGAGATCACCATGGGTATAATAACAATATTGGCATCAGCATGGGATTTGGGAATTCTATCATCAGATTTTCAATGGTTTGGATGGCTGAAAAATTGGAGTAGGTTGAAGCCTGTCCATTAAAGTGTAAATATTTGCTATAAACTGAGCACTGATTTTATATATATATATGGGAGATGGTAATCTGGACCAATTGATGAGTGCTGCTTTAGCATAAAGTATTTATTGGTGATTATTTATCTTTTCTGCATGTGTAGTCATGTGTATCAGTAGTATGAGATAGTGAAAGGGCTTGAAAGTTGTGTTCAAATCCCCTACATTTACAAATAGGCTCCAGGTATAAGAGTGTGTGGTTATAGAAAATTAAATTGGGGTTATATCAGGAGTTTTACTTTGTGATGAATCTTGAAAATGAGATGTAATAATTTTGGTCGAAACCTATTATTGATGATGATCAAGTATACACTGTCATAAACCTGCTTTTAAGTAAATCATTTAACGTACTCTTATGCATTTTAATAATGTAAAAGGCTTCATTATTGTAAGTCTGATTTTGAGATACTTGGAATAATATTAAGGAAGTGGCAAACTATCACCATAATGAGAATGTTTTTATAGAGGTAAAGTCAAGCAGAAAACATACAATATATATATACAAACATAAAACCAATAAGGTATCACATCAATATTGTAACATATGTTTTTCACATTACCTTCCTACAGCTGGTTTTAAAGTTAAAAATCATGACTCCAGATGGCAGTTCAGTTCCAAGAGATTTAGGCCTATGCGAATGAATAGGCATGGCTGACTTTTGCTTTGCAAGATAAGTTAGTTTTATTTATTTTAATAACATCTAGATAAACATTTCTATTGTTGGAGAATATTTGTATAGATAGCGGATGAGAAAAGAGAGTTGAAGAGAGATAGATTTAATTGTATTTGGAAAGATTGAGAAAAAATATTGTTAACATTTGGAAAGCGATTTGAGATGCAGGCATTTTAACCATTTTTAAAAAATATTTGTGTTTATTACAATGAGTCCTTCAAAACTAAGGCACACATAAGATTATTTGGATTTTAGAAAGTTTGCTAATAAAATTTTTTTAATTTAAGTGATTGATTCATTTTGAGAAAGAGGGGTAACATTGAAGTGTGAGTTTTAGGGGCGCATGTGTTTCTTGATCTTCATTATATATATATAAAAAAAACATTTTCTGTATAAAAAAAGTCTGGAAAGTGATAGAAAAATCATAAATTTAAATATAAAGCAAGGGAATTGGAAAAAGAAGGAAATATGGACTGCATATTATAATGTAAAATTAAGAGCTTGCTAATAAACTCTAAACAAGTTTTTAAAAAATTTTTTAAATGATAAATGCTACAAGAGAAGGCATTCAAATAATCTTTATCTAGGATTGTCCCCATCCCCAGACTAGTTTCGAGCTATGGCTCTCTTCAGTGAGGAGCTAGGACACCAGATTCAAAAAACCAACTCAAATTAAGCATTTATCTAATATTAGTTAACTTTCAATAAGAATATCTGAAACCTTTAGACATCTACATGTTTTTAGTCAGATCTTCAAATGGAAAAATCATATGAGTCTGAACTTTCAGATACTCCATATATTAATAGGCTTAGCCATTTAATTTAGCCAAAGCCCCCAATAGCAAAATAATAATAGTAATAATAGAAAGTCAGATATCACATGTAGATGTCTAAAGGTTTCATATCTTCTTATTGAAAGCTAACTATTAGATAAATGCTTAGCTTTAGATGATTTTTTGAATCTGGTGTCCTAGCACCTCACTGAAGAGACCCATAGGTCAAAACCAGTCTGGGGATAGGGACAATCCTAGATAAAGATGATGTGAATGCCTTCTCTTGTAGTAGCATTTATCATAACAAATAAAAAAAATATTGTTTAGAGGTTATTAGCATGCTCTTAATTTTACATATTTGTAAATGCAAGCTATATATGTCATGTGACATCTGACTTTCTATTACTATTCTGCCATTGGGGCTTTGGTTAAATTAAATGGATAAGCTTATTAATATCTGGAGTATCTGAATTAAGTTCAGGCTCATATGATTTTTTCAGTTGAAGAGCTGACTTTAAAGACATGTAGATGCCTAAAGATTTCAGATCATCTTATTGAAAGTTAATTATTAGATGAATGCTTAACTTTAGTTGGTTTTTTGAATCTGGTGTCCTAGCTCCTCACTGAAGAAATCCATAGCTTGAAACTGGTCTGGTGACAATCCTAGATAAAGATAATTTGAATGCCTTCTCTTGTAGTAGCATTTATCATAAAAAATTTTAAAAGCTTGTTTAGAGCTTATTAGCATTTGTAAATGCAAGCTATATATGTCATGTGACATCTGACTTTTTAATTATTAATATCACAATATATGTAGTGGCAGTCAGATGGAAACTAGCCATCCTTTGGTAGCGTACAGTATGTTTAAGATTTTCCAACTAAAGTTCTTAAATAAGAGTAGAAAGGATATAAAAGGTGTATGATTGTGTAGATCATGTATAAATGTGATAAAAGAGGTGAAAAAATGTTTTTTTTAAGTGTAGATAGTTTAAAGAAGAGATATTGAGGAAAATGTAAATAAGGACAATAGAATGGAGTATATGTTTAGTAGAGTGACAAGAGATATAGATGACAAAATAAGTAGTGCAGTGGGAATAGTTAGCCAAATAATAAAGAAGATAGAGGAATAGGTAAAGGATGTAGAAGTTAAAAGCAAGTAAGTAGATCAAGGAAATGATAAGAAAGAAATAGATAATGAAGTTCAGAAGGTTGAAGAAAATAATAAAATAGAAGAAATAATCTATGAGATTGTCTTGATAGGGGACTCATGTGTTAGAGGATATGGAGATATGATTGCAAGGGAAAATAGAAATAGATATGTAATAGTATGTTTGCCTGGAACTAGAATTAGGAATGTTACAGACAAGATAAATAAACAGGGAAACAGAAAGGTTTGTATTATGGAGGAGACAAATAATTTGTCAGAGCTACTGGAGAGAGTAATGGATGAGACAAAGAATTGATTAGTTAGTTTGAATAAGGTTAAAGGAAGAGTAGGAATAGTTGAATTACTACCAAGATTCAACAATAGATAGTTTACATAGGGCATGTTCTATAAATGAGAGCTTGGAAAAGTTAGACATGTTATGTTTGAGGATGTGTGGAATTTTTTTATTTGTAAGAGGGAGTTGTAAAGATAAATTGCATTTAGCAAAACAAGGAAGTGAAGCATTAGATGGCTTGATTTATGAAAAATAGATTTCGGGAAACTTATAAAAGGAGATAGGATTTAAATTATAGTATTATCAAAAAGGTTAAGAATGGATGAGATGTAAGAATTAAACACAAGATAGTTTACCTAGATGTAAATGTGGAGAGGGAATGGGTCAGTAAAACTAATGATAAATAAATTAAGAGAAGAATCAAAAGAATTTGTAAAAGGGCAGAAAGAAAGAAAGAAATTGTAAAAATTGGATACTTGAAATGCAATGTGGTAGGAGACCAGAAAAGTGGTTGGAATTAAACAAAGCAGTTAAAAATGAAGGGCTTGAGGTATTAGCAATAGTGGAAACACATCTAAGAAAAGAACCTAAAATGAAAAACTTGGTATGGCAAGATATAAATAGAAAAGAAAAAAGGAGTGGTGGTATAGGAGTAAGGTCAAAAAAGTAATTAAATGCTATAAAGTATCAAGAACATTTATGGTTTGAGATAAAGCTAGTAAGACAATAATGGGTGATGTAATGAGTATGCTCACTGAAGATAGGGAAACTATAATGGAGTGGAACAATAACACATATGAATGACTATTTAAGTATATGCAGAGTTTCAAAAAAAGGGGAAAGAAAATTATGGTTATAGGGGATATGAATGGGCATATTGAAGAAATTGACAATGTGGATAACAAGAATGGGCAGCTTCTGAAATTTTTTTTCATAGAGAGCAAATTTAAATATTGGAAATTTATCAAATATTTATAAGGGACAATACACATGGTCTAGAAATAATATATTCACACAATAGATTATGTAGCAGTAGATAAAGAGGGAATGAATAAAGTACGAAAAATTAAAGTTTTTGATAATGTAGAGAAAGTATGTAATAGTGATCATAATTTCTTTATAATAGACACAGTTAGTAATGTGATGGAAAATAATAATCAAAGATTAGTGAAAAATGTGGATGGAGAGTGAATAATAAGAATAAGTTAGAAAAATTTAAAATAAAAGTAGAAGTTGTGGAAGAGTTTGTTGGGAATGAATATAAAAATTGGTGTGATGAAGTAGAAAAAGTAGCAAATTGAGTTTTAGGTGAGAGTATTCAGAAAATTAAAATAGAAAAGTGAGAATTAATAAGAGTCAGGGAAAGACATACAGAGAATATAAAGGTACTATTAAAAACAAAGAAAGTAAAAAGATGTTAATATAAAATGAGAAAACTATTTAAATAAAAAGTTATCTAAAATAGATAGTTATACAGAATGAAATTAAATAGTAAATTATTGAAAGATATTAATAAAAGTAGAAGAGATGGAAGTAAAAAATTTTGAAAATATATTAAAAAAAGAAATGTAGGGGAGAAATAGTATTACTAAATGATGAGGAAAAAAAGTCTAGTTCTAGAGAAGAATTAGAGTCAATATTAAATAAGTATATAGTAGACATAGAAAAGATGTTAGATGTGAAGGACAAAATGATAATAATCATTAAAAGCACATAGTAAAGAAAATATTAGATTTACAGAAAATGAATTGAATGAGGCAGAGGAAGAAGTTGAAAAATGGGAAGGCAAGAGGTTTAAATGGATAGACAGCAGAGATAGTGATGAATTTGGGAAATAGGGCAAAATTAAATCTATTGTCATGCTTTAATAAAATGGCACAGAAGACAGAATTTCCAGATATCTGGAATAATAGTTATTATTTAAAGGAAAGGGTAAAAAATCATAGAAAGATAAACATTTATAAACCGGTCGTGGTAATGACAGTATTGTATAAAGTTGTGCAAATATGGTGGCTGGAAAGGTGGAAAAATGAAAGAAAATAATAGAGTGGGAGAAATTCAAGGAAGTTTTAGAATGGATAGACATATAGAAGATAGCTTATTTGTAGTCAAATAATTTATAGAAATGAGTAGTAATACAGATAGACAATTTTATATGGCCTTTATAGCTATAGAGAAGGCATATAAGTGAATAGAAATAGATTATCGATAAGTTTAGTAAATTTGGGAAAGAATGGGGCTTTGGTGGATCTTATTAAGAGATTGTATGAAAACAATTATTATACATATCAACTAGGAAATATACTAAGTTAAGAGTTAAAAATGAAATGGCACTAAGGCAAGTATGCCCTATGTCACCTATTTTGTTTTTGTTGTATTTGAGAGAGCAATAAAAAGATTAAAAAGAGGGGTAGAGATACCATTAGTAGATACATGGGAGTAAATACATTATCAAGTCTTTTATTTGCTGATATTTTCTTATGCACAGAAAGTAGGGAAGATATGGAAGTTATGCTGAAGACATGCACAAAGGTGGGTAAAATAATGGGGATTAAATTTAGTGAAGAAAAATCAAAAGTAATGAAGATGAATGCTGGGGAAAGAGAATAGAAAGAATTTTTATTGGAGGATATAAAGTTAAATGTAGTGAATAAGTATAACTATTTGGGAATCATCTTAACTAATCAGAGAAATAGCTTAGATGAATGCGAGAAAAATTTGATAAATGAAGCAAAGAAATGAAAGGAACTGATAAAGAAATTAAGTGTTTTCATATAATAAATATGTTGTATCAAGAATTGTATGGGAATGGCAATAGTGGGTTTAATCTATCTTAAAAGAGTACTAAGTAGGAAGACATGCATTAGATGCAGATGTGTGGACAGCAAAGGAGACAATTCAAGGAGGTATGGGATGGTTACGTTTTTATATGAGATGCAAAAAATAAAATGAAAATGTTTGATAGATTGTAATTTATGGATAGTAAGGGAATAGCTAACATCATATTTAATTGAGTTATGAATAAAAGGCATACAACAAAATGGGTGAGAAAGTTAGTAAGATATGCAAATTTGGATAAAGACTTTGTCAGTATATTTGTACAAAAAGTGGGATGATTGTGTTAGGAGGATTTCTGAGTGTTATAGTGGCAAAGACTAGGATAGAAGAATAGCTATATTAATAAAAAAATAGGGAGATGGAGAACTAGTATGGAGAGTAAAAAGAGCTTAAATATAAATAAACCCAATATTGGATGCAAAATAATAGCAGGGAAAATAGTTTATTATTTAAGGCTTGAACAGGATCGCTAGCGACATGGGACTATACACATAAATGGAGAAATGCAGGTGATTTAGTCTGCAGGTTATGTAAGGAAGGCATAGAAAATATTAGGCATTTGCTAATAGAATGTGAATGCTTATAAGCAAAAAGGGTACAAATAATGAAGTTGTGGGAGAATAAATATAGACCAAATGATTATGCAGAAAATGAATTATCGGTCTATGCTGGGATTGAAAAAATATAAGGGGAATGTAGAAACAAAGGCCATGGAGTGGACAAAAGTGGTGTGGAAATGGGATAGAGAAGAATATGTAAATATGGAGAATGGAAAATAAGATGGCTAACAATTTTTTCTTGGACATATTTGCTGAGAGATTCCCGACTTCAATAAAAAAGTAGTCATCATATCACATATTCAGTTTCTGATTCCCATTTAGACAAACTAAAACTTATAAAAAAATGAAAAAAGGCAAAAATAATAAAAAAACAATAGTCCTAAGTAATTTCGTGATATTTCAAACAAGAATCTATATTTCTCTGAAGAACGGAATCCATATATAATTATTCTATTTTATTTTTTCTTATTTTAATAATAAAATCTAAATGACTGGAATATTTCACAATTCCATTTTATTTTAATCTGTTGAAAGCCATGGTATGCACGACTTGTAGAATTTCATTTTACTTCTTGTAATTATCTTGCTACATTTTCTATTCTTTTTATCTTTACTGCAAGATAATATAACTGTAGAAATTAAAATATCCGTTATAATATTGTTGCCACATTAAACAGTTCCTTTTCTTAAATACAAAAAAAAAAAACTCTATCATTTGTATCTTAATTATTTTAGCTCCTTATTTTCCAGGGTTGTAATTAACTCTACAAAAGCATTTACGAAAATTAATCAATTCTTAACATATTACAGGTATAAGTTCAGCATTATAGGGTTTAGTATATATTTTTATAGTATTATATATGGGAATAAAAAATGAATTTAAATTTCAACTTACAAGTCTTTTTATGAAAATTTGTAATTCTAAAATACTTCTTGACTTCAAGTTCAAATGAAAAAGTATAAATTAATAAACTAATTAATTGCACTGAGCCACATTTCAGTAAAACACTGTCAGAATCATGCTGAATTCAGCACTATGATTCTGACACTGTTTTGGCAAAAGGTGGCTCAGTGCAATTAATTAAAATGAATTTAAATAACTCCACTCTTAGGAAATCAAAATTAAAAAGAAGCCATTATAAATTTATTATTTCATTGAAACAAAAGCATATTTAATTTTGAAATGAAAATTATCACCTCAATTCACTAATAATTATTGCTAAGATTTATAGCTAAATTATTCATTATTCTAAACATTTCTATATTGACTCACTTAAGTTAAGATAGGACCTGACCATCAAGAATCTCTCATACCTTCAATTATTTCTCTGCATTAATTGAGTTAATAGTATTGCATGTTTGACAAAAAATTGCATATTTAATTTACCTACACAGAAATTTTGACACTGATCTTTTTTTCTAGTTTCTTATCCCATCTTTTTCTGTTTCTTTAAATATCAGCCTTTCACACTAATTGTGCATACGCTTTGCGAGTGTTAATAATAAACAAATACTTTCTCACCAATACAAGATTTAGTATTTATGCAGGAATAAAAGGAATCCTCTTATTCCTACGACTCAAACTAGAATAACCATACTGGTTTGCAAATGGCTACTAATCATGATAAAACACTTTTTTTTTTTTAAAGTCATACTGTTTATATTTTAAAATAAATACATGTGGATGAAATTTTTAAAATTTATACTTTTGCTAATAATTTAAAAAATTAAATGTGATATGAAAAATGGAGAAATCAATTATATTTATATGTATTACAATCTTTCAAAAAAAGACATATTTAGTTAGATTTCAAATTGTAATGAAATACAATTCTTTATCTTCTTTAATCCTTATAGAATGAGACTATCCACACCCACTTTTTTTCTAATTTTGCCAATATAATTAAAGTTAGCCATTTTTTAGTTGCTACTTATGATCCCAAGATCTATCCTATTTGGAAAACACTATGGCTGATTATTGTATACTGGAATTCTATATCAAATAACTAACTAAACAGATATTTGTTTTTCATTATTGGGATTCAAACTCGGAATTTTCTAATACTAACTATTCAAATCCCCAATAAGGTCATATTTAAATAGAATGTTTAATAAAGTATTAAACATAAAAGAAATATAAGTAAAAACTATAGAGCATAATTATAAACTTATCATTAATCATATAATTTTACGCTGTTTAATGTACTAGTGAAAATAGCTGATAGATTTGGCTAAATAGTTTCCTATCTTTTAATGCATTTATATATATTAAAAATGCTATATACATACATCCCAGCTTAGGTGAGAATAGCAGTAACATTGCCAGATAATCAAATTGAATATTACCATTGTCTAGCATTTGGACTCCCAAGCAGCTAACTACATAATTATTTTTATTAGTTATAATTCTGAGGGCTATTATCACAAACTACTTTTTTAAAGCTCTCATATATCTTAATTTTCTTTTTAAATTCATTTTCTTTGTTCTTATTTATTTTCATATACCACATTCAACATCTCTTGTTATTACTGTTGACAAACACAATGTCTAATGAATTTTTTCAATAATCTTTTATATTTACATTATTTATAACATATTTGCATATTATCTATATATATTTAACTCTATCTTAAAACATTTAAATTTGTATTCAGTCTTAATAATAAAAAATGCAGCTATTTTTTTAAATTGAGGATCTATTTAGTAATGCTTGTTGTAAAACATGTTTTAAAATGCGTTTGAGATATTAAAATAGACGACAATGCAGTATTAATACTTGGGCCTATATAACACCATACTGCTTAGTTAACCACTTTATCTTTGGACAGAGAATATTTTCCAAAAAAAACGAACATGTTTACTTTTATTATATATAGCGAATATTCTGTACTTGGAAGATATAAATCTATGATCTATAAACAATTTTTCACAATATCCATTTTTTTTGCACAAAAGCGACCTCTAACAATAATATTTGATACAACGTTTTTACAATTCATTTAATTTAAATGTTTACATTCTTGAGAACAATTGTTTATGTAAACTTATTTACAATGTTCACATTTTACCACAAATATTCATTAAATATAATTTATAAGGTCGATAAATATGTAATGATAGTTTAGCACCCAGACAAACACTAAAGTTTATAAAGATCATTATAATGCGAATCATTTTTGTTATACAGATGATTCGATTGTAACAATTTATATAATAGGAAAATTATTTTATAAAAAAATATTGAATAAGAAATACTACAATTTTGATGGATATATGATCTACTGTTTTACACTTAGATCAATCACAGTATGTTTTGCATAATAAACTTTTTAGTCGTAAAAACTACTTTCAAACAGATTATATATATATGTATTGTAATGATGAAAGGAACTTCCATTATTTTATTATATAGGCCCAAATTTGATATATTGGAATTGTGTTGAGAGGTGGCAAGCAATGTCGTACTACCATAAATAAATGATTTTACTTGATTGTAGTGCCTTATTGTCTAATTGCTACAACTTGCCTTCAGGCATAAAACTTAATATACTTATGGATGAGTACAAACACACCCTATAGCCTGTTCTTTAAGATTAAATAATCACGTCTCCAGATAAAAGCAAAAATCCTTTTATGTAAAAAAGCTAAAATCATTATATAAATTGATATGCTGTTATGACATTGAAAAAAAAATGATATGCAGTAAAAATAATTAAAGTACACATATATAAAGTTGTAAACTCATTTTTTGATATTTTAAATAGGAATCTATATTTCTCTGAAGATTGGAATCCATTCTAAATCTCGATTAATTTTATTTGAAATATCTTCATTTTCTCTCATTTTAATCTTTTTTTAGTTATAAAATCTAAATGATTGAAATACTTTATGGCTCCACTTTGCCAAATTTTATTATAAACTACTGAAAGCTGTATAATGGAATACTTGAGTGACTTGGAAGATTCTATTTTTACTCTACTCAACCTTGCAATTTCCTGTTATATTTTACATTCTTATTACTTTTACAGTGAAATCTTTAACTCAATTTTTTTAAAAAAAAAAAAGAAAAAATATAACTCACTTCATTGCCAACAAATAAACTTATCTATTGGTATAAATATTAGAAATGGTCTTTCAAATAATATATTTTAAGGAATATTTATAGAATTTAAAATAACCTCATTATAACATAATTGCTACGTTAAATTGATCCTTTTTTAATATGCAATGCTGTAAAAAAATGCAAATAAACAAAAACTAAAATATAAACAACCAAACAAAAAAACACTAAAACTCATAAACTTTATATGATGGCAGCCATTTTTCCACCTGAGTGCCATATGCAACCACAAAAAATTGTTAACTTAATAAATTTTACAATATGGCAATAGCCATTTTCCTTTCCTAGACATCTTTATGTGAGCATGTTTATTAATAATTTTCTTCAGCTTGTATCATACATTATATTAATTTTTCCAAATTTTATTTACAGTATTTTGCATATTTTCTAAGCATAATGCTAAAAGTTGTACAAAATGTTAGAACATTTGTAGAATCAATACAAACATAAAAGTGACTAGAGAGAATAATGAAAAAAAAAATATTGAAGAAAAAGAATATATACCAAAATGTATTCAATTGTGATGAAAGTTAGAATTTTGCTATCATTTTATTTAAAAAAATAAAGATAATGTGAATAAGTAAACATATACATAATAAATGTTCACCCTCAATTTATTAAAACTACATTAATATTTTTTACTTTTGTTTATATTTTAATCTTAATTTATATATACATATAAACGTTATATATATATATGTGTGTGTGAGCATGTTGAAAAGTATCGTATACTTATAGTTCAGTAAACAATATATATTCTATTGTAATCAAAGGTTATCAACAAAATATGAGCTATAATATATAATGTATGTGAAGTCTTAGAACAAAATATAGCAAATATTGTGGCTCCACTACATATATATATATGAGAAAATCCTTTTGTCTTTTATATCTTTAATTAAAATCTGCTAGTTTCTGATTTTGTATTATATTAACTAAAAAAACAAAACAACTTAAATAAGTGATGCTTAACATATATTACAGAATATACTTTAAGATTAATTATAGTTTAAACTTTTACAGAATGTGATGTAGCTGAACACAGAATGAATTCAAACAATTCATTTTTTAGAAAGCAAAGTTAAAAAGAATCCATTATAATGTAACGATATATAAATATGTCGTTACATTAATTTAAAATAAAAACTTAAAAGTTCGCAAATAAAAGTAAAAAACTAAACGCTAAAATTAAAATGTTTGTTAAACGTATATACATTCGCACAGATGCCAAACTTTAAAAATATTTTTTTTTAAAAAAAAACAAATAAATAAGTATTTGAACGTACTTTTTTTTTTATAAAAAAAGTACAAGATTTAAAAATAAAAACAGGTATTAATTAATTCTTGTAATCTGTAAATGGAAATGATTGTTTATAAATTATCGAAAACCAAACTGGCCCTTGGGCTCTTGTATAATTAAAATGATCTGATGAAAGATAGATAAGAAAATAAAGAGAAATTAGCTTGACCAATGGAAGCACTAAGCCTTGGCTAGGACCCTAACGAAAGTGATGGATTAGTGACGTTTTGTTGATTGAATCCGTGTGGATAATATAAAAAGGGAAATACAGTTTTTTCTGACAGTTCCAGCGTTTTGTGTTTGAGAGATGTGGTAGGACGCACATACCACACTCTCTATTTAAAAAAAAAAATGAAAAGACTGTGATACCTTGAACCAGCTATTGCCATCTCCAGAACATTATCTTCCAATGGAGGCGTCGCGGGAATTAAAAGCAGAAACATGGACTCTTCTACCGTGAGCTACGAACTTTACAAATTAACAACAACAAAAAAAATAATTAAGAACTTTCGTCATTGTTTTTTTTTAAAGATTCAGCTAATTTAAATTTTAAAATGAACTCTTATTTGATTTTTTAAATTAATAATTGATTATTATTTACGATGTGACTATATGCGTTGGTGCGGAGTTGAAAGAGAAGGGATTGAAAAAGAGCACTCTTCAATCCCTTCAGTTCTGCTAAGAAAGAAAGAAAAATGAACTATCGTTTTCTACATTGAGGACCAACTAAACTAAAAAACCTCCGGATAAATAAAAAACAATGGCTAACTCAACAAATCTTTTTAGGACGGCGTGGGAATTCACGTTCATGGCAAGCAACGGATAAAACTACGGACGTGTTAAAACCGTAAGAACTTTATAAAATATAATGAACAATATTAATTTGAAAACACTAAGAACTTTAAATTTTAAACTTTCCTAGTATTTGAAATAATTGCAATAGAATCCTATCTGACCAATTTTAATAATGTTATGATGTATTTTTTTTGTGTAAAATCATTTCCATTTATTTATTTATTTTTTTGTTCTTTAAGTTTATTTATGATTTCTGTTTTCCGATAAATTAAAATATATCAATGTTAAACTTAAGTCGGGCGTGAATGGCTGTATAGATTTGTAAAGTTATATTAGGGGAGGGTAATCTTAGGTTATTTGTGTCGTTGTTAAATTGGGTCAATGGATTGGATATATTGATGTAGTTAGTAGATGTAGTCGGAGATTCGCTACTGGCAGAATCGTTTATATATATGCCACACTCACCCGTTTGCCTATGGAAGGAATTATAAGACGGAGAACGCAGTTCCTTTCTATGGAGTTTTTTTTATTGCTCTTCTTGTCAGATAGATGTCATATTCCTATTTGACGAGAGGCAATTTCTTCTCTTAACTTTTTGGTGCTGCCGTATTACATTGACTGCATCGATATATCAGATAAATTGACGCCAGTTTTGGCTGCGAACCTTTAGCCTAAGGTTAAATAGGGATAGAATGTTTTATTTTCAAATGCAAATCTATGTAGTCTATTCATACTCGACACTAAATAAAAATGCATTAAATTTAAGTTGTTTATAGACACTTGCATGGATTGGTTAAGTATGTTTTGGGTTTTCATATTTGATCAAAATATATAGACATTCGATAAATAATAATACCTTACGGTGAGTATCTATAATGCATTTATTCAGATGTCTTTTAAGTTATTGGTGACAATGCAAGTATCTTATGGTGAATACTATTGGGTTACTTATAAATTTCCCTCTGCAATTGTCGGTATCAATGATTTTACATTTTGATCGTTTATGTTTATTTTGAAATGTTTTTAACCGTTGTAATCTATGTAACCGATCTATACTCAACATTTTAAAACAAACTTTTATAAACTCCTCTGTGCGAACTTATAAAAAAATTTAAAATATAAAGTTGTAAAAATTAAAATGTAAATGAAAATCAAAGTTAAAAATGTAAGTTATATTTTAAAAGGTAAACTGATGCTAAAATAATTTTAAATCTTATATATGTGCGTTAATAAATGTTTGTATGTTAATTACTGGCAGTGGATTATTTTATTCGTTTTTATATATACTCTTATATGATATTATTAAATCTCTGCTATTCCACTGAGCTAGTGACATGGGCTAACAACCGGATGCAAAATATAAAAAAAAAAAAAATTTTTTTTGACTTACGTATGTCTACTTTATAAATTTTTCTAGGTTAAAATGCCTAGATGGCGCCCTGTAGTGCAGTTTACGTAAGTCTATCTCATTTGGATTGTTACAATAAATTTATCAGACTCTGTTCACAGCATTAACCAATTACATAGACACTTTAAATAAATTTACTCCAAAGTTTAATAAAAACCCCAATCAATACAAAACAAACTATAGGTTTTCAAAATCAAATGATAATGACGATATTCTTGCAATTTGTAGAAATTCCAATTTCTTTCTTTGCTATCTCAATAGGAGTATTAAGAAATTACTGAAGCATTATGCAAGCTAATACTGTAAATAAGCATTTTTTCTTCCTAAACTTTTGTGGGCATATTGTACATTTAATTAGTTCAGGATATTTATATCGCACTTACATGAACACCCAAAATAATTTTCTAAAGGCCTCTTGTCAAAATAAGCCATTTGTTTATAATGCTCAATGTGAAAACATTTATTACATTTGATTTATCAATGATGTTGGTGATATTTTTAGTGAAAGAATTTGTTAATGATCTATTTCAGTCTGCTATATTCTTGAAACAAATTATTTGTTGATATGAATGATAGGTGAGACAAGTTTTATAAAATGCACATCACTCTGTGAATTTTAGATAGAATATTACAAAGACAATAACTTCTATGTTGGCAGATATTTCTTGTCTAACTTTAATATATTTTCTTGTTAGTTTTATATCACGGTTTTTATTATCAATTAGTTTTTTTCTTTTATGACAGTAATAAAAGATATTTCTCTTAGATGCAATCTCGAATAAAGACCTGCTGTTCCATTGTGGTCTAATTCATTTAGCATCAATTCTTTTGGTAGTATCATTAAATTCATTATGCTACTATTAAGAATACATTTTATGTTGATCATCAAAAAATATTTGTGTGGATGGGTAAAGAATAATCTACTTTCCATTCAGATTCAAATCTTAAATGGATCTTTTTCATTTTGCGAGAATGTTATTCTTACAGAAAGTTGGTCCATGGATAAAATAATCTAGAAAGAAAAGTAGATCAATGATGATCAAATTAGTGTATTTCTAAAAATCTTCCAATTTATTTTTTTCAAAAAAAAAAAAAAAAAGGCAAATACACATGAATGGACAAATAGACTATGTTCAAAACTGAATATATTGAAAGTTTGGGAGTATAAATTTGGGTGCAATGTAAGTCTACAGATGTCCATTGTATCCAGAATATTTATATTCATCATTGAATAGAAGTGGAATGCCATTAGTCTCTATAAAATTGAAAATGAATGATCAAGCATAATTGGTTGTTGATTTACTATTAAAACATTTTAGAAAAAAATGTTATTGGAGCTTAAATATTGTACCCTTACCTATGCATACTAGCACAACAAAAGGATTCATTCAAATATTAAAATTAGCTAAGTTGCATTAAAGAAAATGCAAACTAAAACCAAGAATCAAACAAATCACTGGCTTAGTTGTACTATTGAATTTGTGTCCAACAGCAAATGACACATAATAGTGATTGATTCTACAATAGTATACTTGCTTCATATACTAGCATTAAATAAAACTCAAATCTATTATTCACTTTGTGATGCTCATTTGCTTTTGCGCACTCTTTCTTGTTATCCTAGTCAATCATTGTAAGCAATTTAGTCATTTAGAAATTTTGCAGTTTATTGAATTTATTTCCTCAGAGCCTTCAAACATAAATACCACAAAATCTCTGTATACTCAGGTTGAATTGGTATTCTAGTTCTAAGATGAAGAATCTAATGGGGTGAGTAGTGTATCTGCCATATATAACCAATCTAATATTCAAATTAAGGCAGACGGACCAGTTGTGCATTTAATATTTTTTGGTAAATTGATATCAAGTTACAAAAGATAATCTGACCTGGCAAAGAATCAGTTTTCAGAAATGATTTTAGGTATCATATATCTTTACAATAGATTAACATCATTAGCAATATCACATGATCACCATCTATTATACTAGCACATAATTGTTATTAAACAAGGCAAATGCTATTGAGCTTAGAGTGAAAATATTAGTGTTTTCAATTTCATTCTCATAGTTTTGTAGTTTAAGTACAGATAAAAGGTGGCTGCTGGAGGGTTGCATTAGATCCTAAGATGGTGCAGTGCTCTCAGATTCAAGGTTCCTCACTGACGAAGGCCACAAGACAGAAACTAGTCTGGGGATATTGGATGAGTAGGCACTAGATAGGGATTTTATGCACAAGCCTTCTGGCATCCATTGATTACTCTGGTTGGCACTACTGTATGGAGAGTTTTGCCTTGTTTAATCATTAGCAATAATGAAAAACATTTTTTTCATTATTTCTTTTAAATCTTGTTCCAAATTTCTCTTAAATCTTTTTTATCCCAAATCAGTAAAAATATTGCTTAGTACTTCCTCCATAAAATTTACAAGTAAAAGTCTTTTCTTTCTATTGACAAACATGAACGAAATCTTTAACATGAAGAAAAAAAAAAAACCCCAAAAGTACATTTTAAATTATTTATCATCAACTGCTACAATTTTATCAAACTATAATCACGCTATATTTGCTAATTCTGCATCTCACTATGAATTCCTTAAACTCGAATAATTTATATATTCTGTATATTTTTGAAACATAACTGCCATTTATGATTTTAGCGTTTATTAATTCAATGCTATGAGTGAAGATTGTTGTCACTATATTTTGAATATTTATTTTACATCTAAGGTCTACTAAATAACTTTTGTAATATATTTATTTGTTTTTAGAAAGCATTTAAATGTTTTCTTAAAATTCTATGATTACTTTTGAAATCTTCATTCTTTAAATTATTTTTTTGAACACTTTCAAGGAATATTTTAATATTTAAAAATCATATTTTTTTCTTATTTTAAAATATTAATACTTTTGTCATCAAAAAAGCAACAATGTATTTTCTTTTTATAGCAATCCTTGGATTAAAAAATATTTTTTATAATTTATTATAGCAATATAAATAATGAAAAAGAATTACATTGAATGTTTTTTTTCATCTCAAGTTTTTACCTAAAATTTTCTTATAGAAGTAAACGTAAATAAATAAAAACAAATAACTGCATTTGGTCGTTCTGCTGCTGTGAAAATAATACATTTATTCAGTAATTCGGGAAATTATTTTCAAAATGATTCTAATCTTCTAATATGGAATTTCCAAAATCTACAAGTGACAATCATTAGTATTTTGTATACTGGAAAAAAAAGTTTAAACACATCATAATTTGAAACATACTCCAATTAATAATTCAATAAACATAACATGACCACCACTTTTTATGCTTGGGTATAACTGTTTTAAAACAGTTTAAGACATAGTTTTGTAGTTAAATGGAGATAAAAGGTGGCTGCTGGAGGGTTGCATTAGATCCTAAGATCTAGGTGCAGTGCTCTCAGATCCAAGGCTCCTCACTGATGAAGGCCACAAGCCAGAAACTAGACTGGGGATATTGGATGAGTAGGCATTAGATGGGGATTTTATGCACAAACCTTCTGGCATCCATTGATTAGCTTGCTGGGCGTGGCAATATGTATAGTGAGTTTTGCCTGTTTTAAATTAATAATTCTTTAACATTGATATCTAATTTGAAGTGTACTTACTTTGTAACTCTTTAACATTGATATTACTCTTTATCAATCAATGTTCTGCATACATTAAAACTCATAATTTAAAAATTAAACTTGTAGAATATAGAACCTATGTATTATCATTATAATAAAGGCTGTGGACATTATTTTGGCAAACTTTGCACTTGGTATATATACAATTTTCCTTACATAGCTTTAATTTCCAATTACCTTGGTAATCTTTGTTTTCAAAAATCTGATCTTTAATGGTTTATTTTAAAAACTAAATAGCCATACATATATATGGATGTTTTGTAAATACATTGTGACATAAGTATTACATATGAACAAAGTTTGGGAGGTAAATCAAATTCATTGTTTATAAAAATTTCCCAGAAAGTTCCTGATGTTCAGATCTCATGGCAATCACACATCTGCATATAAATGTTATTTTATTAAAATAATTAAATGGTTTTATTGCATAGGAATTCACGAGTGCCAGAAATGGAAAATAGGCTAAAGAATCTTATGGTACAAAGTCTGGCACTCTAACACTAAGCTAAATCATGTAGGTCTGTAAACTATAATTTAAATCAGCAAGATTAATTCTTCTAAACAACAGATACCACAATGCACTATCCATTATAAATTGGGCTGCATGACTGAAACGAAAAATTCACAAATATATTTAGTACAAAATAGAACTACTTTTTTTTTTTTTTTTTAAAAAAAAATCACATACAATTTTAAATAACAAAAATAGAATGAGAAATTGTGACTAAAACACAAAAATTTAATATAAAATTATTATGCTATGTTAAATCCCCAGGTGGAGCTAGCTGAAGAAACAACTCTCAACATTGCTGCTGATTTAAGTGGATTTTTATTTAGTTGTTGATAGAAAAGAGGTGCATTATTTCCATATTGGACTGTTTAAAGATGGGTTTTATTCATTTATCATTCCAGTCAAAATTTAAAATTTAAGTTCCCTTTTTTTTTTTTCAAAATTTCTCAAAACACTATCAAATCCACGATGGCGACAACTCCTTGAGCTTTTTTTAAAAAAGATAAATAACAAAGCTTTATCAAAATCTAAAATTAATCAAAGTTCAAAAAAAAATTAATCAGAAAGTTGATAGTAATCATAATTCTGGAATTAAAAAGCAATTCTCAATCTCCAATAGTGCTTAAAATGTTCTCTACTGGATAATAAATTACAAAACGTCAAAATCAAACTGCAAGACCCTAAAAACGTTAATGATTATGTTGGGCCCTCAGTCAAATTTTCTAAAACTAAAAAAAAAAACCAAAATAACAATTTGGGAAATGTTTTTACAGAAACTACACAACAGAATAAAATCTTAGTAATTGATAATGACTCTCAAAAAGACCACAATATTATCCAAAAAACAGGTCATCTTATGCAAAAGCACTGGACATGCCAGCCTTGGACTTAATAATATAAACAAAAGTAATCTAGAGCAAGTTCAGGAGTTGACACAGGTGTAGGGACTTGGGGAGGAACAATACAATGAAGAAATGTCAAAAATCACAAAGCTACAATCTTGGGAAAACACAAAATCATCAAATTACAACAAAAAATTTAAAAACTGTTCCATTATTGCTAAAATTTCTTAAATTTTATCACAATAACTATTCAATAATCCTTGCCATAACAGATCTAAACTGCAGCCTTTTCAGATTCCCAATTGAAGAGCTAGCTCTACAATCTCTTAAAAACCAAAAATCTAATTTAAAATGTTTTCAAAATCCTCACATTGCCAAATGATCGATATGTAGCAATACAGTTTAACAACTTCTTACAAAAGCTGCCATTGGCTTTGAGAAACAAAACCTGCAAAAGTATCTGGACAACTATGGGAAAGTCGTGAATTTTGAATATCTCAAGGATAAAAACACTGGTGGTCTTACACTTACCAACACCAGAATCTTCACATTCAGCCTGAAATAGGGTCTTTTCCCAGAAGCAATCCCTACCATAATTGCAGCTGATGAATATCCCCTAGTCATTTTCATTAAGGAAGTCAGACCAAAAGATTTTATTTGTAAAACCATGAACATTTGATGAGGGAGTGTCCTCAAAAGTGGTCTCATTTGTAAGAAAAAAAGACTTGTGGACATAGGCGTAGGTTAGACCCTTCAGTCAAGTCTGATAACCAGGTTCGTTATTTCCATTGAAAATCTATCAGTCAACTCATATACTTCAACACTGACAGAGGATCATCAAAATAGTATGGATTTTCTGCCTGGTCCAAAGACTAATGACATTGCACAATCCTCATTGGAGGAGTGTACCAGATATGATGAACTTGGGCTATAAATTCTGCCATTGAAAAGGATGTCCTGCGTGCAAGTAAACACATTCACCCAATTCAATCAGAAAAGTTCTGAGGGAATAGGTGGCAAAGATAGCTTCTGGCAACCATGTAACAGTAGAAAATGTCCAAGGGTGCTTGCGAGTTCAAAAAACTATTGGAGTGTACCAGAAATGGACTCAAATGGTGAAGAACTTGGGCAATAAATTCTGCCATTGAAAAGGATGTCCTGCGTGCAAGTAAACACATTCATCCAATTCAATCAGAAAGTTCTGAGGGAATAGGTGACAAAGATAACTTCTGGCAAACATGTAACAGTAGAAAATTGTCCAAGGGTCACTTGCGAGTTCAAAAAACTAGATGCTGAATACTCATTACACAACTCTGCCATGTTTTCTTTTTATCAACAGGTAGTTAAATTCTATACAAATTTTGGAGGGCGGAATGTCAGACAAGTGTAAATGACCCTTCGTTATGACTAACGCAAAAAAGGAAAACAAAAAAACCAAGGTATCCCCAAGAACCACCAGATCTTCATTGCAATAACTTTCTATCATCAAATTGAACCAATGATTTTCCTTCCCTATCAATTAGTCTCATTATTCTATACCTCTTTTTGTAGCACATATCTCATTTCTCGTATTGCCCTCTCAATGCAACTAAACACCAATATAAATATTTGCTGCACCCATTCTGTTATCACTATATGCATATTTCAATAGTCAAAATTAATGTTAGGGGACTAAACTCTCTGAGTAGAATATTTGCTATCAAAAACTGGTAACGTCAGAATACTTGTAACATTTTATTCATGTCTGAAACCAAACTAAACAAATTCTAGTCACAAAATTGATGATGTATTTTCTTCTTTTGGCTATTTCAGGTATTCTGCCTCTATTGTTTCAGCCAAAGGGGTTGCAATAATCATAAATGCTCTGGTTCTTCTGGCTTTGCAATTTTACACTTGGATGAGTTCCATATTAGTTGGTGTTCAGTTTGGAAACTTTAGATGCTATATTGCACACCTTTATCTACAACCAGATGACTCACTCATTAAGCGCATCATATTAGAAAGTAATATACTAAGTGGAAATAACACCTTTGCTTATTCTTGGTGACTTTAACATGGGATATGAGGTTCAATAAAAAAATATATGCATTTGTTTACCAAGGGTCTTATGTGCAGGCAGGGTCTATTTCCCAAAGATGCCTTCTCATTCTATACCAAGAGATGGAAGACCTTTATTGACCTCACATACTATTCCCCCAAAATTATATTTTTTTAATGGACACTAAACTTAAAACTGTTTTCACAGACCATAAAGCCTTGCATATTGACCTAGATGCCAGTTCAGGTCCACCCATAAACCTGGGACTAAGAAAAACAATTAAATTTCTTAATAGGCAGATCGCCCCTATAGCTCATCTCGGTTTACATTTACTTATTCAAAATAAATATTCTGAGTCTGGACCCAGTTTCTGCTTGGACAGTTTTTGTTGAGATTTTCCAATTGCTCAACAGGTTTACTTGGAACTCTCATGGATCAAATTGCACATTACTTGGACTTGATCTGTGACATTAATCAAATCACCCTACTCAAGCAACAATACCATGATGCACAGAAGGCCCTAGCAGAGTAAATTGCAGTTAAGCGAGCCTGAAGATTCTTGGATAGTCAGCATTGCTGGACAGAAGCTATCTAGGGTGGGCACAGGGTTCAAAAAAAGGTCACTCCCTCTTCCATACATATCAATGGCAAATTTCAAATAGAAGACATGTTAATCATCATAAGAAATCATTTCAAGACAAAGTTTCAAAAACCAGAATAGCACTCCTAACATTGACAATGCTCATCATGGAATTACAGCGAACACCATTCTAAATAAATTTAAATCAATTCCTGTCAGAACCCACCCATGACCACATGCAATACCCAAGTGCCTTCTGCACCTCAGCCACTACACCATCCCCATCATTCTCAACATGCTGAATGAAATGGCTGGAGGTTGCAAGGTCATCGAGGAACTATATCCTGTCTCGCTAGTCTTTTCCGAAAAAGAATCGACCGCTGTCGGATCTCACAAGTCTTAGGCTTATTTTGATGATGCCTCTCCTCATAAAAATAAGTCTATGATCAAAGAATTAACCTAAGAACTAATTATTCCCAGTTTATCTCCGTTTGCATGTAGGGTTGGTCCACGATTAATGCAGCTTCTATTTTCAAAATAATAATCAAACATGTGAGGTGTCAGAGATATTTCAGACCCATAGCTGTCCAACTGAACATTTAGGCTGCCTTTGACTCTATAAGAGTCGATCTCGTCAGCGTACTAAGAACCTATCCTATTCCTGATACCCTCTTATCCATCATGAAGAATATCCTTAGCAACAGGGAAATTCTTATGATGAATGGCAGAATCGCTCCGGGGTTTTGTCCCAACATCTGTATATCCCAGGGATCTTCACTGAGCACATTATTATTTATTGCATTCATCAACCCATTGGTTCTTAAGGTTGAAAGAGATCTCCATGGGGAATACCTTCCAAAGCTGGGCAGAGGTAAAATGCCTAGCATGTCAATGATGTAGTCATCCTCCTCCCATCTATAGATTGCCTGCCAATACTGGAAGACATACTACATTGGTATACAGAACAATATCAGCAGTTTTTCAATCAGGATGTCTGCAGTCTGAAAATTGTCATCTGGAAAGAAAATTCCATCACCATTTCTAGCCAGACCATAAAAGGTTCCCATTCATGCTTTCTCCTTGGGACACGAGAATCCAATTACAAAACGTTTTTCAAAAGTATGACACTCTTAAATCACTCTCTGGCAAGGTTACACTACTCAACTCGTTAATACTCACCTAAAATAAATTACTTCCTTCCAATCATGACCTTCATAGCAAAAATTAATTCCCTATGTTCTGGATTCCTGTGGAGAAAGAAAACTGTCGCAATCAGCCTTAGGAAGGTATGCCTACCCAAAAAACTAAATGGACCAGGACTACATACTATCTCTTCTTTTCTAGTACAGAGAGCACATATGCTCATCACAATTAGAATAATCTCGGAGGACTGATATCAATCCCATCACTCCCACTGATACTCCTTATCATCGTTGGTTCCTACCGTGGACTGATATGGTTGTCAATCTGGTTAAGAGTAGTGGAATCATTGTGGGGGCAATTGGGAATAAGCCCAAAAATTGGGACATTCATTCTTCATAATAACCTTAACTGTTCTCAAGGTTAAGAATGAATACATCAAACTATGAAAGCTTGAGGCTAAATATTTATTTTAAAAATAAACGTACACCTGCTACCAATTAATGAATTTCTAGTAAATAAGAGGGCTTAACAAAATACATACTCAATGTCAAGTGAAACACTGCAACACTTCCGATACAAGTGCAAAACTCTACAGCAGTATAGATCATTAATCAGCTGCTGGATATCATGACTGAATTTTCAATACTGTATTCAGGCTGGTTGGTGTTTTTTCAACAATAAGACTATCTATCATGTTGAACTATTCACTGTGGATCCTTAGGTGCTACTTAGTGATTTGTTTGGTATTATTAAAACATTGAAAGGGACTGCAAAGTTTCCTATGCTAAACTCTATGAGGACACAAAGCATCATTCTGCAATAATTATGTTCTTAATTTTTTTTCAGATATCCCTAATACCAATTGTATCGGTCATATCTTGTTACCTAAATTGCAAGTTATAATGTACCTATTTTTTTTGGATGAATAAAGTTCATCATTGAATAAAAAAAAATAATTATGCCAATATAAACATAAATTAAATGGCACAAAAAACTGTAAGTTGCCTATGTATGACTTAATTATCGATTTTTGAAATGTTTTGTCAATTTGAATGCATTTTCTAACAAATCTTATTAAAATATTAGTACTTTTGAATTTTTTTAAAAAAAAATTAACTGTTAAAGTTATTTAATAAAAGAATATGCAAAGTTTGAACATTTGCCCAGGTAACAGACCCATGGCTATAGGTTATCTAACAATTATCAGCTACAAAATCCCAAATAATTTTGATAAATATCATAAAGAAAACTATAGATGATGAAACCATGGTTTTAAAACTCTGGTAGGAACAAGATATTTTTAGGCAATACAATTTTTTTTTAAAGTCAAATAATCAAACAACTATTATTGTTCAATATAATGGGTATCTGATGTGATTAACTAGATTGTAAAAAAAAAGAAAAGCACAAAAAATTTTTGTTTGCATTTTTAATCTAATTACTTTGATTAAAATAACTTGATAAAAATATAAATTTTGCTTTAAAAATAATTTGAATCATGTAAATTTTGACAATATAAAAAATTTAGTCATATAATTAGCTGTTTGGTGTTAATGTTTGAGCATTCAAATAATACATTGAGCAAGTTTTATTCAATTAACGAAATGGTTTTTTCCTTACTTTATTAAGCTGAGAATTAAATCAGGAACTTCACACTTTACAATGTGTAAATCAACTGAATACTGTTTATAAATAAAAACGTGTGTACAAAATTCACATACACCATATTTAATTCAGGTAATGAGATTTTTTTTTAATCTTATAGAAATTTTTTTTTTTAAAAATTAATCTTAAATAATAGAATTTTGAGATATAGATCTTTCTACATTTTTAAAGTTAACATCAGTTCCACAATTATTTAAATATTTCATTTTATATTACAAATGTACTCTAGGTGGCTTCAACATTTTTCTTTGCACTGTGTCTAGACTCTCATAATTTTTACAGAAGTCTTCTTTATCTTTTATTGTAACACTATATTTCTTCAAATTCCACCAAACAGAAAAAAAAAAATCCAAAATGTGAAATCAGTAAAAATATCTTAGTTTTGACCTAAATATAAACCCTTAGAAACTTGTGTTCTTATGTGAACTGTTACATTTTCACACTAAAAGGCACTAAGTGATGCATAAATCCATATTTTGGTGAAACAATTAAATGTGAATAATTAAGCAGGGCAAGAATAAAGATTATTTCTTCCTGTTATTATATAATTTTGACTCATTTGACCAGATAATTTCCAGAATCTTTCTTCTTCTTTCATTAAATTTTACTGTCTTCAACCTAAATTGGTAATATGCTGGTTATTATGAGATTCTAGTGCCAATGATCCTCTCTGCATTATGATTGTATACCTGAGAATTTTCATTCTAAGTATGCAAAGCTCTTATCATTTCATTTCTAAATATATCATAACATAGAATGGGTGAACATTGCTTGATGTATATTTTTCATGTTGTAAGCATACGAGTGTTTTTAATTAAAGAATTGTCAAGATTGATATGGGTTTTAGAAAAAAATAATGTAAAAAAAGCCTATACAGCTTTAGATTTTCTATTTCCTTCTGATAAAATTTCTAGAAGCATGAATGAAAAGTTAACATTAAAAAAAAAAATCTACACAATAATAGCTATGACCAATATTTGTTTCTAAAATTCAGGCTTTTATTTACATATTTTTTTAAAAATTCAAATGGTGGAAAAAACAGTAAATTACATGCAGTTACTATAAATAACAGTAATTGTTCACAAATTTTTAACTGAAAAATTGCTATAAAAACATTGATATACATTAATAAATGCATTCTTCACTATATTGATAAAAAAAATTGATGTTCATTTTTTAAAAGCTTATTGTTGCTAATATTTAAGTCAATTGGACTTCCAAGCTGTTCCTATTGCTGAGGCAAAGAATTCTCTTAAGGAATGTTGTAAATGTCGTTCAGATTAAAGTTTTCTGATGATTATATTGATTTATCATGGCATTTTCTGATTATTTAAATAATAAAATTAATGGAAACCATAAACAATAGACATTTAAAGGCAAATTTAATAACTAATCAAAGAACCTGATAATGATTAGTAGATTAAATTAGTCATTTTGTTGATAGGGGAACTAGATCTTTTTTTAAATGACATATTGACCTAAAAATGATACTATTAAATTAATGGATTACATTTGTTTAAATTCTAGATGGAATATTTTGACAATCTTTTGAATAATATTACAAGAAATTCTAAAGATTGCTTTTAACATATCCAATTTTTCCATTCAGATTTAGACAATATTGGTTGATGTGTTAGCATCAAAAGTATTGAAATTTTTAGGAATATATTAACCCATAAAGTTGTACCATATGACCAAAAAATACTTCTTTTGTTCCACTTTATAAAGATAGAAAATATTGCAATGTTATAGAATATCAGTTAAACTATTTTCAGAATTATTAAATTATACCTGGTCACAGAAAATCATTAGATTCAAGATGGTTTAAGTTAATTCTGTAACAATGTTTGAAACACTGCTTATTGTTCAATGAAGTTTTTTCATAAAAAATTTTTTTTTATAGGTGGGATCTGAAGGATTTTAATGGCAGCAACTCTGGAAATAATTTGTAATGGTATTTTAATTTTAACTAATTACAAGTCAAAACAAGACTTTCATCTCCTCGACTGATTTATATATTAATGCTGATAGTAGTATTATTCATATCAATTAAAAAGATGACATATAGAAAATATTTTGAAAATTACTTCATCAGCCGCTGATGGAAGAAAAAATCTTAGCTTTTGGCTTATTAATTTGTCAGAATTTAATTTAAATGTCTTGGTAGCTTTTTGGATGTGGAGATCCGTGGAGCATAAACAATATTCTGCTGCAATATGCTATTTTTTTTCATATGGTATAATTACTTAAGTCAATTTGGCAAAATACTATTGCCGTAAGTTATTTTGATCAATTTATTGAGTGTAATTAAGTCTCAGATCCCTTATCATCGTAATATAGTGGTACTGAAAATTTTTATAAGAATGCTCATTAATACTGAAAATGGTTAAATTATGACGGATTTTTAAAACTTCTGATTGTGAGATTGAAACTATAGAAGTAAAGACATCTTGTCATTGAATAGCCATGTGAACTGGATGCAATAACAGGATTTCTAAAATATTTTGTTATAAACTTGTGCATGAGAATCATGTGACATATCTTTTTTAGAGATGTAATATTAACTGTTCTCAATGAGATAACACTGCTAAGGATAGAATGCAATGTTCATCTTAATTTACGCAAGATGTTGGAAATTTTTGTTGCAAAAGATACCATCCCAAGATGTCAAATAAATAAGTTAAAGATTGGCATGATATAAGAATGTATTTGCCATTCACTGTAGATATCAAAAAATTTATTTAACTTTTGTTGTCATTTTTTTTTTCTGGCGTGTAAATGACCATTCTTGTTCTTAAGTGACTATTACAAGTCTATCAATTTCTGGGAAATGTTGGCATATTCACCCATAACAGAAGACAATTCAATTAGTTATTTTTTTAAGAAAATATGAAATGCAACAAATTCTGTCTAGCAATCAACGCCTTCTAGTTACAGGAGTCAATAAAATAGCAGCAGATACAAAACATTTAGCTAAATACATATAGGATGAGGATCAACAGCAAAACAGAATTTGATAGACACTAGATTATAATTCATATATCCAATATAAACTTATAAAGTTTAAGATTAAAAAATTGAGAAGTTGTAGTCAGTTTTGTATACCCTGTAATCACATTAACTTCCTACTTTAGTACTTTTAACATAATAAAATCTCTCAAACAGAATTTTTGTACTCTTAAAAAATTCATTTCATTTACTTAACAATTTTGTTATTTTTGTGCCTCATAACTTCCAATAAGTTTTCCAACTATCTTTAATTAAGTTATTATGGCTTTGGGTCAAACCTAATAAATGCCATCAAATCTTCATAATCATAATACTTAATCAGAAAATTAAGTGATCTTTATATATATATAAAAAGGGTTTAAAAACGAAGCAATTTCTTTTTAAATATAGAAAGAATACTTTGAATTTAAGATATATCATGGGTGAATTGTAACAAAAAAGAAATACAATATTTATTGTGTGTACATATGTAATGCAACTTATTTCTAAAATAGAACTTATTTTTCTCTCAAGAAATTAGATTTATTACAAGCTTTTTTGAGGAAAATTTTAAATTTGTAACAAAATGACTGCAGCCTTCTGTATGCCACTGTTTAAACTTACCAGAATCTTTAAAGTTTGGCACAGATCACAAGGGTTTCATCTATTTTTTTTTTTTTTAAAAAAAATGATATTACTTAGTCAAAGAATTCTATATTTTTAACTTTTTAAATTAAAATCTCAATAAAAACAATGTATAAAATATCCCTATCACTAAACTACTTTTTAATTTCAGCAGTGCTGCTCTCTTGTGGAACAAATGTAAGTCTGAATAAAGTGACACAAGTGAAAAGATAACATTTCTTTGCTATAAAGATGTAATGTATATTGTAGTCCAGATACTTTATCAAGCAGAATATAAATCAGCAAAGATCTCATTTTATGAATAAACACTTCTTGTTAAAATAGGTCTGGATTTCATATACAATAGGTAAGAGATGATCTATTTCTTGCACCACTTTATTCAGACTTGTTTGTTTCATAAGAGAATGCTGCTGAAATTAAAAAAGTAATATTTGGTGATAGTGATGTTTTATAATTGAATTTCAGATAGCGATATACAAGTAGCTAAACTATTATACACAATTTGTTCCTATGAAAGATTCATAAATGAAAATACGTGTTCCTATAACTGATTTAAGCAATTTCCAATTAATGAAGAAGTTTCTATTTATATGATAATTATTCAAAAGTATAAAAATAATAAATTGTTTTAAATCCAATTAAAAATATATGCCTAACAAATGGAGATCTGAACTTAAAAAAGGAGTTTACTATTATCTGATAGGACTCTTTGAGACTTTAGAACTAAGCAGGGCAAATTCCTAATGTCCACTCCACATTTTGGTCATTGGATGGGCTGCTGACCAACATGCATCAAACAGCATGGTGAATTTATTAGCTTATTATCTCTGAGTTAAAGATTAAGAAGCACTATGTTCTTTCTTTTCAATTGCCTGAAAATTTTTAAAGTGTCAGTTGAATGATCTTGAAAGCAAAATGAATGTGTGAATGAATGAATTTTTCTAAAATAAATATTTACAATATGACAGACAAAACTAAATCATGTTATTTATTCCTAGAAGCTGTAAAGTCACCAATCAAGGCAGTAATCGGTGGTAAATTCCTGATTGTGGATCCAGATTGTTACTTGATCTTATATTTAGGCATTTACAATTGCAATCACTTTCAAGTAAAGAGATTACATGGATTGGAAGAGCTATCTAATAATACATGGAACATTGTTGGACTTCATGAAGTTGGAAGAAAATGTAGACACAATTTAAAGTGGTCATATTATGCTACAAAGGCACAAATATTGAAAGCACAAGTGAAATAGGATTGTGGAAATGAATGGTGTATCAGACAGAGTGAACAAGATTAGTTATTCAATTTAATGGAAGATATCAAATGTAAAATTCAGGTTTATGTCCCATCAAATTCTTAGTGATAAAGAGGATTTTTATATAGATGCATAAAATTTTTTTGATCAGATAAAACATCTTAAAAATTGTCATGAGACTTTAATGCTAGAATTGGTAAACAAAAGATGGTGCTGAGAATAAATTTGATTATGGTGATAGAAACAAGACAGGATACAGACTTGTGGAGTTCTCAGAAAAACTATATTGATGCAATCGCTTTGTAGTCAGGAGTGAGCTTCATATTTTCCTACCTAAAAAAACTAACAATATATAAAAGTTCAAACCCAGAAATATTTAAATTACTAACAGTGCCATCATATATATATACAAACTATTGTTGCACATATATATAATTTTTGATTGTTATTTTGAAACTTTTGAATATTTTAAGCTTGTTTTTTTTGTAAAAAAAAAAAAAAGAATTTGTTTAATCACATAAAGTTTGTTATTTGTAAAAATTTATTTGTTTTTCATTTCAATTTTGTAAAAACTTAAAAAAAAAAAGATATAACCAAGATGGCAGGTTCAATTAATCCATTGTAAAGTTTGCTTCACTAATTAATTATTTTAAAAGCTCGACTTTCATTAATTGAAATATTGTTTTCTTAACAAAGTCATTTTTATTTTAACCAAAAATATTGTGTTAATGATATATTTTTGTTTCATTTATATTAATTTAAATTCTTTCAAGCTGGAATGTGTTTTGAACTTTATTATCTTCTTATGTCTTGTATTTAATTAAAAATGGGCTGTAATTTATTAATTGCTTATCAGCCTCTGGGCAAATAAACTAAGGTATTCCTCCTGTCATAGTTGGGGAATGTATAAATATGGTAGATTGGATATAATGGAACTTTGACTTTTGCTGTTTTATTTTTCTTGTACCATTTTTCTCTTTGATCGCGAGTTTAGATAACAAGAATATAGTTTAATAAAATGTCACTTGAGTAGGGTCTGAGTCATCTTTCCCCCCATGCTTCTCGGGAACTGTCTCTGAAATGCTGCCACCGATGAAGCAGTAGTGACAGAGATTGCTGACCACCAAGCTAATCCCTGCAAACTAAAGTTCAAAAGAATGAACCACCTAGCCATTGTAACATTGCCGAGGTAACACTTCCATGCTTACCTATATCTATACTAATAATTAATGTTTTTTTTTGTTATATATTTATATCTAATCTTTGCTTGAAAGTCTTGCTATAATCCTACCCGATATATATATGTAAATGCTTTCATCTATTTAAGTTTAAATCCTACATTTTTTTTATTGCGGTAAATTTTACTATTATAATTATTTGCTATTTACTTTTATATGTAATTTATATACCAAATCAACTCAACTCCGCGAACCTATATTTTAGATTAGTCTTTCAAATCCCCAGCACTTCAGGGATATTTTAATTACTTTAAATTGTTTTAAAGCCATTGCTCACTGGGTTGAGAACTAGTTAAATATTTCTGTTCTAGGCAGATTATTATTATAATACTGCCATAAGTATATATTTATTGTTTATAAATTTAATGTTATTCAAGAACGCTATTGCTTAAATTCCAGTTAAGATATTTTAAGTAATAATGACCATTAGTTTTTTGAAATAATCATTTATATATAGCACCTTGAGCATTACTTTAAATGCTTATTGATTCCAAATGCACGTGGGACCCGTTTAATGAAGAGAAATGTAATCGTATGTCATTAAGACATTCATCTAGTTTTATATTTCAGTTATTTAATTTGGTTTAGTATGCAAGTCATGCCGTTACACCGATTAAAACTTTATATTTAGGTCATTAGTTATTTTGACGTCATTAAAGGATGTATTATACTTTCATAGCATTGCCAGCATGGGTCAGCCATCATCATTATTTGCTTTATAATAATGAGGGTCATCGGGAACTCCGAATCCTCCATCTTCACGTATATGTTTTAGCTGGCATCGTAAATGCCCTAGGACCTTCGGAAAGAGGGTCTGCATTGGTAACCTATGCGGACAATTGCATCTCCCTATCTCCCCCCTTTCCAGGTATAGCCTGCCAGAAGAACGGACATACCATTTCTTCCCCCCCCCACTTAAATGAAGCGTCTCCTCGGGCGAAAATGGACCAAATTTTATATTTGCTGCCTCATGCTCGCAGTCATTCATTATAGTATTATAGAATCATGCCTAAAACTAATCTGTAAGTTATAATGCTATGATATAACTAAACCATTTTTGTTATTTATTATTGTATCCCTTAGACAAGCGACTCCCATATGTGTAAATGAACTCTCCTTATTTTATTTTAATTCAAGAATTAAAATATAACGTTTGTTATATTGACATTTATTTTATTACTTTGATGTTTAATATTTAACAAATATAGCGAATGTCAGAGACCAATTTACCTGGCAGCGCAGTTATACACATGTAGATTTCTTCTGTGATTGAAGTGGCATCGATCATAGTTTGTTAAATACATGATATTAA
Organism: Epiperipatus broadwayi; assembly: GCA_028023455.1. Classification (NCBI taxonomy): domain Eukaryota; kingdom Metazoa; phylum Onychophora; class Udeonychophora; order Euonychophora; family Peripatidae; genus Epiperipatus; species Epiperipatus broadwayi. The sequence continues at coordinate 7,369,186 of JAQFVV010000010.1, forward strand.
TTTATTCAAACATTAAAGTGTCTCTCTTGTAAATTCCTTTGTCTAGGTCATTATTTAATCGTATGATAAAATAGCATTTCTCTTCTTAAACCCATTATGTAATTTTTTTTCTTCAAATATTGGCATATAAATAAACCGCACTATATATGTATTAGCATGACATCCCATAATAACCACAGGTGTAAGCATAATGAAACTATTCTAATGTGAACTATATAAATAATGTACATTTAGAATAAATTGTTTTTATATAATATTAAAGTATCTTTTAATCCTATCCAGAGTTCAAATCTTTATTTTGGCTAGTTTTTAAATATAAAAGGGTTTTATATAATTATGTATTATTTTAATTCTTATATCTCATTCGGGGATTCATCCTCAATAGTCCTAATTTGAATCTCATGTCTCTATACCGCTGTCTGACATCTGGTACAATATTATAGATATTTTGATTTGAGAAAAATGTTAAACAGATGGATATGTATTTCAAGATAGTAATGCTTTAAAAATCCAAGACAGGAAATGATGTAAAATATATTTTAATGCAAAACTAGAGACAAAAATTATTAAAAAACAATAGTCACAGTTGATATTCCTAATCTCTAATGAATTTAAATTAGAACTTGCAAATTGTTTTCAAATATTATCAGATCTTAACACGATTCAATTCGAATGAAATCAATAGGAAAATAAATGATACCCTAGCAGCAATTGATTAATAAAATTTCTACTGAGACAAGAGAATTTATAAGAAAAGAAAGGAGTATGAAAATAAATAAAAATGATGCACTAAGAAGGATTGAATATCAAAATTTTATAAAATGGTGTGAAAAAGAGAAGATAATGATATAAGAAAATATAATTATGAAGTAGCAAGGAATGCTGTAGAATGGAATAAAAATATTAAAAGTGTAAAACATCTTTGTTATTGGTAGAAAACTTATTTCTGTAATAAAAATATGAAACTTACTAAGAAAGGAAGTTCTAAAAAGAATTATAACAACAATGATTAATAAAAAAAAAAAAAAGATTTCCCTACTATTACTACATCTCTTGAATTGTCCAGCATTTTAAATAAAGAAGTGAGATATGTAATTATATCTATATAGAAGAAAAACATTCCAGGTAATTATAATCAATATCTTAAAAGAAACAAGACATTAGTTGTATACAAAATTTTTACCAAGGTAAATTACAACTCATCTAAAGCAAACATTAGATTTTAATCAATCAAAAAAACAAGCTGGATTTAAAAATGCATTTAATATAATGGATCATATCCAAGTATTGAGAGACATTATAGAAAGGACCAATGAATAAGAGTTGCCATTACGCTTTGGATTTGTAGATTATGATCATCAAGATATAGAGTAGTTATCAAAATGTAACAGTAATGATTAGATTACATAGTTATACTAAGAAAATTAACATTGATAAGGGTGTATGCTAGATTAACTCCATATCTCCAAAACTTTTTACAGCAGTTTTGCAAGGAGTACTTTGTGGCTTAAAATGGGAAGCTAAGGGAAATAAAATCTATTTAAGACATCTAGATTTTGCAGATGTAAATGTTTTTGGAAACAATGCTTCTGAGCTTCAGGAAATGTTGCAAGAGTTATCAGATGAAAGTAAGAAAATCAGAGTAATGTTTAATGGATTATCTCAAAGAAAGAAAATAGATTGATAATGATGAAATATCTTGAGTTAAATTATTAATACAGACGAAAACATAATGGATGAAATTAATCATAAAATTAAATTTGGATAGAATGCTTTTGGTAGAAATAACTTAATACTATAAGGAAATATATCTGTGTATTTAAAAAGAGAAGTTTATAATACATGGGTTTTACCAGTTCATACTTATGGATCTGAGATTTGGATACTTAACAGAAGAGCTATACAAACCTCAGACAACTCAACAAAACATAGAGATGTACATTATGAGTAAAATGAAGGAGCCAAAAACTAATACACGACTGAGAGAACAAATGTGTTACTAACATCATTGAATGAATTAAAAGATTGAACTGGAGCTGGGCTGAACATATTGTTGAAGAGATGACTATCAATGAATTCTTAAACTGGATTCCAAAAGATATTATAAAGGACTTAGAAAGTGATCACATGTAAAATGGATAAACGGTGAAATCTTAAACCGAATTCCAAGAGATTGTAAAAGATTTAGAAACACATCTCATGTAAGATGGATGAAATAAGGAAGTGTGTTGAAGATGATGTGGAAAAGAGAAGTTAGACATTGGAGAAACTAGATTAAATTTAGGAGAACTTTATTCTGCAGTAGATCGATAATGGTTGAATATGATGTTGAAGACCTCTGATAGTAGAACATAAGTAAATCTGAAGAGTGAAAAAGTTTTAACAGACAGCTCAATCTTTTCACAAATGTTAAATTTGTAATTTTTTGATGCATTTTGTAGCAAATGATCACAACACATAAATTAACAGTATATTAAGTAAGTAACTTGGTTGCTTTCATCATTTGAAACATACATCTAAAAATATGTAAGTAATATGCTAGTACAATATTATCTTTTATATTACGTAACTGGCATAATGTGTAAACTATTAATATTTTCAAAAATCAGTTTGCTGTGAAAAATGCTATTTTCTTTATTTTACTCAGGGTAAAATTGAACTCCGACAACTTTTGAGGATTTATGTAGTAGTTAACCACATATATATATGTCATCTATCAGTGAAATTTCTCGGCTTGGCATTGTAATAATTTTGCATATGATTACACAAGTTATTATTTGAAATCATTAATTTTGATAATTTGCCACTATTTATCACAATTTACTATGTATGTTATCATTAGATCTTTTACAACTTTATCCTAAAATAAGTTTTTTATAAAATGATTCAGATAAAACTATAAAGATATTTTATTTGTGACTAAACTATTGTGAGTTAAACCTAAAACACATTGCACATATAAAATTTCTAGAAGCTCAAATAAAAATTCAATTGCAATAATAGATATAAATTTTTAAATGGGTGTAACCACTAAATATTAAAATTATTTATTATTGAAAAATGGCTAAGATAATTATTTAGAGAATATTAAAAATATTTACCAGTATTTATAATATTTTTTTAAAATGTATATATATTTATATTTATAAATAGGAGGATTTGTATCATTTTAAATGACCTGAGATCCACAAGTAAATTGTATTCATATGAAAAATTAGGCTTGGACTCATTATTAGTGATTTTTTTCGGACCAACATTAATCCCACATATGTATACATTTAATTAGAAGGAAGCCAGTAACATCTTTTAACCATTTATCAATGAAAATGTAGCAAATAAAATTGGAATTAATATTAAAAGTTTTATTTTAAAAGTAAATGCATAATGATATGAAATAACTGTCATGATTTATAGTATCAACCAATTTTTGTTATAAAAAAAGTCTTATCAGGCTAGCAGTTTCATAACTCTACTAAATGAGACACCATTTAATTTATTTAATATCTAGAATGAAAGAAGAATTTTCTAAAATTCTAATATATAATGTATATAAATAAATATTGTTAGTTGTTTAAGGCATGTGATGTTTCAGCACCAAAATGACAGACTGAATACAATAGCAACTCGAGTCTGCAACTATGTTAAACTGCTCAGAATAAAATATATGTAATCAGAAAACAGGTGACAGTTTTTAATTATGTGCTGACAGAAATGTAGTAACTAAAATTAGAATTAACATTATAATTTTTATTTTAAAATCAAACAATGCATTTATAATTACTTATTAATGTTTAAATATTGATTATTGTACTTATTACATTAGACATTACAATTCATGTACACTGCTTTACAAACACTGTCAAGTAATATATTATTTCATAGAGTACAAAGCTACTGGCCTATTTAATAAGACCTTCCTTTTGACTTGATGATGTATGTTTAAAATAAAATAATTTATTATTTATATGTAACAGAATTAGTTGCATTAATTCCATTTTCAATTACATATGGTTAAAAGCTGTTAATAATTTTCTGATTAAGCAGTGCATGGATATATTTTATTAGCGCACTGCTTACATTATTATTAACTGTACGAGTAATTTTTTAGGAAATCATATGACATTTGGGTGTTTAAGTGGGAGTTTGCACATAACATTTACATCTAAATGACTCAAACTTATTATTATTCTTATTTTTTACTTTACTAAACTGAGAATTATTATAAAAATCTTTAGCTCTTGAGCCCACTACTTTTTGCCACTATTTATAATTACTCAATGTATGTGAACATGAAGTCATTTTTTAAATAATGGAACTTAAGAATATAAGATGCCATAAGAAATTAATAAGTTGACAGTCTGAAATTATTTTCATTAAAGATCAAATATTTTTTACAATTGAATTGTAATTTCTGTTATGTATTTCTACTTTTGGATAGAAAATATGACAAAGATTCATATGCCTAAAAAAAAATAAATCACTATATTGATTTACTAATGCTTTACAAAGAGATGCAATGAATAACAGAAAGTATATGATACCTAATAAAAAGACTGCCTCATAATTACACTTCTTTATCTTTCTATTCATACAAGAGTCCTATAAAAGATTTGAAAAATTTAGAAAATATTTTGTCAGTCTTCTTGGAAGATATGCTTACATAATGAACAAATTGAAAGATATTTACTAAAAGTAATAAGGTTGGTATGTTTGATAATTTAATTTTATATTGGACAAGGATCCAACACCAATTCATATATTATTATCTCTCATATTAAACAGGACTTTATTATAAGTGATTATTAGACTGAAACACAAAGCTACATAGGAATAACACTCGAGGATTGTATCTAATATAATTTCTATTTCTAGGAATAAATATTTTGGAAAGCTGACGGCCTTCACTTGGTTTTGTGATATAAATGCTCTTAAAGTGGTTTCCTTAGTATATTGCCAGTGGAGAATAATACTTAAAAAGTATCCACATTGTATATGCTCTTACACTGTAATATGAAAAATATTATTAAGACAGTCAAGTCTATTCCCTTCCAAAGATTTCTGATCATTTCATATAATTTTTCATTAGATATCAAAAGACTAATTGTCTGGTAGAAACATTATAAAATGTCATTATATGCTTTAAAACAATATTTTTTTTGGTTGTTCAATCAAAAATTCCTTCAAACTAGTGAGAACTATAGTATAAAAAAATAGACTTACAAAGAACCATACAAATTTCTTATTTTCAGATTTAACAATAAAATCAGCTGGATTTGATCTACATAGAAATATTAAAATCTTAACAGCAGGATCATCCAAGGACATGCTTATTTCAAAAATAGAATTTATATAGCTATACCAAACACAAACCATGAAACATAATTAATATTTATCCAATATATATGCATACACAAACATAATTAAAGGACTTAATAGAGCCACTAGTTAGTCTATTTTCTTAAATGAAATTCTACAGATTCTTTTATATTTGTAAATAGTTAACAAATGAAAAAAAAAAGCCCACATTCTAATTAATAAAATAATCTAATGGAATTTTGTTGTAGAACCAAATCAAAGTTATGTGATTATTCTATCATTATCACATACTATGAACAAAATAAATCAATATAGGTGTTCTTCCATTAATAGAACCATTATCAGCAAAATATGGAAAGATAAATTAGACTACATCAAAAAAATACTTCTCAAAAATCATCCAAAGTTTTAAGAAAAAAAATTAAAACAGCTTTAAATAATTCTAAAAATAAAATCTAAAAAAGAGCCCCAAATTAGAATAATTTAGTATAACATTTTATTATAGGTAAATTCCAATTTATTATTATTAATGTTCTTAAATTTATTGAGCATTACTTAGTAAAATTTTGTGTATTTGTAAAAATGACATCACAACTTTACTCACATATTTTTGTGCTTTATTATCAGTCTCAATCTGAATATTTATTAATAATAATTTTATTTAGAAGATAAGCACATAAAAATCAACAACTGAAATTTTTTCCCCCAATTGTTTCCATCTAGATACAAATCAAAAAGATCAGTTGTTGGAATGATCTTTGACAGGAAATTTTCTGGCTTTCTTCTATTATATTTTCATTGTATACAAGACTAGTGAAAATATTATAAAAAGATTTTGATATTTACACTTTTTTTTTCTTTTGATCAAGTTAAAAGAATGTGAGTGTCTGAAAACTGAAGACAGGAAAATTACAATAAAGAGTAATAATAAAAATGGTTTAAAAAGAAAAAAAACCCTTGCTTGGATAGCTTGAAATATATATAGATACACATATATTTGTGTGTATATATATATACAAAAAAAAAAAAATACCCCAGCCCATTCTGTATTGTGCATATTATAAAATAAGGCAATGATTGGTTCAAACTGAACTGTGATACAGGTAATATTTGTAAGCACTAATTCTATTGGCAAAGTTTCACAGAAGGGAAACATTATACATATATAATGTGATTTTTGAAGAAATAGTAAAAAAATATACTTGGGGGAGGAAAACACCATCCCCTTATGATGGAACATATTCCTCTTACACACATAAAATTGTCAAGCTTCATTTTAGCGAAGAGGCACATTTTGGTTTACTGCTGGGGACAGCACAACATAAAATCGGTTGAAAATTCAGCCGAATAAATTCTCTAAAAATTAATTTTTACAATTTTAATCAGTTTGATTCACTGTATCAAATAAGTATTAAAAATATGATCATTTCCTTAAACCTCTCCACATTCTTTGAAATAGATACTTCAAATAAATCTAACATGTACAAATATTGTTTTATCCAGATAACTTTAAAGTTCTTTGAAAGTGCTGAGAGGAAATCAAAGAAATATTTTTAGTTAATAGTAAACAGAATATAATTACATTTTTATGTACAATTATATACAAATTTCAAAGATTATAATAATAGTATGTGTAACATAACTTTTCCTCTGCAATTTCAAATGAACAGAGCCATAAAAAAATCAAATATTGAAAATGATTATAATAATGAATATATATAATAATTAAAACATTATTATTATTATTATATATGTAAAATCAAAATAAATATTAAGGCTTGTTAAAGATTGCAATATAAATAATTAATATCTACAGGTTGAATTTACAAACAGGCAAAATGATTTCTTGTGATTATCTTTCCTAAATCTGATATATCAAAATTTATTTTAAATATCCTTTCTAATGTTTTCATTCAGTTTTCAGACACTATGAAGTTCTGCAGTAAATTGATTAGTTTATTACCACTGATTAAGGATGCTGCCATTTTAAAAGAATGATTAAAAAAAAAATGTTATGGAAGGTAAAAAAAAAAAAAAAAAGAAAAGAAAAAGATACAGTTAAACTGTTTAAAGACAAAATAATAATAATAAAATATTATATATATTTTAAATATATATAGGCTAGTAATCTGATGGGGTCCAAATATTAACATTTAAATGTGATTTGTCTTTATTACCATTAATTGTTTATTCTAGCAAATTATAAATACATAAAAGTTAAATATATATATAAAATTTGTTTGGTTTCTTTTTTATCCCCCCATCCCTCACTTATCATAAAGAATGCTTATAAATTCTGAGTAATTTTAAATGTTAATGACTTTGGTATATACATGATAAATGCATACTAAACATGATACTTAAAAGCTCGATTATACAGATTTGAATACATTTGATTATGAAGATTAGTGAATTAAAACAATTTTAACTGAAATTTCTTTTCAAAGCCTGTAAGAAAAGAAAAATAGCAGAAAGTTAACAAATGTATTATGATGGCTGAATCAAAGACCATAACAGCAATAAAAAAGATTCCGTTTTCATTATAATAATTGATAGTCCACACAGGAAGTCAACAGCTGGATGAAAAAGTATGGAAAAATCGCTGAGAAGTTTTAATGACTGAAAAAGAAAAATCACTTAAAAGATCTGCCACAAATGATGACCATTGCTGTGAGATTAAATACAATAACATTTGAAAGATCAAGGTTATTTATTGTATATAGCCATATAATTATTAATACTTAAAATCACATACAGATTTTATAAACAGTCTGTACTATGCCAAAGATTACTGGGATAAATTCACGCTTTTACAGGTACCCAGTTAATAGGATCTACATTTACACATTGATTGACTGTCTAAAGATACTTTAAAAAAAGTATATATATATAATTTAAAAGACAAACCCTGCTTTACTGAAGAATATTTTAAATGTGATGACTGCTAAATCAAAATCTATAAAAGATATATATTGAATGAAGCCTTTATATAAGGAGTTATATATATATTTAATCTTTGTATTTTGTTAAAATTAAATAAGCTTTTTTTTTTTTTGTTTGCTCATTCATCTATTTACCAATATATTAATGAAAATAATTTTATGCTCACCTGACAAAATAAAAAAAAATGAATTAATTCTCAAAATTTTAGCAACATTAAAAAAATATATACAGTTTTAAAGATTTTCAGTTTAGATTCAAACAGATAAGTCTATAGAATTGGTCTTTATAACATAAAAAAAAAATACAACAAAAACATAAACTTGATGCAATACACAGATCAGAAAGAATTGAATAATCCATTGAATATTTCTATAATTTTTTCTTCCAAACAAATTCTAAGTAAATTTGACTATAATTTCTACAAAGCAAAGATAATTAATCTTGTGATCTAATGTAACTAATTTAATAAAATATGGCTTTTATAAATAAAATAATTGTTTGATATAAACAATCTTACTTTTAGAGAGGTTCATTTATTGTAACAGTAATTTAAGATGGATATTCAATTCTTCAGGCATCAGTAAAATAAAATAAAATAAAATAAAAAACAATGATAATAATAATAAAAAAATTACAATAATAATAATAAAACATTAAAAAAGGTTCTTTTTCTTCAATTATATAAAAAAAATAAAACACTAAAGTTGAAAAAAAAAAATTTGCACTATATACAATATAGATGAATAAAATAGACCCCTTTATCCTTATTTTATTATTATTACTTTAATTATTTTTTTTTGAGGAACAATATTAACAGGTCTAGGCCTGAATGAGAAAAAATGTTCCAAGAATAAAAATATTTATATTGAATTTCTTTTATATATATATATAATAATAGATTAGGTACTAATCAGTATATATATTTTTTCCAAACTACAGTCTTTCACATTTATTCTAGTAAATTCAGCAAGAGTTGATGTTGCTTATGTGCAACCTGTGTGTAAATTCTGGATTTAATACCAGAAAGAAGGGATTATTTTTCCCTCTCAGGAAATGTTACTGGCATAAGCACTGTCAGTGTTGTTTAATGTTCCTCCAATATTTTCAATTAAAAAAAAAATACTTAAAAAAAAAAAAATGTATGGAGGAAACAAGAAAACTCAGCTATTTGGCAGTGCTGCATGGTTCACAGTTCCAAAGGCTAAGACAAGCACAAGGACAAATGTCCTTGGCTTGTACATAATGTACCAACTGCCCAAGTAAGTTCTAATTTTTGTTAAGAAGCTTTGTGCCTTCCTCCACATATTCCACAGGCCACTCCACATTTATGACAAGCTCTAAATGGGAGATAGCACCACAAACAAGGAACCAAAAATGATAGGATGGTTAAACCTACCCACCTTTTACAACAAGTTTCATCTGAAGGATCACATGAACAAGGGTGAGCGTAGTCTCCTTCTGAATCAGACATACAATGATATAGCATACAACTCGCACAAAACATGCAGCTGGCTTTATCTATGCACTGACGAACCTTATCAGGAGCATATTCACACACACCACGCTCATTTTCATCATGGCTAAACATTTCATGGCAGTACCGACAGCGAGACCTTTCGCTCAATAAATGCTTGTGTTTATCACGTTTTCTATCTTTTTTTTTACTTTTAGTTGGTAAAAGGGGTGGTGGCTGCCTTGCAATAGCTTCGAAATTGTGTTTTTTAAGACCACTAATGGAGTCTCTCTTTTCTGATTTTAAATCCAAATTTGGGTAAGAATATTCATGTGTGAGAGGACGATCCTTAGCAAATTGTACATATGAATAAGAATCTGACTGAATAATTTCTATTTTATCATTATCAACTGATCCTTGTTCTTTCTTTTCTTCATGTTTGACCCATACGTCTTCATTGGGAACCGACTTCTGATCACCATTGCTGTTATGGCTGCTTCCATTGCTCCCATTGTTATTGGAACCGTTACCGTGAGATTTGGGTGGGCGAGGAATAAAATGCATTCGATGAAGATGGTGATGATTAGCATGAGGATGAGTGTATGATGATGAATAAGGCTCTACTGAGAGACTGGGAGTACTAGAAGGTGGTCGAGCGCTGCTGGAACTAGATGAGGAACCAGAATTTTCTCGTTCCAAAGGAAGCTCCAAAGTCTAAAAAGAGAAAAGAATCAATTAAAATATAAAAAAGAAAATTATATATATATAAAGTAATATTTACAAACAAGCACACATGAATGAAACTGAGAATCATGCAGTTATTCAGCCATAACATAATTGCATAATACTGTTTGAAGCGAGAATTTACAACATCAGTGATTGTTTGTGTTGTATATCAATCAATAATATAATTAAAAAAACATACAGGATTGAATATAAGACAATTTATTAAAACCACTATTAAAGAAACTAAACAACCAAGTAAACAAGGAAAAAGACATAATTAGAAATTAAAGCTATATAAAAAATCAACTTCTGGTAGTAAAAAGTCAACAAACAACATAAGATGAGCACAAATATTTAACTGTCATAGTTTAAAATGATCAATTAAAAGAAACTAGATAAAAATTATATAAAACTACATGATAGTTCATAAGTTTATCATGGCTTAAATGTATATATTTTTTGCAGACCACAGTATATTATTATTTGATAAATTATATTAGTGCTAAAATAGACCACAGTATATCTGAGAAAAAATGAAACAAAAACAAATTAATTGTACTCATAGAAAATATAAATCTAAGAAAAACAAAGATCAATGCAGCTGATAGTATGGTGTGATTAGTTGAAGAATGTATCATTGGAGAATTCTATTTAAATATACACAAAAAATATTTTTTAATTCAATGAAGAATTTCTAACATAGATCATAAAGATGACATTTGATCGCAGAAATATTCAGCATGAAAGTTGAATTCATGTTATTAGATTTTTATCTTTGGTGCTACTTGAAAGTATAATTATACAAAAAAATATATTGAATATTTGCTCTAGTTTATTATTAAGGCATATAATGCCACTATTCCCAGCATCATGTCACTGGATAAATGTCTAAATTTGTATACAGTATAAGCGAAAACTGAAAAAGTTATGTAAATAAAAGTTTTTAAGGAAAAAAAAAATTGAAAAATTATGAACAACTCTGAAGCTAATTAAAAAAAAAAATAGGCAGGCCGGGGCTGAATTTAAAAGTGGTTATAATATAATTCAAAAAATAAAGTAAGTCTTAGAAAAAACTAAAGAGTTGTGATTTTGTAGTGGATTTGTAAATTATGAAAAGGTATATGATTCTATAAGTATTACTTCTGTGATTAAAGCTTTGAACATTATGGCTGGACCTAGGATAATGTCAAATTCTGAAGAACATGTACTGAAATGCAGAATCAATTAGATTATAAGATAAAACTTCAGAGCTGCAAAAAATATTATAAGAATTAATATTTTGTAATAACGATATTTTACTTATAAAGATATGTTAGACTGTTTTTAACATGTAAAATTAACTGTTATATGTCTCTAGAAAAACTCAAACTTTATTTATGCTTTTTCAAATACATTCATGTCTTAATAAGAACAAACAGATTAGTGGACAACACAATTTTTCTAATGTAATTATTTCTGTCTCTTCTTCAGGTATAGTGGGCTTGACTAGTGACAATATTAGTATGGGAACTAAATCAGTGACCTTTAGATTTGTGAATACAAGTTAGTGTCATGTGAAAAGATTTTTTTCTCTCTCTGTCCAATATTCTATTATTTTCTTAGTCAAATATATGTTCATTACTATGTATATGATCTGCTGCTACAGATACATCTGTTTTTTCTCCAATCATTTACTTTACATTCTTTAAATAATTTTTCACTAGGGTGATTAGTTTCATAAGTGAATGTGGAACAATATACAGTGAAATCATGTGCCTAAAATAGCAGACCATGTACATATCAATGAATATCTGTTGTTCTATTAGGAGAACTTAAGAATATTGGATAAAAATAAAAAGTAAATTTAAAGAAGTTGCTTATGAGATAATGGCAAATAATCTTTAAGTCAATCTAATACGATAAACCATAACATTTAGAAACCATTAATATTGCATTTAAAAGGGGAGGGAGGATTGAAGAAAATGAGGATTATCATAGATAAATATATAATTTTTCCACTGATTGTTATCTTTGACAGAATATCCTAGAGGATTGCAGCATCACCTTAAAATTCAATATTCATGAAACTAAAGATTAACAGTTTGATTCTCATGTCAGTACTGACTCTGATCAGGCTAGCAACACCTGATGGAAAGAGAAGAATATTATTCAAAACTAACTTGTGGGTATTATCTCTAATAGCTGAATGCATTTGGAAGTTTAAAAAAAACTGAATTTTTCTAAAAAATGTTAATGAACTAGATAATGGAAATAGTTCACCATATAATTATGAAATAAAAAGACAAATCATCAATGTTTTCTTCAAAAAAAGAAGAAAATAGAAACTGAAACTAACAAATTAGAAATTAGCATTATGTAAATCAGAGTAGTAGTAGTATATATGATTGGAAATATAATAGATAAAATTAAAGTTAGATGGAATAGTTTTTGTTAATATAACTTTAATATCAGTATTTATTTATGAACAATCACTAGAAGCACAACATATAGAAGTCATATTATTCTGGGAAGTATGTTGGAGTTAACAAGAAGAGATTAAAAGAGATTTATATGAATGAGAGAACAACAAATATCACTGACAAGCTGAAAACATAAAAAAGCTTAAATGGAATTGACTCTATTTCTAGGTGGGATGGCAACAAATGCACATATAGTTTGAAACTCCATTCCAAGAGGTTATAAGATGTTTAGAAATAAACCATAAATAGATAAGAAATTGTTTACTGGTCGAATGTGGAGAAACTAGAAGCGGTACTTGGAATAATTGTGCCTGTAATAGAATCATAATAATTAGAAATGGTTATCAAAAATTTGATATTATTGTATTATTAAAAATTTGAATTATAAAAAAATTTCACACCTCTCCATACCCCCCTACCCTCAATAAAAATAAATGACTATACACAATTTAGTATGGGAGTGAATAGAAGCACTCAAAAAGGGAAAGGTTCATGAAAAAAACAAATTAAACATTTCTGGTGCTCAAACATCACATGAACCTTTGCGTGATTAGTTATTTGATTATTTCACTTATAAGGTTATTATTATTAATAACAGTAATCTCATAATAATAAGAGGGTGTTTAGTGTTTGGAGAAGCTCCAAATTGTGCTAGTAAATCCAATGAAATATTGACAATCTACAGATACAAATCAATGAAGTAAATTTTCCACAAATTATATGTAGAAATTTTTTTTAAATTTGATTTAAAAAAAATCTAATAATCTCTTAGCATTATATATAAATATGGATAAGGAAAATCAGCAACCAGCCAAAATATCTTCAAAAAATAAATTAAAACTTTGGCTCAATCCGCGCGCGCTAATTTTAGTTAACCCAAATAAAAAAAATCATATCACAGACTTACTTAAAAATATTACCTTGATTATTCTATAGCAGATTTTGTTAAGCTAATGGAGCCATTCGGAGAGGTTACAAATTTTCAACTTATCTATATTAAAGCACACACGTTCTGATACTCATTAACAGCTATAAATTTAAAATAAAATTACAAGAAAATATAAATCCTCCCCACACAAATAACAGATCAAGAAGCAACATTATTTTTAATAATAAATGGATTAAAACTTCAGTGCTATCAATGCAAAGAGTGTAATCACCTTATCAGCAACTGCTCTAAGCTATACTGCACTCAATGTAACATAAGAGCAATTCACACCCATCAATATCCATATGGAATAAAGACTAGCCTACAATAAGTAAAATTGCAAAATAAAAAATATTTAGGACAACAAAAGCAGAAAATAAAAAATTCAGCATAAACCATAGTGAAAAAATAGATCCACAATCAATCACATCTAATATGAGTAAAAATAAAGAGATTTAATGAGAATTTAAAGCAATATCATCCTACTGTTATAACATCTACAACAACTCTTCTAAAACAAAACATCACCAAACATAATGGATATTCTCACTATCTGTCCAACAGAAGTAATATAAACGCTCCTCTCAATTAAAGAGAAAACCAGGTCACCCTTAAGGGAAAAATTGGTAAAAAAAAGCAAAGGATCAGGTAATGGATGACAGTGACAAAAAAAAATACTCCCCATATTGTTTGAATTAATGAAAAAAGTAAAAACCGTGAACAATTCTAAAAATTCTGATTCCTCATTGTTATCATCAGATGACGAAAAGTCCTATAAAAGAGGTAAGTTGTACCAAATATAATTTAACATAAAAAAACCCCAAAACAATAAAGCAAATGAGATCAGGCGATACAAAACCGAAACAATAATCTATTATCTTTTCTATTTATCTTTAATCATATTATGTAGTGATATAACATCTAACATAATACACTTAAAAAAAGTTTTTCTTGAAAGTCATAGATAATAAATTCAATAATGCTAGCAAATTTTCTACATATATAAAATAAACATATACTAAATGTAACTTAATACAGGCACCTTTAATGTCAGAGGGTTAAACTCCCTTGAAAAAATTAAATTTCTATTTAAATGGTATGATATTGTCCAATCTCACATAAATGGCATTATAAAAACCAAAATTTACAATGGATCACAAATTAACCCATCAGACAAATTAAATAAAAAGGATTCACAGTCTTTTCAAAAACATCACACACCATTAGCAGGAATCATCATGGATAAAAATTCCCTTTTAACTCATTTAAAGTATTATATATTGATGTACATATTCTAATTATTACCCCTTACTACAAAGCAATAATACTAAACATAGCACTTGTATACAACCCTTCAGGCCACTTCATCATAAATAGATTAATTCTAATTCTGAACCCAAAGTTGCGAACACCTTGCTTCCAATATTACTCAAAGGAGATTCCAAATGTCATACAAAAACTTCACCAATAAATGGCTTCAACTTCATTCCTAATGATGAATGGAGAAGGGATTTCTGCCAAAAAGGTCTGTATCTTTTAATAATGGTAGACACTCATCGATTCATATTATTACACAACACAAACTTTTTTTCTAAAAAACACCCCTCTATCTGAACATGCAGCTGTTATAGTATCTCTGGATTTTAATTTCAGTGTCAGATCAACAATCATTACTGGAAGAACCATCTGACTTCTCCTTCCATCACACACTCCTGAATTTCTCAGAAATATATATTCATTTGCATAAAATAAGATATGCCAATGAAGCCTGTCTAAATCTGACATGCATTTATCATTCAGTATTAACAATCAAACTAGGACCATACTATCCCCAACAAAACTTTACAAAAATCATTTTAATATCACAATCAAACCACAATCTTCACAGATTTCTAAAAGAAAACACACCAAACTATTTCAGAACAACTTAAAGAATACATAGCAACAACAACAAAAAGTATTCTTAAATGAACCTCATATCTTAACCAGAAATTATGTCAGATGGGCATTAGGTCACTATTTGAGAACTATCTATCATTAAAATACAATCAGATACTATTTATGGAGATTTTGTGCTGGAATAAATATTCACACATTTTAAAGTCAGGCTACAAAAAAATCCTCCCCTCAAACTATCACAACTTTCACACAGCAAACCAAAAGAAAATTCAAATTACTTTCAATGAGTTTGTACAAAAAATAGAGTCAATGCCAGATTCATGCTACCCTAAAATAGATAAATTACCTAAGTTCTTATATGCACATCTTAATAAATTTACAGCTCAATACATGTCTAACCTCACAAAATTTCTATCTAAAGCTATATATAGAATACCAGGACTCTATCAAATATCTTTTGTACCATTTATGAGAGCAAAAAAAAAAAGGTTTACCACTAACAAACTTATATCTAATTTTAATGTCTCATCTTAACATCAAAATAATAAAATCAATAATCAAAGACAAAATAAAGTCCTATATTATACTAAGATTATCAAAAATGCAATTTGCAAAAAAAAAAAAAAAAATCATCAATTGAGCAGGCAATATTTCTATTCAAAACAACTACAGAAACAGCAAGAAACAACAAAAAATACAGTCCAATTGTTATTCAGCCAGATATAAAGGGTTAGCCTTTGACATGATATCAATAAATATTTTTAAAATTCTAGAACAAAATAAAGTACCAAGACTTACCTATATCCACTTCCTACATAAAATATATATTACTCAAAATGGCAAAATCTCATTCCCAATTATACAACAATCCATCCTGCAAGGATCCCCTCTTAGTGCCTTGCTATTCACTGCTCACACAAACTCCCTAAACATCAACATCTTATGTATAACTTACATGAATAATCTCTCAATCTTTTTGCTATCCAAAATACACATTCCCAAAATTCTAAAAATTCTTTCAGATTATACAAACAAATATAAGATAACATTCGACATGGAAAAATCCTGTGCCAGGCACATTTACACAAATCATTTTAAAGGCAAACCTAATCTATTCCTTGGATTCCCATGTGATTATTTATACAAAATAGACTTAAAAATAAAATAGAAATTATAGTAAATTCATTAACAAATCATACTTATCACTTTATGCTATCATATTTTTTAACATGCTCATCATGACAAAAAAAAACATGTATTACTCTCCAATAATACCTTACACCTAAGATTTTCTAATCAAATAGACTCACTTTGCAGGAAACTAGTGGGGGAAAAAGGTAATCTCAATATCCATAAAACACCTCAAAAATTCACTCTCACAAAATGGTCTAGGACAGTGATGACGAACCTATGGCATGTGAACTATTTATATATCATAATTTTCTTCAATGTTTTTTTTGTTGCTAAAATCTGTACTAATAAAAATTTACTGTAAACTAAAGGTAAAATACATAAACATAATATTAGAATTCAATTTACAAATGAATTCTGATTAGAAGCAATAAATTATGATATTGTATGTCAAATAAAGTGAAATATACCTGGGTCTCGTTTTATGTGGATTATTTTAATGCGATTTTGAAGTTATGTGATTCATGTTTCTTCTTAATATCTTTCATATTTCACTATATTTATTAGATATTAAAAAATTTAAATTACACCTGGGTCTCGTTTTACGCGATAGATAGGTTCCTCAGAAAACACGCGCCAACGAAATCGCGCAAAAATAGACGTAACTTACATTGAAAAAGAGGGGATGCAGTCTTTGATTTTTCAAAATTCGTGTAAAAGCAAAGCACCAACATAAAATTACTTTAAAATTCGCGCAAAAAAAAAAAAAAAAAAGGAAATAAAATATGACTAATAAAAAATTTCAAATTTGTACAAACTTTTTTTAACTATAATATTTAATTTTATTCAAAATAATATATTTTTATGCATAATTTACAGTACAGTAATTTACATTTTTTTATACACGTTTTAATTATTATCGCTATTTGCCAAAAAACAACTAGCGCCAAGTTCACTCTCATGTTGTGTTAATGGTTTTCTGTTGACAACATAATTAGTAATTAATCTTTGAAATGATGAATTTATTAATTGTTTATGAACTTAGACTTATGATAATAAAATGACATTTATTCACCACTGCTGGGATAATAATAGATTTATATATAAAAATATCGCAATAAATATTCAAAAATTTTAAACTTTTAATCGTATTTTGTTAGATATAACAGAAATAAAAAATTTTTTTAGATTGTTAAAATAAATAACAAAGACTTTATTGATTTTTTAAACTGAAAATAATCTTTCTAATGATAATGTATAATCATTTTGTTTTGATTGCTATCTCATTTTTTTAATATAAAAACAGAAAACCATTAACAAAGCACAAGACTAAAAGTGGCGCTAGTTGTACACACATCACGAATCTTATTCACAAACGAACGCATATTCTCAAATAGCGGTAATGATTAAAATATGTATGAAAAAATGTAAAATCAAATACTGTAGTTAATAAAAAAAAAGTTTCTTGTATTAATTTTTTTCTAATATTTGAAATTTTTTTTATTAGTCATACTTTATTTCCTTATTTTTTTAATGCAAATTTTAAAGTAATTTTTCCTTGTTGCTTTGCTTTTACGCAATTTCTCAAAATTACTGGAACATATCCCCCATTTTTCAAGATAAGTTAAGTCTATTTTTGTGCGCGTTTTCTAAGGAACCTATCTACCACATAAAACGAGACCCAGGTGTACCGTGTCATATTCTATAAATTTGTCAAATGATGTCAATAAAACTAGAAAGTAAACTCAATAAAATATTTTCTAACCCTTTGAAGTAAATTTTTTCAAATCTAAAGTAAAAGTAATCAAATGGTTTACTGTCCTAATTTTTGAACTAAACGTGTTGCTGTCATTCATTTTTTTAATGTAATCAAAATCTCGAACAAAGGAACGAAATGAGTAATCAATGCCATCAAATGATTTTTTTTTTTTTGCTTGAAGTTTTGCCATAAAAGTGAAATGATAAATCTTTGATTTATAAAATTATTAAAGCTCATTTAAATTTACTTTTAAATAAATTTGTTACCATTTTATTAATATGACTAGTGAAAATAAAAAACAAAAATGATCAAGCAGAGAATTACAAAATTGATGGACTGATGAGTATGGAGTGATTAACAAAGGCATCAGGGTAATATGTGTTTTATATTCTTCATAAATCTCTCTGTGAAAAAAGTGAAGATGAAGAAAAAGAATATATGGCCAAAACATTTAAAAATATAAATATTCAATCAACATTTATAATGAAATTTATCGAAAATCATTCATATATAACTGCTGTTGGTTTTTTTTATTTCAAATGTAATTGCCAAACATGGGAAACCTTTTTATGTAGGACAATATATAAAAGAAGCTTGGATGAAATGTGCACCAGTTCTTTTTAAAGATTTTGAAAACAAAGCAAAAATTACTCAGAGCATAAAAGATTTATCATTGGCTAACAATATAACTTACCAGCAAAAAAGAGATAAAAAATCTTCTAGTTTAATTTCTCTGTGCCTTGATAAAAGTACAGACATAAATGGATCAGCTCGTTTGGCTATTTTTATTGCTATTATGTTGGGAATAATATCAAAGAATTGATCAGTTTAATCTCATTAGTAACATTAACAAAAGGAATAGATATTTGCAACATAGATGTTGTCAAAATTGTATCAGTAACTACAAATAGAGAATATGACTGAAAAAGAAAATAGTTTTCTCAATTTATTTACCAACAGTATTGTACATTCAATTTTGGGTTTTCATTGAATTATACATCAGCCAGTTTTATGCATGAAGACCAGGTTTAAGCCACTGGATGATGTTATAAACATTGTGATTAAGTTAATCAATGTTATATCTATGCATTGAGTGATGTAAACTCAGTATACTATGGTTTACTTATGAACAACAATGTCTGATGGTTAAGTAGAGGAAAAGTTCTTCAATGATTCATTGAAAAATATAATGAATTAATGTATGTTGAATGGCTTTCAAAATTAATGTTTTTTTACTGATATATGTTCACATCTAAATGAATTAAATGTGAATCTGCAAGGTTATAATAATTGTTGTTATGTTTGATTTGATCAAAGCTTTTGAAGTTAAATTACAAATTTTCAATGGTGGTATTATTTCTTACACCAAATATTTTCCACATCTAAAAAACTTCTTGACTGATTTAGAATCTCATGAGCAACCAGATCAAGTAAAATTGGTGAAGACTTTTGTGCTGTTATTCAATCATTAATTGATAAATTTTCTCTAAAATTTACACAGTTCAGACAATATTCAGAAATATCAAAATTTATTTTATACTCAGATATAATATCAATGGATAGTTTCAAGTTAGAAATTTTTGAGTGGCTTAATTTGAAAGATATGGAAATGCAATCAGTCAATTTTCAATCCAGTTCTATATGGAAACAGAAATTTGTTGATTTGAGGAATGAGTTAGAAACAATGAAAAATGATCGATTATTGGATATATGTAAAAGGAATGTTGAAGAGGAACTAGTGATTGCCTGGAATGCTATTCCTGAAACATTTAATTGTTTAAAAAAATTAGCGATCACTATATTATCAATTTTTTCTTCTACTTAGGCATGTGAATCATTGTTTTCAGAAATGAATTTAATTAAAGACAGTTCGAGAAATAGAATGACAGATGAATCTAGTTTGGCATATACATTATTAAAAATGACAAAATATGAACCAGATATAAAATATTTGACATCCAATGTACAACAGCAAAAATCTCATTGAATAATATCTATTTACATTGATTTTATATGTTTATTTCCAAAATTTTGTTTTAATTACTATTACATTTTATTCAACTTGTGTTCTTCTAAATAAATATCATTCACTTGTATTTAGCTTATTTAGAAATTTTGTTTAATTATTATTGTTATTATTATTTTGTTTTATAAACTTACCCATATGACTATATAAGCTATTGAGCTTAGATTGAAAATATTTTTTGTGTTTTCAATTTCATTCTTATAGTTTTGTAGTTAAGTAGAGATAAAAGGTGGTTGCTAGAGGGTTGCATTAGATCCTATGATCTAGATGCAGTGCTCTCAGATCCAAAGCTCCTCACTGACAAAGGCCACAAGCCAGAAACTAGTCTGGGGATATTAGATGAGTAGGCATTAGATAGGGATTTTATGCACAAGCCTTCTGGCATCCATTGATTACTCTGTTTAGCACAGGTGGCAATACTGTATGGAGAGTTTTGCTCTGTTTAACAGCCTGTAAAATTACTCTCACATAAATACCCTCTAGTATTCAAGGATATCCAAAGACCCTACTCACTCCATTATTATCTATAAAAAATTTGGGTTTCAAATCACTCAAAATAATTTTAAGTACTGAAAAATTCATTTACTTTTACACCTTCTAAAAGACAATGATAAACCTGACTCAACATCCCCAACAAACAACTTTGCCATAAATTCAAATTTTGGTTACTTGAAATAAAATATGATTTTTTACTGAAAAATTAACCTCAATTCATTACCAACACAACACTTTCTAAAATGTAAAAGAAGCTGTCAAAATGTAGCATGCATCCTTTGTCACAAAGATTCGGAAACACAGGATCACCTTTTTTTTTCGTATCAAGGACTTAAAAACATTCAATCAATAATATATGCATTTTTCAAAAATAAATATAAATAGCCTACTTGACTCATTCAAAAAAGAAATCACTGACATAAGGATCAGTATATTCATCTTCCATGCCTTATGGTGTAGAACAGCGTTTCCCAACCTTTTTTGGCACGCGTACCACTTGGTAGTACATCACGCTAAATTGTACCACTTCGTAAAAATGATCGTATTTCATAAAATTTGTTATTGCGTGTGTTATTTTATTTGCATTATAAATATTATAGGGTGACTATGTATGTATTCACATCACATAATGAGACAAATTACATTGAAACATGCCTAAATGTCACACCGGATTACAAACTCACTAAAACTATAAACTCACTGTAACATATTTATATGTATGTGTTTGTTCAAAGTTTCATATTTTTTCCAAAATAATTTATTAAAGATTACATTAAAGGTTATTTGGTACATATTTTATTCAAAGTGTTTTCTCATTCCTTCATTTGGTTTTCCCGAATTTGAGTCTGTTTTCTCTTTTTCAGAGCATCTTGCTATTGGTTGGGCCATGGAGAAAATAAACCAGCATGCCCAAAATCATAGTAAAAATAACCTCAGGAATTATCAGGCTATCTCTTGTTTTCTTTATATTGTTCTGCATGAAGTTAATAGGATTAAAATTTTGATGATTCAATACTAGCTTACATCTAGTAATCCACAATAGATGATCAAGAATTAATGAGTCTAATTTCTGGGTATGATCCTTTTCTGATACGTTCTTTCAAATTAAATAATTTAGATTGATTTGCCTTGATCTGACTCATTATTTATTTTTTATTATTTCGTTTACTAATAAATGGTTTTAATAAAAACACAAAATTATAAAAAAACAATTAATATATTTTCTTATCATAATCAAATATTTTTATAAAATAAATTTAATGAGATTCTTGTGCTTGTTTCGAACAACATAATTTTTTAAAATTTGGTTCAAAAGATGCGAGTTATACACTTAAGTCTACAGCTGCGTTCAATCTGTTTCGATACTTATTTTTTTAAAAAATATATGAAGAAAAAGCTCTTCCTACTAATTCTGTACTAGTAAACGGTAATAATAATTTAAGAGCTTTCTCAGAAAGTTGTTCATATTCTTTAATGTTTAACCAAAAATTAATTAGATTGGGTCGTTTGAATTCTACTTGTAAAGTTCTGTCACATGATAATTCTATTAATTTTTTTTTATCCTTTATTGATAATGATGTAGCTTTTTCTAAATTTTCTGCATAGAAGGGGTTTGAAATCCAATTATCATTTGTGTTTTCGGGTTTTGGAAAATATTCCATGAAAGACCATTTTAATCCAGTTAAATGTGCTATTATATTTTCTCGTATATCTTGAGACAGACTAACCTTATTTTCAAATAAAAAAATAAGTAGAGTTTGAATACTTCCGGTTGATTGTTTTCGATACACAGTTTCTAAAAATCTAATTTCTTAATCATACTTTCAATTTTATCATTAACATTAAAGATCGTTATCGACTGTACATATTAACAACTTTACAATATTATTAATTAAAATAATTTTTATGAATTATAGGAAAAAACGTTACTATGATATTTTTATGATTTAATTTTTTTTTTATGTCCGCCATTATTGATTATTTTTCATGTACCACCAACCAGCAACTCACGTACCACAGGTTGGGAAACACTGGTGTAGAAGGTGTAAATTCATATATAATAACAACAACCCAAGAATGCACCCTAACATGTTCAAAAATAAACTGGATAGTATATATCAAAGAGATAAAAGAATAACAAACAAACAGCTACCCTCAAGCCTATTAGAAAAAAATCAGCACTCAAGATTAATAAATTTGAAATGAAAGCCAAAAACTAAAAGATACTACTTGCCACCATTACAATATCTCAGATAAAAACCTGCTCATCCAATTGTGAACTTTTGCTTGCTTTCTAAACATTGGTATTAATATTCCTAACAATTATTAATAATATGTAGACAAAAGAAATACTATAACCTTTTTTATTTTATTGAATAAAGTCATTTGAAAGATGATGATAATAATAATAATAAAGATGAATAAAGTCATTTGAAGAAAGATGATGATGATAATAATAATAATAAAGATGAAGAACAGAAAATGGAAGGACAAAAAAACAAACAAAACAGAATTCATGTGGTAAAATTTAATGAAGAATAAATCCAAAGAATAAAAGAAGAGGAAAAAGAAAGAAACTGCAATTTTTAAATAAAAATAGCTAAAAATATTTAAAAAAACTGAATAAAAAAAAAGCTTGTTGAAAGTGATCAGAAATGAAATATGGGCAGATTATTGCTTATGATAAAGTAACTACAATTAGAAGAAAAAAACATTTCTTCCACTTTTTTTTTTTATAAAGTATATTCATAAATATCTATTTTATATCACAAAAATTTCTTCTTGCTATATTTATTCCATTTTTTACTTCTACAATTCAACTTGAACTCTTGTAGATAAACACACTGATCAAAAGTTTCCAGTATAAGAAGACCAGAACAATGAATGGCTCAAAAATTATTTTTATGGCAGTGTGATATTTGAATAGATGTAGAAAGTTTTATCCAACAAAAAAAAAAAAAAAATCAGATTAATTAATATTTATAAGAATGAAGTATTTTTCTATAATGTGCAATTCTGATAAATCAGAATTTTCCTGAAACTTCGTTAAAGTAAAGTAAACCATCACGTTTGTAAATAAATATTAACATTAATAATAAATTTAAAAAAACAACAAAATATAATATTTAGAAAAAAGATAACCAACCTGATTTAACTAAATTATCTATTAAATTTTATATACTTATTTCAAGTCATTATAAAAATTATAATATAAGCATTAGGAACGCTGAATAAGAAATCAAAAGTTTTATTATATTATAATGAGTAGCTTTCGATATCTTAATCCTGATATCATACTTATAGCAATGACTAATGGATGTGAGGGCTGTTGCTAAGAGTATAATATCAGAAATAAGATATCAAAAACTACTCAGTATAATATAACTTTACTTTAAGCTTTTCTTATTCAGCATTCTTAGTGCTTATATCAATAACAATTGTATAGAAAAAAGTTAACCAACATATATAAAAATTATAATAATAATAATTCCTAATAATGCTAATAGTGTAAATGGAGATCTCATTATATTAAATCTCATCTTAAGACATTTCTTAACTAATGTCTAAATAGTGGAATTCTTTCTATAAAAATATCTTTTTTTTTGTTATTAGACATTCTCTCTCCAGATTAAAGCATTTGTAATATAGGGAAATTATTATTCAAAAATTTTTTCTGAGCACTTTTAGACATTAACTAACAAGGAATCTCAAAAATATACAAAAGATTACAATTTCTGTAGCAGATATGTCATTGAAATGTTTAGTTATTAAAAACTCAGCTCAAAATATGTTCACCCATATGCTATATAAATATACTTGTAATCAGAATTATCCCAGCATTAGACGGACAGGATATACTCCTTTCTTTTGCTCAGCTAAGGTTCAATTTTATGAATCTTGGTATTTTGTAAAAAGTAAATGAATTAGTTAATGTACACAAATATATTTTAAAAACTTCTTATAAAAAAATCTATGATAGAAATGAATGAAAGAATGTAAAATGTTGTAAAAATAGAATTTTGTGAATAATAAAAATTTTGAAAATGATTTTATTTATTAACAAATTTTGTATTTATTAATTCCAAATTTTCATGTTTTAAAACTTTTTCACACTGTTTCAAATTTATCATCAAATTTTATAATAAATATAAAACCCTTTGAAGGATTTTGTATACCCTAGAGAGTGCAACAACAGGTAGTAGATAGAAGAAAGCCCTAATCAATGGGTAGGTAAAAAACAAAATAACACTTGTAGACCAATTCTTACTTATAGTGAAAGCAATTCATCTATAAAAAAAAAACTTTAAAATAAAACCTTAACCTTCCAATTTGAGCCAATAAAAAAATTGAATGTTAACAAAACCCAAAATACAACTTCATAATGAAACAAAAAAATGAAGCTAATAAAAACAACAAAATATAATTATGATTTATGGAACATGGAATGTATAAAGTCTATTCAATAATTGAAATGAAATTGAACAAATGAAAGTTGGTTGTCTTGACAGAAACTAAAAAGAACAAAGTTGAAAAAATTTGAGACATGATCATTTTTATAGTGCCATTTCAAAAGATAAAAGAGAACAATAGGAAGTATCAATATTAACTGACAGGAGAAAATATATTACAACAGGAAAAGCAACTAATTGTTAATTAATTAAAATATATTTATAAATGAATAGAAAATAACAATATTAGTTTATAATATGAATGAAGATACTCCACTAACTATTAAAAATACTTTTTTTTTTTAATAATTAAATAATAAAATTCTAAAAACTGAAATAGCTAGAAAAATTGTATTGTTTGGAGATTTTAATGAAAGACCATATAAAAAAAAGAAAAGACAAAACTGTAGGGCAATATGGTGAAGATGTAACAAATGATAATGAAATATGTTTAATTAATACACGTGAACAAAATAATATGAAGATACAAAATGAGTTTTTTTAATCAATAAAATTAATTCACAAACATACATGGACATAAAACACCCAAAATCTTAATTTATAATAGATTATATAATAGTAAATTAGAAAATGAATTTCCACGTAAAGAGGATCATGTCACAGTCATCACAATTAGAATGAAGATGATTCGATCAGATATAAAATCAGAATTTATAGAGTTTATGAACAAAATGCAGTAATAAAGAAAGATGTAATTTACGATGTCTGATAATTAAATTCACAAGCTTACTACTATCCGCTTATGTTGACAGCACTACACAAACAACTCTATAATATTTCATAATCTTGATATATCAGTGTCTAACAGTTATATTTAGTTTAAATGTATGGCCATGTCTTCCTGAGTAGCACCCATTACTGCTATTGTGTGTTTTGAATACTATCATGAGAATATTGGAACTTGAATTAGAGCAACAAACAAACATTAAATTTCTTGTTAAACTCAAAAAGAGTGGAAGTGAAATCAGAGACATGTTAGGGCAAGTTTATAGAGATAATGCCATGAAGAAAATGACAATGTACAAACAGAATAAATGTTTTTCTGAGAGGAGAAAAGGCAACCTGATGAAGAGTCAGGCTAGCTAATAATGAACAGAACTGATGAAAATATTGCAAAAAAATTGTTGAGTTGTGCATCAAAATTGTCAGTTGATTATGAGGAGTATAGCAGATGTTAAACATTAATAGACAAATATAAAAATCTTAAATGAAAATTTTGTCATGAGAATACCAACCCATATAACAAATCTGTTGAGAGTTTTACCCAGTAAATAAATAATTGTACTTGTATACTTATCATATTCTCCTGATTTAGTCCCCAATGACTTCTTTTTTTACTCAAAGATAAAAAAAATATTGAAAATATATTTTGATGATATTTAGGACATCAAGGGTATAATAACATTGATGATCATTCCAGAAAAAGAGTTCCAAAATTGCTGTGAAGGGTAGATTATGAGTGGATGTCAGCCAAGGGAAGTACTTCGAAAATGACCATAGTGATAGTCAGCAATGAGATATGTAGCACTTTTTTAAAAATTAGTTTGTGAAGTTAATTATCAAACCTTGTAGATGGTTTAGAACATGAGTGGGTTGGGTCATGATAAAATGAAGTTATAACTAATACCCAGCTTTGAAGAACATTAGTTATATAAAAAAATGTACATATGGAACTACCAGAAGTATTGAATATATATATAAAAAATGGTTATTAAAAAAAAAAAAACATATTGGTGAGGATTGAAATAGAAAAATGAGATAGAAGAAAAATGAGATAGAAGAAAAAAGATATATGTATGTGTCAGAAATATTTAAACACCAATATATATAAAAGTAGAAATAAATACAAAAATGCAATTGAAAGTGAGAGGGGGGCAGGAAAGAAAAAAGAAATATGAAAAAGGAATTATAAAAAACAGCAACACTCACTATATGTATTGCTACACATAGCAAGTTAGAGTAATCAATGGATGCCAGAAGGCTTGTGCATAAAATCCTCATCTAGTGCCTACTCATCCAATATCCCCAAGACTAGTTTCTGGCTCGTGGCCTTCGTCAGAAACTAGTCTGGGGATATTGGATGAGTAGACACTAGATGGGGATTTTATGCACAAGCCTTCTGGCATCCATCGATTACTCTAGCTTGCTGTGTGTGGCAATACATATAGTGAGTTTTGCCTGTTTTAACAACAGTTATACACAAGCATAAGAGGTGTGATCATGTGATGTTTATTGGCTTAAAAGGAATTATAAAAAGAATGATTCATATTTGAGTGGAAAGAGAAGCAATGAAAGCTGGAGAAGAATTAAAAGTTTATGTCAAGAGAAAAGAATTGACATAATACCACTAATTTTCACAAAGAAGAAATAGAAACAGTAGTTCAAAAATTTGTTATCAGAAAGTAATATAGACTTTTGCAAAGAATGAAGAATAACATTTACAAATGACAGAATAACCTTTAACGTTAAAAGATATTGAAGTGTTAATAAAACATAAATTACTAAAAATAGAAAGACTTCTGATTCATGTAGAATTTCATTTGAATTAGTTAATGGACATCAAGTTATTTGAACATTTACATGGATCATACCAAAATTGCATTCGAATAGTAAGATCCCCCTAAATTGAAAGTGTCATATGTTACAATAATTTGCAAAAAAGGACAGAAAGAATAGTTGTGAAAATTATAAAGGAATAGCAATTAATTATACATTGAGTCAGGTATATGGAGAAATCTTGAAAAATAGAATTGAATATAAATATAGTATAGGAGTTTGGAAGCACAGGAACAAGCAGGTTTCCGAGAAGGAAATCCACAATATACCATTTGTTCGCATTACATAAGTAATAAAAAAGAAAATGGCAAGGATTCAAGTGTCACATCTTTAATACATAGATATTAAAAAGGCATATGATAGTATCCCTTTCAAAAGACTGTGATAAACACTATAATTAATAATATATATGCAAAAATAAAAACAGAAAATATATTGGAATAAAAAAATAACCACAGGTCTCAAACAAAGATGTTGTTCCTCACAGTATTTATAAAATGGAAAAAGAAATGTGAAAAAATGGAAATTCCTCTACATAGTTATATAACATTTTTTCCATTGTTCTATGTTAATTATCTAATAGTTTCGGCTCAGGATGTCAAAAAAATGAACTATATGGCTAGATAATGGAGCATGGGAATAAATATAACAAAAATAAAAAATATGTGTATTGGAGATTGGAAAAGATGAGAAATATAGATATCTAGTATGAAGATGGTATAAAGACTTATACAGTTGAAGCTGTGAGAGAAAGAAATATACTGTATAAAAAAACTACACTAATATTATAAGGAATATTATAGTATCAGAATATATCAAATCAGTAAACAAACAATGCATATATAACATAACAGTGAAAACTATCATTACATATGAAAGCTATTTAGTCTATTGCTCCCAATTGAACCCCATGTACCTTGAAAGAAAAAAATCATCTGATACTGCAAGATTTATTCTACTAAAAGAAAAGCCAAAAACAAATAATGTTGTCTTTCAAACTATTTTGCTTAAAAATGAATAGTCAGGAAATGTTAATACATAAATTTTGTTGAATTCTTTAAAAGAATATAAAAATTTAAGAATAAAAAAATGTAGTACAGAGAAATTATTGTTTACTTTTATTCTTCCAATTTCATAATTTAATATTTTATGCTGTAAAATATTTTTTTTTTAAAAACAATATTTGACAGCTTAAAAATGTCTTTGGTGTTATAAGTTTATGTTCTGAAATTTTTAAATTAATAAATATATAATAATACTGTAATTAAATACCACTAGCAAATGAGATTAAATGTAAGAATAAACAATTTGATATTTAAATATTTTCTGAAATTTTACTTTTGCATGCCAACAGATTTAACAATTGCAAAATAATTATATAAGCCTAAAAGAAGCATTAAGACAATTCTCTGGTAGATGATTTTAATAAATACTGACTATTGTCCTGCAAACTTTAGGTACAAATCCTGTAGTATATATTAATTTTCAATTATGAATGGGATATAAATCAAAAATTTTGCAATTCTATGCTAGAAGTTCATTTTTAAAACAAATGGGGACAAAAGAAAAATATGGTGATACTTTTAACATTCAAGCATGATTTTGCGGGCTAATCAACGTGTCATATTTATAATATATCTTTTATGAAGAAATTTAATTTATTCGTAAGCTGTTGAATAAATGTACTCGTTCACAATAGTGTATATTTGAAATAAAATAAAAATTGCCACTTTATGCTAAAAAATCATATCTAAATCAAATGAGATAATAAATAAGTTTTAATATCTATGTATAACAATACTATAATTATAATAAAAATAATAAATTTAACGGTAATAAACTATACTCATAATAGTTTCACTCAAACATAAATTGCCCTGTTAAAAGTCATGGCAGTTTATTCATTATTGACTCTCAATGTATAAAATATAAAAGCAGCAAGTTTGCAATTCTACATTCTGATATACAAAAATGGCACAACTTTTATTACAGTATTGAATTTTTGCACGTAATAATGTAAAATTTCTTCATAAGCAAATAACTAATTAATATTTAAATTATGCTAATATATTATTTTATTTTTTAAACATTTTCATTTATTACTCTTGTACTTACAAATATATATTTAAGTGATTTCATTCATTTCCATAACCAAAAATAGTTAAAAAGCAAGAGTGTTGAAAAAGTAGAGATTATCTGAATTAGAAATGTCTTCATCAAATTTTGAATATTAAATCAAATATATAAAAATAATGTTAACATATTTAACTTACACAAATGACCATTTATATAATTATGAACATATATTATAAGATACAAATTTTAAATGCATCACTTCCACATATATCATTTTCCTGATACTATTGTTTGCTTTCTTTGATCTCAAAACTAGGAGAACAATAAAAACATTTCCATTTTTATGTATTTATCATTTTTCCCCTTTGGTCCCTTGAAAAATGATGGATAGGGGTTTCACTGTACAATAATATATATTTTTAATAATAAAAATAAATTTATTGATTTTAATATTGTTAAGACATTGCCAGTTTTAAAATTAAATTATTATAATATTAAAAAAATGAAAATAAACAAATCATGGGCTATGCCCCCCAAAAACCTATAGTCAAAACTGCATCACCTTAAAATAATAATGATTCCTTTTTAATTAAAATGTTGATATTTCTCTCATAAACTCAAATTAATCTGAGACCTGTATCCTCTAACCACTTTATAGTTAAACATCCTTTATTGACTAATATTGATTAATAGTGGTTAAAAATGATAACGATTGCCAATATTGAATGGCTTTTTTTGGGGATGGGGTGGAGGATACCAACTCCATATACTATGAATAATAAAACAGAAAAAGAAATAGGAGAAAGCAATGGAACTAGTAGCTTTTTCTTTGAAGCATGTTTAGTGAAATTTACTTTTACTTAGATTATGGTTGTCATTTCTATTAGAAATGTATTCTAATTTTTTTTAAAACTTTACCAATATCATTAAAATCATCAGGTTTTTCAACAATTTGACAAGATTTTTCAGAGATCTATTAACATCACATGATCACCATTTCTTATGCTAGCACATAACTGTTATTAAAGTAGGCAAAACTCTCCATACAGTAGTGCTACTCAGTGCCAACCAGAGTAATCAATGGATGCCAGAAGGCTTGTGCATAAAATCCCCATCTAGTGCCTACTCAGCCAATATCCCCAGACTAGTTTCTGGAGGGTTGCATTAGATCCTAACATCTAGGTGCAGTGCTCTCAGATCCAAAGCTCCTCACTGACAAAGGCCACAAGCCAGAAACTAGTCTGGGGATATTGGATGAGTAGGCACTAGATGGGGATTTTATGCACAAGCCTTCTGGCATTCATTGATTACTCTGGTTGGCACTGAGTGGCACTACTGTATGGAGAGTTTTGCCTACGTTAGATCTACTAATTCTTCTAACTTGTAAATCATGAGATTTACTTTCACTTTAACTATAGTTTTTTGCTTTATTATATTCACCACACCAATGCTCTTAATTTGATTATGTTAATCAACACTTTTACTTCAGTTGCATTTGAACTTGTAAAAATATTTCCAAAGTTTATCCAGCTTATACATGCATTTCAAATTGTAGGCATGGTGCGCAGCCAGCAAACAACAATATTATGAGAATCTTCTATTATAATATTGTTTTTTTTTTTTAATGAAATTTAATCTTTTATAATATAGGTTTGTAATTATTAAAATATAAATAATGGAATATATAAATTAAATGAATATATAAAATGTTTAATTAAATTAATATATGTAAACATTAATTATATATTTACACAATGACTATTTAATCATTAACACAAATATTTCAAAAATAAAATTAAAAAAAAAAAAAACATTTAAAAAAATATATGAACCAATCAAATTCTACAGAAAAATATATTTTGAACATTTCTAATAATTTTTTATATAAAGAAAAATATATATATTTTTTTTCAATTAAATTTTAAAATTTTTAATGAAACTTAATCATTAAACATCTTAAAATGTATGATTAATACTTTTAACATTTATTATTGTTACACAGATATAAAATTATGTTAACAATTAAGCATAAGTAAATTAATGTTGTGGTATATGTCTATTGCAAATGGCAATTTATTGGAAGAATTCATCTTTTTGTCCATTCTTTATTTTTAAATGATCAGCTTCAGCTGACCAGATTTTGGTAAAATGTTTGAAAATATAAAGTTCTTTGAAATATTCTGTAGCAAGATTCCACAATAAAAGAATCAGAAGGATTTTCTACTTACTATAACAGCAGCAAAGAACTTTAATAGCTATAAAGACTTACCATAAAAACATCGTCATCACCTATTTCAGTATCATTTGCATTAGAAGAATCAGGAGACCCTAAAACAAAATATGTCCAATATAAAATATTAGATTTATCTATCTACATATACATATATACAAATACACACAAACTAGCATAAATAAATAAAGAATTAAATAATATATATACAAAAAAAAAAATAGCACAATAATTTAAGAAATAAATGTAAAAATTTTTAATGATAGAAGTACATATTGAAGAATGGATTTGATGTCTCACTGGTGATGCTTTTTCATTTATACAACAAACAAATCTGAAGGATATTTTGTATATTTTGTGTCATGTTTCAGGTGGGAGGAAGGACAAATAAAAAAAATACAAAACGTAAAAAGAAAAAAAATCATAATACAATAAACTTGCAAAATGAAATAAAGAAACCAAAAAGAAGCATGATAACTTACCAAAATGAAAAATCCAAAAATGCAGCATAAAAGGAAATAAAGCTTTATCAGTTTTTAAAGTGATAATTATTGCCAAACATAACAAACATCACAAAACAAAGAGAAGAAATAAGATTAGACAAAAATAAAAAACAAAAACAAACAAAATAAATAAACCGGGGTTGGTAAAATGGAATAACATCTATACATAAAACAACATCAATAAGCAGCTTTTTACATAAAGATGAGAAGAAGAGCAAAATTTAATAAATAAAGTTGTAAAACATTAAATTTATCACATGAAGTGCGAAGTGTAGGGAAATAAACCAATCATACACTAACATAATATTTTAAATGTTAAAATAAAGTATTTATGGTTGGTTCTTATGTAATTTTTAAATTTAAATGATGTGATGGAAAAAATATAATTAATGTAATTCAATACGTGTAATTTATTTGAAAATGTAATAACTATTTGACTACTTAATAAATTTTCAGAATGTTTTTGTAACATTCCAATATAATTATGAAAATTCTATTTTATGAATGTTCTCTGACCAAGCATTAATATATATGGTTGTGATAATTTGTCTATTTAACTGTTAATTATAATTCCTTTTATGCTGTTGTTTCTTAAATATTGCTAAATATCTTTTATATTCTAAGGAGTAGAGATAAAATTTTGGTATCCATTTTTTTTTCACAACAGGTTTTCTCTTTTGTGAGATAACCCCCCCCCCCCAAGCAAAACAAAATCAACCCATCTGCAGTCTACTCTACAATGATTCCCTGCTGATAAAAATCACTGGCAGTTTTTATATCTAGCCTGGGAAATAATCTTAAACTATGGGTTAAGATGAAAATTATTTAATACCCATTCAATAAAATCATGAGCTTTCTGTTCTAGATAAATCAGAGATTAAGGCAATTTGTCTTCCATTAATCATTCAGCTTTATTATCCTCAATACTTCAATCTTAAAAACTATTTTTCTTGTATGCATTGTAATATTGTAAACATATAAATTTGTACTATAACTCTCTTTAATCCACAAAATTAATCCTCCAATTAAAATGAGTATTTAGAAATACACTTCTTTCCACACTATACAAGATTTGTTATGTAAGCCAGGGGTCCCCAACCCTATGCCCGTGGGCACCATGGCGCCCGCAGACCATTTTACGTGTGCCTGCTGCTATCCGAACATGATAAAAAATTATTTATCTGATACAAATAAATTTAATTTTTAAAATTTCTTATAAATTATTGTATTATATTGTAATCAAATTGTAGAGCATACTATACTTTTACAGCGTAAAAATATAAACGTTAATTATATGTTACAATTTTATTTTTGAAATAAATATTTTTTGTACATCATGTGTATTATTAACAATATCCAACTATAAATTTACATTGAAAAAATAAATGGTGCCCGCCACTTGGCCGGTATTATAGAATGTGCTCTTAAGTGCAAAAAGATTGGGGACCCCTGATGTAAGCATTCTCCATAGCAATTATCATAAAGTAAATTCTTTGCAAAACAGATATAGATTTATTATAATATCTTTCAACAAATGGCCCTGTCTTAATACTAAATAATATGATGTCATTGAAAGCAATAGTGACATTAATGCCAAAATAAATAAATTCATTACAGAATTA
The DNA here is from genome assembly GCA_028023455.1 of Epiperipatus broadwayi. Lineage (NCBI taxonomy): Eukaryota > Metazoa > Onychophora > Udeonychophora > Euonychophora > Peripatidae > Epiperipatus > Epiperipatus broadwayi. The sequence continues at coordinate 7,403,777 of JAQFVV010000010.1, forward strand.
AAAACAAAAAAAAAACACTTGGATTCTATAATAAACTACATCAGCTACAATATTGATTTACTTAATTTTTGTTTAAAATTTTCATAATATAATTGCAAAGACAATTATCAGAAAAGAAATAAATCTTTATTCTTTATATAATTACAAAAAAGTTAACCATATAATGCACCAAAAATAAATTTTAAAATGCATATTTTATTAATTTGGGTGGGCGGGGGGGGGATTATTTGGTTTAATTTTATTAGATGTGTTCCTATTACAATAAAATACTGGTGTCATTTGGAGTGGTATTTACATCATATGATGAAATTTATCTTAATTCTCAGCAAAAACATTCTTTTATTCACTTCATAATTATTTGAGTTAAAATTGATTACTTGGTCTATTTTTTAATTTAATGTATCAATCATTTCAATGGGGGTGTTGATGCTATTTGAAATAATACTACTACTGCAACTGATAAAATGTTTAAAATTTACAAAAAAGAGATAAAAAAGAAAATATCTTCTGTACACTTTTATTAATAATCAGTTTATATGCTAAATTTATATGAAGTTTAATGAGTGATTAACAATATGCTTAGTTACGTTTATTCCTTAATCATTTACTGCTTTTCAATTTAAAATTATTTTTTTAAATATAATATTCAAAATCTAAGGTGAATATAACTGTTTACTTTTTATGAGATTTTAATTTATTATTTTTGCGGAGCGCTATAAAAATAAATACTTATTTATATATATTTAAGTTTCACTTGAGAGTGACATTTAGTAAATTCTAGATAATTTCGTCGACGTCATTCATTCAGACATCGTAATCAGTAATTTAAAGTGAGTGGTCTATACTCACGCTTTCACTTCCAGTACTTAAGATTTGCCCATATATAAGCATTTGGGTTGGAAAGAATAAGTGGATTCATTTTATTCTTTCTTAAATACTATATCTCGTGCTGGGAGTGAAAGTATTCATTTATTATTAACACTCGTGAAAAGCGCATGCACAATAGCTTGAAAAGGCTGATCTTTAATGGAGAACATATTATGTAAATTATTTGAGTAAAAATGTATTGTCTTTCAAAATATCAATCACATGTTTCAGCAACTTGGCAAAAAAAAAACAATCTTACCCCCCTCTTGAAATATTTCAAATATCCACCTAAAATGCATAATCCTGAAACTTGCATAATAATCTAAAGATTTCAAAATCAATGATAATATAAACATTTCTTTATTTCTTGATCTAGTATTAACATCAAAATATATTCAAACTTATAGAGAAACTTTAATTAATAATACATTTAATATCCTTTACACATACTTATTAAAAAAGTACATTTGACTTAAGACATAAATATATTTAAATTGAAGTAGAGGCATGCAATAAAAATAATAATAAAATATATCAATGTTCTTTGTTTACTAAATGGAATATAAGTTCTGGTTTGAACTTCGAAGCATTACTTTTTCTTATTATGTGTAAATTTATTATATAAGTAAATTCATTTTAAAAATAAATATAATTGTGATGAAAACATTCTGTCTGATTGAGATAATAATCAAAACACATCTTTACTATTGTACATATTATCTGGAAAAACTTAATAAAAGTATATAATTTTACAAAATGCAGCAACTAATAAATATATTATATTCATTATTTTATAATTGAAAATTTTTATAAATATCATTTCTTAACTAAATAAAATTTAAAATATTTAATTCAATTTTTTTACCAGTTAAATATAAATAGTGAACTTATTTGTTTATTTACCTTTCCTCACAATAATTTGATACAAATGTAAAATGCTTTACTTTTAAGTTTACCAAATCTTTAGATAATAACATAATTACAATTAAATGTAAGCATAAATTATTATTATTTTTTTACTCAAATGCACTATTAAATTTTAACACTTTTCTTGAGTTTAGTATTAATAACTTACAATCTAATTTAAAAATAGTTTTCACCAGCTTCACACATTTTTGAATTAAAAATATTTTGGATATCAATTGTTCCTGTCAGGACAGTTTATTGTATCAAATAAATTCATTTAGAATAATTTTTAATTGATTACAGGTATTCTAAAGTATAAAAATTTATATTACTCTATTTCAAATAAATCAAATAAGATTAAAATGCACCAAAATATTTTGAAAGCAATTATTAAACTATATAGAAAGATTGGAATATAAAAAAATAAATCACTTTATGATTGATAATCAAGAATTTAAGATTCTTTTATCATAAAAGCAAAACTAATAATCATAATTAGTAAACCTTCATAAATGAATATGACTAATCAAAGAAATAAGGAAAACAAAAATAAGAGAAGATTGTAAACAAAAATGCTGTTCATGTAATTTAAATAATATAAATGTGGTTGCACAAATTCTATTACAATACTTAATACAGAAATGACCAGTAGCATGAGAAGTTATTAATGGAGGCCTTAGTTAACTTAAGTGAATGAAGATATTGAGGTTTAAAAAAAGGACAATGATATTAAAATGTGCTCTTTAAATGCTTGCCTTAATTGCAAAAAAAAAAAAAAAAAGTTAGCTTTAATCTCCAGCCTTTATAAATAATGAATATTAAAAGGTTTTATCCATTCTGTGGGGTTCATAAAAATTAATAAATATCCTCAGTTAGCTATACACTCATTTGGAAACATATATCCAATAAAAATATTTGCAAATGTAAATATTCTTTAAATGGGAAAAAACAATAAAATGCTATCACAATTTATTGCAAGTATGCAATTGACTAGAAGTTCTCAAAATTGTAGTTTTCTTTAACCAATTGGATGAACACATTATAAATAGATTGTAAAACAAACAGGGAAGAAAAATAACAGATAAATAGTATAGTATGAGTAAAAAAAAACTATAAATGTAATTGTGAATAACATATATTTTAGAAGCTATATAAAAATTGATTGACTAATATATTTAAGGTGCTTGAAAAAAAGCAGATGGTACATATCCCACTCTTCCCTATTTTCCAATTAAAACAACTTAAGCTCATTTTTAATGACTTTAAAAAATTCAAATGCAATTACATAATTAAAAAGAAATCAGAAATTTTTAAAAAAATGTGAAAATAAAAATATTAATTAAGGTAAAAAATATTTATACTTTAGTACTGTTTTACTGAGTTATTTATTTTTAATTTCAATATCTCCTATTTCATAACTTACAAGCATGTGTGTTGTGAAATCTGAACTGGGTTCTTTCTCAATTTAAGGAACTGTCTTGACTGAAATACAGGAAATAGGCAAGACAGCTAGGTTTGTTTTCTTTATCAGTCCTACCAGCAGCTACCTCTATTTCAGTTAGTTAAAGTCTGCCAGATTTAAAAAAAAAAAATACTAATAGCAGCTTTTTAATTTGACTTTGAAATGTGATTACATTGTATGGAGATCTTTAAAAAAAATTAAAAAAAAAAAAATTATAAACAAAGATTCAGTTTTACAAAATATCCTTAAAGAATGAATAAACATTATTCATCTTTAAAAAAAAAATCAAATCGTTATTTGCTTGGGAGGCCATACAACATTTGGGCATTAGAAGTGACAGGTTGAGTTTCATTAGATCTAGGGAGTTCACCACTCCACTAATGATAAATAAATAGTTTCCACCAATAAGTACATATAAACAAGAAGATTTTAAATTTATACACTCATATTTCAATTACTAGGTTATTTCTCTAAGATATTTTTCTCAGTTTATTTTCTTGATCTTTGTTTTAATTTACCAAATAAATTAAAAAAAAAAATCCCCTTATGGTCTTACAAATAAAAACTTAACACAGAACTTTAATATTTCCTTAAAAAACGAATAAAATATATATATCAGTCTGAATAAAAATAAAAGCAAGACAATACAAAGTAATAAAAAAATTATTTAGAAGAAAAAAATACAATGAATTTAAAATTAAAGACACAATCAAAAGCATATAGATAAAAAATAGCATATTGCAGGATAAAGGCCTCTAAAAATATCTTCAATAAAAAATGAAAATGTTACTCACCAGGTTTACTAATTGCTGAGTATTAATGGCTTGAGTGGTTTTCCTTTCTTATTTTACCTTTTGGTTAATAACAACTGACTATCCATTTATTTACTGACTAATATCCATTAGTTAGCTAATTGACTATGAACCAGTAAATCTTATGTCTGATTGGAGCACACAAAAAAGTTTCCAAGTTTATCAAGTCAGGATTCAAATGCAGAATAATTATAATATATTACTTGGTCATACTATTATTACAAGGAGGCCCTTTACATAGATGCACGAGAATAAATAAACAAAAATACTGAAATTTCTTCTTCCTTAGTCACATGTCCATCACCCAAATAAATACAAAACCCATAACTTCTCTAAGAAAAAAATAAATAATGTTTGAGTACTAAAGCACAATTTTCCTAAGTCAGGTACTTTTACTAATGGTCTGAGCAATTACACATCAAAATAATGGACAATTTATAAGAATAAAATCATAACATGTAGAGGTACAGAAAAAATAGCAACATTAAATCAGTTATTTTTTTAGCTGCTTACATTATATAATCCATATGCTGTTTGATAATCAAAATATTTAATATCTATATAAGCAGAGGGAACAATTTGAAAATATATTGTGCAATGATGTAAAAAAATTTTTACATCTTGAAAAATATTGTCTAATTAATGCCCTTAAATTTCAAGTATACAATGACAGAAATTGGGGGGAAATATTAATAACTACCTACATGTGGTTTGATCCAAACAGATATCTTCAATTAGATCATACCATATGTTATTCCTCAAATGTCACATATCATTGCTTTGTATTTATTTGATGTATGCTGGATAAATTTACTTTATAAATATCATTTTAGAAATGTTCACTCGTCAATAAATACACAAATGTAAATTATTAAAGTATAATTACAATTCATTTCTATATTAATGAATATTTAATAAATTTATTGTATATAATGTAGTACTAAATTTACTCACAAAATAAATGGTTCCTTTTTATAAATGAATTAGAACACTATCTGTTTAAATTTAAACAAAAAGTGGTTTATTTTATTTTTTAATTATTATTATTTTACAATGCTGTCCTTGTATTTATTTTTTACAATACCTTATTTCACATTACTAGACAATGATGACATCTAAGCTAGATTTAAATTATATAAATAACCAAAATTTTACAATGACATGCAACATATAGCAAATATTATGTTTAATAGATGATGTTTATAAAAGATTTATTGATCAAAAGTATAATTCTTAGAAACTGTATTTTCAATTTTTCATATAAAAATTAAACAAATGAAAAAAATTCACTGGAGTATGCTGGATTTTAGTCAATGTCAATACATATATAAACTTGAAATATGAATATATTTAACATAACTACACTTTTTCTTACAAATCCTATTTTATTAATGAAAAGATTTTATATAATCAATATTAATATTAATATTACAATGAAAATATCTAACAAATATATATTATAGACATTAAACTGATTGACAGACACACGTTAAAGAGTACACAGCACAATATTTTATAAGGTTTTTCTACTGTGATTAATCAGAGAGAAATATGTTTTTTTTCTCTTATTAAGTCATAATTAAAAAGGGTGATGCCTCACAGTAGCACAATAGTATTTTTCTGTTTTTAAAGTTAGCACACTGCCACTCATCTGGCCAATCAAATTAGGACTATTATTCCCAAAATCAATAGTCGGCAACTTTTTAAAATATGAATCCATTGAAATATCAGTTTATTTTATTATAAGCTTAGTTGTCTGGAAAGCTATTTGTTGTTTATCCCAAAACTATTGACAGGTTACTAAGTAACTCGAGAATCAAAGGTCGCCAATCACTGCAATGATTAATAAAATTTAGATACCTATTTACCAAGCAATAATGGAAATTTAGATGGATTGTCTATAAACAGACTACTTTAAAAAAATCCTTAATTTAGTTGAATTTCCAAGAATCAATAATCCAGACTGGAACCTCAGATTATGAACACAGCAGATGAAAACATTAACCATCATACCAATAAAACTTTTCTAATTTAATAGACACTCAATATTATTAAAACAATGAAGTTTCTTTCAATAAAAAAATAATTTATATATTTAATAAAAAATATACTACAGTATTATTTTTGAGATATTTTTTTGCTATCTGATCTTATTCATAAAATAGAAGCCATAATTATAACCCAATTTCACATTAGAGTTTAATGTAGTAAACAAAATATCATTTCGATAATGATGGAGTGTTATGACAATTACAGAATGTGAGAGTAATAATGAATTTTTAAAAACTAGAGTTTTAAAGAAAAAAAATGCTGATGTTAAAACCATCCAATGTAAAATAATCATAAACAGCACTATAAATAAAAATTTGTCTACACTGTTAATCTATATAGCACAAACTCTCAATATAATCATCTTCTTCAATCCACTTTTCTTCAAAAATGTACCAATTATCTTTATTCTTAAAATTACCACATCAAATTTTCAACTTTTTGTACTTATGCATGCTCCCTCCTAATTTTTCCTCATTAATTTCTCCATCTCTTCTTAATTTAGTCAATAAATTGCCCCTTCTTCATTCACATATTTGAATTTTTCAAAAAATTTTGTTTATTCATAGTAATAATTATATAAGAATTATAAAACATCATATACTTTTCTCAGTGTATATTCAACATTCTTTTGTGAGCCATATTCACTCTAATTTCTCTACTACAGTTATCTATTGTGAGCCTGAATAATAAATATATACGATATGTAATGTTTGAATGTATTTCTAATACTAATTTCTGGCTAATGGTCTTCATCGGTGAGTTTTTAGTTTACTTGCACTTAGGACATCTATCATCCACCCTTGAATTTTATACTATCAAAATAATAGTTTAAAATTCAATAACAATCTAAGGTTTAAATCCTAGCTAACTTGTTTGTGTGTATATATAGATCTGATGCTAAGCCAGTAGCTACATATTTTAGTAACTTCAGTTAAACTGGCTACTACAGTGAAAATGAAGAATGGAGATTTGAATAAAGCACTAATATTTACAAGACTAGATTACTCAAGCTTACAATAAATAGCCCTTGGATAAAAAAATAAAGAGTTAAAAATGTTCTATACAATTATAAAAAAACGAATTCTGCTAATAAAAATCTCACTATGTCTATAAAAACTATTTCTCATATTCATTTCAGATAATAAATTTCTATAAACCATATCAAATTTTTATATAGGTCTCTCAATTACTGTGAATAATTATTTTCCACCTTACTTTATTGATTTATAAATATATATCAGAGATCATTTTTTTATAATAAAATCAACAAAAGATAAACTTTATTAATAAATAGCATACAATTGAAATGGAATTACTAATGATCAAATATTGCTTTATCATAGAAATACAATACTAAAACTTATACAAATAATCCATTTTTGAGTCTGAAAAGTTTGTGGTTGTATATTTTCACCAGTTATTTCCCAAAAGGATCAATATATTATAATGGTCAGGGTGATCTGGAAGTTGGAGTCTTACCATATCCGCCATACAGGGCACCACCAAGCCATTCGAACCTGGAAAATTTATAGAGTAGGCAGATACGCGCTGTTAAGATCTAACTTTTACATATATATTTTATTCCGACCGTCAGCCCATGCCACTAGCTCATGGAGACGCAGAGATTTAATATAAAACTTGCTTAAAATAAATATATTAATATTTAAAAAATAAAAATAAAGCCACTGCCAGTAATTAACACACAAACATTTATTAACGCACATATAAATAAAATTGAGGAATAAAATTTATTTTTTAGATTTTAATATTAAATTTTTTAAAATTTAAATTATTATTTTTAAACAGTCCACACAGATGGACGTTTTAGTAAATTTTACTTTAGAATGTTGAGTATAGATAGGCTACATAGATTACTCAGTTAAAAACTTTTCAAAACAATCGTTCGATCTCAGACTAACTTTTCAAAACAATCGTTCGATCTCAGACTAAAAGTTCGTAGCCAAACCAACGCCTGCTTCCAGATATATAGTCGCAACCAATGCAATATGAAGATGCTAGCATAAAACCATACTGATAGGAATGTGCATCTGACAGCGTGATATTATTTGAGGGACATGATCCTCATCCAGTACAGGAATGTGAGTCTGTCTGGCGAAGGAATCATGTATATAAAATAATTTAAAAAAATATGCTACGTATGGTCTTACTGCCGACTTATAGTCCCCATCCATAGAGCTAAAAAGAGGTCAATGGTGCATGAAATATGTCTGCGTCCATTGCAACGCAATGACTACATCTTTGGGTCAATCATTCAATTGGGCTTTGCCCTGTATGCTAAACACGCTTCACATTACATTGATATAAATGCCCATATATCCCTCCACCAGCATCGACCTAACTATGAGACAAATAGTCTGAAATTAAAACCCATTCAAAATAAGCATAAACGATTAAAATATAAAGCCATTGATGGAATTGCAGAGGGAAATTTACAAGAAACCCAATGGCATTCATCATAAGATGCCACATTGACACCAATAACTTAAAAGATATTCGAATAAATACATTTTTAGATACTCAAACATGAGGTATCGTATTTACCAAATATCTATATATTTTAATCAATATGAAAATAAAAAAACAATTAAACGTTAACAAATCTATGCAGTCATCTATACCAAACTTAAATTTAATGCATTTAAATAATTTAGTCAATAAAAAAAAAAAAAATGAAAATGATTAAATCAGCAAACTTAAAATATTTAAAATTAAACATCAATAATTGATTTTGAAATCTTAAGTCAGATTAAAATTCATTTTAAAAATTAGGTTTAGCTTGTCAAATCTTAACGAAAGTTCTTAATTAATTTTTTAAAAATTTTTCAGTTCATGTCTTACAGTAGAAGAGTTCCTGGTTCATGCTGCCAATTCCTGCAAAGACTTTATTAGTTAGAATTTCATGGAAGACTGGTCTGTTGTTCATATCGTAGTTCTCAATCCGGAGGCTGCCTTAGCTAATTCCATCCTGGTACTATTTAATTGCAGTACCCATATCATTCGGGGTCTGCAACAGTACCATTCATAATTCAACAATCATTTCATTTGAAAGAAGTGAGTGTGACAAGTGCATCTTATCACCCCTCTCAAAAAAAATCAAGCTGGAACTGTTCTTAATTTGGGTATTTTTCTTTTTATAGTAATCCTCCGGATTCATTGAACATAGTTTCCTGTTCCAATCATTTTCATTAAGGTCCGAGCATTGGTTTGCTCCTTCTATTGGACATCTAATTTTTTTTGTTCTCTTATCTATATCTTTCATCTGACTTTTTTATATAAGAGCCCCAAGGGCTAGTTTGCTTTTCATTTAATCTATAAAACAATCATTTCCATTTATTGAAATTACATAGGAATCTTTTTAACAAAAATATTTTAGCTTTAGATCTGGTACTTTTTTTTATAAACAAGTACGTTCAAATACTTTTTATTTTATTTTAAAAAGAAAATAATACTTTTAAAGTTTTCATTCCGTTTGTGCGATATATTATATATGTTAAACAACTTTTATTTTTCAGTTTTTAAGTTAAGTTTTTTTCTTTTTACTTAATCAATTTTTATTTATAATCTTTTTATTTTAATTTAAAACAATGTAACGGCATATTATATACCATTACAATATACATCTAATGAGGCCTGACTCTATGAAGAAACCGGGTAACACCATTTACTATCATAAATAGGAAATATATTTTTCTTATAACAAGTAATAAGGGCAAAAAACAAAAACAAAACAACAACCTTCAAACAAACAAATTAATACAAAAAACATTGTATCTAAAGCCGTCAATCTAAATCTAAATAAATGTAATAATTTTTAAGGCACTTAAATAGTGATATATATTATGTATATTTTGCTGAAAATTCACTAAGTTATACCAAATTATTGATAAATGCTATAACAATTATTTATAAAAGTACCTTCTGGAAATCACATTAATAACATACTCTGAATGACACATACCATTTGAGTTTTCAGGCTATTCAAATATAAATGATAAATCCATCTATCTCAATGCTCTTTGCTTTCCTTTTCCTTCAATGTCAACTTTACTGAACATTTTATACTTTTCTAATAAATTAAATCAACTCATATGATCTACATAAGACAATTTTAACATATTTATTTGTGCATCAAATGATTGTTTAATTAGATTAAACATGCATCACTTGTTAATTTTTCCTTACTTTTCATGGTATTCTCAAAATTTTTTGTTCCAAAGCTGCAATACTTTTTCCATCTTTCTTTCTTCAACATCAAATATTCATAACTACAGAGAATCTACAGGAAATATAATAGCTTGAACAATTTTGATCATTTTTAAAATTACGTCTATATATTTAAAAATCTGGTACTTTGGTATTAGACTTACAACATGGAAGAGATAGGTCTTTTCACATCCGCAATGAATGTGTAATCTTGTGTTGATGTCAAATAATCCCTGCTATGTTATTCTATCTCGTGTGAAAATGTTTTTAATCTTTATCAACAGATCTTTTTTTTTTTTTTTTGTAATATTGCAACATTTTCAGTTATTGTCCAGATTTCTCTCTAACAACAGGATAAATATTTAATAAAAGTTTTACAATAATTTATATTTCTTTCTTTTTGTATATATTTTTTTGTTTCCTTTCTTTAAAAAAAAATGTTTATTAGCATTTCCCCGGTGAATCACGGCATACTTTGTGCAATCACGTGTTCAATAAAAATCCATTTTGGGAGGAAAATTTTCAGTTCAAATCTCCACTTTATGTTGTTAGAAGTAAATATCAAATTTCTGGCTTCAACCCAATTCCTGTTATATGTGTGTATTTTATGTGTTTTTGTAAATAATATTTTAAAAAGTTATAATTTAGTGATTGTTTTGTGCATATTTAAAGTAACACTTTTTTGCATAATGGCGTCATTTACTTAAGATCGCAAATCAATTTTTTTTTGGTTTAAAATGTTTTTAATATTGATTTATATATTGTTATACATTAAGTTGTTAGTGTGAAAGTCGTATAAATTTCTTTTAAAGTGCTGTTTTTAATATCCATTTGTTTCTCAAAATTTGTTTTAAAATGTGGTTTTTATTATTATACTTTTAGTTATTTTTATTAATCCTGCAACACAGAGCATGTATTAGACTTGCTGCGCCTTTTCACATTAGTATCATCAACCTGCCGCAAACTTTGTAAATCTTGCGAAAATATCATGTATAAGATCTGTGTACATGTTACTATATTTTTTTGCAAATTTTGCAAAAAATATCATGTACAAGATCTTTGTACACGTTATTCTGGTCAGATCATAAGATTATAAAGTTATCAGCGGATTAATATGAATGTGAGAGGTGCAGCAAGTCTAATACATACTCCATGTTGCAGATCTAACACCAAAGTACCAAAAATCTTTTCTAGACTAGATTTCTTTATTTCAACTCTATCTACTATTATTCTATAACTAATATCTTGATTGCTGGATACTTTGTTGTTGATAAATGATAAAACAAAGCAAAATCTGTAACAATGTCTATGCTTTAATGGCAATTTTGAAAAATTGCTGTTCCTGTCACCATAACTAGTATTTTGTTAACATTTTATCATAATCCTATCTTTTCACTTTTGTCCTTTAATTTTCTAAATAAAAATCTTGAGGACTTCTCTATTTTCAATCATGTGTATATTTTGTCATCAATATGTGGATTAATGGTTGGGTGGAAGGTGGGGCATTTGCTTGTCCAATCTTGTTCTCTTATTATACATTCAGTTTATAATACAAATTGAAAACTAAAAAAATTTTGTCTAAAAGTAGTTGGAACATTAAATTTTGAAAAATATTTCACAAAAATAAATAAGATAATTATTTATTGAGAAAAAGAAAAATTCCAATATTGATTCAAATAAGTATAGAAAATGGCATTAATAAGTTGTATCTAATATAAATTAAAATTATCTAATGATTTTTTCCCTCTCTGCCTTTAAGATTTCTCCAAATTTTGAATAAATGGTATTTTACTTCAAATTCAGATAGATTGATGAGAAAATAGATTAAATATAAATCAATTTCCACTCTACCAAAATAAATAATAACATATTCAGGACAAAATAAAACTCGAAAAAACAAGATAATAAATAATTTGAATAACAACAAAGCACTTAATTGGGATGCAATGCACTGTGACTTCTCCTTATATAGAGTCAGGAATCTCTCAGCCACTATGCCCAGAGAAACCTGTTAGCCACTTTCCATTCCCTGCCCTAAGTTTTCCCCATATTCTTCTCTATCCTACTCCACCTCATTTCCACAACATAATCTTTGTCAATTCCATGGTCTTTATATCTAAATTCTCCTTATCCTTTCCCAAACCCAGCATAAAAACCAATAATCCACTTTCTGTATAATCACTTTGTTTATACTTATTCTTCCACAACTTCATTATTTATATTCTTTCTACTTTCAGGTATTTACATTCAATTAACAAATGCCTAATATTTGCACCCCAATATTCCATTTATTTCTATGTATATTTAAATTCTTTTTACTCTCCATACTAGTTCTCCACCTCTCCAACTGCCTATTCTTTATTGATACATCCATTCTTCTATCCGATTCCTTGCCACTATAACACTCAACAATTCTCCTAACACAATCATCCCATTTTTTGTATAAGTACTGGCATAAATTCTTAATTGTGATGTGATAAATTATGGCTTCTCCTTAAACAAAATCAAGAATATCTCAGCAATTATGCCCAGATAAACCTGTTAGCCACTTTATTTTTCATTCCCCACTCTAAATTTTCCCATAATCTGCTCTATCCCATTTCCACAACATAATCTTTATCAACTCTATAACCTTTATATCTAAACCCCCCTTATCTTTTCCTAAACCCAGCATAAAAACCAATAATTCACTTTCTGTATAATCACTTTTTTCATATTTATTCTTCCATAACTTCATTATATGTACCCTTTCTGTTTTCAAACATTTACATTCAATTAACAAATGCCTAATATTTTCAATTCCTTCCTTACATAATTTACAAAATAAATCACCCATATTTTTCAATTTAACTCTCTTCTCTAGTGCCATCTATTGCAAATTTGAATAATTAATAACTACCAGATGCTTGATTGCATTTTAAGTCCCTATCCTTAGATAGTTTCTGGTTTTTGCTTTATTGATAAGACTTTGGATTCAAATGTGCTAAGAAAGAACTGAAGGTATTAAAATATATAGATACTGGATTGATTTGATCACTTCAAGCTAATTGATTTAGATTCAAAACTGATTTGAATTTCAAATTTTTAACTTGAATAGTAAAATAGAATTAAAGCAATTGTTAGATGCATAACTGCATTATTCCAGATTTAAAACCCAAATCTCAATGATAAAGACAAAAGTCAAAAACTGGGCTGAAAATAGGAATTTAAAAGCAAAAGGATGTCAGGCAATTAATGATTACTTAAGCTTACAGTAAAGTGCACTAGAATAGAGAGAGCTACTTGCTTTAATATACAATTTGCTGATTAAAATAAGTAGTTCAAACTGTTGTGAAAAGAAAATAAAGAAAATCTAATGAAAAAATAAGAATGGTTCCTAGATGAATCTCCAGTCAAGGAAAAAACAACCCCTAAATGATTAGTTGTGCACAATTTATCAATTTTGCGCTCAAAAATCATTCAATATTTCAAATAACTGTCCACACAATTCAAAATTAAGAAAATCTCATTTTTATTTATAGAAAAGCAAACTAATAAAAAATGCAGCAATAATAATAATAATCAAACAGCTCTTGTTCAGGAATTCATAAAAAGTCAGAGTGCCAGAAATTCCAGAACTGGAATCAATCTGTGGGCTTTACATTTCAGAGTCTAACCCTCAATCACTGCATTAATCCATGTAGTGTAAAAAAATGCAAGTGAAAGTCTTTTATTAGTCATGTATTTATAATTAATTGTATCTACTATATTATATAAATTAATAGAAATAATTATTTTCTTAACTCAGAATTTTAAAATTTACTAAATCCTAATATTTGTAATTATAATGGAATGAATGAATGGTTTCAAGGTGATAGACAACTGGAATAATAAAAATAGTTTGAATGGATATCAATAATTAGGTAATTACTTTTCTCACATATTACCATTCAAAACAATTTTTTCCATAACTTGCTAATATTTATTTCAATTAATTGTAGAAATAATTTACTTACTGACATAGACATGACAATTGTTATAAACTTCAAATCAATAGATACAATCAAGTAAGAAAAAAAAACCATCTGAATAGCTTGCAAAAACACATTCTCTTTTGAGAATGTGATGAAATAAAAATTAGCCTGGAAATCAGGTTGACATTAATTTTTTAATACTCATGCATGTGTAGACTTTTCCATGAGAAAAGTGGACAGCTATTGTAAAATGCAAATTAAATGCAAGCTAGGGGAGTTACAGTGCTACTTTGATTTGATGTATATAGTCCTTTTATTAAAAGGTCGAAGTATCTACAGTTAACTCATAATTAAAATCATTTAACACTTATTTATTGATGTGATACCAACTATATTTATGTTCAAATTCTTAGATATTTAAAAGAACAAGACTCATTAATATTAGATTTTTTTAAAAGGCTTTTGACATAATATTAGATTGGGCAATTAGGAAAGGCAAATAAAAATATAGAGACTTCTGAGAGAAAAAAAAAGTAATTAGATAAAATAAGTTCTAATAATAGGATCAGCATTGATGAAATGAAAAAAAACGAGCTTAGCAAATTGATTTTTTGGAAAAAATAAAAAGAACAAATCTATAATTAAATTGAGTTATTTCTAATATCTATCAGTTCAATAGAAGCCTATATGCACATATAGTTAGTGTCTTAGTATTTTAAAACAGGCAAAACTCTCTATAGTATTGCCACTCAGTGCAAGCCAGAGTAATCAATGGATGCCAGAAGGCTTGTACATAAAATCCCCATTTAGCGCCTACTCATCCAATATCCCCAGATTAATTTCTGGCTTGTGGCCTTCATCAGTGAGGAGCCTTGGATCTGAGAGCACTGCACCTAGATCTAAGATTAAATCTAGGTGCAGTGCTCTCAGATATTGGATGAGTAGGCACTAAATGGAGATTTTATGCACAAGCCTTTCTGGTATCCATTGATTATTCTAGCTTGCACTGAGTGGCAATGCGTATAGAGAGTTTTGCCTGTTTTAATAACAGTTATAAGCAAACATAAATGATCATGTGATGTTTATTGTCTTATGCTTAAATTTTATGATTTGAAATATTGACAAAAAGCATTAGACATAACTCATTAATCTAGTTAATTCTTTTTTTCAACATTAGTTATTTCACAATGAAATGACCAGACTAAAGTTTCCTTCCCAAAAATGACCAACATTTTAAAGCAAAACAATTTATCATTTTTCAATGAGACTTTTATTTGGTTTTAAAGCATTTTAAATTAATAACATTTAATTAGGACTATAGCCCAATAAAACTGCATATCTACAAATATACAATACATAGCTATATTTTATTAACTTTATAAATATTCCCAGTGATTAAAATTATGTAATATATCTAGACTAATATTCTAACTACTGTTTTAATAAGTAAATAAAATACTCTCAATCAAAAGCATAAGATAAAATTTTTTTAAAGATTAAGAACAGGCTGTCTTCTCTCTTTATTTCAATTTCTTTTATTGAGGCTTATTGAGATAAAGAGAGAAGTCAGTTCCTTTCTTTCTTCTAAAAAGTTTTGTCTTGCTTGTGCTTTGGATTGAGAACATTTCATTTTCATTTACTTAATAAGCCAGTAATTAGAGTATTCATCTCAATGTTTTGCATTATAAAATAAATAGTATTAAAACAAAAAAATCTTTAAAAAAATAAAATAATTTACAAAGTTCTTTTATTTGCTTTGATTAGATAAAAGTAAAAAAGTAGGAAGAAAGTTTTATTTTAGATGTGATAATATATTGGACTATTTCCATTATCTATCATTAAATGTTGAATGTCTAGAATTTTTTTAAACTTTAGTGAAAATAATATGTCTACATAAAGAACATGAAATATTTTCATTTCTTCAGGAGAAACTCTTTTTTCTGGAATACTTCAACATCATGTCTAATTGTATCTCTCCAATATATTGTATTCTCTGCCATATCTTTCCAATGAAAACAATCTACATTGTGTTTCTTTAGATAATCTGTGAGATAATTCTTATAACATAAATAAGATGTATTTTTACCACAAAAAACTGTGCTCAAGTTCACCATTAAATACTCTTTTAATAAGTGTTGCACTATCCCATTCAATTTATAATAATACTCTAGTATCATATCCAGCAAAAAAAGCATCATCATTTTCAACAATATACGATTTTGCCATTGTTTTAATATTGTATCAATACGATGTCAAATCCTCATTTCCACATAATAAATTAAATAAAATAACAGCCTATATATGGTTTAATTGCAGTAGTTATTTCCCTATGATGAAATATTCCATTCTTTAATTCAATAAAAGCAGTAGCACATTGGAGTTTGTATTACATCTCAACATCTAACTTTACCTTGCTATTTATGAAACTATTAAGATATTTAAAGTGGTTTACATTCTCAAGTTAATGTGAAAAGTTGTTGAGAATTTTTTTTCCATTATTGGTTGATAAACATATAAAATAAAAAGTTTGCAATTGTATGCTAAAAGCCTAACTTCAAAACAAATAGCAAAGACTATAATTTCCAAACTACAGTATAATTTTTTTAATAAAAAAATTTATTTGAATTGTTAAAAAATTATATCAGAAGTAAAAAAAAAAATTACATCATAATGTATTTGTGCTGTAGTACAATTGCGGAGATATGTTTATCATAACTTTTTTGATCTAATAGTTGTCGTGTGTCAGCTATAATTAATTACTGGTTATTTTTCCGACCGTGTAATGTGTCCGCCTAATGGCGCTGTTGCTTGCAAAAATAATGAAATGTAACATTACCAGGCCGATAATTTTTTGCTTTCCGCTCTGCGCCAATTTTTCAAATTATTTTTAAAAAATTTCCGATGGGAAATTATGTTTACATTTCCGATGGTATTTAACACAATTTTTATTTTTAAAAAAATATAAAACAAAGAGTTTGAAAATGTCTTATTTTTTGACTGAAAATTAGAAAAAAATACATGCAGTAGTCTCAGCGAACAAAGCTGTCAGTGCGCAGCACTGGAATAGAGGGGGGATACGATGGTTTTGACGATTCTTTGGATCGTCCAATACATCCACTAGTCTGAGCGAACATAGCTGGCAGCGCGTAATGCTAGAATGTTGACTCATAAATCTCTACACACATTAAAGTTATTTAAATATGAATATTAGTAATATTCATACAATTATTAAAATGGCATATATACTATAGACATTAGGGATTTAATAATTAATGATAATCAGATTTAAGTATATTTTAAAACATGATTACAAAACACATTAACATTATATATGTATTTAATGCAAAACATAAATGACATTAATCCATATTCATATTAAAAATTCAAGATTTACAAAATAATAATGAAGATCATTGGACTTATATGCAGCCTAAATTAATTTTTGCATTTTTAAAGGTAAACGGTTCTGAGTCTATGAATCATTCCATTGGATTCCTTATCAATTAAAGACATTGTAGCCTCTTTTGTCAAATCAGAATTTTTTATTAATTAGAGTGACATGAAGGCTTTTCTTAGAATTAAGAGAATCATTTCCAAAAAATGATCATTAATTATTTACATTTCTGTCCATAAATGGTATGATTATAAAGAGCGTTTAAACTGCATTCCTAACATTAATATATGTATAACTTTATAATTAATTTCACATTTCTTAGCATAATTTGCATATGCTTATTCCTGTGCACATTATGATACTTAATTGCATTTACATATATAATTTGTATATTTATTTCTGAGGTTCATGTTGACTTTTATGTCTATACACATATACAATACATAGTTTAAACATGCAATCAAATCTTGCTATATATATATGGCAATAAAAAAATAAAAAAGCAACTTCACTTGGATAAAATGTTTAGCAAAATACTAAAAATCTAAGCTCTTCATAGTCAAGTAATTATAAATGATATTTATCATACACAAAAAATTAAAGCAATAAATTTATTTTTTCCTTAATTAAATAATGCTGAGGGGGGGGGGTAGACATAGTGATGACCTAATGTCAAGCCAATCACTAGGCAACCAAGTATGGAAGCTTATTTTTACTTACAATCAATATATGTGCAACAATACAGCTACAGCTACAGAAAAGGAAATGCTCGTATACTAAAGCCAGAAACTAGGCCCAGTATAAAAGCAAACCCAGTTCATTTCCGTTGTTTTTGTTATTTCTCAAATGCTATAATAACTGCATGAAGCCAACTTTTGAAGGAATGTTAGAATCCAAGACAAAATGGACGACTCATTTGAACATTTCAAATCATTCATATAATCTTTGTGCACAAAATTATAAGAAATTATAGTTAACATTTAAACAAAAAAAAGTTTAATCAATTCGTGCAATTTGACAAAAGAACTGAATTAATTTTAAATTGATATTTAAAAATTAAAACCTGCATTATTATTTGAACATGGAGAAAAAAGAAGTAAAACATCCCAGCATATATATAAATGATGAAGTAACTTTTTTCTTATATAAATCATTAAAAAATGCCAAATAATAAATTAAGAAAAAGTAAATCTATTATGAACTGTTACACAATGTATTCCGGCTAAATTAACCTATTTGCCTATACAATGCCTAAAGTAACATCAAAAAATCCTACAAGAAGCGTCTAAATGGATTCAGAAGGAAAGCAACTGCAGAAAATCGAAACACCACCATTCAAGCATGTTGCCAAAGAATTCTCGTGAGAGATAAATCATTTACCGAAGGTAGATGATCTGAAGGGAAATAGACTGTGTCCATAAGAGACATTACCACTAAACTAATGACAATAATCAAAATAAACTAATGAACATTTTGATTTATTATATATATTATTTTATTTGACTCCATACTTGGTAGTTTAGAACTGTAGAAGATTCCATTATGATAGAAAGTAAGAAAGTAAAGGGGGGAAATTTATTAAATTATATTTTTTTTATGTTAAATAAAGTTTAGGTCAGCTTTCTCTCTGTAGTGACTTAACATTTGATATCACCACTATTATATGGAATGAGGTTAGACTTTTTTTATACTATTCCATAATAAGCACATTCACTACTACAGGAGAGATTTTGTTTTATTTGTTAATTATTAACTAACAATTATTTATGTTTATTTTTTCAGTATGAATGACTAACCTTCTTTCATAGATGCTCTTTCCTATCAACCATAGGGAATTATACATACATAGGGGAGTCCCCCCAAAGAAGACGGAACATCAATAACTGGAATTGAACGACGAGGCTGTCATGGATATACTTATATATCATAAACTGGTTAGTCAGTTTCGCGGTCAATTTGATAAAATTTTTTAATTATTTTGCTTTGTAAATAATTAGTGCCTCGTTATGTACTTCTACCATGGGTTAAGGTTGGAATAGTAAATATGTTAATCATTAATATGGTAGAAATGCATTCTTGACACATACATTTATATTTTTTTTAAAATCATGTTAAGAGTTTTTGAATTTTTATGTTATTATCAATAAACATTTTAAATTTGTTTTTCATTAAATTGGTCTCTAGTTTATCAAAATATTTTATACCTTCACTCATCAACTTATAACTGGATATATATACACCCACACACCCATTCTCATATGGTGATATAATATGATTGGATGGATCTTTAATTGAAACATATAGAAGTGTGGTAGTTGCTATCTGGTGTAAATTCATCCCTGAAGAGAGCTGAAGGCAAGATTCTCCCTGAGTTTGAATACTGAGGCATAATGGAATCCGAAAGAGGGATGAGGTATGGATGAGCTAGCCACAATTGTATCTAAATTTAATGTGTAAACTTAGAGCTAGCCCATTGGCGGTAGATATGATCATAGGTTAGGTACTTCATCACGTCATTCAATTTCATAACCAAGACCCTAGGTCCAACCGTAGTGAGATATGTTCCCTCTCTTCTGGTTGCCGTTATATTTTATTACTCTACATCCTACATTTGCTCCTCCATAGTCTAAATAATTATTAGAGAACAAGTGATATACTGCATCCTTGCCTAACTCCACTTTCTATACTCATTTCATCAATCTCATTACTCCCTAATTTAATTCTTATCCTTTGTTCAGTATACATATTCCAAATCAATCTTCTCTTTTTCCAAAATATTCCTATCTTTAAAGATGGGCATAAGTTTATTCCAGACTACTTTATCAAATGCTTTTTCCAAATCCACAAAACATATGCCAATTCCTTTATCTTTTTCAATATAGCTCTCTGCAATTGTTCTAAAAAACACCAATAGCATCTCCTGTACTTTTCCCTTTCTGAAAACCAAACTGTTATTCTCCAATATAATACTCCATGTTCCATAAACTCTTTTAACAAAAACCTCAATAAAACTTCAGAAGCATGAGATAACTTATGTTCTATACTCTTTACATTTAACAGCCTTCTTTTTAGCAATTGGAATCATTATAGTTCTTAAAAAATCTTCAGGCCAAACTGTGCTGTTATATATCAAATTGCAAAGTCCAATTATTTATTCTCCCATTTAATCCAACAGCATTACCATTCTTTATTTGTGCAAATGATTTTCTTACTTCATCTGAAAATATGTCCATAACATTATCATCTATTTCAATATCTTCTTCATTTTCAAGTTTCATAATTAATAAAATTATATTCTCTACTAAATAGACACTGAAAATATTCTTTCCATCTTTTTAATATATCATTGCTATCAATTAATCACTTTCCATTCTTATCAGCAATCTTGACATCCGACCCATGTCTTTTTCTTCCAAGTGACATTTCATATTCTATCAAATACCAGATCATATCTTTTTACCCGCTGAAGCATTTCTATTTTTTACATTCTTGCTCAAACCATTTCTTTTTTTTTTTTTTGCTAAATTTCTTTCTTTTCTTAGCTCATTATAAATTTTTCTATATGCACTTTTTCCTTCCTCAATATTTACATTCTTCTGTCTTCTTTGTGTATTTCCATATTTCCCAACACACCTTCAATAATCCAAGGCCATCTTGCTTCTCCTTACCGAATAATACCTATTTAATTTTTTGCTGTGTTTAAAAATCCTTCTTCAATTCTATACCAATACTTATCAGGACTATTAATATATTCCTCATCTTGAACAATCCTTTTTATTTCATTCTCACATATTAAACCAATTTTTTTTTTCCATTTCTCTCAATTTATCCAAGTCCCATCTTATATATCTTTCCTCTCTTTTAATTCTTTTTAAACTCAACTTTAATTTAACCATAACCAAATTATGATCTGTATGAAATCATAGCACATCCATTCCAATCCTTTTCTCCAGAGATCCTCAGTTATCAGCATCTGAAGCACTCCTCCAAAAAAAAAAACAACCAACAAATCATCAAAAGATTTAAAAGTTAACAATGGAACTTCGAATGAGCAATTGACGACACAGATAGCTGGATAATTATGACTGATGAATGGATCATCAAAAAGAGTTGCATTATCATACAAACATAAATATTTTAAGTGCATATTCACATTACATATAGCACAGCTTATATAACCATATAATACATATTAAGGCTGTTTTTTAATTACTATATATACTAAGTTAAGGTGTTAGTTCATAGCTTATATTGTAATTTTTAACTAGAGTAACCAGCCAATTTTTTCCTCATAGGGAATCCTTATAATTACTTGTTTTTTACACAATATTCTTGCTTAACGATGAGTTTTGGAGAAACGATTGCCCTCGCTAAGTGGGTTAAAAATATATACAATATTATGATTTGATAATAGGATTAACATTTGGTTAATGTATCTTATCTAATTTCCATATAATGGCCTTGCAAGATAATAGGTATTTTCATTTATGTATTCAAAATAAAGATTTTCATCTTAACATATACAAAAAGCATTGAATGCCAGTTTCATTCAATGCAGTAGGTAATATACTTTGATCAGGTATAACCAAGCATATTAAATTTTGAAATGTGTATATTAGATAAGATATAGTCATTCAAGAAGTTTTATGAATCAAAATTCTTAATGTTATTTTGCTTGCAGCACAAAATACATTTATCGTAACTGTTAAATATTTATTATAATTTCAAATTATTTTAAGGGGGTGCATTATACAGTTAATAATCAACTTTATCTTGCAACTTGTTTCTGATATTCAAGATAATGGTAGCTGTTAAAAAAATACATATATCTTTACAGTATAGAAATAAAACAAACTAACTCCTTTTTAAAACTTGATTTATTATGACTATAATCATGAAAAAGAAATCCGACGTTTCGACTATTTTTTATAGTCTTTTTCAAGGCACACTAAAATAAAATATATATACACAATAAGTATCACATATTCCAAAAAAAAAAAAAATTAAATTAATTAAAAATTACAAAATATATCCATAACCAAAATTTTCTTTTTTTTTTTACCTTATCTCACTCCCCTTTCCTATTACAATCACAACTTAAACACAACTAATTCCTTTTTAAAATTCTATATATATATCAAATAAAAACCTATTATTTTCTTTTATCTTTTTTAATAGGTTTTTAATTAAAAGTTTTTATTTGATATATATAGAATTTTAAAAAGGAATTAGTTGTGTTTAAGTTGTGATTGTAATAGGAAAGGGGAGTGAGATAAGGTAAAAAAAAGAAAATTTTGGTTATGGATATATTTTGTAATTTTTAATTAATTTAATTTTTTTTTTGGAATATGTGATATTTATTGTGTATATATATTTTATTTTAGTGTGCCTTGAAAAAGACTATAAAAAATAGTCGAAATGTCGGATTTCTTTTTCATGATTATAGTCATAATAAATCAAGTTTTAAAAAGGAGTTAGTTTGTTTTATTTCTATATTAGATATATATGAACTATTTTGAAAAGAAGAACTGTGTGCTGGATATATTAAATTATTATCTTTACAGTATCTATAAAAAAATGATAATCATTTAGATTATTAAAACTTTAGCAATCAACTATACATTACATTTCTTTATCAAATTTTTATTTTATTTCACTGTATTTATGTAAAATAATTTGTGAAATGTTTTTTTTTTTTAAAAAAAAATTAGCACTGCTGCTAATTATTAAAGTAAAATTCTTTGATAATAGAACATAAAGTATAACAAAAATAAATTTTAAAATGTACATCATAGTTAGATTTTTTTCTTTTCAATTATAACTATCAAATGTTTTATACTGTATATTTACCCAGAGGTTGATAATTTTTTTAAAATAATACACATAGCAAAATGTTTATTCATTAATTAACTTTTTTTTTTTTTCAATTTAAGCTTTATTTTTTTAATCGAATTTGTTGAATTTAAAGAAATTAGTTTTTTCCCCCATGGGAAGTCACTATACTTGTTTATTTTTTTATGCAAGTTTTTGATTTAAAATGCACTTTAGAGCACTAACTGTCCTTGCTAAACAAGATAATAGTATACATAAAAAAGTATAAGTCAAAATGAATCTTTTTTAAAAAAAAAAAATTCGCCACAATATTTAAAAAAAAAAACCTCTACAAATCTTCAAATTGGCAAAACAATAACAATCAAAAATTTATAAAATAAATGCTGGTAATTTAAAGATAGTATGATGAACCAATGTTTGAAATAGTAATAACATTTAGCAGTTTAAAATTTTTGGTTAGATAGTACAATTAGTCATATAAAGTCATTATTTCTAGTAATCTACTGATAAATTACTAAAATTATTTTCTACAGGAAGTCCAACTCTGACAAAGTTGCACTATTAAAACTCTCTTTTGAGTTGCAATTTAAGTATTCATTTCATAAAACTTTTGTACTTTACTTTGATTTTTCATTACAAGACAGAACCAAAATTAACAAAAAAAATAAAATCATAGTTTGATATTAAATTTGTTATTTTTGTGGAAACAGGTTTTTCTGCCAGACCTTGAAAAAAAAAAAAAATACAAAAGTAAAAATTTTTCAAATTTCAATTGTAATTAGTATTTATTATTTAATTCATTATATATAGTAATAAAGAAAGTAATTGTTTTATTATCATTTTTTAAAAGAAATTTTATAATATAAAGATTCATTAATTAATGAAAATACATAAATAAATATTTTTAAACTTTAATTAAATAGTTAGTATTTACTAAAATTAAATTAATAAAACTAATAATTATTTTCTTTTTTTTAAAAAAGAAATTTTGTAATATACAGATTCATTACATTACTGGTTAACCCCCCCCCAAATCTGTATTTTTTATTAAAATGCTTTAATTAACTCTTTGATATCTGTGAACAGAATAGCTCATTTCCAATAATTTTAATCTACAGGTGGCAGAGTTTTTAAAGTGACAATTTCACAAGTTATCAGAAAATCAACAATCATCAAAGAGACTTAAAGTATCAAATATGCATGTAGAATAATTCTTTGATTAAATTGTAAGTGAATTTATTTTCTTCACTTGTTTATTACTTTTTATAAAATTGAATATTTATTTCTCATTATATATGTAATGTTTACATTACGCTCTATTTAAAGCAAGAGTTCCCAAACTTTTTCTGGCAGTAGACCCCTTTACCAAAAACGTTTAAAAACATCAATCCCCTAGTCATTTACTTTACTTATTCAAATTAATAAATTTGTACAGTACTTGATAATAAATATTTCACTAGATATCATCAAACTTTTCATTTTAATCACTTGTAATTAATGATTGAAAAAGATAAAAGGACTATGGAATATGGCCTTATCTTGTGCAAAATTTAAAATTGAAACCTGCACTAATGAAAATTAAAACAAAAAATATGAGAATTTTTTTAAAATTTTTTATATTCATGAAATAAATATGTTCATTCAAAATAAATACAAATATTGAAATCACTTCATTAAACATAAAAAATGAAGTGAAAAAATCAACATATTCAGACAGAATTATCATCAACAAAATTACAACAATGAAATATTTTAACCAGAATTATAAAAATAAGAATACCAAATAAATTAGATTGGAAAACTGAATTTAATGAGATGGGTACATCTGGTGATATACCAACAATTTATCTAGGTCTGGTTTTAAATTAGTGAGTTGCATTCTCAAATCATGTTCAGTGATATGCAATGGATGTCCGTTTTGAAGCAGGTTTAAAACTACACTGAAGACTCTCTCTAACAGATACATGATGTAAATGCCAGAAAATACTTTTGTACAAGAGTCCATAGAGCTGGGTACAGAAGTGGAATATCTTCTTGGAGCCAAAACTTTTGATAACCTTGTTTGAATTGTACCTTGAGCGCCTCATTCATGCTGATGGTTATCAGCTCATCTTGTACAATTATATTTGGTTCTGCATTAGTGTAAGGGTTTATTATCCATTCTGGTATTTGCAATAATAGAATGAATATCTTCGAATCTAGTTTTGAAATCTAAGTAAAAAATCTCTAAGTGGTTGACGTACAGCAAGATGTTTTCTTTTTGGATTGTGCTTATCTTAAATAAGTTGAGGAACTGGGAAAGCTCAGATATTGCAATATTTTGCTTAAAAAACATTAATCTGGCATCAAAAACCAATATGACCAATTTTGCTTTGATGACATTCAAATTGTAAGTGAACAGACTAGTGTTCAAAGCATTATTTCAAATTTTGTTCACAGCTGCTATAAAAACTGAAGCGATTGATGCAATTTGTTGCTAAGGTTCCGGGCTACTAAATGTTGCTTATGGATCATGCAGCAAACTGCAAGCACTTCACATACATGTTGTTTCAGGCATCTTATGAAACCACAATAATGACCAACTATAGCTGGTGCACCATCTGTCATAACAGATATTATACTTGTCAATGGAATCTTCTTTTTCCCTGAAAAATAACTCCATTAAATAAAAAATTGATTCACCTCTGGTGTCAGTTTCTAAAGTTCTAGCAAAAAGAAGCTCTTCAGGCACTTCCTGATCTTGAATAAAGCGAACATAGTCAGCAACAAAGCTTCATTATTGGGTAATGTTGACTCATACAATTGAAGGGGAACTTTTTTTACAAATGATTGCACAAACAGTTTTCCATGTCATGACTCATCTTGTGCAGGTTTGAGTACAATGTTAAATAACTACATGATAGCTGATAGAATCAATTTCTCCCTTATGGTGTGTGGCTCGCCAGACTTCATGATGACTAAGGATATGTTGTATGATGTCCTTAATTTATCATCATTTTGCTTCGACAATGAAACAAACATTATCCATTGTAGTTCTCTTCAGAATTTTATCTTTAAATAATTGAAAGTATGACAAATCTATTTTTTTTCGTTAGGGTGAATTCTGTTCAAGTGATCTGCTAGTTTTGATGGTTTCATAGCGTCATTGCTAAAGACATTTTCGCATACGAGGCGCAATGGTAAATGTTTGTTTGATAATGATGGGACAAATCCTAGCTTCAAATAGTCCAAGTTGTACTGTCTGCATTTCTTTTATGGTTCAATCATATTACTATCATAAGAAATAAAAACTTCTATTAACAAACAATTATGACATACCCTGTGATAAAAAAACAAAAACAATAATGAAGGTATTTACTTGAAACAGAACCTTTTTGCTCAAACTCGAATAAATAAACTGTCCTCTGATTTTCTTTTTTGTGTACTGCTCCTCAATAAATAATTATATTCAAAGTTCAAATCATAAATAAGTATGTCACATCAAATGAATCAATTTATAGTGTTTTATGAAAGCACAATGTAGAAGAGTGATAGATTCTGCTAATATCGAATATCATCTTGTCCCTCTGTGAGCAAGTGAGGATATGCAATGTTTTTTCATGTCCACACTTGTTTTCACATGTTTGATAAGACAATGCACAGACATATTTGTGCTACATGTATTTTCATGCATTCTTAAGTGTGACACTTTTAATGACACATTTTATCTTTTCATTAGCAAGTTTGTTATATAATGTGTTTTTATCAAAAAATGTTTTTTTTTTTTTAAAAAAAAATCACTTTTTAATTAGGTACGTATTGGAATCATAAATATTTTGAAGTAACAAAGAAATAGCAGTAATAAGGGGTCTATTTTTTTGCTGTGTAGACCTCCAAATTTTTTTTATTGAAACTATGGACCCCTAGAAAGTTTCAGATCAATCCCAGGGGGCGATACTGACCACTTTGGGAACTCTTGATTTAAAGTATAGCTGTTTAAATAGAAATTACTCGAATATTTATATATCAACTAGATTTGCCTCAAACCAAAACTCTGTTTTAAAATCCTGACATTTGAGTATTGTTATTTATTTATTACTCTTTTTTTTTCTTCTTCAAAAATAACTTTCATAACATGTAATATAATATGTTAACAATGATGGTTTTAGGAAATTTATCTTTGCATCAGATTTTAGCAGTGTTAAACAAGTTTTAAATGTTAATTCGATCTCAATTTTAGAATTGAACATGATAGAAAATAACCTAAGTTATCTCCCTGCACTAAAAATCAGGTTTCTCAGATGATCAGAACAGAAGTTATTATCACCCTTCCGGTGGATTGGGAGCCACAAAAAATATATATATATATTTTTTTTTTCAAATCAGCACAGAATTACAATGAAGTGATTCCTGAGCTAAAAAATAATAATTCAAAGACAAAAATGAGTACAAATGATGTTTTAGACCTAAACAGACATTGAAGCTGCAAATTATTCATAATCTTTTAAGCAATAATTATTGAGAATTTTCCAAGGTTTTACAACAAACTTTCAGATTATTCTTGAATCATTGAATACTAATCAAGACCTGAAATTCAATCAAAAGAAGCAGGATCTAATTAGTATCGATAAATAAAAATCACTGTGAACCCTGAAGAACTTTGGTTGGTGGGTTGAACAGCTATTGTGAACATTTGCAGACACAGGAGTTTCATAATGATTAAGGACAGATGTTCAACTCCATTAACCTCAGTGTGCAAGGTGATATCATTGGATGCTAGACACTCCAGCTAGAAATATCATCTTTGTAACAGTAATAGTTTTGTTGTGATATTTGTGGGCACGGGTCTGCACTTCTCATTTCTTCCGCAGGGGTTAATGATGGCGGTCGTTGGAGGTCTGGTTTATGGATGTGGGCTAATGACAATTATTGCCGCTCCCCGGAAAACCTGCCGGGAGGGTACAGAGTGAAAGTTTTCAGCACTTTTTCCACTCTGATGGGTTGCTGCACCCCCATGTTGGATTGTTTTTGGGCAGTGCAGATCTGTCCTCGTCCATGTATAGATACACATTAAGCAAAATTATACAACCCTTTTATGGATATATTTGTTTACGAGCATACATACCTTGTAAACCTGGTCAATAATTGTTTTGCCTCATAACACTGAACACTTTGTAATCCTCCACGGATAAATTTACCCAATAATTTTTTGTAATCTTTTGACTAATAAAGGTTCCTTTTGAGAAAAAAAATAACTTTCATTTTTTAAAGATATGTTTAAAAAATATAGAGAAACAATCAATAATAAAGTTTATTTCATTAAAAATAAACAGAAAAAAAATCAGTGACTAAGTCTATTCTACTAGTAGTGAAAAAAAATGACTAGGCTGAAAATTTAAACATTTTTTTATATTTTAATTTTAAAATAAATAATTATTGAAATATTACATAAATTATATACAAAAAAAATAAATAAATTAAGCCTGAATAAAAAATTTCACACTGAAGCCAAATTAATTCTAAAAGGTTTTGAATCACATTGTTTATCTTGCAGATTTTTTTTGCTGATAATGTGACTCTAATTGGAGAAGACAAGAATTGACATTTTTCATGAAATATCTAAATATTTTAGCTTCCTTCTGATTAATCTGATGAGAAAAACTTTATTTCTCATTTACTATTTTTTCTCTTTGGGATATTGTTGTAGAAATTTTAACCATCATCAGTTGGAATGAAAAAGGTACACAGAAAAAAATGAAAGAATAATACCGGAGTCTGGAAAAGAGGCTGAGCAAGAGGTCAAACTAGAACTAGACCCACATACAAAGTTTTAATAATATATACAAGAAAGTTTTTGACAAAAAATTATATAAAGCTTAATATCTATAAAGAATTATTTACTCTACCAATATCACTAATAATAAACAAATACCATTCATTTGAATAATTATGTGTAACTCTAAATATAATAAAATCAGCAAGATCTCGGGATATCATCATAATTTTAATAATATTATCTTAGAGCATTCTTATGAGCACACAAAGTATGTGTGTTATATTTAATAAGGTTAGCAAGTTAGTTCTTAACTCTCAGGATGCCTATTGCTTAGATCAAACAATTATCTCAACATTCTTTATGAAATATAATAATTACTATTCTGAAAATTATTACTCTCAGCAATATTAAAGTATCTAATCATATCTCAGCAAACTCAATATTAAAATGGAAATGGGGCAAGTAAATGGAATTTTAAAAAAATTACTTCTTAAAATAAAGTGTAATTGTGATCATATTTACTTATAAGATGGGTAGATAATGATGATGATTTTCAATTAATGACAAACAGCCATTAAATAAAAAAAAATTATAACAATTTATTAATTATAAAACTATTATAAAAAATATTTAGATAAATGTAATCCTAACAACAGTAAATTCTCTGAGAAGAACACAAATCATATTGTGCTGTTGTATTTGATAAATACTTTCTACTTGGGTTATAAATCCCTACATGAGTTATAAATACTTGTGTTTTATCAAAAATATGATGTGATACCAAAACATTCCATTGGAAAAGGTTGTATATCTAAGCATCAACTACAAACAAAATACAAGAATGTTTTACTGTATCCCTAAGTACACTAACAATAATAATCATAATAACAAGTTCTTATAGGTATCAGATTTATTGATTAACCCTCTCATGAATGAGTAAAGCATTTTACCAACTCATTATTACTCTTAAAATATATAACTTTAATGAGACCTGGCTATCACAGATTCTAGAAGCATGACATAATATACCCTTTATGTTTATATTAGAGTTAAAATTTTAACACCATATTGTTAGGAGTTAAACTCAACTACACAATAATATTTGTGGTTAGCAATGCCACAAGGATAATTCAATATACCATATACTTCTCATTAACTCATATGAGTATCTCTTTGGTCAAATAAAAAGGATAACATCATAACTATTTAACTGTTTAGTCTAGATACCTTTAATTATAAAAAATATGAGGTTGATTTAAGGAGTCAATAAAACATATGAGAGATTAACTATTAACTTGGATTTAGCATATTTTACCTTAGCGTAAAGTTTAACACAACTGATTAATGCATATTAAAATTACAAAGACACATTTATATCCAATTTCAATGATAAATAGACTGTATTATTTGTATCTTCCTTATAGGATTTTCTTTCTTGAAAAACTTTTATTAAACTTAATAACTTAAAAATATTAAAATAATTAAACAAATTAACTAACTATAGGATAGAAAAAAATTATAATCCATGGTCATTAAATAAATGTCCAAGAAACTTTATCCAGGCAGATTTTAAATATTTCCAATTGGATAAAAGATATTATTTGGTATTTTATAATGTAATAAAATTCCACTACAATGAATTTAACACAATCCATATAAGGGCATAATTAATTTTGAAGGCTGAGTTTTTATAGCAGAAATTCACTAATATTGATTTTCAAAAAGCATTAAACAAATCAATTATTTATTAGTATTTCTTCAAGTATTAACACAATTAATCCTTGTAAAAAATAGCTTTCATAAATTATAATGTCTATAAGTATATTTACAAAGATATAATACTGACTGAATATAATTCCATTATTTTTTGGATTACTGTATTCATTGTAGTATCAAATAAAATATTAATCCATAAGTTAAATTAGTTTTCACAGAATATCAAAAGTGTTAAGTAATTTTTCACCAATATAATATACTGAGATTCATTAATCTATTGTTTCAAGTCAATTTTATATTATCCAGCTAGAGTTTAGGTCATTTTCCAAATGTGAGGCCAAACTATTCATTAATTCATTGACTTGAATTCGTTTTATAATACACCCGGGTCTCGTTTTATGCAGATTTTTTAAATGCGATTTTGAAGTTATGTGATTCATGTTTCATTTTAATATCTTTGTATGCGGTTTTCTTTTATGCGATAAAAATGATTAGATCAGAAGTCGAGCTCCGATAATGCGCTATTACTTTAAAAATTATAAATTTTGTGCACTCACACATCATATTTAAAGTAATAATGCATTATTGGAGTTCGACTTCCATCTAATAATTTCAATATTTTCAGTGCTTTATAATAGTATTGTAATAGATTTTATGCAATAAAGAAGTTCATAATTCACTTAAAATCAGGATTTCCCCATTTTATATACACACATTAAATTTTACAAGATTATAATGTAAATCTGTTCAAATGTTATAGATGCTATACTATGTATGTTGTTGTTTTTGCATTTTAAATCACATTCTATTTTTGCTTTTTGAAAAAAGAGTACACAATCAATTAATCATTTAGTGTCCGCAAGTAATAAATTTTACAAGATTATAATATAAATCTGTTCAAATGTTATAGATGCGTATACTATGCATGTTGTTGTTTTTGCATTTTAAATCATATTCTATTTTTGCTTTTTAAAAAAAGAGTATGTAATCAATTAATCATTTAGTGTCCGCAAGTTTATTTTTAAAAGATGAATAGGAGCAGTGGGCACAATTAAATTTGACAATTAAAAATTAAAATCTGATTTTTAATTATAATTAGCAATTTAATAATTACTTAACGTGATCTAAAATTAATGTGATGTGAAACAATGAAATTTCATTTTTAAACAGAATTGAAAATTAAAAAATTAAAGACAAAAATAAGAATTTAATTTTTAATTGTTAGTTTTAATTAAATTTTACCCCACAGCGGTGAGTAAGAGTCTTTTTATTACCATAAGTCTAAGTTCTTATTTTTATTTTAAACTTTTAGTTTACAGTAATGGAGAGAAAAAAACACCCAAGAAAATTAATTTCTTTGGAAACAAAAATTTCAATTTTAGATTGCTAAAAAAAAAATGGGAAGGATCAACAGCGACTGGAAAAATTTTTAGTTTGGGAGTGTACTATAAGAGCAATTAAAAAAAATGAGGTTGGTGCTAGTTGTATTTCCTCTTGTGACGAATCTGATGTCTTACTAGTTCACAAATGAACTTGCATATCATCAAAGAGTGATAATGATTAAAATACTGTACATGTGTGAAAAAATATAAAATACTGTAAATTATGCATAAAAATATAGTTTTGAATAAAATTACATACTGTAGTTAATAAAAGATGTGAAAAAAGTTTGTCTTGTATCAATTTTTTTCAAATTTGAAAATTTTTATTAATCATATTTTATTTCATTATTTTTTTATGTGAATTTTAAAGTAATTTTATGTTGTTGCTTTGCTTTTATGCGATTTTTGAAAATTACAGTACGTACCCCCATTTTTCAAGGTAAATTAGGCCTATTTTTGTGCAATTTCTTTTGTGTGCATTTTCTAAGGAACCTATCTACCGCATAAAACGAGACCCAGGTGTACCCATTTACTACTGTCTTAGGTAATTTTTACAAATATAAAATAAAACAATAGGCTAATCTATAAATTCCTATGAATTTTATATTTTGGTATAAACTTTAGAATGATGTAGCAAATATAATTTCAAACAAGCGCAGATGAATCAAAATATTAAAATATGATTCTTTTAAATGCACTACTGAACAATAAATGTTATTAATAATTTTATTTCTTCATTCATCACATTTACCTTTAAGAGGTAAATGCCTAGCTGGTTTCTAGTCAGACATGTTGTTGGTGAAAAATGACAAAATGGCTAATTCTAGGTTTAAATCTGATGCAGTGCTTCAACACACTACCATTAAAGAAGACTAAACAAATCCAGATAAGGGTTGGTATTTATAACTTTCTGCTATGTGATTAGTAATTACGTAATTTTGTACCCACAACACTTCACACTTTTTGGATTTGTACAAAAATATTCTGCTCTCATTGCTATGGAAATGGTTAGAAGATGAGATTTGAAAGTTTCAAAAGTTTAGGAAGGGCAGACAAAATTATTTTAAAATGACGATAATATTATTTTGAATATTAAAATACCATGACACTAATTAGCAATAAAATAAAATACACAATTATGTATTTCAAAAATAAAAACGATTTATAATAATAAATATTAAATTAAATGTTTTGTTTTATTTATTTTTAAAGTTCTTATTTTTAATTAATAATAAACTCATTTATTTAACATTAAGAATGTTCAAATTTACTATACTTTAAAACAAACTTTCATGTATGCAAAAACAAGTGTTTAGACATAATGTCAAAATTTGCTATCATTATTGATTGCATTATTAGTAGTCTAGTTATCATAATAAAATTATTATTGTATTAAAAATATTTTAAATACTTTTATTGTAGTTAGCATAGTATCTTTTTATCCATATATTTTCCTACTAGCATTGATTTTAAGTGTGTTTATTTTTCATTCAATATTAGCGGTGCTTTATAAAAAAAAATCGAGATGTATATTTATGGGATGTTATAATTGATAAAATCTGTTCGGGAGACATTTTGGATAATTTTAATAATCTTCTCTAATCATCATCATCAACCATTATCAATCCACTGCAGGATGAAGGTCTCTCCAAGTCCAATCCATCTTCTCTGATCTTTGGCTTCTCTTCTCCACATCACCCCTACACATTTTCTTATTTCATCCATCCATCTCACATGTAGTCTCTCTTTCTGGGTCATTTACAATCTCTTCTCTAATAGGTAGTAGTATATGAGAAAATATAAATATTACTTTTAATTTTACTATTTATCTCGATAACAGTAATACACATCAGTATTTGCTTTACTTCATAAGCCAATAATTTTTTTAGAGTTGATAGTTATGATTATTGATTTAGAGAAAATACAGTTAATTTACCTTAGGATACAATAAAGAAATATTTAATTTTAATTAAAAAAAAAAAAACTGACTTCAATCAAGAAATAATACTTTTTTACTTCTGCACTCTGTTTCTGAAAGCATTCTAATGTAAGCTTTTTAACAGCCTGATTAATAATAATTCACAACTTTACCATTGCACTATTCCAAATAGGCTAAAACCTGATAAATTTGCAATTTTACAAGTATATTAGAAATAGCAATAAATCAGAAATCAATTAGTCTAAGATTTAAACTTAAACCAAAAGATTAACATAAATGATTAACCTCTCACACATAAGCATATACAAACAATGAATTAAAAAAATATAGGATAATTCCCTAAAATAACTGAAAATTAATAATAATAATTTAATTAATTATTAGTATTTGCATATTTAACAGACATTAAATATATTTAAGTTTAATAATTCCCATTATTATTATTTCCCAGCAGACAGTAACTTATTTATTATAATTCCATAGTAAAAACAATATTGAAAAGTGGATTAAAGTAATTACTTTAGGACCATCTCTTAACTAATTAGTAAATTTCAGTCACACGAACATAAATTCCAAGTTATTATCCACACCTTATCAACATGCTTTAGCAGTGACTCCTCATATAGAACAAGATTAAAATATGTATTAGCCAGAAGCAAGACTACTGACCAAGATACTGTTCAATTCATTATAGCATTATGCTAAAAAATCTCCAAGACTATTTCCCCCCAAACAACTATATAGTTAGTTTAAAATATTTAGCTACTAAATATTTATTAAATATTAAATGACAGATGTAAAAGCAAGTCAACTATTAATAAATATTTTCTCAAATAATAAAAGAAAAAAAAACCCACCATATTTATAAAAATGAATTAAAAATGATATGGAATTATGTATGTATATTCATGAGTGTGAGTTGGCACAATTTTTTAATACAGACATATCAACTATACACATACGTAATTATTTTAAAACCAGAACTCATTATTTATGCCTTATTGAGAACTATATATGATCCTGGATTGAAGCTGCTATTTTTGGTTCTCAAATATCACATGACCTCTTGAATAATTATCCACAGATAAAATGCAAGAATAAACTGTTAAGATTGTTATAAGCAATGTTAAACTGTTTGGTGATGATCATGGAGCATCATTGTATTATAATTCTTTAATGCCTAGTTATTGCGAATTAAGCTGAAAATATTGACATTGTAGGGTGCAATCAAGACATTGATTATCATGTTTAATTTTTGAGGCTTTTCAATGATACATTTGTTATTGTGATGGTAGAGTTTATCCATTTTATAGCTCATCAATCCTATTAATCTTTCTAAACAATATAATTTTCTTATGAATCAGATTACCTAAAATGAAAAGACAATTCAAACCTAGTTATTTATGCCACAAGCGAATATTCATCTCTAATCTGACTAGCAAAAGTCATCAAAAACATCAATATTTTTTCACAGATTCTTCACCATCCACAAAAATTACTTTAGTACAAACAATTTTGCTTTTAGTAATAAGGATACAATTTATTTTTCATATATGTAACATTAACATGTTTTCAAACAAACTTTAGCAAACGTACTCATATAATAAAAACATTACATTAAAACATTGTACAACTACTACCATTATAAAAAGTTATCTATACAGAAATTTAAAAACATTTTTTTTTAAAAAATCAACTACTAGTAAATGCTTTCTAAAGTAAGGGTGTGTGTGTGTGAAGATATTTGATTTTTTTGTATTATATGAAGGAATTAAACAAAAAAAAAATTTTGTTAGCTTATGTCATGAAATATATTTATTTTGCATTGTAAAATTTTTATAAAAATCCTTCATTACAAATATTAAGTAAAATTGTTTTTGTTTTCGCTAGTCAATTGACTATATTTCTTTTATAAGCTCTTATAAATATGGTTTGGAATAATGACTTACGGATTCTTGCATTTTTAATTGCTCACCATAATAGGTTTATTCTCAAATGGAGCAGAAGACTCAAATGTTTCACTTTTATTAATGAAATGAAAATATTCCAATGGTTATTATTCCATAACATTTAATAAGAGAGCAGTATTCTAAAGACATGTAATCAAGTATCTTTCTCACACTGCTTTAAAAAAGATAGTCTTAAATGGTTCTTCTTATCCAACATAATTTAAAAAATTCTATGGAAATTATTTATATAACTGTAGGATATCTTCATTCATTTTGAATGAATGCTTGTAGAAAAATGGTGAATGAAGTAAAATAAAATTTTACTATATACATTTATTTAAAAACATAAATATAGTAATTTAAAATATATAAAAATTTTATAGGGACAAATTTAGTATGCATTCTATGATTTTTTTTATTTTATATATACCTGGAAGAGCTACTGAACTACTACTGATATCCTAATTTGGTTGAATTACAATGATGTTTTGAGATTTTGGTAAAAGTTTTTCCTTTTCACTAAATAATCCGAACAATAAGTATGTAAGAATTTTTTTATTTTATCTTATGCTTGTTTGATTAATAAATATATGCTTATTCTTGTGACCATTGCTTTTTTTTCACTAAACAATAAGAACAATAAATACAGGAATAGGGAGATTTGTAGCTGTTTGAATAGTGATAATTTATTTTTTCCACTAAATAACAACAGTAATTACATGCCACTTGGATAAGTCTACTTTGATTCTCATCATCAAGACAGAGTGCATGTCTGACTCAATCATCCATTCTGATAAGTGGCCTATCTATGCAGATCTCAATATCCAGGTTTCCAACATTCTACTGCCAACTTCCAGTTGCATTATTTCATCATGTGATAAGATCTCACATCCAGGTAAATG
Source organism: Epiperipatus broadwayi (assembly GCA_028023455.1). Classification (NCBI taxonomy): domain Eukaryota; kingdom Metazoa; phylum Onychophora; class Udeonychophora; order Euonychophora; family Peripatidae; genus Epiperipatus; species Epiperipatus broadwayi. The sequence continues at coordinate 7,440,922 of JAQFVV010000010.1, forward strand.
AACCTTCTTGGGCTGGACTTCTTTGTACATATTCAAACTACTTAATTCTGCCAATGAAAAGATTCATATTATTTTTTGTTTAGGTTAGTAGCATTTTTTTTTTCCTAAAAAAAAAACCTTGCAGCTTAATAGAGAAAAAAAAATATTTGTTCATACTATTTGCTAATCTTGTTGATTAAGAAAATATAAAGTCTATTCCTTATTCATTAAAATGTTGCATTTTCTATTCTATTATTTTTAACTATCTTTCAAAGACCAAATTTATTGTACATTTAGACCATAGAAATACAGACCAAAAAGTAAAAAAAAAACAAGTAAATGATTATGAAATAGCATGCAAATAAAAAAAGGATATATTTGAGTTAATGTTTGCACAGGAAACTTTTGTGACTTGTTTGTTGTTCCAAAAATAGACCATAGAAACCCAATTTGTCTAAAGTTCATAGCAGGGAAGATTAAAATGAGATGCTGTTAGTAGGTAGTATTAATGTCCGTGTTTGAGTTTTATGAAATGATGAAAAGCAACAGCCACCCAATAAACAGCAAAGTTGCGGGGAGCTCTATCCAATTGCAATGGAGTTCCAGGTTTGTGCAGCGGTGAAGGGGTCAGCAGTGCGCATATCTCTATCCCTTTCCTTGTTTAGTATTTGGCAAAACGCTGTGAATATATTATTCAAGGTCTCAGCCTGGAACACCAGCTTACAGCGCAATGCCCAGATGGAAAAGTTAATTATGGCCGAAAGCCAGATCTCAGAGAATATGCCCTTTCAATTGCTGTCTTGAGGTTCATTTCAATTTGATTTCTTGTCATGTTTTGTTGAAAATGAGTTCTTAAATTGTTCAAAGTTGTGCATTCGAAGAGGAAGTGATCGGTAGTCTCTTCCTGTCTTTGACACAATGTGCAATTAGGGTCAATATCTTGCCCCCTTTTATAGTGGAGGAAGGCATTTGTTGGGAGGGCATGCAGGTTCAATTTCAATAGGAAGTCCACGATTTTTGGCGGCAACTTCCAGAGCTTGGTCATCCTTATCATTCGAGGGATGTTGATTGAAAGGCAGCTGGGGATCCTCTGTTTTTGATGGTCAGAAGATCAAACACTTCCCAATACGCAAGTTTTCTTTGAAATAGGGTTGATGTTGGTTTGATGTTATCAAAGATAAAGTTGATCTGCTGTTGAAGGAGCAAGGCACGTCCTCTGGGGGTGGCCGATCAGTAGGTTGAATGTCCTTTTCCGAAGTGGGCTTGAGCACGTTCATTTTCCTTGAAGATGTTGTAGAGTACATTATGGATGCGTTGTAAGTTGAATATAGTTAGCGGTGTAGTGAGAGACCTTTAAAGTTTTGGGCTTTTGGAGGATTCTCGCTAATTACGAGTGATCGGCCCGCCCAACACGTTTTCTACAGGCGTTTCTATTTTGTTGATGAATACCTTGGTGGGGATGAACCCTGCCAAATAGTATATTATTTTTGAAAGAATGAAAGTATTTAAAAGGGCTACTTTCCCAAATAGGGAAAGGTATATTTTTGACAAAGATGCGATTGTGGTTTCAATTTTCTCTAATAATGAGTCCTGTATCTCTTTATGCATTACCGTGGGTGTTTTTGATAGGTGAAATCCTAGAAATTTCTGTGGCGCTGCTTCAAATCCACCAGAGATCTTCTGGCCAGTAAGAATTGACCAAATAGCTGATTTTTTTGGGTTGACAAGGAAACCAGATAATAAAAACTTCAAAAGGAGGGGGGGGGGGTAAAAAGAAATGCAACTTTGTATTCTACTATTTCATCAATAAAATTATGCACAAAAAATACACACAACACACATTGTTCTTCTTTATGTTTGTAAACACAACAAACACTCAAAAACAGAACATCATTACTTCCATTTATCTCTTAGCTTTTCTAATGGCAATTCAATGTCTCCCCATATATATAATAAAAATCCCAGAGTGCTTACTAAATTAGTACCGTTTTATGTAAAATATATATTGCATAAACAAGTTATGATTCACATTAAATTCATTATTTTAAAAACAATTAATTGTTTCTAGTATTTTAACGTCAAATCTGACTTAAAAAATTGATCATTTTCTTCAATATAACAAAGATTGTCTTTAATTAATTTCCAAATAACTTGTAGATTGGCAAATATTTTTCATTTTTACAAAATTAAAATTTCTATTTTTTTTATTTTATATTATTGTTTAATGCTTAGTTAATCATAATTACATACCCTTTGAATGTTTTAAAACATGAAATGATTTTAAATGAGTTTTGGTCTAGTCCCACTGAAATAATAATAAAAAAAAAGGTTTGGAATGTAATCACTCTGAGCCATTTATTTTATTCAGATAAAACTTTTATTTATTTACACTAAACTCTTTCCTTGAAGCTTTATAGTTTTCAACATAGCTTTAACTTTCATTTGATTACTATTTCTCATAAAAGACCTAATAATGATTTCAATTGTTATATTTTCAAATAGCAGATGAATCTACATTTCCTACCTTTTGATAACTTCTAATTTCATGATTAAGTTATAAACACATTTTCTTTCAAATTTAGAAGATACTGACATTATACCACTATAAAAATGCACTGTTAAAATTACACACAAGGTCTAATGCATTTTTAATTCGTGCATTTTTTTAAAGTTAATCCATTGTAAAAATATTTTATTTTGTGAGCATTCTATCTATGAAGCTATTGTTTTTTATAAGCAATAAAAACTTTATGTTCTACAATTACTCAAATACAAAGTGTATTCAATTAAAAAAACATCTCCCACCATTGAAATAACATATTTGATAAGGTTGTAGTTTGCAGACTGTACTGCAGCCGTCAGAGGGCGCGGCAATACCATCAACAACCGGCCTGAAAATGGCAAGTGATAAATTTTTTTACAAAAACGATTCAAAAATGACAAAAAAAAAAAAAAAGCAGATGAAAGTGGCTAAAAAATGACAACCCCCCCCCCCGATGAAAGTGGGTCAAAAATGAAAAAAAACAAAAACAGATGAAAGTGGCTAAAAAATGACAAAAAATAAAAACCCAGATGAAAGTGGGTCAAAAATGACAAAAAAAAAAACCCGATGAAAGTGGGTGAAAAATGACAAATAAAAAAAATAATCAATGAAAGTGGCTCAAAAATGACAAATAAAAAAAAGGAATCGATGAAAATGGCTCAAAAATGACAAAAAAAAAAAAACCCAGATGAAAGTGACTAAAAAATTACAACCCCCCCCCCGATGAAAGTGGGTCAAAAATCACAAATAAAAAAAAACGATGAAAGTGGTTGCCCCCCCCCCAAAAAAAAAATCAAAATTTCTTCACTTAAATCAAAAAATAAAAATGGCTGAAGATATATGTACACAAGAAATAGATAAAAAGAACAAATTATTAAAAAAAACACAAGAAAATGGTATCAGATCCTGTAATAATTCAAATTTAAAAAATAAATAAGTCTGTGATTAATACAAAAACCAAACATGGTAGACAATGGCGGACAAAAACGCGGAAAATCCAAAGCAACGGTTATATAAACTAACAACAAAATCCTCTAATTATTTACCTTTCCACATTTCCATATATGAATGGGATCAAAAATAATTAAAAGCAACGGTTATATAAACTAAAGAGAATCTATTTCTCAAATTGCATCAAGAATATGATCAAAAATAATTAAAATGCAAATACAGAATTAGGTGTATTACTAAGAGATAAAGAATTACTGAGTAACTTTTCAAAAATATACATTTCATATTTAAAAATAAAAAGACTATTTGCAAATAATAAGTCACAACACTTAATATCAAGTAATAAATAGTAAGTAATTAAATAGAGTTTAAAATAATCATCGATTCCAGTTAGGAAAAAATATTATATTTATTTGCAAGAACGTTACAGGATTTTATTTTAACAAGAATTGAAATAAATAAGAATATTAAAATAGAGTTTTAAAAATATATTTGTAGAAATTTTACCAGCTCTTTGTTCGAAGTTCAGTTCACCATTTACACAATATCAGTTGATCGATGTCCTTGTTTACAACTGTTCTTTAATTAAAATTATAAAATTTACCTTTCTATTCTTAAATTAGCATTTTTATCAAAGGTGATTGATCTCCATGTGAATAATAGCAGATTAAAAAAATACTTTAACAGAAGACGTTGACAAAACACTATAGCAAAGTTATTGCTGCTTGAAATATAGCATATATAATATCCCAATACAGTTTCTTTTTCCTTAAACAAAGTTGCAAATTGAAATGTGATGTAATAGCTCTTTCCTAATATCCTTCCACGAAAATATAACACCAATACAATTCAAAACACGAAATGATTTTTCTGTAATTAGAATTATCAAATAATAAATTATTCATATGGAGATCATTTTAAAGAAAATCATTTCTTTTCTAAATGTTGAAGAATAATTGATTATTTGGTAATTGTATTGATGTTATATTTTCGTGGAAGGATATTGTGAACACCTATATTTTTTAATGTAAGAAAAAGCTATTACATCATATTTCAATTTGCAACTTTGTTTAAGAAAAACGAAACTGTATTGGTATATATGATCTCCATGTGAATAATAGCAGATTAAAAAAATACTTTAACAGAAGACATTGACAAAACATTATAGCAAAGTTATTGCTGCTTGAAATAATATAGCATATATAATATCCCAATACAGTTTCTTTTTTCTTAAACAAAGTTGCAAATTGAAATGTTGTGTAATAGCCTTTTCTTATATTAAAAAATATGTGTTCACAATATCCTTCCACGAAAATATAACACCAATACAATTCAAAATACGAAATGATTTTTCTTTAATTACAATTACCAAATAATCAATTATTCTTCAACATTTAGAAAAGAAATGATTTTCTTTAAAATGATCTCCATGTGAATAATTTATTATTTGATAATTCTAATTACAGAAAAATCATTTCGTATTTTGAATTGTATTGGTGTTATATTTTCGTGGAAGGATATTAGGAAAGAGCTATTACATCACATTTCAATTTGCAACTTTGTTTAAGAAAAAAGAAACTGTATTGGGATATTATATATGCTATATTTCAAGCAGCAATAACTTTGCTATAGTGTTTTGTCAACGTCTTCTGTTAAAGTATTTTTTTAATCTGCTATTATTCACATGGAGATCAATCACCTTTGATAAAAGTGCTAATTTAAGAATAGAAAGGTAAATTTTATAATTTTAATTAAAGAATAGTTGTAAACAAGGACATCGATCAACTGATATTGTGTAAATGGTGAACTGAACTTCGAACAAAGAGCTGGTAAAATTTCTACAAATATATTTTTAAAACTCCATTTTAATATTCTTATTTATTTCAATTCTTGTTAAAATAAAATCCTGTAACGTTCTTGCAAATAAATATAATATTTTTTCCTAACTGGAATCGATGATTATTTTAAACTCTATATAATTATTAATTAATAAATAACGAATAAGTTTCTATAATTATATTTAATTACTTACTATTTATTACTTGTATTTAAGTGTTGTGACTTATTATTTGCAAATAGTCTTTTTATTTTTAAATATGAAATGTATATTTTTGAAAAGTTACTCGGTAATTCTTTATCTCTTAGTAATACACCTAATTCTGTATTTGCATTTTAATTATTATTGATCGTATTCTTGATGCAATTTGAGAAATAGATTCTCTTTAGTTTATATAACCGTTGCTTTTAATTATTTTTGATCCCATTCATATATGGAAATGGGGAAAGGTAAATAATTAGAGGATTTTGTTGTTGGTTTATATAACCGTTGCTTTGGATTTCCCTCGTTTTTGTCCGCCATTGTCCATCATGTTTGGTTTTTGTATTAATCACAGTCTTATTTATTTTTTAAATTTGAATTATTATAGGATCTGATACCATTTTCTTGTGTTTTTTTTAATAATTTGTTATTTTTATCTATTTCTTGTGTACATATATCTTCAGCCATTTTTATTTTTCGATTTAAGTGAAGAAATTTTGATATTGGGGGGGGGGAGCAACCACTTTCATCGTTTTTTTTATTTGTGATTTTTGAGACACTCATCGATTATTTTTTTTATTTGTCATTTTTTAGCCACTTCCATCTGTTTTTTTTTTTATTTGTCATTTTTGAGCCACCTTCATCGATTATTTTTTTTATTTGTCATTTTTGACCCACTTTCATCGGGTTTTTTTTTTGTCATTTTTTAGCCACTTTCATCTGGGTTTTTTTTTTTTATTTGTCATTTTTGAGCCACTTTCATCGATTCCTTTTTTTTTATTTGTCATTTTTGACCCACTTTCATAGGGTTTTTTTTTTTTTTTGTCATTTTTTAGCCACTTTCATCTGATTTTTTTTTTATTTGTCATTTTTGAATCGTTTTTGTAAAAAAAATTATCACTTGCCATTTTCAGGCCGGTTGTTGATGGTGTCACCGCGCCCTCTGACGGCGGCAGTACGGTCTGCAAACTACAACCCTTGATAAAAGTTTGTTTTCAGTAAATTAATTAAATGTTTATTCTCTTTTAGTAACAATAACTAATCATATCAAACACCCCCCCCCCCATTAAAGCTTGATAATGAAGACAGATATGATAAAACAATAATATTAGTTGGTAATTTGTTAGTCATTACCAATCTAATTGTAATATGCAATATTTGTTGATAATAATGAGCCATTTTCATTTTATTAATTTACTTTATCATAATATTGAACATTCTTGATCAATTATCATCATCATTTTCAACCATTAATGATCTACTGCAAGATGAAGATCTCTCCAAATTTAATCCAGTTTATTCAATCTTTAGTTCCACTTCTCTACAATATACCAGCAAGTCTTATTTCATCCATTCATCTCACATGTGATCTCTTTCTAGGTTTTTTACAATCTCTTGGGATCCAATTTAAGATTTCAACTGTCCACCTATTATTATCTCTTCTAATAAAATGTCCAGCTCAGTTCCATTTCATCTCATATTTCTTTCAATGATGTCAATAATATCTGTTTGTTCTCTCACCCATGTATTTCATTTTTGATTTCTTCTTGTTACTCTTAACAATACATCTATAAAAACCCGTTTCAAACATGGTCATATTTTCAATATTACTTACTTTTATCAAAAGCACTCCATCTAAGTTTAATTCTATGATTAATTTCATCTAATAGGTTTCCATCTGTATTAATAATCTGATCAAAATATTTATAGTTGTTTACTTCTAATTCATGATTATAATTTTTAATTTTCTTCTGAGAAAGTCCAATAAACTTGATTTTAATCTGATAACTTTTGCAACTTTTCCTAACACTGAAACATTATTTATATATATAAAAATACATTTTCAAAATTTAGATGATTTAAATAATCTCCAATAAGTTTTATTCCTTTAGCATCCCATTTTAATCCATAAAATACTTTTTGAAAATCTGTTGCAGAAAGTTTTGGAGATATGGAATCACCCTGACTTGCTACCCTTCTCCATGTTTAATCAATTACCACTCATGTCAAAGTTATAGTTTATGATAATGCAATTAAATTTTTCTATAAGTGAGATTTCAAAATAAAATTGATTTCTAAACACATATTCCTTCATTTTTTTTTTTTTTACTTCAGAGTAATATATATTTTATTCAAAAAATCTAATGGTTTTTTATAGCAACAATAAAAATTAACACAATGGACAATATATTAGTTATTGTATGACAAAAGTCATAATTTACTGGGGGGAAAAAATCTTTCAATACCAAGAATTGAAAGAATATGATTGCATGTAAAATGAGATCTTTGTAAAGGTAAAATAAAATTGCAAATCCACTTATTAAAACCGGTAACATTATAATTAATTATTAATAATAAAAAAGATTACAAAACTTCAATATCAAGAACTTTTTAGAGTAAAATCATCATTTCACTTGAAATCAGAATTTCTGAAAATTGTAACTTGTTCCTATTAAGCTGTATAAAAGTGGAGAATTCTGAGAATACACTTGTTTTATTTTATTGATCTTTTTTTTTTTTTTTAAAAAAAAGTCTTTATTAAAATTAATCTGAATGCATATAGTATGAATAAGCTAATCAGAACATTTTTCCAAAACTAGTTGTTAATTCAATTATTATTTTACTGATTCATTTCTATTATAAAATGTATAGGATTACAAATAAAAGTTGTCAACTTTATTTTATTATTTTCATGTAAAGAAAAATTTTAATTTTAACTTTTGGCAATTTCAAATTAAATAAGCATGCACAATGAATTGGCTAAGAAATAAAAAGCTAAACGAAATGTCTGAAAAGATATAGAGAAAGACAATTTTTATTAAAAAGAAAATATGATTTATATGTGACAAAACAAATATTTTGATTTGTAAAAAAGGTCAAAGGAATACAATTAAAATAATATGATAAAAACAGAAATAGGATTTAACTGACATAACAATATTTTATCTCAAATAATTAACAATAATAAATTCAGTGATCATTCAGTAGTGGTCAATAAGTGAATAGCTAGTCTCAAACTATTCTAGATTGGATCAACGAAAGTTAATATACTGAATTTTAAAAAAAAAACAAAAACCTGATTGTAATATACAATTTATCCAAACCACTTCAAACACTTTTTAAAAAAACCCTTTATTTGTACATACATACACCTATATTTCGACTGTCATGCAGTCTTCTTCAGAGCCAATTTATTTTAAAAGATTAAAGTAAATTGGCTCTGTAGAAGATTGCAGGACAGTCGAAATGCAGATGTATGTATATATGTACAAATAAAGGGTTTTGCTAAAAGATGTCTGAAATCGTTTGGATAAATTGTATTTATGTAAGATATTACAGCAAAATAAAGAAAAGAATGATTTTAGTAATATTTTTGATTGATTGTTAATATAATGCAGACTCCACAAATGGGAAGATATCTTTTCTCTATGGGTACTGAGCCTATAGATTATTTTGAAAATTGATGATTACGATCAATTTCTAAGGTAGAAATAGAAAAACATTTGATTTAGATAAATGACAACTAAATTTTCTTTCAATAGCTATAATAGAATGCTAAAGCAAATAAAATGCAAAAATTTTAAAACAATAATTTATATGCAGACAAAAGTTTTTGTTCAAGCAAATTTTGAATATTAAAATCTTTAAATTGAGTTTGATTTTAAAACACGCAGTAAAAGATTTGAGATCTACTACTGCTTTGATACATAGCAAAAAAGGAAAGGTTACTATTTATTTTCTTGATTGTTTTGAAAAGATTTATACCACAAGGGCAAAAAATCATTTAAGAAATTTGTATTGATTAAATAATTTGCTAACAAAAGAATAAAGATTAGCTAAAGGTACAACCAGAGTTAAATAAATATTACATTAATAAGAATAGATTTAGCAAAGAAGAAAAGAGATACAGCACAAACTTGATTTTATTAATATAATTTGTAATGGGTTTGTCAAAAACAAATAAGTAAATGCAAATATATTTAGAGATAATTAGTTATCTAATTTATATTGAGATATAAAAAAAGAAATAAGAGTTGGATAATTACATATTTTCAAACACAAGATGTGAAGTTGTAAAGCAGATTTTTAAAAATGTTTTGTTTGTAATAACTTTTCATGAACCTCTGTCCAAGCACCATCAATACAGCAGCCATGAAAATAGTGGTCTGATATGTAGATAAGAAATATAAAAAAACGATTAAAATGAAGTTATAATGTGAATATATATATATACTAAAGATATTATGTCTTATTTCTTACACTCATGGCCCTTTGCGCTTAATAAATAATAAGACCAGTATGACCAACCTAAGTCCCTAAGTTTGATTTGAAACCTTCAGTCTCGAATAACACTGGGTAAAATGACATCTACCACACTCAAATCTTTCTTGCTTAGTTCAGTCTAGCAGCATCTTTAGTGGCGAGTGATGAATCCATATGCTTAGCCAGTTACACCTTTTATCTTCTTTTATAGTTTCCAGGAAACAATGCTATAACTGAGTAGGGCAAATTCCTAATGTCCACTCCATATGTTCTTGTCGGTGCAGCTGTTATTACTATGTGATTATTCATATAGTATGCGAACATGGATGGGCTGCTCACCAACCCGCATTAGCCAGCATGGTGAGTTTATTGGCTTTTTACCTCTGAGTTTAAGATCAAGAAACACCATGGTCTTTCTTCTCAGTTGCATGATAAGGCAGAATGAATATATGTGTAAATGATAAATATTTTTCCAATAGATATATATATAATCATGACAGACAAAAATAAATCATGGCCCTTATTCCCAGGAAGCTGTAAAGTCACAAACCAAGGCAGCAGTTAGTGGTTGAAGGCGGAGGATACTAAGAATCTCCTGATTATAGACCTAGGCTGCCATTTGATGATGACTTTTTATTTAGGTACTTACAACTTCAGATCACTTTCAGGTGAAGAAAGATTGCAAGAACTAGAAGAAGAACTGTCTAATATTAAATGGGATATTATTATAATGGACTTTGTGAAGTTAGAAGAAAAGGTGAAGAGACAATTGATTTAAAAAGTGGACATGTACTCTACTATAAATGCACAAATATTGGAAATACAAGTGGAGTAGAATTCATTATAAAGAAAAAGTGGAAGAACAACATTGTGGAGATTGGTGGTGTATTGAACAGAGTGGCCAAGATTAGTTGTACAACTTAATGGCAGATACCAACTGCAGATAATTTAGGTTTATGCCCCAACAAGTTCTTATAGTGATGAAGTAGTAGAAGATTTTTATATGGATGTACAAAAGGCTTTTGATCAGAGTAAACAACATTTTAAAATTGTTATGGGAGACTTTAATGCTAGAATTGGTAAACAAATGAAAGATGAAAGTGCTATAGGTAATTTTGGTTATGGTAATAGAAATGAGTGGACATAAGACTTGTGGAGTTTGCAGAAAAAGAAAATCCTATATTATGAATTTGAGAAAAATGTTAAAAAGAAATGGACATGGAAGGTACAGCAGAAATGGATTATATTTTGACTACCAGAAAATACATATTTCAAGATTATAATGTTCTTAATAAATTTAACAAAGGAAGTGATCATCGATTAGTAAGATATGTGTTAATGCAAAACTAGAGACAAAAATTATTAAGAAAAACAATATTTACAGTTGATATTCCTAATCTTCAGACACATTCTAATGAATTTAAATTAGAATTTACAAATCAGTTTCAAGTATTAGTAGATTTTAAACATGATTCAGATTTGAATGAAATTAATATGAAAATAAACTGATATACTTTTAAAAACTGCAACAAAGATAGCTGGTAGAAAAAAGCAGCAATTGACCAATAAAATTTCTACTGAGATTAGAGAATTTATGAAGAAAAGAAGGAATATGAAGATATACAAAAATGATGCATTAAAAAGAATTGAATATCTCGAATTTTGTAAAATGGTGTGGAAAAGAGTTGAAAATGATATAAGAAAATATAACTGTGAACTAGCAAGGAAAGCTGTAGAAGAGAATAAAAGTCTCAAGAGTGTAAAACAACATTTTGGTACTGGTAGGAAATTTATATCTGCAATAAAAAAAAAAGATGGAATTATTACTAAAAAGTGGGATGACATCATGAAATTGGCAGGAGACTTCTATCAAGAATTATATAGCAATAAAGAACAAGTACCTCCTACATCTATTATATCTTCCGAATTGCCCAGAATTTTAAATGAAGAAGTGAGACATGCAATTAAATTAACGAAGAAAGAAAAGGCCAGGTAACGATGGAATTATAATTGATATATTAAAAGCAGGTGTAGAAATATTTTTTTTATAGCAAAATTATATACTAATTGTCTAAATGATAAAGATGTACCAGATGATTGGAAGAATGTAGTATTAATATTAATATTTAAAAAAGGAGATAACGATATTAAAAATTACAGACCTATCAGCCTTTTATCAGTTTTATACAAGCTTTTATCAAGATAAATTACAACTCGTCTACAGAGAACATTGGATTTCCACCAACCAAGAGAACAAGCTGGATTTAAAAGTGGTTTTAGTATAGTAGATCATATCCAGATATTGAGAGAAGTTATAGAAAAGACAAATGAATATGACTTGCCATTATGCTTTGAATTTGTAGATTATGAAATGGCATTTGATTCTATAAACATTTCTTTAGTGATTAAAGCATTGGATTATCCAGATATAGATCCAGGATATTGTCACATTTTAAAAAATATTCATAAAAATGCAACATCAACAATTAGATTACATAATGATACTAGGAAAGTTAACATTGAGAAAGGTGTAAGATAGAGTGACTCCATATCTCCAAAACTTTTAACAGCAGTGCTGCAAAAAGTATTGTGTGGATTAAAATGGGAAGATAAAGAAATGAAAGTAAATGGAGATTATTTAAGTCATTTAGATTTTGCAGATGTAGTTGTTTTTGCAAATAATGCTTTAGAGCTGCAGGAAATGTTGCAGCAGTTATCAGATGAAAGTAGGACTAAAGAATAAATGTTTAAAAGACTAAAGTAATGTTTAATGGATTTTCTCAAAATATGAAAATAAAGATTGATTATGATGAGCTAGAAGAAGTTAACAGCTACATATACCTTGGTCAGATTATTAATACAGATGGAAACATATGAAATTAATTATAGAATTAAACTTGGTTGGAGTGCTTTTGGTAGAAATAACTTGATACTAAAAGGAAATATGCCTATGCGTTTGAAAAGGTTTTTAATAAATGTGTTTTACCAGTTCTTACTTATGGATTTGAGATTTGGACACTTAATAGAATACAGACTTCAGATACCACTCAAAGAAGTATGGAGAGATACATGTTGGGAGTAACAGGAAGAGAGCGAAAATCAATATATGGGTAAGAGAACAAACAGGTGTTACTGACCTCATTGAAAAAATTAAAAGACTGAAGAAGAGTTGGGCTGGACATATTGCTAGAAGAGATGATAATAGATGAACAATTGAAATCTTAAACCGGATTCCAAAAAATTGTAAAAGACTCAGAAAGAGATCACATGTGAGATGGATGAAATAAGAAAGTGTGCAGGGGTGATGTGGAGAAGAGAAGCTAAAGATTGGAGAAGATGGATTGAACTTGAAGAGACCATCCTACAGTGGATTGATAATGATGAATGACTTAATTTATGTCTACTAAGATTTCCTGTTTTCTAATCCACTATATACATATAATATTTTCTAGCTCACAAAATCTGACATACAAATCAATTTTAAGAATTGCATTATTTAATTCATTACTATATAAAAATGTAGCCATAGATATATCAGCATCATTGACATATTTCCACATAAATATAACAAAAAAATTAATTAAATTTATAATTAACTACATTATTATTTTTAACTGCTGAAGGCAGCTGAAATGAAATCAGTAAAAGAAAAATTCATTTGCTGCAACCCAAAGTTTTTCCAGTTTGCAAATATCAATGTAATACCCTTGCAAAAAATAATCATTGTAAAGTTTGTGGAAATTTTTTGTCAAAAGAGATTGTATGAAAGATTAAGCAAACAATTCAATTAAATTCCACAGAAAACTTTACGTTTTCAGACTGTCACTTTACTATTACTAGGTTAAAGTACACAGGATAAAAAATTATAGTATATATATATTGAAAAAAATATAAATATATGTTATTAAAATTGACATTTTTAAATATTATTTTAAATTTGCTATGTATTATAATGAGAATTTTATTAGATAATATTAATAGTCATACTAATTTAAAAAATAATAATACAATATTGTTCCAACTTGATTTTATATAACTTTTTAGTGGTTCATGTAGTTAAAAACATTCATTCAACTGACTAAATCAGGGGAAGGGAAGATCTTTGTAATGTGTACACATTACTATTTGCAAGTTTGTCTTGAGAAATTAATTAAAGCAATTATTTTGCTTTATACTAAAAATCAAAAGAAACAAAGACATCAACCATTTATTCAAATTAAATTTAGTATATAGTACAATAACTATTTTAAGAAAAATTTCTATTTACTATAATGAAAAGTTGAAAAATAGAAGGAAAACTAGGTTTGCCAATATATATATTTTTGCAGTGAAAAGAGCTAATTTCAATTTTAATTTGGTCTACATTTTCAATCAGCAAGATAAAATTATTATACTACAAAGAATAAGACATTTAATTTATTTTTCAATATCAAAATGCATAAGATCATTATGTGAGATGACTGAAGATAACTACGAGAACAAAACAAAAAAACAAGAATTACATGGAATAAATTTATACTCATAAATTTAAAAGAAGGAAAAAAAACAATAGTATAAATCTATTGTTTGCTGAAAACTTTTTTAAAGTTAAAATTAGTGCCAGCTAGCCATTTATATACTACTCTAAATGAACCTGAGACGTTTATATTGTTCCAATATATTTGGAAAGCCTCATAAAAAAAAAAAATTACAACAGATTTTCTTTATAATTAAACTCCAAGTCAAAAGACTATTTGAGACCCTCCCCCCCAAACAAAAACCGTGACGTGTGTTTTGTTATGTAATCATTTCATTAAGACAATTATGAGACTTCATACTTTTTATGATGAAAGATGTTGAAAGATATCCATTCAATTGCCACTAACTTATACATTTATTATTATTTACTTTGTTAAAAAGTAATGGCATTACTGTTTGGAAATTAAGATTTTACGGAATGTTTTAGATATATAATACAATATGATATTAAACATGAATACATAAAAAAGATAGAGCACAATTTAAATGGTAAGTGCTAAATATATAGATTCCTTGTGCTGGTATAGTTTAGATGCCGTTAATTCATATTTTCTTAATCTATTTCTTTTGTGCTGCCACATTAAAATCCAGTAGCAAAACAACTTATTAGTGATTATATTGCCTAAAGAAAAGATCACAACTAAGGACTTGTAGCCTACTAACTCTGTCCCTAGCATTGCTTTCACAGTTTATGACAACCATAAAACTGTCCACAAAGTACTACCATTTGAAAAACATTTAAAATCCAATTTAATCCATTTAATGAATATTTCTGTAGTTCGATTTTAACATTACTCTCATGCAAGTAGGGATTGGTTTCTGTCTATTTTTAATACCTTGTGGAACACACGACCAAATAATATATGTGGAAAAGATGTATGATTCCCAAGATGCATATTTTGTAATAAAAAAGCAGACAAAAATCGGTTCCCACCTTGCATGGGACTATTATTCATCAAATATCTACCATAATTAACTGTTGAATACAATGTTGATGCTATCACTTTTCAGGAGAGTCATCATTCTTCAAATAATGCATTTCTTAATATTCCTGAATTCACAGTGATTTTGAAACAATAAATTCTGAACATGGTATGACTACATTTCGTTTCAAATCATCTTGTAAAACAAACAATTTCTATTGGCAATAGTTCAAATTATAATGCAATCACAATTCAAATAGATAACTTTCTTGTATACAATATTTAGAAACCTTCATATATAAATGAACCTCCTTTTCTCTTCTAAATCTTCATTTTTTGTATTTATAGATTTCAATTCTCTTAATAGCCTTTGGAGATTTATGCAAATGAAGATTGGATGAATTTAAACAATACAATTTCTGATAGCAAGCAAGGAAGAACATTTCATTCAGATGGATTGGAACAGATACAATCCCTGATTTATATATTATTTCAACAAAAATAGTTTCACACATTACATACTGATCTATTAATATTGGATCATTTCCCTCATAACCAACATAATCAAGTCCAATTACTTTTGAAATTTGCATTATCATAGCTACAAGTTATTCTGTTCTAAAATGAAATTTAAGTAAAGCTAACTGGAGTTTATATGTTGGATATCTTGAACAGAATATTAATAGAATCCCAACAATTATCTCTTGCTATGATAGATTTAACAGCTCATAATAGCAGCTATCAAAAAATCATCCATCAAAGATATTGAAAGCAGACTTGTCAACAGTTTACAAATTTGGATAAATAAATATCTAAAAAGAGCTTGTGTGGCTTTGTTCCAAATGGGAACAAAAACCAAAAGTGCTCCTTTTAACCAACATTTGTCCATCCAAGATCTGGAAATTGCTGACAAAGAAGTGGATGATGCTAAAAAAAAGTGGAGTGTCTATAAAAAAAGAGACTAACACTTCACTTATCTAAAATAATGATAGCTAGTCCTACATGTTAAACTTATACTAAACTCAAGATTGTTAGAATGAAGCATCGTTAGAGAAATGGAAGTTTCTTCACAATATGAAAGGCATCAAAAGCAGATATCACTCCCCCAGAATTTCCAAAAAAAAAAATGTTGGGCCTAAAGCCAAAGCATGTTTGGCAAAATTATTCAGTAACATTATTAACACAGAAGTTATTCTAAAAATTCTGCACGAAACCATAACTATAGCCATCTTTAAATAAAATAAACCTTACAAAGACTCAAAAAATTATACTTTAGTATCCTTTTTATATTCCTACAAATTGTTGATAGTCATATAAAAAAAAAAAAACTCAATTGTTGAGAGGCATCCATCTATATAGCAGGATAAATTTAAGTCAGAAACAAACTGCTGATAATAAGTTTTATCATTAATGATTCTCATGCAAAATTTATGAATTCAAATGTACAAACTTCTAATTCATTTTTATTTTAAATTTAACATATATATTGTAACAATAAAAAGTTGCCATAGAAGTTTGGGCAGCATTTTATAACTGACATGAAAAGATGATGATGAAAAAACCTTTACCATTGCCCTTAAAGTTAGGGCACCATTTGTAACAGAATCGTATATGACAAGGCCATGATAGAGATCCTATTTAACTGTCCTGCAAATTGTGGTGCCATTTATAACAAATATATGCATCTGCTAATCTCTGTTATATCCCCAATGATTTAGGAAGGAATTGCAACAGATTGAAAAGCAATGGGAAATAACTCTAATATAGGCTGAATAAAATATAGCCCAGTCATTGGTCACTCTATGTAACAGAATGAAAATGAGCCCTAAAGTTGGACATAATTTGTAACTGAATAAAATATAAATCAAAGAAAAATTATATTAATTTTGTAATGCCTTGTGAACAATAGTATCATTCATAACAGATTAAATATAATAAATTAAGCTAAACGAATACCAATCAATAAATAATTATTCAGTACTTAAAATAATCCTTTATCTAATCACATATCCAACTGTTTACTATGCCAAAACAAAACAGTGATGACAATCTTTACCATAACATTAAGACTACAGACAGCATTTAGAATAAACAGAAACAAACAAAATCATCACTTCAAGTACTTTAAATATAATCCTTACTTAAAATAGATTAAAATAAAGCAATTAAACCAAATAACACTGTTTCAAAACAACAATGTCCTTAAGATATATTTAACTTGTAATCAAATGACAACGATAAATCATTCAACAACTAAATTCTAATATATCTAATAAATCAAACATTGCTTATAAAAATATAAACTTATACTAAAATTTAAAGACATTTATATCTAAATAAAATAATTCATAATTCAGATAACATCTTTAGTATGTTCTATAAGTTTACAATATTCATACTATCTAAATAAATATACTAGCCAATAATTAATTTTAAATCCTAATTTAATAAATAATATTAACTCAGCAATGCTATACTCATATATTAATTTACTATTACTAATTATGCTATTTATAATAAGACTTAATAATGATGATGTGATATCAATAAACCTGTAAGATAATCTGGAATCTATAATATTCAATCATACCAGTATATATATACTAGCCAATAATTAATTTTAAATCCTAATTTAATAAATAATATGAACTCAGCAATGCTATACTCATATATTAATTTACTATTACTAATTATGCTATTTATAATGACTTAATAATGATGATATGATATCAATAAACCTGTAAGATAATCTTGAATCTATAATATTCAATCATACCAGTATATAAAAGAAACTAGATTTCTATTGGATATTTACTTAAGCACAATTAACTTATCATATTAATTTATTTTAAATTTCCTGTAACTAAATTATTAAAACAGTATATTATAACAAATCATATAAAAAGAACTACTAGCATTTATTACAATCAAATGTGAATATTAAAATTTAATATTTAATTGGATTTACACATTTTAAATATAATTAAAGCAAATCATTCTGACTCAAGTGAACAAAATATACGATCAGCTTTATAACTGAATAAGATTAAGATGTTACTGATCAACTATGAACTCAATACAATACTTATCCAATCAATAATAATTTAGATAAAAGACACAAATATTTGATTGTGATTATCATATAAAGTTTATATTTAATCAGATAATAACTATAGAATTCAATACAAAAAATATATATAACAACACTCACCAATCCTGGGATTTAATTTCTGGATTACGTGGTTATTTCAAATAAATTTTACAATAGTTAGTTTATCTTGTTTCACTCGAATGTTATTAATCAATAAATTCATATTGCACAATTGAACAGTAATCAGACAAGTTTATTTGATTTATGTTATATTAAATTTTATTAATAACTGAAAATCAGTTATATAATAATTATATATATAGTTATAATGAATATATATCGTGAACAATTAACATGTACACCTACAATATAATTGTATATACAATAAATCATCAATTGACATTAATTCCATATTTACATATGTGATTGCCTATTAATATCCCATTATTTAATATCAAATATGAAACATACATGTTTATGTAATACAAATGTGTTGCGAAAAGTTCATACTTTCCAAGATACAAAAGAGTTTAATATTTACTGAGACTATAACCTCGACAATATGCGTATAAAATGTGATAGTAGGGACTCTACAGGTGTTTTAACCACAAGCTTACGCTATGGAAGAAAAGAGGGGAACCCTTCTTTACTTCAACCTACTTTCTATTTAAATAGGTGAAGCTGAAGCGGTTAGATCTGCGAGCATGAAGCTATTCAATACTTCACTGATTAAGTCCACATTTCTTATTACACATTAATACTCGTGAAATCTTTCGATTTACAACAAGTCAATGGAAAGATTTTATAGTTAGAAATCTATTACAGTAATTTAAAGTTGTAATTAATGTGTAATAAGAAATGTGGACTTAATCAGTGAAGTATTGAATAGCTTCACGCTCACAGATCTAACCGCTTTAGCTTCACCTATTTAAATAGAAAGTAGGTTGAAGTAAAGAAGGGTTCCCCTCTTTTCTTCCATAGCATAAGCTTGTGGTTAAAACACCTGTAGAGTACCCTACTATCGCATTTTATACGCATATTGTCGAGGTTATAGCCTCAGTAAATATTACTTACGTAATCAATGTGCGTTTAATAAATTTATAATTACAACTTTAAAAGAGTTTAATATATATATATATATCTTCTTATATAATTAATAAATATATATATATTTTAACAGTCATATTCTGTACATTCAAGCAACAAAATACAGAGTTCAGGCAAAATTTAAGCAGCTGACCGAACTGAGATCTCAAATCTGACCAACTTCAACTCATTTCCCAGCACTCCATGATTTAATACCATATGGATGACATTTATGAGGTTACACTCGGTCCCAATTTCTTCAGCGAGCTGGCTAAGCAAAGGGAGAAAACACAAGACTCAGGGGAAAATTAATAACTTAATACAAATTAAAAATTAATTGAACTATTCGAGGCTATGATTTAACTCAAATAAAGCACAATATATCAATAAAGAATCTGGGTGATTTGGAGTAAATTGCGAGAAACACATTAAACAATGATAATTTTAAATATATTTAATAACATAAGAATTAAATGAGTTCATTAAAAATAAAGGAAAAGAATATGATTATTTAGCATTAGTTTGATGGATGATTCACACAGGCATTACAATAATGATGAGATGGACAACAGTACAATAGTCTCATCTTGATAACAATGCAATTTATATATTACCTGCGGTATATGACCCATGCCTAATATTATGAAATGCCAAGCTATTCTTTATGTTTGCTAAGGATAAGTTAGACATTTGCCAGGATGATATATATCTAGAGCATCAAACTACTTGTTTTAATATATTAACAATGAGCAATTCAATACATTTGAAATACAGATTCATTAGGCAAAACCCGATTTCATGTTCAGACTAATGCTGAAGTTTACTAATACAGTGGAACAGGAACTGATTACCGTAGATTAGCGTCTGAGACTATGGTGCTAAAATATTAAGTTAAAGATCGCGGTATGAATGTGCTGTTAATCACAGAATTCAGTACCCAGTACTCAGTACCTCTGGACTGGAGAAACCTTTCTAGTTCAGTAAGTCGGATAGGCTTTGAATAAGATTCTGGACCCTCGTGTTCCAGTTTTAAAAATATAGCTATCTGAACTAATGAATGGGGTTGGCCTGTCACTAGAAACCGATTCAAGAAGGCATAGCAAGGCATTATTGCATGTTATGTTCTTAATAAAAACACATTCACAATGCTTAATAATAATACTAATATGTATTTAAATAACTAGGAAGTGTGCTTAAATATCTATAGTTTCAGTCTGCTGAAACTAACTCGACCCGGTTCTTAAGATAACATATCATAATGATGCTAAGAAAGGGTTAATTAAATTTTATATATATATAGAGAGAATCTGTAAACAATTCTTTATAACAAAATTAGGGAGGAGAAAGCATATTTCAGGCTTTACAACATTTACAAATATGCTTTTAATATCATCTCTGGCTGCTATCCAACTAAGATATAATAATAATTTGAACTGATTAAGAAAACCACAGTAAACATACTAATAAATATTAAATAACTAAATATAGATAACGAACACTTAGCGATCTGTTGTTATCACATAGAAAAAAATTTCAAAGCAGCGATTTCTATCAATTAAAGAGCAATGATATTATGCTGGAGAGCTTCTAATTGTCTTTCCCCAAAGTTTACTAAATTAATTACTCTCTGGCATTGAAATATTGGCATATCATAACATATAAATTTAACAGAAGAAATAATCAAATTAGAAAGATAAGCATGGCTGCAGATTATAAAAGGTTTTAAACAACCGATTACAGTTAAAGAATAATTATATTAAAATTATAGGTAAGTTTATTGTTACATTTTTACTTTAAAATATTTTACTTTAGTGGGGAATTTACAGTTTAAATGAATGTTCACAATAACTAGCGTAATTAAAGTATAAGTTTGAAATTAGATTTATAGAACTCTGCATGAAGAAGTATTACCAATTTTCTTTCTTGGAGCTAAGTTGTCCGGCATTGGTAGTAGGCACTGGCACTCTCTCTGGATAAGTTGTTCATCCACAGCGTCTTTCCTTATCAGCAGTTTGTAGCTGGACTTCTTGATCCTGGCAGTGATGATGATTGCCATGGCAGCATGCAGGATCACCATTCTCCTGAAGGAAGATGGCAAATATATGGCCTTTCTAGCCACTCATGGTAAGATTCGAACCTATGTGGGGTTCGTGTAGCAACAACTTAGATTATAAAGGGTATATATTTTTCAGTGGCGAAATCTAGGGTTTATATAACAATTTCTACCATTCTATTGCATTTTCCCACAAGCTAGGTTTGCAGTATAAAAAAAGTCCATTAGCTCGTTTACAAATTTTGCTTAAAATTACAAATTCAACTTTCCTATTGTTAAGTTCTGTAATCAAACAAATTTCATCTTAGTGTAGCCAATTTGATTCCAAATTGAATAAAAAATAGTACTGCTTGATCAAGTTTGCTTACACTAAAGTTATGTTTTAAAAATTGTTATTGTCAAACTATAGATTTGTTGACATGCAATGTTAAACAGGTGCATGTGGCGTGATTTCTTTTAATAAGAATGATTTTAAAATTTATAAAAAAAAAAAAAATTATTATGTAAACATTTCATTATACATATATGCTGGTCATAGGTGAAATAAATTTATACACATACATTTATAATTTAAAGATTTAAACATTTAAGTATAATTGTGCTGTAACATCACTAAATTTATTACACGTTACAGCTTATAGGTGTATATATATAGGAGTGTGGATACACATTTACACAGATATACAAATATATATATACACATGAACTCGATGGGGTTTAAAATTGGTACAAGTACTACTATGGGATATAGTAGATAAAACATGTAGTCTGATGGAATACACCATTTCAATACAAAGATGAATCTAGTTATTTTGTTAGTATAAATTAAAAAGAACAAAATAAAATAAATATTTATTATATAATCTTTTTAAACTCCTAATATAAGTAGTGATATGCCTGAAATTAATTTATAATCACTAAATAATAAAAAAAATGAATATTTTTAAATATTAAAATAATTACTATGCCACAAGATATAAGTTTAAACTTAGGAAAATATAATTCCCTTATATTTAGGTAAGTGAATAGATTATTATTTACTTTAATATTATTAATCAATAAATATCTTACATTTTAAATAAAGAAAAACAATATATATATATATATATCAATAGTAATAACAAATATAAACAAATGACCTGAATGAGTTTTTAAATAGTGTATTTCCAGAAAGGCATCAGAGTTCTGATGTCAATTTCAAACTTCAAACCAATAGTATGTTCTTGTTGCAGAGAAGATATAATATATTTGTAAAAACATTTAAATTCGAAGCACTTTTTATAGATTCCAATATTTTACATATATACAAATTATTCTTTCAAGTAATAATTATTTGGTTTATATGACGTTACACACATAAGTACTAGTTTATATTCACAATATGAAGAGATATCCTTTCAAGAACAAACATTATTTCAAAATATTACGAATGAATAGATGCTAGCTTTATCTAGGAAGATATGATGGGAAATTAAACTGATTCATATCTTAGAAAAAAAAATGACTAGCAAAATTACACAGGCAGGTAGATATAATTTTGTACACCTGATATTTGTCTTCAGTCTTTAAAATATAGGTAAAATCCATTTTAAAAGATAAAAATATTCTGAGGATTTACAACATAATGAAGCAATTTTGATGATTTTTCTTTTTATAATAAATTGACATCTTCCCTTAAAATTTTCTCGATATTCTGTCACAAGGGCAGATAATATTGTTTCTTATCCCTCCATTTTGTTCAGTCAACTATGTACTTTAAAGGAAATCAAAAGAAAATCATATAAAGATATTTATACGTGCTTCCATTTAAAGCCAAACAAGAGAGAATGAGTTAACACTATTCAGTTCTATTTGTAAGATTTTTTCATTGATTTCAGTGTAACTATAGCAATCCTCTATAGTCACTCATTAAGCAATCTCTGGTAGCATTCCATAAATAAATAAAAATCTTATTACACAATAATGACAAAAAAAAATCATTTCACAATTATTACATATAATAAATATTTATGTTTTTAATATAGAAATACTAATTTTCATTTTAATATAAATTAAACAATTTACACTACATTCTCAATGTAATATATCATACAAATATAAAATATATTTGGAATATTAAACATTTATTTGTACTGTTTATAATTTATTATCGTGAATGCAGTAACTAAAATGAAACATACAACAAAAGAATAATTTTATCCAAACTATATGCCTTATTATTTACATATTCATTTGCCTATGAGTAAAGTCAATTTACAATACAATTAATAATTAACAATTTTAGATCAATATTATCATTGTCATAGCAACACAGTTAATTTTTCATAACTTAACATATTCACCATCCAAAATTCAAACAAGAAAGATAAAAAAAATTATGACTGATATACTGAAATAAAGTCAATTTACAATACAATTAATAATTAACAATTTTAGATCAATATTATCATTGTCATAGCAACACAGTTAATTTTTCATAACTTAACATATTCACCATCCAAAATTCAAACAAGAAAGATAAAAAAAATTATGACTGATATACTGAAATACACCTCAAATTTCAGCAGGTACAATAAATATATACTTTAAGTCACAGGATATGTAACTGTATATAGAAATTCAGCAGATATGTCAAAGGGAAAGGCAACTATATATTTATATAATTCATAATGAAGAAATTAACAATTTTATAACTATAAACAATTAATGAAATAAAAAAAAATCTCTTTATGGGAATACGGTAAATGAGTTATGTTATGTATAATGTATCATAAGTTGGTATTAGGACTACTAAAAATGGCAAGTTAATTATAGAATATTCACACAAACTATCTATTGTATCAGGTTGTTAATATTTTATGATCTATATTTTATCATGTGTAAGCATTTTTATTATTATTATCAGGCTTGATATATTTTACCTGTAACTAACAGGCAAGAATTATATTCATTGACAACAGATCAAATAAAGTACAACTTGTGTAGATAAATATATTATTTGTATATTCACTTCGTAATAGATCTATATTAATAAAATAAAAATATCAAATTTAAAATTAATTTAATTTTTATATCTTATCAGATAAAATATGAATACTAAAGATAGATCAGCACATATACAGAAATATAAGTGTACACATATGAAGTATAAGGAATAAATACTTAATTGTAATCAATATCAAAATAATCATTAAATGAAACCTAAACTATAATTTAATCAATATAAAATACATATCAAGATATATTGCAAATATTTTAATTTTAAGGTTTTTTTTTTTAATAACAATCTATTAATATATTCATCATTTAATCAATGGGTACTCTTTTACCAGCCTGATAACTTTTTATCTTTTTTTAAATTTTTTATAAAATACCAAATTAAAAAAAAAAAAAGGAAGAACATATTGTAATTAAAGAAATCTGATGCTACACATAAAAAAGTGACAATATTGTATGTCACATAACTTCAGTACATAGAGAAATCTGATTTAATAGATTGACCCCTAAGTAAAATTACTGACAGACTTCATGGACAGTTTTTAGATAATTGACTTCCACTCAAAGCCAGAAACTGTAATATTACCCATTCATTGTTCACTGGATAGATAAATAATCAGTTTTTTATTTTATTGAAATAGATATTTCAGAGTTAATAAACCTAATGAAACAATCAAAGGCCGATGACTTGATATAAATTACTTTTCCTTTAGATGGAATAGAAGGTTTATGTATATAGACTAAATGTCAAACAACTAAGTTAAACACTTCTCTCTCTAAAAATATAATCCAATCTATTTTTGATAGGACTAGTATCCAGTGATAAAATCATTCCGTATACAGTTTGCTGTGGTGGGAAATAGAGGTCACTAATGGCAGAATAAATAATCAAATAAGAGACAGCATTTAATAAATGCTCTGGTTAAAAACATTTATTTGCCCCCCCCCCCCAAAGAATTATTCAATTCGAAAATATTTTAATGGGTAAACTATTTTTCCATTGAACAAGTCAAATGTTTTCTTTCAATCTTTATTATACAATATTTACCATTAGCATTATTGGCTTCACTTTGAAATATTTTTTAAAGATAATGCTCTTTTAAAAGAACTTGGAATATAACCATTAAGCATCACATGATCACTATCTTATATTAGCACATAATTGTTTATAAACAAAGAAAAACTCTCCATACAGTATTGCCACCCTGTGCCAACCAGAGTAATCAATAGATGCCAGAAGGCTTGTGCATAAAATCCCTATCTAATGCCTACTCTTCCAATATCCCCAGACTAGTTTGTGGCCATCGTCAGTGAAGAGCTTTGGATCTGAGAGCACTGCACCTAGATCTTAGGATCTAATGCAACCCTCCAGCATCCACCTTTTATCTCTACTTAACGACAAAACTATGAGAATGAAATTGAAAACACAAAAATATTTTCAATCTAAGCTCAACAGCTTATATAGTCATATGGGTCTGAACTCAGTTCAGCACCCATACATTTTGGGGTCTTTGGCTCTTTAACAACCATAGCCACCACTATCCTATTAGGCAGGATTGGTGTTAAACCATTAAGCATCACATGATCACTATCTTATACTAGCACATAATTGTTTATAAACAAAGCAAAACTCTGGTTGGCACAGGGTGGCAATACTGTCTAGAGAGTTTTGCTTTGTTTACAAACAATTATGTGCTAGTATAAGATAGTGATCATGTGATGCTTAATGGTTTAACACCAATTCTGCCTAATAGGATAGTGGTGGCTATGGTTATTCAAGAGCCAAAGACACCAAAATGTATGGGTGCTGAACTGAGTTCAGACCCATATGACTATATAAGCTGTTGAGCTTAGATTGAAAATATTTTTGTGTTTTCAATTTCATTCTCATAGTTTTGTAGTTAAGTAGAGATAAAAGGTGGGTGCTGGAGGGTTGCATTAGATCCTAAGATCTAGGTGCAGTGCTCTCAGATCCAAGGCTCCTCGCTGACGATGGCCACAAGCCAGAAACTAGTCTGGGGATATTAGATGAGTAGGCATTAGATAGAGATTTTATGCACAAGCCTTCTGGCATTCATTGATTACTCTGGTTGGCACAGGGTGGCAATACTGTATGGAGAGTTTTGCTTTGTTTATAAACATGGAATATACTTAAAAATGGCTTCAGTTTTCACAAATTACATATTCTCATTTGTTTACATAATTAACTATGACCATGCTCATCTTCCTCAAACCATTATTATTACTGTGCAGTTATTTGATATATTTAATAGCTTTGTAAAGTCCTAAATCATGTAATAGATGGCATCAAATTAGTTTTTCAATTAAACTATCTTTAATAGCAAAAGATTATCATTCAGATTTATTTTCCTGGAAATGTTTTGTAAATAAAATGTACCTAATTGTCATTTATTTTCACATGCACATTTACATAAAATTTAAATTACATAATTCTTTGCAAAAAAGTAGTGTTCAACTTTCTACTTAGGCATAACAGTCATACACTAGACGTATTTTTACCAAATGTTATAGCATCCTTAAAAAAATAATATTCTAAATTTCCAAATCTAGTAATAATAATGATTTAATTTTTCTGGTGTATAGTATATTTAAATGATAAAAAATAGTTAATATTTAAAAAAATAAAATGTTACAAAAAAATAGTTCAGAATCTTATTTGTTAAAAGTAATAATAAAAGTAGCATATTATTTATAATGCAACTCTAATTGTTTTATGTGAGTGATAAGTAATGGCAAATAATAGCTGATGATGGTCAATATTTTATTTTTTAAATCTTATAAATACTTTATTACTTCAACCAATCTTTGAAGAAGAACTGGTCATTTATGCAAAAAAATTTTTGAATTTTCTCATCAACTAATTCACGTTTTTTAATTTTAAGAATGTTTGGAAGTGCACCATTTATAGTTGTATACACAAGGGCAAAAAATTGAATTAACATTGGTAAAAAAAAAATTTGAAAGATATTTTGTTCATAGTTTGCTAGATTTATGCTGGAAAACGTATATATAATGGGTTTTTTTAAAAAAAAAATATTTTTAATATCTGGCCCAATAAGCATTTCACCTATGACAAATTGCTCATATTTATGTTAATTACAATCAAACCTATATTATAGGATGTGAATATAAAAACTATTATTTACAATTATTCATATTTAATTCCATGCCAAAGCACTAAAAAAAAAAAATGCTAGTATAGAATCACAATGTCTAATTTAATTCTATTATTCTTCAATAAGCTTATGAAACAATTAATTGCTAAATAGGGTGATACCATTTCCCTTTAAAATAAAAGGGGAGAAAAAAAAGGAATAAAAAGTGCTTGTCTGAAAATTTATGATGTTATTTTAGATGTGATAATATGTGTTGAATGTCTAGAAAATTTTATTTCAACTTTTCCAATTGTTAGCAGTAACACACAAGTTAGTAGATAATACAACACTTCAAGTGGTATTATTCTCCACTCTTCTTCAGATGTTGCTAGCATGATCAATGACAATGCTATCATATGAGTCAAACTAATATCCTTAGATTCTTGAAAGTCTAATCAACTGAGCTATTCTGTCAAATGTTACAGTCGGTAGAAATTTCATATACTTATTTAGGAGACTGACAAATCCTCCTGACTCCTCCAATTTTTTTTAAAAAAAAACTTTTTTCTAAAAGCAAGGTTAATTAGAGGCTTCTAGACATTATGTATTGTCTTCTCTGTATCTTTGGCTCTTTATCCCAAATTTTTGCATTTTCCCAATTGAACATATGTTCATTAGTATATACATAGTCTACTAGAGTAGATACATCTTTTCTAATCATTAGTTTGTGTTCTTTCAATTGCTTTTCAACAGGGCGATTGATCTCACCAATATACTTCTACATTCACATGATATTTCATGGATGCAGTCTTTGCTTTTCAGCAATTGAAGTTTAGACTTTGTATATGTTAGAATTCCTCAAAGTGAGGTACGGCTTTGGAAAGCTGTTCTAATGTTATATTGAAAAGTCAAAATTCAACTCCTATGCTAGCATTGTCATTGGTTAGGCCAGCAACACCTGAAGAAGAGTGAAAAATAATATCACTCGGAATTTTGTATAATCTACTAACCTGTGTTATATTCCAAAAAATTTAAGTAAAGTCGAGCTGCTATGAAAAGATATAAAGATAGATACAACATAACTAAGTTGACTTTTGGAAAATTCTCTCCAGAATCATAGTGCAGAAGAAATTAACAATGTCATATAACCAAATGAATATATAAAGGTTAGAAAATATTCAAATTATTGAGGAGAGAAATGAAAATTTATAAATGTCAGATGTACATTTTTTTGATAGAGGGATGCAAGACTAACTTGAGTGTTATATTTGCAAAAGTTTAAATAAAGTTCAAAATTTTCTAGATATTTAATGATAAATGATCACTATTGTCCAATGTATTATCACATCTAAAATAACATCATCACTAACATTCAAGCAAACACTATGTACTCGGTGTGGGCACAATGCTATATTAAACTTTAGACATGAAAATTTTTGTTTAAAACTGGTCAAAATAAAAAATCATTTAACTTCCCTACGTAAACATAAATCTGAAGGAATGATTCCTAAGAGTTTGCAATTAAAACCTTCAATTCACTCCAAGAGAGCTAAGGATATTATTCAGAGAACAAGTGAGGCTCTATTAAGAGAAACAATAGCTGCTCAAAGGTTTTCCAAATATCAAACATTGCATTCCATTAGAAATGTGAAATGTCTTCTAAGCAATAAACCTACTGATTACACAAGTCTGCCAACACAGAAGATCATATTCTAAATTGCATGGAAAAATGAAAGAATGTCAAAAAAACAAACAAACATGTAAATCTACATGGGCATATCAAAAGTCATATTGTAACAAACAATTCATCAATTTCATCAGTTAAAAATCTTAGTTCTAAACATCTTATAGATGCTGAATTATCTATTTTTGGAAAAGGTTTAAACTTTGCCATTATACTATATACTGTCCCATTATTAGATATATTTGAAGCAACTGAGAAAGTCACCCCAAAATTGCCTCTAGAAGAGGCAGCAGAATTATTCTGAAGAATTAAAAGAACACATGAGACATCAAAAACAGAAATCAAAAATCACATGTGATGAGAGGAAAGTTATTAAATCTCTCAAAGGGAAGATACATCTATAATCATTTTCCTTGTGGACAAAGGTAACACTACAGTTGTAATGAATACAACTGATTATAATAAAAAAAACAAGAGTCCTCAGAGCAGGCCAATACAAAAAAAGTGGCAAAAAATCCAATTTTTAAATACAGAAGTTACAAGTATTACTTTGGAAAGTATTGCAAGTATTTATTTCAGTGATTCAGAAAAAATGAAATTAATTTCATATTTCAGCAAAATTTCTCATCTTTATTGGACTACCTAAAATCCATAAAAATAATGTTCCATTAAGACTTATTGTTAGTTCATGAAATTCATATTATAACCTGTCGAGATTTCTTCTCAAAATTTTTAATCCTTTGGCATAAGGGACACAGTTCTTCATCAGGGATTCTAAGCAGAATTAATCTAGAACATAGAAATTCAAAGAACTGATGTGAGAAGTTTAGTTATAAATGAACCATGCGATGAAGCATTATCTACTGTAATGAAAAGGTTATATTATTATTATTATTATTATTATTAATAATAATAATAATAATAATAATAATAATAATAATAATAATAATAATAATAATAATAATAATAATAATAATAATAATAATAATAATAATAATAATAATAATAATAATAATAATAATAATAATAATAATAATAATAATAATAATAATAATAATAATAATAATAATAATAATAATAATAATAATAATAATAATAATAATAATAATAATAATAATAATAATAATAATAATAATAATAATAATAATAATAATAATAATAATAATAATAATAATAATAATAATAATAATAATAATAATAATAATAATAATAATAATAATAATAATAATAATAGACAAACCAGAACAACTTTACCTATTGATAATATAAATGAACTATTAGCATTCTGCATAACAACATACCTTCAATACAACTCAAGAATTCTTCCAATAAAAATCAAAAAATGTCCATGGGCTCACTAATGTCACCCTTGCTTAGCAACATTTACATGGAAGAATTTGAAACTATAGCCATAAATATTACTTCATTTCCACCTAAAGTTTGGCATCACTATGAAGATGATATATTTATTGTATGGTCGCATGAATACTGATGTTCTGAATGCACATCAACAATATATCCCTTTCAATTAAATTCACAATGGAATCAGAACAATAACAAAAATGGACATTCTTGTGACAATTCTCTCAAGGAAAAGTCAAAATGACAGTTTATAGAAAACCAATACACACTGCTAAGTACTTAGCATATACATCCAATCACATCAGAGGCACAAAACATGGAATTATACTACCACTACAAAAGAGAGCCAGGGAGTTTGTTCAAAAACCAATAGTCTGGAAAGATCTACATACAACAAGCTCTCATGATGATTGGTTATCTGTCAGATGTCATCAAAAAAATGTTTAATAAATAACAAAAACAGACACCAAAAGGAAAAAAATTATTGGTACTGTAGTGTATCCATATATATCTGTAATAGCAGACAAATTAAATAAAATCTGCAATCAATATATTAGAACAGCTTTCCAAAGTCATACTGCACACCTTGAGGAATTCTAACATCTATAAGCATAAGCATGGATTGCTGAAAAACAAAAACTGCATCTATAAAATACCACATTAATGCAGAAGAGAGACCAATCACCATATTGACAAGTGATTGAAAAACACAAACTAAAGATTAAAAAATAAAACTATATGTGTCTACAGTAGCAGACAATGTGTATGTTAATAAACATATGCCAAATGGGGAAATAAAAAATATTGGATAAAGCTACTCAAATGACAATGCCAAATAATCATATAAGTTAACCCACTGTAACAGTTCACAATGTCTGGAAGCCTCTAATTGACCTTGCTCTTAGAAAAAAGTATTTAAAAAAAAGTAGAAGAATCATGTTTAGAACCAAACCTCATAGATAAGTATATGAAATTTGTATTGACTGTTGCGTTTGACAGAATATCTGTTGGTTCAAGTATTGCCTTAAAATTTGATATGCATGAATCTAAAAGTGTAAGTTTGACTATTATTGTCATTGGTCAGGCCAGCAACACCCGATGAAGAACTTTAAAATTTGATATTCAAGAATCTAAAGGTGTACATTTGTCACTGGTTAGACCAGAAAACATCTGAAAAAGAGCCTTACAATTGAATATTCAAGAATCTAAAAGTGTAAGTTTAACTCCTATGCTAGCACTGTCACTGATCAGGATAGCAAGACATGAAGAAGAGTGGAGAGTAATACAACTTAAAATGTGTAATCTATTAACTTGTAATGTCTACTAACTAGTGTTATATACTAATTTGTGTATTATTACTAACAGTTGTTTTATTGGAAAAGTTTAAATGAAGTTTAAAATTTTCTAGACATTCACCATTTAATGATAGACGATGGAAATAATCCAATGTATTATCACATCTAAACAATTAAAAAGATATGAGTGCTTTACAAGCTAGTCAGATTGAAAAGAGAATTGACAGTAGAAAATACTCATGTGGAAAAAATTCTAAAATTGACAAAATAATAGAATCAAAACTAATGTATTTGAACATGAAAAATTTAAATATATTTGTTATTATTATAGTATATACATAGATATTATAATGTATATTTATTACAAAAGTATAGCAATCAAAAAAAATATGTCAAGGAATAAGCTTAAACTATCCCTCTTTTGGTAAATTTGGCATGTTATACATCTGTATCCTGAATAAGATCTCATCATTATTTTTTTTTTTTAGTGAAGAAAATAAGTTTAACTATTATATTATTACACTGAAACTATTAAGACTTCTAATTTTTAATATATATATAAACAACATTTTGCTTGCCTGAAAGCAATTGGAGTCCCTAAGCAATTAAGTATCATGATCGAATGATAACACTTAATAACTGTAGCATAGTTTGTTATTACTTGCCACAGCATAACACAATTGATTTTAGAGATATAATTTTTAATGAGACTTTTACATTATGACATATAGTTATACTAATCTAAATTAAATTATAATATTTAAAATTTTTAAATAACATTTGCTTTGCCTTATGTGAAATGGGGTCTGCTATTTTATTCTTTTAGGAAGTGTAAAAAAAAAAACTACACAAGTAATAACAATGACAAATCATAAAGAAATAGCTTAAATTTACATTTAGAATATATACAGGTGTTACTGACCTCATTGAAAAAATTAAAAGACTGAAGTGGAGTTGGGCTGGACATATTGTTAGAAGAGATGATAATAGATGGACAATTGAAATTTTAAACTGGATTCCAAGAGATTGTAAAAGACCCAGAAAGAAAACACATGTGAGATGGATGGATGAAATAAGAAAGTGTGCAGGGTGATGTGGAGAAGAGAAGCTAAAGATAGGAAAAGATGGATTGAACTTGGAAAGACCTTCATCCTGCAGTGGATTGATAATGGTTGATGATGATGATGATGAATAGTCATTTTTGCAATAGTACATTAAATATATAAGAATAACTTATTTATGCTGGAATACAAATGAAAAAAAAAATTCTAATTGTTTTTAATATAAACTTAAAAAGATAGTGAGCCAAAAATTTCCATTAATAAGACATAGAGTACTAGTGAA
The DNA here is from genome assembly GCA_028023455.1 of Epiperipatus broadwayi. NCBI lineage: Eukaryota > Metazoa > Onychophora > Udeonychophora > Euonychophora > Peripatidae > Epiperipatus > Epiperipatus broadwayi. Next base: position 7,474,164 of record JAQFVV010000010.1, read on the forward strand.
TTTTATATATACTCAAATAAAAAAAAAAGATAATTAATGCATGGCATCTCTAAAACAGTCCACCAATTAACTTTCAGAATTTTTTGATTCCCAATTTTCACAATATATTCATTTAACAATAAATGTATATACAATAAATTGAACTTTCACAAAATCAACAGCAAAATCTCTAGGACAAAGCCAATAGCAGAAAGATGTTAGAGGATTAAGTAAACTAACAAAAATGATCTGATAAAGAAGTAAGAAATATTTATAAGGTATATAATTTTTCCATCAATATCATATTTGTAAAACATCAGACAAATCAATGATATTAAACATATATAAGATTTATGTCTATATATTAGGCAATTAGAAACAATAAAAATAAAGAAATGTTTTACTATTTTATATTTAAATTTTTGCATTATTAAGTATAGTCAGGATAATAAAGCTTTTAATATCAAACTTGATTTTTTTATTTTATTTTTTAAAAAGACAACTATAGAATATTTCTTTCTTTTTAAAACTGCTATAGAAATGTATTTTAAAATAAGAAAACAGCATTATCTAAGGTATTTAATAAAAAAAGAGACCATATGAAATTTTAGATGACATCTTTCTAGTTTGCATATCTTAATCAGACTGAATAATATTTCTATAACAGAAAACAATATCTTTTCAAAATAATCACAACTTCATACTCCTTTTAAACAAAAATATTTATTAATTATAATAACAATTTCAACTGCCCCCCCCCCCCAAGTCCTCTTCAGATTTTATTCTATGCCTCTACTTCTCCCTTTCCATCATTTTATTTTATTTTTGCTTAAAAAGAGTAAAAAGTTGTGATTATTTTGAAGATATATTGTTGTATATGAAAAAGCAAAATTAAGGATGAGGAAGAAGTGTTTACAGAATTATATAAGAATATAACAAAAAACTATAGAACTATTACAAAAATTATCAATTTCTATCACAAAGAATGTTATGTATCATCTTTTGCCATTTTAATTTGTTTTTTTTTTGTAGCACAGAAATAGTTTGGGGGGGGGGGGTTAAATATGCAAACATTTATAAATTTATGAATGAATTTTGGAAAATAGTATTTATTTTTAAGAGTAAAAATATATACTGTATATTCATCTTAATACCAACAGTAATTTTATCAAAATTATTTTTTGTTTTAACACATAATGTAAATAAATGTTAGCAATAGAACCATCTAAACAAGTATGGCCATTCAAATTTCCTAAATAATAAAATAACTATTCTAGAAATTAGCTTTATGTGGTAAAATGAAATACACACAGAAAAGGTAATTTTAAAATAATATTTAGCTTTGTTACTGCCTAGCATGCTTTCAATACATTTTTACTATATCATATTCATGGCATATAGTTTGCTCAGAAAAAAAGAAAGTTATTAACAATTGAATTATAAATGAGTTTTACAATGACTATGCAAACCAATCTGTGAACAACAAATGTATACACATATACAACATGTCTATCCATTTCCCCCAAATTTACTGGATATGAAACAATCAACAATATAAATGGGGTCTATCTTTCCCATATAAATCATGCTTAAGTTTATCACAAAACATTCTTTTAGGAAGTTTGTTTTGTTAATTTGTTTTACACATCCAATCCAATAAAAATGTGATTTTACAATAGTGGACTCTATAATATCACATTCAGCAAGTTGAAAAACATATTGATTGGTTTTATGATCCAGCCACTACATTATTAAAATTTTGAGGAGCATTCTTAAATGAAATATTGCTAAGGCCTTTAAGTTGCATCAATAGGGTATTCAAAATCACACCTTTATATAAATTCAATAAAATAACAGTTCTATATACAGCTAATTAAGTTGTATTTATTTCCCTGTAATAAAATATTCTATCTTTTTAACATGTTAATTTTAATAATTCTTATTTAGAAATGCACTTTTTATATTTTATAGAAAATATTAAATATCAATATTTTACATTTCAGTATAAGGTATGATACTAAAACACATATAATTTTTGATGATTCTAGAAAGACTGATATTGCAGTAAACTGCTATCAAGAGAACTACACTTCCTTTTTTCCTATCATCCAAAAAAAATACATTTTAAAATTTTAGTAACTGAAATATTTAAACCATTTATTTAATGAGACAATATTACTATTTATTTATATGTTAAAAGCTATGACTTTGACTTGAGAAAAAGTTTAATTTATTAAATTGAGGACCATCCATATGGCATTATCAATTGAAGAATTATTGTATACACATGTAAATAAATAATGAAATGATCTTATTGCTCAGCAGTTAATAAGAAATTTGAATGCTAGAAGTGCCAGAAATGAATCAATCTGATGACTTAGGTAAAAATCAATCTTGGAATTATTTTCAAGTGATACTTTTAAAAAGTACCAATGGATTGAAAAACATTTTCAAACAGTGCAAGAATCCTTTCTGCATATATTACAGTCTATCCAGAACAGATTTGGATATCTTCAAACTTAAAAAATCAGTATACAATCTCTAAGCCAAACAACCCACAGTTGAGATATTGTAATAAACACTAACTGATGTAAATTTCTAATACCCCCCTCTCCATGATAATCAATGTACAAATTGTATTTCTTTTTCTTATTTTATTTTTAATTTGACTTGAAAAATATAAATATAATGAAAATATTTTTTTAAATTGCTAAATATCGTCTAAAAATCAAATCAATTTTTGATACCTAAATATTAATAAATAATAGGTTTACTCTGGATATACAGCTCAAGTCGTTCCCCCAATATACCTCATAAATAAAAAATCTTGCCTACAGAACAAGCACTTATAATGATTTCCTAAAATTCAAAATATATCAAACATGAAAAACCCAATTAAAAAACAAATCAAGTTTAAAATTGGAAAAAAAAAGATAATTAATAAACATTTTACTAAAACATATTAATAAAATATGTATACTAACCTGTGGGTAAATATATTCTATATTAAAAAACATTTAAGTTGCTGTAATTCATTTTTTTAAAAATAATTTTTAAAATAATAGCAATATTAAAAAAAAAGAAAATTGTTATAGCTAATAGTTGATTATCAATCGAAATAATAAATATAAATTGATGATGATTATTATGGTGAATCTGCATAGCTGTCATAAGCAGAGGGAAAAGTATTTATTTTCACTTGGTATTTTATTAAATATCCACTGAAAAGAACTAAAAACTTATTGTTTGTTGTTCTAAACTGATAATAGTCTCATTCATGCATAATTCTCATAATAACAAAAGAAAAAAATCCTAATTTGGGGATTAGAAAATTATCTCTGGTATTGCAATAACTAAATAATAATATGCATTTTTATTGTGAATTTAGAAAATTTTGGTGCTTTTTTAAATATTGAAAGAAAAAAAAAGTATTGGTAGTAGGCAATTGGTAGTTTTAAATCAGTGAAAATAGTAACAATTGCATAGTGCAGTATATTATTGAGTGAGCATGAAACCATAATAATGCTATTTATGAATAAACTTGAATGCCATATTAAAGCATAGGCTGTAATGATAGAATAGGTAAATATCAAACCATCTTTGGAAATGTAACATTAGCAAGTCTTGCAAAAAAAAAAAACCCCCAAAAAGATATAGAAATTACAATGAAAAAAAAAAAGGTTTATGCTCTAGAATTAAAAATACTAGAATCATATTATTTTAAAAGGACACTTGGATGGAGGGGATGTTTGACAAATTCATTACATTTTTTTTTAATTTATTAAAAAAAAAGTATAAGGTTACAATTTGATGATAGCAATATCTAAAACTAGTCAGCAAAATAATGAAAAAATAGATAAATACAAAGGTGTAAAAAATTTAGAATGATGACTGTTGTGTTTGACTGAATTGCAGGGTTCAGACTCAAACCAACAGCAATCAAAATAAATATGAACAATCCCAAAATATAGTTGTACATAGATAAATGTAGTTAATACTATGCTGGTCATGCTGAATGACTGGACTTACTTCTAGCTGTATATTTCGCTTGCCTCATGAATTCTAGTCTTAACTTTTCCAGCTGTACTGGACAGCTTGCCTCAAATTTGTTAAATGACTTTTCTGGCTGTACAAGATAGCTTGCCTAGAGGCTGCCGTAGTCGTAGCAGCTTCCAACCCTATCTTGAACTTGTCTCACTGCATAGATGTATTGGTTAGTGACTAGTAGAAATACCTTCGCTGTTGGAAGTGGTTTCAATGGAGAGCACATTCAGTCATATAGGCAGACAGACAGTCTCTGGCTTGCCTCCAAAAAGGATTTGTATTTATTGTCAATCCCCTATCTTACTGGCAGCAGTTGGATTCAGAGAGTCTAACCAATTGTAGGATTTTATACACATGTTTACACATTAATTAATGGCAATAGGCGCCATCAGATAAAGAAGAAATCTGGAACTAGTCCACTTCTGAAGGCAAGGTCAGATATGACAATGAGTGAGAAAAATATTGAAGATTTTTTTTATATCTAGAAACAAGAAATAGATTGACAAAAATTGTTATTCTTTTAGGAAATATATAAAAAAAAGTTTTTCTATATCAATAGACATAAAAAATTGCCCTTAGTAAGTATTTCGTAATAAATAATATTGGAGAAATAATTCTTAATATCATTATTATCCTATGAAAGTTTAGCCTTTGAAACAATTTTAAATTAGGTATAAAATAAATCATATACATCTGTATAAAAGACTATACTCTTTAAATTTGAATTATTTTTATTGGAGTTGAACAACTTATTGCATTGCCTGTATCATTATTATATGTTGTAATTTCATCATAAGTTTGCCTATGAAATTTAAATTTATATTACTGTATTTGTATACAATTTGTTATCAATATAAATTTTTAATATATAAAAAAAGTTTTTATATGCAGAGACAAATTAATTAGAGTCAAAATCAAGTTATAAACAATATAAAAAATATGTACAATATATTCACAATCTTAATAGTGAAGGAATGAATTTAATAAAAAATGAATTGAAAGTTTGAAAGATGATCTCACTAACACTTAAAATCATAGAATTGGTACTGACAGGTTTAAAAACTATACTACACATAATAACAATTGATATTTCCACAACAACAACAACAAATCAATTAAAACATTAGAGAAGTTCTTTAGACAATTATTATCAAGCAATAAAATAAAACCCATAAACCATTTTAGCTACTAAATTTATATGAAATAACCAAATAAATAACATTAGATAAAACTTTTCAGGGAGAAGGGACTGTGACAAAAAATGAAAAAATATAATTTAGATTATGAAAAGATAAAGCAATAGGCTGAGAAAATAAATATTTGAGATGGCAAAAAAAAAGTACTACTAAAAGATGTATATACATGATTAAAAATTTGGAGAACATGAAAAACTAAAATAAATTATGAATTAAATGCAATTTATCCATTCCACTTTGAACACTTTTTAGCAATAATCTTTTATTGTACCATATATGCATACACAATCTTATACATATCAATGGTCTTGCAGTCTTCTTCAGAGTCATGATATAATGAACAAAATAAAATAAAACACATAACTATATAAATATCACAAAATGTAAACAATAAAATTAATAATAAAAATATATAACAAAACATGATAAAACTGAAATTAATATAAACAAACTCAAATAAAATCCAGTTAATATAAAATAAAATATACTATATATTCATTTTTATTTTCAATTATCTTCTAATTACTTCTATTCCTTATAAACTTAAACTTTAGTTTTATTAGCTCCACCTTAATAAAATAATTTTATTTCCACATAATTCTCAGTTCAACCTTAATTTATTTATTAATATTCTTTTTAATTTTTAAATCATGTATCAATTGTTTTCTTATTCATTCTTCTGTTATTAATATTTTATATTTATCTTTTTTTAAAAAATTATCTTATATCCTAGGTCCCTCTATTACATATTATTTATACTAACTATATCTACAATCACTATAACACTATTTATATAACTGTCTTATAAATTTGCCAAGATTTTTTTCATTAATATGTAATATCTATAAATATATTCATGTTTATACTCATATGTAACAATTTTTTTACAATTCATAATTCATTTATAATTTTCTCTTTATATATTTTCCTCTATATATTGTGAAGATAGCTTCAAAATCACTACCATAACAAACCTTAGGCATCTGAAATGATAGAATGTTTTTTTTTATGTCATTGGCATCTAAAGATTAAATAAAAATAAGTTTTTGCTAGAACACTTTTGGAGAAAATAAATGTTTTTATATTTTTAACAGTGTATTAACTACATATTAAGTATTGGGAATGATGGGTAATTTATCGTGAAAAACACACATATATATTAGTAATATAATTTTATTACTAAGAAAATATCAATCTTGATAAAAAAAATATTTGTACATAGTTATATATACATTTATTAATCGTTGTATTGTGTTAATTAAACTGACAATGACTTAAATAAAAACAATTATAGCAATAGAAAATAATTCAATATCTGAATATAAGAGAGATGATATAATATTATGGCCCTTATTCCCAGGAGGCTGTAAAGTCACCAACCAAGGCAGAGGTTGGTGGCCGAAGGCGGAGGGTGCTAAGAATCCCCTGATTGCGGACCCAGGCTGCCATTTGATGACGACTTTTTATTTAGGTACTTACAACTGCAGATCACTTTCAAGTGAAGGAAGATTGCAAGAATTAGAAGAAGAACTGTCTTATATTAAATGGGACATTATTGGACTTTGTGAAGTTAGAAGAAAAGGAGAAGAAACAATTGATTTAAAAAGTGGACATATACTCTATTATAAAGGCACACATATTGGAAATACAAATGGAGTAGGATTCATTATAAATAAAAAGTGGAAGAACAATATTGTGGAGATTGATGGTGTATCGGACAGAGTGGCAAGATTAGTTATACAACTTAATAGCAAATACCAAATGCAGATAATTCAGTTTTATGCCCCAACAAGTTCTCATAGTGATGAAGTAGTAGAAGATTTTTATATGGATGTTCAAAAGGCTTTTGATCAGAGTAAACAACATTTTAAAATTGTTATGGGAGACTAATGCTAGAATTGGTAGACAAATGAAAGATGAAATTGCTGTAGGTAATTTTGGTTATGGTAATAGAAATGAGAGAGGACATAGACTTGTGGAGTTTGCAGAAAAAGAAAAACTTTATATTATGAATTCATTTTTTGAGAAAAATGTTAAAAGGAAATGGAGATGGAAGCATCCAAATGAAGGTACAGCAGAATTGGATTATATTTTGACTAACAGAAAATACATATTTCAAGATTGTAATGTTCTTAATAAATTTAACACAGGAAGTGATCATCGATTAGTAAGGTGTAAGTTACGTGTTAATGTAAAACTAGAAAGACAAAAATTATTAAGAAAAACAATATTTACAGTTGATATTCCTAATCTTCAGAACCATTTTAATGAATTTAAATTAGAACTTATAAATAGGTTTCAAGTGTTAGGAGATTTTGAACATGATACAGATTTGAATGAAATTAATATGAAAATAACTGATACACTTTTAAAAACTGCAACAAACATAGCTGGTAGAAAAAAGCAGCAATTGACTAATAAAATTTCTACTGAGACTAGAGAATTTATGAAGAAAAGAAGGAATATGAAGATATACAAAAATGATGTATTAAAAAGAATTGAATATCTCGAATTTTGTAAAATGATACGAAAAAGAGTTGAAAATGATATAAGAAAGTATAACTGTGAAATAGCAAGGAAAGCTGTAGAAGAAAATAAAAGTCTCAAAAATGTTAAACAACATTTTGGTATTGGTAGGAAATTTATATCTGCAATAAGAAAAAAAGATGGAATTATTACTAAAAAGAGAGATGACATCATGAAATTGGTAGAAGATTTTTATCAAGAATTATATAGTAATAAAGAACAAGTACCTCCTATATCTATTACATCTTCCGAATTGCCCAGAATTTTAAATGAAGAAGTGAGACATGCAATTAAGTGTATGAAGAAAGGAAAGGCTCCAGGAAATGATGGAATTATAATTGATATATTAAAAGAAGCAGGTGAAGAAATAGAAACAATTTTAGCAAAGTTATATACCAAATGTCTAAATGATAAAGATGTACCGGAAGATTGGAAGAATGCAGTAATAATATTAATATTTAAAAAAGGTGATAAAGAAGATATTAGAAATTACAGACCTATCAGCCTTTTATCAGTTTTATATAAAATTTTTACCAAGATAATTACAACTCGTCTACAGAGAACTTTGGATTTCCACCAACCAAGAGAACAAGCTGGATTTAAAAGTGGTTTTAGTACAATAGATCATATCCAGGTATTGAGAGAAGTCATAGAAAGGACAAACGAATATGAGTTGTCATTATGTTTTGGATTTGTAGATTATGAAAAGGCATTCGATTCTATACACATTTCTTCAGTGATTAAAGCATTGGATCATCAAGGTATAGATCCAGGATATTGTCATATTTTAAAGAATATTTATAAAAATGCAACAGCAACAATTAGATTACATAATGATACTGGAAAAATCAACATTGAGAAAGGTGTAAGACAAGGTGACTCCATATCTCCAAAACTCTTTGGGAAACTAAAGGAGTGAAAGTAAATGGAGAGTATTTAAGTCATTTAGATTTTGCAGATGATGTAGTTGTTTTTGCAAATAATGCTTCAGAGCTGCAGGAAATGTTGCAGGAGTTAGCAGATGAAAGTAGAAAAGTAGGACTAAAGATAAATGTTAAAAAGACTAAAGTAATGTTTAATCGATTTGCTCAAAATATGAAAATAAAGATTGATTATGAAGAATTAGAAGAAGTTAATAGTTACAAATACCTTGGTCAGATTATTAATACAGATGGAAACATAATGGGGGAAATTAATCATAGAATTAAACTTGGTTGGAGCGCTTTTGGTAGAAATAACTTGATACTAAAAGGAAATATGCCTATGTGTTTGAAAAGGATGGTTTTTAACAAATGTGTTTTACCAGTTCTTACTTATGGATCTGAGACTTGGACACGTAATAGAAGAGCAATACAGAGACTTCAGACCACTCAAAGGAGTATGGAGAGATGTATGTTGGGAGTAACAAGAAGAGATCGAAAACGCAATGTATGGGTAAGACAACAAACAGGTGTTACTGACCTTATTGAAAAAATTAAAAGATTGAAATGGAGTTGGGCTGGACATATTGCTAGAAGAGATGATAATAGATGGACAATTGAAATTTTAAACTGGATTCCAAGAGATTGTAAAAGACCCAGAAAGAGACCACATGTGAGATGGATGGATGAAATAAGAAAATGTGCAGGGGTGTTGTGGAGAAGAGAAGCTAAAGATCGGAGAAGATGGATTAAACTTGGAGAGACCTTCATCCTGCAGTGGATTGATAACGGTTGATGATGATGATGATATAATATTGTAAATTTATTTTCTAATTTGTTTTTTTTTAAAAAAAAATGAATCGCTATAAAAAATATTTTAAAAGATGCAATGCTGGAATGCTGGTTTAAACAATAGGAATAACGCTGGTATAAAAAGGAAACAATTAAAAATCTTTTTTTATTCTTGTCCTGCATTTGAACGGAAAAGTTAAGATTTATTAGAACTATTATTTTAATATTTTTTCTGCAAAATGAACATTTTTTTTAAAGCAGTGTCTCAACAAATATTAATTTTTTCTAGTTAATTCGTCATTCGGAAAAAAAATAGAGGAACTGAATAGAATTTTCTTTTTCTAATTCAAGAGTCAGGTAAGTTAAAATAATTTATCAATTTAAATTTTAAAAAAGAAAGTATTATGATTTTTGTTTAAAAAAAACTAAAAAAAAAAAAAAGAAATCAGAACAGTTGATTTAATTTAAAGTTTATATAGCCAATATTAAAAGCGATAGATAGCTGTATTTCATAAATATATTCCTATCAAATGCAAACAGCATATATATTTATATAAAGCTATATATATAATTAAAATATGAGATACATTGGCTAGAAGGCTTGATTGTTGTTGGGGTGGAGCATTTTCCTGTATTCACTATGGCCATATGAAAATCAATATTTAACTGTTTACAATTTAAGTGCCTGAGAAGTTAGATCTACACAAGATGAAAATCTACGTGATGAGTAACATAAAAATACCTACTGTCAACTTAAATAAATTCAGGATGTGCTGTATAAAATTAATCAAGAGTTCTTCAACATCTATAATAAAAAAATGCATAAACCGTAAGAACTTTGTGTAAAGAGAACTCTGAAAAATAATTATGCTTAAACATATCAATTCATAAAAGATTGTAAAATTATGTTTTATTTTCTGTTGTATAAATCCGTATTTTTATTTTTATTTATTATCTCGATCTTATATTTCGGAAAGTGCTATTTATAATTCAAAATAAGAAAATATCAAGAGAGTAGGGGAGGTTGAAAAGTATTCTTTTTGTTTTTAATAAAATCTAGGTGATTTATTTTCTACCAAGAGATTTGGTTCTCAACTATGCACATATAATTAAGTGCTCAAATAGAATACTTTAATGGTAAGAGTTTTCTTTTTTTAAAGCCACTGAAATAAACTATGCTACAACATGACATGACTTATTTATAGATTATTATGTGTTACTAATAGTATTCTTAAGATATAATGAGTAAATGATTAACATTTTTAAAATAGTATTCTTTATAATTTTATTTTCTATCATATTCTGTGTTTTATTATTATACTTTTCCACACTAGATATTGCATACTATATCTGAGGTTGCATTTAAATTTTCATTGAGTTAGCAATCTCACTTTTAATTAATAATTTTTATTATTATCTCGGATATATATATGTCTATAGTATGGGTGTCTATCATGGGAAGTAAGGGTGATTAGTTTTAAATTGTTTAAGTAAAGAAATGATAGATACTCATCATAGACATAAAACTGTAAGGATGTAGGGATATATCCAAGTAATTTATGGGCATTTGCAAATATTTTTCTTTATTGAAATTTTTCTTTTCTAAATTAATTGGGAATTTATTTTATGTTTGAATATATCTTTTTTTTTGTAAATAAATATTATGAAGTTTCGTTAATTGACAAGGTCTTTGTAATTTTGTTGATCCAGCATTTACATTCCATCTTATAGGAACATTTTATACATGCACTCACCCACATTATTGTTTGATGGGTATGTGAGAAGATGTTGAATAAAGGTTATTTCTTTCTAATAGATAGGATATATTATTTTAGTTGTTGATATAGATATATACCTGTTAAGAGAGTTGAATGCGAATTCTTCCTGAGTTCGAATATCTGAGGTAAGTTTTGAAAGAGTGGTGAGATGTTAGATGAACTGATTTAGATTACATGTAGATTTAGTGGATAATGCTTAGGCTAGTCTATTGAAGATGGATGCAATCACGAGTCAAGTATTTCATCGTGTTATCTCTAGCATCCTACATGAAGACCCTAGGCCAACAGTAGTTAGATGTGAGCTTGCTCTCTTTCTCCTATATATGTGGATGGACCAGACTTGCATTTGGCACTATCAACTTTAGGATATAAAAGATAGGTGTACTAACACTTTTAGATTGGATGTAAGTTAATTATATGTTGTGGACAAACCAGCTGATTTAAGAAGATGATCAGTGTGTTCAAGTGTATTTGCAGACCGGGACATCCGGGTATATGCGACCATACCATTACATTATCTTTTTTAAGAATTATATTTATACGAATGTTATCCCTAATCCCAGAATCCTTATTAAATTTTGGTTTTACCTTTCTTATTAATATTGCTTCTTTTATCTTCCTATACTATCTGTATGCAACATTTTTATTGAACTTTGTGTAAATTTCCATCCTGTTTCCTTCATATGTTACTAGTTTTCCCCACATTACAACCCCACTATTTAAACATTACTTGCATTTTATCATATATACTCCATTTTTTATTAATCTTCTTTATAATTTTCTTAAACTTATTCACTATACAATTATTTGTTTTTATTCCTATATATCTATTTTCACTTTTTTCATTTTTATTTATCCTATACTCTATTTTTTCAATACTTTTAATTATTGTGCAGAGAAATTATTCTTTTTTTGAACAATACATTGCAGACCTTTATATTCTTGTATACAACTAATTTTGTATTTCCTATTGATGTTGGAGAACCAACTTGTTATGTTATTACCAATATAAAAAAACAATATTGGTAATAGCATAACAAGTTGGTTCTCCAACATCGATAGGAAATACAAAATTAGTTGTGTACACTCAAAAATATACAGAGCTGCAATGTATTGTTAAAAAGACTATATTAAACAAAAAAAATTAATAATCAATGAGCTAAAAAAGTGATTTCCCTGTATATATAATTAAAAGAAGTATTGAAAAAATAGAGTATAGGATAAATAAAAATGAAGAAAAGTGAAAATAGATATATAGGAATAAAAACAAATAATATTATAATGAATAAGTTTAATAAAATTATAAAAATGATTAATAAAAAATGCAAAAAAATAATTAATACAAAATAGTTAATAAAAAAAGAGAAAACCTAATAAATTTAATGAATAACAAATACATAGGATATAATAAAGAAATAATTAATAGAGTATATATGATAAATTGCAAACAATGTTTAGATAGTGGGATGGGCAACAAATATATAGGAGTAACTAAAAATTCGATAAAAAGATTAAAACATATCAGATAATAATTCAGCAATATATATATAAAAAAAACAGGACACAAATTTACACAAAGTTCAATATAAATGATGCTGCATACAGACAATATTAAAGAAACTAAAATAAAAGAAACAATAGCAATAAAAAAGATAAAACCAAAATTTAATAGGGATTCTGGGATTAGGATGACATTGGTATAAATAATTCTTAAAAATGACACATAGAAGAAAATATAAAAAGAGAAAATTGCTTATAAATGAATTATAGGTTGTAAAAAATGGTTACATAGGAGTATAAACATGAATATATTTATAGATATTACATTTTAATGAAAAAAAACATCATAATATTTACATATAAAACAATATAATGTAAATGGGCGTGTTTTGCAGACCGTACTGTGGCCGTCAGAGGGCGCGGCGACATCATCAACAACCGGCCTGACAATGGCAAGTGATAAATTTTTTTACAAAACGCCTCAAAATCGACAAATAAAAATGCCTAAGGCAATATATGTACAGCAAATAAAGCGAAAACTACAAATTAAAAATAAATTAAAGAAAATGCTACAAAATTCAAATAATAAAAAAAAAAAATCATGAAAATTGCATTATTAGCTATACCCCCCCCCCAAAATCAAAAAAAACGCCTCAAAATCGACAAATAAAAATGCCTCAGACAATATATGTATAGCAAATACATCGAAAACAACAAATTATAAAAAAATGAAAGAAAATGCTACAAAATTCAAATAATAAAAAAAAAAATCATGAAAATTGCATTATTAGCTATACCCCCCCCCCCAAATCAAAAAAACGCCTCAAAATCGACAAATAAAAATGCCTCAGACAATATATGTATAGCAAATACATCGAAAACAACAAATTATAAAAAAATGAAAGAAAATGCTACAAAATTCAAATAATAAAAAAAAAAAATCATGAAGATTCTATCAAGAGATATACCTCCCTCCACAATCTGACAATTCACAAAACATGGCGGCAAAAAAAAGCGGGAAAATACGAAAAAAATAAAATCATTTACCTTCAACATAAATATGCATCTAAGTTCATATTAAAAAGCAATTCCCCCAACTGGTCAAAACGTAACACAGATTAATACGTAGTAACTAATAAAAAAAATAATCAGAAAATGCTATAAAATGCAAACTATAAAAAAATTGGATCAACAGCCCCCCCCCTACAATCTGGACATTCAGAAGGAAGCATGGCGGCCAAAAATAGCGGGGATCAAATTATTTACCTTAAACATAAATATGCATCTAAATTGATATAGAAAAGCAATTAATTGTTCTCTGGCTTTCAAATTAATGCATATGTAAATGGAGCAGTAATATTTAAATAATCAAAAAGCAATCATTACCGACCCCTCCCCACTAATCAAAACGTAATAAATGGTATCAATATTTTAAGATTGTTTAAGTAACAGACCTAATAAGAATTCATATCATAGATTAATACGTAGTAAGTAATTAAATAGAATTATAGTAAGTTTAAAAGAGAAGATGGAAATATTACTTTGTTGCATTTTTTTTGTTCAAGAAATTGTTTTTCACCGTTATATAGATTAAATCACATATTGTAATTGTAGTTTCAAAATGACTATCCCCTTCCCCCATTTAGTGACTTTTCTAAAACTAAGAACTCATAACACAGATTAATACGTACTAAGTGATTAAATATGGCAACAACGGACTAACTTTTATAAAATGTACTAAATCTTATGAATATTTAAAAAATCAAACACTATCTGCACATGTGCTGTGCATTATTTAAGTAATAGATATAACTCCTCAACACAGATTAATACAGTACATAGTAAGAAAGTTTAAAAAAGAAAGTGGCAAAAATTACCTTGTTCCAAATTCGGTTCAGAGCCATTTGCACAATGATGACTCGATCATGATGTTCTGCAAAATGTAGCTTTGCTGGTAAATTTCTTAACACTTTTAGCAATGATGATTTCAGCAGATTAAAAAAATTATTTAACAGAAGGTATCTAGAAACACTAGCAATTATTTAAATCAAGTTATGCACACATATATAATATCCCAATTCATTTTCAAAATAATAAACAATTGTCCACTATATTCATATTATTTTCAATTATGTTTTTATTTAAACAAAGTTGCAAGTTCATCTACATTTTTTTAATGAGAGAAGTGTAATTACAAACATGAAATATTCTCTCCCCCCCTCCCCTTTACTTGACAGAAAAAATACTGTAAATACTTTTAAAAGAAAAGTCTTTCAACATCAAATTATTTATCTTTGAAGCAATTAATTGTTATCTGGCTTTCAAATTATGACATATGTAAATTGATCAATAATATTTAAATAATAATCAATGTAAAAAAGGAATACAAAACATAATTACCAAAGTCTTTCGGAAAAGATTTTAACACTAAGAGCAAATATGGCAGAAATTAGCGTGAAAAAAAAGTTTTGAGTTAAAATTTGCGCATATCTAATGTTGTATTCTTCTCCATCAAAAAATAATCCTAATTAAGTTTGTCAAAAAATAAACATTATCCCAACAACTTGTATTTCTAGCAATACAAAATAATTAACACGTCAAAATAGAACAAAGCTGGTATTTCAAAAGTCTAGTTCACTTATGTTTTAGTTAAATTTGTTGGCTTTGGAAATTATATTTTTGATGTCAAATCTCTATTGAGTCATGATACCAAAAAATAATTTCCGGTCATCCTTCTTTTATAGTATGCACTTTAATTTTGAAAGAACAAACTGTGAAATGAAATATGACGTAATAGAGATTCTACATCAAAAATATCATTTCCAAAGCTAACAAATTTACTTAAAATGTAGCTAAAGTAGAGTTTTCAAATACCTGCTTAGTTCTATTATGACGTTTTAATTATTTTGGACTGCTAGAAATACAAGTTGTTGGGATAATGTTTATTTTTTGACAAACTTAATTAGGATTATTTTTTGATGGAGAAGAATACAACATTAGATATGCGCAAATTTTAACTCAAAACTTTTTTTTCACGCTAATTTCTGCCATATTTGCTCTTAGTGTTAAAATCTTTTCCGAAAGACTTTGGTAATTATGTTTTGTATTCCTTTTTTACATTGATTATTATTTAAATATTATTGATCAATTTACATATGTCATAATTTGAAAGCCAGATAACAATTAATTGCTTCAAAGATAAATAATTTGATGTTGAAAGACTTTTCTTTTAAAAGTATTTACAGTATTTTTTCTGTCAAGTAAAGGGGAGGGGGGGGAGAGAATATTTCATGTTTGTAATTACACTTCTCTCATTAAAAAAATGTAGATGAACTTGCAACTTTGTTTAAATAAAAACATAATTGAAAATAATATGAATATAGTGGACAATTGTTTATTATTTTGAAAATGAATTGGGATATTATATATGTGTGCATAACTTGATTTAAATAATTGCTAGTGTTTCTAGATACCTTCTGTTAAATAATTTTTTTTAATCTGCTGAAATCATCATTGCTAAAAGTGTTAAGAAATTTACCAGCAAAGCTACATTTTGCAGAACATCATGATCGAGTCACCATTGTGCAAATGGCTCTGAACCGAATTTGGAACAAGGTAATTTTTGCCACTTTCTTTTTTAAACTTTCTTACTATGTACTGTATTAATCTGTGTTGAGGAGTTATATCTATTACTTAAATAATGCACAGCACATGTGCAGATAGTGTTTGATTTTTTAAATATTCATAAGATTTAGTACATTTTATAAAAGTTAGTCCGTTGTTGCCATATTTAATCACTTAGTACGTATTAATCTGTGTTATGAGTTCTTAGTTTTAGAAAAGTCACTAAATGGGGGAAGGGGATAGTCATTTTGAAACTACAATTACAATATGTGATTTAATCTATATAACGGTGAAAAACAATTTCTTGAACAAAAAAAAATGCAACAAAGTAATATTTCCATCTTCTCTTTTAAACTTACTATAATTCTATTTAATTACTTACTACGTATTAATCTATGATATGAATTCTTATTAGGTCTGTTACTTAAACAATCTTAAAATATTGATACCATTTATTACGTTTTGATTAGTGGGGAGGGGTCGGTAATGATTGCTTTTTGATTATTTAAATATTACTGCTCCATTTACATATGCATTAATTTGAAAGCCAGAGAACAATTAATTGCTTTTCTATATCAATTTAGATGCATATTTATGTTTAAGGTAAATAATTTGATCCCCGCTATTTTTGGCCGCCATGCTTCCTTCTGAATGTCCAGATTGTAGGGGGGGGGACTGTTGATCCAATTTTTTTATAGTTTGCATTTTATAGCATTTTCTGATTATTTTTTTTATTAGTTACTACGTATTAATCTGTGTTACGTTTTGACCAGTTGGGGGAATTGCTTTTTAATATGAACTTAGATGCATATTTATGTTGAAGGTAAATGATTTTATTTTTTTCGTATTTTCCCGCTTTTTTTGCCGCCATGTTTTGTGAATTGTCAGATTGTGGAGGGAGGTATATCTCTTGATAGAATCTTCATGATTTTTTTTTTTATTATTTGAATTTTGTAGCATTTTCTTTCATTTTTTTATAATTTGTTGTTTTCGATGTATTTGCTATACATATATTGTCTGAGGCATTTTTATTTGTCGATTTTGAGGCGTTTTTTTGATTTGGGGGGGGGGTGGTATAGCTAATAATGCAATTTTCATGATTTTTTTTTTTATTATTTGAATTTTGTAGCATTTTCTTTCATTTTTTTATAATTTGTTGTTTTCGATGTATTTGCTATACATATATTGTCTGAGGCATTTTTATTTGTCGATTTTGAGGCGTTTTTTTGATTTGGGGGGGGGGGGTATAGCTAATAATGCAATTTTCATGATTTTTTTTTTTTATTATTTGAATTTTGTAGCATTTTCTTTAATTTTTTTATAATTTGTTGTTTTCGATGTATTTGCTATACATATATTGTCTGAGGCATTTTTATTTGTCGATTTTGAGGCGTTTTTTTGATTTTGGGGGGGGGGGTATAGCTAATAATGCAATTTTCATGATTTTTTTTTTTTATTATTTGAATTTTGTAGCATTTTCTTTAATTTTTTTATAATTTGTTGTTTTCGATGTATTTGCTATACATATATTGTCTGAGGCATTTTTATTTGTCGATTTTGAGGCGTTTTTTTGATTTGGGGGGGGGTATAGCTAATAATGCAATTTTCATGATTTTTTTTTTTATTATTTGAATTTTGTAGCATTTTCTTTAATTTATTTTTAATTTGTAGTTTTCGCTTTATTTGCTGTACATATATTGCCTTAGGCATTTTTATTTGTCGATTTTGAGGCGTTTTGTAAAAAAATTTATCACTTGCCATTTTCAGGCCGGTTGTTGATGATGTCGCCGCGCCCTCTGACGGCCACAGTACGGTCTGCAAAACACGACTAAAAATTATTAAAAATGATCAAATAATATATTTAAATTAATAGTTGTTCATATAATCAGGAATACATATGTATAATTTATTTTATATATGGATTATTTTATTTGGGCTTGATTATATTTATTTCAGTTTTATTATATATTTTTTAAATTAGTTTTATTGTTTACATTTTTTATATTATTTATATAGTTATGTATTTCATTTTGATCATTGTATCATAGCTCTGAAGAAGACTGCAGGACAGTCTAAACACAAGATTGTGTATGCATATATGTACAATAATAAGTTTTTACTAAAAAGTGTTCAAAGTAGAGTTGATAAATTGCATTTATATAAGATATTACAGCAAAATAAAGGAAGTGGTGAATTTGGTAATATTTCTGAAGTTATGAATTACAAGCCAAAGCAATGAAGAATCAATAAAATTTCATCAGAAAATTGAAAAATAATAAAACACTGATTTTTTTTTTTGTAAATATATAAATAGATCTATGATATTCTAACAACTTAAATAAATAAATATAGAAGCATAAATATATCTATTTTAATGAATCTTTCCTAATATTAAAAAAAAAAGTACACCTGAGGTAACCTAATTTTTTAAAAAATTCTCATATCATTTTCTACTGGTTTTTGCCTTTATCAATGAAAACTTAAGATTTAAAGCAAGAACTATGCAATTAAGTATCCAGAAACCGTCTTTATTTAATTTTTTTGTTATCAAGATTTTTATTACCATTTTGGTCGTCAATGATAACTCAAACTTACAATAATTATTGCTAGAGTAGAGCTGAGTAATATTATATTCTAAGAATAGGGATCATATGTTAGAATTATCACAACTAATTGTGTTTATTTGAAAAACTTATCATACCAATACTTTGAATTCATATTTTTTTTCTTTCAGTAAATTAAGGGGGGGGGGGGGAGATTCTGGAATTAATATTTTCTACAATAGTTACTTAATATTTTCCATTCAAAGATAAACAAATATACCATATGAATAACATTTTAATATTTCATGTTTTTTTTTAAAAACTAATATAATTAATTCTAATGCAAATAATAAAGCAATATAAAAAACATTACCATGATTTCAATGATTAACAAATTATTGAAACAAATTTATATATAGATAGAACCATATTAATATAAAATTGCTTGACATAAAAATTTTCATCAAGACAAGTATAAAAATAATGTTAATTAATATATTTAACATGAAATGTAGGCTAATGCATATAGAGCCTTATAAGTTCAAAAAAAAAATCAATATTATTAATATAAAGATAATTTCAAAGGCATATATATATATAAAATTTCAATGCTAGCTTTTCCAGAAGAAGTTGAAGATTTTTCAAAAATATTTTCAATAAAATTCAGCTATCTTTTTTTTTTTTTTTTTGCAAACATCTATAAAAAAAATGGTTAGGTATATTAATTATATTATAATTCACTTTAAAGCATATATTTGTCCCCCCCCCCCTACATTTTTCACCACCTCCTCCCCACAAGAATAAAATGATCACAAAACAAGAAAAAATAGGAATATATGTTCCATTACTATAAATATATATATTTTTTTATGTAAGTGAACTCATCAAAACTTAAATGAAACTAATGTGGCTCAGCTCACTTTAGCATAATGAAAATAAACATTATTGGTTTCTTATTTATTGTGACAACCAATAACAAAAAATATTAATTAATTTTAAAGTTTCTCTGTAGTTTGTATCAATTAAATAAAGGATAAATTCTCTTAAAAGCTTTTGAAATAGATCTTTGCAATGCATACTGGAAAAGTGAAGTCAGAAATAATAAAGCTTAATTCTTATTCAATGTGACAAAAAAGCTGATTAGATATGATATACCGTGACAATTTAGTATAAGTAGTAACAAATAATTACAGTACATATTAATAGTAAGAATAACAGACAAGGTCAAAACTTTGCATGTTAAGAGTTCCCTACGGTCTTCGCATTGGCTTTGTGTAAAATTAAATAAACTCACAAATGTTGTGAGAACCTTAAAATATTTAATAACATGTTAATATAAAATATACAATATTTTAAAAGTTTATTCCCTTTTTAAATAAAAATGAATTAAAAAAAAAATACTTATATAATTAAACCTTTTTGGTTTACTAATTGAGCAACAAAATAAATAATATTTTACTCTGTAATTCCCAAGATTTGGTGTTTTTTTATACATTAAATACTATACACCAGAGTGCTCAAACAAATATATAAAATGTTATCTATGGAAAAAAAAAACACTCACCGTCTAATAGATCTTCAACTGCACGTTTAACTCCTCGATCAAATGCTCGAGCGTCTGCCGCACTTTGAAATGTGAGGCCAAATTTTTTATCTTCTGTCCGCCAATGATGAAATGTAGGAGTAACTTTATTATACTGAACGTCTTTTTTTATTATACAATTTAGAACCACCTAAAAAAAAAAAAGATTTCAAAGAATTACATAATTTACAAAAAAAAAGGGGGGGGGGCAAAACTCTATTGCTTTATTTACTTCAAATATAATATTGCAGACATTTTTTTTTTTAAAAAAGTAAATGGTTCTTAATATGCATTTCAGTCACAACAGGCCTCTTCAGTTAGGGATTGACAACCACAATCCTTAATTGGCACTGTATTTTACCTGTGTGAATTAAATAGATAAACTTAATTCATAAACACTGTATTTTTCAAAGAAAATGCAATAATTTCTAATTGATTTAAGATCATTTATTCATTTTTTTGAGAGACAGTTGTTTGAAATAAACTGTTAGTGAAAAAATACACTGTTTATTAACTAAGTTTATAAAAAATATTATTGACACCAAAATGCTTATTTGAAAATATATTTCAGAATACTTTTTTATTCATTTTCATCAATTAAAAAAAAAAAAAAAACTAAAAGCAATCTTTCAAGCCAAATAACTCAATCTGCTATTTTTATGCTTCTTTCATGTAAGTAAATGAAAGCTGATGCTATTGGGTGCAATCCATGTACACTATTTACATAAAATATCAAATTGAGTTCATAAATTCTTTTTCTTTTAATCACATTTTGCCTTCTGTAATCTAAATGTGTGCACTTTGTTAAAAAATCAATAAGATAAACAACTTTACCAATTAAATGAAACAACTTTACCAATTAAATGATAATCATAAAAAATTGAATAAACCTGAAAAATGTCTTTGTTTTTGATCATCTTAAGAAACAACTTTATTTTTATTTTTGAGTTTTAAAATTCAACAACAAAGGAATAATTCTGATTTTAATACCTAATTTTTTTTTTTCTGTTCAAATATTAAGTTTTTAAGCAATATATTCTCATAATAGAATATAAAAAAGTTAAACAATTATTTAAAAAATAAACTCATTTCAACCTTTCAAAAATAGCAAAATCTAAAGTACAACAAAAATTTAAGGAGACTTTTTTAAATGATCACCATTTCTAACTCTTTCCACCATTGCAATGCCTACTTAATTTTTATAAATAAATACACAATTGAATTTTTCTCCCACTTCTTTTCTGGATTAATAAGTTATTTTTCATCTATTCTTTTTAATACCATTCCAATAAATCTTTTCTATTTATTCAATTGTCAAAGTCTTTGTTACATATAGTGCTAACTAATAGAAACATTTAATAGCAATGCTTTACTACAGAAGTGGGCAAATAGTGGCCCGAGGGCCACATGCGGCCCGCCATGACAATCAGAAAAATCCACCTTGAACTGAGATTTCCTTCCCGTGCATGATCGAAGATTCGTCTCTTATTTTCCACTAGGATGGCCTCATCAATACACATGTGCAGCATAGATACGATGTGCAGTGCTTTTCCAGTTGATCTGGTTAATTTTAATTTTGTATTTGCATTAGCAAATATATACATTTCCAAGTTTAGTGAAACCATGAACCCTCCGAAAACATGTAATCGGTGATGAATGAAGTATGTTTAATGAAGAATAGACAAACAAATATTTCTTTGGTAATACAGGGAATAAAGCAGTGTGTTTAAGGTGCAGCCCTCCACACACCTTCGCTTCCACAAAGTGGCCCCTGATGCAGCCCTCCGCCAACCTCTGTGGCCCAAGAGCCAAAACAATTGCCCACCCCTGCCTTACTGTATTAAAGTCTGCTTAGACATTGCAATTTTTATTCTAATTTTTTTTGTTGTTGCATTTTTCATCAACATTTAACTAACCAAATATTTGAAGTTGACAGTTCAGCTTTGTAAATTCCTGCCCAAATAATACTGATCTTTTATCATCTCCACTTATCTTCATTGATTTGGTTTGCATTTCTTACTTAACATTTTAAGTTCATTGACTCTGTAAGCAATGCCATATCATCAAACCTGATATTTTTTCCATCTTATGTTATATCTACTTTGATCTAAACACACACACACATATATATTCTAACCTCCCCCCGCGCATCCTCACCCCAAAAATATACTGTTTATTATGAATATTACAGGTTCTAGCTCAGTTAACAAATAAATAAATGAAATATTCAGCATTAATTAAAATGATTACTAGCTCTAATTTTTAAAATACAAATACGGTTCAATTTTAAAATGAATTAACAAATATTTACTATTTTCATGAGACATGGAGTGACAATACCGGGAACGAGATAGACTACATTGAGCCATTATCCACACGATACTACCTCAATGGCATAAGAACACTATTCCCCCTTTTTACTATACCAAATAACTAACTCATAGTATTCTTACGACTTTCTAAGCTCTATTCACTACGATTAAAATAATAATCCTATCTTAATCTTCTTTATAACAAGAATCTAGCTTAATTAAATAAAATGAAGTAAAATAAAATAAAATCTCAGGTTCATAAATTGTATTCTAACTGATTTAACATTATGGTAGTAAAATATGAAAAGGGAATTTTATGTCATAATCTACTACCCAGCAACTAATAATAATAAAAATAATAATAACGATAATAATATAATATAATCTTCTTTCTTCCTAAATGAAATAAATAAATACGTACGTGGTAGTATTTTAATAATCTGACCACAGAATACGTGTGGCAACATTAGCATATAATTTAATGTAATATTGTGGCAACCGACTTATGACCAATAAATAATATAAAATTATGATCTTTTAATTTTAACATACCAATAAATTCTCAAAATTCTTTTAACACTTTTATGTTTACCTTTTGTACAAAATTTATATGTCTGTTTCAATTATAAATATATCGTGATTTCATGCATCCATGTGGAGAAATAACAACTCGGACACAAAACTTTAAAACAAATTTAAAACAAAGTTTATTAACAACATAAATAAATTAACAATATTTTTACACTATATACATTGGATATCCCTTACTTTCATATCTCAACTTAATTTATTAGTTTATAAAATGAAATCAAAATAATATTTACTCTTCCTAGTTAAATCTTTTTTTTTTTTTTTAAAACACTTAAGAAAATACAGTATTATTACTTGATTTATTATTATGGTTAGCTTATTACAAAATGCATTTCTTATATGATTATCACAAACACTTTTTATCCCTAATATTATTAAAATTATATATATATATTTTTTTACAAAATTTACATTCGTAATAAAATTCTACAAAATAACAAATTTTAGTTTTATATTGGTTGTATGGAATCTTACAAAGTCAAACATTATTCTACATTCGGTATTAGGTTTTTATTGTTCATTATCCGATGTTTATTAATCCTAATATTATCATTCAAGCCTTACTTCGGATGATATAATTATAACTATTAATATACCATGCACAAGTATATGTTTATTATACCTTATTGAACTATTTTCTTAATAAATATGCAATACATATTTTCTAAATATTATTAAAAAAAAATTTCATTCAAATTTTATTATCACTTTTAAAATAGTTGGTTTAGATTTCTTTTCAAAATCTTATATTCATTTCTGAATTAATTTTACAATGTATTATATGATTCTTTCTCTCTTTATGATATTTTGGACTTTCAATTTTAAAGTTACACAATTCTATACATTCCAGAAAATAAACAATTCTTACATAAACGATAACATATCTTCAGTTCTATTTTATTCATTATTTCTTTGAAAATATCTTTCTGACCGATGCAGATTCACAAAATAAGGATAGCGAAGATAGATGCATAGGATCAAAATACAACTAGAATATTACTCGTCATATATCTTGACAATCATGGCACAGTGAATTAAAAGACACTATAGAGGAGTGACCCTTACCTGTCTACCAACCTCTATCATAGGAACGATGCTAAAGCTATTTCTTCAGCTTTATTATAACATCAAAAGTTTAAAGATATGCAAAAACACTGTCCAAACTATATGTGTTCAGTCATAGGGCTTAGTTAACTATACTGAAATCACACAAAACTAAATATGATCCAAATCCTTTATTTTTCCTATTTCTTAAAAAAAAACATCATCTTGGTTTCCTTTCCACTAGTACTTCCAAGTCACTATCCGATCTTATTTCTCAAGATTTTTTCTATACTGTACATCGACAAATACATATCTGCATTACTAACAATAATAAAATTCATTTATTTTAAAACTATTCCACTGTTCTATAAGACAGCTTGCTTACTACTTTCCTCCATATATTTAGTCATACAAACTACTTAAATATCTGAATACTTTATTACATGAAAGTTCAAAAGAATCACACAATTGTTCTGTTAAATTATATTATTAATATACTTTAAATAAATTATTGCATGCATATTCCGAATTACTCCTATCTCATAATATGTTAAAAATGTTGTATAAAGTGTGTACATATAATTTAAACTTTCACACTCCATTCTTAGTCAATAGATGATCTAAAAAAAAT
Source organism: Epiperipatus broadwayi (assembly GCA_028023455.1). NCBI lineage: Eukaryota > Metazoa > Onychophora > Udeonychophora > Euonychophora > Peripatidae > Epiperipatus > Epiperipatus broadwayi. The sequence continues at coordinate 7,499,226 of JAQFVV010000010.1, forward strand.
ACATTATGCATTATAAACAACTATTAAAATTACCAAAACGACCTTTATCTCCTCGATCGCGTTCCGTAGGCTTCACCATCCATTTGATCCTTGTAGATATAAGATTCACATCCATACACTTTATTTTAAACACTATTTCTATAATTTTATCAAGCTATTATATTTAAATTTTAATATTACTAAATTTATGTTTATATGTTTTCCCTAATCTCACATAACATTTTATATTTTAAAATAAATTAGTAAAAAATATTCCAAACTATATTTACTGTAATTCTTCATCGAATTTTCTTGAAAACCGTTCATACTAAAGCTAAAAAAAATGTTTATTATTTCTTCTTCAGACACTTAATGTTCTTCTCCCTGCTTGTTCAATTTTAAGGTAAAACAAATATTACTTCGTTCAATAAGTATTCATAGATGACAATCCTTGGTTTTTTATAATATTTAATACAATTATTAATTATGATATCAATTAATCCCGTAAAGAAAACGTCTACATATTCTCTTCTAATATTTTTCTGCTAATATTTTCCCGCGCGACTTTTATGATGCATCTTCTAGGTACTTTAATTTAAATATTCAATAAAATTTTTCTGTTTCCATGGATTCATTTCTTTAAGTAAATTAGATTTATAGTTTCCAAATCTTTATCTTTATTAATCATTTCTCTAATGAACACTTTATAATATTTTTAATTCTTCTTAGATAAAGTTTTTTCTTTTCCTTTTTTTTTTTTAAAAAAAATAATGACTCTTTCATATCATTATTCGGTAATTTTTCCTTTCTTTTAAAATTCTGGTACTATATACTTTGTAATGTTTCCTTTAAAAAGATAAACATTCTTTCTTCATTATAATTTTTACATAATTTTTTCTTTATGATATACGCATCTTAATTTTTCCATAGAGAAGAATAAAAAACTTCAGAGTAGCCTTATAAATTTGTGCGTCATAATTTTCCTGACGGCAAGTAACTTCTCTTTTAAGTTTTCCGTATAGCGTCCGAATTATATTCCTCTGAGTTACAATAATAAGTTTCTGGTTGAGCGTAAATAAAGCTGTATCAAAGCACTTTACAAATATTTTTCCTTTATCATAACTTCTATATACCGTTTTCTGTAGTATTTCCATTTTACTGTAAGGTTTTGGCTAAACTTGAATAAAATATCCTGGTAAGAAAACTTTTAAATTTAGCCCTCCATGTAAAGGCAGTTCAAAATATATTTAAAAAAAAACTTTTAAAACAAATACAAAATTTTAAAATTATATTACTTTTCTAGCTTACGATCTTATACAGCTAAAAAATATGTTACTCCCTCCTTCACTTACACATTACCTTCTCCCGCTCCGTCTAATTCTTATATTTTGTCTGCTAAAATACCTCCATTGATTGGTTAATGACTTTTTTTAGCGCGAACAAATTTACACATTTTAGTTTTATAATAGATTAAACCTTTTTAAAATAAAGAATTTATGACGTCATGTCTTAAATATTATTTAGAATAGTATTTTTTTAACTCAATTATAATTTTATCAAAATCATTTAAACTTTAAAACAATTATTAAAATATCATTTAATATTTCAACTTTTACTTTAACGATCGATAGCAATTATATTTAGCTTTATAATTCACAAACTTTATTATTATATTCTAACAAGCGTGTGTGTGAAGGTATATAATATACAGTCACATGATTACTAACTTTATCAGATGATTTTTTAATTTACGTCGCGGTCTAAATTACCAAAACTGATATATTTTATAAAATTTTGAACAATAATTTAAAATGTAGAACTAAATATAATTCTCACCATCCTAAAGTTTATCTTAAAATATATTAGATTAAATTTGAATATTAATTATAATTATAACATTACATATAGCATTTATTTAATTTATTAGTTTTAAAATATCATACTCGAATTATTAATATATTTTTAACTATTTATAGCTGTGTTATTTTTTGTGGCCAGCTTTTACAACCATAAGCAAGAATATAATTAAGCTTTATTTAACTGTTTTCTTTTAAAATAATCCATTACACTTTTATATACCAGGTATTTTCAGCCTTAAATTGTACTATAAGATCTAATCGATCCTACTATTATTCATATATCATACAAACATATCTTAAAATTTAAAATTTTTTTTTAGCAATTGACCATTCTACCTTATTATGACCTATAGATAAGGGCACAATATATATATTCTATCATATGATTGTTTAAAAGTTAATTATTTTCTGTCCAATATATTAACTTTTCTTAAACTCTTTTTCTATGTCTTTCAATAATAAACAGTACACTCCAAATGCATCATCCATTCTTTATCTTTTAAAACTAAATTACTTTTTATAATATATTAAAAATGCATACAATGAAGCTGTATGAAATTAAATTTATTGTTTTAAAACTTGACATTTCAAAACATTGACTCACTTCTCTATTGAAATCATAACGCATGAAATAAAATTTACTAGACATTCTTTTGAATCCCAAATTATAAAAAAACAACACAATAACTTATAACTCTACTGCTATTCATCATTTCTGTTATGGTTTTACATTTCTGTTATTGCATGAATAATCTATTTCATTCATTTATTCTTCAAATTTTTTGAAAAACAAGTCATTTTCCACTAAATGTTTTTTCTGTTCACCATCTTTCCTGCATTGACTATATTATTATTCTTACTATATATATAAAAACCACTTGTTTTAAATACTTTATACAATGCAATAATTAATTTTTCACATTTTCAAAATAGCTTATAGTTTTGACTATTCAGTGGTCTTCCTCAGGTTTAAAAACTGATAATACAGTGCAACCCATTATTATCCAAACTTGCAAAATTGCTTACCGTTTTGATTGTTTGACAACTTTCCTCAGAGCTTTAATATTTAAAAATTATTCCAAAACAGCTTACAGTTTTTAAATATTAAAAAAGGTTCTGATGGAGATTCTTGATTGTCAAAACTGTAAGCAAAAAAAAAGTAAGTAAGTGCTGTATTGTATAAATTATTTATATTAGTAATGCGACTTCCTCCCATACAAAACACACAAAAATTTATTTGTCATAATTATATTCCCTTTTAATAATTCTTTATGCTGGAAATGAAAATCTAAATTCAACTTTGTATTATTGCAATTAAATGGAAATTATGGATTTTAATATCAAAGATATTGTTTTAATTTCTGAATTGAAATATGAAAATACATTTTTATGAAAACATTTTAAATAAAAGACTTGATAGATTCTTTCTTGATTGCAAGAAAAAGAGTTAAATTGCATTTGGCTGATATGATTAGTAATATAACATCTGCTAAAAATATATTTATAAATCAGAACTATTGCCTTCAAATGAAAGTTTCATTATCAAAAACTTGTAAATTAGGTAGAGAAAAATATTAATTTGTATAGTAGTAGGTTAAGGAGGAAAAAAATCTGGATAAGAAAAAATTTACTTTAAAGTAAATTCTAGACAGAATTTATCTTATATGTGACAAAATGATGATAATTCAGCAAAACTTTTTATGCAAGAAAAGGATTTTAGAATATTTCATATGAATATTGCAAGTATGATGATCATTTTGATGTTCTATTATTACATGTATAAATGTTTGATTTTTCATTTGACATTATTATACTCACAGTAGGTATTAATATAATAATAGAAAACAACTATATTTAAATGAAAGATTTAATTTTGTTTTAAGAACTAGAAAAGACAGCAGCCTGAATGGTATTATCATTTATTTTAATCTTCAAGTTTTTTTGAGTATCTTCTATTAGTTTTTGCTGAATGTTTAAGTCATTGATATTTTTCTTAAAGAATCAAAAATTATAATTGTTGCACTTTCTAGATCATATAAATAAAAAATTCAGAACTGTAATGATGAGCTAAAGCAGGAGTTTAACATTGATATTGTCAATAGAGCTGTTTGTAAAAAAACCCAGAATTATCTAATCGTGGCATAGTTGTAATTACTTCCTGCATCTTGATTCCAATTTATGCTACTAAACTATACATAGACTGTGAAATTATGAATTAAAATATGGGAATTCAAAGAAATACTCATAGGGATTATTTCAAAATTGGAAATCTAGATAAGATATTATTTAATAATGAATTGAGATATTTTATTGATTTACATACTGAAATGGATTATAAGATATAAAAAGCGGTGTTTAAAGTTTAATAATATTAAATTTTACTTTATAAAGTAATAACTGTTTGTTATTTTTAGAAAGTAAATAAATTAATTCTTGGTTTTATTTATGGACAAAAATTGTATAAGCATTTTTAAATATTGTCCAATAATGTTGAATTCAGTCAAAAAATAATGATAACAGATAAATAAACAAACAACATATACAAGAAAAAGATGAATTTTCTGGCAATTAAAGTATAAGAGTAAAATTTTTGATCAATTGTTAATAAGAAAATTACATATATATAAAATGTGGGAATAAATTTTCACAAATTGTAATAAATGAACACACTGTCAATGTAAATGAAAAATTAATACAAAACTTTTTTTTTCAAAGGTGCTATGAAATATTATAAGCAAATAAAATGGAATTGATTTTTGTTAATCATTATTGGCTTCAGAAAATCTACTTTGCATTCTATTATTGTTAACCAAAATATGAAATATAAAAAATCAAAAGTTTTTGGTTTGGATGGAATTGCAATTTTTGATTAATCTATCAAATATAATTAGCATTTTTCCAGATATATTGAATAGATCAGTAAATATTCTTTTTTTTAAAAGTGATAAAATGCAAATGAATAATTATAGACCTATATGTCCGTTGTCTATTAGATCTAAAGTTTTTTGAAGAGTGCATTAAAAATAAAATTATTAATTCTATCTTTAAATATTTTTTCTCTGAAAACCAATTTGAATTTTTACTGAGTAAATCAATTAATTGAGCATTATCAAATCATGTTTTATTTATTATGATTAAATAGAGCATACTTGTATAACAATGGGTTAATAGAGACTCATTAAGAAGTTGTATAATATGGACATTAGAGATTGCCTAGATGATTGGCAGACACTTTTATTACAATAAAAAAATGTGTTAAAATAAAGAGAGCATTAATTAATTATTGTGTAATTAAATTTGGTGTACCACAAAAGTTCAATAATAGATCATTTTTCTTTATCATTTATTTTAATGATTGATTAAGTCTCCACACACATCTCACAATGTGTGGATGACACAGCATTAATATTATCTGTTACAACTTAGAACTTGCTTGAAAATTGATAAATGAGGATTTAAATAAAATTTTCTGTTGGTTATGTTATAATACTCTAGTGATGAATTTTGTGATATACCAGATATTGTAAGATGCGAAAAAACATCTAATGTTCAAGAAATCTCTGTTAAAATAGCAAACATTTAATTATAAAAGTTTATTCATCCATTCATTTAGGCTTAAAGTTGAACTCATATCTTAGTGGAATAAACAAATAATAGATTGACAACAAAATCTAAGATAATTAAAATTTGTATTTTTCCATAAAAAACTGTGAAACTGTAAACTATGCTATATCAATATATACAATTTCAATTATATGCTAACAAAAAAAAAAATGCAAATTTAATATATTTTATATGTGAGCAATCATTTTTCCCATCTCCGAGTGTCATAAGTGATTACTTTAAAAAAAAAAAAAATCAAATTTGAAAATAAGTTTTACATTACCCAAAATGGTTGTTTTTCCATCTTGGAGCACCATATGTGATTGTGTTTATTAATAAAATTTTTTTGGTTTATGTTGAAGGCACATACAAACATGTTATTCTTCCTTTACTATCTTTTCTAAATTTGATCGCAAACTTTTTACAATAATTAAAAATATGTTTAAAGTTAATACTGACTTAAATAAATCAAAACAATTAAAGAAATATTAGTTTCTTAATAACAAAGCTACTATTAAGTTTCTATAATGAGGAAAAAATATTGGGGGGGGGGATTTCACCAGAATGTATTTAATTGCTATGGAAGTCAGACATTTTGTTATTTTATTTAAAAAATAAAAATAGAGTACAATAAGTTTTTTTCTTATTCATATTTTTCACTGAATGAATGATTAAACACATATTCTATAAAATATATATGAATGTATAGCCTCAATTATTTATTAGTAACTACTTTTTAAAATTTTTTTATTTACACTATAATCTTAATTAATATATGCACTCTATATATAAAAACAGCTGTGTTTTATGTGTGTGGATTTGAACACTTACAGTTCAATAAACTATGTATCCTATTCTAATCAAGGTTTATCAACAAAATTTGAGCTATTATATGCAACGAATGATGTACATAAGTAGAATTTGGAGCAAAATCTATCTATTACAATTCCATTGTACTACTATAAATATATTTTTCTTCCTAAATTATATTTGAAGAGATACAAGCTTGTATCATTTAAGATCTTTAAAAGCTTTCTTCGCACAATTTTTCTTAAAATATTCTTGAATCACTTTATATTTTATTAGACAAATAAGTAAAATTAAGAGCGTGCTAATAGCTCTAAACAAGCTTTTTTTTTTAATTTATGATAAATGCTACTACAAGAGAAGGCATTCAAATCATTTTTATCTTGGATTGTCCCCATCCCCAGACCGGTTTCGACCTATGGGTCTCTTCAGTGAGGAGTTGGGACATTAGATTTAAAAAACCAACTCAAGCAAAGCATTTATCTAAAAGTTAATTGTTAGAAGAAGATCTGAAACTTTTAGACATCTACATGTCTTTAAAGTCAAATGATTTGAATGCCTTCTCTTGTAGTAGCATTTATCATAAATAAAAAAAGCTTGTTTAGAGCTATTAGCACGCTCTTAATTTTACATATTTGTAAGTGCAAGCTATATATAAGTCATGTGACAACTGACTTGTTATTATTACTATTATTAGACAAATAAAAAAATAAACACTTTAATGCAAATAATAATTCAGAATAATTTAAGATTCTGCTGTATTAATTATTTCAATTACCCCTGTCTTTATATATGAGACATTTATATTTGTATATTTTAAAATTTCACAAATGACTTTTTCATTTGAAGTTTATTAGTAATTAGTGATTAATTAAATCTATTTTAATTAGTCTTAATTTATCTATAAACTTTTTTCTTTGGAATCTTATATTTTTGCTGATTATTTAACTGCTAAAGTTAAGTTTTTTTTGCTCATTTATATCTTTCACAACTTATTTACATTGGAATTTTCATTATGCTTTAAATAATTTCCATTTTTCATCAGAATTTATCATTTAGACCTTTACAATTTCTATATAATTTATAACTTAACTAACATTCTCCAATACCAACAATTCATTTATTCTTTATTTTTATAAAATGTGGATTACAATTCATAACTATTAAACTGATTTGAATTTACATTAGCTCCAAAATATCTATATATACCCTCAATACTATTCCATATCTACTTTGTATGATTATACGTAAGCTCATATTTTGATGATTTTCACGTAAAATCCCTTTGCTTTTTACTTATCTATTTAACCATGTTTCGTACTTCTCATATTATAAGCCTAACTTGTAGCTTCTTCAATCTATAGCAGAACATTGTAGCATAATAGTAAAAGGGAGAAAAAAATTTTTTTTTATATATGTTTCTGATATCTGGTCTTGATTGCAAATAAAAATAATTTATTAAATATACAAGATTTACAGTCATATATATTTCAACATAAGATAGAAATAGATATATTTTCAGACTGTTGATGAAAACCAGCTTTATTGAGATGTAGCCACTAAGGCTAAATAAAGAGATTACTATTTAAAAAAAAATCAATGATTTGAAAAATCAAATAAAATACAGTATAAATTTAAATTTTATTCCCAAATAAAAAAAATAAATATAAATATTTCCTCAGATTAACATTTCGAAGATTGAATATCACTTGCAAATGTCTATATAATAATAATGCAAATGATTTGAAAGTTCATTAAATAAAAAATTATTCATATTATTTTTATTTCAAATAAAAAAGCTTTTTAATGTTATTTAATTTATACTTGAAAAATATGAAATGTTTGGAAATATTTAAAATTTAAAAAAACCCAACAACTATTTCAATAAATAGATATGCCAATAAAAAATACTTTATGCCTTTCTCAATTAAATTATTCCAAGTTATTTTTATCTGCCAATAAAAAATACTTTATGCCTTTCTCAATTAAATTATTCCAAGTTATTTTTATCTTATGTAAATTGTGATTAAATGTATATGGTTATGATATTAACTACTTTTATTTTAAGTGATTTTCATAATTTTGTAAAAAAAAATATGTTGGAACTAAAATTAAATTCATACAGTAATAATTACTATGTAAACAAGACACTAAAGTTATACGGTATTTTAAAATCACACTTTTTTTTCCTCAGTGATGAAATGTTTATTCGTAAAAAAAATCAGATACAGTAAAATAAATGAAATTACAGGAGCAACATGGTAAGAGGGGAAGGATACATGTAAAAAGGGAATGGGAAGAGGAGAGAGGAAATGGGGTGTAGTCCAGGCCGGTCAGAAATGCATGTCTTTGTGATTGAGTCCTATGACAGAGGCTGAGAGAATGGAGGATTGCCCAAGTGTCTGTGAGGAGTGGAGATGGGGCTAGTTTGGTATCTTGAGTTTTGAGAGTGCGAATTAGGTCCAAGAGCTTTTGATTGACTGAATGTTCTCTCTGGTCAATGATAATGGCACATCGGAGCAACCAGAGATTATAGATGAGAAAAACTGAGTCTAATAGCTGTCAGATCCCTGTTTCTATGTATTCTTGGAGGTTGACGATGGCATTCCTGTGCGAGGAAAGGCAGGAGTTAATGACATTTCTCATGCCAAGCAGAAAAGGACATTTAAGTAGGAAGTGCTGGAGGGTTTCGTTGTCAGTTATGGGAGATCTTGGTGAAACCCCTACAGTTGACCAAAAATTGAGGGAGTGAAGATTGATTTCGAGTAGGAAATTGAGGAATTTTGCCTCAAGGGACCACCTTTTGAATTTGCGGATTGAGCATTGGTAAGTTCGAGGAATGTAGAAGTCTGCTGTCTGATTGAAAACCTTCCAGTACTTTAGTTTGCTGCTGATGGATGGTATAACAAAGCCAGCCTTTTGTATGATGTTGGCAATAAGTGAGGTCCATGATCTAGGTCTGCCACTGGGAGGAGGAGTGTGGGTGAGTGTGATAATATGCGCAAGATTGGCAGGGAAGTGACTAAGGAGTGAGGACAATGTTGGCATCTCTGGATCAGAAGAGTGTTGATGGAGTGCAGGCCCAACCCATTAAGATTTTTAGGAAAACAAGTTCTTTTTAGGCTGATGGCGACCACCTTTCTGCCCCAGAGAAAACGGGTGCAAAGGGAGTTGATTTTGGATATAAAGGAATGTGTAGGTAGAACAATGGGGAGGTAGTATGCTATTTTAGGAAACCCTAGAAGATTGAGGAGAGTGACTTTCCCATAAAGGGAGAGGTAGATGCCTGTGATAGCGCTGAGAGTGGATATGCTTTGATAGTGTGGTTTGGACCTGTATTCTCATATCCCTTAGGAGACAGCATGAGGGGGATCCGAGAAAGTTGTGTGGCTTGGCATTGAAGGTGGAAGAGATTTGTTTACCAGTTAAAAGTTGCCAGGCCACTGATTTATCACTGCTAAATTCCAGCCTGTATGTTTTGGAATACTAGGTGAGAATCCGTTAGAGCCTCGGGATAAGATCAACTGAGGGGAGGAAGACTATCACATCATCTACATAAGCAAGACATTTGATGCTTTTGCTCAATGCAGGAATGAAGATGCCAGGAAGATCATGTTCTAGCCAGAGCAAGAGGGGATTCAGAAATGCAGTTAACAACAAAGTTCTCAGTGAAGAGCCATGAGGGATGGATATGTTGGGTGTGAAGCCAGGGGCAACTTTCCCATCCAGGGTAACTAGGATTTCTGTTAGACAGGAGATTGTGGAGGATAGACAGAAGGGCCTCTGGGATGTTCAGGTTTCTGAGGACACCAAGGAGTAGGTCGACTCTAACACTCAAAGGCTGTCTGGATGTCTACTAGTTGGACAGCGATGGGCCCGCCATTTCAAGACTGCCTAACATGCTCTATGGTCATTTTAAAGAGTGTGGCAGCCCCAAGAGTGGAGCGCCCCTACAAGCAAACTGTGAGTCAGAAAGGGCAAGGAGTATGAATTGTTCTAGTGACTCTTTTTAATGGTAGACTCAATAAGTTTTATGAGCAGAAGGGTCATTGAAATGGGCCTAAGACTCGTGAGCTCAGTATGTGGGTGATCTTTAAGGAAAGAGACTAATATTACTAGATAGAGACCCTCAATGATGTAAGCATCTGAGGCCAGCTTGTTGATCATGTTGAGAGTAATGGGGATGGTAAACTGACTTAGGCAGAGAAGGATAAACTTGGGGATAACATAAGGACCAGGGTGGACATGGTCAGAAAAGCTTTTCAGTTTGTTAAGTAGCATGGTCTGGGTGATGCCAGGATCAGAGTTGACATTCAAGGTTGATGGCATAGTGAAAGGAGGGATGTCAGCTTTGAGAAGCATGTGCTTGTAATGGTTTCTCAAATGAAGGAGCAATTTGACCTATGTATGATTTGTTGCTGACCGTGATGGATGAGGGGGTGGTTTGCTTCCTGTGGGAACCAAGAGCCCATCCCAGGTAACTTCTGGTCCAACAATGCTGATTCCCCACATACCTCTGGGTGCGTTTGACTGAGATATACTCAGCCAAGGCCTTTTGAGCATCGCGGTATTGAAGTTTCAGTTGGATGATGGTCTAATGTCTAATGGCCCACTCTCCTGATCATTTAGTTGCTCTGAAATTTTATCCAAGGAAGCCAGCAACTTGAGTGACCCTCGGAATTTCAGGTGTATTTGTGGATGGCAGCTTGAAGGATTTCCACAAATGTGAATCATGCAGAGATGGGCTCCATTTGAAGGATACTGATTTTATGAAGGTATATATAAATTTCTGAAAGCAGTGCTATTGGCGTATTTTGTTTGTTGAGGAATCGTATTGTTCTTCTGAGGCCAAGGTTTACTGGAGGGCCAGAATTAATGTCAAGAGAGAGGTATAATGTCTTGTGATCTGAAAAAGGTTATGGTATGGAGTTGGGCCGATTCAATCATGAAATGGAGATCAGGAGAGTAGAATGTTAAATCAATGAGGGTCTGATTCTTACAGGTGTAGAAAGAGTAGGCATGGTCTGGGAAAAAGCCCTGGTCACACATTAAGCCCCTGGAGAAGAGATGTAGATATTTGTTTGTGAAGGACTGGTAGCCCATATTGAAGTCACCCAGAAGAAGAATGGAAAGGGAGGTGGTAGTTGTGATATTATTGATTCAGTGAATAATAGATTTAATGAGGGTGTCACTATCATTGGAGGGCAGATATAAATAAATTACAAAACTTCTGAAGCGCCCAAATTGCACCTCCAAGATAACAGGATGAGTGTTGATATGTATGATGGAAAAGGTAGAGGGAGGGGCATGTTTATTAATGATGGCGACTGCTCCAGCAGAAGTCAAGGCAGAAGAATACTTGGAAAGACCAAAGGTGGACAAAGTGGAGTAAATCCTGTAGTTGAAGTGAGTGAAGAGTTTAGTTTCAGGAAGATGATGTTGGGAGAGTTGAGTTCAAACCAATGTTTGAGAGCGAGGCCCCGAATCTAATCAATATTTCCATTATTTTTTCCAAAATATTTTTAATATATTACATATTTATAGAAATATAAAACAAAAACTTTCCCTAAAGTTAAACTAAAAAAATATCTTAATATATATATTTAGTCAGTTAATAGATTTCTGATTTTTAAAATGATAGATTCTCTACAAAAAATAAAACACACACATATAAAGACAGAAATACCACAAACCATTTGTAAATAATTGTTTAATTTCTTTTTTTTTTTAAAAAATTTCAAAGCATTTTTAATGAACCTTGACTGTTCCTCATTATATTTACAGCAACTCAAATCTATTATTATTATTAAATGCTTTTATTTAAGTTACTTTTTTTTAAAAATACTTTTAAAGACTTTTATTATTTAAATCAGAATAAAAAATCTTTAATAGATTTGAATTCAATAAAATTGTTTCAAATTTGGTAAAGAAGAAAGAAATATCATGAAAAGCAATATGGAATCATATTTTAGGTAGGTGACTTAATTTCTTAGATCTGGAACCAAATAGGTGGGGAAATCTTGAATATTTTGATAGCAAATTTAGAAGTCATTTCTAGAATTTTAATATATCTTAAATAAAGATTGTAAGAAAGTGGTAATTTTTTTTTTTGGTTTCAATTTAAAATTATAATAACATTTTATATATTTTTTTTTAAAATTACTACCAACTGATAGAGAATTACAATATTTTAGCTAGGTGGTCTAGATTCTTAGATATAGAACAGTGGGCAAAGTTTTTTTTAATATTTTGATATCAAATTTAAACATTGTTCTTAGAGCTCCAATATGTTTGAAGTAATAAATATGATTTTCTTGATTTCAATTGCAATCTTGATTTAAATAAAATTAGTTTACAACATAGTTTTGTTAAGCTTTTTATTTATTTATTTTTCCCCCCAAATAAAAAAAAAAGTTAAATACTTTTCAAGCATCTTCAAATTTAAGGTCCAGTAGGATTTACGGTGCTCAGAAAATTAGGAAAGTTTTTTAAAAATGATTTTATTGAAAAATAAGAAACATTTTTATTTACTTAAATAGGAACTAATATAAATACATTAAGCTCACAATTTATTGCAAATCTTCAGAATACTTTCACTTTCTATATCTTTAATTTCAGAACTTGAATTCTCATCTTCACCATTCCACCAGGGTACATCATCTTCAGACTATTTAAATAATTAGCAATGCAACATTTTAAGACATTTTTCTTTTGATAATTTCTTCAGATATAACTAACTGTCCAAAAATGCAAAATCCACTCAAAACTATACATATATTATTTGCATTACAGTCTTTTTTTTTGTGTAAATACTGTAACTTTGATTTTCAAAGAAAAGATTTTAAAATATAGTATTGACATTTAATATTAGCAGTACATCTTTTTTTTATATATTAAAAATCTTTCCTTAAAATGCTAATTAATATTTTGTCAGATTATTAAAGTAAACTTCTCTTTATAATTGGCAAAAATAATCTATAGCAGTCAACATAAAACGTATTTTTATTATCCAATTATAAATTGCAGTTATATGTCAATGAATTCTTTCTCAATTTGTTTTTGTGTAAAAGTAAATTTTTCTATTAAAATCTGAATGAATCTAAAATAATATTTTCATAAATATTTTCTGAAAAAAATTATAAATGTGTAAAAAAAGATTCTAAAACATATATTTACTTTGAAAAAAAAATGAAGATATCAGAATTGTCAAAATCATTGATAGGCAGTCTCTTGTATAGAGAACAAGAAACAACTAATCAGAATGAAGGCAGTTTCTTATCTAAGTTGTATTGATTTATTAGTTGTAAAAAATTCTAAAGGTTATTCAATATGTTTTTTTTTGATAAAGTAATGGTAAAATTGATAAAATAATGTTAAAAGTAGCAGTTTGAGAGAGAATTAGTCATTTACGAAATTAATCCCAAAATATTAAACATGCTATTCTACACAGATCAACAATCATAATACTATGTGCATGTATAAACTTAGAGCAAAGATCCACAGAAATAAGATGTTAAAAATTTTTGTTCCCAATTTAAGATGCACCCTTCTTTTTCAGGCTCAAAATATGGAAAAAAGGTATATGGGCAAAAAATATGTCTTATTTTCAAAGTAATACAATATATTATTAAGTACACATTAATTTATAGCAGAAATATATATATATCAACTATGTCAAGTCAATTTAATAAAAAAACAATGGTTTTAAATTTTTATTTACTGTGCCAATACTAAAAAGTTAAAAATAGAGATAAACATTTTACTCCATTCATTTATTTCAAGTTACATCTAAAATATATATATATGTTGCTTTTAGCGCATAGTAAATGAAAGCATTTAATTTTTTTTTTTTATCTCTATTTATTCCTTTTAATATTTTTCAATAAATTAATCACTGATTTAACACAAATAAGAACAGTGAAGATACTGTTATTTAAGAAATAAAAAAAGTTTAAGATTATTCATAAAAAAATATTTAGTATTTTATATTTTAATAAAAGTGAAAGAATTTCTACTAAAAAAATTAAAACTCCAATTTTACATTATTTTATAATCTCTCAATATATGTTTTTTTTTAAATAGATACTTTCTAAAATCTTTGAGCTCATATAAAATTCAAAAACAAAAAGTGATTAATGACATACAATATAATTTCTTTGTAAGTATTACTAGTTGAACTAAATTAAATAAATTTCAATAGAGTAACAAAAAATAAGTCAAATTTCAATTTACATATTTGAAATATCAATAATCCTGAATATAATTTTATAGAAATTAATTTCAATAAGCTACATTTTACATATTTAATTTATAATCAGAAAAAAATATGCAAAATGAATGAACAAGCATATTAAAATATAGTCCACTTTAACTTTGACTTCTAATCTTGTATAAAGATTTTGGGATTTATGTATTAGACCCACAACACATTAGCCATTCTACACCAATTCACATCCATATCAATCCACCAAAAACATAATTAAAAGCACTGAAGTAAAACACTTGAGAAGAACTTGGCCGAAAAATCTTGATAATAAATGATAAAAACTATTTAAGTGTAAATTTATCATGTTACACCTTATTGGATGAGATCACAGGATTTATTTGAGAGGATCACAAATTATTAATTTATCACAGATGTGAAAAGATGTAGCAGGTCTTATATGTAAGAGTGAAGTGGAATTGGGCTGGACATATTACTAGAAGAGATAATGGACAGTTGAATGCTTAAATGGGATCCCAAGAGACTATATAAAAGACCTAGAAAGAGATCACATGTGAGATGGATGAAATAAGCAAGTGTGTTGGGGCGATGTAGAGAAGAGACCAGAGATCGGAGAAGATGGATTGAACTTGGAGAGACCTTCATCTTACAGTGAATGATAATGGTTGAAAATGATGATAATAGCCTAATTTCAAGGAACATCCTTGGAAAGCTGGTTAACACCATTAAGAATTGTGATGAAATTATTTTTAAAAATAGCTTCCTTGGCAACTAGCATACTTTATTAGTGAATACTTTATCCCAATTTGAAAAAGCTTCCAGCCAAAACTGAATTCTCAGTTCCCATGAGAAATATTAAAGTTGTTTCAAGGAAAATTTATAAAATGCTATTAAATATATCAAAAACTTACCAAAAACCCCCAAAATAGTTTCATAACCAAAGATTCTTCTCAAAGCAGTGATATCCTGCCTGGTTATTCAATAAGAATTTACAAATGAAAAATTATGATGTAAAAAATGGAATTCTTATGAGGTTCCAAACAAAAATGAAATTTAGCAGCCAACAATCTATGTAGATAAGGACCAAATGGTTAATGACTATCAAATTTATTTCCTGGTTGAAATCTCTAGTTTCTATTACAGTATTTTGTTAATAGTTGAACTATCTAAAGAAAATATATGCTAAACAGATAAAAGTGTAATCTTTCTGGACTTTTAACATCTTTTGGGATTCAGTTGTCAATAAATTGCATTTATTGTAGTAATATATCCAGCCACTTAAAATCTTTCAACACAATGTTTATTTGTTTTCACACATGTAATTTGCTTTCAATTCCACATGCATTTCTTCGTATTATAATATATTAGCCCTTCTATTAAGTACCCAGTTGTCAAAATCCAAAAAAAATCTTCATTTCCATGTATATAAGGATATATATTTTTATTACTAAAAGCATTTGTCCAAATTTAAACCTATGATATAATAATGATGTAATCAAGTATTTATAACTGCCAACTTTTAATTCACAACTAACAAGCTTTCCTTTTTCTCTTTTTTAAAACAAACAAACAAACAAAAAAATAACAGCTAAATATTTATTTACTTTATTTGGTATATCTTTTTAGTCCTAATTTAATGCTCTCTTCCCAACAATTCCATCAACCATAAAATTTAAATGACTTAAGTAATCTATTTTTATTCTTTTTAATTCTCATGTTTCTATTTTTTTCTTAAAAATGCTGCTAAAGCTTGTCCTATGTCATTTAGTACAATGATGATGGAATCACCATGCCATACATCCAATCCAAAGTTAATAATCTGAATACCTTCATGTGCCTTAATCATTATTATGCATTCTGATATTATTTAATTATTGTGATGATTCTAAGATTGAACTGCATTAGAAATATTTATGAAATCAATAATTTTGTGTAATCTATAAGATGATTACAATCCCCTTTAATACTTAGATGTAGTTTATTGAGCTATAACTACTTTTAAATTCAACAAGTTCTTTTGTTGATTTGTGTTTATTGTTTGTAATGAAGTTAGTAAATATCTCAAACATATCTGATAGAAGGTCAATAGCTCTTTAATTCCTGATATCTACTTCACCTTTGATAAACATCAAATCTACTATTATATTTCACAGTTATCTGATATATTCATTATTGTAAGAATAACTCTGTTTCATGTTTTGCATTATTGTGTAGTCCTTTATTCATATAAAAAATCCATTCTTTTTAATAATAGTATCAGCATTTCTGCTTATTGTTGACACAACTTTCCTACCATTTTCAGGATGTTTTTTACATCATTTCAAATTGTATTTTGTTAAGTTATCATTGAGGAGTCTGAGTGACTTATGGCCAACATTAATATGACAACATAATTGGCAAACAAGGGCTTTGAACACACCGTCATCAGATTTTCAATGATATGGATGACTCAAGAGTTGGAGAGTGAAGACGATTGAAATCTGTTCATTAAAGTTTGAAGATTTGCAATCTTAATATAAACTGAGCACTGGATTACACATGTGTGTGTGAGATGATCCGGATCAATTGATGAGTGCTGGTTCAGCATGAAATACGTATATTAGAGATCATTTATCTTTTTCACGTGTATGTTGTCATGTGTAACGGTTGTATAAGATAGAATGGATGACTGAAAGGAGTTTGAAAGTCTGGGTTCAAACTCCCTTTAATAATTTATTTATTGTATCATTTTGTAGATTTCTAATTAATTTTTCTATATAGATCATTTTAAACTATTTCATGTTAGGTTTCTTTCTGCACACATTGTCCTGCTTAATCTGTTTCATAGTTTTGGATATTGTATCAATCTCCTTAAAATTTGTTAACATTTTTTAAAGTGATTTATACATTTTAGTTTAAAATTTTTTTTAATCACTTCTATATCTTCACTTTTTCTTCAGATTTTCTCAGGAAAAAAAAATCATAATGTATACACAGGTTTTCTTACTCCATAAAATCCACAAATCTATATGTGCAATCTTTATCAGAAATAAGTTTATTGAGATATAAATTTGAATTATATGAATTTGATATTCTCCATTAAGTTTAAATTATAATGTCAAACCTGCTATAACATTGGACGTATTTTCGAATTCCACAATTTTTGTTGCACACTCTTTCCTTTATAATCAAGTACACATCCAATTTCATATGCTACTTTATCTTTTAAACTAAACATTCTCTAATTAACATTAATTTTTTTTAATTAACCATATCTTTTACATGCCAACAGGATAACAAGTCTAACTACAAAACAAAAAATTATATTAATAATTTATCATTCGTTAAACTAGAGATTATCTACTTAATTAATAATATTTCTGTAGTATAATTTTCACTACATCACTCATGCACGGTAGAGATTGGTTTCTATCTGCTTTTAACACCTTGTGAAGGGGTGTAAGCATAAACATATGACCAAAGACGTGTGAAAAAAATGTATGATCCCCAAGATGCACATTTCATGTTGAACCAATATTCATCAGTTGACCCAGATCACAATCTCTTACACATATCTTTATTATTGTTCAATATATATAAACAATTACTATAGTTTAATTGATAAATATTAAAATTAATACTGACAAAGATCGTGAGGGCAGTAAATTTGACATTTATTAAATAAAAAATGAATTCACTTTTCACCTTTATATTAAATGGTTATGATTACTTCATATGAAATCCAATTTAAGAGATATTTATTTAATCTATATAATATATTAGAGCAGTAAAATGAAAATATATCTGCTCAATTATGTTCATTTCAATTTAAAATGATTCAAATAACAATTTAATAACATCTCAGATGATTTAAATTTCACACTTATTATTATAAAGTATTTAGATATAATAAGAGTAAATTAATTTATTTCATTTGTTTTATAGTTACATTTAATACCAGAAGGCATGAAAGGACTGTACTGGAATGAAAAATCCTTAACTTTAAATATTATTTTATACGAAATCCAGTCTAAAATATGTACTTATTTAATTTTTCACTTTTCTTTTAATTTCATACATTCATAAATATCATTTAATTTAGTTTTTACAATTTATGCAACATTTCTTAGTTAATAATGAGCTACAATTGTCATTATAAAAATTAAGATATCATAGAATGACAGCCTAGGTACAGTAATTCTTATCATAGTTTGAAACCAATAGATAGACTGGCGGATAATATTATAGGTTCAGAAATTGAGGCTCATAGTATATTATTTGTTTCATCATAAAAAGTAATATAAAAAGTGAATACATATATAACATAGACATAGCATGTTCCCAAAAGATCCAAATCTTAAAAATAAATCCAATAGTTTTTTTATGAAAAAACAATAAATTGAAAGCTGCCACATTCATGTTGGTGAGTAGATATTAATAATCATAAGGTAACAATAAACAGAATGTTATAATACTTATATGATCTAAAATGTATAAGTTTTTAAACTGAATTCATTCAAAGAGAAATCAAATATCTCATTTCAGTTAGTAGCAAATCTTTTTGAAGTCATTGGTCAATAGTAACACAGCATATGGACAATATTTATATAATCAAGATGTATCATCTAATCCTATAACATCTTTAGTTCATAGGGTATACTAAGATGATAGGTAAGTTAAATATATATATATATTGTACGGTTTATTTATATATGGTACAAATATATTGGCATTTGATAAAAGCTAAAAAAAGAGTAAACTTAGATATTTTTTTTTGTTAGTACAATCTTTTTTAAAAACGTACAGTGAAAGTTAAAATTGTCTTTCATATTTTTTTTTACGTAATTAAAAATAAAAGTAAAAATTGGAGAGAACAAAAGACACACAAATCACTAATCTAGATAAGCTAAAAGAAAAATATTTTAGCTAATTAAAGATGGCCGAAGGACTTGATAAAAAAAAGAACTTTGTAATTGAAAACCGATAAAAAAATGTACAAGATTACCTACGTATATTTTGGTAAACAAAAGATATGCGCAGAAATCTGAAAACTGGACCTCGATCATAAAAAGAAAGAGGCCAGTTTGATCAGGGTCTTGTTTCGTCTGTTTTTCTACAGTTGGTCCTGGATAACAAAATATATCCAGATTGCCCTACGCTGAAATAATTCTGCATGTTGGAGTGAACCGGAGCTTCTGCGGACATTGTGCCTGAAGATGGACACCAGAAAAGCCTTCATGACCGACTAGAAGAAATAGACCACAAGATCAACTTATAACCAATGGCCGAGCTCATTCTAACCCAAAAAACTATGCTTAGTAATCTACAACCTTCTCGCTAAACTTACCGGTAAGCTATGACTCATTATTATTCCCGATTGTGACTAAATTGTCGACAAACCATCTTAAAAATATACGTATAATAGGACCCCGATATGGACTTTAATTTTATTGATCAAGAGACTCTTATTTACCCAAGAACTTTTTAATTGTGAAACTGTTTTTTTTTTATTAATGTATTCATATCTGAATTAGCGTGTGTTCTCTCTAGTTTATTTAATTAACAATTTAACGTTAAATATTTTAATTTGTTAGAATAATAAAAAAATATTTCTAATATCAACTTTTCATTTGTGCATTATTAATAATAGTTATTAATTAATATTAAATTTATTAATATTAGTTTAGTGATGTCTAAAAATATAATTTACCTTTGCCAATATGTTTAATAAGTTCCAGGAATACTAATATTTAGGAAATAATTCTAAGTTACAGTGTAATCTAATACTGATTCTTTAAAACATTTTTCTTTTTAATTTGCGAGATGTTATGTGATGATTTCAGTGGATTCTTACAGAATCCTGGAGCCTTTCAAATAAATTAAAAACTGATTTTGTCAATAGCGTAAATCGTAACAATTACTAGGTAGAGTTGATCAGGAAATATAGTTGTTTTTTAGAAATAGATATACAACTTTCTTCTTTTTGCATAACTTGATCAACTCGTGCATTTTATATGTGTATTTTATATGTGTAACAGACCTAGTCAGACAGAAAAACATTTCATTGGCGACCCAACTCGAGACTCCGATACAACAACCACAACCTGAGATACGTTGTAATGGTATAAAGAACATTACAATATAAATTATGTAAAATAAGTTAATATATTGTACCGTATACAAATAGATGGTCCAAATATATTGCCATTTGAGAATACTTAAAAGCTAAAAAAAAAAAGAGTAGAATTTAAAGATTGCACAAAAGATGCAATTTGCTTAGTATAATTTATTTTTTTAAAATGTACAATGAGTCGATTCTTTTTCTTTCTAATTATTTATCTGTAATTTAATAAAAGTTGAAATTGGAAAGAATAAAAAAGGCATACAGATTACTAATCCAGATAAGCAAAAAGAATTCCAAAAATACAAATATTACAATCAAGAAAACCACTAGGATATTAATTAAAGATGGCGGAAAGAATTTGTTAAAAAAAAGAACTTTATGACAGAAAAAGAAAATAAATGTATAAGATTATAATAACATGCGCAGAAGTTTCAAAACTGGATTGAGGTATAAAAAGAAGACAACTTCGATCTAGGTCTTTCATTTATCTTCTGGTTGTGTTTTTAGAGTTGGAGGTTTCTGTGAGAGTGACCTGTTACACTGAGATGCGTCTGCACAGGAACACTATTCACTTGCTGAATGAAGTCGTCGCGTAAGAATGAAAATGAAGCCTTGTGCACACATCTTTCGTAACGAAGAGGTCATTGCAACCGAGCTTCTTACTCCAGCTATGGAACGAACCAGGAATGCGAAGATGTCAGCAGGGGAGATCAATTAAATTTCAAGGAGCACATGATCCCAAAGAAAGACAAGTATATTACAAGAACTGATACAAGCTTACCGCTAAGTTAAGATTATTTACTTCCAATTTGTGACTTTAATTGTTGGCCAATTAACGTTAACTAGGAATGATAATACCAATAGTGACTGATTTTCAATGTTTCAAGGAACTAGCTAGAAGAATTTAAATGTAACAAGAACTTTTCATCTGATTAATAGTATTTGGATTAGTGTATGTTTTTTTCCCAATTTTTTCTTTACTAATTCTTAGCCATTAAGCTAATGCACATATGCTTTGTGCATTTTTAACTATAAATGAATACTCTTACTTCCAAACACAGGATAAAGTCTTTGTGAAAAGACAAAATGAATCCATCTATCCTTACCATACATAAACGTTTGGGTTAAAAGGATAGATGGATTCATTCTATCTTTTCACACAGACTTTATCCTGTGTTTGGAAGTGAGTATTCATTTATAGTTAAAAATCCACAAAGCGCATATGCATTAGCTTAATGGCTGATTATTATTATTACAGTTTATAAAAACATAGCGCTATATAAAATAAATATCTCATTTACTAATTCTTGTATAAATATTTTAAATAGATTTTAATAAAATATTTAGTATTAATTTAGTGCTCTCTTTGTACATTCTTAATTTGAATATTAGATGTTATTAATTTTAGTTTATTAATGTTTAATTGAAGAAATTACCTTTGCCATTATATTAGTTTAGCCCCGGAAAAGATTTATAGAGATTTTTAAAATGACAATAAATCTAGACTTCGATCTTCGTAATAAATTTCCTTTTAAATTAAGATGTGCGATGCAATGCGACTGATCGGCAAATTCATGTAGAATTCTGGCGCCCTAAAATAAACAAAAAACCGATTCCATTTGCTGTACACATCATAATAATTAGTAGGCCAATTAATCAGGAAATATAGCTATGCTTTTGGAAATAGGAACAAGATATTTTCTTCTCCATAGTTTGATTAACTTTCACTTTATAGTGTGTAAAAGAAGGCCTTTCCAAAACGTGAAAAACGTTACAATATATACACATGCCATATTTGTTCAACTATATGAAACAAATATTGTTCTGACATTACAACATATGCTCTATTGTCATTCTATCAATAAAAAATCATCAATATATTTTAATATAATTTGGCTATTAATTATCTTTAATGATATATTTCTTTGGGTTAAAAGTACAGTCAAAGTTTCTACCAATTCTAACTTATCCTAGGTACACTCTTTACCTAGCAAACAAAATTATTTCAACTTAATATTAAGAATATTAAAGTCAAAAATGGAGATCCTCTACAAATTAATTGTACTTTAGGGGATTCATAATTCTGTTAATAATGCATTCTAAACATGGAATGGATATTTATATTTCAAATCATCTTGTAAAGAAAACTTCTAATTAAAGATAATTCAAAATTTCTAATACAAATTGACTCTAACCTCTTTTTTCAAATCTTCCTTCACCTTTTCTATTTATAGATTTCTACTTCTCATAGTAGTCTTTGGGAATATATAAATGAGAATCAAGCAAGTTGATAATTATTTAAAATGGTTAAATTTAAACAACATGCACTTACTTTATAATGTCAGTGAACAAGAACATTACATTAAAAACAGAGGGGAAACAAAAACAATTCACTATTACCTCTGAAGTACTGATATTAGATCATTTCCCTATAGCAAAATAAATTCAATCTAATTATCTAATATTAAATGGCAAATGTCTTTAAATAATTTCAATTATATAACTTTCCAAATACAGTCAACTGTTAGCCATAGCACACAGGTTATTATATGATATTTTGAGATATTATTTTCTTTCCTTCTTCAGATGTTCCTGGTCTAATCAGCGATAGTACTAACATGGAAACCAAATTTGAATCTCCAGATTCATAAATAAGTTCATTGTTAGTCACCATAATTCAATATTTATGAATTTAAAAGTTGGATTTAATTTCATGCTACTACTATTATTGGTCAGATATGCAATACCTAAATAAGAAAAACAAATAGTATCAATCAATGTTGTGATATATACCTTACTAACCTTTGTGTCATTACTAATAGTTGAATGTATTTGGAAAGTTTAAATCAAATTATTCTTGATATCCATATTTCTATAATTATGAAGTTATTCTGCTTTGAAATAGAATTTAATGAAAACTAATGAAATTGGTATATTGAATTATATTAATAGAATCTCTACAATTTCCCATTGCTATGATAGGTTTAACAAATTCTTAATAATAGCTTTAAGTAAATTCATCTTTCAAAAGTATTAAAGCAATTCTTTCCAAATCGTATCAAACCCGGCAGTGCATTTTATAGTCAATTTTTGTCTACCAAGGGTCTGGAAATTGCTGATAAATTTATAATATTACTTGATAAAAAGAAAAATGGAGAAACAAAACTTCACAAGATCTAGTCATAGGGCTTGGTTATTTTTATGAAAGTTTGGTGGATATAAAAATACTTCTCAAAAAAGTCACCAATCTTATACAAAAAAAATTATTTAGAACAGATTTGCATGTTTTTCTCTCACAATGTTACTCTAATATCAATCTGATAAATCCTGTAGATGTTGATAAATTTAAAATTGCCTTTGAATTTCTTAAACCAGGAAAGGCTTCAGGAGCATATTTCTAGAATTTCTAAAAACATTTAGAAACTAAAATCAAAACAGGTTTGGTAAAATTATTCAGTAAAATTACTCAGACAAAAACTATTAGAAAAATTTGGCATAAAAGCAAATAAATTAAAACAAAAAGGATACCAAAAAATTATCACCCAATATTATTGTGTTTCCTACAAGCTTTTAAAAAGAATCACATTAACAAGAATTTTGTGCCAACAGATGAAAACCATCTATAATAAATCTATGGAATAGGCTAAGATTTAGGAAAAAAGAAAATTGCTGTGAACAAATTTTATTTTAAATAGCTCACAATAAAAAAAGTTTTCCAAAATAAATTAAAAACTGATAATATGTGTTGATCTAATTTCAGCTTATGATTCTGTTGGGAAAATTTCCCAAAATTCTTAAATGAAGGAAATCCGTTAATTTACTTGACAAAATGCTCTAATAAAGTTAAAGTGACATTAAATGATAATTGTAGCACATACAAACTTTTATAGAATGTCTTTCCACAGAATTTATTTTTTCATTTACTCTATTTAATATATTCATCAGTGATTTTCCAAAAGTAGCATATAAGGAATTCGTCTCTGCTGATGATATTGCTTTGACTTATCAAAATATTCTTTCCTGAAATAAAAACATTTCTCAAATATGAAAAGAATGGATTTTTTTTAAAGACTGGAATCTTATTCCCAATCCACAACTTTTTACAATAATATATAGAAACACAATCATACCTCTATTATTTAGGAGTAACTTTCGATTATAGCCTAACTTATTTTCTTCAATTAACTAATATTAGATCAAAATTAATTTCTAGCAATAACCTTCCTGGAAGTTTGGTTAGCACTATTTAAAGTTGTACAAGTAGTTTATGGACAGTTTCCTTAGCATAATTTTATGGAAAATATAGTACGCTTGTTTGGAGAAAAGGTTATCATCCTAAACATCTGATATTTAATTAAATATTATTATGAAAAATATTATTAGCAAATTCAAGCTTACTCCTTTGTAGTAGCTACCTGTTCTTTCACATATTGCTTTGCAAAATATTATAAAAAGTTGTTAAGCAGATCTGATTTGTCAATAAATCAAAATATAATTTCACTACCTAAGACTTGTTTCAAATTAACATTTCCTTTTTGGATATTCAACCAAGAATCTATAATTGAAGAATTAATTAAGTGTAAAAAAAAATGGAATTCTCTTGAGATTACAAAAAAAATTTTGTTTTCCAGATCAATAACAAAATCAACTGGATTATCATCTATAGATTAAGAAAAAATCATAGCTGTTGTGCTCATCTGCTTCATAAATTAAATTTAATAGCCAAATAAAATATGTAATTAAGAACAAACACAAACCATGAATTACATAGTTAATGATTGCCTATTCTAAAGCTACAGTTGCAGGATTAAAGGATTTAATAAACTACTAGTGAACCTATTTTCTGGTTGAAATTTTTACAAGTTCTTTTATAAAAAATTTTTAATAATTAAACTTTCTTATATATATAAAATCTATTTAGTAAATAAAATAACTAATAATAACTTTTTCAGGTTGGAGATTGTTGTCAGATGAATGACAAACTCTCATATTGATTGCATATCTGACATTAGACATGTATACTTATATACATTATTTTTTTAAACTAGAAATTTTTAATTTATTACATATAAACACTAAGTTTTTTTTCCTGATAATTAGCTGATTTTAAACATATTTAACCAGAAATTTTTTTTTTTGTTATTAAAAAACAAACAAACTATCACATGTTGTTTTGCTTCAATGCAGACATTTATCAATAAACAAAAATAATAAGATACAATTAAATGTCTTCAAACAATTTTTTTTCTTAAAAAAAAAAAAATCTAAGCAAAAATTAAAGCTGTTAAATTCATTAATTCCAAAAAATATATGTGTACAAAATTTGAGGGATGTAATACTAAAACAATGCATTTGTGAAGTCAAGCACTATAAATGACAACATGTTTATGCATGCAAGAATATAAGTAACAATGAGAATCTTAAAAAAAAAACCCACACCAACTTTGAATTAAAAAGTGAAAGTACAGATTATTTCTGATGTAGTTTCAAGTTTTTGTTGTAATTGACTTCATAACATAATTTGAAATAATTGTAAATTAAATGTCAATGTTTTGTTTATTTCAAACAAATAAATAAATAAAAAATTCTTTTGCATAAATTAAAAATAATCTTCAAATACTAATTTATCAAATTATTTTTTTTTTAAAAAAAGTTACCTGGATTTGATTTTCAGAAAATTAATGTAATATATAATATTTTAGATAAATTTTTTATATTACATGCAAAATTCATATTTATTTGTGCTACAATAATAAAAATTATTCCCAGAATTTCTTATTATTATGCCCATATGTAAATCAACACAATGAAGAGAAACACTGCAGCAAAAAAAAAAAAAAGGGTTGAAAAATAAAATGTGAACAAATTAACAAGAGTAAAGAAAAATCAAACTTTATTTAGGAAATATATTTTCTTTTTTTTTTTTAAAAAAAAAAAAAAAGATGAATGATGCCCAAATCCAAAAACATTCTTTTAGATGAGAAATATATACAGACAACATTCTGTTTCTTTATAATAAATGGCATTCAAAGAGAAATGAAAAATATCAATCATATTAAAGAACTTATTAAAATATATCTTCATAACCAAAATGAGGTGCCTTAATACAATACTAGCTTAAGTTCACATGATAGTACATACTTCTGCCAAGTTCCAGTATGGATTCCTTATAGCACAATTAATCAGAATAATGTATGCTGACTCATAAAAAATATGGATAATTAAAATATTTACTTTCAATAGAAATATTTTTACTTTAAAAAAAAAAAAAATCCTCAAACAGCTGATTATTTCATTAAATTTAATGCATTTGCTGTAATCTATCTATCCAGTTATCAAAATTGGTTTAGAAACACACAATAATTTCCCTCTAATGTTCTCATATTGTTAGATTTTATCGTTAGTTTTAATTTTTAATGTACTACTAATTAAACAATACTTCTTGAAAAAGTAAATGACCAACATCACAGTTTATTGCAAAATTATTTAATTTAGATTTCAAAATTAAAACATTTAACCAATATTGCTTTTTAAAAATTATGGATCAGATATAAATTTAAATGTTTGCAAAGATTCAAGAGTTTCAATAAGGAATAGACTGTAATCTTTCTGAAAAATTAATTTAGGAACATTACTAATAATATCATATAAAGTTTAATGATTTACTTCTAATAAATAGTTTATTCAAGCTACTATTATACATTTGAAAATAATAAATATTTTAATATAAGCAAAACTGAATAATTATAAACTGCTTACTGATTTACATATTTCATTAACTTTATTTTTAATGTGGATTTGAAAATTTGAACTTTAAATGTTTCTTGAATTACATGTTAAATTCTCATTATTTCTTTACTGTTTTTTTTTAAAATCATTATGATAAACCCATATATTATAATATAATCTTCAATATCTTCTCTTCCTCTTTCCTTCTTTATTTTTGCTTTTCTAGTATATAGCATATAATAACCACATTCTACTCTTTTTACACTTTGAAGCAAAATACATTTATTAATATTATAATTTCGACTGTAATATTAATAAATATATTTTGCTTCAAAGTGTAAAAAGAGTGGAATGAGGTTATTATATGATAAACCCATCCTAGTTTATTTTATGGTAACTTTTCTATATTAAAGAACAAAAAACAATTGTTTCTAGAATCTTACATTTAGAAGTAATATATTCCAACAGGAAAAAAATATAATAACAAAATCAAAAATACTACAAAATTAATCTATTCAACTAAATTTGAAACACATACTTTTTTCCTAGTGAAAACTATATATAATCAATGTTTCGATAAAATCTTGCACATATAAGAAGTATAACAATCTTCTTTAATGTTTACATTAATCAGGTTCTCATTCTATTTTGCTACATCATGGTTAAATATATATATAGCAGAATGCATAATTAAAAAATAATAATTTCACTACTTAAAAGTACAAAAAGCACATAATTAAGTTAAAATTTATTAAGTGAACTTAACAAATTATACCAAAAATGTATGACATTAATCAAAGCAGAAAACTAAGAAAATGTTATGTGCATGGTACTTTGACCAATAATATTCCTTCAATTTCATTATAGCACTTCTCACTATAATAGAATCATCTTTTTTTTTTTTTAAAAAAAATATTAATTAAAAAATTTAAGGACTTGTTTAAGAAGAAATGATAAATATTATCTATTACAATTTCAAATAGTAATAAAGTCATTCTTAAATCTTTTTTTTTTTTAAAAAATAAAAATGCTCAAAATAGAAATTAATATTTTAGATTTTTAATTTAATATTGTATTTAACACACGAAAAAAAGAAAAGTAAATTGTCAAGTTTAAAAAAAAATTAGATTGGTCATATATTTAAAAAGATATCTTGCAATACAAATGTATTTATGTTTAACTATTAGTTGGTGTCATCTTTAATTTTTTTCACAAACATATAACTGGTATGTATATATATACATACAGCATGCATGTAATAAGAGGAAGGATATAAATATAAAAATATGCAGAACAAAAAAAGAAAATTCAGGGTCACAGTTAACATTAACTTGATTACAAAAGCTTTAAGAATTTCACTGAGGATATATCAAATTCTATGGAAAGAGCTAATAAAAAAAAAAAATTAAAAATATGGTTATATCAATATATAATTATCAACCACTACATGTTTGGTGGTTTTGTAGTGTTTAGTTACATTAAAAATACTCAATATTACAAGCATTATCAACTAATTTTCACTGTACAAATATTACCCAAAATCCCCAGTCACAGGGCTTTTTGGATTTATGAATTTTTCAATTTCAAGAACATGACTTCTTTATTCTACAAGTAAAACAACCATTAATCCAAAACATCTATTTCCAGAGCTTTTTTGGATTTATTAAATGCTTCAGATTTAAAGCATAGTATCTTTTATCTGTACAGATAAAGCATCTACTAATCCAAAATCTTTGGATCAATAGTTTTTTTTGAATTTGATTTTTTTAAATTTCAATATTATAACTTTCACAGTTTACTCCACAGGTAGAATAATCATTAACCCAGGGGTCTTTTGGATTGTTAATTTTCCACATTTCAAGAATAGCACTTCATTATAAATCCACATTCTGCTAAGATAAAAAAAAACAACAACAACTCATCACCGTTAGGCTTATTACTTTATAGATATTTATTGAATGTTTTTCTTCTTAATCTTGGTTATAAATATACGTATAAAATAATTTATTTGTTGTTAAAGATCATTGAAATTTTGTTTAGACAATAAATTTTTTTTAAATAGGTTTAGGACATGAGTATACATGGAAAGCTCAAGGTGATGGAGAAAAGCACCAGATATACTATACTATGATACAGGATAAATATAAGAATGGAAATAAGAATTCACATATTTTGCCTGGTGCTGATATAAGTTGTGATCATAATATAGTTGTCTAAATTAAAATTGAATTCCAACAGCATAAAAAGAGGAAAAGGTATTTAAGATGAAACTTAGATAAATTAAGGGAATTTGAGAAAGAAAAATTTGATTTCATAAACAAAACAAAAAAATAATAAAGAGAAATGATAATGATGAGGAATATATGAATGATTCTGTCAAACATTGGTATAAGATTAAAGAGAAAATACTAAAAACAACAAAAAAAAAAATACAATATGAAAGTATATTTGATTACCGACAGATTGAGGAATGTTGAAAAAGATGCAAATATGGAGAAAATGAAAGAATATCAAAGGGCAAATGTCATATAGAAAAATTAATAATAAAAATCTAACAAAAGAAAAATTGGACAGGAATATATTATAAGGGTAGCTTACAATCTAACCTTTGTCACTCTCACCACCAAATCCAGCTCATTTTTTTATAACTTTAATTAATAAATGATTGAGCATATATTTTCACTCATGAAGTAACTAAACCCACACTTATATATATATGCACACTACAAACATGTATATTTAACTAAATTGAGAGAATATCAAAATAAATCAATTTTACTTATCTACTAGAGATAAAAATCCCAATTAAAAAAATAAATGTACTAACATATATGATGTAAATAATAAATTTAATATGTCTATTTTACATCGTTTTAAAAGACTTGGACTAAGTAAGCGTGGTAATGACCCAATGTCAAACCAGACACTATGTGACCAAATATGGAAGCTGAAAAACATAACTCTATTATGTGACTTTTTTTGCTTATAATCAAGATAATATACGTAACAATAGGCATATGTATAGTGATAAAAAGAGGAATTAAAATGCAAGCATGCCAAACAATGGAAGCTAAGGGTAACTTAACTCATTTCCGTCATCTTTCTACTATTTTCAAATAAGGCATAAGCTGTACAGTACAATATCGGAAATTGAATGTTCGAATCTTAAAGAAAATGGACGGTTCATTCAAACCTTTCAAATTATTTGCTGGATTGTTGTACAGTAAATTGCAAGAAATTGCAATTGATATTTAAACAAAAACAATTCTAGTAAATTCAAACATTTGTGTAAAGTAATAGTTGACTTAAATAGACCTTTAAAACAAAGTACTATGCTATTCTTCCGATGCGAATAAAAGAACGAATAAGAATGTCTTCAGAGTATTCATATATGTTAACGATGGAATAACTCTTCTTATAAAAATCATTTAACCACAAACATCGAATTAATAAGATTTTAATTGTTTATTTGTTGAAAAATGATGTTCACTGGCCAATTCAATAGTGTTGTAAGCCCTGACCACAGAAAGCACAATAGTTCATTACTCAAGTGTGTAATGCCTACCGAAATGTCAAATGCATAGTCTAAAACATCCAGGTGGATGCAGAAAGAACAGCAACAGGAAATGTGGATAACTTCATTTTAAATGTCACTGAGGAATCTCCACGAGAAATGCGTGATGTACTGTAGCATCCTGACTGGAACGATGGACTGTCTATCAGACAGTAATTGCCTAATTCACAAGTCTCATGCTAGTTATCATGAAGAAATATTAATTTATTATATGATATTTTTTTATTATTATTTATGTGTACATTGGTAGAAATTTGTATTTTTTTTTACTTATTTCACTTTTGTATTTAGAAACCAAATTTTTTGTAATTCAGAAGAGTCCATAGGACCTAAAATTGAGAAAATGGGAAGAAGGTTGTTAGACTAAATAATTTTTTTTTTTTTTTTTTGGCTTATTAAATAAAGTTTAGATAACCCTTCCACCATAGTGACAGGACATTAGGTATGATTACTATCTGCACCCTTGTTACAAGATGGGATAAAGGTAAGATTTCTTATTTATTACTATTCCATATTAAAGAACATACTTTTACAGGACAGAATTATGTTGTTTATATATATTTTTTGTTGACTAACCATTGTTCATATTTGTTTCTTCAGTATGAACGACTAACATTTCAGCATGAATGGTCTTTTCTATTAAACTTGTAGATAGTCAAGAGGGTCTTCCAAGGAGATAAAACCACTACAGTTGAAGTTAAACCAAGAAGTTACTGAATACATTTTCATATATCTTCCTTAAATTAGTTAGTTAGCTTCATAATCATTGAAATATTGAATTAATAATTTTTTTTATTGTTATTATTACTTTTACCTACTTTGTATATAATAAGTGTTTATTCATGTATGTCTATCAGGGAAAGGGTTGATGTAATGAATATATTTAATTATTAATATGATAGAGATGCATACTTGACACACACACACTTGTTTATGATTATTTTTTTTGTTAAAAGAGTTCTTCAATGTTTTTTTTATCTTGTTTGCAAATAAACATGGTTAATTTGATTCTCATTAAATGATCTCTAGTTTATCAAAGTTATTTCTCCATACGCTCATCAATTCACCACTATACATATATGCACGCACACACATTATAATATAGTAATAGAATTGAATCTTCTAATAGATTGGAACCCCTATAAGTGTATTGCAATTTCTATTTAAGATAAATACATTGTTGAAGAGAACTGAGTGCAATATTCTCCCTGGGTTTGAATGCTGAGGCATATGTAGAATACGAAAGAGGGGTGAGGGATGGATGAGCTAGTATAAATTGTGTCTGGATTTAATGTGTAAGCCATGAGCTAGCCCATTGGAAGTAGGCATGATCATTGGTTAGTTATTTCATCATGTCATTATTGGCATCCTACCAGAAGACCCTGGTCCAACCGTGGATTCCGTTAGACATATAGAGATAGAAGTGCTTCATTTGATAGAATAAGAAAGGAAGAAAAAACAAAAAGTTAATGAGCAAAATAGCCAATAAGAATGAAAAGAATATATTCAATATCTGTTTAGAAAAAAGGAATTAATTATGAAATTGAAAAAGATAAAGAGATGGGTGAATAAGAAATGGACACAGTAATAGAAGAAAATAAATTATTTAAAGAAATGAAAAATGGTAAAGTTGTAGGATTTGATGCAATACCTATAAAATTTTTGAAAAACTAGAAAAAGGAAATTGTTTGAGTTTACAATTTGTTATATAATAGTGGAGTTTGGTCTAAAGATTTCTTCCAATTGATAAAATTAAATGTGAAAAGTGCAGGACAATAAGTTTGCTATCTCATGCTCCAAAAATATTACTGAAAGTTCGAAATCAAAGAAGTTATGAGAAAAAAGAATATTATATCAAAAAGCAATAGTTTAGTTTTCAGAAAGGGGAAAAGTACGAGATGCTATCAGTATTATTAAAACAATTATAGAGAGTAATATTGAAAAGGAAGTAGTATATGTTTTCTGGATTTGGAAAAAAAAAATTGATAAGAGTGATCTGGAATAAACATATGTCCATTTTGAAAAATAAAATAGTATTTTGGAAAGAGAAGTTGAATTAGTTTATCCTAGTATAATTAGATAGGTATATACTGGCTCTACAAATAGGTATAGCATACATGCAATAAACAGCAGAAACTTTTAAGTTAAATTCCAATATATATATTTTTTGACTCCCTAATAAGCTAATGTTAGAAGCAAATGAATCAAGATGTATATATTTATAATATCTGCTTAAAACTAGGTTTTCAATAATTATATTATACAGGCATAACCAACTTTGGATACCTCAATTTTTGATAATTAACTCTTAACAAATTTCAAAATTTTATCAAATGTGTCTCCTCTTTTGATTGACTTCATTTAATCTTTCATGAGTTCATTCTATTCACTCTGTACTCTTTTTTTTATATAATCTTTGAATAGAAGTAGAAGTGCAATAATTTTTAAAAATTATTCACTTAATACTTATTTCTGTAATTCATAATTATCTTTGTGATTATAAAACGCATGTTAAATATTCATTTTCTACTTATTTCTGCAATTACTATAATTGAACCAATTTTTTGGTTCAAATTTCTCTCTCACTAAAATTATGCTCCAATAATCACAAATAAATATACAATTAATATTTTTAAATAAACTCCTTAAAAGTGTGAACACACACTTCTTTTACAAATAAGCATTTATTTTTATATAGCGCTATGTGAGTGTTAAATAATAAATGAATACTTTCCTTTCCAATACAAGATATAGTATTTATGCAGGAATAAAATGAATCCCCTTATCCCTACAACTCAAATGCTTATATATGAGCAAATCTGAAGTACTGGCAAAAAAAGCGTGAGGAAAAACCACTCACTTTAAATTACTATCTACGATGTCTGAATGAATGACATCGGTGAAATTGTCTAGAATTGACTAAACGTCACTCAAACTGAAACTTAATCATATGTAAGCATTTGAGTTGTAGGGATAAGTGGATTCATTTTATTCTTGCATAAATACTATATCTTGTATTGGAAAGGAAAGTATTCATTTATTATTGAACACTCGCAAAGCGCGTGCACAATTAGCTTGAAAGGCTGATATTTGAATGTAATACAATTGTAAACACAGCGCTATACAAAAATAAATGCTTATTTACATATGATTACGTTTCAGTTAGAGTGACATTTAGTAAATTCTAGACAATTTCACCGACGTCATTTATTCAGACATCGTAGATAGGAATTTAAAGTGAGTGGTTTTCCCTCATGCTTTCCTTGCCAGTACTTCAGATTTGCTCATATATAAACATTTGAGTTATAGGGATAAGTGGATTCACTTTATTCCTGCATAAATACTATATCTTGTATTGGAAAGGAAAGTATTCATTTATTATTTAACACTCGCAAAGCACGTGCACAATTAGCTTGAAAGGCTGATATTTGAATGTAACACTTCTTTTAATAAAATCTTGTGTGCATTAAAATAATTTAATATATATATTTTGTTTTTATGTAAATACTCATAATAGATTATAAGTGTGATAATCTAAATCTAGAAAAGCTTATAAGATTCTTGAATTACAAAATAAGATTGATCTAATGAAACTTAATAAGCTAGCAATACCAATTCTTAAAAATAAAGTGTTAGATGTAATAAAAAATGCAATGCTAGTGCATAACATATGACATAATTAAATTGTTGAAATGATACAATTTTTAATTTGTGAATTCAAGATCAAATCAGCCATATCCTAATTAAAACCATTATACTATTAATGCACTGAAGACTAGAAAGAGATATTAACAAAAGAAACATTTGGGTCTTATAAAGTCTTGGTTAACAAGTCAAATTTATATAATATAGTTTTGCAGGTAGTAGTCGAGTTAAAAAAAAAATGATAAAAGATAGTGAATATACAAAACAGTAAATCTTAATGGACTTCTTTTAAAGGCAAATTTGATCAAGGACTCACATAGGTAGAGGAGAAATCAGGGCTTGGATTTAAAACAGTTAACTATAGACACTGTTGCTAGGAGCTAATACAGTAATTGCATGTTAAAGTTATGATGAACTTCCAATCTGAAAAAGCCTAGTTTTTATTTCATTTCTAATCAAATGAAAAAAAAAGATTTATGTTCCTCTCGATCCAGTAATTATTTCAACCCTGCAGTTAAGGCTTATTGCAAATAAAATGCCTTCAAGATTACTGCTATTAACTAATGCTCTAATTTATTTAAGAATTATGACTGAGATACAAATAAACTAAAGTTCTTTCTTACACTAACACAACTTTGTTGGAACTTGTAGATCAAGAAGTAATTGCACTGAACAATGCAAAGAAAGGTTGTTTTAATATTCTGGATGGAATTAAAACCATCAGAGATGCAATGGATAATATAAAAGAAACCAATATGAAAGATATATATATAAAACTGATTCCTTTCCTTAAAAATAATTTTGAAGGATTTCAAATGTTTTGGTCATAGTTTAAATTACAAATAGAGAATGAAGATGCTAGGAAATCACTAGAATCACATGTTCAGCTCTAAATTAATAAAGGTGTTTTGCAGACTAATGAACCAAAAAAAAAAAAAAATAATTCTATAAACAAGAGTCTCTAGATTGACATACTTCTAGGTTCTGAAAATTGACAATCAGAGAATAAGAAAGTATGATATTTTTGGAAAGAGTCAATCTTAATTTCTAAATGTTCACAAATAACTGTGGTCTAGAAAATCAAGCTTTTTAGAAAAAGGCAAAATACATTAATGGGGCAGGCTTTCTTGATTTTCTTTTAAAAAAAACAAGCACCATAATGATTGCAAATTACCCCTTCATAATTTAAGTCATTATTATCAGCCCCTTTAGTTCTCCAGGAAACCCCCCCCCCCCCCAGTGATTTCTGATTCTAATGAAATTTCATTCTCATCAAGTTTTGTTTTCAAAGTCAGATCAGCTCATCTCACCTCAGCAAAATCCATATGCTTTATATAGTTTTCATGGCTAAAATAAATTTGCATACTAAATAAAGGTTACGTTTTGTTGACCATTCAATCATTTTTGACTTTCAGCAATGTTCTGGCCTCTATCTTGTTGAAAAATAGTTATGTATGCGCATGATAAATAATTATAATCTATTTTTGTTGTAAATAATACATTGATAAAATATTATCTATCAGCAATTCCAAGAAATTTACTTTAACAATAACTACTATACAGTTGTGATGGGGGAAAAAATCAGTATATCTAAAAAAAACTAGATAAATTATTCTCTATTTTTAATAGCACGTTTAAATAAATTATGAAATGTGGAGTTTATGATTTACCCCCTTATAATTAAAAATTGATGGAATTTACGCTACAAATTCCAATCAAAAAAAAATGCTAAAGAGAGAGAAAAATTACAATGATTAAAATTTTCATTATCGATTGATAAATTTCCAAATTCTCACTTTATTTTTTCCAAAATAATATATTCTGATGGTTATAAGTTTATAGATAAATATTTAAATGTTTCCCTTTTTTTTTTTTTTAGAATAAAAAAGTAAAGGGGTTTGAAAATATTTTATCGGTAATAATATGCTTCTATATTACAATATGAAATAATGAATATGTATTTATTAAATAAAAATCGCCTGTAATTATCCTCACTTATAAAGCTATTAGTCATTTAGTATTTGTAGAAAAAGTAATCCCCTAATACAAGGGGAAAAAGATTATTATAGTGTTTAAAAATAATTATCATTGTTAAGTCCTACTTAATTACAAAATAATAAAAATAGCAAAAACAATGATAATTAAGTACAGTACAGCTGATTATTTATAAATAAAAAAGCTTATTAATTTTTAAAAATTTGTAAATGAAATCAATGCGCTCTAGATACTCGTAAGAGTACCTCTTTTTTTTTCTTTTGCAACAGCACTTGATGGACCAAAGTAAACTAAAGTAAATCCATTTTTTGAAGAGTGAAATACTTTCAAATACATTTATTATCATTATAGCAATAATGATAATTTTATTCTTATTAAAATAAATAAAACAATAATAGTAATAAATTTCATTTATTTCCTTTTAAACATTAATGGATGTTAAGCAAAATGTAAATTACGAATCCACCCTTTATTTACTCAAAAGGAAATTTCCCCCCTCTTTTTATAACAATAACTAATAATAAGATTAAGAGAAACAAAACTCATGTAGATATATTTTCAATTAATGGAATCAAAATCTCTTGCAATATGCTGTAGAAAAGGAGTATGAATATTTAATTAGTAATGGCCTGGATATTTATTTCCCAAGCAACATACATAGCGTAATGCTATTCATTCACATATTTTCCAGCCCCCATTCATTTCACGAACTTAAAAAAATGAATGGGAATTATGATCAGCCCTAAAATTTGTTATAACGATTAAAATAAGTTTTAACTCATTTTTAAAAAAATAACAAATGTTCCATTTTATTAATATTACTTATATCATTATATAAGCACATCAACTAAAAGCCTAGAGAAATGTGATTTCATTCCATTCATCACACCCAAGCACAAACATATGATCGTCAACTAGCCAATGAGAAGAATTTCTAATTATGAATGACATACAACTGCTCAGTTTTGCTTGATTGAAAACCCTCAGATATTATACAAATAACAATTATTAAAAATTTGTATTAATATACCGCTATGTTTGAAGATAAATATTTTCATTAGATATCATTATAAATGTAAATTAGAGGGAATTGCGAAAATATTAATCAATCTCAAATTAAAATAGCCATATGTTTTCACCCCCCCCCTTCCATCATGCATTATTACACTGAAGAGATAATTTAAGAAACCATAGCAACATCCCTTTCTCTTAATTTTCAAAAGTATACTTTTTATTATATAAATTTGCTTATTATAGATAAAAAAAATGGCGGTAATTGAATAAAATAATGATTCAAATAAATCGAGTGCGAGCTCGTACACTTAAGAATTATTATCCTACTGAATATTACACGGAATGCTCTATCGAATGAACTATAGTAGAAAATTGAAATTATCACATTGAATCTGCGTATTCAAAATTTAAATATCAATAAGCATAATAATAAGTTGTTATATAATAATAATTAAAAAAATCTGATTAGTTTTTATATAATATTAAAAATACGTTTACAAAAAAAAGTTATATGTTAAAACACTTTTATTTTAAAAACTCTTTTTCAATAATTTCCTTTTCCTGAGTTGAAACAATGATAATGAGGGGGAGGGGAAGGAATTCTAGCAAATTAAATTCACTTTTATATCAAATGTAATTCATTAACATATAGCAATGTTAATAATAACATCAATTACATAAAACATTGATGAAGATAGAAATTCTCATATATGAAGAAAAAAATTAATGAAGATAGAAATTCTCATATATGAAGAAAAAAATTAATGACACCATTCAGATTTCTGAGCTAAATCCTTTTTTTTCCTCCTATAGATTGAGTAAAATATTGTGATGAGCGGTAAATATTTTGTAAAATCTATTTTATAAACTCAACTGCAAAGAGGAAATGAACATAATAATTTAAAAATAATTCATTCTTCGCATTTATTTTAGAAAGATTTTTAAATATATATATACAAAATTAGAAAAAATATATACAGTATTTTGAATTCTTTTTTTTACTTTATAGATCAATAATATTTGTAAAAACGCTACAATGAATAATAAAAATGTTTATAAAATAATTAATGCACAAAAATTATAGGATTTTGTATAATGCTATTTATAAATTAGTTCAGTTTAATATAGGTACCTGCATTGAGGTATGATAGATTCTGTAATCATAATAACGAATTTGTCTTTGGACAGTTTGAAAAAATTAAACAGAAATTATATATCAATGCAATAAGGTATTCCAAATGATAATTAGTTTACCTTAATCTGAGAGTTTGCCACCCTTTTTTAATACAATTTATTCTATTATTATTATTATTATAGAATTACTGTAGTATAATTTGATCTACAAATGTCAAACTAGACTTTCCAAATTCTTAAAATGTAATAATTCCAATAAAATAAATTTTATATTAAATAAATTATTTATTTGAATAAATTGCAAATATTTATTTAATAGTACATATAACAATTTGTTATTAGTATTATAGGTTGCATTTGAAGTATACTCTTAACTATATACAGTACTTAAAATATTTAAAATGTTGTATATATATAGCACATATATAAAGTTGGATGTGTCCAAATCATTACTTAACAAAATGTTTGCTCTTAAAAAAAAAAAAAAACACATAACAAATTTATAGAGATGCACATATTTAATACATCTTATAATAAAAATTCTATATTAGGGGAAATCTATAATTTAAAGAATAGACAATTATTTTTTACCTCAAGTAATATCATCATCTTTTACATTATAATTAAATGGAAAAATATTTGAACATTTATAATTAATTTCATAAAAATTTAGTTTACTTACTTACATAAATACATCCATTATGAGTTTGCATGAAAAATTTTCAATCTTTCCCCCTTTCCAAACACAGTTTACTAAATGAAGAATTATATAAATATTTATAAACCAATAGATGATGATGATGACTATTATTATTATATCTATTTATGACAGACAACAAAGAAATTAGTAGATAGCAAAAGGGTAGTAATTAGAATATCCAGGAATTATATCATAGTTGCTATCTATAACTATAGACAACATTAAAGTGAAAGATTGCATATTGGCCTTAAATGTGGAGTGGAAATTCATTATAAACATAAAATAAAAAAACAATTTTCAAAAATTTGACTGTATATCAGGCAGAATAGTAAGATTAGTTTTTCAACTTGATAAAGAATACCAGAGCAATAAGTTCTCTTTTATAATGACAGAAATGATTAAAGACAAGCCTATGGAATTTGTGAGGAATAAAATCCTATAGGGTTTTCCAAATCTCAATATAGATTACATTTTGACTAAAATAAAATGTATATTTGAAGAGTGTAATGTGGTTAATAATTTAATGAGAAATAATCTGCTGATTCGTGAAATAAAAATTTTAAAGCAAAGTTAGACTAAATATCAGGTAAGATGTATTAAGAATTGTTATTCTTAATATTTAAAACACTTTTAAATGATTTTAATTAGAAATTATTTTAAAATATTAAAAATTTGTATATATATATCAGATTGAATGAGATGAGATGGGGAAAAAAAACAAAAACAGCAAGTCAAGAATAAATTTTCTATAGAAACCAAGTTACTTTAAGCAATAAATATAATTATTAAAAGTTGTAATTATAAATTACAACTTACAGCCTTAGTAAACATTAATTATTAAAAATATAAATAAATAATAATAATTAAAAGTAATTTGTTCAATGACAACAAAAATGCTATATATATTCTCATTCTGAACGATATTATGAGATAATTCTTTAAATTCCTGAGAATGGAATAATTCCAAAAATTGATGGGATCGTAGATATTTAATAAACAACAACAAAACAGATAAGGATATACTAGATGGCCAAAGAAGTAATATATCTATAACTAAAGTAAAACAAAAAAGATATTTAAGAATTACAAACTTTTCAGCCTTTTATCAGTTATGTATAAAATATTTACTAAGATTATTCATTTTATCTACAAAGAATTTTGTCTCACACCAACCAAATCATCAGATTTTAAAAATGGTTATAACACAATAATCCAAATTATTAAGGGAATTTACAAAAAAAAAAAAAAAACACTAAGGGCTATCCATTAACATTTTACAACAGACAGACAGATAGATAGAAAAAAAAACATTTCTGCTAGGATTAAGGTTTTGGAACATCAAGTTATAGCATCAGAATAAAAAAAAAATCAAATTCTGAAGAATATTTAATAAAATGCAAAAATTGTCATTAGATTAAATGACAACAACTATGATTAATTACAAGTAAGAGAAATTATATTTAGATTAAAATGGAAAGTAAAAAAAAAAATTAAATGGAGATTAATCAAGTCACCTGGACTTACAGATGTGACTATTTTGGAAATAATGCTTTGAAGTTTAGGAAATGTTAATATTTATAAATACTTGATCATTATTAGTGTATGGATAAAATTAATTACACTAGTAGTATTTGACTCTATTCCAATATTCTATTGTGGCTTGAATAATCAGTAGATAATAAGTAGTTTATCATCCAAAATCCCCAGACAAATTTCTGTATATTAGCTTTTATTAATTAAGAGCATCAGATATGCACCTATACATGAATATCCAGAAAATGATCTGGGGATTTGAATAATGTCCATTAATTACTTGCATTTACAATAAATGGTTCTGTAATAGAGAGTTGAGTGAATCACTCTGTAGTTAATGCAAATGCTATAAGCAAACAGAAAAATTATGAGATGTTATATTTGGTATAAATGGAAACATTAAATTAATCAGAGAATTAAATTTTAAGAAATTTTGATGAAATATTTAAAAAATGTTTATTTTGCCACTGCCTATTTATGAATATGGAAAAAAAAAATATTTGGATTAACAAAAAAAAAAATTAAAAATGAAATATATGGGAGAGAAAATAGCCATGTATTATTGATATTGAAAAAGTTTAAATGAAGATGATCTGGATATATTATTGTAAGAGATGATGATAAATAAATTTTGCAAAAGTGATGTAGAAATGAAAAAAAATTTCAGGACAATTGAATTAAACTTGAATAGGCCATTATATTCTGGATCAATAATGGCAGAATTAATAGGATATTATTGTAAGAGATGATGATAAATAAATTTTGCAAAAGTGATGTAGAAATGAAGAAAAATTTCAGGACAATTGAATTAAACTTGAATAGGCCATTCTATTCTGGATCAATAATGGCAGGCTTAATAAAGTCATAAGAAAATCTATTTCCTGATTGCAATCTTTGTATGATATTTTATTAACTAGTTAAATTGTTTAAAAAAATCCACATAATAAATAAATAAATAAGTTTAAAATGTCATAAAAATGGGCCCAGTATACATAGATCCAAATTATACCAGTTATACAAGTGGATAAAAATCCATCATTTTAGGGATCAAACTACTAATGTAATATACAATACCTAAAAAATATGTATTAAGGTAGTGTGGTATGACAATTTGAAGTTGCCTGCTTAGTACAATCTTTCAATCAGTATGCAAGTTTCAATGATGTATATACAAACTCTTTCCATATTTTGTGAATATTTTATAATTTTTTTCTTTTTATATTTTTTATATTAATTCTATTAAAAACGTTTAGTGGAAAATATTCATTTGATGAGTCTATTTGCATATTTCATGTTTCTGCATATAATTTTTACCATGATGAACAAAACATTATTCCATATACAAACAAAACCATTGCCAAAGCTGTTCCCATTCACATTTATGAGCTACTAAAGGTACTGCTATGATATGGGATTTTTTTTTTTTTTTTACTAATTTGAATAGATAATCAAGCTCAAAAATGTCTTGCTTTAATTGAGGCCAAGGCAAAATCCTTCAAGTACCAGTATTTAAAAGATCCTCAAATTTTTTGGAAAGTCAGTACTGATTTTATCACTTCAATAATTATAGTTTCATAATGTAAAAATTTTGAAAAGGTTACTAGTGGTAATTATGAGAGTGAATTTAAAAAAAAAAAAAAAAAACAGCATAAAGAGCCCAATCATCTAGAATAAAAATTCCAATGTAATGAGCTTGGTTTTTTTCTAATACAGAATGTGATATAGAACATACATTGTAGAGAGAAAGAATATTAGCTAGGTAGAAACTATTAAAGCCAAACTTATGCTAAGGAGCAAGTATATGGAATACTCAAGCTAATATATCTATTTATCCATACAATTAATCTCATACATCAAAAAGCATCCTAAAGACAACACTATTAGTGAATTTCTAAGAAAATAAAAAGGCACAGTAACCATCATGACATTTGAGGATTGGTTGGGTATTACTTTTTACAGAGTGAAAGTGGAGTCTGCTACAAATCATCTTAAAATTGTTTTAGTTTAATTTTTTTTTTAAGACTGTTTAATTATAAAAAGTCATAAAGTTAATTATGTTGGTATAAGCTTATAGGTAAATATAATTAAAACTTTTAAAATGTCTTTGGATATCATTTCTACTACTAAAACAAATTTATAAATATATTAAATAACCTCAATATTACCACATATTCTTTTAAATTCATATAAATAAATATGCAATAAAAGACACATGATCCCCAAATAAATTTAATGGTTGCTGCAAATTTTTTATTAATGAAAACTTTTATGTTAAGAACATAACTTTGCCCAATTTTCCAATCTTTCAAATAAGAATTTATCAAATGACTAATAATTATAATGAAACAAATGGTAATATGCAAGTAACACATATATAAAATATACAAAACAATTCGGTCCCTCACTCATTTTTAAAATCTTTTACAAAATTATAGTCAGCATAATACTTGATTTAACAATGATAGATTAGAGACTATGTTCATAAAAAAGCTTTGGACATACTGAAATAGAAATTTCCAGCTTATATTGACCTTCAATAATAATAATTCTTTTTTTTTTTTTTTGTAATTTATATATATCCAAAAACTAATTACAGATTGTACATAAAATTAAGCAAATGAAGAAATATAAAATGAAAATAAAGAAAAGGAGTGCAAATCACTTAAAATCGGGTTTAGATATTATATATTAGGTATTTTTTAAGGGTTGTATAAAATTGTTTGAGATCAAATTAAAAGATTTTCAGCAATAATATCTGCAGAGTAAATATTAAAAGATGATTTCAATATATTGGAATTACAAATTAAAAAATAAATAATAATTTTCAATGAATTTTATATTGATTGATAAAAGTTAAGATGTAATTTTGTAAGCATATTGTTAAAAATGTTGTCTTGAATATGACTTATAAAAATCTGAGATCTGTAGCTCTTTGCTTTAGCTAAAGAGATATTACAATTATTTTTCAAAAGATA
This sequence comes from Epiperipatus broadwayi, assembly GCA_028023455.1. Lineage (NCBI taxonomy): Eukaryota > Metazoa > Onychophora > Udeonychophora > Euonychophora > Peripatidae > Epiperipatus > Epiperipatus broadwayi. The sequence goes on from JAQFVV010000010.1 coordinate 7,543,100, forward strand.
TTTAAACAATTCTGATACCATCAATTTTTACTGCATAATAAGAATATTATACCTTAAAAAAAATCTTACTTTCCATGTTACAAGTACATCTCCCCTAAGAATAACTTTCAGAGAAATTCTATCTCAATGCTTCCTATGTAAGGCAAGAACATATTTAATCAAAAATTGTCCCAACAAATTCAACAAACTTAATGATCATAAAAACAATTAGGCTATCAATATGAAAAACTGCCAATCTCAAATTTAAATGAAAATAAAACCAATAATGAAAATCAAAGTATAATCTCTCCAGCTTCAATACCTCTCCTGAAAAATACACAAAAAAGTAACATTCAATTTAACACAAAAAAATTCCACTAACATAATAAAAAATGATCAAACTGCATCTAATATGTCTGACATGAATATTTCTAATATTATAACAATATCTGTGCATCTGAAACAAGGTAATAAATAAGAAAGGAGCAGTTCAAAAAATATCAAAAACAAAGACAAAAAGGTAGCATCTTAAGGATCAACTAAATAAGTTAGCAGATTGGCACCCATAATTGGAAGTATCAAATTTAATAATTCTTTGTAGGACAATATAATAGTTGAAACAAGAATAGTTCCCTTTGCTTTTCTTAAGAATAATAAAATTTTTAGAATAGAGGTAGCATACAAAAGAAAGCACCAAGATCAAAATTCATAAAAATAAACTTTAATCTGGTAAGTTTATATGATTTACTTTGCAGATAATACTGATAAGTAACATTTAATACCAACAATATATTACCTATTTAGAATATTCTACACCTTTATTAAAGATAAAGGTTTGGGAATTAAACTCCAACCAGCTCATGTTAGCCAACAAAAACCGGACCTAATAAACCTCATGTCATACTTTCTACAGAAACCAACATTATTATAAATTTATAGATAACCCACACCTTTACTTTTCTAATTTTGGATATTCCTATTTCTCAATTCCCAATACACTGTTATAGAATTAGCAAGGTAAATAAATAACAGCTCATCATTTCATCATTTAAGATATTAATTAGATCTATCATCTCCTCCCCCAATCATTATTCTATACCCATTCAGTAAACCTTCTGTCAACTATCATCTCAACAACATTTCTCACATTATCTCTTATCCCTACCTTGTTACATTAAAAAGACTGCAAACAAGTGGTTATAATGATTGTTCATCGCAGAAAACCTCAATTTGAAGTGAATAAATATATAATCTGAAAGAATTGGATAATGCTCATAAAAACTGTTAATAAATAAGAAATCAATACAGTCCGAAAAAAGACGAAAAGTGAAACCGTTCAAACTTCGCCAGGAATTCCCCCCCCACTTCTGACCATGGTTTCAAGCTTTGGCACTCCTCAGAGGCGCTAGGGTAGCTTCAGACACTAGATCTAAAAATACCAACCCAAAGCCAGCATTTATTTAGATAAATGTGTTCAAACTTATCTTGATAATTTTATCATGTGATGAGTACTTGTTAAACAGCAACCAGCAGTGCTTCTGCATTTGAAGCCATTGTCTGCGTTAGGATCACTGCTATAACCACCCTTACTTGCATCTCAACTGAATGTAATGACTTTAGTATCAAACATCTTCCATCTATTCTCTCTCTAATCCTACTATATGTTGAAATGAAAGTAATTAGATCATTCAGATTAATAATGAACACTTTTTATTGAGCTTATTTGAGATGAAAAATAATTAAAATAAAATTTTAAGTGAGAAATAGTAATTTAATTACTATTGTACTGCATCACATTTTTTGTCTAGTTCTACAAATAAGATCTGTCAATATTGACTATAATATTATTACAATGTTATATAGATTATAACATTATAAGATGCATTTACTATATGTCACTTTATATAAACAAGTATAGACTAATTCATGTGCATAAAATGGAACCATCTTCATATCTGAGTATGCTAGGTGATATATCAATATTTTCCAAGTTCTAATATTAAAAATCTGATATAATCTTAATCTTTCCTAAGATAGTTAACTTCACACTAATTTAATGACTGTTAGTTTAAAATCAAGTTTAGATAATGAAAAGTACATGAATTTTGAAGATAGATCATCCTGAAAAAATACTACATATACAAGGCAGTTAGTTTTTAATTTAATCTATTCAACAAAATTCAAATTACAAAACCACACACACAAAAACACAACAACAACAACAACAAAAAAAAACAATACAAAAATAGCATTTTTTTTTTTACAAACTAATTCTTATCTACACTGAAAACCATTTATAAGAATAACAAAAATAATTTGTATTTTAAAAATTATGATTTTTAATTTTATATATATTAAATTCTCCTGGTCAAAACAAACACTAATTATCTATATAGTAGGCTGAAATAAAAATAGAGATTAAAAAATATGTAAAATGCATTCAACCTAAAATTAAATGCAATTTTTCTATACAAGTTTCAATTTATTACTTAATTAAACTAGAAACATTATACCAGTGTATTTGTGTAAAAAGAAAATCAGTCTCAATATTTGAAATGTTATTGTTTATGTAATTAATCATAAAAGAGAAAGAACTCATAGATTTTCAACATGATTAACATCAAAGTAATAATACAATTCCTTATCCTAAATAATGACAACAATTAAATATTTTTGTGTTTTCAAATCAGCTGAATGAAAGTGAAACAACCTAATTAAATTCTACAAAAAAAGTCACTGGTGTTCAATCTAATGAAGGAAGGTCATTATACCATTTTGTATCTTTTGTTTACTCTATACTGTGCTGAGACTAATGAGTTGTTAGCATGTAACATTAAAACTTTTAATAATGGATTATTCATTAATTCATATGCTGTTTGTATGTTCTTCATACAGATTGTGCAAAACAATATAAAAATATTAGCATTTTTTTTACTGTACCATTGATTGTTTTTAGTAATAAATAATGTATTTTTACTTGTAAAGATATCTTAAAAAAACATACAAGTCTGTAAAATAAAAAGTAATCATATGACTGAATGGAAAAAGTTAAATGATATTCAAACACTAAAGAGAAAGATTGAATATATCCTCAATTAATTATCTAATGTAAGACCCCCCCCCCCTTCTTCAGCTGAGAATTAATACTGAAACCTTTAGTTTTTGAAACCACCACTCATCACTGTCCTAAATCACAGAATATAAAGACCTGTAAATAAGAAATCTCCATATCAGAGCAATTGAACACAAGATTATACCATCCGCACCACACAATTATATTTCATTAAGTGATCAAAACTATAGTAAAACAAACATTCCTAATTATGACTAAATAGAAAGCAATTTTTAACTAAGCAATTATAATTGCAGGAAATTATAAGTATAAATCTATATTGAATAATTTTTTTTAATTTGTACATCAAATTATAGTTGTGTTAAGAAAAGTTTTCAAATTGAACTCATTCAGCCATTGAAATTTAATACATGCACACATTTTTAAAATGCTAACATTTTCAAAAATATATTTATGATAACATGTAAGTTGACTCTGAAGCAAAGAAATTATATTTTGTAGTCCAAAATTAATAACCTAAAACTATCTCCATTATAGTGTCACTATATATTTAAAAAAAAATTTTTTGGAATAGCCTTGAGATATTGCAGTTAATGTTCTACCTTCCATGACCATCATCTAGAGATAGTTAGAATCAGGTAAACTTAGACATTTTTTCAAGTCCTAAGAAGGCTTAAAATTTATTTTTTGGGTAATTAACCCATAATCAATCTAACTAAACAACCAGTATTAGATGATAAATGGATTATTAACTAAAGTGATTCCAGATTAATTTATCAAATAATTTTGTTCAGTTTTTTTTTTTTTTTTGCAATAATAAAAAAAAAAAATACAAGGGAAAGTGAGATGGGGTAGTTTTTTATTTTTTTAAAAAAAAATATACTAAGATTGTATCACTATATTCATAATAATATATAGAATCTTAGAATAAAACCAAAACTTTCATAAAGATGAATGTACATGTAATAAATAACATTCTGATACTAAATTGTTGTCTTAATAAACAAAGCAGTATATATAATTTATTACAAAATTAACAAACATTTTATAAAATACTTTACTCTTAGACAAAAAAAAAAAATCAGATACAAACAAGCTGGCTCATAGCAGAATTCAATTATAAAATTAACAATTATTTATTAAATATATTTATAGAAAACAATATCCATATTTGGCTGTAATAAAGGCTGAAGAATTTGAAATAAGATCAAATATATTTCTATTATGTTATTCTAAGTTTATATCATTATTTTTTATATCATAAATATAACAATAAGTTAAAACGTAAAACAATAAAAATCAAAATATTTATATCTGGCTAATGAAAATAGGAGTAATAAAAATTGGTCTCAAAGAATATATAATTGTAACTTAGAATTTTCAATCAAACAAAACATAATGTTCATTTGGTTTCTGAATAAATATTAAAAAAAAAATTCAAGTACCTCTTAAAAATCATTCAGAAACAAAATTTACTTAAAATGTATTTAAAAAATTATACAATATCTCATCACAATAATTTTAAATTAAAATTACGGTGACCATATTTCCAAAGGGCCTAACTGAAATACTCTATTAAAAAAACAAAAACATCGGAAATTACTGTATATTTCAGTATGAAATAAAAAAACAAATTACAGAAACATATAATCACATTTACATTACAATTGCCTGCACAATTTAGCGAAGTTGATAAAGCATCCGACTTGATAACAGGCTGATTCCAGTCAATTTAAGCAATCTTTTTTTTTTCCTGCTGAAAATTTTTTCTTTTTTATGACTAAATTTTGTTTACCTTCAGTTATTATAAGAAATTTGCCCTTTTTTTTTTTATTATTACTAACACCTCACTCATTAGTAATACAAACAAAAGCAACAGATAATTGTTTGTATACATATATTATCTATCAAAACAAAATCATAAACTGAAATAATTTATTACTAAGATACAAAAATAATGGGAAGCCATTTTTGGAAAATTATTGATTATCCAATCAAAAAAATTAATTATAAAATATTAAATGAATAAATATTAATCTAAATAAATGTAAAGTTAAAATTAAAAAATAAAAGTAAAAATAAAAATGAGTGGTTAAGAAAACAGGGAGATACGGACACCCAGAGTAAAATGCAAATTAATTCATGTTTTATATATTTTTTAAAGATGATCATAACACAGAAATGATTTAGTTATTAATTTATAAAAGTTATTCACACAAAACAAAATGTAATAGCTTACTTTAAAATGTTTTAGCATTTACATCTAATTTTATTATTCATTAAATGTTTTCATAATGTACAACAAATATTGTTTATTACAATCATTTTAAAATAGCTGAAGAAAATACTGCATTTGCAAATATGTGAGATATTTTTTTTAAGTAGAAACATATTTATAGCATTTACATTAATGAACATTGTAATAACTTTTATATAATTATTTTGGTTTTGAAGACTGTGTTATAACAGAAGGATTGAAATTATATTTTTGTTGCTAAAATAGCAAATAAAATACATTTATTGATTATTTAAGGAAATGTTTGCATGATTTAACTAGCAAAGGATTGACTCAAGAGTTCTTGAATTAGTTCCTAGCTGAGCAAAGTGAGAGGTCTGTTTAACTGATTGAATTCATTGTTTAATTACTCTTATACATATTTAAAAAATCACATGACCTTAATTAATTAGTTTAGCTTAGTGATGAAAATGGTTGCCAATAAAAAATTCCTTGAATGATATCAGAAGAAAAAGAACAAAAAATTCCACACTATTCAATAAATGAAACCATTGTATTCTGCTATGACAATTTGATGTTCAAACGCTACTTGAATTAAAAAATTCACCATAAGATAATGAATAACATATTACAGAATGAAGATATCCATATATATATATTCTATTTTGTCTATTGGATTACCTTGTTATATATACTTTTATTAGAGATGTAAATTTCTTTGGTGAATATTAGTTTTTGTTTTTCATTTAAATGAGACTTTAATTTTTTTTGTAGGTTATATTAAATTTTTTGAACTTTCACATTTTTAATTATATGCATCCTCTATCCTAAAGCTAACCCCAATGGTCATTTTAAAATTTCTCATGGTATTCACTTATAAATAATCCAGTGTTTTTGCCCCTTATAGTAATAGACTATTAACTGATGATAATATATTTAATGTAGTGAACATCTTTTGCTCTTTTTTCTTCTTCATATTTTTCTTCAATTGTATTTTTAAATGGAAAAAAACAACAACAATGTAATCTTAATCAAATTTCTGTTTTTGATTATTTTATTAAAAGCTTAAACTTAAAAAATGAAAATAAGTTTAGAAATAAAAAAAAATAGTGATAAAGTTGTCAACACAATTAATTTCATTTAGACTTCAATCTAATACATATTTAACAAAAAAAAAAAGTATTCATAATTAAATCAATATATTTCATTCAAACCATGTCTTAAAAATAAAAATATTTTTAAAAACATTAAAAATCAACTTTTCAATTAAATAATAATAATAAAATAAGAATTGTTATTAACAATATGTTTTATGTTTGATATCAAATTTTTAACTGGCTAATAAAATACATATAAATATCATATAGTTACTAAGAAATTAATATTTAATTCATGTATATTTATTTTCAAAAATTTTAGATACAAAAAAATTCAAAAGATGATGGGAAAATCGAATATACGATCCATCAAAGCATCTCGATCTCCGCCGATGATGAGTAACCATTATATATTTCGCGCTCTCAAAGTTTGAGAGATTACTTCGAGAAAATATTACGATCACCAAGAAAATATTACAAAGTCCTACAAACTTGACTTTTTGGAAAGTTTATGATTTTATTTGTATTGGAATTGTGTAATAATTATTAAAAATCAAAAATAAATATATATTTATTTTTTACAAAAATATTTAATTTTTAAATTAAAGAATATATTCTCCTGAATATTGTTATTATAGAGATTACTGTCACGGAAGGGATAGCTGTCTAGAAATTAGGTCACTCAGCAGATTGTTATAATAATTCTATAATTAAAACACTTCTTTTCTTTTCAAAAACTTTATTTGACATATATATATATCCACTTGTTCCAACGTTTCGACTATTTTTACTCTATAGTATTGTGACGACCACGTAAAGTCGTCATCACTCATATATAGTTATTAATAAACTTAGATAAGTTAGCTACTAGAAAGTAATAAAGGTAAATGGGTTAGCTACTAGAAATTAAAAAAAAAAAGGAAAAGAAAAAAGTTGAGATTCAGAAATGTCGAAATTACTTTGATTTTTTATTAATAGTAAGAGAAGGGGAGGGGGTGCATAAAGAAATGCATCTCTTTCTCTCTTTTAAAAAAAAAACTAGTTAG